>CM028135.1:926216500-927552500 GCA_016271365.2 Neoceratodus forsteri | reverse complement strand
ATCACTTCTGCGCATGCCGGCCAAATGTCGACAATCCCGGAAGCCGCTTATTAGGGCTCGCACAACGCTGATTGCCGGAGTTTAGTCCGGGATAGAGAGCTGCGTCTTAAAGGTGTAGTAATTAGAAAAGTGCTGTGCAGGTCATCAAAGCAAACCCCAAATACCTTAGGTGCCCCAGAGGGCAGGCACTAAGGAGCTGCATGTGTCCCAAGACAAAAGTGCCTGCCCTGTGGCACCTAAGGTATAGGAATTTCGCACCCTGTCTGGAAGCATTACAAAAATCAAAAGGATTGGTATGCGTTCTAGTACCACTGATTCCAAACCTCTGTTCCTGCCTTAAAGAAGACATATGATTATATTGAAGTTTTGTTAGTGTTTCTTTTAGAATCCGAAATTCTTGTTCATTATATGCAAGACCTTCAGACAACATGAAGTCTTGCTATATTATGACTATTGCAGTTTGCCCCAGCCCTAGAACTGCTCTGGAGGTGAAAGAGTTAACTTCCATGCAGAGCATGGAGCTTAGAGCGCGAGCTCTGTTCAGAAGCTCTGTTTGGCTGGTTTCAAACAGAAACCGTCAGATTCTTTACTCCGCCTCACTGAACAGTCGCTCCGGAGATTCCTCCTGTTGCTCGGTTCATTTCTTCGGTTTAAAGCGCTATTTCTCGGTTGAATTTAACCGCGATTTCATTATTTTAACCGCAAAACCGATCGGTTCAGGCTCTGTCTATGGTAATCGTAAGTAATAGATGGGTTTTTTTCTGTGTGGAACTTGTAAAAGTATTATCGGTTCGGTTGAACCGATCGAGTGGTATTTGAATATAAGTTTAAAGCCTTTTAAGGCTTTTTAGAGTGCGGTTCCCAGTTCTTATCGGTTCTAAAAAAAAAAAAAAAAAAAAAAGATTTCATTACGGTTTTTTCCACGACCTGTGACATTGTTTGGAACCGATAAGGATGTCTTGCCTGGCACTGCCATCAAAAGGGCAAGTTGGTTGGTTAGGCTGGCATCATGTCTGAGAAACCCAAAAGAAAAACCGGGCCCACTGGGTTTCAACACTGTAGTGTCTGTGGGGAAGCCTTTGCCAAGGCTGACCCACACACTACATGTGTTTATTGTCTGGGGTTTGACCACCTCAATTCAGACTGCCAGATTTGTAAAATTTCCTGCAGCCACCCTGGACAAGAGTGGGCAGGTATCAGGGAACGAGGCCAAAAGTCCGCTGGATCTGATGGCCAGCCCGGTTTGGTGCCAACCGAATCGAGGGAGTGCCCTCTGACCAGGCCAGACTTCCTCGGCAACGGGAGTTGGCTCTGAGGAGCCAGTTCCAGCAAAGAAATCTAAAAATCATCAGGTTTGGAGTCCAAAATTCCTTCTCCAACTGCTGCTGAGACAGCCAGGGCAATACAGATTGTCCAGTCCCTGTCCCCGGTTCCCTCCGAACCGCCACTGTCTGGCAAAAGGTTGGTTCCAGTGGTTCAGGATTATGATATAGAAGAGTTCTATGAACCAGAGGAGGGGGATGAGGATTATGATCAGTGTGAATGTGACTTTGAAAGTCTGGATGTGCCCATTGAACCGGACATCTCCCCAGACAGACCTTCAGGTGAGTCTCCCCCTAGGCTTTCTGAGTCCCCTTCTCATTTTTTGTTTTATAAAAAATTGCTGAGACCCTCCAGCTTCCCTTAGAGGAGGCTTTGGATGAGCAAGAGGAGCCTGACTATGTGGAGATG
The DNA here is from genome assembly GCA_016271365.2 of Neoceratodus forsteri. NCBI lineage: Eukaryota > Metazoa > Chordata > Ceratodontiformes > Ceratodontidae > Neoceratodus > Neoceratodus forsteri. The sequence goes on along the minus strand of CM028135.1, from coordinate 927,550,769 downwards.
ATGGATATCCCAGAGTCCAGGAGGTTGTCCATCCCTTTACATAAATCCTTTAGAAAACAAACAATAAAAATTTTAAAAGCTCCTAATTCTGTGCCTCCTGTGGCTAAAAGATGGACAGGAGGTACACTTTGTCAGGTCCTGATACAGATTTTCTTTCACAGCAATGCAGTCATGTTAGTAGTTCAGGCTGCAGCCTGTGATAAAGCTAATATTCCACTGGCTTCACATCCTCCTGACAAAGATTCCAGGAAGATTGATGCCATGGCCAAAAACAATACATGGCAGCATCCTTGGGACTCAGACAAGCTAACTATATGGCTTATGTTGCAAGATACCAGAAATCTAGATGGGATACTGTCATGGCCTTAGCCAAACAGGTCCCTGGCCAGCTCGCAAAGGAGCTGGAGCAGGTGGCCCTTGATGGTATTGAGGCATCTAAGGTGCAATTCCATGCTGCAGTGGATTCTAATGATGTATCCTCTAGAGTCATGGCTACATCTGTGGCTTTTCGCAGATTGGCCTGGCTCAGGTGTACTTCTTTGTCACAGGATACCCAGTCTAAGGCTATGGATTTTCCTGTGGTGGGAAATTCTCTGTTTGGGGAGCAGACAGAGAATTATATGAAGAAATGGATAAATATAGAACCACTTACAGGAGTGCACAAGCCAAGGAACGCAAGCCACTCCTCAGAGGCAGCCCCAGGGTAGGGGTAGGCCTTTTCACAGGCCTTTACCAGACTCAGGCCCCTCCTCTTCAGCCTATGTACAGAGGGGCTCTTCAGAGGGAGAGGCAGACAGGGTTCGAGCAGGCCTGCTCCCATCCCTCAGCCTAAAGCCCCTGCCAAACAGGCACCCTGATGGGATGCCCAGGGTCGGCTCTCCACTACCTGTAGGGGGCTGGTTGGCTCACTTCGTCCAGGACTGGCAGTCTTTAACTTCAGACAGGTGGGTCCTGGAAGTAGTGAGCCAGGGTCTGGTTCTCAGCTTCAAGAAATTTCCATAGATGAGAGCCAGATCTTTTCCACCTACAAACCCTTTAGAGACTCTTGCTTTAGAAACAGAAGTCTCAATCCTCCTGGCTCTCAGAGCTGTAGAAAAGGTTTCTCCCCTTCACCAGGGCAAGGGTCTGTACTCCAGGTACTTCCTTACCCCAAAAAGACAGGAGAGTGGCGGCTATCCTGGATCTAAGATATCTAAACAAGCACCTTTTAAAGCCAAAGTTCAAAATGGTGACACTGGGAATGATTTTACCTCCCTAAGGCCAGGGACTGGCTAGCCTCCCTGGACCTCAAGGATGCCTACTTTCATGTTCTTATCAGAAGCTCCCATCGAAAGTACCTCAGATCGAACTGCCCTCAGGCCATTATCAGTTCAGAGCAATGCCCTTCGGCCTCACTTCTGCCCCAAGGGTGTTCACAAAGTGTCTGGCAGTAGCAGTCGCTCACCTAAGAAGGCAAAAGATTGCCATTTTCCCCTACCTGGATGACTGGCTCATTGTGGGTCAGTCTCCAGACCAGGTCAAATCACACCTGCTAGTTACCCAGCAGCTGCTTACCTCTCTGGGATTTCTTCTCAATCTTCCAAAGTCAGTTTGGAACCTGTCCAGGTACTCACCTTTATAGGCGCAGAACTGGATACAAAGCAGGCCAGAGCCTTCCTTCCCTTGAAAGGGTAAGGACCTTAGTGGCCCTGCGCCTCCTTCACTCTGCAGGTTTCTCGACCAGCAAGGCATTTCCTGCAGCTCCTAGGGCACATGACTGCCTCCACAGCTGTGGTGCAAGGAGCAAGATTTCAGATGAGGGACATTCAGTTCCATTTGAAGATTTCTGGTCTCAAAGAAGAGATCCTCTATCCAAGTTAATCCCAGTGACTCGAACCCTGATCCAGGCCCTTCAGTGGTGGCAGGATCAGAGCAATCTGAGACAGGGGTGCCTTTCATCCCTCTGTCCCATTCCTTGACCCTTACTACAGATGCATCCCTTTTGGGATGGGGGCTCACATGGGCGACCTCTCCACCCAGGGATTATGGTCCCTCAGGAATCTCTGCTCCACATCAATCTGTTGGAACTCAGAGCTGTTTTCTAGCACTTCAGGTTTCTCTGCATCTGTTCAGAACAAGGTAGTACAGGTCAGAACAGACACCACCACTACAATGTGGTACATCAACAAACAAGGGGGCACTCGGTCTTTGGCCTTGTGCACCGAGGCAATGAAGTTGTGGTCTCTGGCTTACTCCCTGAACACTTCCCTCATAGCAGTTCACCTCCCAGGCAAGGACAATGTCCTGGCAGATGCCCTCAGCAGGATTTCTCAGGGCCATCACGAATGGTCACTGGATCCCCTAGTACTGGGGATAGTGTTTGCCAGATGGGGCACTCCTCAGATAGATCTTTTCGCAGCCCCAGACAATTATCAACTTCCACTGTTTTGTTGCAGGCCCCCAGTGTTGGGCTCAGTTCCCCTGGATGCCTTTCTCCTCGATTGGGAAGGGAAGTTTCTTTATGCCTTTCCCCCCTTCCCTCTCCTGTTCAAAGTACTAGTCAAAGTCAGGTCTCAGCCCTGCAAAATGATCCTGATTGCTCCAGACTGGGCCAGGCAGCCCTGGTACCCACTCCTTCTGTCCTTAGCAGTCCATCTTCCCCTGTGTCTCCCCAGGAACCACAATCTGTTAACCTGTGCTCAGGGGAGAGTTTGGTATCCGAATCTCAAATCCCTCAACCTCAAGGCTTGGCTCTTGAGCAGTTAGAGTTTGCCGATTTGCAACTTTCTCAGTGTTCTCGAAATCCTGAAGGCTGCTAGGAAGCCTTCCACCAGGGCTACCTATAACTCCAAGTGGAAAAGGTTTTCCATATGGTGTTCTGGGAAGCATGTTTCCCCAGAATCTGCTGATCTACCTACTGTATTGGACTACACGGTCCATCTTAATTCTTTGGGACTGAGACCAGCCACCCTGAAAGTGCACTTGGCTGCTGTCTCTGCCTTCATTCAGCAGGAAGCCATCTTCTCTCGCTGCTCATCCTGTATTTTCCAAGTTTTTAAAGGATTGCTTCACACAATCCTCCATTCAGGGACCCTGCCCGCTGGGAGATCTTAATGTATGCATTGCTCAGCTAATGCAACCCCCTTTGAGCCTCTGTCTTCGGCAGAGCTTAAGTATTGACTTGGAAAACTGTATTTCTGGTAGCCGTCACTTCTGCCAGGCGTATAAGTGAGTTACAGGCTTTATCAGTAGAAACTGACTTTATTTCCTTTCACAGGGATAAAGTGGTCCTCAGGACTAACAGGAAGTTTTTGCCTAAGGTGGTTTCAGATTTCCACCTTAACCAATCTATTTCACTCCCAGTGTTCTTCACTGACCATTCCTCCTCTGGTGAGAGGAGGCTGCACAACAGATGTTAAGAGGGCCCTAAGTTACTACATAGGCGTACCAAGGGTCACAGGTTTGACTCCTCCAACTGTTTCTCACTTATGGTGAGGTTGGGAAAGGAGACCTGCCACTAAAAGATCCATTGCCAGGTGGATCGTTTCTTGTATCCAATTTTGCTATCAAAAGCTGGGTAAGGTTCCCCCTTCAGGCCTGAGGGCTCACTCTACCAGAGGTACAGCTGCATCTCTAGCTGCTGCTAGAGACATCCCCTATCTTGGAGATATGTCAGGCAGCTACTTGGAAGACAGTACACACTTTCACCAAGCATTACTCCCTGGATATTCAGGCCAGGAGGGATGCTTGGTTTGGCACAGCCGTGCTTCAGAGCCTATTCCCTAAGTAGGTTCTGTCCCTCCTCCATGGAGGTACTGCTGTGTAGTCTGCAATAGTCCTAATATAGCAAGACTTCATGTTGTCTGAAGAAAAAATTACTCACCTTAGTAATGTTGTTTTTTCTAATGGAGTCTTGCTATATTATGACCTCCCCCCCAGCCTGTCCCTCTCAGAACTCCTACTTTGGGGTATGGGGTGGGTAGTCCTCTGGCATTTATTGATGCCCTCTTTCATGTTTGGGTGTTGTGTTTATTTAGTTATTTTATCTTAATTTTCTGTTCCACTGACTTGAGTCTTTGTGTTGGGACCAGTGAAAATGTGTTAATATATTAGTAGCCAGTTGGCTAATGTAGGTTACAGCTTCCACACAGAACCTTAGTGAGTTTTTGCTCGTAAAGATCTGACTGTTTCGGTTTGAAACCAGCCAAGCAGAGCTTCTGAACCGAGCTCGTGCTCTAAGCTCAATGCTCTGCATGGAAGTTAACTTTCACCTCCGGAGCAGTTCTAAGGCTGGGGCAAACTGCAATAGTCATAATATAGCAAGACTCCATTAGAAGAAACAACATTACTAAGGTGAGTAATTTTTTTCTTTCATAATATGGTCCTGAAACATGAGGATTTTCTAATTATAGAGTATTCTTGCGTTTTATATCTACCCAATAATCTTCCTATTTTTGGAAAAAAACTTCTGAAATTCTCGTTTTGTCTTCCCACCATAATTGCTTACTCTCATATAAAAAATATACTGATTTTTTTTTGTAGCCATGATAGTGGCTTGGAATCCTTCCTTGACTTCTGGAATATTCAACAGAGACAAATTTAATTTCCAGTATCCTGATTCTCTAGAGGTTTTGTGGCAATTTGAAAGAACATTGAGAAGTACATGATCTATTGTGGCTACTAACGAGACTTTTGGTTCCCTAGTTTGTAAAGAAGAAGAAACAAACCAGTAATCAATAAGAGAAGATTTTTTTCCTTGGGGGGGAAAAAAAGTTTGAGGGACCCTATGTTGAGAGGAATATACATCATTTAAACCAGACTGAATAAGTAAAGAATTCAAAAAATGAGAATCACAATAGACCTTTGAAGTGGAAAAGTGTCTATCCTGAATTGTGCGGTTAATATTAAAATCACCCCCAAATAAAACATTTCTACTAGTAAAAAGAAAAGGCCGAATTTGTTTTAATAAAGAAATCCTACCGGTTTTGGATTGTGGACCATATATGTTAATCAACCGAAAATCAATGGAAGCTAAAGTGACATCCAGTAATAGAGCACGACCAGGAAAAATATCTACTATATGTGTAATTTTTACGCGTGAGGTAGTAAAACAAATTCCTAGGCCTGAGCAAAGGTCTTCTCCTCCTGACCAGTAACTCGGACCCCATATCCATGCGCCAGTAGCTTTAGCAAAATCTTGTCAAGAATACAATCTGGTATCCTGAAAGAATATTATGTCATATTTAAACGTAGAAAATAAATCAAAAGTGGCTAACATACATACCTCCGAACGGATACTATTTGTATTAAGGCTAGCTATTGTGAAATCATAGCTAGCACAATCCTTTAAAGGAAACATTGTCAGTTAGTAGTTTGAGACAATCTTGTACTTTTCCTAGTCCCTTGTCTGGGTTTGAAACCACTTTTTTTTTTCACTTTACTAGATATATTTATACCTAAATCAGAATCTGAAATGAGCTCCATTTGGGAAGATGCTAAGGAGGTTGAATCAGAATCTCGATCTGTCCCATCATTTTCTGCAGATAACACTGGGTACCTATTATCAATCACAGGCATCCCCAGTACCATTTGTGAAAAGTGTTGTAAAGGAGTCCGAGAAACAGGGACCTCCTTTTGGAGGGAAACTGAAGAAACCGGGATCACCGAAGGGGAAGGAGGAGGGGCATAACCTCTTTAGTAAGGTGACCTGTATGAGGCGTGGAAGACTTGGGTGCAAGTGCCTCTATATTGTCTTGTGGTAAAACAGGAATCTGTGTCCCAGGCTTAGAACGTTCAAAAGGGGCATGTTTATTTGGAGAATGGTCTATGGCATTTCCCTGTTGTTTCCTTTGTGGCTGAGGTTGTGATGAAAAAGAAGTTGCAGGTTTGGTAGCCCTATGTATATAAAAATCTTGTATACCATATGCGTCCTCCCCAGTATTATGTGCAGCCCAGGGGCATTCCCAAAAATTGTGTCCACTTTCATCACAAAGGTTACACTTTGGAGTATTTATACAGTGGACACTAATATGGCCTGTATCCTCACAATATGTGCATTGTTGAACAGTGCAAGTAGAACTGAGATGTCTGGGAGAACCACATTTAAAACATTGTTTTGATTGTCCTGGGTAAAAGATAAATGCCTTATCACTACCTATGTAGAAGCAATTTGGCAAATGTTCTAAACCTTCTGTAGTTTGGTGCAACTTTTTCATTTTCCATCCCCCATTCCAGAAACCCTCTGCATCCAAATTAGGATTAGGGGTACCCTGCAGCTCACAATGTTTTTCCAACCAATACAGAATATCTGATATATTCACTGCCTCATTTCTAAATAAGATAGTAATGACTCTAAACGGTTGTTTTGTTAAAGGGATTACTTGAAAAGGTGTCCTTAAAGGATTGGTTTTAACAGTCATATGTTTTATCCAAAAGCGTTCTAAAAGTTCAGGAGTCCTAAAGCTAATGTCAAGAGAGTTCTCCCGGGGCTTGAATCAAAGCATAGACTTCGGACGGCGTAAAGCCCAAAGATTAAGTAAAATGTGCTCCACAAAGTATCTATCTGGGGCAGGATCCATACCCCCCAAATACCTGAGTCGTATTGCATTACGTCTTTCAGTCAATTCAGTTGGTTTTCTAAATAAGTCTGCATAGGAAGGACGTTGCGCAGTATCCTGTTTCTGGGCCTGATGCTCTTGTGAGTTAAATTGCTCAGACTCAGTATTCGCAATGTTCTCCTGTGGAGTTTTTGGAGCAGAAAACCCCAGTAATTCACTAGGTATATTCGGAGGAAGGGGAATATCAGAGTTTACAACCACTTTACCTGTGGTCTGGTCGTCTGTCTCTCTGGTAGGCCTCTCCCGAGACTCCGGTGTAAAGTTCACTTCCGCCAAAAAAACTGTGTGCTCCTGAGGTGAGAAGTCTATTGAAGTAGATTCTGTGAGCATAACCGGGTCTGCACTCCATTCTCCGGTTGCTACCTGACGCCATCCGGCGTGTCTCAGAGCTCGCTCTGGTGACCATCCTGGATCTCTTGGAACTGCGTACGCTTCCTTATCAGTCCGAGTATCGTCTTCTGGTAGAACTGAATCAGCCGCAAACATTTTAGACAAAGCAGAGGAAGAAGAGGTAGATCTTACTTCGAGATACAGCTCTTGCAGCAGGTTACACCATTAGGACTGAAGCTGGCAGGCGTCAGGACCCCACGGAATTCTTCTAGCTAGCTATCTTCAGCGGGGACTGCCCCCGATGTCGGTCCTGCCCCCGACGTCGGGCGTAGTGCATAAAGGGGCGGTCCTGCCAGATTCCCCAGTTCTTTCCCGCCGTTGACTTGCATGTCTCCGACCCTTGGTCTCGCTTTCTGCTGCTGACAGCTCTGATAAGTTCTTCCTTCGGGAAAAAGTTCATTTTTTCGGCTCTTTTCCTGTCTGATGTCCTCTCCAACCTCCGTTGAAGGCTATCCTTCGCAGTGCGCCTGTGGGAAGCAAATCCCGTTAAAGGATCCGCATTCAGCCTGTGTCCGGTGCCTGGGCCCAGACCACGACACCTGGTCCTGCTCATTTTGCCAGGGGTTCAACAGCTGGACCCGGATCCGTCGCCAGAAGGCCCTTCAGGCGTTCCTGCTCGAAGAAAAAATCAGGGCCATGGACGCAGCCTCCAAGGGGGAATCCTCAGAGAAGGCCTGGAGACACCCTGAGAAGCACAGGGAGAGAGTAAGATCCAAGTCCCCGTCTAGGGCCTCCGACTCCCATAGCTCCGGCTCCTGGCCTGACCGCTCTCCTTCCAGGGCCCGTTCTCAGCCTCCCCCCGCAGTGGTGAAAACCCCTTCGGGCTCCTCTTCTGCCTCACAGGCCAAGACCTCCAAGCCTTCCTCATCTTCCTCTTCTAAGGCCTTGGCTAGGTCGGGGGACCATCATCACCACCATAGGTCTGGTTCCCGCCATTCTGAACCGACGTCAGGTCTGCCTACTTGCCTCCTCCTCCCCAGAGGAAGATCAAAAAGCTTATCTCCTTGAAGTCATCTGACCCAGCGCCGGCCCTACACCATAGGTCCCAGGAACCGTCGACCGCCAGATGCCCGTCGCCGGTCAGGCTTACGTCTTCTCGGTCGTCGGCCGGGGGACCGACGTCTGTACCTGTACCCATCGAGAAGAGGACCCCGACGCCGGTCAGGAGACTATTACGGAGGAGGAGCTGACCCAGCCCGAGGACCAGACGGACGAACCCGGTCCTGTCGCACCCCCCAGAGAGCCCTCTCCAGAACCTGAGACCCTTGGGGAGCCGACGCTGGAACCAGACGACCGGCCATCGGCGCCCAGTCCGGGCCTCTCCATATCTGAGGTCAAGGAGGAGTTCACTTACTGGTGGGACACCATAAAAAGGGATGTGGTTCCCACTCCTCCTCCTCTTCCTCCTCCACCTGCGACCCCCACCGGCCCCTGCGCCTCCTACTCCGTCCGGGGCGGCAGGCCGAGTACCTTCCCCCCAGGAGCTGGCGGATCCTCCTAGGGGGAGACCAGACAAGAGGAGACCTCCGTCCAGATCTTCTTAAGGGTCACCCAGCCCTAAGAGACCCAGAAGACGCCGCCGTTCGCCTTCGACGGAGGACACAGGATCGGAATTCTCGGAAGGATCCAGTTACCCCTCTCCAATCCACATCCCTTTTCCGGATCCATGTGAACTTCCTAGATCTCCTCCGGATGCCCCATCGTTCTCAGAGATCATGAGGCATATCCAAGAGAACATGGGCCGGGATGCGGAAGAGTTGGACCCCGAGAGACTACGCCTCGCCAGGTATCTACGGCAGAAAGATCCTAAGCCTGTGGTAGTACCACCCTTGGTGGACACTTTCATGGATGTCACCAAGGCAGCGTGGAAGCGTCCACATTTGCTCCCGGCAATGCCGAAGAAAGCTGACCACCTGTACAAGGCCCCTAGGGAGGACCAGTATCTGGCTTCACATCCTCTGGCAGACTCTCTGGTCATCACAGCCTCTCATGACCGGTCCCAGAGACCGCAACATTTGAGCACCCTGCCACCGGACCCGGAGTCCAAACAGCTGGACGCTATGGGCAGGCGCACGTATGCTTCCACTACTTGCGCCATCAGATCCCTGAACTACTTAACCCACATGGCACAGTTCCAAAATACCTTGTGGGAGCAGGGTCTGGTCCTGGCAGACAAATTGCCAGACGGTGAGCAGGAGGAGGAGATGTTGCAACTCCTCCGTACGGGTTTGGACGTGGGAACCCAGGTGCTGCGAGCCGTGTACGATTCCGCGGACTCCTCGGCCAGAGCGGCAGCTTTGGGCGTATGCCTGCGGAGACACTCATGGCTCCGTGTCTCCGGATTCACCACGGACGTCCAGAAGAACATCCTGGACGCGCCTCTTGACGGAGAAGTTCTTTTTGGTGAATCCTCTGAGAAGGTCCTCACCAAACTCCAAGAGGCCGGGAAGGCGGTGAGGTCGGTCCAGGCAATGTACCGACCCAGGCTTAGTTCCTTTCGTAGGAACCAAAGCCGTTTTCGTGGCCGGACGCAGAGACAGCAGTCCCGCACTGGACCACTACAGAGGGGCTCCGTTTCTCGCAGAGCCCAGGGAAAGTTGCCCACGGGCCGAAGTCAGCGCCCAGCTAAGCCGGCTCAGCCCGTGGGCCCCTCCGCCGCCACAGCATGACTCCTTCCCGGCCCCGGCCCCTCAGGATCAACGGGACATCAAGGTCGGGGGTCGCATTGCGGAATACCTGCCAGGGTGGCAGTCCATAACCACCGACAGGTGGGTCCTTCAGTTGGTCGAAAGAGGCCACTTTATAGAGTTCGCAGACAAGCCACCCTCGAGGCCTCCTCTGCTCTCCCGTTACTCGGTCAGCACAAATTGCTTATCAGGCAAGAAATACTCGCGCTCCTGCAGAAGGGAGCGGTGGAGTATGTTCTAGAGAACCAGATAGGATCCGGATACTATTCCGACTTCTTTCTGGTTCCGAAGAAAACAGGGGACCTCTATCCAATCTTGGACCTCAGCAACCTAAATACATCGGTCGCCTACAAATGATTTCGCATGGTGACCCTTCAGGGTCTCATTCCCATGCTAAGGCAGGACGCCTTCTTAGCGTCCCTAGACATGCAGGACGCCTACCTGCATATCCCCGTGGCTCAAGCGCACAGGAGGTTCCTGCGCTTCGAGTTTCTTGGCCACCATTTTCAGTTCCGAGCTCTTGCGTTCGGACTGTCATCGGCCCCCAGGGTCTTTACCAAGTGCATGGCAGTCGTGGCAGCGTCTTTAAGGAGACAGGGCCACTATGTGTTCCTGTACTTGGACGATTGGCTTCTCATGGCCGCCTCCAGAGAGGCGTTGTTGCTGGCTATCCAGAGCACCCAGGCTCTGGTCCAGTCTCTGGGCATCCTCATCAATTACGAGAAGTCTCTCCTCGTACCGTCACAGAAGCTGCAGTTCATAGGCGCAGTTCTGGATACCGTCCAAGGGAAAGCATTTCTTCCCGACGAAAGAGCGGAACGCATCAGATCCCTCATCAGGGACCTCTCGGCGAAGAAGACCGCTCCTGCCAGGCTGGTTCTTCGTTTGCTCGGACACATGGCTACGGCCATTCCAACTGTCCCTTTGGCAAGGCTCCACATGCGGGTAACTCAGTGGATGCTCAAGGTGCAGTGGGACCAAAGGCAAGACCACATGCAGCAGCCGGTCAGAATCACGAATGCCATGATTCGAGACTGGCAGTGGTGGCTAGACCCAGGAACACTCTCTGCGGGTGTTCCGTTCACAGCGTCGTCCCCGGAGGTGATTCTTTCCACAGACTCCTCAGGGCTGGGGTGGGGAGCACACCTGAACGGGGTGAGGTCCCAGGGAACGTGGACCCCTCAGGAAGCTCATCTCCACATCAGTGTTCTGGAGATGAGGGCGGTCCTTTACGCCCTGCAGGCCTTTCAGTCAGAGATCCCGCCGAATACTCTCATGCTTCAAACAAACAATATGGCGGAGATGTATTACCTCAACAAACAAGGAGGCACACAACTCTTACCCCCCCATTGCAGGGAGGCGCTGAGAGTGTGGGATTGGGTAATCCGTCACGGCGCGAGCCTGATTGCAGTTCACATTCCCGGAGTGGACAACACAATCGCAGACGGCCTGAGTCGTTCACAGGCCAAGGTCCATGAGTGGGAACTTCTTCAAGTGGTAGCAGAGGATCTGTTTCTTCGATGGGGCACTCCAGAACTGTACTTATTCGCTTCCCCATCCAACGCAAAACTGCCCAATTTTTGCTCGCTAGATCCAGGGCCTGGTGTTTTCTGGCGAGACACATTGTCCCTCTCCTGGGCAGACAGATTCCTCTATGCCTTCCCTCCCTTCCCGTTGATCCAGAGAGTTCTTCTCAAACTGCGCAGGGAGCATGCAACAATGATCCTGGTAGCCCCATTCTGGCCCAGACAGATCTGGTTCCCCTTGCTAATGCAGCTGTCCCGGGAACCTCCAATCCCGTTGCCTTTCAGCTCCCATCTCTTGTCTCAGGAGGAAGGTTCTCTAGTCCACCCGGACTTACGCTCACTGAACCTGCATGCATGGCTCCTAGAGACATAGCCATTTTGCGACACGGGGTCTCGCAAGAGGTGGCGGAAGTTCTTTCCGCGGCCAGAAAGCCGGCAACGCATGCGACGTACGCCATGAAATGGCGCCGCTTTTGCTTGTGGTTGCAAGCACGCGGCCTTTCCCCTCTAGGATGCCCGGGTGAAAGTGGTGCTGGAATACCTGCTTTCCCTATTCCATTCGGGTCTCGCTTACTCCTCTATTAAGGTGCACCTCTGCGTGATTTCTGCTTACCACTTCCCGGTGGGACAGCGCACAGTGGCACAGCTTGATGCCTCTCGAGATTTCCTGAGAGGGGTGTTGCACCTTAGGCCACCCATTAAGGATCCAGTTCCTCCATGGGACTTACTCTTCGTCCTGGAACAACTCACGCTTCCCCCCCTTTGAACCTGCCACGGATTGCAAGCTGCGTTTTCTGTCGTGGAAAACGTTATTTTTGGTTGCTGTCACGTCAGCAAGGAGAGTTTCTGAGCTCCACGCTCTCATGTGTAAGGAGCCTTATTTAATTTTCTACCAGGACAGAGTGTCTCTGAGGACCAATCTTAAGTTCTTGCCTAAGGTGGTCTCTGCCCTCACTCTCAACCGGGACATCGGTTTACCCGTATATTTTCCTAAATATTCCAATAGAGGAGAGGCATTGCTTCACACCCTGGATGTTCACTGCTGTCTAAGGTATTACCTGAACAGAACTAAACAGCTTCGCAAGTCGGAGCAACTGTTCGTTTCCTTTGCTGAGAGGATGCTGGGCCAACCAGTCTCAAAGCAGTCTCTTTCTCGCTGGCTTGTCCAGTGTGTCTCATTTTGCTATGACAGCAAACAGAAGCCCCTCCCGGGTACAGTCCGGGGCCATTCGACGAGGGGGGTGGCTACCTCTTTTGCAGCAATTCGTAACGTCTCCACCTCTGCCATTTGTGCTGCAGCTACTTGGAGCTCTGTGCACACATTCATTAGGCACTATAGCCTGGATATTGCATCACGGCGGAGAGCCGGTTTCGGCCTGGCCGTGCTACAGGGTCTCCTGTCCTAGAGTCAGGACTTGCCAAAGATCTTCCTAGTTTCCTCCTCCCAGAATGCTTACAGGCGCTACTGCTTGGAAATCGGTCCTAATGGTGTAACCTGCTGCAAGAGCTGTATCTCGAAGTAAGATAGTACAGTTACGTAAGAACTTACCGTAACAGTAGATCTTCGAGAACAGCTCTTGCAGCAGGTACCTTCCCGCCCACCATTCCCCCTTGGAGGAGGCACGGCCTACCGAGCCTGGGGCAGGGGCTTACGCCCTTTGTCTTTTGATGACGGATCCTCGGTGTCCCATTCTGATGTCATTCTGCAGCCGGGAGTCTCTGGCGGGAGAACTGGGGAATCGGGCGGGACTGCCCCTTATGTACTACGCCTGATGTCGGGGGTGGGACCGGCGTCGGGGGCGGTCCCCGCTGAAGATAGCTAGCTAGAAGAATTCCGTGGGGTCCTGACGCCTGCCAGCTTCAGTCCTAATGGTGTAACCTGCTGCAAGAGCTGTTCTCGAAGATCTGCTGTTACAGTAAGTTCTTACGTAACTGTACTTTTCTGGACTTCTTTTTTGTTTTTTCTCCATGTCCATAGCCAGTTGCTTTCGATTAAATTCTGCCTCTAAAAGAAGCAGTTGCTGTTGAAGATAAGTACGTTTGTCCTCCAGCGTTTGTGAAGGAGGCACATGTGAATCTATTGAAGGCATACTTGCTTCATTTATAATCGGTGTTGCAGACGAACGAAAATCGTCCACTCTGGCGCTCTCCAGAGTGTGTGTCATAACGGTGGAATCACTCTAAGTGTGAGTGGTGAGAAGAATCGCATCCTCCCCAACACTTCCTTCTCTTTCAGCATCCAGCTCTGAAGTGAGCTCAGCCATCCCTGCAGCAGACAGACAGCGCCACCCGTCTACAGAGTAGGGGAATTTTTTAGAAAATAGACCATACATCAGAAAGGAAAATTCATATAACCATCAAAAAAAGAAAAGGATATAGAAACCATAGTTAATGCAAATAAAACAAGTATAAATAAAGTGTTACACATGCTAGAATTACTGTTTAATAATTTTGTAATAATTTACAAAGTATAAAAGAAAAACTAAACTATCACAAAAAGTCAAGTAATCCAGTTAATGTTTCCAAAAACGTAGGAATACTTGAATATCTAGGGAATTTTGTTCCAAACTCTTTTGTTTAATTAAAGCTAGTTCAATACGTCTGAGCACAGTACTGTTAGGAAGGATAGTGTGTTGCAAAGAGAACTGACATCGAGCTTGCCATAAGTGATATTTAATACAAGCAAAAATCAAAGTAAGCGTACTGGGATGATGCCTCCCTAAAAAAAACAGAATAATCCCCCAAAACTAGACTCTGATAGGAATATGGTGCGCAACACTCCAGTGCCACCGTGAGGCCATGTCAAAATGTGATAGTTTGGTGACATAACAGGAAAAAATGTTCTAAAGTTTCTTCTTGATCAATACATCCAGGTCGAATGCATAATCCATCAGAAATGCAATTATGCTTTAAATTGCCCCGAACGCCTAATTTACCATGACAACTGAGCCATTGGATATCCCACATATGAGGTGGCACCCTGTGATCCATTAAAAGGCGTAAAGTCAGTGAAAGCTTAGTAGGAACACAAAAAGGGAAATCTATTTGAACATAGAAAACATTACCCATAAGTTCAGCATAAAATTCCTTCCTGGGGACCTCATGTAATTGTGCTTTACCCAATTTCCATTCCCTGAGTTTCTGCACTGCAGAATCTGCATATGAAGGTGCAGCGCCTATCATGTTTTGTTTAGGAATGCCTCCACCCTCCCATCGTAACAAAAATGGATAAAATAAAAGCTGGGTCCATGCCGACCATGGATGGTCCTGAGGTAGGATTTTATCCTGAAATGAGGCTATCATAAAAAAGGAATGAAAAAAAAACACTAGGATTTATCATCCTCAAGCCTCCTTGACAAATCTTTAAATATGTGAAAGCCCTTTTAATAGGATTTGACCGACTACCCCATATCATTTGAAAAAAAACTATATTGTCTGGTTTCTAAAGAAGTGGGGACCAGAAAAACTGAACACACATGTAAAAAGACAGGTAATAAAAATTTCTTTATCACTAACACCAGTGTTTATTTTTTTTTTTTTTGAAAAACCCCAGGATTTCCATTGTTGGACCTTATGTTCACCGACAGTGAGATACTTTTTCCCAATTTAAACGAGCCAGGTCCCCACTTCCAAAAAGGAGTCCTAAGATATGAAGGGAATCTGAAACTAGAATGCCTCCAGTGTCACTAATTGTGGAAGTCCTGCCTACAGCCATACACCCACATTTCTCGTAATTCAACCTAGTGCCATTTAAAGCCGAAAAAAGGTCAACAACCCGTAACGCCTCAATCCCTGAATGGACATCCGCCGTCAATAAACATGTCATCTGCATACGCCGAGATTGTTTGGGCCGGTATGGTATAAGACTGAGAGAAACCCTGAATACACCTATTATTTTCAATTTCACGTAAAAGAGGATCTAACACAAAAGAATATAATAGTGGACTAATAGGACATCCTTGCCGAACTCCCTGAGTTAACTCAATTTCTTTACCTAAAAAATGATTAATTAATGGACAAGAGTGTGCTTGAGAGTATAATATACCAATATAATGGATAAAGGGTTGAGGAATCCTATACCTTTCTAAAACTTGAAAAAGAAAAGAATGAGAAACATTATCAAAAGCTTTTGACTGATCAAGAGCTAAATTAAAACCTGATAATTTTTTTTGGGGCACCAAATTCACAAATATCTCTAAGAAGCTTTAAATTTTGCTGAATAGAACGATGGGGAATTGAACAAGTCTGTGCTGGGTGGAGCACCCCTTGTGCTACAACCTAAAGCCTTCTACACAGTAAAGTAGAAAGAATCTTATAGTCTGTGTTCAGTAGACTAATTGGTCTCCAGTTTCCCAAAACGGTACTATACTGTTTTTTATGAATAAAGGTTAAAAGTGCAAGATTAAACTTTGAATTTCCAAAACCAAATTGTAGAATATCGTGTTATACTTCAGCTAAAATGACAGTCGTATCCTCTTGCAAAGTTTTATAAAATTAGGTTAAAGCCCTATCAGTTCCTGTGAAACCCCGTTACCAGAGTGCTAATGACTGCCCATTACTTCCATGGGGAAATAGGCTCTTGCAATATATCTGCTTCCCTCTGAGAAATATGGGGAACTGGGAAATGAGGAACCTCTTCCCAAGAATCCGTTGGAATAAACCTAGTACCAAACAGTGAGGATACATGTTGTTCCACAATATCTAGCATTTCTGCCAGAGACTTCTTTAGCTGGCCCGTTGAATTACGAAGACATGTCATAAGTTTTTTTTTCTCTAGTTTTTGTTTACATGCTACATGTGGATCTTTGAATGGTTGTTGGGTACCAAATTTTAGTTCAACATTGATAGACTGCCCTCTGATATTGATAATGAATCATTGTTTTCTGTACAATCCTTAATTGTGTCTGGATGTCTAAATCCGCTATCCGTGGGTGAGACTGTAATTTATAATATTGATTCCTGTAATCTAAGTATTGCAAATAATCAGATGAACCTTTTCTTTTACCATAAAACATAAAAAAAAAAAAAAAAGTCCTTAATAGCAAGCTTAGTATCTGTCCACCAAGATACCCAATCATTGAAAAATACCGCAACAGATTTTCTAAGGGTTAGAATAAAACGAAGTTGGCCCAGAAAAAGGGCCTCATCCAATAACCGTGAAACATAGAAACATAGAATTTGACGGCAGATAAGGACCGCTTGGCCCACCTAGTCTGCCCATTTTCCTACCTAACAGATAAGCTGCAGATCCTAGTTAACCAACAGCTTACTTCCTCTTACCCACCCCTAGGACTGCCTTATGCCTGTCCCATGCATTCTTGAAGTCCCCCACTGTTCTTGACTCCACGACCTCCTCAGGGAGGCTGTTCCATGCATCCACAACCCTCTCTGTGAAAAAATACTTCCTCACATTACCCCTGAGCCGTCCCCCCTCTATCTTCAAATTGTGCCCCCTTGTTCTTGCACATCTCTTTTCTGGAAGATGCTACCCTCTTGGACTTCAATTCCCTTGAGGTACTTGAAAGTTTCTATCATGTCCCCTCTCTCCCTTCTTTCCTCAAGAGTATACATGTTAAGCTCCTTTAGTCTTTCTTCGTATGTCTTCTGGTGCAGACCCTGCACCATTTTGGTTGCCCTCCTCTGGACAGCCTCCACTCTGTCTATGTCTTTGCGGAGATGGGGTTTCCAGAACTGCACACAGTACTCCAGATGGGGTCTCACCAACTGTCTGTACAGAGGGATAACAACTTCCTGTTTTCTACTATTGTTGCCTCTTCTTATGCATCCCAGTATCCCCCCAGCCTTCCTTACTGCCTTCTCACATTGCTTGCCCACCTGTAGGTCATCTGATATAATTACCCCCAGGTCCCTTTCTATTTTTACTGTTGTCAGTATCTCACCCCCCATTTTGTACGCTTCCCCTGGGTTTTTGTTTCCCATGTGCATTACCTTGCACTTCTTTGCATTGAATCTGAGCTGCCATACATTTGACCATTCCTCCAACCTTGCCAAGTCCCTTCTCATCCTTTCCACTCCATCTTGTGTATCAACCCTGTTGCAGATCTTTGTGTCATCTGCAAAGAGGCATACTTTTCCTTCCAGTTCCTCTGCAATGTCACTTATAAAGACATTAAAAAGGACCGGTCCCAGTACTGAATCCTGCGGTACCCACTAGTAACCCTCCTTTCTTCACTGTGTACTCCATTTACTACTACCCTTTGCATCCTGTTGTCTAGCCAATTTTTTTATCCAGGCTACCACCTTGGGACCCATTCCAAGGCTGGCTATCTTGTGTATTAATCTTTTGTGTGGGACTGTATCAAATGCCTTGCTAAAATCTAGGTAGGCCATGTCCACAGCCCCTCCCTGGTCTACTACTTTGGTCACCCAGTCAAAGAAATCTATTAGTTCTAGGGACATGGATATGTTGTTCATCCACACTTATTGGCAGGTCCCTTGCCGCTTTAAATCTGCCGGAAGGTCTTCAAGCTGGCTCCTCCCACCCACCTGGGTGGTAAAACTTTTGGCTCCGCCCCATGACGCCAGATCTTTCTTACCGATTGGGAGCTCAGGTTCCCTCCTTAACGCTCTGCGTTTTCGACTGGTTCCTGAAAATTTCGGTATTCGAATTTATTGAAGAGTCCTTTCTGAATCTTCGATCTTTTCTTCTTCGCTACGGTGATGGCTTTTTCCGGCCCCGAGAGGCGCACGGTTAGTTCCTCCAGGAGGGACTCGCACTCCACGTGTGTTTTTTGCCTGGACTCTGATCACGATCCTCAGGCTTGCAATTTTTGTTCTGCCCTTTCGGTCAGCTCTCTGGAGGACCGCGCGGCCCGTTCGGGGCTTGGACATCCGGTAGTTTTTTCCGCTCCGGAGATTCCATCGGACCGGCGGGTGTCCGCTTCAACTGTTTCTCTGCAGTTTGATCCTGCCGGGAAGGCGGTCCCCCTCAGTTGCGGCGCTTATCCCGCTCTCCTTGGATTCATCTCATGCAGCTTCGTTCAGGGAGCTTGGTTATTAGCTCTCCTCCAAGGGAGAGGGACCCTGGAGCCCTGCCGCTCGGCCTAAGGCTAAAGGGCCGCAGGCGGGGTCTCTTCGTCGGCGGGAGTGGGAACTCTTCCCCCTCCCTCATCGGCCGACTCTCGACTTCGGTTTCGGCCACTGGCCTCACGGTATCCCCGTCAGGTCAGCCGGCCAGGTTCCCCGTCTATGTTGTCGAGTCTCTCGACCCGTCTTTTGGGGGGTCTTCTGGTGCCGTCATCCCTCCGCCTTCGGCGGAGGCTGAGGCCCTGTCCTCCCCTTCGGGTTGACAGCCCTCAGTCCTTTCTTCCGAGCCGAGGGAGGAGCGGGTGCGTCCGCTCCTTCCCAGGCCATCTATGTCCCCCAAGTTTGGGTCTCTGTCAACCTCTCGGTCTAGCTACCACGCTGATCTTCATGCTCGGTCGAGGCAATCGAGTTATGGCTTTTGCTGCTCTTCCTCGCTCCTCCGCCGGATGAGGAGCGGTTGATGCCGAAGTACGCCGGTGTTACGAGGAACTTATGTGGCAACCAGCAGTTGTTGTCCGGGTTTCAATCGACCCCGATTCATTCTCCGGATAGCAAGCAGCCGCCGGTCGGTCGGCAGCCATTCTAATCGGTTACCCTGTCCTTGTCGGTTCTCTGCCCGGTTTCTCGGAGCACCCCTCGGCTGAAGGGGTAGTCACTGACAACGTTTTCCAATGTCTTGGAAACACTGGGGATGTGGACAGACCCCCTGACAAGGAGTCCAGAAGGATGGACTACGTCGGGCGCAAGGTTTACGCTGCGTCCTCCCTAGGCCTCCGTCAGGCCAGCTCTGTTGCACTGATGGCACATTTCTCCCACACCTTTTTGGGCTCCCTGGACGAGGTCCTCCCTCATCTCCCGGCTGACCTGCGGATGACGGTTCGGCAGGTGCGGGACCAGGGTAGGGCGGTGGCGAAGCAGCAGCTCCAGACAGCTCTGGATCTAGGCGACTCCTGTGTCAGATCAGTGGCGGCTGCAGTGGCCATGTGCCGCAGGGCGTGGCTGAGGTTATCCTCCTTCTCTTTGGAAACCCAGCACGAGTTGGCGGACATCCCCTTCTTGGGGACTGACCTTTTCGGCCCTGGAGTGGAGGGATACATCCATGGGCCCGAGAAGTCCGATGCCACTCCGGACTCGGTCACTCTCGCCTGGAGGGTGAAGGGCAGCCGTCAGCCTTTGCGTAATCCCTTTGCCCCTGAGCCCTGGGGCCCCACCGGCCCAGCATAAGGGCCAGCAGCAAGGCGCCATGCCTGTTGCCAGTCCAGCATCTTCCTCCAAAAGGAAGCAGGAGGCAGGAAACCGAGAGGCCCTCGCCCTTCCCCTCTAAGCCTGCTCAGTGACGGGCCAAGGGCACTGCTCCGGCCCGTCCGCCCCAGCCCGGGTTTCCCATGGGGGACAGCTCCGCACCTCGCTCTGGAGGTATTTAAAGGTGGATTCTGTCGCAGGTTGCGAGTGGTTTCCCCTTTTTGAGCCGTTGCCCCATGGGGATCTTGGGTCCACTGCCTCTGTGTCGGTCGTACCGACATGCCTGGCTCTCTAGTTAGAGGTGATCAGGAAGGCTGTGGACCCCCTCCCCCCCAAAATTCAACCCTGGGTTCGTGTCCAGGTATTCCTGGTCTCAAACGGACGGGGGCTCGCGCTCATTCTCCCGCACGCCTGCATGGTCTCTCTACTTCAGATATCCCATCCTCAGAACGTGGCGTGTAGCTGTTTCCTGGGTGTCCAGGATGTACCTACTGCTCCGTCTGCTTTGGGAGGCTCCACCCTTCTGCGGGGAGCTCCCTACTGAGTTCCTAGCCAGGCCCTTCTTTGCTCAGCAGTCTCTGCGGCACTGAAGGGTCCGGATGTCACCCCACCCGAAGGCAGACTGGTCTCCCGCTTTCAGGAGTCAAGTGAGAACTCGCACCTTAGTGGTGAAGCTTCTTCGGACTAAGCTCGACTCTTGAGTCCGAGCCTCGGCCCGGGCGGACAGGGCTGAGGTTCTTCCTCCTTGCCGGTCAGGTTGGCCGGGAAATTATGTCCTGCCAGGACCTCCTGCTCCTCCTGGCCTCAGGGCGGCCTTCCCTTAGTGGGAGGGGCCAGCCAGAGGTCACAGCGCCGCGTCCCTTGAACTAGTTCGTGACTAACAGCCCAGGAGTTGAGAACGCTCCCTTGGACCATTCCAACTTCGGCAGGAGAACGCCCTGTTCGCTCGCTTGAGTCGGCGGGTCTTCTCCGACCGATGCTTCTCGGATGGGTGGGGTGCCCATCTTGGGAATACAGAGTTAAGCTCCTGGTCCTCTTACAGTCCGATGTCCTTCCTGCTCGCTGGAGAACAGACGGTCCGCTTTAGCCTGCACCGCTGCTCTGCTTGTATGGGGTCTACAGGTCTAAGTCCAAGTAGGACAACACCAAGACCATGTGCCACTACTCGCCAGGTTCGGTCGATCCTTGTCTCGTGCAAGGACGTTCTCCGTCATTGGGTTGTTCATGAGTCGAGGGTTCCCAGCCATTTGATGGCAGGAGCCCCGATTCCTTGGCTGCTGCCCTGAGCCGGGCATAGGCTGTGCCTCATGAGTGGTCTCCCCTGCCGGAGGTAGCACAGGATCTTCTCCCTCTTCCCTCCGGGGAGAACACGAGGCCGAGACTGTTTTTTTTGCCCGCCCCTCAGCAAGGTCTGCTGCAGGGAATGCCATCGGGGCCTCGGACCCCGGGCCCCTCCGTGCCTCTCTCCCATTTCCCTTGACCTACGGGCATGGCGAGGAGGGACTTGGCGCAGGTGATGTTGGTAGCCCCAGACTGGATTGCCAGTTCTGGTATCCAGCTCTCCTCAGTCTCAACCCCAGGCTCCCGAGGCGGCCTCCAGTCCGCCCGGTCCTGTCTTTCCTTTTCAGGGGAAGGTTATCCATCTGGACCTACAATCCCTGCACCTGTAGGCCGACCCCTGTGAGGTTAGGGGCCATGCCTAGGGTCTTTCGGCAAGGTCCTCGACCTTCGAGGCGTCCTGCTAAGAAATCGGCCAAGATGCTCGCTCTCTGGGAGAAGTGCTCCCTTTTTGTTGATGGGATAGGGCTGTGCCTTCCCCCGTCCCTGGGCGAGCATTCCGGACCATCTGCGGTCCATCCTTAAACCAGGGCTTCGGCCGACGACCCCTAGGTGCTTCTCCGGGTCTCCCCTGTCTTCCAGGTGCGGGCCGGGAGGCAGTTGGTGGTGCGGAGAAGGTGGTCTGGCACTTCTAAGCCTCGATCACGCCTCCCGTTTTGGGGAGAGTATCCCCATTTCTGTGGGATCCTTGCTGGTATGGGCTTAGCTCATGAGCAAGCCATCCGAACCTTTTGCACAGGTGCGAGTTTCCCCCACCTGTTGTAGAAGAACACCTTCTTGGGGCCACTCCGCCATCCAGAAGGCGGGGAGAGTTTCAGGTGCTCCTTTAACCTCCCTATCCGTCTTCCACAGGGACTAGGTTGTCCTGCGCCCCACCCGAAGTCCTTCCGAAGGCAGTGGCGGAGTCTTCCCTTCGGGAGTATTGCCTCTGCCGGGGTTTATCCCCATTCACACCTCGGAGGCCGTATACAGCTTCCATAGGAACCGGTTTAACGCTCACCTATCTAGGGAGCATAAAGCTAAAGTTCGGGAGAGGTTCGCCAGCTGTTCATCATCTTCGCTGAAGCCGCATCTGGCAGATTTGCAGCCCAGTGGACGACAAGCGGGCGGGTCACCCCTGCATAGGTCTCCACTATAGGCGGGCGGGCATGCAGCCTCCCAGAGGGATAAGCGCTATTTTTTTACCAGTCCTTCCACTGCATCGGTGGCTGCTTTCGAGGATACTCCGTCCTGGATATCCGCAGGGCTTCTGCCCGGAAGCAGGCTTTTCCGTTCCCCTTCCACATCGACCTTGGGTCGCGCCGGGGTGCTGGTCGGGTCCTCGGTTCTCCAGTCTTTCTACCTAAGTAGGGGTGTGCGCCTTGCCTCCCTCCTCCTGGAGAACTGTTAGGAGTCTGCCAATAAGTGTGGATGAACAACATATCCATGTCCCTAGAAATACAGGTTACTCACCTGTAACAGGAGTTCTAGGAATGGTGTATGTTGTTCATCCACACGACCCACCTGGCCTCGACGCACAACCTGGCTTCCAGCGGGCTAGATCTGGCGTCATGGGGCGGAGCCGAGAGTTTTACCACCCGGGTGGGTGGGAGGAGCCAGCTTGAAGACCTTCCGGCAAGATTTAAAGCGGCAAGGGTCCTGCCAATAAGTGTGGATGAAGAACATATACCATTCCTAGAACTCCTGTTACAGGTGAGTAACCTGTATATTCGTCTGACACGACCTTCCTATCGTGAATCCATGCTGCCTTGGGTCCTATGCCCCACTGGCCCCTAGGTACTCAACAGTTCTTTCCTTCAGAAGTGATTCCATCATTTTCCCTACCACTGAGGTCACACTAACTGGTCTGTAGTTTCCTGCCTCTGTCCTGCTCCCACTTTTGTGAAGAGGAATCACATCTGCCCTCCTCCAGTCCTCGGGTACCACCCCATCCTCCCATGATTTGTTAGAGAGTAGTCAGTGGTACTAGTTCTACCCTTAGTTCTTTTAGAATTCTTGAGTGAATCCCATCAGGCCCCATTGCTTTGTCCACCTTCAATTTTATTAGTTCTTTCAGAACCCTTTCTTCTGAGAATGGACTGGTATCGACCCCTGTCTTCAGAGTGTTTCTCTTGTTTGGTTTGGGTAACTCCCCCTCCTCTTCCTATGTGAATACTGAGCAGAAATATTCGTTCAGTATCCCTACTTTTTCACTGTCACCCTCTAGCCACATTCCTTCCCCTTTACTAAGCTTCAGTATCCCTCCTTGGTCTTTCTTCGCCTCCTAATGTACCTATAAAAGGTCTTATCTCCTTCTTAACAGAATTGGCTATCCTTTCCTCGGTTTGGGCCTTTGCTATTCTGACTGCCTTCTCAGCCTCTTTCTGCTTTAACTGATAAAGTTCTCTGTCCTGCTCCTTCTGTGTTTCCTTATATTTCCTGAATGCTGTCCTTTTCTTTAACCTTCCCTGCCACCTCTTTTGTGAACCATAGCCGCTTTTCTTCGTTGTATTTTATTGATTTGCTTTACACAAAGGCTTGTTGCCTCAGTGATGGCTGTTTTGATCACCCCATTGTTCCTCCACCCTCCTTCTTGCCTGTTTGCTAGTGCTTTTCTGAGGCACTCTCTCATTTTCCCAAAGTCAGCCCTCCTAAAGTCTAGTACTCTGCTTTTGTATGGCTTGATTGTATGGCTGTGTTTATCGTGAACACCACTGTTTGGTGGTCGCTGTCCCAGATGGCTACCCACTTCTAAATCTGAGATTCTTCTCCATCCCCATTTGAAAGTACCACGTCCTAAGATTGCTCCCTCCCGAGTGGGTTCTGATACTAGCTGTCTGAGGCATGCCCCTGTAGGGCATCAAGAATGACCCCGTTTTGGATGTGCCTGCAGCAAGGTGCCTCCAGTTAACATCTGGCATATTCAGGTCCCCATCAACAATATCTCCCTTTTTCTGCCATTCTAAGAAAGCCTTCATCATTTCCTTGTCCATTCCTCCTCTGAGATGGGGGTCTGTATACAACCCCATGCGGATTGTGGTACCATTTCCTGTCTCCAGGGTGACCCAAAGTGCCTCATCTGCTCCTATTTACTCTTTTAGTTCTGTTGCTTTGATCCTTCCTTTACATAGAGAGCTATTCCACCTCCTTTACCCTCCTGTCCCTCCTGTAGATTGTGTATCCTGGTATGTTGACATCCCAGTCCTGGTTCTCTGTGTACCATGTTTCTGCGACTGCCACAATATCCAGGCAACCCTCTTCCATCAAGGCCACTAGTTCAAGGAGCTTGTTACACATACTACGGGCATTGGTACTCATCACCCTCCACTTTTTGATAGCCTTACCCCTTTTAGCCCCATTTCTGTCCTTACTGTCTTTGCCTTTTTTTACATTTAAATCTGTTCTGCTCCCTAATAACTTCTGTACCTTGGTGTTTACTTCCCTAATCACCATGTTTTGTGGTGGGAGGCTTGGATTTCCCTGCTTCTTTTCAGTGCCTCCCCCCTTGGCTAGTTTAAATGCTTGCCAATGAAGCATTCAAACCTCTCACCTAGGATCCTGGTTCCCCGGACAGATGCAGACCATCGCACCAGTATAGGTCTGCATCCCTCCAGGTGGCTCCCCAGTCCCCAATGAAGCCAAAACCCTGAGCTCCACTCCAGTTTTTCAGCCACTCATTGAATTCCCTGGTGAGAAGTGCCCTAGCATCTCCCTTGCCATAGACAGGCAGCACCTCCGAGAAGGTTACCGTATGCGCTACTTGTCTAAGGCCCCTTCCCACCTCTACAAACTCCTCTTGCACTGCTCTGATCCCATTCCTAGCCAGGTCATTTGTCCCTAGGTGGACAATGACATCCAGCTCCCTCCCTCGTGCAGCTCCTCCCACGATCCTGAGGATTCGCTTCCTGTACCTCCAAGCCGTGGCGCCAGGAAGGCACCTTACCTCCCTCTCCATTTCTACTCCCCCCAATGATTGAGCCCCCCACCAGGAGTTGTTTCCTTCCCCTGTGGGGTCCCATGCCACCCTCCTGTGGGTCTCCTTTGTGAAGGTTCCCAGCATCCTCCTTGGTCTCCACTGCAGGTGCCTCCATAGAGGAACCACTATCCACCAGAAAAGCGAATGAATTGTGGAGAGGTACAGCTGGAGGGATGCAACTCTGTTCCACCATCCTCTCCCTCCTTGAGCCCACCCTGGTCCAGCCTCTCCTCTTTCTTGGCAACCTCTGAGGTAGTGGCATTGGCCCTGGTGGTCCTTGGGTGGGGGAATAGGTTTCACGAATCCTAGCCAGGTCAGCCTGGAGACGGGCAACCTCCTCTCTCAGTCCAGAGAGGTGAATTTAATTTCCAGCGTCTATTGATGGCAGGGAAAAATGTGGGAATCTGATGTAGACCCACCTGACAATATAAAAATTTGTGGTCTGAAAAATCACAAGGTTGTACATAACAGTCGTGTGGCACTAAATACTGGGAAGGAAAAAGGTAATCAATCCTGGTTTGAAAGGAGGCCATTTTATAGGTAAAACCATCAGCCACATGCAACCCTCTATCGGCATCCTTCATGTGCGCCACAGCCACTGTTTGTGAAAGTGCATGAGAATCACAATATGTTTTCTGCTGTACATTATTCAAACAACATGAAGTCCTGCTATATTATGACCATTGCAGCTTGTCCCACCATTAGAACTGCCCCGGAGGTGAAATAGTTAACTTCCATGCCAGGCATGGAACTTGGAGCGCGAGCTCGGTTAGAGAAGCTCTGTCTGTGTAATTTCAAACTGAAACTGTCAAATTCTTTACTCCGCCTCACTGAACAGTCGCTCCGGAGATTTCTCCTACTGCTCAGTTCATTTCTCGGTTTAAACAGTGTTTTCTCGGTTAAATTCAACCGCGAGTATTATTATTATTTTAACCGCAAACCGATCAGTTCAAGCTCTGTCTGTGGTATTGTAAGTAATAGACAGGTTTATTTCTGTGTGGAACTTGTAAATGTTTTAACGGTTCGGTTTGAACCAATCAGGTTGTTTTAAAACTTTAAAAATCAAGCATTTGAAAGCTTTTAGAGTGCGGTTCCTGGTTCTTATCGGTTCTAAGAAAAGAACGGATTTCATTACGGTTTTTCACGACCCAGTGACACGGTTGGGAACCGATAAAGGTGTTCTTTGCTGCCTGCCGCTGAAAGGGCAAGTTTTGGTTAGGCTGGCATTATGTCTGAGAAACCCAAAGAAAACCGGGCCCACTGTTTCAACACTGTGGTGTCTGTGGGGAAGCCTTTGCCAAGGCTGACCCACACACCACATGTGTATATTGTCTGGGGTTTGACCACCTCAATTCAGACTGCCAGATTTGTAAGATTTCCTGCAGCCACCCTGGATAAGAGAGTTGGCAGGCTCAGGGAACGAGAGGCCAAAAAGTCCGCTGACCCGGATGGCCAGCCCGGTTCGGTGCCAACCGAACCGGAGGGAGTGCCTCCCACCAGGGTGAGACTTCTCGGCCAAACGTAAAGCTGACTCTGAGGAGCCAGTTCCAGCAAAGAAAACTAGAAAATCAGCAGGTGTGGAGTCTAAAATTCCTTCTCCAACTGCTGCAGAGATAGCAAGAGCTATACAAATTGTCCAGTCACTTTCTCTGGTTCCGTCCGAACCGCCACTGTCTGTTAAAAGGTCGGTTCAGCCGGTTCCACCTGTTCAAGAATATGATTTAGAAGAGTTTTATGAACCAGAGGAGGGGGAGGATTATTATAAACAGTATGAATGTGACTTTGAGAGTCTGGGTGTGCCCATTGAACCGGACATCTCCCAGACAGACCTTTAGAATCTCCCCCTACGCTTTCTGAGTCCCCTTCTCACTTTGTTTGATAAAAAGGTTGCTGAAACCCTCCAGCTCCCATTGGAGGAAACTGTGGATGAGCAAGAAGAACCTGATTTTGTAGAAATGATGGATATCCCAGAGTTTAGGAGATTGTCTATCCCCTTACATAATTCATTTAGGAAACAAACAATACAGATTTTAAAAGCTCCTAATTCTGTGCCTCCTGTGGACAAGAAGATGGACAGGAGGTACACTTTGTCAGGTCCTGATACAGAATTCTTCACAGCAATGCAGTCATGTTGGAGTAGTTCAGGCTGCAGCCTGTGATAAGAGCTAATATTCCCTTGGCTTCACATCCTCCTGACAAGGACTCCAGGAAGATTGATGCCATGGCTAAAAACAATACATGGCAGCGTCCTTGGGACTCGGGCAAGCAAATTACATGGCTTATGTGGCAAGATACCAAAATCTAGATGGGACACTGTCATGGCTTTGGCGAAACGGGGCCCCTGGCCAGCTTGCTAAGGAGCTGGAACAGGTGGCAGCTGATGGTATTGAGGCATCCAAGGTGCAGTTCCATGCTGCTGTGGATTTTAATGATGTATCCTCTAGAGTCATGGCTACATCTGTGGCTTTTTGAGGTTGGCTTGGCTCAGGTGTACTAGCTTGTCACAGGATACCCAGACTAAGGCTATGGATTTTCCTGTGGTAGGAAATTCTCTGTTTGGGGAGCAGACAGAGAATTATATGAAGAAATGGATGAATATAGGACAACCTATAAGAGTGCTCAGGCCAAGGAGCTGGCAAGCCACTCCTCAGAGGCAGACCCCAGGGGTAGAGTTAGGCCTTTCACAGGCCTTTTACCAAACCCAGGCCCTCCTGCTTATGCTCAGAGGGGTTCTTCAGAGGGAGAGGCAGACGGGTGCAAGCAGGCCTGCCCCACCCCTCAGCCTAAAGCCCCTGCCAAACAGGCACCCTGATGGGGTGCCCAGGGCCATTCTCCATTACCTGTAGGGGCAGGTTGGCTTACTTCGCTCAGAACTGGGAGTCTCTAACATCAGACAAGTGGGTCCTGAAGTAGTAAGTCGGGTCTGGTTCTCAGCTTCAAAAAATTTCCAAAGATGAGAATCAGATCTTTTCCACCTGCAAACCCTCTAGAGACCTTTGCCTTAGAAACAGAAGTTCAACCTCCTGGCTCTCAGAGCTGTAGAAAGGGTTTGTCCTCACACCAGGGCAAGGGTCTGTACTCAGGTACTTCCTTACCCCAAAAGGCAGGAGAATGGCGGCCCATCTTGGACCTGAGATATCTAAACAAGCACCTTTTGAGAAACAAATTCAAATGGTGACTCTGGCAATGATTTTACCTTCTCTAAGGCCAGGGACTGGCTAGCTTCCCTGGACCTCAAGGATGCCTATTTCCATGTTCCTCACGAAGCTCCCACCGAAAGTACCTCAGATTCGAACTGGCCCTCAGGCCATTACCAGTTCAGAGCAATGCCCTTCGGCCTTACCTCTGCCCCAAGGGTATTCACAAAATGTCTAGCAGTAGCAGTTGCTCATTTAAGAAGGCAAAGATTGCCATCTTTCCTCCCTAGACGACTGGCTCATTGTAGGTCAGTCTCCAGACCAGGTCAGATCACACCTGCGAGTTACCCAGCAGCTGCTCACCTCTCTGGGTTTCTTCTCAACCTTCCAAAGTCAGTTCTGGAACGGTCCAGGTACTCACCTTATAGGTGCAGAATTGACACAAAGCAGGCCAGAGCCTTCCTGCCCATAGAAAGGGTAAGGAACCTAGTGGCCCTGGCCTCCTCCTTCACTCTGCAGGTCTCCACCAGCAAGGCACTTCTTACAGCTACTAGGACACATGGCTGCTTCCACAGCTGTAGTGCAAGGAGCAAGGTTTCAGATGAGGGACATTCAGTTTCATTTGAGAGCCTTCTGGTCCCAAAGGAAAGATCCCCTTTCCAAGTTGATCCCACTGACTCGAACCCTGATCCAGGCCCTTCAGTGGTGGCAGGATCAGAGCAGTTTGAGACTAGGGGTCCCCTTCATCCCCCTATCTCACTGCTTGACCCTTACTACAGATGCGTCCCTTCTGGGTTGGGGAGCTCACATGGGCGACCTCTCCACCCAGGGAGTGTGGTCCCCTCAGGAATCTCTGCTCCACATCAATTTGCTGGAACTCAGTGCTGTTTTTCTAGCACTTCAGGTGTTTTCTGCATCTGTTCAGAACAAAATGGTACAAGTCAGAACAGACAGCACCACTACAATGTGGTACATCAACAAACGAGGGGGCACTCTGTCTTCGGCCTTGTGCACCGAGGCAATGAAGTTGTGGTCTCTGGCTTATTCCCTGAACACTTCCCTCATAGCAGTTCACCTCCCAGGAAAGGACAATGTCCTGGCAGATGCTCTCAGCAGGATTTCCCAGGGCCATCACAGAATGGTCTCTGGATCCCAAGTACTGGGGATAGTTTTGCCAGATGGGGCACCCTCAGATAGATCTTTTCGCAGCCCCAGACAATCACCAACTTTCACTGTTTTGTTGCAGGCCCCCAGTGATGGGCTCAGTCCCCCTGGATGCCTTTCTTCTAGATTGGGAAGGGAAGTTTCTCTACGCCTTTCCCCCCCTTCCCTCTCCTATTCAAGGTGCTAGTCAAAATCAGATCCCAGCCTTGCAGGATGATTCTGATTGCTCCAGATTGGGCCAGGCAGCCCTGGTACCCACTCCTTCTGTCTTTAGCAGTCCATCTTCCCTGTGTCTCCCAGGAATCACAACCTGTTAACGTGCCCAGGGAGAGTTTGGCATCCAGTCTCAAATCCCTCAACCTCAAGGCCTGGCTCTTGGAGGAGTTAGAATTCTGACCTACACCTTTCTCAAGGTGTTCTTGAAATCTGAAGGCTTCTAGGAAGCCTTCCATAGGGCTACTTATAACTCTAAATGGAAAAGGTTTTCCATCTGGTGTTCTGGGAAACATATTTCCTCGAATCTGCTGACTTGCCCATTGTTTTGGACTATATGGTCCATCTTAATTCTTTGGGTCTGAGACCAGCTACCCTGAAAGTACATTTGGCAGCTGTCTCTGCCTTTTATTTCAGCAGAAAGCCTCCTCTTTTCCGCTCACCCTGTATTTTCCAAGTTTTTAAAGGATTACTTCATACTAATCCACCTTTCAGGGACCCGGCCCTGCCTGGGATCTTAATGTTTGCATTGCTCAGTTGTTGCAACCCCTTTGAACCCTCTGTCTTCTGCATAGCTTAAGTACTTGACTTGGAAAACTGTTTTCCTAGTAGCTATCACTTCTGCCAGGTGCATAAGTGAGTTACAAGCTTTGTCAGTAGAGACTGACTTTATTTCCTTCCACAGGGATAAGGTAGTCCTTAGTGGGACTAACAGGAAGTTTTGCCTAAGGTGGTTTCAGATTTCCATCTTAATCAATCTACCTCCCTTCCAGTGTTCTTCACTGACCATTCCTCCTCTGGTGAGAGGAGGTTGCACAGTTTAGATGTTAAGAGGGCCCTAAGTTACTATATAGAGCGTACCAAGGGCCACAGGTTCGAATCCCTCCAACTTTTTCTCACTTATGGTGAGGTTGGGAAAGGGAAACCTGCCACTAAGAGATCCATTGCCAGGTGGATTGTCTCTTGTATCCAATTTTGTTATCAAAAACTGGGGAAGTTCCCCATTGAGGCCTGAGGGCTCACTCTACCAGAGGTACAGCTGCATCTCTAGCTGCTGCCAGAGACATCCCTTTCTTAGAGATATGTCGAGCAGCTACTTGGAAAACGGTACACACTTTCACCAAGCATTACTCCCTGTATGTCCAGGCCAGGAGGGATGCTCGGTTTGGCACAGCCGTGCTTCAGAGCCTGTTCCCTATGTAGGTTCTGTCCCTCCTCCATGGAGGTATGACGTGTAGTCTGCAGTTGTCATAATATAGCAAGACTTCATGTTGTTTGAAGAAAAAAATACTCACCTTAGTAATGTTGTTTCTTCTAATGGAGTCTTGCTATATTATGACCCCCCCCCCCAACCTGCCCCTCTCAGAACTTCTACTTGGGTATGGGGTGGGCAGTGCAGTGTGGGCACTTGTTTATGCCCATTTTATGTTTTTTCCACCCCCTTTTTTTCTTGGGGGTTTTTGGAGTGTTGTGTTTTGTTTTACCTTTTCTTATCTTATCTTATCTTATTTTCTGGCCCCTGACTTGAGTCTTTGTGTTGGGACCAGGAATATGTGTTAATATTTAGGTAGCCAGTTGGCTAGTGTAGGTTACAGCTTCCACAGAGAACCTTAGTGAGTTTTGCTCAGTAAAGATCTGACAGTTTCAGTTTGAAATTACACAGACAGAGCTTCTCTAACCAAGCTCGCGCTCCAGGTTCCATGCCTGGCATGGAAGTTAACTATTTCACCTCCGGGGCAGTTCTAATGGTGGGACAAACTGCAATGGTCATAATATAGCAAGACTCCATTAGAAGAAACATTACTAAGGTGAGTAATTTTTTTTTTTTTTCTTGATACGTACATCAAGACTACAGTTCATATCCCCTCCCCAAACCACATGCTTGGAGGTAAATAAATATGGTTTGATCTGTTGAAACAAATCAATCCTAGCTGTTTTTACTTGAGGTGCATAGGTATTAATTAGTCGAAAGCAAAAACCCTGAAAAGAACAGTCCAAAAGTAAAGCTCTTCCTGGCAGAATATCCACCAACCTTGTAACTTGTACCGAGGGATGAGAAAAAAGAATGCCTATCTCATCTGCGGAATCAAAACCAAAGGACCAAAAGGAGGGCCCTCCCCACCATAATTTTTTTTTTACCTGTGTCACCTCGGCTAAGGAGGATAAGTGGGTTTCCTAAAGAAGGATATCTACCTGTAAATCCCTGCACTGCTGAAAACAAAGTAAACATCTTTTGTAGTTTTTATACTACAGCAGTTAATAAATATCATCTTTGAATAGGCCATAAAGAATAAGCGGCTGAACTTCAAGGTTTATCTTGTTTTCGTTTTTTCCCTTTCTTCTTTTTTACGTCTAAAAGGTCCTTTCCCCCCTCATCTTCCACCTCCATTGCAGAAGTTCCATCTGGTCTTGTCATATCAGGGCCTAAATTCCCCTCCTTGTCTGTCAGTACAGAGAAGGAATTTTGAGTAGTGCAGGCCCCCACCACCCCTACATTATGACTACTTGCCCGAGTCACCCTCCTAGGGGTTTGAAAGGTAGTGTCCGAAGAATGTACCACTAAGGGGTCCTCAGAGAGAGGTTGTAAAACAGGTGGATTAGCACCCTTACTAATAGGAGGGTTCTCAGATGCCTGTTGTTGAACAAGGGGTTCTGACTGTCCAGAAATGTCTATGACTGGATGCTGTTTAGCAGGAAACATATCCTGAACCTTTTCCTGTCCCGGCCGGTTGGTGTGGTCTGAGTCCTTGTGCGTGGGAGGGGCTGTGTGGGGCTTGCAGTTGCCCTGGGCCTGGTTTATTAACTCCTCCTTATTTAGGCCTCCCTGTCTATTCTGGCCAGCCCACGGGCATTGGTGATACGCATGGCCAGCTTCATCACAGAGATAACATTTAAAAACATTCCTACAAACATCACTATCATGGTCAAATTCCCCACAAAGTGCACATTTAACCTTCTCACATGCGCTACTTAAATGTCGGTGGCTACCACAACGATAGCAAGCCTTAGGTTGACCAGGGTAGAAACAAACCCTCCTATCCTTACCCAAAAAGAAACTATTTGGAACATGTATGACTTCATTATTTACAATGTGCAGTTTAACCGTGAAACGCCAGGCCCCTGTCCAAATCCCTTCAGTATCTAAAATGGGTTCAGGAGGGCCCAAAACAATGCATTTATGTTCCAACCAATATAGAATGTCCACTACATTCACCCCCTCGTTTCTGAACATGATGTTAATCGTTTTGAATAGAGGTTTAGGATTGGTATGGCCCAGAAAGGCAACCATAAGGGCAAGGACTTACAACCCTCATATTTCTGCCAAAATTTATCCAGCCCTGAGACATATTTAAAACTGATATCAAACGTGTCTTCCCCCAAATATTAATTAAAGCATAAATTGCATCGAGTCCAGCAGTAATTTACGTGCCACATATACCCATCAGGGTGTTCTGGCAATCCACCTCTATACCTTAGCCGGACCGCATTCCTTCTCTGAGCTTGTTCAAGTTTATTTTTAAATAAATCCGAGAAGCGTGGGCCCCTTCTGGACTCCTGACCCCTAGGTGACTGTAGGGGAGAGTGCAATTGTGGACCAGCAGCTGAAGAGGTAGTCTCTAAGGCAGGCTCAGGTTCTGTAGAGTCAATAGGAGTCTGTAAAGAAATGGACTGACCTGCAAGAACAGAGCTACTGCCACCTTGATCTCCTGTCCGTGACGGCCCTGATTCCGTTGAAGAAAATGTAAGCCAGGTTGGGTTGGGTATCCATCGACCATCCGGCTGCTGGATCCAGCCTACCTGCGACAAAGCAGACTCTTCAGACCACTCCGTGGTCGTTCCAGCTGCCGACCTCTCATCTCTAGAGCTCCTCTCCGTGTCTAAGGACGCTGACACTTCCACATTCTCGGAGTCAGCTGTAGCGATGATGGGAAACTCGTCATCCGTTTCGTCACTCACTCTTTCAGTTGCTACACCGTGACCTGCAGCAGCCGGCAAAACAGTAGCAGAGGCTGCCGAATCTGTAACGTTCCATAACCAGCGCTCCTTGCAACTGTTCCATAGTTGAAATATTTCTCCTGTCTACACGCTGAAGCGCCTGCATATCTCCAGAAAGCTGTGAATTCGACAAAAGTGTAACAGGCAGAGCCTGTCCATTAACCTCCTGCAAATCTTCCTGCAGAGCCTCCGCCTGCACGTCCTGCTCCTTCCCACTCCACACACTGTCTGCCATTTTTGTAAGACAAACACCCTCTGCTGTCCCGAGCAGAGTAGGGGAATTTCCCCAGTGTCCTGGCCAAATTTCCCTCATTAACTAAAATTACGAACAGCTTAATCTGTTTCAATTTCAGTTGCTTACCATCTGTATCCCCCCCCCCGGTCGTCCCTGAAAAAGGGACTTCTAGGCCCAGTGGGCTTACCGGGTCAACAAAATTCAGCAAAACAAAACATGGTATTTATACCACTGAGGTCTCCACTGTGTATCACTTAAATATTTATATGTGCTTTCTATACCACTCATGAGGTTCTCACTGTGCATCACTTGTATATTTATATGCAATTTGTAACATGCATACAAATTGTGTATGTAGTGAGAGAGAGATGCACTGTGTGTGTGTGTGTGTGTGTGTGTGTATTTTTTTAATTTCCATGAAATTGCATCCTTCTTCATACAAGTCCCTTTGGAAATGGAAAAAAACAGAATAGAGTTGTTGCAAAACTCATTTGTCATGCCAACTTGCTTCTCCTGACACATTACAGAACACCATCAGGCCATGACATGCATGTGAACAGATTGTGAGATAAAGCTCTCCAGCCCATCACAATGTGTCCACTCTGTGACAGATCACTGCACCATACCTTCCCAGGCTCAGAGAAGTGATGTCTTCCCTCAATCCTTGTGCTGCCCAGCCAGCTCCCAGAGCTAATCTCTGAACCTGAGTTGCCGGCATGGAATCACGACATGCTACCCTCTGGCCCAGCAGCTGGCCCTGAACACATTTCTCCATAACTTTTGGGTGACTCTGTCAACCACTGACAATATGTAATCAATAACCCTGGCAAAAGTGTGTACAGTGCAATTATTTATTTACCAGGTCTGTTCTTTTAGCAGGTCTACACATTATTATATTCCACTTTTCTGGGCATAATTACTTTCATTTTCTTAAAAATGACAGGTAAATTCATTTTACCAGTTATTCATTTCAGATGGCACCTCTGTATCTTAAAGGCACAAATAAGTGTGCACAAAGTGAGGTATGGACTTAACACGTCTATGCTATTGTCAAGGTTTTGTTTAAGTTGGCCCTAGTGCAATAACGTAAGGCTGAAAATTGTATTGGGCTGTAGTGCAGGTTGAGCAAATATCACCATACCTGATGTGCTGTGCCACCATCTCTGGCTGTGGGAGCTGTGGTGGATAAGTGACTGTTCATTTCTGTTGCAGAATGCAGCGATTTCATTTGCTAATTTATGATGTTATAGCAATAACATCACATTCTGAGCATAGAGATTTTGGATGTAAAAAGAGGGGAAGGGAACTAGATTCTATGGATAAACAGAAATATTAAATCACCAAGAACAGTGAATTCTGCGGCACTGCAGAAGTTGTGCGGTAGATTGCAAGTTCTCTGTAAAATTTTGCGGCTGCAGAATTCTAGGGGCCTTGCCTATTAAGGCTCCAACATGAGGAAGCACACTCCTTAGGGATGGAACCTGGGGGGAGGGGGGCGCTCTGATAATTACAAATTCAGTCATACTGTTTTTAGTAAAGGGGGCCTGGGCAAACTTTGGATCAGCTACACTTGGAGGGAGGAGTATCCCTCGGGTTCACTCTCCTTGATGCTTTCACCCCTTCCTCATCCGAAGATTGACTGACGTACTGGTCGGTCCCTGCACCCAGGGATAGTTAAATGTTTTACCATTTAATTGTAGATTTTCACGTTTATGGGAGGGAAGGGTAAGCAGGCTAATTCTTGTAATCTAGATCAGAGGGTTATGAAGGAATTGGCAGAGGTGCTGGCAGCTCCACTAGCTGGCTGCACTCTTTTAACACCTCTCTGCAGACGGGATGGGTGACACAGGACTGGAGGGTGACTTATGTAGTGCCTGTACATAAAGGGGGGGGTCTAGGGGGGAGGAGATGGGGAATTATAGGCCGGTCAGTCCATCTGTGGTAGGTAAAGTAATGGAGGGCTTTATCAAGGAGTGGCTAGGGAGGCAGTTGGAAAGGTTAGGACACCAGGATGATAAACAGTATGGCTTTGTCCCGGGGAGATCGTGTCAGGCCAACCTCATAGAATTCTATGACTGGGTGACGGGGGCCTTGCATAGGCTGGTGGATGTCCTATACCTAGATTTCTGCAAGGCGTTTGATTCAGTACCCCATAGTGGACTGATGGCAAAAATGGGGAAGATGGGGGTGGGAGGACAGGAGCTAAATTGAGTTGAAAATTGGCTTTCGCGGCATTTAGAGGGTAATGGTGGGTGGGATACTCTTTTCCCCCTGGAAGGTAAGCAGTGGGGTCCCTCAAGGTTCAGTATTGGGGCCAATCTTGCTCAGTGCCTACATCTCTGATATAGGGAGGGGGGTTAGGAATAGGTTGAGTCTCTTTGTGGATGAGTTAAAACTGGGAGCACTGGTGGATTGTGAGGAAATGAGGGAGGTGGTCCAGAGGGATCTGGATACCCTGGAGTGGTGGTCAAAGAGGTGGGGACTGAAATTTAATGCTGGGAAATGTAAAGTACTTCATTTGGGGGTCATAAACCTGGGTCATGTATACACCCTGGGGGGTGGTCACACTGCATGTCACATTGGGAGTAAAGGACTTAGGGGTGAATAAGTCTGAAAATTGTAGAAGAACTGCAGGCAAAGCAAACGGGATACTGGGTTTGCATAGCCTGGGGAATTACATCCAGAAGCAGGGACGTGATCCTCCAATTCTGGAGATCACAACTGAAGGACACAGCGCTGCTGGAGAGGGTCCAGAGGAGAG
This sequence comes from Neoceratodus forsteri, assembly GCA_016271365.2. Classification (NCBI taxonomy): domain Eukaryota; kingdom Metazoa; phylum Chordata; order Ceratodontiformes; family Ceratodontidae; genus Neoceratodus; species Neoceratodus forsteri. The sequence continues at coordinate 927,514,482 of CM028135.1, read as the reverse complement.
CGACCAGGATGATTCAGGGCATGGAGGGGAGGCCTTGTTAGGAGAGACTGGAAGAGCTTGGGCTTTACTCACTGGAGGAGAGGAGGGATGGGGGAGACGTAGAGGTTTTCAAGTATGTAAAGGGAATAATTAGGAGTGGAACCAGGGATTTGTTTAGGCTGAAGAAGGGGGGAGCAACCAGGGGCCATGAGTGGAAGTTGGAGGGGGGACATTACAGGGGTGAACGTAGGAAGCTTTTTTACATTGAGAGGGTGGTGGAGCCATGGAATGCGCTTCCTGGGAGGCTGGTGGAGAAAGGCACAGTGGAAGGCTTCAAGAAGGGGTGGGACAGGTACAAGGGGGGAAACTGAATCTAGAGAAGAGTATCTTGGGGGATAGGGGTGGTGGTGAGGTGAGCAGCCACTAGGTTGCTGGCTTTCAAGCAGACAAGACAGACTCTTTGGCCTACAGTTTTTCTAAAATTTTCAGAATTATTAATTTTAACGTCTACCACCACACCTAAATCCCTTTCTCCAAATGTTGCTTGCAGTGTGACACCCTCCCCCCAAGGGTGTATACATGGCCCGGGTTATTGACCCCCAAATGAAGTACCTTACATTTCCAGGCATTACATTTCAGCCACCACCTCCTCAACCATCTTCAGGGTATCCAGATCCCCCTGGACTGTCTCCCTTGCTTCCCCACTATCCACCAGTGCTCCCAATTTTGAATCATCCACAAAGAGTCTCAACCTATTCCTAACCCCCTTCCCTATATCTGAGATGTAGGCACTGAACAAGAGTGGCCCCAATACTGAACCTTGAGGGACTCCGCTGATTACCTTCCTGGGGGAGGATATTATCCCACCCACCACTATCCTCTGTAAACGCCCCGAAAGCCAATTTTCAACAAAGTTTAGCTCCTGTCCACCCACCCCCATCTCCCCCATTTTTGCTGTCAGTCCATAATGAGGTACTGAATCAAACGCCTTGCTGAAATCTAGGTAAAGGACATCCACCGGCCTGTGTCTATCCAAGGCTCCCATCACCCAATCGTAAAACTCTACAAGGTTGGTCTGACACGATCTCCCCGGGACAAAGCCATACTGTTCATCATCTTGGTGCCCTAACCTTTCCAACTGCCTCCCAAGCCTCTCCTTGTTAAAGCCCTCCATTACTTTTCCCACTACAGACGTTCGACTGACCAGCCTGTAGTTCCCTATTTCCTCTCTAGACCCTTCCCCCCGTTATGTATAGGCACTACATAAGCCACCCTCCAGTTCTGTGGCACCCATCCCATCTGCAGAGAGATGTTTGAGTGCAGCCAGTGGGGTTGCCAGCACATGCGCCAATTCCTTCATAACCCTCGGATGTATTCCATCCGGCCCCAGCGCCTTATCAGTTTTCAGATTCCGAAAGGCCTCCCTCACCCTGTCCAGTGTGATTTCTCCCTCCCAGTCCACTCCTTCATGCAACCTTCCTACACCTTCTTGGTCTGGTCTAGCTTGTGCCCTAGTCTCATGCCATCCTGTGGTCTCAGACTGAGACTGACCTCTCGCTTTTACTGACTCCTCATCTCTCCCATTAGGCTGTAGGGATCCCTTGTCACCCACTGCAAATATGGAGGCAAAGACAAATTATTGCCTATGCTTCCAGAATAAAAAAAGGGGAGAGAGAGACCAGATACAATGAACTTACAAACAACCTTCAAAATTGCCAACTATAGGGAAGGAGATAAAGAACTATAAATAAAAATTAGGGGAACAAAAGTGGCTTTCCAAAGAATTATTGATACCAAGATCCAAATGTCCCTAATATATTTAAAACAATCTAACTATTTTTGGGGGGGGGGTGTCAAGAGGCATGCAGACTGGCACAGAGACTGAGGGCCAGAAAATACACAGTGACGATATTAAAAATAAAACACCCACAGACTGGTAGGATAATGCATAGAGAAGAAGAAATAAGACAAACCTTTGTTCATTATCAGCAGCTATACACACCACAAAATAAATCCAACCCTGGAACAAAGACAGGATTTTTTAGGCCATCTAAATCTACCAAAACTAACAGATTCACAAATTCAGAAGCTAAAGGCACCGATTGTAGCCGACGAAATAAGCTCAGTGATAGCTAACCTTTCCACAAGTTGCTGTCTCGGACCGAATGGGTTCACCGGTGAATGGTACAAATCCTTCCATAAGGAATTGTCCCCCAGACATCTTCAACTATATAGAGAGATTGCTGAGGGCAAGCCCCCCCCCCCTTTTATCGTGGAATTATGCCACAATTGCGGCAATCCCCAAACCGAATGGGAATAAACTGGAACCATCTTAATATCATCCGATATCCATTCTAAACTCTGATTTATAAAATCTACATGGTCATTTGGGCTGCCAGATTAGAAAATATTCTTCCAACAACAATCCACTCGGATCAGACTGGCTTCATCAAGCAAAGAAATACCACAGACAATATTAGAAAGACCCTAATTCTAATAGAATACATCCAAACCAGACTGGCCCGGTGGCGCTGAGCGTTGAGGCGCTGGACGTCACACCTCGCACCACGCCGGAGACCCGGGTTCGGGAATGAGCCCAGGGTGCCGGGGGTCGGCTGGGAAGGAGAAGGATGGAGCACCCAATGGCTGCTCTCCTGTCCGGGAGGGGGTTTTCTACAGGCCCCGCTGCAATACCACCATCTGTGGGAGCCTGGTGGTAGGTGCAGTGAGTTGGAGCAGCAGTAAGGGCATTGGGTAGATGTCGGAAGGGGGCAGAACAGGAGGCATGTCTCAGCATGCATCCTAGCTCATTGTCCCCATTGCACGCCGACATCTAGGGAGAACAGGGAAAACACCCTCGGTCTCCTAGGCGATGACACCACCCTGCACGTCTCGGCTTGTAACGGCAGACCCCACTGTACAAGGATCCATGATTCAGTGTGCTGGTTCTAGGGGAGGTAAGCAGGATGGGGCCTCCTCCTCACCCCGCCCGGGAGGTTATCCGGGTACCTAGGTTAGTGGATCCACAGGTACTCTGGGGCAGACTGCGGCGAGACCAGAGGGGAGCATAGCTAGTGGATGTCCGAGAGAGTGGAGAGAGGAGGTAGTAGGAGGATAAATGCAAGGTTAAAAAGAATACATCAAAACCCGTAAAATATCAGCTGCCATAAGTCTAGACGCAGAAAAAGCATTTGATCGAGTGTTTTGGCCCTTTTTATGGGACGCACTGTGGGCTTTCGGATTCCCAGACTCACTTTTGTGGAGTCTTGGCCAAATTTACATCTCTTCTAAAGCTTGTTTGTGAATCAATGGGGGTTGTCTTCATCATTCCCACTTTACCAAGGTACTCGACAAGGCTACCCACTATCCCCCTACTGTTTGTAATATATATTGAACCTCTGGCTGTTGCCTTAAGAGCATCAACAAAAATAGAAGGAATCCCTTTACCACAAATGGAATATAAAATCAGTGTTTCATGCAGATGACAGCCTCCTTTCTCTCTTATCACCCTCAAACTCTATCATAGAGGCATGGAGAATTTTAAAAAGATTTGAAGAATTGGCAGGCTTCAAATTTAATATATCCAAAACAAAAGCCCTACTGTACAGCTATACCCCTCTGAAAACTCTAAAGCAAACCCTGACCTTAAACTGGAACTCCACTAAAATGAAGTATTTAGGCATATATATTTCCCAAAACTTACAAGTAGTCGAGTTAATTAACTATGAATCCATATCTGTTTTGATCCAGGGGGACCTGATGAGATGGACACAACTCCCACTTTCATTATTTCAACGAATAGAGACAATTAGGATGAATGTCTTACCCTGATTATTATATTTGGTTCAAAACATTACCTATTTACGTTTCTCATAGTTTTTAAAATCTTGGGATAACATGATGTCGTCTTTTGTTTGGAACAAATAAAAAAACAAAACAAAAAAAAAAAAAAAAAAAACATGAATACGCGTATCAATATTGAAATTGTCACTGACATAGGGTGAACTAATCTCCCAGATTTTAAACATTATGCAGAGGCAGTGTTTCTCTGTACACTACTCCTCTGGCTTTCAGCTAAATTTGAAGCCCCCTGGAAGAAATTGGAGTTCCATTTGAATGATCTGCACGATATTAAAAAGATCATATTCTTCTCCTACTGGAAAACCCCTCCTTTAAAAGACTTTACAGAAATTACATTGCAGGTTCTTAGGACTTGGTCCCAGCTTTGTTTTAAAAAAAAAAAAAGTCAATTTATGAATATTGCAAGGTGTTCTCTGAGGATAAACTCTTTGTTCCGTCTCATACGGACGTGTCCTTTTCCCGTTGGAGGAGACTGGGACTAGAACAGGTCTTTCATTTCTTAGGCCCTAAGGGGGTGTTGACATTTGATGACCTAAAGCAGAAATTTGATCTGTCAAACGCTGATCAATTCAGATATTTTCAAATTAGAAACCATATACTACGAAATCGTATCATATACTGTAGGTAAAGCTGACTCATCCAATTCCCCCTCTTTTTTAAAACGATTCATAGACCATTCCCAAGGAAACCATTAGAACCACCTTATTGGAAATCTATATAAAATTACAAGAGACTTTTCTAAAGAAACTAATTCAGTTTTGGATAGTTGGAATAAAGAGCTAGATCTTATACCAATAGAAGCGTGGTCCATTGCAGCTCTTAAGGCGGTTAAGATCACCCAATCGCATATATGGAGAGAGTACTCATGGAAGTGTAGGTCTAGGTTTTTCAGATAACCAGCAAGGTTGACAAAATACCTTCCAGTTGAATATGGGTCTTGCTGGAGGGGGTGTGGGTGTAGAATGGCAGACACTGGACACATAATATGGCCGTGTCCACTTTTGATGCTTTTCTGGATAATTCTCCAAAATGAAATTACTGAATGTTTGGGTGAAAGTGTGGATTTAACAGCTGAGACCGTTCTGTTAGCCATTTACCCGGACCATCTCTCCCCCCCCCCCCCCATGGACAAAATCTGTTGCAGATTTTATACTGGCTAAAAAATAAATTACAAACAATTGGATGACACGACAGCCCTGCCATTCACGATTGGAGATGAATTTTGATATTAATATATCAGATGGAAAGTTAAACTGCAAAAATGAATAACTAGTCTCCGTCCTTCACCAGGAAATGGCAACGATGGGAACTACAACAGGCAGCAGTAGACTCTGAATTCTGTCCATAGTATAACCTCGAGAGATGGAGGGAGGTAGTGAGAGGAGAAAGGGTCTTGGAGATCTCTTTTACAGTTCAGCCCTACATATGATATTGTTTACCCCTGACAGTTCTTCAGCCTTATCATGGTATAAATGAAGAGTAATAGTCTTCTGCCTGTGTGTATAAAAAATAGTGATACTGAAATATTTAACAGAATGTCAATGTATGTACTGTCTTATTCATTAAAAGAAAAATCTTAATAAAAATATATATTTAAAAAAAAATATGGTATATTACATAAGGGGATGTAAAGCGAAGGAACCAGCTAAATATATAACATTTCGTTCTTTTAAGAGTTTTTGATTATTTACATTTTATGGCTGACCTAGAGGGCATAAATCTGGGAGCGTTTGGAACTGATCCCCAATTTGGATCTGGCCTGGGATTATTTTGGGGAGAGCTGATAAAAGTTTGATACACATGCCTGTAAAAACTAAGAGTAAAAGTTACTTCTGCTGTGTTTTTTTCCACACTGCAAAAACTAAAAAGAGATGAAAACAAAGCTTGGGATATTGCCCGTCAGACAGGTACAGTTTCAGACTGGCAAAGGTATAGAAAACTTGGAAATAACTACATGTCAGGGGTCAGGGCTGGCAAAAGAAGCTACTTTAGGACAAAAGCTACAGAGACACTAGAAAACCCTAAAACGTTCTGGTCCTTAAGACCTAAATGTTATAACTAATTATAATTATGCTATTAAATTGGCTCCGGAGGAAACAGCGTTTGCAACTGGCCATAGGGTTTCCGATTTGATTTAATAATTTTTTTTTTTTTTTAGCGAATCTGCTAATTTTTTCAGATAAAGTAAACCTGTTACAGAACCCTTGTACTATCTTTTTCTTTTAAAGAAATTGAGTATCATGAAGTTATTGAAAAGTTACTGGGACTTAAGATTAGTGGTAGTTGTGGTCCTGATGGTCTCTCTTCTACAATGTTGAGATAAGCCAGAGGGCTGGTTATATGCAAAGAAGATTATCTGTTTACTAGATCTCTTACCATGGGGACTTTTCCCTCAGGCATGGAAATGTGCCAGGGTTGTACCCATTTTTAAGGGCGGCAGCCCTGGCTTACTGTCCAGTTTTAGACCTATATCATTGCCCCCTATTGTCAGTAAAAGTTTGGAGAGAATCCTGGCTGACCAGTTGGTCGACTCTCTTTCAAAGTGGGGCCTATTTGATTGAGTTTTAGTCAATATTTCGTAAGGTTCATGGTACTGTTTTCTCCGTGTCGAGGGTCTTGGGTGACATTGGTAGGGCCAGTGACCATCAACATTATATGGGAGCCATACTGATCGATTTGTCCAAGGCCTTTGACATGATTGACCATCAGACCATGTTGCAGTAATTATTTGAGATTGGACTGAGCAGGAACAAATCGGCCTGGTTCTGTTCTTACTTAAATAATTGCTTCCAGTTTGCCAGGGTTAATGGATCAGATTCTTCTCCTTTGAGGATGGTAAGAGGTATGCCTCGGGGCTCAGTTCTGTGGCTGCTTTTTTAAATTTAAAAGATATTGGTAGGAGCGTGGAAGGGTACATTACCACCTCTCTGCAGATGATACAATCCTTTATTATTCCCATTGTTCTGGTAAGGAAATAGTCAACTTCACAATCTAAATTTGAATCTCTACAGAAGTTCCTTAGACATTCAAAGTTAAAGTTAAATACTTCTAAAATGGACAATCCTTTTTGGTTCATCCTCCAAAATAAAATTAAATAAGTAGTTGGAGATCATGGATATTTCTGGCACAACTTTAGAATGTGTCAAGTCATGCAGATAGCTAGGGTATTGGTTAGACCAGTTATGATCGGGGAATACTCATGTTGACAAGCTAATTGTTCAGGTGGGGAAAAGGGGAGGCTGTCTGTTTAGAAATGTCTTGACGGAGAAACTATGAAGTATATTTGGATATTGCACCTATTTGATTATGGGGAGACACTGTATGGGGGTGCCTCACAGAATAGATTGCACAGGTTAGATGTGCTTTAAAATAAACTGGCAAGATTCATTTTGAAATGCCCTATAACTGTTCACCATTGTGAGCTATATAAATCTCAGGGATGGGTCTCCCTGGCTACGAGGAGGAATATACATAAAAGTGTGCTGGCATATAAATCTGGCTTGAGCCTTATTCCCAAGTATTTGAGTGATAGGCTGCAATTTCATGCTGCTGATTTTCCTTTAAAAAATTCTCAATTTTTGCAATTAGTTGTCCCTAAGACACGCACTAAAAGATCTATGCAATACTTTAGCCAATTGGTGCCAAGTTTTTGGAATGGGCTCTCACCTCACTTTAGGAATATAATCACTAAACCTTTGCCAGTATCTACATTCAAGAAATATTTAACCTCATGTGTCCAGGTGTGTAAATGTTTTAATGTAACTTCTATATTTGTATGGCCTGTGATTATGTGTATTGCAGTAGGTTACCATTGTAAATGAGCTTATGTTCAGTGGTTATTCCTAATAAACAACCACCACCACTAATCTCTTCCAGGATTCACAGAGAAAACTATATTTCTAGAATAATCTTCGATAAACCTGATTCATGGCAAGGTGTGTAATACAAACCACCTGAGAATACAAAGAGAAAGCTCTGATTTCTCCAAACTTTAAGGCAGAGGCCATTATCCCTGGGCCTTTTATCCTATGCCTATGCCCTTGGAGTACTCTGAGATGAGAGGTTTCTTCAGAGGAATGGGGTAGAAGGGCTCTGAGACTTACTGATCCCGTCACTTCAGCAAAGACTCAAACCAAACATAATGCTGGGGTGCATTGCTAGGGGGATCACATCGAGAAGGGAGTAGGTTATCCTGTCACTGTACAAATCCTTGGTGAGGCTGCACTTGGAGTACTCTGTGCATACTTAGAGGGACGTCAGGCTCCTGGAGGGAGTCCAGAGGAGGGCGGTCAAGATGATCCATGGAATGGGGAGAACCCCTATGAGGAAAGACTGAGAGCTTGACATGTACTACCTGGAGGATAGGAGGGACAGAGGGGATATGATCGAGACCTTTAGAGTTATTGATTCCTCAAAACTTTAAAAAAACATAATTGGGTACAGTTCTGCTTGCATTCCTTTTATATTGTATATAGTTCTCCTCCCCATAATTTATTACTAAGGAAATGTGTGTGAATATATGATCATTGTCCCTTCAAACAACATGAAGTCTTGCTATATTATGACAATTGCAGTTTGTCCCACCATTAGAACTGCTCCGGAGGTGAAAGAGTTAACTACATTCTAAGAATGGAACTTAGAACTCAAGCTCTATTAGAGAAGCTCTGTCTGGGTTATTTCAAACCCAAACTGTCAGATTCTTTACTCCGCCTCACTGAACAGTCGCTCCGGAGATTTCTCCTACTGCTCGGTTCATTTCTCGGTTTAAACAGTATTTTCTCGGTTAAATTCAACCTCGAGTATTATTATTTTAACTGCAAACCGATTGGTTCAAGCTCTGTCTGTGGTATTGTAAGTAATAGACAGGTTTTATTTCTGTGTGGAACTTGTAAATGTTTATCGGTTCGGTTCGAACCGATCAGGTTGTTTAAAACTTTAAAGAGTAAGCATTTTGAAGCTTTTAGAGTGCGGTTCCTGGTTCTTATCGGTTCTAAAAAAAATGGATTTCATTACGGTTTTTTCCACGACCCGTGACACGGTTGGGAACCGATAAGGGTGTCTTGCCTGGCACTGCCGTTAAAAAGGCAAGTTTCTTGGTTAGGCTGGCATCATGTCTGAGAAACCCAAAAAGAAACCGGGCCCACTGGGTTTCAACACTGTAGTGTCTGTGGGGAAGCCTTTGCCAAGACTAACCCACACAATACATGTGTTTATTGTCTGGGGTTGACCACCTCAATTCAGACTGCCAGATTTGTAAAATTTTCCCTGCAGCCACCTTGGATAAGAGAGTGGGCAGGCTCAGGGAACAAGAGGCCAAAAAGTCCGCTGACCCGGATGGCCAGCCCGGTTCGGTGCCAACCGAACCGGAGGGAGTGCCCTCTGACCAGGGCTAGACTTCCTCGGGCAAACGTAAAGCTGGCTCTGAGGAGCCAGTTCCAGCAAAGAAAACTAAAAAAATCAGCAGGTATGGAGTCCAAAAATTCCTCTCAACTGCTGCAGAAATAGCAAAAGCTACAAATTGTACAGTCATTATTTCACACCGTCTCAACCGCCACTGTCTGGTAAAAGGTCGGTTCGGCCGGTTCCACCGGTTCAAGAATATGTTATTGGAGATTTTTATGAACCAGAGGAGGGGGAGGAGGATTATGATCAGTGTGAATGTGACTTTGAGAGTCTGGATGTGCCCATTGAACCGGACATCTCCCCAGACAGACCCTTAGAATCTCCCCTCGCTTTCTGAGTCCCCTCTCATTTTCTGTTTTATAAAAAGGTTGCTGAATCCCTCCAGCTCCCATTGGAGGAAGCTGTGGATGAGCAAGAGGAACCTGATTTTGTAGAAATGATGGATATTCCAGAGTCTAGGAGATTGTCTATTCCCTTGCATAATTCATTTAGAAACAAACAATAAAAATTTTAAAAGCTCCTAATTCTGTGCCTCCTGTGGACAAAAGATGGACAGGAGGTACACTCGTCAGGTCCTGATACAGAATTCCTTTCACAGCAATGTAGTCATGTTTCAGGCTGCAGCCTGTGATAAAGCTAATATTCCCTTGGCTTCACATCCTCCTGACAAGGATTCCAGGAAGATTGATGCCATGGCTAAAAAAAAAAAAAAAAATACATGGCAGTCCTTGGGACTCAGGCAAGCAAATTACATGGCTTATGTAGCAAGGTATCAAAAATCTAGATGGGACACTGTCATGGCTTTGGCCAAACAGGCCTCTGGCCAGCTTGCTAAGGAGCTGGAACAGGTGGCTGCTGATGGCATTGAGGCATCCAAGGTGCAGTTCCATGCTGCTGTGGATTTTAATGATGTATCCTCTAGAGTCATGGCTACATCTGTAGCTTTTTGTAGGTTGGCCTGGCTCAGGTGTACTAGCTTGTCACAGGATACCCAGACTAAGGCTATGGATTTTCCTGTGGTAGGGAATTCTCTGTTTGGGGAGCAGACAGAGAATTATATGAAGAAAATGGATGAATATAGGACTACCTATAAGAGTGCTCAGGCCAAGGAGCGGCAAGCCACTCCTCAGAGGCAGGCCCCCAGGGGTAGGGGTTGGCCTTTTCACAGGCCTTTTTTACCAAACCCAGGCCGCCTCCTGCTTGTGTTCAGAGGGGGTTCTTCAGAGGGAGAGGCAGACGGGGTGTGAGCAGGCCTGCTCCCACCCCTCGGCCTAAAGCACCTGCCAAACAGGCACCCTGATGGGGTGCCCAGGGCCGATTCTCCTTTACCTGTAGGGGGCAGGTTGGCTTACTTCGTTTAGAACTGGGAGTCTCTAACTTCAGACAAGTGGGTCCTGGAAGTAGTAAGTCAGGGTCTGGTTCTCAGCTTCAAAAAATTCCAAGGATGAGAATCAGATTTTTCCCACCTGCAAACCCTTTAGAGACCTTTTCTTTAGAAACAGAAGTCTCATCCCTCCTGGCTCTCAGAGCTATAGAAAGGGTTTCTCCCCTACATCAGGGCAAGGGTCTGTACTCCAGATATTTCCTTACCCCAAAAAAGACAGGAGAATGGCGGCCCATTTTAGACCTGAGATATCTGAACAAGCACCTTTGAAACCAAAGTTCAAAATGGTAACTCTGGCAATGATTTTACCCTCTCTAAGGCCAGGTGACTGGCTAGCCTCCCTGGACCTCAAGGATGCCTATTTTCACGTCCTAATCAGAAGCTCCCACCGAAAGTATCTCAGATTCGAGCTGCCCTCAGGTCACTACCAGTTCAGAGCAATGCCCTTCGGCTTCACCTCTGCCCCAAGGGTATTCACAAAATGTCTGGCAGTAGCAGTTGCTCATTTAAGAAGGCAAAGGATTGCTGTCTTTCCCTACCTGGATGGCTGGCTCATTGTAGGCCAGTCCCCAGAACAGGTCAAATCTCACCTGCAAGTTACCCAGCAGCTGCTCACCTCTCTGGGCTTCTTGCTCAATCTTCCAAAGTCAGTTCTGGAACCTGTTCAGGTGCTCACCTTCATAGGTGCAGAATTGGACACAAAGCAGGCCAGAGCCTTCCCACCCTTAGAGAGGGTAAGGAACCTGGGGGCTCTGGCCTCCTCTTTCACTCTGCAGGTTTCTCGACCAGCAAGATACTTCTTGCAGCTCCTGGGGCACATGGCTGCGTCCACAGCTGTAGTGCAAGGAGCAAGATTTCAGATGAGGGACATTCAGTTTCACTTGAGAGCCTTTTGGTCTCCGAGAAGAGACCCCCTTTCCAAGTTGGTCCCAGTGACTCGAACCCTGATCCAGGCCCTCCAGTGGTGGCAAGATCAGAGCAATTTAAGACTGGGGGTCCCTTTCATTCCTCTGTCTCACTCCTGACCCTCACTACGGATGCATCCCTCCTGGGGTGGGGGGTCCCACATGGGCGACCTCTCCACTCAGGGAGTGTGGTTCCCTCAGGAATCTCTGCCCCACATCAATTTGCTGGAGCTCAGAGCTGTTTTTCTAGCACCTCAAGTGTTTTCTGCGTCTGTTCAGAACAAAGTGGTACAAGTCAGAACAGACAACACCACAACAATGTGGTACATCAACAAGCAAGGGGGCACTCGGTCTTCGGCCTTGTGCACCGAGGCAATGAAGTTGTGGTCTCTGGCCTATTCCCTGAACACTCCCTCATAGCAGTTCACCTTCCAGGAAAGGACAATGTCCTGGCAGATGCTCTCAGCAGGATTTCCCAGGGACATCACGAATGGTCTCTGGATCCTCAAATACTGGGGATAGTTTTTGCCAGATGGGGCACCCCTCAGATAGATAGATCTTTTTGCAGCCCCAGACAATCATCGACTTCCACTATTCTGTTGCAGGCCCCCAGTGTTGGGCTCAGTCCCCCTGGATGCCTTTCTCCTAGATTGGGAAGGGAAGTTTCTTTACGCCTTCCCCCCCCCTTCCCTCTCCTATTCAAGGTGCTAGTCAAAATCGGATCCCAGACTTGCAGGGTGATTCTGATTGCCCCAGATTGGGCCAGGCAGCCCTGGTACCCACTCTTTCTGTCCCTAGCAGTCCATCTTCCCCTGTGTCTCCCCAGGAATCACAACCTGTTAACCTGTGCCCAGGGGAGAGTTTGGTATCCAAACCTCAAATCCCTCAACCTCAAGGCCCGGCTCTTGAGGAGTTAGAATTTGCTGACCTACACCTTTCTCAAGGTGTTCTTGAAATCCTAAAGGCTTCTAGGAAGCCTTCCACTAGGGCTACTTATAATTCTAAGTGGAAAAGATTTTCCATCTGGTGTTCTGGGAAACATATTTCCCCGGAATCTGCTGATTTGCCCATTGTTTTGGACTATATGGTCTATCTTAATTCTTTGGGCCTGAGACCAGCTACCCTGAAAGTACATTTGGCAGCTGTCTCTGTTTTTGTTTCAGCAGGAAAGCCCTCCTCTCTTTCCGCTCACCCTGTATTTTCCAAGTTTTTTAAAGGATTACTTCATACTAATCCACCTTTTAGGGATCCGGCCCCTGCCTGGGATCTTAATGTTTGCATTGCTCAGTTAATGCAACCCCTTCAACCTCTGTCTTCTGCAGAGCTTAAGTACTTAACTTGGAAAACTGTTTTCCTAGTGGCTATCACTTCTGCCAGGTGCATAAGTGAATTACAAGCCTTGTCAGTAGAAACTGACTTTATTTCTTTCCACAGGGATAAGGTAGTCCTCAGGACTAACAGGAAGTTTTTGCCTAAGGTGGTTTCAGATTTCCATCTTAATCAATCTATCTCCCTTCAGTGTTTTCACTGAACATTCCTCCTCTGGCGAGAGGAGATTGCACAGTTTAGATGTTAAGAGGGCCCTAGTTACTATATAGAGCGTACCAAGGGTCACAGGTTCGAATCCCTCCAACTTTTCTCACGTATGGTGAGGTCGGAAAAGGGAAACCTGCCACTAAGAGATCGGTTGCCAGGTGGATTGTCTCTTGTATCCAATTTTGTTATCAAAAACTGGGGAAGGTTCCCCCTTCAGGCCGGAGGGCTCACTCTACCAGAGGTACAGCTGCATCTATAGCTGCTGCTAGAGACGTCCCTATTTTAGAAATATGTCAAGCAGCTACCTGGAAAACGGTACACTTTCACCAAGCATTACTCCTGGATGTCCAGGCCAGGAGAGAGTTCGGTTTAGCACAGCTGCAGCTTCAGAGTTTCTCCCTAAGTAGGTTTTGTCCCTCCTCCATGGAGGTACTGCTGTGTATTCTGCAGTTGTCATAGTATAGCAAGACTTCATGTTGTTTGAAGAAAAAATTACTCACCTTAGTAATGTTGTTTCTTCTAATGGAGTCTTGCTATATTATGACCTCCCCCCCAGCCTGCCCCGCTCAGAACTTCTACTTGGGTATGGGGTGGGCAGCCTAGTGTGGGCACTAGTTATGCCCATTATATATTTTCCACCCCTTCTGGGGTTTTTGGGGTGTGGTGTTTTTATTTTATATTTTATTACTTCTCATATTATTATATTATACTATTACTTTTGGTCCCCTGACTTGAGTCTTTGTGTTGGGACCAGCATTGGGTGTTAATATTTAGGTAGCCAGTTGGCTAGTGTGAGTTACAGCTTCCACACAGACCTTAGTGAGTTTTTGCTCGTAAAGATCTGACAGTTTGGGTTTGAAATAACCCAGACAGAGCTTCTCTAACAGAGCGCGAGTTCTAAGTTCCATTCTTAGAATGGAGTTGACTCTTTCACCTCCGGAGCAGTTCTAATGGTGGGACAAACTGCAATTGTCATAATATAGCAAGACTCCATTAGAAGAAACAACATTACTAAGGTGAGTAAATTTTTCTTTCAGTTCATTTTGAGTTAATCTGCCTCTGTAGTTTACTACCTACTCCCAAGTCATAATCTTCTGTTGTGACATCAGTCTGTTGCCATGGGAGTAACTAATGTCACAAGCAGTGCTCCATGACTTCAGGTAGGGAGAACGCAGCAGAAATAGATGAACCCTTCAGGAGCAGAAATCCTGTTTTTGTACAAATGACCCCAATAATAAATGATGGGGAGGAGAAATACAGAACTAATTAGAAATGCAAGCTGGACTGTCTAAATATTATGTGTTGCTAGTTCCCCATAACGTGTCACCAGCTCTTTAAGTACTTGAAGGTATGAACAAAGTTGGTACTGAGGGTATGTTTTAGATTAAGGGGGAAGGGACCACGAGGGGACATAGCCTGAAACTGGTGGGGAGGTGCAGGAGAGGGAGCTGAGAAAACATTACTGCACGGAAAGGGTGGTGGCACCTTGGAATGCGCTACCTGAGGAGGTGATTTTGATGGAATCTGTGTGGAGTTTTAAGAGGATTGGATAGGTTCATGGGCAAGGTACAAATAGGGAAAGAAATGATCAGAGGGGTACACCCAGGGAGGATAAATTTGGAGGGAGGGAAGGGGGAGGCAGCAGCAGATGTCTGAACTATGAGCTGTGATTTTGAGCAGACGAGATGGACCTTAAGGTCTAAATCTGCTGGCACTATCTTAAACAAAACCCCTGACTGGAAGGCCCAGGTCGCCTCCCCTATACCAGTAGGGGAAGGCTGGCCCACTGCCTTCACCATTGGCAGTCCATCACCACAGACAAGTGGGTACTGGAGGTGGTGGGTCAATGACTTACCCTACAGTTCAAAACATTTCCCACTTGGCAGGGACACAGGAGTCAACCTTATGTCCCCCACAGGAACATTTCTGTTGGAGTTAAAGGTCAAGACTCTTCCATCAGTAAAGACAGCGGAAAGGGTTCCATTCTCCCAGTTGGGGAAAGGCCTCTATTTCAGATATTTTCTCACCCAAAAGAAAAACTGGGACTGGCGACCCATTCTGGATTTCAGATGCCTGAACAAGCACTTCTTCAATACGAAATTCTCTTCGATCCCAAATTCAAGATGGTCACCTTGTCAGTACTAATCCCATCCTTACAACAGGGAGACTGGCTAGCTTCCTTAGACCTTCCAAGCAGGCCCTCTCATAGAAAGTATCTTGGGTTGACACTGCCCTCTGGTCATTACCAGTTTGCAGCTCTGCCATTCAACCTTTTTTCCAACTCCCAGGGTCTTTACAAAGTGCCTGGCAGTGGTGGCAGCCTACCTTTAGAAGACAGGAGGTGTCTGTCTTCCCCTATGTAGATGACTGGCTGATAGTGGAAGAGTCTCCCCAAAAGGTCAGAGACTCTTAGCCTCACACAACGCACCTTAGAGTCCCTGGGCTTCCTGATCATGGAAAAGTCCCACTTCGAGCCAGCCCAGCTGCTGGAGTTCATCGGAGTAGAGCTTTGCTCCCACTGGAGAGTGCAAAACCTCCAAACTCTAGCACACTTGTTTGTCCTGGGTCAAAGATGCCAGCCAGACACTTCCTGAGGCTCCTAGGGCAGATGGCCTCTACTGCAGCTGTAGTTCCAGGTGGCAGGTTTCAGATGAGGGACATCCAATATCACCTCAGAGCCCATTGGTCTCAAGAGAGACTCTAACAAAATTTATTGTTGGCTCCGATGTCGGCAGAAGAAATTAAGGTAGTGACCACTGCTGCTAAAATGCTGAAATGCCCTGGTCCTGATGGATTGCCTTCCGTGTGGTGTAAAACTTTCTCAAAGCAGCTGACTTCTGCCCTACTTGCCACTTTTTGGGAGGTGCAGGAGGGGGTTCCCCCACTTCCTCCTGGGCCTATGCAACACTGTCTCCCATTTTTAAACTGGGTGGAGACCCTAAGGTTTCCTCTTCATATAGGCCTATTTCCATATTAAAGAGATCCACCAAGATAAATGGATCAGCCACTGCACCCAGCGGTTATGTACCTTACCACCACAGAAGTACAGCAGTGTGCAAATATCCCAATTTGATGCAGAATTAAAAAAAGATTTGCTCTGTAAAATTAATAAAACCGGGTCCCACGGACTTCCTGGTTATGAGTGCTGCCCCTGCTTCACCCCTGCACTCAAGTACATGATGACGAGATGCCAGTGAGAATGTGGGGGCGCGCTCCATTATAAGCAATAGGTGGCGGCTTTTGCTTAGTTTTTTTCTTATCATGGGCACTTGGTAATAGAAAAGGGGGGAACAGATGAACTAAGAAAGGCCTTCTTAGTCGACCAGTGCCCATGTTTTATTACCAAGTGCGCATGATAAGATAAAAACTTTAAGCAAAAGCCGCTGCCCATTGCACACTGCTGGACTTCTGTGGCTGTAAGGCACATAACTTTTGGGTGTAATGCCTTTTCTTTGTGAATGTATTTAAATATGGAATATAAAATCTTTAGGTCTGTTTGGGCCTGAAGGCTTGAAGCCATCCTTCTTTCAATTTTACACCCTGACCAGTCTGGGTTGTTCAGTCCAGACAGACAGCAGACAGTATTTGCAAGACTGTCCACCTAATAGACCATATTAACCAGAGAACCATCCCGGTGGCTTTGCTCAGATTGGATGCTGACAAGGCCTTTGGTTCCCATTGCCATTCTTATGGAAGACTCTAGTTCATTTTGGTTTCGGCGAAGATTTCATTAGTTGGCTTATGAACATTTATTCAGCCCCAAAGACATTAATCCGATTAAATGGTCAGCTTCCCCCTCCCATTAACCCGCAGAACTCGACAAGGTTGCCCCTCTCCCATCTTCTTTTTGTTTTGTATCTTGAACCTTTAATGGTAGCGGTCCGGGACTGTCTGGAGATTGCTAGGATTCCATTTGGTGGGGGGGGTTGACGGATTTTCAAGATTTCTCTGTATGTTCATGTTTTACTGACCCTAGTGGACCCGAAAAATCAGTTCGGCTTTACTTGAAATATTGTATTTTTTTCCATACTTTTTTTTATTTAGAATCATAAACATACAAATAACACAATAATATTCTTTTTGTGATATACACATTCTTCATATCTTTATTTTACGAAAAGTTTTTCTTTTTTTTTTTTTTTTGTGTTATCTGTTTTTCTCTCATCTCTTGGCACCCCTGCCGTCCTCTCCTTCGGAACGCCAAGGCCCCACACCACCATTCTCCGACCTGCAATGCAGTCTTACATTAGGGTAACCCAACCTATCCCTGTGTCGGGAGGGTCCCGCTCCTCCAAGGTGGAAGTACCTGTCTGCGAACTCCGTATCCCTTTGGCAGGCTGCTGTGAGGTCGTTCCAGGCTAGTCCAGGACTTTGTGGTGGTGTAGGCCAGGTGCTTGTCATCCGGGCGGCAGGGAGCCAGTATTTCCATTTTCTCCCCCTTGGAGTGCAGAGTGCCATGTTGTCTAGGCATATGCTGATGTCCGCTATGCGGGCCCCCCCCTTGGGTCAGTGTGCTGCGATACCTCCGGTCTCCACCAGGGGGTCAGAGGCCAGGGGACCGAGGTCTGCTACCCCAGAGAAGAGGACCGCACCACCGTCGCCGGCGGACGCTGGTCGGAAGGACTCGGAGGAGGAGGAGGATACCAAACAGCCAGAGGACCAGGCGGGTGACACTGGAGATGCTGGGCTCCCATGGGAACCTTCCGCGGAGCGGGAGACCTCCGGGGACCAGACTCCCAACCTCGGCGACCGGCCACCGGCACTGGGCCAGTCATCAGGCATGAACTTGGCAGAGGTAAAGGACCTTCTGGTGGGACACTATCAGAAAAGATGTGGTCGCCACACGTCCTCCTCCTACTCAGACTCTGCCTCCTCCTACTCCCTCACCGCCTTCGCCCCCTCCTCCGCCCAAGGGGCCCGTAGGTCGGTCGCCAACACCCAAGGAGCAAAAGCCACCTCCTCGGGGCAGATCCTCAGGAAGGAGAAGACCTCCCTCCAGACCCACCTGAGGGTCACCCAGTCCCAGAAGACCCAGGCGACGACGGTACATCCCGTCTGGGGAGGATTCTAGATCTGACACCTCAGGGTGCTCCAGATCTCCTCCTCCCATCAGCATTCCCTCTCCGGACCCACATGACCTACCCAGGTCTCCTCCGGATGATCCCTCTTTCACAGAGATCATGAGGCACATCCAGGAGAATAGGGGGTGGGATGCTGAAGAGCTTGACCCCGAGAGACGACGCATGGCCCGCTACCTTCGGCAGAAAGACCCGAAGCCTGTGGTAGTGCCGCCCTTGGTGGATACCTTTTGCGGACGTCACCAAGGCCGCCTGGAAACGTCCGCACTCTACTCCAGCAGTGCCGAAGAAGGCTGACCGCCTATACAAGGCCCCTAGGGAGGACCCAGTATCTGGCGAACCATCCTCTGGCTGGCTCCCTGGTCATCACTGCCTCGCATGCCTGGTCTCAGAGACCTCAGCATTTGAGCACACAGCCACCGGACCAGGAATCCAAGCAATTGGATATCCTGGGTAGGCGCACGTACGCGGCTGTGACTTGCGCCATCAGGTCACTGAATTACCTCATCCACATGGTTCAGTTCCAGAACGCACTTTGGGAACAGGGACAGGACCTGGTCTAGAAGATGCCCGATGGCGACCTAAAGGAGGAGCTCTTGAACCTCCTCCGCACGGGTTCGGATGTGGGGACTCAGGTGCTCAGAGCCGCATATGATTCTGCGGACTCCTCAGCCAGAGCTGCAGCCTCAGGCATGCATCTCCGGAGACACTCTTGGCTCCGTGTCTCCGGTTTTACCCCAGATGTCCAGAAGAACATCTTACACGTCCCTTATAACGGCGAGGTCCTATTTGGTGAAGCCTCCGAGAAAGTAATCACCAAACTTTAGGACGCAGGGAAGGCAGTCCAATCTGTACAGGTCTTGGCCCAGTTCCTTTCGTAGGAACCAGAGCTGCTTCCGTGGCCGGCTACAAAGGCAGCAGCCACGTTCCGTCCAACAGCAGAGGGGCACTTTCACCCGCAAGGCCCAGGCCAAGTCATCCCCTGGCAGAGGCCAATGATTTGCGAAGTCGGCACAGCCTGCCAGATCAAACGCTGCCACAGCATGACTCCTTCCTGACCCCGGCCCCTCCTCAGGATCAATGGGAAAAGAAAGTCGGGTCTCATCGCATGCCACTTGCCAGGGTGGCAGCCTGTCATCACCGACAGGTGGATTCTGCAACTGGTCAAAAAAGGCCACTATATAGAATTTGTAGGCAGTCCACCTACAAGACCTCCCCTGCTTTCCCGATATTCGGGTCAGCATGCCCTGCACATACAGCAGGAGGTGCTTGCGCTTCTGGAAAAAGAAGCCTTAGAGCACGTTCCAGAGAACCAGAGAGGACTTGGGTACTATTCTCACTTCTTCCTGGTTCCAAAGAAAACAGTGGACCTCCGTCCAATACGGGACCTCAGCGACCTCAACCTGTCAGTCATTTACAAACGCTTCCACATGGTGACCCTTCCGGGTCTAATTCCCATGCTGAAGCAAGACGCTTTTCTGGTGTCTTTGGACATGCAGGACACCTACCTGCATATTCAGATTGCTGAAGCGCACCGGAGGTTCCTGCACTTTGAGTTTCAGAGCCGCCATTATCAGTTCCGAGCTCTTCCCTTCGGGCTGTCATCAGCATCTCGCGTATTCATGAAGTGCATGGCGGTCGTAGCGGCGTCTCTGAGGAGACAAGACCACTATGTGTTCTCAT
Source organism: Neoceratodus forsteri (assembly GCA_016271365.2). NCBI lineage: Eukaryota > Metazoa > Chordata > Ceratodontiformes > Ceratodontidae > Neoceratodus > Neoceratodus forsteri. The sequence goes on along the minus strand of CM028135.1, from coordinate 927,494,653 downwards.
ACCTGGACGACTGGCTTCTCATGTCTCCCTCCAGGGAGGCACTGATGACAGCCATTCACTTCACCCAGTCCCTTTTTCAATCACTGGGTATTCTCATCAACAACGAGAAGTCACTCCTGGTGCCGTCCCAGAAACTACAGTTTATAGGAGCAGTTCTGGACACCATCGGAGGGAAAGCTTTTCTTCCCTTGGTCAGAGCGGAACACCAGATCCCTCATCAGGGACTTGTTGGTGAAGAAGACTGTCCCTGCCAGATCGGTCCTTCGCCTGCTTGGACACATGGCTGTGACCATTGCGACAGATGCGATGGCACATCTCCACATGTGGGTAACCTAGTGGATGCTAAGGGTGCAGTGGGACCAAATGCAAGACCATCTGCAGCAGCCAATCCGAATCACGAATGCTGTAGTTTGGGATTGGCAATGATGGCTAAATCCAGGGAACCTGTCCGCGGGGTTCCCTTCACAGCACCGTCTCCGACTGTAACACTCTCCACAGACGCCTCAGGGCACGGGTGGGGAGCGCACCTGGACTGTGTTCGGTTTCAGGGCCTGTGGACAGCCCAGGAGTCTCATCTCCACGTCAACATTTTGGTAATGAGGGCAGTCCTTTACGCTCTGCAAGCCTTCCAGTCGGAGATTCCACCGGGCACACTCCTGCTACAAACAGACAATACCGCGGTGATGTATTACCTCAAGCAAGCGAGGTACTGCTCCTACTCGCTCTGCCGGGAGGCCATGAGAGTGTGGGAGTGGATATTGCAAGGCAGGCGTAGAACCCTAATTGCAGTACACATCCAGGAGTGGACAACACCGTCGCAGACAGTCTGAGCCGCTCTCATGCCAGAGTACACGAGTGGGAACTTCTGCAGCAGGTGGCAGAGGATCTGTTTCACAGATGGGGCACTCCAGAGTTAGACCTTTTCACGTCCCCATCCAACGCAAAACTGCCCAATTTGTGTGTGCTAGATCCAGGGCCTGGTTTTTTCTGGAGAGATGCGTTGTCCCTCTCCTGGGTGGGCAGATTCCTCTATGCCTTCCTTCCTTTCCCATTGATCCAGAGAGTTCTTTTAAAACTTCGCAGGGAGCAAGCGACACTCATTTTGATTGCGCCCTTCTGGCCCAAACAGATTTGGTTCCCTCTTATGCACCAGCTATCCCGGGAACCTCCAGTTCCTTTGCCAATCAGCTCCCATCTGTTGTCTCAGGAGGCGGGTTCATTGGTCCACCCAGACTTGCGTTCATTGAACCTGCACGCTTGGCTCCTAGAGACATAGCCATGATGCGATATGGGGTCTCGCAAGAAGTGGCAGACATACTCTGCCGCCAGAAAACCGGCAACCCATGCAACGTAGGCCATGAAATGGCGTGTATTCTGTTTGTGGGCTCAAACGCGCGCGGCATTTCGCCGTTATACTGTACCGAAAAGCTGGTTCTGGACTACCTGCTTTCCCTCTTCCACTCCGGACTGGCTTACTCCTCGATTAAAGTACACCTTTGTGCAATTTCTGCTTACCATGCCCCCGTAGGCCATCGGACGGTGGCCCAGCTGGACACTACTGGTGCCTTTTTAAGGAGAGTCCTCCACCTTAGGCCGCCCATCAAAGATCCAGTTCCTCCTTGGGACTTGCTTTTCATCCTGGAGCAGCTTACGCTGCCATCTGTTGAACCAGCCGCGGATTGCGAGTTACGTTTTCTCTCTTGGAAAACGTTATTTCTAGGGACATGGATTTGTTGTTAAAGCCACACTTATTGGCAGGTTCCTTGCCGCTTTAATTGTTGACGGAAGGTCTTCAAGCTGGCTCCTCCCACCTACCCGGGTGGTAAAACTCTCTGCTTTGCCCCATGACACCAGATCTTCCTTACCGCTTTTAAGCTCAGGTTCCCTTCTTAGCGTTCTGCGTTTTAGACTGCATCCTAACTCTTCGGTTCGTCTGAAACTGGTTTTGAAGTTTTCTAAACTTCGGTCTTTATCTTCCCTTGCGGCTGCGATGGACAAGTCTATTCCCGGCTTTCGGAGGTGCCCTTGCGGGCAGAAAATGTCCAGGACGGATCCGCACTCTACGTGTGTCTACTGCCTAGGCCTAGATCACGACCCGCAGGCCTGCGAGTTGTGCCGTTCTTTCTCGGCCAACGTCCTGGATGATAGCGCTGCCCGATTTGCAGCTTGGGAGCCCAGAGAAGCGTTTTCCGCCGGTAAAATCAAAAGAGGCTCGTTGGGCGGTGTTTGCGGCGGCTGGCTCGGCTGAGCAGCTCGAGCAGATGATCGCCTTCAAGGAGGAGGCGGCCCAGGCTGCATCTTCCTCCTTCTCGGCCGCGGCATTTATCCTGCTCTCTCTGAGTTCCTCGTTCACGGCTTCATTCAAGGAGCTTTGTCAGTCCCTTTCCACGAAGGGAGAGGGCCATCGTGATATTCTTCTCGGCCCAAGAAGAAGGAGTCGAAGGGTAAGTCCCACCATTGGCGTTCGTGGGAGCGGGAGTGGTCTCCTTCCCCGGACAGCCGACCGTTGACTTCGGTCGAAGTTGCAGCTCAGGCCGCTGGCTTCACGGTGTCCCCGTCAGGCCAGCCTGCCGAGACTCCCGTCGACAGAGTCGAGATTTTTCTTGATCCGTCTGATGGGCTGTCGACTGGTGAAGCCGACAACCCACCTTCACCAGTTCCCCCGGTGGAGACCGAGGATCTGCCTGCGCCTTCGGGGCCGCAGTCCCCAGTTAAAGTGCCCGAGCCGAGGGAAGAGCGGGTGTCCCCGCCCTCCCAGACCCGCCTCGATCCCCGAGACCTCCGGTCTAGCTGCCTCACGACATCGCGGTCTCGCACCGGGCAAGCGGTGACACTGCCTCCTCGTCCTCTTCCTCGGACGAGGGGAGGCTTCGGCATAAATTACGTCGGCGCTACGAGGAGCTTATGTGGCATCAGTTACTGTTGTCTGGGTCTAAACCGACTCCGGTTCAGACCCCGGCCATCAAGTGACTGTCGCCCAAACGACCGAAGCAACCGCTCGCCCCAGTCGAGTTGCCCGTTCCAGGGCCAGTTGCTCAGCCAAAACCGGCTGCTCCACCGATTGTGGTGGAACTTCCGCCTCCACAACCAAAGTGTGGGGCCCCAAACAAGGATTCTCGGTCGGGTCACGGCCTGCCCCACAGGTTGTCGGTCACGCTCACTCCTGACCGTCCTCAGCAGGTAGAGGGTGGCTCAGGGCCGAGGCAGCTCTTCGCAAACTCTTCGGAATCCGACGACGACTCCTCCCTGTTCTCCAGGCAGGTCAACCTGGAGTCCTCCGGGGGCCAGTCATTGGACGATAGCCCATCGTCCTTCTTGGGTCTGCTTTGACTCATCTCAGAGTTCACCGGGATGCAGCTCGAGCCTGTGTCTGAACGGGCCAAGTATCCTCTGACGGAGATTCTGGACCAAGGGGATTTCCCCCACGGAGGCCTTTCCGGTGGCTGAGGCCATTGTCTGCCCAGCCTTGGAGCTCTGGCAGCGGCCTGCTTCCTGTTCTGCGCCCTCGGCCAGGAAGTACGCGGTCCTTACTGGCTCTTTGCCCGGTTTCTCGGAGCACCCCTCTGCCGAGGGGTTAGTCACCGACAGCATCTTCCGGCGTTCCGGTAATGCTCGGGATGTGGATAAGCCCCCCGACAGAGTCCAAAAAGCTGGACTTTGCCAGGCGCAAGGTGTACGCTGCGTCCTCCCTCGGCCTCCGTCAGGCCAGCTCGGCCGTGCTGATGGCACACTTCTCCCACGCCCTCTTGGGCTCCCTGGATGAGGTTGTTCCTCATTTCCCGACCGACCTGCAGACCACGGTCCGTCAGGTGTGGGACCAGGGTAGGGCGGTGGCGAAGCAGCAGCTTGACTGCCCTGGATATAGGTGATTCCTGTGCCAGGTCAGTAGCGGCCGCGGTGGCCATGTGCTGCAGGGCGTGGCTGAGGATATCCACCTTCACGGTGGATACCCAGCACAAGTTGGCAGACGTCCCCTTCTTGGGGACTGACCTCTTCGGCCCTGGAGTGGAGGGACACCTCCAGTGGATTGAAAAGTCCAATGCCACTCTGGACTCTGTCACCTCCGCCCAGAGGGACAAAGGCCGCCGTCAGCAACAGCACAAGTCCTTTCGTCCTTCGGCCCCTGCAGCTCGACCGGCCCAACAGCACCAGCAACAGGGCCAGCAGGCTCGCGCTTGGCGTCCCAAACCCAAGCCGGCGGCTTCCTCCAACAGGAAGCAAGGAGGTAAAGGCCCAGGAGGTCCCTCGGCCGGTTCCTCCTCCAAGCCTGCCCAGTGATGCGTTGAGGGGTGCCGCCCCCAGCTTCGTCACACCCCCCTGGGTTCCCCCTGTGGGGGGACGGCTCCGCCACTTCCTTTCTGCCTGGTCCACTGTCACCATGGACCGCTGGGTGTTGGAGGTGGTAGGAAAAGGCCTGCCTCTGGAGTTTGAGCAGGCTCCACCCTTTAGAGCCGTCACTCCTCAGGGGGGCCCACGGAGTCCGCGGCCTCGCTGTCGACCCGCTGAGCAGATATTGCCCTGCTTCTCGAAAAAGAGGTAATCAGGAAGGTGGCTGATTCTCCTTCAGACCTGGGGTTTGTGTCCAGGTATTTCATGGTCCCAAAACGGATGGGGGGCTGGCGCCCCATTCTCGACCTGCACAACCTACACAAGTTCCTAAGGTCTCGGACCTTCAGGATGGTCACTCTGGCTCAGATAATCCCATCCTTGGAACGAGGCGTGTGGTTCTGTTCCCTGGACCTCCAGGATGCGTTCTTTCATGTCCCAATCCGTCTGTCTCATCAGAGATTCCTCCACTTCAGAAAGGAGGGGATCCCTTTACGAGTTCCGGGCCATGCCCTTCGGCCTCTCCCTAGCTCCCAGGGTCTTCACCAAATGCATGGCAGTGGTGACAGCATTCATGCAGTGCCGAAGGGTCCGGGTGTACCTCTACCTGGACGACTGGCTGATTGCAGCCCCCTCCAGAGCGGAGGCGGAGCGGTCCAGAGATCTGGCCCTCCAGGTTTGCTCTCAGATTGGCCTCCTTATCAACGAGGCCAAATCGGAACTCGTGCCGAAGCAGGTGATACTCTTCATCGGGGCAGAGCTCGAGACTCTTCGAGCCAGAGCTCGGCTTCTGGTGGACAGGGCCGAGGTTCTTTCCTCCTAGGCCCAATCATTTCTGGTTGGGCAATCGCGCCCTGCCCGGGACTTCCTGCGCCTCCTGGACCTCATGGCGGCCTGCAGCAGCGTGGTCCGTTGGGCCTGTTGGTACATGCATCCCCTTCAGTGGGGACTGGCCAGCCAGTGGTCACAACGCTGCGATCTGTTGGATCAGCCCGTGACAGTGACCCAGGAGATGTGGAACGCTCTCCAGTGGTGGACCATTCCGGCACATCTGCAGGAGGGCATCCCGTTCATTTGCCCCGAGTTGACAGTCTATCGACCGATGCATCTCTGGGTTGGGGTGCCCATCTGGGGGAGCACAGAGCACACGGCATCTGGTCCCCTCAGGAGTCCCGATGCCATAGCAACCTGCTGGAGCTCCGAGCAGTCCGCCTAGCTCTCACCGCCTTTGCTCTGTTTCTACGGAGTAAAGCGGTTCAGGTCCAGATGGACAATACCACGACCATGTACTATCTGAATCGCTAGGGCGGGACGCGCTACATGCTGTTATGTAAGGAAGCTCTCCGCATATGGTCCCTCGTGTGCAGCCTGGAGGCGGATCACCTAGCCATTCACGTGGCAGGAGCCTCCAACACCCTGGCCGATGCCCTAAGCTGGATAGGGGCTACGTCTCCCGAGTGGTCTCTCCTGCCGGAGGTAGTACAAGATCTGTTCTCCCACTGGGGCACACCTCAGGTGGACCTGTTTGCCTCCAGGAAGAATGCGAAGGTGAGTCTGTTCCATGCCTGCCCCCTCAGCAGGGCTCGCTGCAGGATGCCTTCGAGGCCGTTGACCCCGGTTTCTCTACGCCTTTCCCCATTTCCTTGATCCACAAGGTGCTTCTCAAGGCGAGGAGGGACGTAAGGCGCAGGTGATTCTGGTAGCCCCAGACTGGCCCCGCCAGTTCTGGTATCCAGATCTCCTCAGCCTCAGCTCCAGGCTCCCGAGGCAGCTTCCAGCTCGCCCGGACCTGATCTCAGTCAACCAGGGGAAGGTATTCCATCCGGACCTTCAGTCCCTGCACCTGACGGCCTGGGTCCTGAGCAGCTAGAGTTCCAGGCCTTGGGTCTTTCCGACGAGGTCCTCAACGTTGTTGAGGCGTCCCGTAAGGAGTCTACCAGGAAATGCTACGCCTTCAAATGGAAGAGATTCTCCATTTGGTGTCAGGGGAAGGGCTTGGACCCTTTTGCCTGTCCCTTGGCAAGCATTCTGGACTATGTGGTCCCTTTCTCAGCAAGGGCTTCAGTCGACTACCCTTAAGGTGCACCTGGCAGCCATCTCTGCTTACAGGGTGCGGGCCGGGAAGCAGTCAGTGGTGCAGGAGAAGGTGGTCGGGCGCTTCTCAAAGGCCTTTGACCATATTTCCCTTCCGTGCGAGAACCTCCACCTCTGTGGGATCTACTGCTGGTTGGGCTAAGCTCATGGGCAAGCTTATTCGAACCGATGTGCACAGGGGCTATTTTCCACCTGTTGTGGAAGACCGCTTCTTGGTGGCTATCACGCCAGCCAGAAGGATGGGAGAGCTCCAGGCGCTTTCCATCGAGTCTCCTTATCTGGTCTTCCACAGGGACAAGGTTGTCCTGCGCCCCAACCCGAAATTCCTTCCGAAGGTGGTGTTGGAGTTTCACCTTAATCAGGTGTTGACTCTGCTGGTGTTCTACCCCAGTCACACCTCGGAGGCCGAATATAGGCTTCATACTTTGGACCCTAGACGAGCGCTCGCTTATTATAAGAAGCGGACGGCTGAAGTTCGGGGAGGGGTTCGCCAGCTGTTTGTCACCTACGCTGAAACCGCACCTGGCAGACCTGCAGCCAAGCGGACGATAAGCAGGTGGGTCACCTCCTGCATAGAGCTCTGCTGTAGGTTGGCGGGCGTGGAGCCTTCCAGAGGGATAAGAGCTCATTCTACCCGCCATACTGCTGCATCGGTGGCTGCTTCCAGGGACGTCCCTATCCAGGATATCTGCTGGGCTGCTACCTGGAAGTCGGCACATACCTTTATTACCCACTACCACATCGACCTTGAGTCGCGCCGGGATGCTGGTTCTGGGGCCTCGGTTCTCCAGTCCTTATTTCCCAAGTAAGTATCATGCGCACTTTGCCTCCTCCTCCCGGAGAACTGCTAGAGTCTGCCAATAAGTGTGATGAACAACATATCCATGTCCCTAGAAATACAGGTTACTCACCTGTAACAGGAGTTCTAGGAATGGTATATGTTGTTCATCCATACCACTCCACGACCTCCTGGCTTCGACAACAACCTCGCTTCCAGCAGGCTAGATCTGGCGTCATGGGGCGGAGCCGAGAGTTTTACCACCCGGGTGGGTGGGAGGAGCCAGCTTGAAGGCCTTCCGGCAAGGAACCTGCCAATAAGTGTGGATGAACAACATATACCGTTCCTAGAACTCCTGTTACAGGTGAGTAACCTGTATTTTTAGTTGTCGTTACTTCGGCTAGAAGGATCTCAGATTTGCATGCTCTTATATGCAGAGTGCCTTGTTTGGTTTTCCATCAGGACAGGGTATCCCTAAGGACAAATCCGAAGTTTTTGCCTAAGGTGGTTTCAGCCCTCACCCTTACACTGGTAGATCAATATCCTGGTTATTTCTTAAGGTACACTAATCGAGGAGAAGCCCTTCTACACACCCTTGACGTGCATCGGTGCCTCAGATGCTCTCTGACCAGAACCAAACCGCTCCGAAAGTCAGACCAACTTTTCATCTCCTTTGCTCACAGGATGAAAGGAGCTCCTATCCTCCAGTCACTCTCAAGGTGGCTCATCCAGTGCATCACTTTCTGTTATGACCAGCGCAATAAACCCTTACCGGGCAAGGTCAAGGGTCATTCCACAAGAGGGGTGGCTACTTGTTTTGTGGCGTTAAAGAACGTCTCCACCTCAGCTATTTGCGCTGCAGCTACTTGGAGCTCTGTGCATACCTTTATCAGGCATTACAGCCTGGACATTGCATTGAGGCGAAGAGCGGGGTTCGGTCTAGCTGCCCTTCAGGGACTTCTGTCCTAGGCTCGAGTAATATCGAGATCTCTACCTTTCCTTCTCCTAGTGGCACATGATTGCCACTGTTGCTTGGAAATCAGTCCTAATGGTGTTACCTGCTGCAAGAGCTGTATCTCTAAGTAAGATAGTACAGTTACGTAAGAACTTACCGTAACAGTAGATCTTTGAGAACAGCTCTTGCAGCAGGTACCTTCCCGCCCACCATCCCCCTTTTTGGAGGTAGGTCGTAGTCAGGCTCCCATGTTATGGGATGGGATATTCCTATTCATTAATCTTTGCCATCTGGTGGCGGATCCTCAGTCTCCTCTTCTGATGTCATCCAGTGTCCGGGAGTCTCCAGCGGGAGAACTCAGGATTATGGGGGGACCGCCTCCTTATGTACTACACCTGACGTCAGGGGCGGGACCGACATCTGAGGCAGTCCCCGCTGAAGACTACTAGCTAGAAAATTTCCGTGGGGTCCTGACATCTGCCGGCTTGAGTCCTAATGGTGTAACCTGCTGCAAGAGCTGTTCTCGAAGATCTACTGTTACGGTAAATTCTTACGTAACTGTACTTTTTCTACTGGTGATGCCTCCCCCTATACCTCCCAGTATCCCCTAGCCATCCCTACTGCCTTCTCAGATTGCTTGCTAACCTTTAGGTCATCTGATTTAATTACCCCTAGGTCCCTTTCCATTTTTGTTATTGTTAATACCCTCCAAATTTTGTACTCTTCCCTGGTTTTTGTTTCTCAGGTGCATTACTTTGCACTTCTTTGCATTGAATCCAAGCTGCCATACTTCTGACCATTCCTCCAGTCTTGCCAAGTCCCTTCTCATCCTTTCCACCTTTCCCTATGTACCAGCCCTGTTGCAGATCTTTGTGTCTGTAAAGAGGCATAGTTTTCCTTCCAGTCCCTCGGCAACCATCATGATGACGAGTTGAGGTATCTTTGCATAGTCTGGCCAACCCCCACTTCACAGATGCAATCTATATATATATATATATATATATATATATATATATATATATATATATATATATATATATATATTTATATATATTATATATTATATATATATATTTATATATATATATATATATATATATATATATATATTTATATATATATATTTATTTATTTATGACTTTGATAACCTGGTAAGTGCGCTGATCCAAGGGACCGTTTTCAGGCATGATCCGGGCCATGACACGTGGCACAGGATGGCAGAGAATACAAGGTGAGCAACAAAAATATACATGTAGATCAGATTCGGAATACAGCAGTTGAAGCACGTATGGTACATTCTGTACAGTAGGTTGGAACATCTTGGTGTAATGAGTATGGAATACTAATTTTGTGATTGATATGCGTGTCACTGTTCTGTGCAACCCCCAAAAAAAAAAAGGATAATATAGAAATATTCCCAGGGTGACACATGCATTGTTGTATATTAAATAGCGTAGTCTAATATCTGAAATTGGACTGATTCAAACTGTGTAATTCCTAGGTACAAGTCTGTGCATAACAGAAACTGAAATAAATGTTGCTATGTAAAATAGTAGCACCCATGTGTTATCTGGGAAAAATGTATGTATTATCCTAAATATTTTTTCTTCTTCTAATTGTGCATAGAGGAAAGTGTCAGTGCTGATGTCAATCACAAAAGTAGCAGTCAGTAGTCCATAGATAAAATGTTGCATCTTAATATAGAGAACAGGGACTGCATCTGCAGAACTGGGGTTAGCCGTGCCATCAAGTATAGGCCAACAGAGTTATGATGTTTGGTTTGATTGGCCTCATTATGAATAATGAAATGTGCATTCCTAATTGATTCTGATAGTGGGGTTCTGGGGTTCCAGGGTTGTGAATCTGTCTGTTTCTGTTGCTATGAGTATATGATCATTACACACAACCTTTATTGCTTACCATTCCTTCCATTAAAATCGACACCTCCATATCTTTTCCTGCTAATGTGTATGCTTTCCTTAGACTTGAAATTAAAGCAAATCTTACTACTTAAAAAGCATTGTGGTGTTTCTCCATGTATCCTTCACAGTTCAACACAGTCTCACTATCTTAATTCTGCAGCCGTGGTGGATCTGACCAGATTTTACTTTTGTTCACCTCCCCCTCCCACCCTGGTAAGTCACAGCCCCCCCCCCGCCAGTAGGCTTCAGGGTCTCTGCCTTGTCGCTTCTTACCCTGGTAACTTGCTGTCAATTCTTATTAGCACTTCACACAATAGAACTGATGCTTTAACATGTTCTGGCAACCTAGATAAGTGTTTTCATAGCTTACCTAATTTTAGTTCTGACGCTTACCATGTTTCCTGAAACATCCTATATTGCTAACTACCTTATTTTCTTAACTGGGTCAAGTGATACTTGTCCTGGTTATACTACTATGTGATATCCTGACCCCAAAGCAACTGTCTATATCTGCAAAAGTGCATAACTTTATCAACTGAACCTGTTCTAGCATTTTCTGCTCAGTATTTTGTACTCCAGTTTGATGCTTTTGCTGGTTGTAATATTGCTTCACTGTAAACCAGGGCTCGAAATAACCGGCTGTCCACCCGTCCCGGACAGCCGGTTTCCAACTGGGGCAGCCGTTGTTTGAAGTTCGCCTGTCCCGGGGACAGGCGGTTTACATTTGCAGCCCGGAGTATTTAAGAAAATACAAAATCACACATGCCCCCCAATGCAAAGCATCATGGGCTGCATATGCAAATCACCACAGAATGTTATGCTGGTCCAACTTTAAGCAGAATTGCACGGTGCCGAAAGGCCTCTCTCACAGTTTGCAAAGGGTGCTAACAGAAGACATAGACACGTGTTTTCCCTACCAGGACTCCTCAGTATGCCTCGTCTGTTTGACACCCCCACTAGGACCCAGCGGCAGACGGGAGGTTTCCGGACGGCGTCTACGTCATGACGCCTAGCTCCGCCCGCCCATTCCCACTGACTGAGGGTCAAGTGACTGCAGCTACTAGCGTCAGCTGACCTCTCAGCGAGCGGGAAAAACTGACTGGCACCGACTCGCACTCCTCACTCTCACTAGTCTGGCCATAGGGTGAGGAGTGCAGAGTGAGGAGAGCGCGAGCGAGTGGGGAAAAAAAATCAGAAATTTAACAGCCCTTCTCAGGGCTCTAGGATTTGGGGGCCGCTGGTACTTGGAGGAGGAGAGGGAAGGGATTTATTTAGAAAGTGGAAAAAAAAATGAGACTTCTGTAAATTCTCAACAGCCCTTCTCAGGGCTCTAGCATTTGGGGGCTCAGTTTGTGTGCATCAGTCCTGCTGGTACTTGGAGGAGGGAGGAACAAGGATTTATTTAGTGCAAGTCAAGTCTCAAAGCAGTCAGACACTGTACCTGTAGTACACCTAAACTCTCTCAAAGCCAAAAGACACCTTGTGATCTGCAAGTCTCATCATCTCTGACTCTGAATAAAAAATATATCTTGAGTGTGCAGAGAGGTGAAGGCAAGGCTCTATTAAAGCTTATTGTTCACTCAGCCTGTGTAAAGCCCTCCAGAGCTTGAACCTTGAAGATAGATACTGACAGACTTACTGTACTACTACTAATTTAAACTAGCCCCTGTCAGCCTGCTGTTGTGCTCTGCCACTGGACTAACTGAATAAAAGTAAAATTGAGTGACACTGTGACAACTTCAAGAAGGCACTGTCAAAGGGAGAGGAGGGGATTAAATTACAAAACAGGTTGACAGCAGGCTACCCCTCAGGTTTTAGTTGTGAAATCTGAGTGTGAGGAAAATATAAATATTAAACTCCTTTGTCCGGGGTTTTAAGGGAGGGAAAGAAAACTAAACAGACTGTTCACGTCTTCTAATATCTCTGATCATCACTTCACTGTAGTGTCCACTGTCTTCAGAGTGCTTACTGTACTTTAAATTCGTACTAGCTAAGTAAACCAAAAGGGGAAAAAAATGTCTTTGTTAAAGTTTGGCTTTAAAAAAATTACAGGAAAGCCTTCGGTTTCAAGCCAAGAGGGAGGAGAAAGCTCGGGTTCTTCCATGTGTACTGCTTCTCCATTACTGATAGACTCAGTAGCACCAACTACTCACCCCACCATTGTGGCCACAGATGTGACAACTCGTAGTGCCAGTGCTGATATGCCAGCAACTCTGACTACTGTTGAAAGTGGCGGGAGTCCCGGGGCAAAAAGAAAAAGGGGGTTCCAGGAGACCTGGAAGAAAAATAGGGAGTGGCTACTATGTGAGCCTGATGTGGGCATGACCTGCTCGTACTGCAAAAAATACTTAAGGGAGACAAACACTTTCATGAGTGGCTGTAGGAGCATGAGACTTGAAAATGTACGAGCTCATGAACTCTCCAAACCTCATAAATTAGCCAATGAAAAAAATACTGTGTCTAACACAGACCCTTCCAACTTAGCAATAGAACGAGGAATAATACAAATGGAAAAAAATGAAGCGACACAAGTGGAACATTTGTTTAGAACAACTCTTTATTTGATTAATTCAGAAAGCCCATTCACAGATTTCCCTGGCATCTTAGAATTACAACATGTAAATGGTGCAAATGTCGGAGTCGGTTATAGAAGTGACAAACAGGCAGCAACGTTCACACATTTTATTTCAGAATCAATAAGGATAAAGATGGCAAAACTGGTTAACAGTAACACTTTCATCTCTGTCCTATGTGACTCGAGCACTGATGCCTCAGTAATAGAAGAGGAGGCAGTCTATATTAGGACAATGGAAAATTTCGTTCAGTTAACAAATTTGTTTCCTTCAGCCAGTCTGTATTCCAAATGGTGAAAGCATTTATAACTCAATAGGTGATGCCTTAGAATTCACCTTGGACTATAAAGACTGGAAAGAAAAAATTGTTGCTTTTGGATCTGATGGGGCACCACATGTTGGGTAAAGTGACTGGGGTGTTTGGCAGGATTTTGAAAGATGTACCTCATTTGTTAGGATTCAGTGCAGTGCCCACAAGTTGGAGCTAGCTATAAAGCAATCGGCAACATCTATTCCATACATGAAAACAACAGATGAAGTCTTAATGGGTATCTGAAAATATACCACAAGTCTCCCAAAAACTGGGCCGTCTCAAAGAGTTAGCCAGTAATATGAGTACACCATTCACAAACCAGTTAACGTGTCAGGGACCAGTGGGTTGCACACAGAGAAAGAGGCTCTGTCTGTTATTCTGTCCAGCTACAAGGCCTTAGTTGTACATTTACAGCACATTGCTTCCTCACCAGGGCAAACAAAAGATCAGGCCAGTGGGTTGTTCAAAACAATAAGTACTGTGAGATTTGTCCTCTTTTCTCAGTTTCTGGCTGAATACCTTTCTGTCATGATGGCCTTCAGTCTAACTCTGAGAGACAGCTCAACAGTAGAAACAATAGTCAGCAAGGTTGAAAGCATGGTGCTCTGGCTAGAGAACTACCCTGCACAGGATAAACTTGACAGTCTGTAACGAATAGCTGTTGCTCCCTGACTCTGACACAGCTGACAGTGACACTAGAACAAGTCGACTGACAGGCTCAGCCACTACTCAGGTTCAGTTCCGTGGATCTGACATCTTCCTTAACTTAGAAAGGGGATATTCTATAGATAGAACCAAACAGGCAGTGTTGCGTGATGTTACAAGCCTTCTTTCATCTACAATTGAAAGTATTAACTTACGATTTTCCAATTTTAAAACAAAGTCCTACGGTCATTCAGTATATTTAACCCATTACAGTTACCAGATAGTGACCATGACCAACTAGCCCTTTATGGCAATGAGGAAGTCAGAACCCCCTCAGAGCACTACAGTGACCTACTGAAGAAACACAATAATAATATAAACTTGATTGAAGCGCCAATGGTTAGAGCTTAAACCACTTATGAAAAAAATCACTGAATGAGCGGTCTCCAAATTTCACTATTTGGATTTCTGGCAAAAACTCTCATAATGATGCACATGAACAGCGATTCCTGATATTCTGGTCTTAGTCACAATAGCTCTACTGATCCCAACCCAAACTGCAGTAGTTGAGAGAGATTCAGCTTGATGGGCAGAGTGAAGTCTGACTGGCGGTCCTGTCTGTCTCCTATGACTACATCTGAACTAATGCGTGTCAAGCTGTCCGATGCTAGCGTATACATTTGACCTGCAGGATGCCATAACACTATGGTTCAAATCTGGAAAACAAAAGAGAAGACCTCATGTGAGACCATATGGCTGCAGACTTGATTCAAGTTCTGATTCAGAAATAGACTAGACTCAATCAGTGTTTTACCTTGAAAAATAACCCCCCAAAAAGCAACAGTTTTCTCTCTTTCCACTTTACAGTCCATTTTATGTTTTAAGTTTAAAATTCACCTCACAAAAATGTGGACAGGTAAAACTTTGTCCGGACAGACGACATTTACATTCCACCTGTCCCTCGGACAGGCATCTCAAATTATTTCTAGCCCTGCTGTAAACTGAAAATTTGATAATCGTGTATATGTAACATCCGTATTTTGAATTTGTACATATGTGATTGCTGTGACGTGGAACCTTTGTAAAAGAGCCTTTGGCACAAAGGTACTTTCCTAGATGAATAAAAAAATAAATTATTATTGCGAAGTTAAAAAAAAAAAAGACACACTTTCTCAATCTGCACTGAAAGGAAACCTTTGTGGAGAAACTGCTGCTTTAATGAGTGTGTGTGTGTGTGTGTGTGTGTGTTTTTTTTTTTTTTCTTTTAGCTAGCAGGACATTCACTCAGGTTCAGGAAGGGGCAGGAGATGCGAGCCTGAACGAAAGTAGTTGTCGGCGCTGTGTGCTACTTTATATATGTATGGCATGTTTGTAGAGGTCGGGCAAAGCTACGATACCCTATGTCTGCCTGTTGGTTCCAGACTTGCTGTGGAGTGAATTGGTTTGGCAAAATACTGGAGAAGTGTCTCACCTACCAAAAAAAAAGCTAGAAAGTGTTCGCAGCCAGGGGATCCGTCGGGAGTCTAAGCAGCTGCCGCCGACATGGAAATGCGGACCCAGAAGTACTCTGATGCCTCCAAGAAAATTGGCGAAAGGCTGCAATACATTTTCTTACAGAAATTATCAGTGCTCATTGCAAGACTGCCTGACCACGTCATGTGTCGGGAGTCTATGACATCAGTACAGCTCTGCAAGCGCAGGGCTCAGAAAACGAAACAAAACACTCAGCCCCCATTTTACGAATAAGCTCAATCTTTAAACTGTCAACTTGATAGAAAAAAAATAGGTGAGGTGTTTCGTGGGCTTATCAACTTATAGATCAGTGGCAGTGATTGAATACATATTCAGTCATTGCCACTGATCTGTACAGTAAAGGAGCTGCTGCTAAAACAAAAGCTGTTTAACAAGGTCTCGGATGGTCTGTGTTTTCCCCTTTGGGGAAGCTGGAATAACTGTCTTGGCACTGTTGTAGATTAATTTCATCATTTAAAAAAAAAGGAGATTTTTAAAATATGGGTGGGTGGGGGTGCTTTATTGTAATTTACAGTCTACAGCGGCCAGTGTTCAGCGTTGACAGCTGGAGGAGGCACAAACTTAACTGCTTTCTGAAGATTTGCCTGCCCCTGTGAAATGACAGAAATGTGGAGTTTCTCTTGCTGTTAAGGCTTACAGTCTGTAAGCGTAATGGGGGCTCTAAATTCTGATGATGGAATTTTTAAAAAATGGTGCCAGGCAAATCTGTACTTGGGTGATTAGGCTCTACAGGTGTATTAATAAGGAGATTAATAAAAGGCTGTCAGAATGCTGACAACCTGTCACATGGCAGCATTCATGAGACCCTTGTAATAGTGTCCAATAACAAATAGGATATTCTTTGTTAGCCGTGAACCCCATCAAGTTAAACCATTCAGATGTAGAGGGTGTCTTGGAATCCTTCTCGTATTTAAGTATCAACCATTTTGCTCAAACAGAGGCTACAGACAGCCATAATTTGTGTTGGTATGTGAGGGTGGAGTCATTCGTACGCAGTACTGTGGTTGTGTAATAAACGTAAAAAAATAAATTAGCGCTCAATTTCTCTCCGTCACAGAAGTTAAAAAAAAAAAAAAAAAATATTTCCTTCTCGTTGGGGATGTACTAAAATAAACTATTTTGGGATATATTTACCCCAGAATCTAATACAGTTAGAACTAATCAACTACGAGCCTTTGACCCAAGTGATTGAGAGAGCTTAGTAGATGGGCCCACTTCCATCTGACCTCTTTTTCTAGTGTCAAAGCCATGCGAATGACAGTACTACCTAAATTTCTATATTTGCTTCATACTACTTCACATCTGGGAATAGATCCCTGTCCCGATTTGCCTGGGCTGGCTGAGTACCTTGGGTCCATTGGTCCCTGTTACAGCTGCCAATAGACAAGGGCAGCCTCAGTCTCTCTAACTGTTCTGCTGTTATGCACCTGGCACTCAGGAATCAGGGACACGAATACATACTGGGAGGGGAGAGAGTCAGGGTGACAGAGGATGAGAGGGATCTGGGGGAACAGTCTCCAGTAACCTCAAAGTAGGGAAGCAGTGCTCAAGGGCGTTGGGGAGGGCGAATGAAATGCTGGCAAACATCAGCAGGGGGTTCACCAGCAGGTGTAGGGAGGTCTTGGTGCCAATGTATCAAGCCCTGGTGAGGTCACACCTAGAATACCGGGTTCAGTTTTGGAGGCCTAACCTGTGCAGGAATATAGACTCTGTCAGATGGGTTCAGCAAAGGCTGACCAAGATGTTGCAGGGGATGAAGGGCAGTCCGTACGAACAGAGATACGGGGAGTAGGGGCTGTATGCACTGGAGAGCAGGAGGGAGAGGGGTGACATGATCGAGACCTTTTAAATGCATCAAAGGGATGAACAAGGGAGGCACCGGGGAAGTTATTCCAGAGGAGGGAAGGAAACATAACAAGGGGGCACGGACTGAGACTGGGGAGGGGCAATGTGAGTGGTAAATTTTTCACTGAGAGGGTGGTGGAGAACTGGAATGGGCTTCTGGAGGAGGTGGTGAAGTCTGAGACCATAGAGGATTCAAGACTGCTTGGGACAGACACATAGGGCTAAGGGGAAAGGGGGGGTGCCTTAAGTTCAGGTAGGTTTGGATAGTGGGGTAAGGGGCAGACTAGATTTAAGCGTTTTACCAGGTAGGCATACTGAGCAGAGTACTGCTCGATTCCAGATGCGCCTTGGGGGAGGAGGGGAGAGGGAGAAAAATACAGAAAATACAATAGCAGATACAAACAACTGTACAGCTAGTGAGACAAGAAAATACAAAGGAGTAAAATTTAGACATGAACACCTACATTTAGATTGCCTTGAGGAGAAAATACACTAATGCAACCAGTATCGGAGATTTCAGTAGGACAAAATGCAGACCACTAGCTACTACCTGAGGGGCCTGTAAAGCATGGCAGTATTTGTCTGCCTGGGTTGTAGATGCAACATTGTGTAATTTGCAGCAATAGATGGGCCGTGAGGTCCTTTTCTGCTGTCACCTTCTATGATTCTATGATATCATGGCGTGGTTTTATTTAAAATTATATTGTTATAGCTCAGTCCAGCATATGAAGCAATCTGGAAGCACATAGAATTCATGCATAATGACTTGTTTGATGTAGGTGTGATAGTATTCGCACCATTGACATCTCTCCCAGATTTCGTGGTCTTTACGTTTGGCACGGGAGATGCTCTTTGAAGCTGGTTTAAGCTCAGAGCCTGTCCAACCCTGACATTCCCTTTTTATTTTCTCTGGCTGTTGCGCCCCGAAGCGGATTTTTTACCATTCCGTTTTGACCTCACATTTCAAAGATGGCACTGGATGGGTCTATCATACATGTGCCAATTTCTAGACCCCACTAGGGTGGTATCATTCGCCCAATTACAGGTGGCCCGTCGACTCTCCAGCTATGATCACTTTTGTTGTTTTACAAGTTCGTACATTTAATATGCATAAAGGGCCCCCTCCCCCCCGAGCTCTCTTCCTAGCCCCCTTCCCCAATTGTTGAAGCTTCTGCTGGGTGCTCTTCAGAGTTTACACTATCCACGTTTAATAGGGTTGGCCTATAAAGCCCTTAGGGAGACTTGGACAGAAACCACACATTCCATCCTTCAGGCCTGGAATGGTAAACTTTTGACTGACATTTCATATGACAAATAGCTTGAGCCTATCATACCTTCAGTGTGAATGTCCCAAGCCCCATATTGGAAAGAATTCATTTGGAAGAGCCGTATTCATTTTCTCCATACACCTGCTAAACTGTTGAAATATTTACCATCTCAACATGGAGCTTGTTAGCAGAAATGTTGGGAACCATGGGCTAATTTCGCCCACGTTTTTTGGAATTGTTCGATAATCTGCTCTTACTGACAGGAGATTGGCTCCGCTCTGAACTAATTACTCACGCCAGAAATGACCTTATCCCCACATCTGGTACTTTTATATATTGGCCTGGACGAAATGGTCCTTCCATCCAGAAATATGCTTTACTTGTACATTGCAGCTGCAAAGAAAGCAATCACCTGGTTATGGTACAGCCCGGTTGCCCCTACACTTGTTCAATGGGCAGGGTATTGTAAACGAAATTTACTATATAGAGCATTTAATAGCACACTGTTTGGACTGAGCTGTCAGTTTTGAATTAATTTGGAGGCAATGGGTATTTTATATTTCACGAGAGGATGAGTCCTTTGTGTCCTGATGTTTTTTTTTATTTTCCCTTTTTCACTAAGGACTAAAATGAAACCTTGCCTGGTTCCCGCTTCTGTATATTATGTGTTTACAAAAGAACTAACAGAATAGTTTTGGAAACAGCCTCTGCTGATTCTGATACTGCAAAATCAGTGGTTAAAGGGGACAAAACCTTTTACAGGTACATAAGTGAAAAAAGAAGGACAAAGGGAGGGATAGTGAGACTGAAGGGGGAGGATGGGAGCAGCGTGGAGGATGACAACAGTAAAGCTGACATATTGAACAGGTATTTCTGCTCAGTCTTTACTAAGGAAGAGGGGATAATGGGTCTGAAGGGAGTACAAGGGGTGAGAATGGTGCAGAAATGGACACAAGTCCCTTTACACAAGAAAGGGTCCTGAAGGAACTGGAAGTAATAAGAGCTGATAAAGCAATGGGGCCAGATGGGGTGCACCCAGGGTCCTAAAGAACTAAGAGAGGTGGTGGCTGAACCTCTGGCTATCCTGTTCAGCCAATCACTGGAAACAGAAGGTACCAAAGACTGGAGGACAGCAGATGTAGTCCCCTTATACAAAAGTGGGAACAAAGAGGAAGCAGGGAACTACAGACCAGTCAGCCTCACCTCGGTAGTGGGAAGATCATGGAAGCACTACTGAAGGAGAGATTGGTGGAACATCTGGTTGTCAATGGACTACAGGACCCAAGGCAGCATGGTTTCACCAGGGGAGGTCATGTCAGACCAACCTCATTGAATTTTTGACTGGGTGACTAGGAGGTGGATCAGGGAGGGCAGTGGACATGGCCTATCTGGACTTCAGCAAGGCCTTTGACACTGTGCCACATAGAAGACTATTACACAAACTGGGGAATATGGGTGTGGGCAGGACAGTAGTGTGGTGGGTAGGTAACTGGCTGGGTGGCAGGACACAGAGGGTGGTGGTAAATGGCTGTCACTCCACAGAAGGAAGAGTGACCAGTGGGGTACCACAGGGATCAGTGCTGGGACCGGTCCTATTCAACATCTTCATCAGTGACATTGCACAGGATATAGAAGGCAGAATTTCACTGTTCGCTGATGACACAAAGCTCTGTAACAGAGTAGACACACCAGAGGGTGTAGACAGAATGAGAAGGGACCTGCAGAAACTTGAAGAATGATCAAGGGTTTGGCAGTTGAAATTCAATGCCAAGAAGTGCAAGATAATGCATATGGGGCACAAAAACCCTGGCACAATATATCAGGTGGGGGGTGAGGATATAGCATGCACCAAGCAGGAAAGGGATCTTGGGGTTGTCATCTCTGATGACCTCAAGGTAGGGAAACAGTGTGACAAGGCATCAGGTAAAGCAAATAGGATGCTGGGATGTATAGGCAGGGCATCACCAGCAGGAATAGGGAGGTCATAATTCCGCTATACAAGACACTAGTGAGGCCCCACCTGGATACAGTGTACAGTTCTGGAGACCATACCTACATAAGGACATAGACAGGGTAGAGAAGGTTCAGAGGAGGGCAACAAAGATGGTGCATGGATTGCATCACAAGTCCTATGAGGACAGGTTGAAGGAACTGAACATGTACTCCCTGGAGGAGAGGAGGGAGAGCGGGGATATGATAGAGACATATAAGTATCTTACAGGGAGGAACAAGGTGCAGGAAAACACTATTTTTAAGCAAAAAAGATGTTTCAGGACTAGAGGGCATGGGATGAAGTTGGAGGGAGGACGATTCAGAGGAAACATGAGAAAGAATTTCTTCACAGAACGGGTGGTGGACAAATAGAACACCCTGCCAGAGGAAGTGGTGGGGGCTGAAACAATCACGGGATTTAAGAATGCATGGGATAGACATAAAGGAATTCTAGAGGTCAGGGGTAAGGGGAAATAGACTTCTAGGAAAACAAACTGAACTTACAAGCTCAAATGGGCAGACTAGGTGGGCCATAGGCCCTTATCTGCCGACACTGTCTATGTATCTATGTATCTATGTAGTTTCTGATTGTATAGTTCCAGTTTTGAATATAGAACTGTGGTGGATTATGTATTATACAATTGTTTCTCTCTGCATAATTTCAGACACACTGTCAAAGCTCATTCCATTCACAAGGACCTTTCTGCAAGCCCTGTACTTGTGCAAAGACGAAGAAAATCTCAGGAAGGGAATCCCTTTTCAGTAAGAAGAGCCCTTCAAAGTGCTCACCATGGATGCTTCCCTCCTAGGCTGGGGTTGCACACCTGGCAGACCAGTCCATAAGTGGGGTATGGTCTCCCAAAGAGTCCAGGTGTCGCACAAATCTCCTCAAGCTCAGAGCCATTTACCTATCAAGGCCTTTGCCTCCCAGCTAAAAGATCACTGTCCAAATCGGAACAGAGACCACTGCTATGTTTTACATAAGCAAGGGGGCACAGGATTCACAATGCTCTGCACAGAGGCCATAAAGATTTGGTCCCTTGCCTATTCCCTGGACATGCAGCCTTCTGCCATTCACCTGCCTGGTAAGGACAATGTGCTGGCAGACAACCTGTGCCGCATCAGTTAGGGCCACCATGAGTGGGCCCTAAACAAATATGGGCCATAGTTTTTAGGAGGTGGGGCACACCAGAGATCTCTTGCCCTCTGACCTCAGATCTTGCTTCGAGTGGGAGCTCTTGCAGCAGGCCATTACAATCATGACTTCGCCACAGGCACAAGGATCCTCCGGTGAAACTTTTGCCAGCAGTACACAGCAGGGACTGGCCCCGACGCCGGTCAGGGTACAAGAGGGGGTGGACCCAGCTCCACCTCAGTTTTTTCCCACCACGTCCTGCACATGAAGAAGGATGAACAGCTTCTGCTTGCAGTTGCAGCTCAAACTTGTGGATTTTCGTTCAAACAGATTTTAAACTTGTTTTTTCGACGGGTTTTCTCGCCTGAAGGCACCCGACGTCAGTCCGCTGCCTACCTGTTGCTATTTCCGCCTTTTGAGCGTTGTTTTCCTTGCCCTTATCACCGTTACTGAGACCGACGTCAGCCATTGCCCGGCCGAGTTCAGATGTCTTCTCGGGCGTCGGTATCTCCTGAGCACTTAAATAAGTGTGAGTGTGGGAGGCAGATCCCAGTGAAGAACGGCCATCGGCGGTGCATTTTTTGTCTAGGCCCGTACCACGACACCGCCAACTGCGCAGATTGCTGGGTCTTTACCAGCCGGACCTGCATCCGCCACCTCAAGGCCCTTAAAGCCTATTTGTTGGAGCAGAAGATGGATCTGCAGTCCTCGGAGGGGAAGCAAAAAGAGAAAATGCACCATAACAAGGACCGTAGTCTGTCCAGACACCGGTCCCGGTCGCGCTCGCACTCATGGCCCTCTCCGAAAAAGGCCTATCGCTCGGGTTCTGGAGAGCTCCCGAAGACTACTCAGGCTAAGCCCAGCCTGTCGGGGGAGAAACCGGCCAAGCCAAAGGTGACCCAGCTAATGGTCATCGCTAAGCCCTTAGAGGTGCCTGTTTTGGCCCCACCTGCTAAGACACTGACGCTGCCTGCTAAAGAGGCGCCTCCGGAGCCCAAGGACTCTCCGGCGGCACCCCGTCATCTGTACCTGCACCGACGGCGGGCGAAGGGAGCGGTCGCGGAAGAGCAGACGTCCCCGTCACCCAAGTCCCCCGCCCCTCAGGAGAGCTCTCCTTCACACCCCGACGTTCTGGAGACTTCCTTCCCGAAATGAGCTACTAAAATATTCACAAAGGATGAGCTCAAGGATTCTCCCAACCCCCCTTCTGGTGGGGGCAGGTCCATAAGCGGTCCTCCCCGTCGCCAGCCCAGACTCCAGTACCGGACCCAGCGGAAAAACCACAGCCGGGAGGGGAGTCTTCCCCAAGGAAGTCGCTGGAGCGCCAGCCTACACCTCCCTCCAGGGCTCGTTCCCGCACAGGGTCTCAGGACCACCGGCGTCGCTTCCGGGACTCTGGTGACCGACGTCGGTCTAGGTCATGCTCCAGGAGCCCTTCTCGTTCGAAGCGAGAACGCTCCCGACGTCTGTCACTGCTCCGTTGCCGGTCCAGGGACCGGAGTCTTTTTCTTCAGACCGATGTCGGTCCCCTAGTTACAGACGTTGGCGAAGGCATGGTCACAGGACAGGGTCAGACTATTCCAAGTTGGATAGTCGATCCTCCTCACTGACGTCTACCTCCTCTTCCCCTCTGTCTGAAGCGCTCCCCGGGAGAGAAGGACCAGCCTTGCTTGCCTCCGGACGATCCTACTTTTATGAACGTCATGAGGCACATCCAGGTCTCCAAGAGGGACACGGAGGACCTGGATCCGGAACGGCGGAGACTGGCCAGGTACCTGAGCCAAAGCCTCTGGTTATCCCTCCTTTGGTCGATACAATCCAGGACCTTACCAGAACCACCTGGATGCATCCGGCTTCAATCCCGGCAGTTCCAAAAAAGTCAGGCTGTATAAGGCCCCGAGGGCAGAACCCTTTCTAGCAGAACACCCTCAGACCGATTCTTCGGTGATCACGGCTGCCCATGACGAGTCCAGGTAACCGAAGCGCCTCAGCTCCCAGCCTCCTGACCCGGAGTCTCGCTGCTTGGACCAGGTGGGCAAAAAAGTATATGTTGCTTCCACCTGTTCCATCCGTTCCCTCAACTTTCTGATTCATGTGGTACAGTACCAGAATGCGCTTTGGGAGAGGGGACTAGAGCTGATGAAGACCATGCCAGACTCTGACCAAAAGGCAGAGCTCCTGGCCCTCCTCCAGTCGGGCTCAGACGTAGGCTCCCATGTCCTGAGAGCCTTGTGTGACACTGCAGACACGGTAGCCAGGGCAGCCACTTCCAGGGTGTGCCTCCGGTGCCATGCCTGGTTGAGAGTCTCGGGCTTTCACCAGGATCTGCAGGCCAGTATCAAGGATCTGCCCTTCCAGGGTAACGTGCTGTTTGGGCAGGAGATGGAGGCCTTGATCTCCTGCCTCCAGGAGTCGGGCAAGTCGATCTGGTCAGTCCGCCAGATGTACTGTGGCGACCAACAATGACAACACCGTAGACGGCCTTTTCATAAGTCCTCAGGCAGTCAAGGTCCAGCCCGTGGCAGCCAACAGGGGCAGAGAGGAGGCTTTCGCAGGAGATCCGGAAACCAGCCATCTGGTGGACCTCCTGCCCGTGGGCCCAAGTCCTCCCAGGTCTCTCTCCCAACTCCCAGCTCTGCCCAGTGACTCCCTTCAGCCCCCCCCTTCCGTGGGAAGATCCAGGGGAGCCGGTTGGGGGCCGCTTCTCCCTTTATTTCGAAAGGTGGAAGTCAGTCACCGCAGACCAGTGGGTCTTGGATATCATCAGGAGGGGACACACGCTGGAGTTCAGACTTTTCCACCGCACACTCCACCAAAGCTCTCCCGTTATCCTCCTCCTCACATCCCACTAATAGGAGAGATCCAGACCCTCTTGCAGAAAAGAGCAATAGAGAGGGTCCCCTTGCATCAGCAAGGGCAGGGGTTCTATTCCCACTTCTTTCTGGTCCCAAAAAAGACTCTGGACCTTCGACCCATTCTGGACCTCAGTCCTCTAAACCTTTTTATCGAGTTCAAAAGGTTCAGGATGGTGACTCTTCAAGGACTCTTTCCCTTGCTGCACCAGGGGGACTGGCTCTGCTCTCTCGACATGCAAGATGCATATATGCATATCGGGGACTATTCTCCCCCACAGGAAGTTTCTGAGGTTCCACTTCCAAGGGGAGCACTTTCAGTTTCGAGTGCTTCCGTTCGGCCTCTCTTCCGCTCCTCAAGTCTTCACCAAGTGCCAAGCAGTGGTGGCTGCGGCTCTAAGGCGCATGGGGCACTATGTGTTCCCCTACCTAGACGATTGGCTCCTTACAGCCCCGTCAAGAGTAAGCCTTCTACAAGCTCTCGAAGACGCTTGTACTCTGTTCCGAGAGCTGGGGATCACCCTGAACTTATGAAAATCATCCTTGGAGCCCAGCCAAAAGCTCGCCTTCATAGGAGCGATCCTGGATTCCGTCCAGGGCATGGCCTTCCTTCCCCAGGACAGGGGAGTTTGCCTGCGAGAGATGGCAGAACGGATCTCCATAACTCCTTGAGTTCTGGCTCGGTACTTCCTCAGTTTACTGGGGCACATGGCGGCGGCCATTCCTGTCACTCCCTTGGCCCACCTCCACATGAGGGTCCCGCAATGGATGCTCAGGGTGCAGTGGGACCAGAGCCACGATGATCTAGACTCCCCTGTCAAGGTCTCGGGGGCCAGTCAGCAGAACTCTGCTTTGGTGGATGGAACCTAGCAATCTAGAGAAAGGGGTCAGCTTTCGTCCGGAGCCACCAGGTCAAACTCTGACAACAGGTGCCTCGGACCTGGGGTGGGGGCACACCTGGGTGCTCGTTGAACACAAGGGGTTTGGTCACCCGAGGAGCAGTTTCTTCACATCAGTGTGCTGGAAATACGAGCGGTACTCTACGCCTTACAGGCTTTTCAGGAGGACCTGGTGCCAGGCTCTCTTCTAATTAAGACAGACAACATGGCGGTCGTCTTTTACATCAACAAGCAAGGGGGCACTCATTCGTATCCTCTCTGCAGGAAGGCGATGAGAGTCTGGTACTGGGCTGGGCGGGGCATTCTGCTGTTACAGTGCACGTTCAGGCACCCTCAGCGATCTGGCAGACAGCCTCAGCAGTCGCGTTCAGAGCGCACAGTGGGAGCTACTACAGTCCGTGGCGGACCAGCTCTTCGACAGGTGGGATCTTCCAGAGCTGGACCTCTTTGCATCACCACGCAACGCCAAACTGCCAACGTTCTGCTCGCGAGAGCATGCGCCTGGAGTTTTCTGGCCAGACGCGTTATCCTTTGCTGGGCAGGGAGGTTTCTCTATGCCTTTCCGCCCTTCCCTCTCATTCAGAGGGTGCTGCTCAAGTTACAGGCAGAAGGGGCCCGAATGATCCTAGTGGCCCCCAAATGGCCTTGGCAGATTTGGTTCCCACTACTGCAGCGGTTATCAATGTAACCTCCAATTCCGCTGCCCATATGCTCGAAGTAGCTGTCCCAGGACCAAGGGTCGCTGGATCTTCGGTCCTTACACCTACATGCTTGGCTCCTTCAGACGTAGCTCAGTATAGATACGGGGTTTCCCCGGAAGTGGCGGCGGTCCTAGTGTCGGCAAGAAAGCCCTCTACTCGCTCTGCCTATGCTATGAAGTGGAAGCGTTTTTGTCTTTGGGCATCGCTGCAGTGTTTGGATCCCGTCACCTGCCCTGTGAGCTCAGCTTTACAGTACCTCCTCTCCTTGTATGGTAAGGGTCTGAGGTACTCCTCTATCAAGATGCACATGTGGGCAATCTCCGCCTATCATGCTCTCGTATGAGATAGAGCATTAGCACAATTGGATGTAGCCTGCACCTTTCTTAGGGGAATTCTGCATATGAGACCTCCCATTCGGGACCCTTTCCCACCATGGGACCTCCTTTTTGTGTTTGAGAAACTTACCCTCCCTCCTTTTGAACCAGCAACGGATTGTGAGCTGCGCTACCTTTCTTGGAAGGTTTGTTTTTTGTTGCTGTTACCTCAGCTCGAAGGGTTTCTGAGCTTCAGGCTCTGATGTGTAAAGAGCCCTATTTGGTTTTCCACAGGGAAAGGGTTTCCCTCAGAACGAATCCTAAGTTTCTTCCGAAAGTGGTCTCAGAATTGACCCTCAACCAGTCTGGTTGACCTTCCTGTTTATTTTCCTTCCCTTCCAATAGAGGGGAGGCTGTCCTCCACACATTGGATGTCCACAGGACTTTGAGGTATTACCTCAAAAGGACTGCTCAGCACTCTCAATCGGAGCAACTCCTTGTGGCATTTGTACCACATTGCTTGGGTCTACCGGTGTCCAAGCAAACCATCTCTAAATGGATAGTTCGTTGTATCTTGTTTTGTTAAGAGAAACACAATAAACCCCTACCGGGCCCGGTTAGGGGTCACTCCACCAGAGGAGTGTCAGCTTCTTTCGCCACCCTGCGAAATGTCGCCATAAAGGACATTTGTGTGGCCGCAACCTGGAACTTGGTGCATACCTTCGTCAAGCATTACAGCTTGTATATCATCTCTAGACACTGAGCTGGCTTCGGCCTAGCCGTATTACAAGGGCTTTTGTCCTAAGGCCTCTGGAGTCTGCATATTCCATCTTCCGGGGTCGTCTACCTCCTTGTTGTGGGACTGCTTGGGACTCGGTCCTGATTGTAATAGCCTGCTGCAAGAGCTCCCACTCTAAGTAAGATAGTACAGTTACGTAAGAACTTAGCATAACAGTAGATCTTCGAGAGGAGCTCTTGCAGCAGGCGCTACTTCCCACCTGCCTTCCCCCTCAAGGTGTGCAGATCCATTTTCATTTTCTTCTCCAATTCTCTTCATAGTAGGCTTCGTCTCCTTCTCTTGTCAGGCCTTCTTCTCAGTCTTGGCGGGGGAACTGAGGTGGAGCTTGGTTTGCCCTCTCTTGTACCCTGACCGGGGCGGGGCCGGCGTCAGGGCGGTCCCTGCTGTGTATTGCTGGCAGAAGGTCCTAGTGCCTGCGGCGTAGTCCTGATTGTAATAGCCTGCTGCAAGAGCTCCTCTTGAAGATCTAATGTTACGGTAAGTTCTTGCGTAACTGTACTTTACCAGACTCCCCTGTACTACTGCAGGCCTCCAGCTCTGGGTTCAGTGCCAGTGGATACTCTCTCTGGATTGGACAGGAAGCTTCCTGTACACCTTTCCTCCTTTTCCTCTGATTCTCAGGGTGCTCCTCAAACTCAGAAGCCAGTCAGCAAAAATTATTCAGGTGGCTCCAGACTGGGCAAGGCAGCCTTGGTACACACTGCTGCGTGTTCCATCAGTCAACTGTCCCATTCACCTGCCCTCCACCCACAGTCTGCTGACTTTCTAAAAAGCCAAGTATCAAAAAGGCTTAAACTTCAAAATGGAAGAGGTTTTCTTTTTGGGGCAAGGACAGGCTCCTAGATTCTTTGCAGGCTAGCCTGTCCTCTGTTCTAGACTATCTGGCACATTTACAGGCATCAGGCCTTAAGGCATCTTCCCTGAAAGTCCATCTGGCTGCCATCTCTGCTTACCTCTTGGCTGGCAAAGAAAAATCTGTAATTCTAGGGACATGGATATGTTGTTCATCCACACTCATTGGCAGGTATCCTTGCCGCTTTAAATCTTGCCGGAAGGTCTTCAAGCTTGCTCCTCCCACCCACCCGGGTGGTATAACTCTCGGCTCCGCCCCATGACGCCAGATCTTCCTTACCGCTTGGAAGCTCAGGTTCCCTCCTTAACGCTCTGCGTTTGAGACTGGTTCCTATTTCTCCGTTTGCGGATTTAAAAATAAATTTTGAAAAAGACTTCAGTCTTCTATCCCTCGCGGCTGCGATGGACAAATCGACTCCCGGATTTCGGAGATGCCCATGCGGTCAGAAGATGTCTCGGACGGATCCACACTCCACGTGTGTCTACTGCTTAGGCCTTGAGCGACCCGCGGGCTTGCGACCTGTGCTCATCTTTCTCGGCCCTCGTCCTCAAGACCGTGCTGCCCGATTGCAACTGGCCGTCCCGAGCGTTCCCTCGGTGAAGTCAAGGAGGCCCGGTTGGCGGTGTCGCGGCGTGCTCGGCGGATCAGCTCGGCGGATGGTAGCCCTCGAGAGGAGGCGGCGCGGGCCGTATCTTCTCGGCGCGGCATTTATCCGCTCTCTCTGGGTTCTTCACGGCTTCTTTTAAGGAGCTTTGTCTGTCCCTCTCCACTAAGGAGAGAAGGCCTGCGTCTGCTGGACCTTATTCTCGGTCCAAAAAGAGGGACAGGGTAAGTCCCTCCGTCGACGCTCTTGGGAGCGGGAAAGGTCCCTCTCCCCGGCCCGTCGGCTTCGGTCGACCGCTCGGCTTCGGCCACTGGCCTCACGGTGTCCCCGTCAGGTCAGTTGACCGAGACTCCCACCGATGAAGTCGAGATTTTTCTCGACCCATTGGACGGGCTGTCGCCTTTAGCGGCCGAGATTCCCCTCTCCCGGTTCCCCGGGAGGTTGAGGATCCGTGGGCTCGCCTGTGCCTCGGTTCCGGAGCCCTCGGATGGACCATCGAGCGAAGGAGTGCCGGTTCGGCGACACCTCCCGCACCGACCTCGGAAATTCCGGGACTCTCGGTCTCGGTCTCGGACCTCGCGGTCCAGCCGATCCCACCGTCACAAGGCGGTCTCGGTCTCGGCACCGTGATAGCGGCGTCGCCGCTCGTCCTCGTCCTCCTCCTCGGATGAGGAGGCTTCGGCGTAATACGTCGGCGAGTGCGAGACCTTATGTTGCAACAAGCTCCTCCTGGCCGGGAATAAGCCGACCCGTCGCCTTCCCGGCCATTAAGTAACTGTCACGGGCGGCCGACACAACCCCTCGACTTATCCGAGGCCTATACCCAGGCGGTTGTTGGCCAAAACCAACTGCTCCACGATTCGGTGGAACCTCCGCCTCCACAGCCACCAATTGGGGCTCCGACCAAGGATTCTCGATCGGCTAAGGGTCTACCCATCGGCTGTCAGTTACCCTCACTCCCGACCGACCTCGGCAGGTGAAGGGTGGCTCAGGCCAGAGGCAGCTCTTGAGGACTCTTCGAGTCGAAGATGATTCCTCCTTTTTCTCCAGCGACTGGACTTGGAGTCTTCAGGAGGTCAGTCAATGGGCGATAGCCCGTCGTCCTTCCTAGGACTGCTTGGCTCATCTCGAGTCCACGGGATGGAGCTCGAACCCGTTCCAAGCGGGCCAGGTATCCCCTCACGGAGATTCTGGACGAGGGATTCTCCGGCGGAGGCCTTTCCGGTCGAGGCCATAGTGGGTCGGCACTGGAGCTTTGGCAGCGCCCTGCTTCCTGCCCTGCGCCTTGACCAGGATGGCCAGGAAGTATCACGGTCCCACGGTTCCTTGTCCGGTTTTTCGGAACACCCCTCTGCTGAGGGGTTGGTTACCGACAGCGTTTTCCGGCGCGCCGGCAACGCCAGGGATGTGGACAAACCTCCTGACAAGGAGTCCAAGAAATTGGACTATGTCGGGCGAAAAGTCTACGCTGCGTCCTCTCTCGCCCTTCGTCAGGCCAGTTCGGCCGTCCTCATGGCACATTTTTCTCATGCCCTGTTGGGCTCCCTGGATGAGGTCATCCCTCATCTTCCCGCCGATCTGCAGACTACGGTTAAGCAGGTGCGGGACCAGGGCAGGGCAGTGGCCAAACAGCAGCTCAGACTGCTTTGGATATAGGGGACTCATGTGCCAGATCGGTGGCGGCACGAGTGGCTATCGTCGGCGGGCTTGGCTGAGGATATCCACCTTTACTTCGGATACCCAGCACAAGTTGGCGGATGTTCCCTTTTTGGGGACTGACCTCTTCGGCCCTGGGGTGGAAGGTCACCTGCAGAGGATCGAGAAGTCCAATGCCACCTTGGACTCGGTCTCTTCCGCTCAGAAGGACAAAGGCCGCAAACCACAGCCTAAGCCCTTTCGTCCTTCTGTGCCCCCGGCGCGCCCGGCCCAGCAACGTCAGGGCCAGCAGGCTCGGCCTTGGCATCCCAAACCCAAGCCGCCGGCTTCCTCTAACAGGAGGCAGGGAGGAAAAGGCCCAGGAGGTCCCTCGGCCGGTCCCTCCTCCAAGCCTGCCCAGTGACGGGCTGAGGGGTGTCGCCCCATTCCCGGTCACCTTACCCCTGGGTCCCCCCGTGGGGGGACGGCTCCGGCACTTCCGTTCCGCCTGGTCCGCTGTTACCACGGACAGGTGGGTCTTGGAGGTGGTGGGAAGAGGCCTGCCTCTGGAATTGAGCAGGCACCACCCTTCAGAGCTCCCCCTCGGGGCTTCGGATCCCCAGCCTCACTGGCGGCTCGTCGAGCCGACATCGCTCTCCTCCTCCAGAAGGAGGTGGTAAGAGGTGGTGGACCCTCCTTCAGACCCAGGGTTTGTGTCCAGGTACTTCCTGGTTCCAAGCGGACGGGGCTGGCGCCCATTCTCGACCTACACGACCTAAACAAGTTCCTAAGGTCTCGAACCTTCAGGATGGTCACTCTGGCTCAGATAATACCATCCTTGGAGCGCGTGTGGTTCTGCTCTCTGGACTTGCAGGACGCGTTTTTCACGCCCTATCCGTCCGTCTCACCAGAGATTCCTTCGCCTCCGAGCGGAAGGATCCTCTTGAGTTCCAAGCCATGCCCTTGGCTTGTCTCCAGCTCCCAGGTCTTCACCAAATGCATGGCAGTGGTGACAGCATTCCGCGGCGCCGAGGGGTCGGGTGTACCCTTACCTGGACGACTGGCTGATAGCAGCTCCTCCAGGAAGGAGGCGGAGTGGTCAGAGATCTGGCCCTCAGGTCTGCTCTCAACTGGGCCTCCTTATCAACGAGGCCAAGTCGGAACTCGAGCCGAAGCAGGTGATTCTATTCATCGGGCGCAGCTCGACTCTCTTCGAGCCAGGCGGCTCCCGGACAGGGCCGAGGTTCTTTCCTCCTTTGCCCGATCATTTCTGGTTGGGCAGTGCGCCCTGCCCGGGACTTCCTGCGCCTCCTGGGTCTCATGGCGGCCTGCACCAGCGTGGTCCGTTGGGCCCGCTGGAACATGCGTCCCCTTCAGTGGGGACTGGCCAGCCAGTGGTCACAACGCTGCGATCCTTTGGACCAGCTTGTGTCGGTGACACAGGGGATGTGGAAACCTCTCCAGTGGTGGACCGTTCCAGATCATTTGCAGGAGGGCATCCCGTTCGTCCGCCCCGAGCCGACGGTCTCTCTATCGACCGATGCCTCTCTGATGGGTTGGGGTGCCCATCTGGGGGAACACCGAGCTCATGGCCTCTGGTCCCAGCGGAGTCGATGCCACATCAACCTGCTGGAGCTCGGCGGTCCGCCTAGCTCTCACCGCCTTTGCTCCGTTCCTCCGGGTCAAGTGGTCCGAGTCAGGCGGACAATACCGCGACCATGTACTATCTAAACCGCCAGGGCGGGCGCGCTCCATGCTTCTATGCAAGGAAGCTCTCCGCATTTGGTCACTCGGGCAGCCTGGGGCGATCTCCTAGCCATTCACGTGGCAGGAGCCTCCAACACCCTGGCCGATGCCCTGAGCGGATGGGGCTGCATCCCACGAGTGGTCTCTCCTGCGGAGTAGTACAGCATCTGTTCTCCCATTGGGGCACACCTCAGGTGGACCTGTTTGCCTCCAGGAAGACAGCGAAGCTGAGTCTGTTCCATGCCTGCCCCCTCAGCAGGGCTCGCTGCAGGGGATGCCTTCTCGAGGCAGTGGACCCGGCCTCTTTCGCCTTTTCCCCATTTCCCTTGATCCACAAGGTGCTTCTCTCAAGGTGAGGAGGGACAAGGCGCCAGGTGATTCTGATAGCCCCAGACTGGCCTCGCCAGTTCTGGTACCAGATCTCCTCAGTCTCAGCTCCAGGACTCAAGCGGCAGCTTCCAGCTAGCCGGACCTGCTCTCAGTCAATCAGGGGAAGGTGTTCCATCCGGACCTTCAATCCCTGCACCTAGCCAGCCTGGTTCCTGAAGGCTAGAGTTCCAGGCCTGGGTCTTTCCGGCCGAGGGCCTCAATGTAGTTGAGGCGTCCCGTGAGGAGTCGACCAGAAAAATACTATGCGCTTCAAATGGAAAAAGGTTTCCATTTGGTGTCAAGAACAGGGCTGGACCCTTCCTCCTGTTCCCTTGGCAAGCATCTTGGACTATTTATGGTCCCTTTCTAGTAAGGGCTTAGGTCGACGACCCTAAGGGTGCACCTGGCAGCCATCTCTGCTTACCGGGCGCGGGCCGGGAAGCAGTCGGTGGCGCAGGAGAAGGTGGTCTGGCGCTTTTTCAAAGGCCTTGATCACATTTCCCCTCCAGTGCGGGGAACCCCACCTCCGTGGGATCTACTGCTGGTACTGGCAAAGCTCATGGGCAAGCCATTCGAACCTATGCACAGGTGTGCTCTCTCTCACCTGTCGAGGAAGACCGCCTTCTTGGTGGCTATCCGTCAGCCAGAAGAATGGAGAGCTCAGGCGCTTTCCATGGAGTCTCCACCTGGTCTTCCACAGGGACAAGGTTGTCCTCGCCCCACCGAAATTCCTTCGAAGGTGGTGTGGAGTTTCACCTTAACCAGTGTTGACTCTGCCAGTGTTCTACCCCAATCACACCTCAGGGCCGAATATAGGCTCCATACTCTGGACCCTAGAAGGGCTAAGCTTAGCTTATAAGGGCATGCGGCAAGTGAGGAGAGGTTCGCCAGCTGTTGTCACCCTACGCTGAAGCCGAGATCTCGGCAGACCTGCAGCCAAGCGGACCGATAAGCAGGTGGGTAACCTCCTGCATAGATCTGCTATAAGTTGGCGGGCATGGAGCCTCCCAGAGGATAAGAGCTCATTCACCGCCATACTGCTGCAACAGTGGCTGCTTCAGGGACGTCCCTATCCAGAAATCTGCAGGGCTGCTACCTGGAAGTCAGCAAACACCTTCATTACCCATTACCACATCGACCTTGAGTCACGCGCGGGATGCTGGTTTGGGGCCTCGGTTCTCAGTCTCTCTCCCAAGTAAGTATTAGGGGGTGTCGTCTTGCCTCCCTCCTCCCAGAGAACTGCTAGGAGTCTGCCAATGAGTGTGGATGAACAACATATCCATGTCCCTAGAAATACAGGTTACTCACCTGTAACAGGAGTTCTAGGAATGGTATATGTTGTTCATCCCTACATTTCTCCCGACTTCGGCACACAACCTGAGCTTCCAGCGGGCCAGATCTGGCGTCATGGGGCGGAGCCGAGAGTTATACCACCCGGGTGGGTGGGAGGAGCAAGCTTGAAGACCTTCCGGCAAGATTTAAAGCGGCAAGGATTCCTGCCAATGAGTGTGGATGAACAACATATACCATTCCTAGAACTCCTGTTACAGGTGAGTAACCTGTATTTTCTTGTGCCATCTTCAAGAAATTCTTAGGGCTGCTGCACCTTCAACCCCTTCTCAGGAAACCTTTTCACTTCTGGGACTTGAGTCTGTGTATAGCCAAGCTGACTATCTCCATTCGAGCCCGTGGCCACTATAGACTTGAAGTATATGTCGCTTGGAAAACTGTTTTCCTAATGTCAGTCACTTCTGCCAGAAGGTTTTCTGAGCTGCAAGCCCTCTGCATTGAAACCAAGTACATTATTCAAGCAACTTGAAGTCTTGCTGTATTCTGACAATAGCAGTGAGTCCCAACCTTCGAACTGCCCCGGAAATGAGTTAACTTTCCATGCCAGGCATGGAATGCTGAGCTCGAGCTCGGCTGAGACTGTGTCTGTTGCTGTTTGAAATCAAACTGTCAGATTCTTCACTCCGCCTCACTGAACAGTCGCTCCGGAGATTTCTCCCTTTGCTTGGTTCATTTTGTCGGTTAAAGTACCGCTTTTCTCGGTTTTCGACCGAATTTAAACCGTAACCTGTCGGTTCAGTCTTTGTCTGTGGTATTCGTGAGTACTAGATAGGTTATATTGTTTTTCTATTCTGTGTGGAACTTGTAAACAGTTCATCGGTTTGGTTTGAACCGAACAAGTTGGTGTAAAATCTTTATCTGTACTTTTAGAGTGTGGTTACCAGTTCTAAAAAAAAAAAAAAAAGATTTTATTACGTTTTTTTCCATGACCCATAACACGGTCAGGAACCGATAAGAGGGTCTTGCCTGGCGGATTGCCATTAAAAGGGTAAGTTTTTGTTAGGACTGGCACAATGTCTGAGAAACCCAAAAGAAAAACTGGGCCCACTGGGTTTCAACACTGCAGTGTGTGTGGGGAAGTCTTTGCCAAGGCTGACCCGAACACCACCTGTGTTTGTCTGGGGTTTGACCACCTCAATGCAGACTGCCAGATTTGTAAACATTTTTCTGCAGCTACCCTAGAGAAGAGAGTTAGTAGGCTAAGGAAAAGGGAGGCCAAGAAGTCCGCTGAACAGGATGGCCAGCCTGGTTCGGTTCAAACCGAACCAGAAGGAGTGCCCTCTGACCAGGGCGAGACTTCTTCAGGCAAAAGGAGATCTGATTCCGAGGAGTCGGTTCCGGCTAAGAGAACAAGAAAGGAAAAATCAGCTGGTGTGGATCCAAAAGTTAATTCTCCAACTGCTGAAGAAATAGCCAAAGCGATAAAAATTGTGCAGTCGATTTTCCCGGTTCCAACCGAACCGGCACCATCAGGAAGGCGCTCGGTTTGGCTGGTTCCACCGGTTCAAGATTATGATTTGGAGGAATATTATGAACCGGAGGAGGAGGAAGAGGAGTGTGAGGAATGTGAATGTGGTTTTGAAAGTCTGGATGTGCCCATTGACCCGGACATCTCCCCAAACAGACCTTCAGGAGTGTCTCCTCTTAGGCTTTGAGTCTCCCTCCCATTTCATGTTTTATAAGAAAGTGGCCGAAACCCTTCAGCTTCCTATGGAAGAAGCTGTGGATGACCAGGAAGAGCCTGACTATGTGGAAATGATGGATATCCCAGAGTCTAGGAGGCTGTCTGTTCCCTTGCACAAATCTTTTGGGAAACAGACATTTAAGATTTTAAAGACTCCTAATACTATACCTCCTGTGGATAAAAGAATGGACAAGACGTATACTCTGTCAGGCTCAGATACGGAGTTCCTTACACAACAATGCAGCCATGTTGGGGTAGTGCAGGCTGCAGCCTGTGATAAGGCAAATATTCCCTTGTCTTCACACCCCCCAGACAAGGACTCCAGGAGGATTGATGCCATGGCAAAGAAACAGTACATGGCAGCATCCTTGGGACTCAGACAGGCCAACTATGGCCTATACTGCTAGGTATCAGAAATCCAAATGGGACACTGTCATGGCTTTAGCAAAACAGGTCCTTGGCCAGCTTGCCAAGGAGCTGGAGCAGGTGGCCGCTGATGGTATTGAGGCATCCAAGGTGGAAATCCATGCAGCAGTG
This sequence comes from Neoceratodus forsteri, assembly GCA_016271365.2. Lineage (NCBI taxonomy): Eukaryota > Metazoa > Chordata > Ceratodontiformes > Ceratodontidae > Neoceratodus > Neoceratodus forsteri. The sequence continues at coordinate 927,458,931 of CM028135.1, read as the reverse complement.
GACTCCAATGATGTTTCATCTAGAGTCATGGCTACATCTATGGCACTACGTAGAATGGCTTGGCTCAGATGTACTAGCCTGTCACAGGATACCCAGACTAAGGCCATTGATTTTCCTGTTGTGTGTAATTCTCTGTTTGGGGAGCAAACAGAGAATTACATGAAGAAAATGGATGAATATAGGACCACCTATAGGAGTGCCCAGGCCAAGGAAAGGCAAGCCACTCCTCAGAGGCAGCATCCCAGGGGCAGGGGCAGGCCTTTTCATAGGCCTTTCTACCAAGCGCAGGCCTCCTCTTCTGCCTGTGCTCAGAGGGGGTTCTTTAGAGGGAGAGGCAGAAGGGGTACAAGCAGACCTGCTCCCACCCCTCAGCCTAAAACCTCTGCCAAGCAGGCACCCTGATGGGCTTGCCAGGACCGATTCTCCACTACTTGTAGGGGTCAGGCTGGCTTACTTTGTCAGGACTGGAAGTCTCGAACATCGGACAAATGGGTCCTGGAAGTAGTAAGCCAGGGACTGGTTCTCAGCTTCAAAAAATTTCCAAAGCTGAGAACCAGATCCTTTCCACCTGCAAATCCCTCAGAGGCACTTGCCGTAGAGGTCTCTTCCCTCCTGGCTCTCAGAGCTGTGGAAAGGGTTCCGCCCCTGCACCAAGGCAAAGGATTGTACTCTAGGTACTTCCTTACCCCCAAAAAGACAGGAGAATGGCGGCCCATCCTGGATCTCAGATACTTAAACAAGCACCTTTTAAAACCAAAATTCAAAATGGTGACTCTGGGAATAATTCTACCCCTCTCTAAGGCCAGGGGACTGGCTAGTCTCCCTGGACCTCAAGGATACCTGCTTCCATATTCTCATCAGAAGCTCCCATCGAAAGTACCTCAGGTTGAGCTGCCTCAGGCCATTACCAGTTCAGAGCAGTGCCCGCCGGCCTAACCTCTGCTCCAAGGTGTTCACAAAATGCCTGGCAGTAGTGGTTGCTTCTCTAAGAAGGCAAAGGATTGCCATCTTCCCATACCTAGACGACTGGCTCATAGTAGGCCAGTCCCCAGACCAGGTCAAGTTACACCTACAGATAACTCGGCAACTGCTTACCTCTCTAGGTTTCCTTCTGAATCTTTCAAAGTCAGTTCTAGAGCCTGTTCAGCTCCTCACCTTCATAGGCGCAGAGCTAGATACAGTAAAGGCCAGAGCCTTCCTTCCCCGGACCCTTATCACACTGGCCTCTTCATTCACCCTACAGGTGTCTCGTCCAGCAAGGCATTTCCTGCAGCTCCTGGGTCACATGGCTGCTTCTACAGCAGTGGTGCAGGGAGCAAGATTTCAGATGAGGGATATTCAGTTCCACTTGAGAGCCTTTTGGTCTCAGAAAAGGACCCTCTGACCAAACTGATCCTAGTGACTCTATCACTGATCCAGGCCTTGCAGTGGTGGCAGGATCAGAACAATCTAAGACAGGGAGTTCCCTTTGTCACTCAGTCTCACTCTTTAATCCTTACTACAGATGCCTCCCTCTTGGGATGGGGGGCCCACTTGGGAGACCTGACCACCCAAGGGTTGTGGTCCCCTCAGGAATCTCTGCTTCACATCAATCTGTTGGAACTCAGAGCAGTATTTCTAGCACTTCAAGCCTTATGCAAGTCTGTTCAGAACAGTTATTCAGATCAGAACAGACAATACCACCACAATGTGGTATATCAACAAGCAAGGAGGCACTCTGTCTACGGCCTTGTGCACAGAAGCAATGAAGTTGTGGTCTCTGGCTTATTGCCTGAACACCTCCCTCACAGCAGGACACCTCCCAGGCAAGGACAATGTCCTGGCAGATGCTCTCAGCAGCATATCTCGGGGCCATCACGAATGGTCACTGGATCCCCTGGTTTTGGAGGTGATCTGTAGTAAGGATTCATACCTGTTAGGCAGGTCACAAGCAGTCCGTATCGGTACGGCTCTATCCACCCCCCTCCCTGTCACCAGTGGCGTACCTCAAGGGTCTGTACTTGGCCTGCTGCTCTTCTCAGTTTTCCTCAACGGCCTGCCTGCTGTCTGCACACAATCTGGTATCCATATGTATGCAGATGATACGGTGCCATTTGCCTCTGGCCCATCTGGTACCACTGTAGTATCTCACCTTCAGAAGGACTTCGACTCCATCCAACGCTGGTTCATTAAGAACCAACTAATCCTAAACTCAAAAAAAACTGTCTCCCTCACCTTCGACTCCCAAGCCAAACTAACCCAGCTAAAGGATGCACCCTCCTTCTTTACCTTGGATAGGACTCCGCTTGCGGCCTGCTCCATATAGCGTTATCTCGGCGTCTGGCTGGATCAGCACCTTGACTTCTCAGCACATGTAGAGGCTCTGCAAAAAAAATTACAACCCATGCTGGGAGCTCTCTATCGGAACAAGTTCTGCATCCCTCTACCAACCAGGCAAGAAATGATACAAAAAATGATCCTCCCAATTTTTGACTACGGCGATGTCATCTACGGTGCCGCCCCCAAACATCCTTAGCCAGGCTCGACCCCATTTATAACTCCTTCTGCCGGTTCGCTTTGGATCGTCCTCCAAACACCCACCACTGCGACCTCTACCAGTCCCTTGACCTCTCATCACTCAAATCAGTGATCGCCAGCTGTTGCTCTAGAATTGCTAAGCAATTTGGGTCACATACGCTGCCCTCCTACCTATCAACATCCCTAACCGTCGTCCCCCCCACCTACCTACGATCTCAGGACCTCTGACTCCAGGCTTCTTCACATCCCCCACAGATCCACCCGATCAGGTCAGGTTGCTTTCAGCTCCAGACTCCCCAGATTATGGAACTCTCTAGCAGCCGACATCAGACACACCACAAGTACTCCACATCGAAATGCCCTCCTCAAAATGCATTTTGCCACCAACTGCTTATGCTTTCCCCATCGCTGAACTCCCTGCTCAACTCTTATCAGCTATCCTGGGCTCCGTTTCAAAAGCATAACCATACGCCATTTTTAATCCTTCATCTGTTACTGTTGATGCACACACCTACCCATATAGTAGATAAATCAGATCACACTATGTAATTGTGCAATTTCTACTGTATCACTGCCTGTAAATACTCCTCACTTTGTATAAACCAATATGCATCTCAGCTACTGCACCCATCCTACTGGGCCATTGCTGGTTATCTGCAAATTATGTATGTACTATTGTGTTTTTATGTATTTATGTACTACACTCTTGTAACCCCCTACCCCAGGGCGCATCTGGAATCTAGCGGTACTCTGCTCAGTATGCCTTCCTGGTAAATCTCTTAAATAAATAAAAATATTCTCCAGATGGGGCACCCCACAGATCTTTTTGCAGCCCCAATCACCAACTTCCCCTTTTTTGCTGCAGGCCCCCAGTGTTGGGCTCAGTCCCCCTGGATGCCTTAGTTCTCAGTTGGGAAGGGAAGTTCCTGTATGCTTTACCCCTTCCCTCTCCTGTTCAAAGTGCTAGTCAAAATCAGGTCTCAGCCCTGCAAGGTGATCCTGATTGCTCCAGACTGGGCCAGACAGCCCTGGTATCCTCTCCTATTGTCCTTAGCAGTCCACCTTCCCCTGTCTCTTCCCAGGAATTACAACCTGTTAACTTGTGCTCAGGGGAGGGTTTGGTACCCGAATCTCAAGGCCTGGCTCTTGAAGAGTTAGAGTTGGCTAGTGTAGGTTTACAGCTTCCACACAGGACCTCAGTGAGTTTAGCTCGTAAAGATCTGACGGTTTGAGTTCAAACAGCAACAGAGTCTCAACCGAGCTCGAGCTCAGCGTTCCATGCCTGGCATGGACAGTTAACTTTCATCTCCAGGGCAGTTTGAAGGTTGGGACTCACTGCTATTGTCAGAATACAGCAAGACTCCATTAGAAGAAACAACATTACTAAGGTGAGTAATTTTTTCTTTCATACTAACATACTAAAATGCCAGCAGAATAGGCCTAATGGTCTTTCGTGTCTGCTCTTTTGGTCAGCCCCTACACTGGGAGCTGATCTTGCTGCCCCCTCGCCCTCTCTGGCTTCTCCCTTCCCAGTCCCGGATATTCCTGCTGCACAGGACTTTGCTTCCAGAACCCTTCCCCTGTACCTGTCCCACCCCCTCTTGAACCCCTCCATCGTCTCTGCCTCCACCAGCCCCCTGGGTAGCACATTCCATGGCTCTACCACCTTCTCAATGAAGTAGCAGCTCCTCCTTTCTCCCCTGAATCTCCCCCCTCCAGCTTCCACCCATGCCCTCTAGTTGCCCCCCTCCTTCCTTCGGAGCACCCTGACTGCTCCTCCCCTGTTTAACCCCATTCATGTACTTGAAGACCTGTGTCATGTCCCTCGGTCCCTTCTCGCTCTTCCAATGTGTACATACTTAGCTCTTCGAGCCGCTTCCCATAGGTCCTGTCCCCCAAGCCCCAGATCATTTTGGTTGCCCTCCTCTGGACCCTCTCCAGGAGTTCAGTGTCCCTCTTTAAGTGTGGCCTCCAAAACTGCATGCAGTACTCGGCACACAGTATTTCCTGCAAGGATAAGGTAGTTCTCGGGACTAACAGGAAATTTCTTCCCAGAGTGGTGTCTGAGTTTCACCTGAATCCGTCGATAACTCTTCTTGTCTTTTCACAGACAAATCCACTCCTGGGACGTGGAGGCTCCACAGCCTGGATGTTAAAAGGGTATTGACCTACTACTTGGAGCATACTAAGCAGCTCTGGGCCTCCCATATCCAGCTGTTCCTCACCTATGGCGAGGTGGGCAAGGGCATACCAGCCTTTAAGAGAACTGCCTCTTGCTGGATAGTCTTTTGCATCCAGTTCTGTTAGTCTAGGGCTGACAAGTGGCTGCCTCAGGGCTCACTCTACCAGGGGCACTGCAGCCTCTGTGGCAGCAGCAAGGGACATTCCTTTACTCAACATATGCAAGGCACTGCTGCCCTTGATAGTGTCCAAGGCAATCAACCAAACACAGCCTTCCTATGTAATGAGCAGGATCATACACTTGACTTACCCTTCTCCAAAACAATGTGGAATGCAATCCAACTTCCGGCCACAACTACAAGGTGCTCTGAGACCACCTCTGGCAATCCCACTATGCCACCCCTCTGGCATCCCACAAGAGCAGGGGACGAAGTTGAACATAAATCCGCTATCCTGCCGGCTCAGCTGAATATGCTGATAGTAGCCACAAAAATGAAGAAGAAAATTGCCAACTCCCACAGCATTTCCTATCTAATAAAACATTTAAAGCTATAAGCTCTTACAATTGCCATCTCTTAACATATGCAGCCTGCTAGCAAAATTTGATGCTCTCCAGGTATGGATGGCCCAACATAAACCAAATGTCATCTCAGTCCTGGAGACTTAGCTCGCTCCTAGAACTTCTGACTCTGCTATCCAGCTTGAGGGCTGCGCAACTTTCTGGGTGGAAAGGGGAAGATGTGTCATTTATGTTAATGACTCGATTCAGTGCAGGTCACTCCACGTCCCACCCCGGGGTGGAAGATCACAAATTCTCTCTGTCCAGGTTCAACTTGGATCCCAGGGAAAGTGTTTAACTATAATCTCTGTACATACCCCCTAAAGATCAAGAGGTTGGTTTCAAACTAGCACTTGATTATTTGTCTAGTAGTCGCCATCAATCTGAAATCCTAATGTTAGGGGACTTTAATATAAATTGGTTATCCCCAGATGCTGCACCTTACCAGGATGCAGTAGTGGCCAGAGACATGGTCCAAATCGTTCAGTCCCCCACTCATGTAAACTATCGCACCGGTTCAGGTACTCTCATAGACTGGGTACTAACCAACTGGCCACAAAGAATAACTAGAACCACTGTGCTAGCAACTCTATCAATGACCACTCGCCCGTCTTATGCTCCTGGACAAACAAGACTCTGAACCCCCCCAAAAAAACAATAATCTTCAGAATTGTAAAAGCTGGACATCTTGCCTCACTAAAATCCTACCTCAGCCAGCTAGACTGGGAGGGGGTCTACGCTGCCGCCGACGTAAATGCTGTTCTTGAGTGTTTTATTGACAAGTTTACCTCGGCCTGCAACATCTTTGCCCCTCTAAAAATGAGGAAAATCAAAGGAACCAGCAAATCATGGATCACACCACAATTCCTTGAGCTCATTGGGGTCAGGGATAACCTGTGGCATGGGGCTAAGAACACTGGGTCCCCCTCTGACATACAGAAATACAAGACTGTACGTAATAAGTGCACTCAAGCCATCCGCATTGCAAAAAGATCTCGCTTCAGAAGCGAACTGGACAACACTTTTCGCGACAGCTGCAGATTCTGGGACCATATAAAAACTTAACGGGCAGAGCAAGTAAATCGCCACCATTACAAATAAAACTTTGAGGGTGCTATTACCCAGGATCCCAAAACTATCACAGATGACTTTAACAAGGTCTTCACAGACCTCAGTGGGGTCCTTCCTCCAGACTCTGACCTGTGCCTAGCTCCGCCATTAGTTGTACCGACATCCCTCCAACACACACAGCACCTCCCTTCTACCTGAAGGTAATCTCTACAGCTGAGGCAAAAAAATACTTGGACAAAGTTCTTGGGAACACCAGACCCAGTGGGGACTTGCTTGACCTAAAGAGTGTGGCTCTCACCCTGGATGTGTTACTCTCCCCTCTAACCTGGATCCTAAATCTCTCACTAACCACTGGCATTTTCCCTCAATGCTGGAAAGCTGCGGTGGTCACCCCAGTCTTTAAAAGCAGGAACAGAACCTGCCTGGCCAATCTCAATTCTGCCGGCCCCCCCCCTCCTGGGCACTAGATAGTATATGATCAGTTAGGTATGTACTTTGATAAGTACAACCTTCAATGCCAGGAACAGCATGGCTTTCAGAAGCACATAGTACTTCTACGGCATTGATTGAGTTTACCAGTCATATCTATGAAGCACTTGACCGAGGGCTCTTTGTGGGGGCCGCTTTCATCGACCTCACCAATGCCTTCAACATGGTCAACCAACCATGACTTGCTTCTCACACAACTCTCTAACGCTGATATATTCTCTTGTCTCTCTAAGCTGGTTCCAGAGTTACCTGTCTAACAGGACCCTGCAGGTCAAGATTCTTGACGTTCTATCCGACCATCGGCATGTCAACACAGGGGTGCCCCAAGGTTCCATTTTGGGACCCCAAAGTCTCCCAGAATAAGATTCTTCTATATGCAGATGATGCTGTTCTCTACCCGTGTCACTCTACTCTGGGAGAGCTGGAAAAAGGCATGCAAGATGACTTCACTGCTGTGAAAAAATGGCTCCTTCAGTCTAAGCTCTTGCTCAACTACACTAAGACTAAAACAATGTTGTTTGCCTCCCATCAAAACCGTCATAAGTCACATCACCTCAGTATCTACAATAACAAGTTTGCACTCAATGGTCACCAGCTTTAAGTACATTGGTGTCTACCTTGACAGCTCTTTTACAGCCAGCACATAGACCATGTTGCCAAGGCAGCTAGTGCCAGACTAGGTCAGCTCTACCAGCATAGGCAGTGCCTCACCGAGAGTGCCATCAAGCTTGCAGTTAACAGCTCCGTGCTGTCTATCATAGATTATGGACTGGTAGTCTACGGAGCCGGTACCGATACAGCACTTAGGCGAATCAAGATAGTCTTAAACAAAGCCTGCAGACTAGTCCTGGGTGTGGACCGTTTAACTCACATTTGTGAACTATATTCAAGCACTGGTTGGTTAAATGTGAATAGCAGAATTCAGTACCAAGTCTATTAGCTAAAAAATCCACACTAGGTCTTGCTTCTCTTGGAGTGAGGCAACTGCTGAGAAACTCCACTTCCTCCAGACTAACTAGGGGGTTGAGTAAAGCTGCCTTCATTATCCCGTTCCGCTGGACCTCACTAGGGCAACGGTCCTTCGAATACAGGGCCCCCTGCTGGCTAAATTCCCTTAACTGTGAGCTGATTGAGGAAATGAAACTACGCTCGTGTAAGGCCAAGCTGCTGCAGTACCTGGCCACTCTTAGTAACTGCGACTGCGTCACCTGTGCATAATCCTACTGTTACTGATAGCTTATCTGTCCTGCATAGCACCCATCCCCCCCCCACTGAGCACTTACTCCCACGTCCCCTCTTTATCCCCACCGCTTTCTCTTCACAAATGTTAACCTCCTCCCCCCACTTTAAAACGTTTTCCCTTATCCTCTCTCTCCCCACATTACCCACCCTGCCCAATCACCTATTTACATAACCCTGTAGATTCCTATCCAATCCCACCCTCTGACTGCTCAACCCCTTATTCTGTCACCCCTTTGTGTCTTCCCCACCCTCCCCTGCTCTCATCTATTTTGTCCTTCCTCTCCTTTGGTCACCACCACTTCTGACCATCTGTAACTCTACCTGCATGCTCTAAAGCTCAGCTACCACTATAAATTGCTTGTCCACCTTGGGTATGCTCTTAGTACTGTTGAAATAGTTAACCTCTCCTACCTGATGTATTTTAACTGTACTTGCTTGAATCTGTGTCTGTAAGTACCGTATTATACTTGCCTGCTATATATACCCCTATCTGTTTTGTAATGTCTACGTACCTTGTCTATTGCCTTACAACGTGGAACCTTTGTAAACGAGCTTTTAGCTCAGAGGTGTTATCTGAGATTCCAATAAATAAAGCAGCTACCTGGAGGACTGTACACACCTTTACAAAGCAATACTGCTTGGATGTACAGTCCAGATCTGATGCCAAATTTAGCACTGCAGTCTTGCAGAACCTGTTTTCTAAATAGGTTATGTTCTCTCCACCCAACTGCACTGTTTTGTAGTCTGCTTTAGCCCAGCATACTGAGGGATTCCTGGTTTGAGAATTAAAAATTAAATGCCGTACTAATATTGTTTACTCCAGGGGATCCCTCATTATGCTTTACCCCCCCCGCCTCCCCTTACAGAACCTGGCTGAGAATAGCTGTGCAATTTATGCCTTTGGTCAGATTTGCCTTCTGTAAGACTTTCTCTTGGTGTAATGTTCAGTTTTCCATGATGTACATAGTTTTGCCAGTAAGCAAGTTTTCTCTTGTTGTGTTTTGGTTTTTTTGTTTTTGCTAGGGTATTTTAGAGATTCCGGGGGCTTTCCCCCTCTAGTTTCAAAATGAATCTGACCGAGACTCTGCTCCAGCTACATCTGTGTTGGTCCAATAAAAGGTATCAGATCATTTGCTTCTGGATCTGTTCAAACAAGGACCAATACAGCAAATACTAAATCTAGATTTCAGCTCCAGCTACAGGCAGCACAGTCTTACTGCAGCCTACTTCTTCTGGCATCATTAGCATAAACTCCACCTCTGGGGCAGCTGAAGCCAGCTGGCATACTGCATTAGTCAAGCATACTGGAAGGATCCCCTGGAAGAAACTATTACTATGGTAAGTAATTTTTTCTTGCAGATCTACTGTTGCATACAGAAGCGCCAGCAGAAACAGGCCATAGTGGTCTATCCAGTCTGCTTGAGTGTGCAGCTCAGTCTATTTTACTTGAGCCGCGCCCCCCCCTTTTTTTTAATGTTACGGTAAGTTCTTGTGTAGCTGTACTTTATGGCATTTGAAAGTGCTGCCAACCCATTATTAAATAAGCAGTAATTATAACAATTGTTAACTTTTGTTTTGTATATATGTTTTCTTAAGGTTGTTTGAACATACCCTGATAAAGATGTCTGAGAAGATTTCTCCAACTGACATTAACAGTTTGATGTTCCAAATGTGTCAGAAGGAAAAAGTGGAAAGTAATCGCCCTTATGAATCATTAAGAAGCCCTCGGACCCATCCCAATCTGAAGATGAGAAAACCAGAGTTAGGAGGTGGGGCTGCTGGATTTTTAAACAGGAACTTTATTTTCTATGAGCAGTCTAAAAATTGTGGTGCTAATCTTGGCATCCTTACAGGAGCTGACAGTCCTAGTAATGATGGTATAGTGGTGAATGGCACTGAGAGAGAGGAAATTGAAGTTAGATCCGAGTCCAAGTTAAATAAGGAAAAAGGCGCAGGTAATACCGCTTTCTTATTTCAGGAAAAGGTTATCATTGCAAGTTATTATGAAGATTATTAAAAAGGGACTACGATTAAAATTTCTGGCTTCAATAAATTCAGAATTTGGATCAGCATGGCCCGAATCGGCCTCATGCCAAAAATGAGATCTCAAAGTTACTCTGTTTAAAAGTTACAAGTCATTTTACAACTCTAAATTCACTGTTTGTTCAAAAAAGCTAGTTTAGATGAAGAGCTGCTGATGATAAACCTGAACTTGAAGTCTAGTCCTCCCTGTCAACATGGCTTATAGGACCCGTTTCTGCAGAGTTTAAAGATCATGTACAATGGTTTTCACAAGTAAAACAGGTAGCACTGTTCAATAAACATTGCTATCAAAGCTATGTGTGTGTTAAGGTTTTTTAACAAAGCTGACAAATTTGTTCTTGGTTCTTATCTTTGTGCCTTTTTGGTGCGGTCCATTTCTCCAGGGATGCTGAGTCATAGCACATTACTGTGAGTGTTGCAGACTGAATAACTTTCTGATGTAGTGAAAGGCTGTGATTCACACCTGTCATTTAGTTGCGGTGGTTTCTCAGGATGGCACTTTGAAACAATTCTCCCATTTCCCTGTAAATGGGGGTGGGAGAGGTGATGCTATTTTGAAACCTTGCTAAGAGTTTGTATCCAGTTGCCAGTTCAGTGTTTTCTCCCTGGCGGACTGTTACTTGATCTACATTCAGGCTCATCTTTGTTTTGTTTGTTTCCTCCACATCAAAATGATTTTTCCAGGGCTAACACTTCCATCCCTAGTAGGAATTAACACAGATAAGGCCCCTATTAAAATTTGTTGTAAAGCAGACTCTTGATAAAACAGCAGTGAAGCTACCAACATTGCAATACTAGTAGCAATATAGCTTCCTAACAGGCATAGCAGAGTAGCACCCCAAATGACATAAGCAGCTTGGCGGCATGTTGACTCGGCATCCAGCAACCTTGGAGACATGGACCACACCAAAAAGGCACAACAGAATATGAATTTGTAAACTTTGTAACAAAACTTGAAACCACATACAGTTTTGATAGCAATGTTTATTGAATGGTGCTGCCTGTTTTACTTGAGAAAACTGCAGCAATCTATTTTTAAACTTTGGAGAAATGGATCCTATAAGCCCGCTTACAGGACTAAACTGTGAATTCAGGTTATGACATCATTGGCTCTTCACTGAAACTTGCTTTTTGAACAGTCTGTGAAATCAAGTTACAAAATAGTTCATAACTTTAAAATGAAGTAATGAGAAAACGTAATTTTTGGTACAAGATTTATTGGAGGTATGCTAATTCTGCAGTGCAACACTTTTGGTTGGACTCAGTTTGGTGTCAAGTTTACTACTAGACCAAATCGTTATAATTTAGACCTAATAAAATTACTTGCAAACATGTGGCACTTTGTGGAAACACTGTCTTCTGAGACTTGGAGATTTTATAATGGTGCTTAACATGCTGTAGTACAGTAATTTATGGTCAGGGACTCTGGATCCATAATTTCCACCCTGATGTGTTATGACCATGTATGGAACTGCATTGGTTCTCCCTTACTTCGTACCCAGTGACTTCTGTTTTTCGAACCTCCTATTGGTTCCTGTACCTAGCTGTGTCTCCACTCCATTACTATTAAACAGTGCATGGATCCTTATAATTGCTCATGTCCAGAATAATTGCTCCTCTTCATTACTACCCTATGCCCATTCCTGTGTTATAAGCTTTGGTATCTACTTCTTCTGGCCATACTGTTTCTCATGGATGTTCCATTAAACCCTGGTCCAGCTAACATCATAACTTAATCATATTCAAATTCCAAAGGTTGTAGTTGCTCACCATAACATCAGGAGCCTTGAGCACAACTTTGCTGAACTGGAAGCCCGGACCTCCCTCTACAAGCATGATATTTGCCTAAGAGAAACCTGGCTTAAATCTTCCACCCCTGACTCGCTGTGCTCCCTTCCATCCTAAAATCTCTTGAGACTTGATGGACCCCCACATAAAAGAGGGAGTGGCACAGCGTTCTACTTTAAAAAGAAAAAAAAAAATCACTTCAAACATTCTGCCATCAATTCGTCCCCTCAAACACTGTGACGCACTTCATGTCCTTCTCACACTTGGCACCAAAAATTACGTATTGTCAGTGTCTACAACAACCCCCAGGCGAGTAAAAGGACTGGATGAGCTGTTGGATCAAACCTCACTTCTCTCAGGAGAAATGAAGTTCTTATACTTGGGAACCTTAACATTAACTGGCTGGATAGCTCCCAAGCCACGTCCCTGTCCAGGATACAAAGTTTTAACCTGCACCAGCTGATCTTAGAATCTACAAGAACTGCCCCACACACTTAACACGAGCACACTGCTGGATTGGATAATGACTAACCATCCAGAACATACAGTCGACTCGGGCGTACTAGCTGATGCCATCGCTGACCACTCCCCCACTTTCTGTATCTGGGGTAAAGGGAGGCCAGCACTAATGAAGCCCTGTTTCATTACCTTTCGTAGCTATGCTAATTTCAACTCTCAGACTTTTCTACAAGATGTCGCTAATACTGCTTGGTCTTCTCTCTTAGGATCCTAGTGATGCTCAGTCTTCTTTTAATATCTTACCCACTTCCTAGCGCCACAGGATAAGCACTGCCATCTTGTAACACGCCGGTAAAAAATGGGCAAACCCGTGGCTAAAATCTTACTTACTCTGTAAACTACATCAGAGATAAAAGTTGGCTCAGTTTCAAGAGTTGTGGTCTAACAGCTGACTTAAACACCAACAGGCTCTCTAGAAATTCCTCTCAAAAAGATATCGGACAGGCCAAAAGCTCCTACTGCAAAGACCTCTTAATAAACTCTTATGGTGATTCAAAAAAAATTCTGGTCCCATATTAAGTTCTTCCTAGGTTCGAACTTGTCCTGCACCCCAAACGACATGACACTCAGTGGTGTCCACTGTAACGATCCCTGTACTGTTGCCAACGTTTTCAATGAGCAATTCTCTGACCTAACAAACTACACCTCCTCCTTCCCCGTCAAACCGAACTTAACCACTCCCAACAATTGTTAATGGGCCTAAGTTTTTTTGTCTCAAGATGTGAGCTACTAAGATTGCTTAACAATATCTCGGAGCACACGGCCGCTGGCTCTGATAATCTTGAGCCCAAACTACTAACACTAGCTGCACCGTACATAGCTGCTCTCCTAGCAAAGATCTTTACTCTCTCTCTCTCTCTCTCTGTGCTAGGGTCATGTGCCTGATATCTGGAAGATGGCTAGGATTACCCATTTCAAAAAGTGACCCTAAAGACCTCTCTAAGTACAGACCTGTAGCTATCCTGTCTGTTCTCAGTAAAATTATTGAAAAGCCTGTAGCCCATTCAAACTATTAATTTTCTCCAGAAATATGACCTTACCCTGCCCAGCATGGCTTCTGAAAGGGACACAGTACCACTACTACTCTACCTAAATTTACATCTGATGCCCTAGTGATCGTGGAATCTGCTTTTCTCACTAGGGCTATTTTCTTTGATATGACTAAGGCATTTGATCTAGTTGACCACTCCATCCTCATTGCCACACTTCGATCACTAGGCCTTTCGCCAAACATTGTAAACTGATATGGTAGCTACCTATCTGACAGAACACAAACTGTAAAATATAACTCTACACTCTCTGACAGGGCTACTACTAACATTGGATTGCCGCAGGGATCCATACTAGGTCCATTGCTTTTCTCTGTTTTCATAAACAACATTACCTCTAACCTCACGAAGACTGCCTCCCGGTTGTATGCGGATGACATTGTCCTGTACACTAGTGCCAAAAGCATTGATGACATTAATCACTGACTCTCCCATGACTTCCAACTCATCCAACAGTGGCTGGCTAGTCACAAACTAATCTTAAATGAGTCAGACCTAAGCTATGCTATTTGGATCAAACTTTAAACTCACACGTCCAACATAACTTTAAAGTCTCCACCTTAAGTGGCACATCCATTGGGGTGGTGAACTCTTTCAGATATCTGGGTGTCACACTGGACCCCTCACTAAATTTCAGTCTCCATATTCAGTGGATCTGCAAGTCTGTCAGCACAAAACTTGACATTGCCTATCGAACCAGCTATGCCCTCTACCCTTCTGCTAGGCTTTCCATAGCCCATTGGATACTCCTTCCCTCGCTTACCTATGGGATTGCCACCTATACCTCTGTGTGTAAATCAAGTCTTCGCAAATGGGATGTCACATACAGGAACATCTGTCGCTGTGCATCCTCCCTTCATCGGCTGAAACACCACTGCCTCCTTTATTCATACCTTGGATGGCTTCCTCCTCATGCGTCAAAGTGTTATGCTTTCGGCTCCACTATTGACAACATTATTGGATCTCAAATACTCAAGCCCCCTAGCAGTTATCTTTCAAAATCGGGCATCCTTCTATGACTTACGTTCAGCTGACAATGCCCCTGTATGCATCCCAAGACATACTACTTCCAGAGGCACTAGTACTTTGGCCTGTCATGTTGCCCAGTACTGGAACTCCTCCCACTCATTTTGCCAGGCCTCATCCCATGTCTCCTTTTAAGAACTATGGAAACCATCTCATCTCGTCCTGCAAATGCTCCTGTTTCAAACCACCCTGGCCCCTTTGTCCCTAAACTCTGCACCCCCTGCCTTTTTTGCTTTGTCCTCCTCACCATCAGCACTTTTCTCGTAACCTGCTTGGCTTACCTCCACTACATTCTGTCTCGTATCATTTTCCTTGACTCTGTTTCCTTACTCTATTCTACCCTTCTATTTCTGACTACCCCACTCCTATCCTTCCTCTAAATTTTTCCCTTTTGATTACTGTAGTATTACTGTCATCAGTGTATTCTCCTTCTCTAATCAACATGTGCTCTAATTTTTGCAATATTTTCTTTCCTGCATGTCTGTGACACTGTATTTATATTTTACCTGTTTTATTTTCTGCTTGTTTGTATCAATTTCTTTGACATTCTAAACTGTAATGTAATTGTATCTGTTTCGTTTCTGTACCCTCTCGGGTCGTGCCTGAAAATAGTCATTGTTATGGTTAGTGTACTTACCTGGTAAACACGAACTAAATAAATAAAAATGTATATGCAGTGCAAACATGCTAGCTTTATAAAACATTCTGCTTGACTTGTAGGTGTGCATGATACTGTGAGTGCTGATAAATGGTATCAGAAGGGTATAGATGAATAGCATCAGTCTAGTCCTGCTTATACAAAAGTCTTTTTTTTTTTTTTTGTAATACTGGTCCTCCCCGGTGCATTCTTGTCGCTTCTCTCTGGCTACATCTATGCGACCCCATTCACCACTGACCACACCGTGCTGCTACTCTCATGGTTTCTCACTTTGTGGCAGGGACCTTTGTGAGAGGGGTGTCTCTCCACACCTCCCAGTGGGGACTTGCACAGGATGCAGGGCAGGCAATGAAGCTTCATAGTGTAGGGTCCGACGTGCCAGGCTGGGTTGACCTCTGGATGGGGCCTGGGCTGTTTTCTTGTAGGTCTCCTTCCTTCTCACTTCTTGTAAGGTGTGGGGATGGCCATGTGTTGGCCTCATTCATTCATTCATTCACCGAATGCCTCTGTGTGAAGCAAGCTCCATGGCCTGTCCCTAGTGGTTGTTGTGATGCCAGACACCTGCCAATAACCCTCCTGACTATGCACAGTTTGAGTTTTTAGTTTTTATTAACCAGGTTGGGTGCACTAGACAAGCATTTGCTATTTAAGGCACAACCTGGTGAGAGTATGACCAGTAAAACAATACAGTGTATGGCAATGACAACTGGGGAAAAACATTACAAGGTGCAAACACATGTACATTCTACAATTGAATGGAAACAAGAATGAGAAATGCAAAAGTATTATACACAGGCAAATCATTAGTCACAGTTCTAAGACTAGGAACAGGTGCATACTAGCTGTAGTAAGAAGGAGTGGTACTGGTTTCTGAAGGTGCTGGTAATGGGACAGAGCCTGATACTGAAATGTTTGGTGTTCTGTCATTTAGCAGCAAGAAATGGAGAAGGCCATCTTATGTAGCTTTGGTTGCGGTCCTTGGCACGCATCTAGGTGGTCAAGATTAGATGATCTAAGCAGATAGGCATTTGAATAGGGCACTAGAGGAGACGAGCAATTGAGGAACCTCATCATAAAAGATGCTTCTGCATGATATTCGGGAGACCACATTGGGCAGCTGGGGGAAGCCATCCCGTTGTGTAGAGTGCAGTGACAGGCAAGTCGATTGCTAGCAAGGGTGAAAAAGACTCACAGTATTACATTCCACATCCCATTTATGTAGTGTTGACAAGGCTTCAAAAATGACAGGCAGACCGTAGCATAGTTTGGGAGTAGCATACCCCAGGCTGTGGTGATATGGGCACTGGGAGAGAGGTTACAATCGGTACAGAAAGCAGACCCAGGTCTTGACATTGGCAGCCTTACAGGTAGACATGTGGAGTGAAAACTTGAGGGGTTGAGAGCAACACCCAGGTAGTTAAAGGATGGGAGTGACCAAGGGTGTACCATTTTCACAGACCACCATGGGAGGAGACTTGATGGTCTTTAAATGAGAGGATGGGAGGGGGGTGTCGAATCTGAATAGCATGGGCTGGGATTTGGTTGTGTTCATGAGAAGCCTATTTTCATTGAACCATTGTTCGATAGACTGTAGGTCAGACGATAACATCTATGTTCTTGGTAATAGATAAGAACACCAGATTGGATAAATGCCCAAGTAAGAGACTATCTCAGTAAATCCAATTTAATAAGCCCATTCCAATCTGGCTTTAGATCATTCCATAGCACCACCACTGCCCTAGCCTCCATCACAAATGACTGGCTCCTAGCAGTGGATAAGAGACAAGTTACAGGGGCCCTATTCCTGGACTTAAGCAAAGCGTTCGACACAGTCTATCATGATTTGCTCCTCTACACGCTATACTGGCATGGCATTTCCAGTTCTGCGCTGTCTTGGTTCAGTAGCTATCTAACAGATGGACTTCAACAGGTGAAAGTGGAGGTCTCTCTCTCTCTCTCTCCCCCCACTCCTTCCACTCACAAGAGGAGTACCGCAAGATTCGATCCGTGGGACCCTCCTATTTATGATGCACATAAACTCCATTGGAAACATCAGCTCAGCAAAAATACACCTGTTCGCGGATGATAGTGATATACCTTTCCAGACCAACAGTAGCTGAAGCACGTGTTGACCTCCATTCCAAATTTGTTCTGCATCAATGTAGCCTTGCCCAAGCAAGACTCCTATTAAACGCCAAAAAAAAAATGTACTTCCAGTCGAACCATATGACTTCCATCACAAACGCGCTTGCATCCCTGCCTCCCATCAAGACTCTCCTTGAAGACAATCTCAATGTAGTCAATAAATTCAAAAACTTTGGATGCAAGTTGGACAAACACCTCACAGTCTCTGACAATATCACAACTCCATCAAAGAAACTAAGACTGAGAATTGACTTCTTGCACAGGAACAAATCACTATTTACCATTGAAGCCAGGTTATACTTAGTCCAGACAACATTCATGCCACTCAGACTATGTGGACATACGATACTGCTGCTGTGTAGACTCCCTGCTACACCAGCTAGATGTCCTGTACCACAGGGCGATAACTCTTTATAACCAACACTCATCATCACACTCTGCATTGCAGTCTGTATGTCACATTAGGCTGGACCTCCCTACCAACTAAACATCTCATTCACTCGCTTACCTAGCTTTACAAAACCCTCCTGTCAAAACTCCCTCCATACATAATAGATGTCTTCCAGCGTGCGGCCTGACTATACCCGCTATGTAATAGCTTACATTAATCTAAATGTACCTTAGTTCCTGATCCTCTAAGGCGAAATGGCTATAAGCTGTGTACTTCCTCGAGTGCCTGAAATAAAGCCTAAACTAGTCTCAAGCTACAAACCCTAATTCCCTGAAAGCTTTTAGAAAACTGGAAACCTGCAAACTTAATAACTCCTGTACATGCCCTTAAGTGACTTCCATCCCTACCTCCTTGTTTAACCATCTTCACCCCATCTTACCTCCACCGATCGGTCCTCTTACCCTCACCTTGACTCCCTTTCCACTCCATCCTACCAGCCCCACCCACCACAATCATCCACCCCACCCCTACCTACCCCACCAACCCACAAACACTTTATGCCACTCTCTGTTCTAGTCAGCCCACATCAGCCTCTTACTCCTCACCAAGTCAGCCCACCTCCTCTCATACACCGCCCGCTCTCCTTACCTCTCCCCTTCCCTAATCACCCGCCCTGCTGTTTACCTCTCCCCTCCTTTAATTACCACCCCCCCATTTAATTCATCCCTCCTCCAGCCACAGTCTAGCTACGTGGTAAAGCATTTCTGTTTCTATCTGCACCTTTTCTTTTTTATGGAACCTCACCGCAACCTTGTGACATTGTTATTGTGATAGCTGTCTCCCCTGTATTGCTGCATTCCTGCTCTTAAAATATATTGATGTAATTATTGTCCTATAAGATTTGTTGCAACTATTGTCCTTGCATATTATATGTGTATTATTTATTTTATTTATTTACAATTCGGATTTACAGTCTTTGAGTCAGAGACTAATTTACAAAGGCACCTCGTTGCAGGGAAGGGAAACATTTTGGTGGAGTACAACAGTGGGGAACAATACAGGTGAGATGCAATAAAGAGCATGCAAAGCAAACTGACATACAAGCAATTTCAGCGATACAGTGGAGCACGCAGGTTTCAATTCATGGTGTACAGACTACAGGTAAGCTAATCTAAATAAACTGGTACACTTGACATACTATAGATCCCTAGAGATACTAGGTGGCGGATACCTGGGTGTGTGTGCGAAGGGTAGATGCTAGGGAGAGTGGTGGACCAGGAAGACTTTGTTTGGATTGGCTCAGGCGGAGACTCTAGGTATGGCCCAGTCATGGGCATTTGCAGCCCAGAGTGTCAGTGAGGTGATTACGTAGGGTGATTTTGAAGGGGCCATTTTAGAGATGTTTGTGATGTGAGCGGGGAGGGTATTGTAGCAGAACGGGGGCTCTGGAGTGGAAAGATCTTTGGACGAGCGAGGTCCTAACTCTCGGCACTTTGAAGGTGGCTTTGATTGCATTTTGGATGGCGACCGACTGGGTGGCCCATTGTAGGGATGTAGCAACTCTGGAGAGAAGAGCCCAAATAGCGTTTTTTTGGTCAGTATACAGGTGTGGTAATGCAAGCGCTCTTCAAAGGTGAGTAGGTTGGAGGTGGAGTAAAGCTGGCATGTGTGCATTCTGCTGGGGGCACCGGTCAGGAGCCTGCAGGCTTTGTTGATTGAGGTCTGGACTTTGGTGAGGGCAGTGGGGTCGGCAGCTGCATAGATAGGGGGCCCATAATCAACCAAAGACTGGATGGAGGAGGTGATAGCCAGCCGGAGGGCATACTCTGGGAGGCAGTCTTTGTGGTGGTAGAATAGTCCAGCCCGGGCATTGCTTTTGTTCACGTGTGCATACTGTATGTGTGATTAGGACCTCCTTGTAAATGAGCCTGCTCAGTGGAGTATTTTCCTGTTGGTAAACTTGAACTTGAGATTGTCAGCATACAAGATAGGTATACTGTTTGAAATGGAGTGGTGAACAGAATTCATGTGGATGGAGAAAAGCAGGGGTCCAAGTTTAGAGCCTTGGGGGATGCCAGTTGTGATGGGGGCAGGATGAGAGAGGGAGGTTAGAAATCTGACATGTTGTTGCCTGTCTGACAAATAACTTTTGAACTGGGGAAGGCAGTGTCGGATATTCCCAGGGAAGATAATTTGTCATAGAGCAAGTTGTGGTCTACCATGTCAAAGGCCTTGGTGAGATTGATGAAAATGGCTCTAGTAAGGTCCGCTTTATCAGATGCATTCAGGATGCTATTTGCTAGGGTGAGCAGAGCCATGGTAGAATTTGATTCCAGCGGAATCCTTGTTGAGCAGGAGAGAGATCATAGATGGAGAGGTAGTCAGAGAGCTGGGTAGCAACAGTCTCTCTCCCCTTCCCCCCCAAAAAGACTTTTAAGAGTTGGTAAGAGGGTAATAGGTCTGTAATTATATATTTTTATCTTTTTGAACATGGGCACCGTGGGATACATACCAGGGGTTAGGAATGACACCAGAGGAAAGGCACAAGTTAATGATTGTTGCTGTAGGGGAGGCCAGTTCTTTTGCAACGAGTTTTGCTGTGTTTACACAGCAGCAGCGTTACACTCACCAATCCGTTGCCTTCCCGATGTGCAGTGACTTAATTTGGTGAAGTTCTGTCTACAGTCCCTGCTTTAGCTCAGCAGGTCATGCTGAGAAGAGTGTCTGGGGAAATTGCATCCACAGTGACTGGTGTCTCGAAAATAGGAAGTTACCCAAGGTGGATTGGCGCGTAGGTCATTTACACTGCGGGGTGATGCACTTCATACAGTATGCATTCAGTCTTTTCCATCGGATTAAAAACCAGTGTTGGAGCACATTTAGGGCGATGCAGTGAGTGTCCACACCACTGTCTTTGCAGTGCATCAGCCGGAGTGCACGAGTTGATACGCTGCAAAGACAGTGGTGTAAACGGGGCTTTTGAGAAGATGGGGCTCAATCCCATTGGAACCGGCAGATATAGAGTCTGGGATCTAACTCTGATTATACACCTCAGAGTCTTGGTTAAATTGGAAATGTTTAGGAGGTGGAACTGTAATCTCTACATAGGAGGTAGAACTTTCCATAGTATTCAGTGGAGAAAGGCGTCGGGGGGTGGAACAGAGTTCCTGCCCAGTTTAACCCCTGACTCTTTAAGTAAAATGGGTGTGTGACTTTACCCCAGATGTAGGGGAAGATGTCAGTTTGGGTGCAGAGATGAGAAAAGTCCCATTATAAGGTGAGATCAGTAAAAAAAATTGAGCATATTCAAGATAGTGGAGGGTTGTTAAAAATTTACTCCCCAATCTGTCTCATTTGGGTTGGGGTCACCATCCTGACTTGCGTTTCTTGATGCAGTTCCAGAAATGTTGGGGGTTCTCAACAGAGGAATCTAACTGGGTTTTACAATATCCACTTTTGTTCCATTGATTTGCCTGTTTACATTAGTTTCTGAGCTTTCTATAGCTTGTCTAGTCAGAGGCTGCTTTTTTTTTTTTTGTAACCTTTTATGAAACCCAACGTTTATTTTAGTCTTTGGTAACTGGGTAAGGCCCAAGTGCCTGTTTGTAGGGGCGACCTGGGAGCACTGGGCGGTTAAGTGACTTGCTCAGAGTCGCACAGTATGCAAGTGGAGGTTGTGAGAATCAAATTCTGGTGTGGCCTGGCCTGCTGGATGTATCAAGCTCGTTCACACCTCGTTCCTCTAACATCTAGGCTATACTGCCAGCCAGAGTTACCCCACCATTTGAGGAGGGATAATAGAGGGTGGTCCAATCATTTAGTTATTGGATCACGGACTCTCCTGGTGGCAAGGGAGTAAGCTTTTGCTGAAGCCCAGTAAAGATTGTACAGAAGTGCAAAGCAACTAGGTTGACATCAGTGATAGCCCACTGATGAGACCAGTTTTGGTTGGCCACTTCAGTTGTGAATTTATTGGATGGGGTCTAAGTGCGAGAAGTCCTGAAAATGAATCCGTCTAGCAGGGACCTTTGGCAGTTTCGCTCACCATATGCAGTAGACCTGGGAGTGATCACTAATGGTATTGGGTAGCACCCCTGAGCAGACCACTCTGTCCAGCTTTGATACAAGAACCCAGTCAGTAAGTGTGACATTTTGCCTGTTGTTGGAGACCCTCGTGGGGTCAGTAATAATTTTGAGTGAGCAGCAATTTGTTTTAAGATGACTCATTCACATTTTTCTTACATTTTAGCCAGTCCATGTTACAGTCCCTGAGTAGGACAAATATTTGCTTTGAGCAAGGGAGCCGATTGTACTGATGAGGGATGGAAACACTTGGAGACTACCGGTAGATGAGACGTAAATGCAGAAGAGATTAGTGTTAACCTAGGGTTAGGGTAACATGACATAATTTGAATTGAGGACCAGAGATGGGAAGGGGGAACTGTGGGCAGAGGCATTTAAATGAGATTTGTGATAAATAACAGTGCCCCATCCCGAAGAGGTCCTATCGCTTCTTATTGAGTTGTATCCTGGCAGTGCACAGAGTTTGCTGGGCGTAGATGGCTTTAACCATGTCTTAGATGGGCCAAGAATATCGGGCTTATAAAGGTTTACTCAGGCTGTGAGCTTGTCCAGGTTATGGAGGAGGCTTCTAATGTTTAAATGAAGTAATTTAATGCCTTTTACATCATGCTTGGGATGAAGAACATGTGCAGTGGAATGAGTTACCTGGTCCAGGGTTTGATTCAGTATCTCCAGCAGCCAGTAAAAGAGAGAAGGCCAAGAGGACCAGGGCATAAGAGCTTCAGTGCCAAGCAGTTTGGGGGAACCCCAACAAAACTTACAGATGTACCTAGTCATGAGTGCAAGGCTCTAGGGGCTAGTAAGCTAAGGCTATCCCATTTATGTGAGCAAGCCAAGGTATTCGACATAAGGGAAGTTTGCATGTTCAAGGGATCTACTAGCTTCGTGATAGGAACTAGTAAGGTGTCAGGAGAAGAGTGCAAATCAGGGCCCTAGGGAGGCTAATAGCAACAGCCTCCGTGCCATAATGAATAGAAAAAGGAAACAAAGTTGTACTGTTCAGTAGAAGATGTCAGTAAGGCAGGGTACACTTTCACAAATTAAAATTAGATAAATGAAGTAGTGCATTCTGAGAGAGGTAAATAGGTGGCAGTATTCTATAGCAAATTAGACAGCTGTTAATGCAGGCTTATTTACAGCTACAGATTGGAGTGAGCAAAGATGCAAGGCAGAAACACCAGATTTTCTCTCTCTCTCTAAAGCTGGTCTTGGGCTCATCACTTCTGAGGTCCTTCCTGGAACCACGTGACAGGCAAGAGGTAGCTGATTTTTCTACAGGCAGGAGACAACCTCCCATCTGCTTCATCTAGACACCAGTTTACTATCTGCCTGTCTGGTGGCAGGAGCTCTACAGGACCTGTAGGGACCAAATGGGTAAAGTACTGACAATATCTATACTTTGGGGCAGGATGAGCAGTCCTATACATCCAGAGGAAACGAGCATTGAGGGCTGAAAATAATATGCAGTCACAGCAAGTAGAGATAATGCTTATTAGGCTTGTGTGAGTTTACTTCAGATTAGTGGCATAAAAGGCAGCATGGCCAGCCTCCACAGCAGACTGCCAGGCAGGCGTCCTTCATGGGAGGGCTGCTTAGGGAGGGCAGTCTTATTGTAGCTGAGCCCCAAACAAGTCTCCTGATTGTGTGGGGACTCTGTAGTGACATTCTTGGCTCCTCTTCTGAGGAGCATGGTGGGAGCTCGGTGGCCATTGGACATACAGGCAAACATGAACTCCTCATGACTCCTTGCAGCAGAGGCCCGTGGCATGATCGCTGGTTCAGCAGCTGGACTGCTGTAAAAGTTCAAACTGGTGCCAAAGTTCAAAGGGACAGCAGCACACACCCTGAGCCTCCTGATTGACTGGTGGACTCTGAAGTGGAATTCTTGGCTCCTCTCCTGAGGAGCATGGTGGGAGCTTCAGTGGCTGTAGGGGGGAGCACAGGCAAACAAGCTGCTCACAATCCCTTGCAGCAGAGGTCCGTGGTGCAGTTGTCTGTTCAGTGGCGGGACTGCTGTAAAAGTTCAAACTGGCACCAAAGTTTAAAGGGACATCAACATACCCCGCGTTACCTGTCTGGGCTGCCTCAGACTCTGCTTCCCAAGGTCCTTCCCAAATTCTGGTTGCTCTGCAGTGCAGTGTGCTGCCCCTTGGCAAGCTGAGCTTCTCATTCCTGAACTTTTTCTACCCCTCTTCCTCCCTGTTCTCCACCCTGACCCCTGATGATTGATTCACAGCTGCAGACATTTTTCCAGTTGTGATGGTGGGCAACCACTGCCTTCACAGCTAATAGCACAGCATGATCAACTGACAAGTGCTATGCAAATACTGGATACCTATGCCTCCGTCCCATGAGCCCATTGTCTCACCTCTGTGATGCCCTTGGCCCCAGCTGGCCTCAGTGTGGGAGTCCATGGATCACGGATAAACTCTGATCTCCCACGTGGCCCTGCCCCTATTTAAGCTCATCACAATACACATCCGGAATACAAATGCACAACACACTATGATTCCTGACATTAAAGTATCAGGATGCTGACGTGAAAGGATGTCCCCTCCCCAAAGCTGGGAAACAGGAGAAAAATGGCAAGTATTGGGGTCTGGGAAAAAGAATCTCTACGTTGGTGCTTTCACACAAAAAATCTAGTTTCTGCCGGCTAACCAGTACTGCAACTGTAGCAAACCATTTTTCTCAGTGCTGAATAAAGATGTGCCTCTCCACTTGACTGCCCTCCTGCTGCAGTAGTGCAAAACTGACATGAACAAGGAATATTCCATTCAGTTGTGAGCTGTTGGAGTGGGAAGTGGGATGGCAGCTGCATCATATCTTCTCTCTCCCCCCAAAAAAAAAACAAAAAAAACACTGCTGACTGAAGCAGGGCACTTTGTAATGCTTCATGGTGTGGGTGTAACTTTTTTTTTTTTTTTGCTACGGGTAGCCTCAAATACTTTCTGAAAGTTAAAAATGAAATTAGAAATCTTGAATGGACACTGTCCACCCCTTTGAGCCCCAAACAATCCCTGATTTAAAAAAAAACAAACAAAAAAAAAAACATTTTCTGTGTTGCTCCACGTTGTCAATGGGTAATATTTACATTTAGGTATATATGCGCCCTGACTAGGGGTTTACTGGTAAGGCTATATAACTTTAAGAAGCTGGGCCTAGCAGCTTGGAAAGCTTGTGTCCTCAGTGTTCTGAGACTCCATTTCCTCAGTCTTTCTGTACCAGTGGACGGGGTAGGCAGCTTGAGAATAAGCTTTTCACAGCAAGTGATATCTTCATAATTTTCTTTTTAGGTCAGAACTATAACTGCAGCAGGTAGTGGCTGCCTGTCTTCAGGCAGTCCCTCTAAATTTAAAATATGCCTGCTTTAAGTAGAGGAGCTTACTCTAAAACTGAAAGGCAGGCTTTCTACATTACAGTTGCAGTGGTAGTGATTTGGGTGGGACTTATGACTGCATTGTGTTATCTGAAAACTGTTGTGGTTGATGGCTCTTCAGTGATTTCCCCCTCCATTTTTAGCATGGCTGGTGCTTCAGGTAAGTGACAGGAGAGGTTGTGGTATAGCACTCCCTCCTGGCCGAGGAAGGCTTGGACATTCCACTCCTTCTGACCTTCCCCGGAGTAGTTCATGCTTCCCCGGTTGGGGCGGGCTTGGGCTTTCTTCAGTGCTGCCCTGCTGCCCCACACTTTCTTGCCATCATCTCCCCAGGACTTGTCCTGGTGGTGGATTAGTGGGCAGGGCGTCATGAATGCCTGACCCGGTGTCATTTTCCACTATTTTCTTTCAGTTTTCCCTACAGGGTCCCATAGCACCTGCTGCGTCTGAGCCTTGCTGCCACTAGGCCTCCACCTGGTGGCATTCATTCTGAGACAGCAGCCCTCTCTCTTGGAGGAGAAAGCAGTCCCTCAGATACTCAATCACCCCAGCTTGACCCATGCTGGGTTCCGAACACAGGTTACTGACGTGGAGCGAGTTATGGCATCCAGCACCTCAACCCTCCACGCTACTGAGGGACAGCTTGATCTTCCAGTTGTTAGGTATGTAGCTAACTGTATCCCTTGCAGTGCCATTACTTGTATTGTTGTGTGCTGCAGTATCATTACTTGTATTGCTTTGTGCTGTTTATGGGAGTTGTATGGTCCCTAAGGTCAGTTTGTGTTGTTTTTTCTCTTCCCGCTTTCTCATTCTTTCTCCCGGTCCTGTTGACTGTTGCCATGGGGTCACTTAATTTGTGTGGTAGCTGTGTTTGTTAATTTGAGATGTAGCCTTGATTAGTGCTCCCTGACAGTGCTGTTTTCATTCTGTCTCCAGTAGGTGGGTGTGAGCAGCTTGTACATGCGCATTTGGCATGTTCTGAGTTGCTGTGGTTGCATGTTGCACACAGTGATAGAAATTAACTTTTTGCGGTACCTGCACTATGGTGCATGTAGTGACAAACATTACATGCACCATAGTCAGGTAGACGAAAATGATAAATATTAGGAAAAAAAAGATACTGAATTTTGAAATAGTACATGGAACAACTGTAGCATTAGATTGGAAAATAAACTGTAACTGCCCTTAGCCTTTTGCTTGGGCTGCAGCAAATCTGACAATGAAAGGCAGTCTTTGCTTAAATAGGTTATTTTTATATCTCACACTCATTCACTAACATAAGTATCTTTTAATTTTTTATGATTTCCAGGCCCCCCCCCACACTTTTAGACAGAGAAGAAAATGTACTGGTACTACTGGACTGGAGGCAACAGTACTTTGCTTAATTGCTTTTTGTCAAGTGTCTGCTGGCCTGGGACTGACTGACCCACCCACACACACCCTGCAAGGGATTTGACTACTGCGGCTCCTGCTAATATACAGTATATTAAAAAGCTTTGTTCATATACTGCCCCACAAACAAAAGCATAGAAACACCAGGTCCATCAAAGTATTTTTTGTTCCACACAAAAATCGGGGATCAAAATGTGGCAAGGCTGTAGTAAAAGTTAACCATGTATTAGTACAGATTCTGAGACAGACCGCTAAGTCCTCCTTATTTTCTTTAGATTAATATATTCAACAAGAAGCAACTGTGGTACTGCTCTCTCTGTTTAATAGTATGGTATTAACCACAGGACTGAAAATCCCCTTGTTTGGGGGTGGGGTGGTGAAGCCAGATTTACTTTGGTTCTGCCACAGTTAATTTCCCGATATAACAATTGCCCCCCAAATTGCAACCTTTAGCTTGTTAAATACCTCTTCCTGCCTACAAACAGCTAAAAAAAATGTTTTTGTCGGACCACAAAAAAACACATCGATTTGATCCCTCCTAGTGACTGTACTCCGTGAAAGTCTCTCAAAACTGCATAGTTTTAATGTATGTGCATGCCTATGTGGACCTTAGTGTACCACGTGTAAGACAGAGAGAGGCATACATGGTACAATAGATTTAACATAGCATGTTGCCAGATGTCAGTCAAGCCAGATTTGGACCTGCCTTAGTTGAGCAGCTCCCCGAGTGACTGTCCCATGCCACCCCCTCACCCCATTGGCACAACTCCCATCTCTGATTACTTGCTTTTCAATGCTGCAGCCCACCCTGCCCCAGTGCAGTGCCAGTGCCCACCCCAACCCTTCATATCAATCACCAAAGGCATCCTGGCAGGTCATTCATATTGATAGTACCACTGCCAGCCCAGCCTACCTTCCATGATGTGGCTTCTGTTCTGATAAGTCCTGCTGCTGTGTTGCATCCCGCCTCCTTCCTTGTGGCACTCCTCCAGGCTCTGGCTTGCGTTGCAGCTGCTGTTCGGGAGGCGGGATCTATCATATGCTGCTGCTCACTCTGGATTCATCCTCATAGTAGCACGCCGCACGATCGTAACATTAAAAAAGTCTGCCTGTGCAGTCGGGTGTTGCACTTTAGTAGCTTTTGAATTGCAACCTGAGAGCAAAACACCATGTGCACTATGGTGCAGGCAAGAAACAAAACTGCTTGCATTTGGAACAGGCTGGGTATGTTAATTTGGCCCTGGTTTGCACACACTTGCAGTTGACCTGCTGGGTTCTGCTGCATCACACAGCCCTGAGCCCGCCCTGACTCGATAGACGCAATTTAGCAGGCAGTTGCAGCGTTCTTGCTGTTGGTCCCTTAGCATTTTGGGATTGGGAAGCTTCTTTTTTTTCTCCTCACAGTGCTGGAGGCAGTGGCCTGCTGTTGCCTTTTTCTCTCCTGTGTCTTGAAAGTCAACTTTGGTCTGGTCATGCATATTCAGGGTATAAGCTGCTTTCCTTTGTTTCCTGTTGGGAGGACTCCATTCCTTTTCAGGCCTACTTGGCAAAGGTTGGTAAACTACTTCTCTATCACTGGGACATACTTTTGTCCAGTGAGGCACAGGGTAGTAGAATTGTCTAAAGGGGATTGCTTTTAGGAATTTTATATCCTGGGCAGGGTATGAAATTCGGAAAAAAGTACATGCCCACTTGGGCATGTAAGAAGAAAATGTACATGCCCAACAAACTATTTACATGCTGCCCCTTAGTTTACATAATTTTAGACGTCATCTTCACTGGACCAAGCACTTTCATTTTCATCACCACCACTAGGGCTGGCAGAAGCAGCATGCAGTGACAGTGTTCTGGAGCCATAAGCTTTGGTAGTGGGCCTTCTTTTGCCATTTTCCCACCACAGTGATATGGCACCTTCAGGGTTATAGTCACTAAGCTGGGGTCCATTCAGAGATATAGACATTAGGTCGTGTAGGGTGTCTGGGCGTAATCCAACCCTCCAGTCATTTTTTATTCTTCCCATCAGAGAGAAGCCTCGTTCTGCAGCAGCAGTGTGAACAGGAATCAGGAGAATGATTCTGACAATGGCCAGCACATTTCAAAATTGTTGATCCTGCACATCCTCAAGAATCACTTTCTGCCACAATTTCAGAGACTTACAACTTTCAATAGACAGCAAGTGGAGCACGTGCTTTTTTTAAATCTAGCCACTCCAGCAGTACCAAAGTAACCAACTCCACGAGACTCTAGGACCACTTTATAGTGATCAACAATTGTTTGAATTGCTTCATCTCCATATGTTTCAAGTGCCTCTGTGGATGTTGGCCAGGACTGAAAATTTAAATCTCTTGCAGCTAGTAGCACTTTATTGGTCGTGAAGGACTGAAAGCGAGATTCAATGTGCTGTGAGGTTTTCTGAAGAATTTTTTTGATCTCTGAAATTGTGGCTTCTACAATGTCTGAAGGAGAACCTGATCTGTGCCTACTAGTTTCATTAGTTAAGTCAACACTGTTGTACTGAGTTAGGTTCCCATTTACAGATTTAAGTGTTATGTGGTGAAGAGTTTCTTGATTCGAGAGACCATTTAGTTTTTGAATTGTGCTTTCTACTCTGCTGTGAACTTTTTCAACAGTGGCATCCTCTTGCTGAAAGCACAGACTAAGAGCAGATAAGTAACCAAAAAACATTTTCAGAAAGTTCATGTATATAACACATTTTAAAGTCTTAAGCACTTTAAGTATTCCTAGTGCTTTTTGGCCATGATCCTGCTTGTTTGTCAGTGACACATGTTCGAGGTGAGGCACTAATGCAGCCCAGTTCCTTTCAAGGGCAGAAATGGCCCGTTCTCTGTGTGCAAGCCACCTAGTGCCACCAGTGTTAACTGGTTTGACCACATTAATATTTAAAAGGGATCCCGTTTCCTGTAGGCCTTTCCAACTTTTTGGTGACCTGTGGTAAAATGAGTAAATGTTCAGCAGAAGTTGTTCTAATGACTTGTAAAAGGGACAGTCTCTGAACGAATCCTTTACAGCAAGCTCTAAACGATGTGCACAGCAGTGTATGTCAATGAGGTGTGGGCACTGGAAATCTTGCTTTATTTGACTAAGGACACCTGAAGTGCTCCCCAACATTACAGCAGCACCATCAGATGCTGCACTTATCAGCTTATGTTTCCAACCACCATCCTTTAAACCACCTTCACCCTCTAAAGCATTAATCACAGTATTTAAAATGCTTTCTGAATTAGGGACACTGACTGGTTTCAGTGCAAGAAATCTTGTTACAGGTAGGCCATTTTCAAAAACACGTACATAAATGCCGGTCCTCCTCAGTCACACTTTCGGTGCAGGAATCTACAAGAAAGAAGTCATTGTCTTGTAGTAGACTAGAAGTAGTGCTTTGAATATCTTGGGCAATATAGTGAATGAAGACACGGCATTGCTTGTCACTGCTGTAACTGTGACTCATAGCATCATCCCCATGATTTCTTCTTTGTAAATCTATCAACCCAGGAAAATCCCTGAAAGGCCTTTCGGTCCTAGCAACGTAATATGCAGTACAGAACAATTTACAAATTTGATCCATTTCTTTTTGTTCCATGAACTGTATGGATTTCTCTATTGGTCTTTCTCCAACTTTTGTTTTATTTGCAATGTATGCCATCTCGGCATTTTTGTGTGCTACGGACACTTCATGTGCTGAGATAATGTGTACTCTAAAAGTACTGCATCCAGTTCTGAAATTATTTTTGCTTTGGCTTTTATCATAACTCTGACACCATGTACAGAACATGGCACATTTATCTGTGTCATACGTAAGCCACTCCCTGCCCTTTTTCCAGGATTCCTGAAATTTTCTAACTTTCGGGGCCTTAACCTGGCTTTCAGTACAAGCAGTAGCACTTGAGGAAACTACAGTGGTCACAACAGTTTCACTCTCTGGGCAAGGAGATGGTGGGGTTATAGCTGTGCCTGTAGTAGTACTAGTACTTGGTGTTAGGGAATCCGAGTCAGCTCCGGCAGTCTCATCAAAACGCTTTCTCTTAAATCCAAATTTAAAAAGACTCATGGTGTCTGCCTGGCTGTTCGGAGTTGAACTTGTGAAAACTGATTTTAAGAATTTTTTATTTGTGTTACTCGGTATTAATAAATGCAACAAAGAACAAAGAAAAAAGTGTGACTTGTCTTTTTTTTTTTATAATAAATTGAACAAGAAAACCTGACTGTGTGTTGTCTGATTTGTTATAACAAGGTATTCAGATTTTAGATAGTCCACGGATAGTGTAGCCTGTAAAAAGCTAGAGATTTTTATAACTGTATTCAGATTTTACCTAGTCCACACACACATAAGCGAGCTTGTCAAAGGGTAACAGATTTTTTATAACAGTATTCAGTATTAGTCCACTCACCGTAGCTTGTAAAACGCTAACAAAATATATATATTTTTTTTTTTTTTACAACAGACTAGTATTCAGATTTTAGATAGCGCAGCTTGTAAAAGAGCTTAAAAGATTTTTGTAACAGTATTCAGATTTTAGGTAGCCTGAGTAGCTTATAAAACGGCTTTAAAAACTTTAAGTAACAGGCTTTATTTCAGATCCCTTATATTATAGGGAACAGAGGTTAGAGGAGCATTAATTCAACTTAATAGATTGGCAGCAACACTCCCCTCTCAACCTTTATCTATTTAGGTTATGTACTTTACAACTTAGGGCCAGGGAGGGCAATAGCACTACTAGCTGAGTGAGCTCCAACTACGCCTTTCTAAAATACAATCTCAGCCTCTGCTTTCTGCTCCCTCCAATATCATTTATTTATTTTTTTATGTGATGCCGGCCTAACCCTTGCCTCAGTCTCACTCTCAGGCTGCTTTTGTTTCACTGATGGAGAAGGAGGAATGTCTAGGAAGGAGAGATAGGTTTTAGTGGTAAAGTTCCCAAGCAACTGAGGGACAAATAGACTGCTACTGCAGCCTGAAAAAGTATATGTATGGCAGCCAGGCAGCAACACCAAGACGATCTAGTCTAGTAGCGTCTTATTTTCAGTAGTCTGCCTGTTGCCTTTCCAGATTCCAGACCACAAACTGTGATTAACTAGCTGCACTTTAGATCAGCTAATTTATAGCTGTTTTAATTAGCTGAGTGACAGTCTAACTGAGAGTCCCTCCCTGTCTCCACTGCAGATTGCAGCCCTTCCCTCCAGAGCTGTTGTATTGCTCCTTCTTACTTTACTATTTTCACCCCAGAAATAAAAGAAAACACCATATGGTACCTCAATGGTAAGGGTAAATTGTTTTATATCTGCTCCATCTGGTCGAGGTTGCAGAATCAGTACAGTTTCACCCTCACCCGGCTCAAAGTCTCCCCAGTTCACTTCACAGTGGAGTAATTTGGGCAGTAGCTCTTAAAAGAGCTTTAAATGTTAAGGGTATTTTTTTTTTTTTGTTTGCAGTACCCGCTAAATCCCCCACAGTGGAGTAATGTAGGCACTAGGCAGTAGTGCAGCACAGTAGCTCTTAAGAGCTTTTGTTGTTTTTTCTATAAGTTTAAGCAATCTCAATCTGCAATCACAGCAGGAACGTCCGACTCCTAACAGTTCCACACTATAGCGCCAAATGCGCGCTTTCCAAGAAGGTCTGTCTAAAGTGCACTGAAGGGGGGGCAAGCAATCAAAAGACAATCGCGATTGCGTCTGATCGCGTAAACCGCCTCTGCTGCATCGCGGTTGGCTGAACAAGAAAGAAACAACAACCCCTCAAGCACTTGCAACTTAGCAGTCAGCTGACACTGGGACGAGCAGTTAGGTGTACCTTGTGATCGGGTCCCAGTGTCGGCTGTCTGTGCCTGCGCAGTCCCAGCCCAAGCTGCCCTTAAAGCCACAGTACATCGGGAAAAACAGGAATACTTTAGGTGCCCCACGGGGCAGGCACTGAAGAGCAGTAGGTGTCCTAGTACAAAAGTGCCTGCCCTGGGGCACCTAAGGTATAGGAATTTCGCACCCTGATCCTGGGTCTCTGTATAAGGCCAGTGAAACAATATTGCGGGGTATAAGTTGGCACTTTAGTATGCTTGGAGCATGTTTGATGCTGAATGTTTGGAGTTAGGAGCCTTATTTTGGCTGTAAGAATGTGATTTGGATCCAGGAAAGTGCTTAAGTTTCCGTGATTTCTCTTGAGGCATACAAAGCAAGCTCCTGAAATTTGCATTAATTTTTCAGCAGTGCATTGCCTATAATTGACTTTGTTAAATCGGTATACATAGCTGTTCCACTAGGGTAAGTGGGTGTTGAATATTTTGTGTAGCATGAAATGCAGAACTGTGGGGTGGGGGGGTGGGGGAGAAAAGACTACGTGCTGCAGGTGTGGGAGTCTCATCTTTCATGGTTCGTCTTCTCCTGTAAATCAGAAATGGTGAACTGTCATTCATGGCCTCCACTGCCCAGATCTCTGGGCTTCTTGGGACTGGTATATCTGCAAAGTGGCAGGCAGGAGTGGTCAAGTAGAATTTGGTTCCTTCAGAACCCTATGGATGATGTTTAAAATAGCCGGTCAGTGTTCATTTGAGACCACAGGATTGTGCCAGTAGTGCTCCACAGCTCAGACTGAGCCCACTGAGACTGCTGTAATGGGTTAAAAGAGCACCTGCAATATGCTTTAAAAAGGCATGCTTCTGCTCCTACCTCTACATTGACTGCTTGGAGCCGCCGAGTCTTTGGTTGTGATGACTCCCAGACTGACATGGCTGATTTAGGAAGAACACCTCATGAAGGCGTGTGGCATTTTGGAGTCTCAGTCTCTGTGCAGTGGGATCCTGTGGCAAGAATGGACGGCTCAGGCAGACAAGAGAAGCGAGTTCTATACTGTCATAAGGGTGTAGGTCAGGAGGCATAGGCAGTTATAAAATTCACATAGCGCTTTTATGATCAATAACAAAATAGAGAAATTAAAGTTGTACAGGATAACTCTTCATACAGACGGTACAAACCCACATCTCAGAGTCTTTGGCAATTTAAATCTCAAAATTCTCCCTGCTTGTGCTGGTCGCAGGACTCCGTACATCTGGGATCTCCATCCTGTCCTGATTGGATAGGCAGGAACGCAAATTCATAGCAGGATATCCTCTCCTCCCCTCGAGGACTGAGCCAGTCTACTTCCTACCTCAAGTGGCAGGCACCTTGCAGCAGTGCTCTGTCACTCTGTGGCAAAGCAGAAGTTCTTGATTTCGGTCAGCAATTTTTTTTTTGGGGACCAGAGCGATATTGTAAGATGCCGGCCAGAACATCTAAGGTCATCCTCCTCTACCTCTATGCTTTTCTGGTTCGGGGTCCTGGCTCAGCTATGCTGCTGTACAGCCTGGCACCCACCCGTCCCCACCAACTGCTGTTCCAGCTGCAAAACAGCAATGGAGGGACCGGAGAAAAATTCCATTGCATTGTTTGGAGAGTGCAGCGAAGCGGACTCCTACGATAAATTTTTTTTTTTTTCAGCAGCACTGTACAAGGGAACATGATTCCTTACCACTAAAATCACAACAGAACCTGTGGTCAGTGTCAACCACTTATACAGCGATGGCTATCTGCTGGGTGTTCATCCTGTGACTACCGTACCACAGTGAGTACCGTCTGTGTGGCCGATATTGGTAGGGGACATGGATGACATTTGTGGGGGATGGGGGGGGTAAAGTTTGCTCCTCCTCTTAAAAAGAGCACGAAAGTCACCAGTGGCTAATTTGCAACCCCCCCGCCCCCGTGCTTTTTCCATTCAGCCGCTCAGGGCTCATGTAGGACTTTTTCAGATTTAAACAGCCACTTACGGCTCTTGCAAGGCTTTTCCTTGGCTCAAGTCCTTCAGGGTGCTTTTCCTGCAAATGTCACAAGTCTGTCTGTTCTCCTCAGCTTATACTTTGGGGAGATGCTTACTGTCATTACAGGAGAAGCTGTCTTGAGAGGAATTCTGTGAGTAACTGCTTCTCTGGCCTCTGCCTCAATCTGCTAAGGAGCAACAGCTAGGCAGCATGGGTTGGTTGCAACCCCTGCAGGTGTGCCCTCTTCTGCAGTGCACCAAGTAGGTGCCCCTTTCAGCAGTGCACAAAGCTTCCTGTGCCAGCATGCCTTTCTTCAGAGTACCCTGCCAGTATCTGACAAGGCACCTGGCAAGTCCTTGGACAAGTCTTCCAGAGGCAAGAAATGCAACTCTTACTCCCTTTGGCCACGTTTGCGGGGTTACTATGTTCTAAAATGTGAGGCCGCTGCTAATGGACTCTGCTACCACCTCATATCGTCGCCACAGCAAAGGCAAAAAACTGGCCAACTCACCTTGTTCTAGGGACAAGACAAACTCTGTCTTCACAAACTGAAGAAGTGCCGAGCTAGAACATCTTGTTCATCGGACTCTAGTTCATCCTCACCAGAGGAAGGAGAGCTTCTGAGCAGTTCCTCAGATTCAGACACATTGATCTGGACGACGCTGAACTTGCATTAAGAATGTCATGGCAGAACATACCTAGGCGTCTAACCTGCCACTACTAGGCCAAACAAACCGGCCTTCAAGCTGTTAACTTTGTCTAAGCCATCAGTAATGTACCCTATTCCACGGCAATTTAGGACTTGCTTAAACAGTGGGGCCTGGAAAGACTGCCCGATACCATGATGTGTTAGCAGACTGCTAAAATTCGAAGCAGCAGTCTGGAGCATGGCTTAATCTTACAATAATTTAACCTCTGATATCCTTCCTAATGATGAAGACTATCATTCCAGTGGACAGCGGATGCACTGTCTGGGACCCAGTATACTGCAAGGTGGATTCATCATTAAAGAAGGCCTTTCAGGCCTCAGCAACTTCCCTAAAGGTGGCAACCGCTAATCTGTTTTAGCTAGGCCACTCTTGCCTGAGTCACGAATTTGCTTTTCAGCTGGTAGAAGATTCAGAAAGCAATAAGGCAGCTCTTCAGTAACTTTAGCTCATATACTTTGCCTCTGCTTTTTCAGGGATGTTATGCCACTAACAGCTGCTCTGGCCACAGTACTGGCCATACTGAAGTCGGCCCAAAGGTGTTTGAAGACATCCTCAGCCGTTTGAAAACACTGAAGCAATTCCTGCTTCTGGGTATCATCTGGAAGGGGCTGTGTGGCAGCTTTACCCTTCCTCAATTGGCATTCTGGTATTTCACCATGTGTGACAGGTAATTGGCAATCCTCAAGCCCAAGGTAGAGGAAGCAGATACCCTCCCGAGGTCAATCCTCGGGACTTATTGTCTGGGGGACAGGAACTAACATGCTTAGGCACCTTAGACCTGTCATGTGCTGCCTTGATGATCACAGAGTCAGTTTCGGCCTGGGCAGCAAAATAAAGAAGGACTTGAGTGGCATTATAGAGTTTGTCCACCTGTGTGGCATAGCTGGCACCATGTCTGGCCTGTGCCAGGCTCCCATAGTGGCATTCTTCGGTGCAGGAAGCATAGGAGAGATGATTTTAGGGGAAGACCAAGGTCTTTTCCAGAGGCATGTATACTCCTCCTTTGTCTGAGAGCCCATGGTGGCAGACAGCTGCTTTCTGACACTGAAGAAGGTGGTATCCTCAGGAGGAGAACTTGGGGTATGCGTGACTGATCCTCACTGACTGAAGAGGCAGTGAACTTGTCAGAAATGAGGATTTCTTCCTCTTCCCCTTCATCCTTTACATCATATGGAAGGATGGGATCAGGGTGATACTTCTCCTCGATGTCGACCTCACCTGGGTCTGGCATCAGATGTGTCAACGGCCTACAGGGAGTTTCCCTGGGTCAAACAAGTGTCAATGACGAAGCCGTCGTCAACAGTGGCGGTGATGGGGGCCTATTAAAAGGCACCCAGCTGCTGAACCAGTACATTGGTAACGCGAACAAGAACTTCATTCAAGTCCATGGTCGTGAACGGAGGGGGGTTCAACAGCACAGAAGCCAGTGACCCGCCATCCCGTTAGCCTGACGAGTCCACAGCCTGGGAGAAGTGGGGGCAGGCTTGGACAGAGCAGTCGTCAATGATGAGCTTGTCGCTTGACGGAGGAGGTGCCAACGCCCCAGAGGTCAACGGCTGAGCGCCCTGATAGTCGGGTGGATGAGCTGTCAGTATGGGTCTGGTAGAACTAGAGACCTGGACAGCTGGTCTCTTCGCCTTGGCCGTAGCTGTCAACAAAAAAGAAGAAGCCAACGGGGAGTGGGAGCACCGCCAGAGGATCGGTCATGGTCCGGTCTTTTTGTGACACCCCGGAGGACTTGTCTCGGGCCTTGGAGGCCTGGGAGCTCGTCCCAAGAGGACCCCTGCCGGAACTAGCTACCTGTTGTTCCATGAACTATTTCAGAGCCTTCCTGCATCACCTGAGAGTAGTTTGGTTAAACTACTGGCAGAGCTCACAGTCGGAGGGGTTGTGGTCAGGCCCAAGAAAGCAGACACAAACTGAATGTTCATCGGTAGAGGCAATCTTCTTTGAAATAATCTCTGAAGAGTGATTAAGCAGAAAATGTGAAAAAAGCAGCCATAGAAACATAGAATTTGTCGGCAGATAAGGACCACTTGGCCCACCCAGTCTGCCCATTTCCCTACCTAATGGATAAGCTGCAGATCCTAGTTAACCAGCAGCCTACTTCTTCCTACCCCACCCCTAGAATTGCCTTATGACTGTACCATGCATGCTTGAATTCCACCACTGTTTTTGACTCCACAACCTCCTCCGGAAGGCCGTTCCATGCATCCACAACCCTCTCTGTGAAAAAATACTTCCTTAAATTACCTCTGAGCCGTCCCCCCTCTATCTTCAAATTGTGCCCCTTGTTCTTGCACACCTCTTTTTTTGAAAGATGCTACCCTCTTGGACTTTGTTGATTCCCTTGAGGTACTTGAAAGTTTCTATCATGTCCCCCCTCCTCCTTTCCTTGAGGCTATACATATTCAGCTCCTTAAGTCTCTCTTCATATGTCTTCTGGTGCAGACCCTGCACCATTTCAGTTCCCTCCTCTGGACAGCTTCCATCCTGTCTATGTCTTTGCGGAGACTGGGTCTCAGAACTGCCGCAGTACTCCAGATGGGGTCTCACCAGCTGTCTGTACAGAGGATAATAACTTCCTGTTTTCTACTGGTGATGCCTCTCCCTATGCATCCCAGTATCCCCCCAGCCCTCCTTGCCACCCTCTCACATTGCTTGCCCACCTTTAGGTCATATGATATGACTACCCCCAGGTCCCTTTCCATTTTTGTTGTTGTTAGTATCTCACCCCCCATTGTGTGCTCTTCCCCTGGGTTTTTGTTTCCCAGGTGCATTACCTTGCAATTCTTAGCACTGAATCTAAGCTGCCATACATTTGACCATTCCTCTAACCTTGCCAAGTCCCATAGACAGAAAAAGGCGCGAACATTGCAACGGAGCTTCTGCGGAGACTGTGCTTGCAAGTCAACGGCAGGAAAGAACTAAGGAGGAAGCAGGGCCACCCACGCCTATATAGGGTTGGTGACATCGGCAGATGTCAACGGTGTGGGTGGCCCCAGTTGTACTGCTGAAAATCTTCCGTGTGGATTCCCCTTCACCGACGGCGAAGATTCCTATGGTGTCACTTAATGAGAGAGACCTCAGAAGATGTAACATTTTGGGTAAGAGATCAGGTCGATAAATTTACAGAACACTAGATGAGATGGTACTTAATCATGGGTAAAGAACCAGGTCTAAACGCTGAAACAAATGTAAACTAAAAAGCAGATAGGACTAACCTAGAGAGACCATTACCTTCCACTCCTCAAGGCTACCTAAATTATTTCCCGAATACACTTAAAATATAATACTGGGGTGTATTCCCCAGACCTGGGGTCACACCACCGTTCCACAATATCAGAGCAACTTATTTCTCAGAAAGGGGCCACATTTCTTCCCTTTTTGCCTCAAGTAGTGTTTACTATCAGTGTTTAAAGGAGTTTCTCTTGTTAGTATTTTTTTTTTTTTTTATAAATATAACGGTCAAAGTATGTGTGTGTATATATATATATATATATATATATATATAGATATACA
This sequence comes from Neoceratodus forsteri, assembly GCA_016271365.2. Classification (NCBI taxonomy): domain Eukaryota; kingdom Metazoa; phylum Chordata; order Ceratodontiformes; family Ceratodontidae; genus Neoceratodus; species Neoceratodus forsteri. Next base: position 927,420,368 of record CM028135.1, on the reverse strand, counting down.
CACACACATTATATATATATATATATATCTATAAAAACCATAGGGGACTGTAATGTTATCTTATATACGGACTTTTAATACTGGCATAATCAACTCTGTTAATCGTTAGTAACTACTGTCTGTCGAACTCTGTCAAAAGTACATGTATGTACTTGTCAATTCCTCAATAAAGTATAAAAAAAAATCATTTTGGAAGGGTTAGGGGATGGATGGGGATCATCTGTTCATCACTCCATGAGAGAGGGGATGGGGAAGGGTATTCCACTGAATGCCAGAGAGTGCGTGAAGGTTGCAGGGCAGATGGGAGGTCTGTGCACTGGATAGGATAGGCCTAGTGGGCCCAGAAAAGTCAGAAAACACAGCTCCATAGGGGGCACTAAGGCTGGAGAACAGATGAGGAGCCAACACAGACACACAGCATGGCACAGCACCATGCGACGGGCACATCCTATGCTGTGACTCTATCTGAGTCGCCAACCAGCATGGTAGTAGTTTCAGACACTGCTGCAGCTAGGAAAAGTTCTATGTACAGTCGTGGCCAAAAATATTGGCACCCTTGCAGTTTTTTCTAATAATGCACCATTCCTTCCAGAAAATTGTTGAAATTAAAAAATATTTTGGTATCCACATATGTATTTCTTTTATTTGCAGTGGAATAAAACACAAAAAGCAGAAAAGTTTACTAAGTCTTAGCTTATTCCACACAGAAATCCTTAAATGGCCCGGACAAAATTATTGGCACGTTTTAGAAGTAGTTAGAAATAATTAGATTTCAAGCAGGTGATTCTCCTTCACTTTGGAACTGAACTCACCTGTGGTGAGTTGCAGGTGCCTGCAATATAAAAATCACTCATTCAACCAGTTTGAATAGAGAAAAGGACTCATTCTCCTGTTTTGTGTCACTGTGTGAACGCGGTGAGCATGGAGAAAAGAAAGACAGCCAGAGAATTGTCTGAGGAGGTCAGACAGAAGATTGTAGCCAAGCATGGACAATCTCAAGGCTACAAATCAATCTCCAGAGACCTTGATGTTCCTGTTTCCACCGTACATAATGTTATTAGGATGTTTAAGGCCCTGTAGCCAACCTCCTGGACGTGGCGCAAGAGAAAACTTGATTGAAGATTGCAGCGCAGGATTGTTCGAATGGTGGAGAAAGCACCTCGATCAACTGCCAAACAGATTCAAGCTGACCTTCAGACACAAGGTACGACAGTTTCAACTCGCACCATCCGTCGCCAACTCAATGAAAGGGGCTATATGGTAGGAGGCCCAGGAGGACCCCACTGCTGAGAGAGAGACATAAGAAAGCCCGACTGGGGTTTGCCAAAACACACCTCAATAAGCCAAAATCCTTCTGGGAGAATGTCCCGTGGACAGATGAGACCAAATTAGAGCTTTCTGGTAAAGCACATCATCTCTATGTTTACAGAAAACAAAATGAAGCCTTCAAAGAAAAGAACACCTTCCCTACAGTCAAACATGGAGGAGGTTCAGTGATATTTTGGGTTGCTGTGCCTCTGGCACTGGGTGCCTTGAACATGTGCATGGCATCATGAAATCTGAAGATTACCAGGCGATTTTGGAGCGCAATGTTGAACCCAGTGTCGGAAAGCTGGGTCTCCGTCGAAGGTCATGGGTCTTCCAGCAGGACAATGACCACAAACACACTTCAAAAAGCACCCAGAAATGGTTCAAGACAAGACGCTGGACTGTTCTGAAGTGGCTAGCAATGAGTCCAGATCTAAATCCCATTGAAAACCTGTGGAGATCTGAAAACAGCAGTTGGGAGAAGGCACCCTTCAAATCTGGGAGAACTGGAGCAGTTTGCACAAGAACAGTGGGCCAAACTGCCAGTGAGAAGGTGCAGGAAGCTCATCCATAGCTAAAGGAAGCAGTTGTTTGCAGTTATTTTGACCAAAGGCTGTGCTACCAAATATTATGTCTAGGGTGTCAATAATTTTGTCAATGCCATTTCTTTTCATTTCTGATTTAAAAGATATATTAAATTTGGGGAGGAGGGAGGGGCCCTACAGGGGACCTGGAGGCTCTGGAAAGATGGTCTAGAAAGTGGAAGCTGAGGTTCAATGCAGGAAATGCAAGGTACTCCACCTGGGGGCAGAAACCGGGCCAAGTGTACACCCTGAGGATGCTACAAGTCTCGATGGCTGAGAGGGACCTGGGGGTGGTGGTGGATGTCAAAATGAACAACTCGGAGACTTGTAGGAGGCAGCAGTCAAGGCCAACAGGATGCTGGGATGCATCACTAGGGGATCACCTCCAGAAGGAGGAAGTGATGCTCCCTCTGTATAACTGCTTGGTGAGGCCACACCTTGAGTACTGCGTGCAGTTTTGGAGCCACACTTAAGAGGAACATTAAACTTCTGGAGAGGGTCCAGAGGAACCAAAATGATTTGGGGCTTGGGGGACAGGACCTATGAGGAGAGGCTCGAAGAGCTACATATGTACACATCGGAAGAGAGAAGGGACAGGGGACATGATAGGGGTCTTCAAGTACATGAAGAGGGTAAATAGGGAGGAACAGTCAGGGTGCTTGAAGGAAGGAGGAGGGGGCCACTAGAGGGCATGGGTGGAAGCTGGAGGAAGATTCAGGGGAGAAAGGAGGAGGTGCTACTTCACTGAGAGGGTGGTGGAGCCATGGAATGCACTGCCTAGGGGGCTGGTGGAGGCAGAGACGGTGGAGGGGTTCAAGAGGGGCTGGGACAGGTACAGGGGAAGGGTTCTGGAAGCAAAATCCAGTGCAGCAAGAATATCCGGAACTGGGAAGGGAGAAGCCAGAGAAGGCGAGGGGGGCAGCAAGGTCAGCCCCCAGGGTGGGGGCTGACCAATCGAGCAGACTCGAAAGACCATTAGGCCTATTCTGCTGGCATTTTAGTACGTTAGTATGTAAATTCTGAATCAAAAACAAAGGTTCTGTAATATTAACAGAGAAATAAAGAATTGTGGAGACCAAATACTGTACTGTTGTTAATTTCAACTTATGTTTAGAGGAAATTGTGAGGTATTTGAAAAAGTGCAAGGGTGCCAATATTTTTGGCCATGACTGTATATTGTGTAAATGGGTGTGACTTTAGTTGAGATTCGATTTGTATCACAGTTTCATGCCATCAACAACTACGAATGTAAACTGTACCGTATGTGTCTTAGTCTGTGTGAAAAATGTAAGGAGGCAGTATAGCGCAGTGGTTTAAGGCTCTGTGCTGCAAATCTGGTGACATCCAGCAGACCAGACCCATGGCTTGAATCCCACAGCTTCCACTTGCATACTGTGTGACCCTGAGCAAGTCACTTAACTTCCCTGTGCTCCCAGGTCGCTCCTGTAAAAAGCTTCTAGCTTAGTGTGCTATTCCTGGTTAAACAACTAAAAAAAAAAAAAGCTACCTTATAAGTACAGTTTTTCTAACTGTTTTTGTTCCAGCCCCCATCCTCCTTCCAAGTATCATCTCCTGCGTGCCACTCAGCTCCATCATGCCCATGCTTAGCCCCTTGATGGAGTCAAGAGGCGAGCACCCCCAAATGGACAACTGTCTCAAGCCTGACTTAGCCCCTAGGCGGGGCCATGGGAGTGAGACCCCCGGCGACTTGTCAGAGTGGAGTGGCAGCAGCAACAACGGGAAGGATTTTTTTGGATGCTGCTGTAAGGATCCTGGGGTGGGACGATAATGACAGCCAGTGTCCACTCTGCCCCGGTTATGTAAGGCGCCATCAACGGCGGCCAGCCTATGCCAGAGGTCTGCAGAGCATCACACACTCTTCCCCACTCCCCCAGAAAGAGCAGTCTCTGGGACGCTCAGTCCTTCTCCCCAGCCCGGCCCCCCGACTCCAGTGCATCTCCAAACCCGGGATATCGGGTGCCTAACAGACACCTTGCCACTGCACCAGTGGGCCAGCTCTAACTGATGTTTTTATTTGACTATCATTTTAAGCAGAGTGCCTGCACATGCTCTCTGCCCCAGAACATTCACAGCAGTTTGAATAAATCCAAGCGCTGATCATGCAACCTCTGTGCCTCAACTGACAGACCATTCAACAGTAAAGATCATCAGAATGCATGAAATAAACTGCTGAAAGAGTACAGTTAGTAAATATAACACATTTTTAAACCACACATTTGAATGAAGATTTTCATAAAGAAAACAAAAACTACTATCTATAAACATTACATACTGAATATCTGAAGGACCTACACCCATCCTAGGAGGGAAGCTGGGTAGGTTGCTGTAATCAGATGAAAAGTTAGATGAGAACTACAGTCACAATGTAGGTAATGTTTTCTTCTAACACCATCAATATCTTCATAAGCTTACCGCTTAAGCAGACTCCTAGCAGTATCACAAGGATAGTGGGAACTAGGATTACTTAAGAAATAGGTTCTGAAGGATTGATGCCCCAAACCTAGCATTGCTCTGGAGTGCACATCAATAAAATAACAGCATGTGAGGGTGTGGGTTGAAGACCAGGTTGCAGTTTTACTGACCAAGTATGTTATATCATGGAATTATGCCATACCTGGGTGCAAAGTGGCATGAAACACAGCAAGCACCTTCAACCACCTCAGGAGTGGCAATATCCCAGATGATAACTCACATTCTGAAGTATATTCCTGCTAATAGGAAAGGGAAAGGAAATTGTTTAACCAGGAAAGGCACACCAAGTCAAAGCTTGTTTCCATGTACAACCTGGGAGCACAAGGAAGTTAAGTGACTTGCTCAGGGCCACACAGTATACAAGTGGGCTGGGATTCAAACCCAAGCTCAGGTTTGCGCACAGAGCCCTAAACCACTGTGCTATACTGCCTCCTAATTCCTGCTAATGTCAAATGGATTACAGGTACATAAATAACTCACTGGAAGGACTATCTCCCAGGCACTGGTCTTATCATGACGTATTGCCACAGCACAGAATGGATCTTAGCCGGATTGTAGGAATTTTTCACACATTTGATAATCTTCTGCCTACTAGCCCTGTAGCTAAATGGCGCTTTGTTACACTGTGTAAGTGTAATGTACACACAAATAGGAAATTTAGCATCATCATAAAACATCAAAGCTATTTCCATCTAGATCTTATGTCACTAATTAACAAAACATAACTGGTTGTATATTCTTGGAATAATATACAGCAAGTTAATTTCTTTAACAACATTACTCCTAGTTTTATAACTACAAACCAGACTAACATATTTTTAAATTTGATTCTGGTTAACAAATCTCAATATGCTATAAAATGTACTATGCTTTGAGCTGTTAGTACACTTAATCTTTCAGTGCTATTTTATGCTTTCTACACCTAGGGACACAATTGAGGAAATAAGATAGGTCTACACTGCCACACCGTGGAGAGACAGAACTTGACAAGAGACAACACTTGCAACACAGCTGAAAGGGGGACTAAAGCAGACCTGTTGATTTAAAGAAATGTTCGTATTATCAGTGACATTTAAAGCCCTTCCCAGTCACTATAATTCAAAAATGTTTTGCCATGTGGGACAGAGTTGGATAAAACCCTGCCCCATTTGTTATACAGAGAGATTTTAAAGCAAGGCTCTAGTTTTCTCCTCTCCTATTCTGCCACCTGTCTATCTCTTGTCTCTCTGACTATGCAATCAAATTTTCCCTGTGGCATCTAGGAGTTGGCCATTCCAATGGTCCCACAATTCCACCAGTCATCTCGCTTCCTTCACTTGCTGTTTCTGTTTGTTTCTTTCTTTCTCTCTCTCTCTCTCTTTCTTTCTCTTTCTTTCTTTCCTTGCTTCTATGTGATTAAAAATGTGGATAAATCTGTATGTGAAACTGATCTCTTGGTTTGCAAATGTATATACTGTTGAAATGAATTACAGACAGCTACTTGGGTGTTAAGAGAAGTTAGCAGTCTGGAACACAAGAAGCTGACCTTGAGAAACCTTTTGACATTCCACAAGCTTAACAACAGAATTATCAACAGGAAATCAGCCTTAGGACAGGATATCTTAACTGGCTGCTAAGAAGACTAATGTACTCCTCAAGCTGCTCACAGGAAGGTCAATGAAAAAAGTCTTGCTGCATTTTTTGAAAAACAGGAGCTGAACAGTTACGTGACCACTCATGATGATCTTCCTCTGTTCAACTGAGCATGTCTGCCACACAATGTTATGGACTCCTGCTAGGTAGATTGCTTGGAGCAGGATCCCTTGCTCCAGGCACCAGTCCCACACTCTTATCCTCCCTGTAGAGAGGGGTACAAGTGCACTCTCTTGTTTGTTTCTTTAAAAGTTACATTTATTGAACAACTCAGGTAAATAATTCATATCATATAGCATACCATGTTTGAATCAGCAGACACAACATTCCTCTAATCCTGAGAGAATTTACAAATCACACAGGAGTTACTTATGGAAAAATAACCCAAAGATTGTCAGACACCTGTCTCAGGGACTGGGGTAGCTGTCTGGCTGATATTTCTCTTTGTCCTCCAACCTTCCAATCATTTACTTAATTGTCTTCTTTATCCACTCAACCGTGGTCTTTTACTAGAGATTAGGTGTTTGTGGGGAATCTTTATACATTATTAGCACCATCTCCTCGTGAAATGGGGATTCCGTGATTTATCTTACAAGCTAGTTCTTCCATGTTATATTTCTTCCACAATGTCTAGCAATTGTCAGCGTGTTGGAGGCTCTTCCTTTAGCCACTTTCATGTTATGGCTTTGCGTGCTGAGACTAACAGTACGTTCCGTAAGTATAAGGTGTCTGGACCTGTCCCTCCGGGGGTTCGATCACGAACAGTTATTTCAGTGTTGTGGTGACCTGTTCCCAGAAGTCTGCCAGAACTGGGCAGGGCCAAAATATATGTGAGTGGTGGGCTCGTGTCTCTGCACACTTCCTCCAGCAGACCTGAGAAGCCTGTGTGGTCCATTTCCCATGTGACCAGTGCGTCAAAGAAATGGGTCCTGACCTTCCAGGCAAATTCCTGCCATAAGGAGTAGCTGGTGGTTTTTAACCCTGATTGGAAGAGCATGGTCCTTTCCTTGTCTGTGGGCTCTATATTATTTTCTTGGGAACATTTTTGTTTTATTTGCATTGCGTGGTCTCCAGGAAGGGTAGCAGACAGCCCAAAGAAATATTTTTTTAATTTTTCTCAATCCACAGATTTGATCAGATTTCTATAATCAATAATGGGGCTGCGCTCCCTCGATTTCTTTGGACCAGGAAACAGTGGGACTAGAACCCTGAGTTCTGACTCTATTCTATTCTGGCACTATTTCCATTGCCGTGTTACTCAAAAGGCCGTCTCCTATGCCAGAAGCTGACATGTGGGCTAACAAAGGGAGCTGCCTTCTGGGTGGATAATCTGAACAGATTTCTGTGAAATCAAGGGAGTATCCTCTCTGATGATCTTGAGCACCTACTTGTCTGTCACAATGGATTCCCACTGATGGTAAAACCATCACACACTGGGAAGGAGCGGTCTACCTCTGGCAGCTGAGGCAAGACAGGAGCCGCAGCTTCAGATCGTGGCACATGTGCCTTCAGCTACACTTTCTTCTGAGGCTTGTGAGGCAGACTTTTGTTTTAGGCTCCCCTGATTTTGCCAGGAAAGAGTTGCTCATTTTGAGAAGAACCATGTCCCTTGCCATTCTGAGAGTTAAAGGCTCCTGGTCTGGAAATCTTAAGGGTTGCTGTAGTTTAATTCAATGTCTTAAAGGAGAAGACTATTGTATATTTCTGATTTGGATATGTCTGATGCATTTATTATACATTACATCAGTTACTGTATATATGTCAATAAGAGATCAGTCATTTCTGCTGTTGCAACACATATCTAGAGTCTGAGGCTCTGACACAAGGTAGTAAAATGTCAAGCAAGCCTCCATTTACATGCAAATGGGTCATTTGTAATACAGCCCCTCCCATTCCCTGATGTCACTGCAGCAACAATGCAGAAGTACACATAAGGGTATCAATGCTGTCTATCCTGATTTTAGTTTAAGTTTGCAATGGTTTAAGACAGTTCTGTCATGCAACTCACACAGTAGGAGTAGTACTTGTAGCCTTAATACTTCATGTGTAAAGCAAATAATACATCTAATAGTGTTTCATTCACAAGAAACAGAATCTCTTTCTTTGTGCTGCCCATTTCTCTCTGTGAGACAGTTGCAACATGTTGTGGAAAGCAGTAGAAAGAATCAATCAGTCAATCTAGCAGTCAATCAGTATTGAACCAGGTGAATACCCTTGAGAAGATTCATTTACAAGGTAGGCCTGAGCAGTTTCCCAAAGGATCACACAAGACCGAATTCCTCATTTGCACAAATTATACACCTTTCTGCAGCCTGAAAGTGGAGAGCTATATCACTTACTTTATAAAGTGTACTGTTTTACATTTCAAATGCTCCTTACATCTGGGTTTCTGACTGGAAATAGCAAGACACAGAATGCATATGACATGGGAGGAATGAGCTAAGTAAATACAGAGCACTACAAACACAGACTGATTAGTTTCTTTACCTACAACAGCTGAAGTGTAGTATCTGATTTGTGAGCAACATCCTACTTTAAATGCTGGCATTACAAAGGGGGCTGCCACAGCTTGTTTCAGTACCTTCAAAGTGCTGTAGCTCTCACATCACTGCTAATGATTTATAATGGGAATGGGGCACTTTTAAAGTCATGGACCCGAGGCCATCACAGTTCCAAGGAGGTTAGGGGAACTTGCTAAGGGTTAGAGAGTAAGGCAATTCAGTAAGATTGTAACCAGTTTCCCAGTTCTTGTGCCTGTGCTTTAACCACTAGATTACCATTCTTCCATATGCTGCAGCTGATGTTGTCCTGGTAACCTATTCCTTGTTATAGCTGAACTCTTTATTGCCTTAAATCAGCCATCCAATCACTGATTGCCTAGTTACAAAAGGAAGGGGCATTTTGCAAGATTGTGTCTCACTGCTGGTGTCAATCAAAACAGAGAATGCTAATACACACAGAACATAATACAACAGCTATATAATACTACTTGACTCTTGTTGTACCCAGAGTCATTTATTGGGTAAACTGTTTTTTGCTAACAGAAACATTAACACAACACATACAGGCACTTCCTTATAGGTATACTGTATATACATGTCAAATCAGTGTTGCATCACACTCATATGGTCCTAGTTCCTATTAGACCTGCAATTCAGGATGTGCACAACACTTAAAGGGTTCCCCCCATTACTCAAGACAAATTGGTTTTGATCGTCCACCATGAGAGGGATGACACTAGGAAGGGAGTGACCTGAACCCGGTCGTTGAACTGTCCAGTTTTCTGAGACCACTGGTTCTGTAGAGTCCACTGAACAGGTCTCATGTAGATACGGGTGAATGCCACCGTGGGAATAGTGGTATACATGTAGCCCAGTAATTTTAGCATCTGTCTGGCTGTGACTGCTGATTGAGACTGTATATGTAAGGCCAGAGATATCAGAGTGTTCTAACGGGAGGGCGGAAGGAAAGCCTACGCCTGAATGGTGTCCAGAACAGCTCAGATGTACTAGTAGAATCTGGTTGGCTCTGGATTGGACTTTGGCAATTGACCATTACCCCTAGGCCGTGAAACAGAGTGAGGGTGGCGGCCAGATAGGATAGCAGAGCGTCTTTGGAGTCTGCTTTTATCAGCCAATCCTCTAGATATGGGAATATGGGAAGACGTAGTGCCCTTTTTCTCCAAGGGCTGCAGCTACCACTGCTAGGCATTTGGTAAAGACTCTCAGGGCCAATGAAAGGCCAAAATGGGTGAGCCCAAAACTGGTAGTTTTGGCCTAGGAGGTGGAAGCACAGAAATTTGTGATGAGCAGGGTGAACAGGAATATGTAGGTAATTGTCCTTAATATCCAGGGCACGCATCCAATCTCCTTGTTTTAAGAGGGCACAATAGCTGGTAGAGTGACCATGGGAAATGCTTGTACTGAATGTCGATTCAGGCGTCTCAGATCCAAAATGGGTCTGAGATCTCCGGTTCTTTTGGGTACTAGAAAGATATGGGACTAATACCCTTTATGTTGTTCCACAGGTGGTACTGGTACAATGGCTTCTTTGTGACCAGAAGTGCAAACAGTTCCTCTTGGAGAATAGGAACATGCTGTGGAGGGTAGTGAATTGTCCAGGGAGGGAGGAGGGACAGAGATGAACTCCAGAGTACGTCCCATTTGGATTATTTGGAGTATGCATTTGTCCAAAGCGATCGTCTGCCAAGCCTTTAGATGGACAGCAAAACAACACCCGACCGCCTCAGAAGCCTGGTCAAAGAGGTGGGAAGGAGGCTGGTGAGGTCACTGAGCAACAGGCTGATCGGCCCCTCAAGAGGGACAGGCCTAGGGAGCAACCTCTGAAACCACCTCTGTTACAGACTTTGTATTTGCAGCCTCTTTTAGAGTTGGAAGGAAACTGGGTACAGTAGGTGTATTGTGAGCTTTGGTACATCCCTTGAACCGTACGAAGGGTCCTACCAGATGCTTCTAAGTCATCTAAGAGGGTCTTGTGTACCTGGCCTGAATAACATTGACCCATTAAAGGGTGCATTGGTTACCTTATGTTGTACGTCAGGGGTAAACCCCGACACACGGAGCCAAGCATGGTAACATAGAGCTATACCAGTAGCTGAAAGTCAGGCAGAGTTATCCACCGCATCATAGACTGACCTGAGAAGGTGGCGGGAGATGAAGTTACTAGTAGTGATCACAGCCAATAACTGGTCTTTCTCCTGAGAGGGAGGGAGGAGTTTATTGACAGTTTCTAGAACAGAAGTCCCAGGTACGTTGATACTTTATCATATGACCAATGTAGTTTAAAATACTGAATGTTCATAGTAGCGGAGGCAAAACCTTTTCCCAGGTAATCTGTTTTACAGATTCTTTATCAGGAGGTAAGGAGCTCATGTGTTTAGGTTTTTACACGATCATGAGTGGCAGTAATAACCACAGAATCTGCCTCTGGAACAGTGGAGAGGAATGGGTGGTCCAAAGGAGACTGATATAGTCGGCTAGCCTACAAGGAACCGCTGTAATGTTAGAAGGCTGATGCCAAGCAACCAATAAGGCATTTTAATATGTAGGTATTAGTGGTGGAACCACTAACGCTGGTTCCTCTGGCAATTCTAAATAGTCATATCCCTACAGTGTTTGTCATGTTCCGTAGTGGAAAATCCCATCATCTTTTGTATTTGAAGCATCATGTCGCTAAAGGTGGGATCATCTGGAGGAGAGGTAGCCATTAGAGGAGGCAAATCTTCATCCAGAGAAGAGATAGCTGAAAAAGGGGAACCTAAGCCCTGAAAATCTGGGCCTGGGAACTCCATATTCAGATCATCAGGGAGCTCTTGATGTTGCTCCCATTCATCCGAGTAATCCTCCATATGAGGTGGAGGAGAATAGGCAGGTTCAATATCAAAGTTGTCAGCATTATGATGTTTGTGAGATGAAAAGGGACTATCCTCCCATCCTGGATCGGTGGGGGGGCCTAACGCATGTTATGCAATACCTGCTGCACAATGTTAGTGATGTCCTGTTGTTTTTGGGAAAGGGGTGGGGCGACGGTCGGGGGTTGGGGAAAAATGGGGATGATAGAGGGGCTAGAACGTGCACTATATGCTGGTCTTGAGCTTGGGTGGTAGTAACCAGGGTCCCTGTCTCGATCTGATGGACCTCTGTATAAGTCCACTTGTGTTAGTGGAGGGGCAGTTGAAGGGCAACATCCAGCGGCTTACCCTAAGGTCGCTAGGACCTTGTAGAGGATCCCGCTGAGGCATTATCATGCAAATATCCTGCTAACATCGACGGGGAGAAGCCCCCATCGCCAGAAGCAACAATGGGTTTGTTGCTGAAAAGGCGCTCAAGCGTGTTGATGACTGGTTAAATAATGCTGTTGGTGGAGCAGGTATTTCCTGCACCACAATTAAAGCAGAGACAAGCATAATCAATGAGAGAATGGTTCCTGTCTCACGAGGAAGCTTGTCCAAAGTCGCCCGTCAATAAAGGGAGGAGCCCTCATCAATGAGAAGCATGTGAGTCCACCATCAGCAGAGAGAGCCTCATCGACAAGGAGGCATGTTCCTGACGTTCCGTCGACAGCGTGACCATAGAAATGGTGGCCGTCGATGAATGTCAAGAGTGGGAGGAAGAGGGGGGTTTGACTCTCTCCTTATACCGCCTGACATGAGAACCTGAGGCTGGGGAGCCCTTGGTATGGACCCCCTGGTTCTGTGAGGGAGAAATTTTCTGCTCCGCAATGTGATGTTGAATTTCAAGCACTCGTCGACAACGGGTAGTCTGATTAAATTCCTGACAATGGTTACAGGAATTAATGTTGTGTGAGGGTCCCAGGCATCTCACACAAAGCAGATGGTTGTCAAAGTGAAAAATCTTCCTGCCACAATGACAGGAACGAAATAGCGCTTGTTTGGATGAAGAATCTTTAGACATTCGTCTGGAATCCAATTTCTCGTCAATGACTGCTACACAGAAGTTGAACTAGCTTCTGCACAGGCTGAAGACGGCGGGAAAATGAACTGAGGATACCAGGAACCACCCACACTTATACAGGAAACAGGATGTGATGTCATGTGTGGCTGGTCCCTGGTGAACACTGCTAGAAGAAGCTGCCGTGCGACAGTGCCCTCTGCTGGATACTCCCAGAAGTAATGCCTTCTACAAGAGGCCATTCCGTGGAAGATCTACTGTTACAGGTGAGTAACCTGTTTCTCTAGGGATGTGGATATGATCTTCTATCCAAACCAACTGACAGACTCCTAGCAGTTCTCCAGGAGGAGGGAGGCAAGGTGCACACCCCCTATTTAGGAAAGAGAGATTGGAGAACTGAGGCCCCAAAACCAGCATCCTGGCGTGACTCTAGGTCAATGTGGTAATCGGAAATGAAGGTGTGTGCTCACTTCCAGATAGCAGCCCTGCAGACTTCCTGGATAGGGACGTCCCCAGAAGCAGCCACCGATGCAGCGGTATGACTGTTGGAATCAGCCCTTGGCCCTCTGGGAGGCTCCCTACCCACCAACCTACAGCAGAGATCAATGCAGGATGTAATCCACCTGCCAATCATCCACTTGGCTGCAGGTCTGCCATGTGCGGCTTCAGCGTAAGTGACAAACAGCTGCCGAACCTCTCCCCAAACTCCAGCGGTGTGCTCTCTGCAATAAGCAAGCGCTCGCCTCAGGTACAGAGTATGGAGCCTGTGCTCAGCCTCCGAGGTGTGATTGGTGAAGTACACTGGGAGATTAATCGCCTGGTTAAGGTGAAACGCAGACACAACCTTCGGGAGGAACTCCGGGTTGGGGTGCAGGACAACCTTATCCTTGTAGAAGACCAGGTAAGGAGACTCCACCGAAAGCACCTGGAGCTCACTGATCCTTCTGGCCAACATGATAGCCACCAAAAAAGGCGGTCTACCATAACAGGTGAGAGATATCACACCTGTGCATCAGTTCGAATGGCTTGCCGATGAGCTTTGCCAAAACCAGCAACACATCCCACAGTGGTGGTGGTTCACACCCGAGGGGAAATGTAGTCAAAGCCCTTGAAGAAGTGCCAGATCACCTTTTCCTGCGCCACCGACTTCTGACCGTCCGTGCCTGGTAAGCAAAGATGGCTGCCAGGTGCACCTTAAGGGTCATCGACCGAAGGCCTGAATGAGAGTGGGAACAAAGATAATCAAGAATGCTAGCCACTGGACAGGACAAAGGGTCCAACCCCTTGGCCTGACACCAAATGGAGACTCTCTTCCATCTGAGGGCACAGCACATCTTAGTCAACTCCTTCCGAGATGCCTCCACAACAGTAAAGACAGTTTCAGAGAGACCCAAAGCCTGGAACTCTAGCCACTCAGGAACCAAGCTGTCAGGTGCAGGGATTGAATGTCCAGGTGGAGTACCTTCCTCTGACTGATGGAAAGCAAGTCCAGGAGTAGGGGAAGACATGAAGAACTTCCCTGCACAAGGGCAGGGAGTGTGTCCCGCCCTGTTTGTTGAGGTAGCACATGGTCATGGTGTCCGTCTGGACTTGGACCACCTGACCCGAAATGCAGAGCAAATGCAGTCAGCGCTTAGGACGAACTGCTAGGAGCTCCAGCAGGTTAATGTGGCATCGGAACTCCTTGGTGATCCAAAGCCTGTGGACTCTGTGTTCCCACAGGCAGGCACCCCAGACTGTGAGAGAGACATCGGTCGCCAAGATGACAGTCGGCTCTAGGTAGACAAAGGGATCCCTTCCTGCAGATGTTCGGGGACCAACTACCACTGGAGGGCATCCCAGATTTGCTGGGTCATAGTGACCAGCTGGTTGAAGTGACCCTTACACTGAGACCACCGGCTGGCCAACTCCATTGCTGGAAGCACATTCTCCAGGGCCCAACAGACCACGATGGTGCAAGGCGCTATGTAGCCCAGCAAGCACAGGAAGTCCCGGCAGGGCACAATTGCCCAACCCGAAATAATCGGGCACAAGAGGAGACAGCCTCTGCCCTGTCTGCTGGGAGCCAGGCTCTGGCTCTACAAGAGTCAAGCTCCACCCCGATGAAGTTGATCACCTGCAAGGGCTCGAGTTCTGACTTGGCCTTGTCGACCAGGAGGCCAAGGGAGATGCAGGTCTGGAGGGCCAGGTTCCTGGACCGCTCCACCTTCTGCCTAGAGGGACCTGCGATCAGTCAGTCAACCAGGTGAGGGTAAACCTGGACCCCTCAGCGCCTCAGATAAGCTGCCACCACTGCAATGCACTTGGTGAAGACCCTGAGCCGAGAGCGTCAACGACATGGCCTGAACTCAGAGGGCCTCTGCTTGAAAGTGGAGGAACCTTCAATAATATGGACTGATTGGGACATGAAAGAACACGTCCTGAAGATCCAGGTAGCAAAATAAACAGGTTACTCACCTGTAACAGTAGTTCTAGCAGTGGTATATGTTGTTCATCCACACTGTTTGGCATGTCCCTTTCCCCTTTAAATCTTGCCGGAAGTCTTCAAGCTGGCTCCTCCCACCCACCCGGGTGGTATATACCTCGGCTCGGCCCCATGACGCCAGATCTTAGTCCGCTGGAAGCCAGGTTGTGTGCATCTGCAGCTGGGGAGGTCGGGTGTGTCCGTGTGGATGAACAACATATACCACTCAAGAACTACTGTTACAGGTGAGTAACCTGTTTTCTATGATTGTGGATATGTTGTTCATCCACACTAATGAAGACTCAAAACAGTTCTCCGGAGGAGGGAGGCAAAGCGCACACCCCTACTTAGAAATAAAGACTGGAGAATCGAGGCCCCAAAACCAGCATCCCGGCGTGACTCAAGGTCGATGTGGTAGTGGGTAATGAAGGTGTTGCTGACTTCAGGTAGCAGCCGGCAGATTTCCTGGATAGGGATGTCCCTGGAAGCAGCCACTGATCAACAGTATGGCAGGTAGAATGAGCTCTTATCCCTCTAGAAGGGCTCCTTGCCCGCCAACTCATAGCACAGACCTATGCATGATGTAATCCATCTTGCTATGGTCCGCTTGGCTGCAGGTGTGCCAGAAGCGTCTTCAGCGTGGGTGACAAACAGCTGGCAAACCTCTCCACAATTTTCGCTGTCCTCCTTCATAATAGGAGAGAGCACGCCTCAGGTCCAAGGTATGGAGCCTGTACTCTGCCTCGAGGTGTAATTAGAGTAGTATATCGGCAGAGTCAACACCTGGTTAAGGTGAAACTCTGCCACCACCTGGAAGAAATTTGAATTGGGGGCGCAGGACAACTTTGCCCTGTGGAAGACCAGGTAAGGAGTCCACCAAAGCGCCTGAGCTCCCTGTCCTTCTGGCAGACGTGATAGCCACCAGGAAGGCAGTCTTCACCACAAGTGTGACAGCTCACACTTGCATTAGTTCAATGGCTTGCCCATGAGCTTTGTCAGTACCAGCAGTAGATCCCACGGAGGTGGAGGTTCACGCACCAGAGGGGATATGTGATCCAGGCCTTTGAAAAAGCGCATGACCACAGTCTCCTGCACCAACGTTGGCTGACCGGCCCACGCCCGGTAAGCAGAAATGGCTGCCAGGTGCACCCTAAGGGTCGATGACCCTAGACCCCCTTTGGAGAGAGAGAGATCAAAGGTAGTTGAGAATGTTAGCCACAGAACAGAATAAGGGGTCCAGACCCTTACCCTGACACCAAATGGAAAACCTTTTCCATTTGAAGGCATAACATTTACTGGTCGATTCCTTTTGAGATGCCTCCACCACATTGTAGACATCTTCGGAAAGACCCAAAGCCTGAACTCTAGCCACTCAGGTACCAGGCTGTGAGGTGCAGGGATTGAAGGTCCAGATGGAAGACCTTCCCCTGGTTCAGAGATATCAGGTCCGGGTATGTAAAAGCCGCCCCGGGGGCCTGCAGCTGAGGCTGAGGAGATCTGGATACCAGAACTGGCGTAGCCAGTCTGGGGCTACCAGAATCACCTTCGCCTTGTCCCTCCTCACCTTGAGTAACACCTTGTGGATCAAGGGAAATGGAGGGAAGGAGTAGAGGAGGCCTGGGGTCCACGGCCTCGAGAAGGCGTCCCCCTGCAGCAAGCCCTGCTGAGGGGGGCGGGCATGATACAGCCTCAGCTTGGTGTTTTCCCTGGAGGTAAACCGGTCCACCATCAGTTTGCCCCAACGGGAGAACAAGCTGTAAGCTACCTCTGGATGGAGGGACCACTTGTGGGATGACTGGCCTATCGGCTGAGAGCATCCACCAGCTGGTTCGAGGCTCCTGCCATATCGAATGGCTAGGAGATCCGCCTCCAACCGGCTTATGAGGGTCCAGATGCGGAGTGCCTCCTTGCACAGCAGACGGGAGTGCATGCCGCCCTGTTTGTTGAGGCAGTACATGGTCGTGGTATTGTCCGTCTGGATTTGGAACCACTTGACCCCGGAGCTGAGGAGCTAAAGCTGACAGTACCAGTCTGACTGCTCTGAGTTCCAATAGGTTGATGTGGCATCGGGACTCCTCGGGGGTCCAGAGCCCGTGGGCCCTTTTGTCCCCCATATGGGCTCTCCAGCCCATGAGAGAGGCATCAGTCGTGAGAACGACCATTGGCTCGGGGCAGACAAACGGGATCCCTTCCTGCAACCAGTCTGGGGCGGTCCACCATTGGAAAGCATCCCACATCTTCTGGGTTACAGTGATCAGCTGGTCAAAATGACCATGGCGCTGAGTCCACTGGGCAGCTAGCTCCCACTGGAGGAGGCTCATGTGTAACCGGGCCCAAGGGACCACCAAGGTGCATGCCGCCATGTAACCCAGAAGGTGCAGAAAGTCCCAGGCATGGCACAAGTGCCCAACCTGAAATGATTGGGCAAAGGAGGAGAGAACCTCCGCCCTGTCCACTGGGAGCTGAGCTCTGACTTGACAAGAGTCGAGCTCTGCCCCGATGAAGTCTATCACCTGAGAGAGCACGAGTTCTGACTTGGCCTCGTTGATCAGGAGGCCAAGATGGGAGAAGGTCTGGGGGGCCAGATACCTGGACCTCTCAACCTCCTGTTGGGTGGAACCTGCCAAGAGCCAATCGTCGAGGTAGGGGTAAATTCTGCCACCCCCGACACTGGAGATAGGCTGCCACCACTGCAATGCATTTGGTGAAGACCTGTGGGGCCGATGACAGGCCGAACGACATGGCTCAGAACTCGTACAGGGTCCCTTCGACCCTGAAGGGGAGGAACCGCTGATGGGACGGATGGATTGGGATGTGAAAAGAACGCGTCCTGCAGAGCCAGCGAACAGAACTACGTTTCACTCCAAGGATGGTATGATCTGGGACAGGGTGACCTGAGATATTGATTCATGTTGTGGAGATCTAGAATGGGGCACCAGCGCCCCCCGTCCGCTTGGGCACCAGAAGTACCTGGAGACAAAGCCTGGGTCTGCAGACGGATCCGCCACGAGAGCTACTGCCTCCTTGAGGAGGAGCTGAGCAATGTCGTCTCGAAGAGCCCACTGGCTGCATGCGGAAATCCATTCTTCCCAAGGGGCGCGGGCTCGGCTGGGAGGGTACTGCTCGAATTCTAGAGGCAGTCCCTGACCCACCACTTTCAAGAACCCACCTGTCCGTGAGATAGCGGACCAGGTGGAAAGGAAGTGGCAGAGCGAGCCCACGGAAAACCCAGAGCTGGCATGATGGGAATAGGGGTGGTAACCCCCATCCCATCACTGGGCAGGCTTGGAGGAGGAGGAGGCTCCAGGACCTGAGACTCGGCCTCCTTTGTGGGCCTGTTGGGGTCCAGGCTTGGGCCGAGGGCACCAAACTTGAGCCTGCTGCTGATGCTGTTGTCCTCCCTGGTAGGAGGACTGCTGAACCGCAGGGGAAGAGTGCCGAAAAGGCTTCTTCTTTTTCTTCTGCTGGTTTTTGCCCGAAGAACTCTTGGCAGAAGTGGCGTCCAAGGTGGCACTGGACTGCTCTATGCGCTGTAGGTGACCAGCCATTCCTGGGCCGAACAAGTCAGTCCCAAGGAAAGGCACATCAGCTAAATTATCTGCCGGAAAGGAAGAGAGCCTCAGCCAAGCCCTGTGGCAAGAGGCAACTGCGGCGGCCATCAAGCGGGCACAAGAATCCCCAATGTCCAGGGCCGTCTGAAGCTGCTGTTTGGCAACAGCACAGCCCTGGTCTCGACATGCTTAACCGTGGTCTGCATGTCCACGGGAGATATGGGAGGACTTCATCTAATGACCCGAGAAGGGCATAAGAGAAGTGTGCCATGATGACGGCCGAACTTGCCGGAGCAAGGCCCAAGGAGGAAGCCACATAGACTTTCTGTCACCGACTGGTCCAAAAGTTTGGACTCTTTATCGGGGCGGCAGTGTCGGCAGAACTGCCAGTACCCTGAACACAGAGGCGGTCACCAGGCTCTCGCCAAAGGGTGCTCTGTGAACCCCGCAAGGGACCCCATGGGTACTGCATATTTGCGGGCAGACGGTGCTGGATATGAGGCAGGACACTGCCATAGTTCAAGTGCCGGACCAACAATGGCCTTGGGGACAGGAAAGGCCTCTGTCGGGGTATCCCCTCTCTTGAGGATGTCCGTAAGAGAGTACTCCGCCTTTTTCTGGATGGGTTCCAGGGGCATCCTGTGGAATCAGAGATGAGATGAAGAATCCTTGGAAGGACCTTCCTCCATCCGTGTGCCAACAGATGACCTCGTCATCCTCAGGATGAGAATGGAGCCCAGTGACATCCGAGTCTGAAGAGTCGGGCACAGCGGCCTGTTGCCCAAATCACCTCAACCCGCCGAGGGCAGTCCGGGGTGAATGACAGACGGGGAAGCCCGAATCTGGTCAGTCCTCTTTGGAAGGAGCCCCTCCCACAGGTTGCTTAGGCGGCTGTTCCACCATTATCAGTGGAGAGACCAGTATAGGCCGAACCGTGGACAGGCCGGCCCTGTGGGTGGGGGAACCAAAGGTTTCGGTTCTGAGGGGGTCGGCTTCGCCTTAGGAGGCTGAGCCGCTTTAGGCCTGAACAAAATCAGCTGTTGCCACATAAGCTCCTTATAGTGCCGACGGAGTTTCGGTCAGAGCCTCTCCTCATCCGAGGAGGATGAGGACAACCTGTGCGACGCCGCTTTTTAGAGTGTTAGGTTTTCTCGCCAGTCGGCCGAGGGGGTTCTCACCTCACAGAGATCGGGCAGGCTAAGTCTGGTCACTGAGACACTGGAGGGATTGGTGAAACCCTAGGGTCTGGAACCGAGACCTCGATGGGGACACCAGCAGGCCGGGTCTCTTCATCGGGGAACACAAGGACTGGAGTCCTCTCCAAAGAATTGTCAGCCATGGCCGGCGACAGCGGGTCGATTGGATCGAGAATGATCTCAACCTCATCGGCCACCTCCTCAGTCGTCTGGCCAGATGGAAGATCCGTGAATCCTGCGGCTGAGGAAGCGATCTCGACTGAGGTCGAGACCACATGCTCCTGGGACTTCTCTCAGTCCCAAGAGTGCCTTCGCCGAGACAAAGATGAATCGGCCCTTATCTCGCTTGGAGATTGGAAGGAGTGTCTGCGGAGGCCTCTCCCAGTGGGGAGAGACTGGCACAACTCCTTAAAGGAACCTGTAAAGGTGGAGCCCAGGTTGAGTGGGAACTTAAAAGCTTCGACTGTCTGAAGCGCTGGCAGCTTCTTCTTCTTCGAATGCCTTCATGCTCCAGCTGCTGTCGAATCCGGGCGTCAGGAAACCACCCACCTAGCCTCCTTGACTTCACCGAGGATTCTTTTCTCCAGTCTCCCCAACTTTAAACATGCCAGGTGGTTGTCCAGAACGTTGGGATGGAAGGCCAAGCAATAGCTGCAAGATGAGGTGTCACGGCTAACACCTAGGCAGCAGACGCACGTGAGATGGGGATCGGTGCGCGACATCTTCTGGCCCAAGGACACCGGCGAAATCCTGGAGAAGATTTCTCTTCCGTGATTGAGGATGCAAAAGCGCAATCGCTAACTTGGACGAGTTTTCATTTCCGTAAAACCGAAGTTTTGAAAGCCAGGGCCTATGAAATGCGAGAGCGTGAGGGAGGCAACCTGTATCTTCCAGCGGAAAGGAAGATCTGGCGTCACAGGGCGGAGCCGAGGTATATACCACCCGGGTGGGAAGAGGAGCCAGCTTGAAGACTTCCAGCAAGATTTAAAGGAGAAAGGAACATGCTAAACAGTCTGGATGAACCACATATCCCCGATCCTAGCACACGTCTTACTCTAGAGATGTTATGATCTGAGACAGTTACCATACTGGAGAAGCGTGACCTGAATAACTTGTCCAGGTCATGCACATCTAGAATGTGGTGCCAGCCTCCCATCAGCTTTGACACCAGGAAGTACCTGGAGACAAACCCTGGGTGTTCGGAGGATCTGCCATGGGAACCAGGACACCTGCGGAGGAGCTGGCTATGTCGACTCTGAGAGCTGACAGCATGTCTGCGGAAACCAAGACCTCCTGTGGGGCAAAGGCTCGGCAAGGAGGGTACTGCTCGAATTCCAGAGGCAAACCCTGACCCACCACTTCTAGAACCCACCTGTCCATGGTGACAGTGGACTACGCGGAAAGGAAGTTTTGGAAGCAATTCCAAAGAATTTAAGCGCTATGGTCTACTCAGTGGGGAGCGATAAGGAGAGAACCTGCTTCTTCCAGTGAAAAGGAAGATCTGGCGTCATGGGGTGGAGCAGAGGAGTTACCACCGGGTAGGTGGGAGGAGCCAGCTTGAAGATGTTCGACATCATCTTAAAGGGAAAGGACACTGCCAGTTAGTGTGGATAGAACATCACATCCACGATCTAGAAACACCGTTACTCTCCTGTACAGTAGTACTAGAGAGGTATACAATGTTCATCCACACTTCTGGCAGTGTTCTTTCACTTTAAATCCTGTCAGAAAGTCTTCTAGCCAACTCTTCCCACCCACTGGAGTGGTAACTCCCTCGGAACTGCCCTGTAACATCATATCTTGCCCACTGGAAGCAAAAGTTGTGTGCTACTTGCCAGGGGAGGTCAGGTGGGTCAGTGTGAATGAACATCATATACCAAGAAAGTACAGTTACGTAAAAACTTACCGTAATAGTAGATCTGCCGAGAACTGTCTCTTGCAGTAAGCCATCACTTATGGGAGTATCCACCAGGTGGCACTGTCACATGGCAGCTTATTCCAGCAGTCTTCTGGGGGGCCACCCACATGACATCACTTCCTATGGTTCTGCATCAGAGTGGTGGCCCCAGCACCCTCTCACCATCTGCTTCGAGAGCACAGCCTGGACCGAGGTAAATGAGGGCCAGAAAACAGAGAACAGCAATCCCACCCAACGCCCTGAGTTGCAGATTTGAGGCAACAAGGCAGGGGGACGGAGGGTGGGGGGACTTACTGCAAGAGACAGTCCTCTAAGATCTACTGTTAGCTGCAAGTTATTACATAACTGTACTATCTTCCGAGGACTGGTCTCTTACAGTAAGTCATTACTATGGGAGAAGCAGTAAACTAAATGGGAGGAAAGGCAAGGCTGAAGCAGGCCAGAGGGCACGCCCGACAGTTGAGCTCATAAAACCCAGCTGTCCACGATGCCAAAGAAGCTAACTCACAGGAAATATGTCAACTGCAACCGTAGCAGCTCTGGCAGATAGGTCAAAGGCACGGAGGACAACATGTAGGAACCAGGCTGTCAGGTGTAGGGATTGAAGGTCCGGATGGAGAACCTTCCCTGAGAGATGGAAAGCAGGTCCGGCAGAGAGAAGACGCCTCAGAAGCCTGCTGCTGAGGCTAAGGAGATCGGGTACCAGAACTGGCAAGGCCAATCCGAGCTGCCAAGATCACCTGTGCCTTGTCCTCCTTACCTTGAGCAACACTTGTCGATCAAGGAAACTGAAGGAAGGCATACAGAAGGCCCATGGTTCAGGGCCTCGAGAAGGCATCCCCTTGCAGTATTCCCTGCTGAAGGGGGAGGGCACAATACAGCTTCAGCTTTGCATTCTCCCTGGCGGCAAACAGGTCCACCAGAGGGGTGCCCCACTGGGAGAACAGATCGTGTACAACCTCTGGTAAGAGAGACCACTCGTGAGATGTCTCAGCTACATGGCAGGGAGCATCCGCCAGCTGGTTGGAGACACCGACCACATGGATGGCCAGGTGATCAGCCTCCAAGATGCACACGAGGGTCCACATGTGGAGAGCTTCCTTGTACAGAAGCAGGGAGTACGTTTGGCCCTGCTTGTTGAGGTAGTACATGACATGGTCATGTTGTTGTCCATCTGGGCCTGAACCACTTGACCCCTGATGTGTGGAGTGAAATTAGTCAGCGCCAGCCGAACCGCCCTGAGCTCCAGCAGGCTGATGTGACACCAGGACTCCTCGGGGGTCCAGAGTCCATGGACTCTGTGGTCCCCCAGGTGGGCACCCCAGTCCATGAGGGAGGCATCAATCGTCGGGATGACAGTCAACCCCATGTGAACAAATGGGATACCTTCCTGCAGATGTTCTGGGACTAACCACCACTGCAGGGCGTCCCACATCTGCTGGGTCACAATGACCAGCTGGTCAAAGTGACCCCTGTGCTTAGACCACTGGCTAGCCAGCACCCACTGCAGAGAGCGCATTCTCCAGCGGGCCCACTGGACCATGCTGGTGCAGGCCACCATGTATTCCAAGAAGCAGAGGAAGTCCCGAGCAGGGTTCAACTGGCCAACCTGAAATGATTTGGCAAAGGAGGTGAGAACCACTGCCCTGTCCACCGGGAGCCGACCCCTGGCTCTGCTGGAGAGTCAAGCGCCACCCCGATGAAGGAGATCTGACGAGAAGGCCAAGCGAGGTACAGGTCTGAGGCCGGGTCCCTGACCACTCCACCTCCTGCCTGAGAAAGACCCGTGATGAGCCAGTAGTCCAGGTAGGGTAAACCCGAACCCTCAATGCCTCAAGTAGGCTACCACCAGTGTGATGCACTTGGTGAAGACCCTGGGGGCTGCAGACAGGCTGAATGGTATGGCCTGGAACTGCAGAAAGTTCCTCCGCACAGAAGCAGAGGAACCGCCAATGAGTCAGATGGATTGGGACATGAAAGAACGCGTCCCCTGCAGATCCAGGGAGCAGAGCCAAATGTTGTGCTCGAGACATGGTATGATCTGAGACAGCATGACCATCCTGAAGGGCACGGCCTGAGAAACTTGTTCAGGTTGTGCAGATCTAAGATGGCGTGCCAGCCCCTTACCCATTTGGGCATCAGGCAGTACCGGGAGACAAACCCTGGGAGAAGTGGAGTGTCCCAAAAGGCCATTACTACCTCCTTGCGGAAGAACTGGGTGATGTCATCCTGAATGGCTAACCGAACGTCAATGGACACCATGTCTTCCCATGGAGCGAGAGCTCAGTAGGGCGGGTAGGCCTCGAACTCTAGAGGCAGCCCGGCCGACCACTTCAAGTACCCATCTGTCCATAGTGACAGCAGACGCAGGTGGAAGAAAAGTGGTGGAGCCGGCTCCCCATGGAAGACCCAGGAAGGTCAGGATGGGCATGGGGAGACACCCCCATCCCATCACTGGGCAGGCTTGGAAGTAGAGGAGGATCCAGCAGAGGACCCTCCGTGATCTCGACCTCCCGGCTTCCTGATGACCAAGTCCACTGATTTTGGCCAGGGACGCCAAACCAGTTGCCGCTCAGCCAGTGACTGGGCAGGTTTTGCTGCAGGGTCTGAAGTGGACTGAAAGGGCTTCTTCTTCTGAGGCTTCTAGCCCTTGGGGTCCTTTTGGATGGAGGTCAGCAATTCCAAGGCGGCACTGGACATTTCAATCCTGGTGAGATGCCCTTCCACTCTGGGGCTGAACAAGTCAGTCCCCAAGAAGGGAACATCTGCCAATTTGTGCTGCATGTTGGCCGTAAAAGTGGAGATACACAACCAAGCCCTGTGGCACATGGCAACTGCCATGGTCATAGACCAGGTGCAGGAATCACAGAGGTCCATGGCCATTTGGAACTGTTGTTTAGCAACAGCTCAGCCCTGGTCTCTGATCTGCTTGACCATAGTCTGCAGGTCGGTGGGCAGGTGAGGAAGCACCTTGTCCAGGGAACCCAAGAGGGCGTGCGAGAAATGGGCCATGAGAAGGGCCGAACTCGCTTGCTGAAGGCTGAGTGAGGAGGCAGCATACACCTTCTTAGCCCTTTTGTCCCACTTTTTGGACTCCTTGTCAGGGGTTTATCAACATCCCCAACATTGCCAGTGCGCCAGAAAATGGAGTTAGCCACAAGTCCCTCAGCCAAGGGGTGCTCCGTAAAACCAGACAGGGAGCCGTTAGGGACCAAATACTTGCGGGCCATCTGTACCGATGGTGCAGGGCAGGAGGCCAGTTGCTGCCACAGTTCCAAGGCAGGACCGAGAGTAGCATCCTAGACAGAGAAGGCTTCCACTGGAGAGTCGTCACGGTCAAGAATGTCAGTCAATGGGTAGCGCCTGCTCTGCATGGGCTCCAGTTGGAGTCCTGTGGATCTGTGAAGTCAGACAGAGAAAGCCCAAATAGGAAGTGGCCCTGATCGGTCAACAAGTTCCCCACTGGCCCTGCATCCAGCAGCCAGGAGTGAAGGGAAGGACCTTCTGATTCAAGGAATTGTAAACGCAGCCAGCCGACCGCCCCAAGTCCACACGGCGAAGGCGGTCTGGGGTGACGGTGACCGACAGCTGATGGGTAAGCCCTTAGCCGGGCTGGGAGTCCTTGGTTGGAGCGCCAGTCACAGGCTGTTTAGGCTGTGGTTCCACCAAATCGGTGGAGAAGCTGGAGGGGAATGCAACAGGACCAAGTGACTGCTACTGCCAAAGCGTTGTCCGTTGTGGCTGGGGTAGGCAGCCAGGGAAGAACCAGGGAGGATGCCAAGATTGGCTTAACCCAGGTGAACAAGAGCTGCTGTCACATGAGCTCCTCGTAGCGCCAGCACAACTTGCGTTAGTGCCTCTCCTCTCCTGAAGAGGATGAGGAGACGAGGAGTTGGGGCCTCGAAAAGGAATGCCTCCAGAGTTTACTTCCTGCCTTCCAACTAGCAGGCGTTCTGCAGCAGAGCTCTGTCACCATGTGGCAGGGCTGAAGACATCAGACTGTGACTTCCAGTTCCGGTATGTCTGGCTGAGCACACAAACTGAGCAGCTCCCATCTAGCCGTGCAAAAAGGGCGATTTACTGCAAAAAAAAAAAAAACACTAATTCTTGGCATTCAGCAGGTAAAATATTTTAAGACATCGCCAAATGAAGACAAAATATGTCAAAACAGAACCGTAATCGATTTCAACCTATTGCTGATATGTTGAAGGGAGACGACCACATGTCTGACGATGGCGAACAACATAACAGACCACCTACAGCCACAGACCAAAAGAAATCTACCTCTTCTACTAGAACTAAGAGCTGTATAAAAAAACAATCAGAAATCAATTCAGATGCAATTTTACAAGTGATCTCGGACTTAGGGCGAGGGTTCGAGAATCGCTGCAGGACCTAAAAATGGAGTTGAGTACTCTCCAAAATCGAATGACCGAGGCGGACCACCAGATCACCTTAAATGCTACCAGACTAAATGACTTAGAGGAAACAATGAGAACCATCGCTGCAGAACAACTGGCAATTTCCATCCGCAAGGAAGACACCGAAAATCGCTGCAGAAGACAAAACATAAGAATATTTGGCCAACCAGAAATTGAGGAGGGAAACGATCCTAGGGCCTTTGCGGATTACCTTCTGAGGTTGCTGCTCGAACTAGACCAAGACTTTCACTTGGATATCGGAAGGACCCACAGGGCACTTGGCCCAAAGCCTTAACGTCCGGAGGCAAGGCCTCGTTCCTTTGTGATTAGATTTCTTAGTTACCAAACAAAAGAAACCTTATTAAGGAAGGCCTGGCAGAAGGGGAGAGTAATGGGGCCAAGAAAGGTTGCTGTTTGACAGCTATTATGCTCCGCGACCCAGAAACAAAGGAGAGATTACAGTCCCTCTTTCCTACTCTATAGCCCAGAAGATTCAAGCTACACCCCATTCCCTGCAAAACTAACTATATTCCTTACATCTGGCCAACACACCTACAATTCTGCCACCGAAGCTATAACTGATCTTTGAAGAGGGAAGTGATTAATGAAAAATCTGGAGACACAGTCAAATCATGCATAGGCCAAATTAATCAGAGGAACAGAAAGGAACTCAAGAGCACAATTCCAGATGAAAGACATTTTACAGCGACTCCAGCAGTTTAGGAATCCAACACTGCCTACTTGAATAATACCAGAAGCTGAGTAGTTATTCCTTTCTTTTGGTTGTGGCTTAAGGATGTTCCCCAGGAGACTGTAAAGGGAGGAGGGGACGGTGAGTGAGCCGGGGGCTAAGGGCATCTGTAATAGGCCCAGGCAACAATACTTTAACTACATTCTTAACTTCTTTATTTGACTAATTGGCTTTGGGTTGCAATAATGGGCCGCATATAGCTCCTAGATGGCGGAGATCTTCTCAAGCTAAGGAGCTAAGATAAGGAGACCATTGCCCTCTTCCTGGGGTCTCCTTCCTGACCCCCCTCCCAGCAGGCACTTCCTTTCCCCACAGAGCAAGCTGTCTTAAGCTGGTCCCGACTGATTCTGGGAGACTCTGCCCAACCTGACAAGAAGGTCGGGGTAATCGTGCCCTGAAAGGAGGGAAAAATCCTGAATAATCAGAACAAACTAAATAAAATTGCTGCACATACGAACTGCAGGGTTTTTAGTCCCTCTTACGTAGCAATGGGCAACTGAACAGCAAGGCCAGGACAATTTGGAGTGTAGCAGCTTCAATTATAATGTTCTGTTATATGTCTCTTTGCAGTATGTCTCTTTGCAGATGACACAAAGATCTGCAACAGGGTTGATACACAAGATGGAGTGGAAAGGATGAGAAGGGACTTGGCAACGTTGGAGCAATGGTCAAATGTATGGCAGCTCAGATTCAATGCAAATAAGTGCAAGGTAATGCACATGGGAAACAAAAACCCAGGGAAGAGTACACAATGGGGGTAGATACTGACAACAGTAAAATAGAAAGGGGCCTGGGGGTAATTATATCAGATGACCTAAAGGAGGGCAAGCAATGTGAGAAGGCAGTAAGGAAGGCTGGGGGGATACTGGGATGCATAGGAAGAGGCATCAATAGTAGAAAACAGGAAGTTGTTATCCCTCTGTACAGACAGTTGGTGAGACCCCATCTGGAGTACTGCATGCAGTTCTGGAGACCCCATCTCCACAAAGACAGACAGAGTGGAGGCTGTCCAGAGGAGGGCAACCAAAATGGTGCAGGGTCTGCACCAGAAGACATATGAAGAAAGACTAAAGGAGTTTAATATGTATACCCTTGAGGAAAGAAGGGAGAGAGGACATGATAGAAACTTTCAAGTACCTCAAGGGAATTAACAAAGTCCAAGAAGGTAGCTTCTTCCAGAAAAAGAGATGTGCAAGAACAAGGGGGCACAATTTGAAGATTGAGGGAGGACGGCTCAGAGGTAATGTGAGGAAGTATTTTTTCACTGAGAGGGTTGTGGATGCATGGAGCAGCCTCCCTGAGGAGGTCATGGAGTCAAGAACAGTGGGGGACTTCAAGAATGCATGGGACAGGCATAAGGCAGTCCTAGTGGGGGATAGGAGGAAGTAAGCTGTTGGTTAACTAGGATCTGCAGCTTATCTGTTAGGTAGGAAAATGGGCAGACTAGGTGGGCCAAGCGGTCCTTATCTGCCGTCAAATTCTATGTTTCTATATATAATACTTAATTGTTGGTATATTTACTATAATGTAAGGCAGGGGTTCTACAGCCTACCCCTTGCTGATATGATGCTTACGATTTTAGGAGCAAAAAAGCAAAATTAAGAAGGGCGTATAACTTCAATGAAAGAGGTAATCAGGTTGTAATTTTATGGCTATCTATAAGAGGTCACGTCCCCCTTTTTAAGATTAATGAGCAAAAGAAAAAACAATGAAACTTCAGCTGGGGGGGGGCTCCACAGTGAGACAGATTCAGTTCCATTGGGAGCTAGATTGTCCGCAGTTTTGGGGCGGTTTTCACTGGGTCAGCTGCAGCTCTTTGGACTTCTATGGCAGCAGATGGGGTCGGAGAAAAGAATAAGACTAAATGAAGGGCCATCCAACTTTTATAAATATACCACACAGGGTTATTTGGAGGAGGGGATTTAATTTTGGATTATGGAACCTGATAGTTGGGGAATTTGTTAAATTATAGTATTGATCTACTTCAAACGAAATGTTGGGGGGAATATAGAGATATAGTTTAAAAGATTAGATAATGAACAAAACCTAAAATGGGCTGCAATTCAGATAATGCCCACTAGAGGTAGTCTTCCCTCTTTCTTAAGGCGAAAGAGTAAAATAAAGCCATATAATTAGTTCATTAGATGGGAAGCTTCTCGGATAAGGCATGCAAATGTCGCCAGACACACTGGTACCTCCACGGAATGGACTTATCTCCATTCTACTTGGGGCTATAGTGCTCATTCTGGGTACTACCCTTGCCCAGATGGGTTATAAACTCCTCTCCTGCTTCGAATGAAGACAAGGACAGGAAATTTCAGGGGGAGCTCCTGTTGAGCACCTCCCAAACAGAAGTCATTTTGTACAAAGTTCTTTTTAAAGTTAACAGGTTTAAGTACAGCTATTATGTACTAATAGTTCAGTTATGTTACTTTAGTTAGGGAGATCATTGAACTGGGGGGGGGGGGCATTCTGGCTCCCAGTTACCGAGCATATGTTACCATATTGCTGAGCAACCCATTTATAAGTTGGTTAATTCAATGGCTATGTGATGTGGTAATTTGGTATACTTTACGAAAAACATGCTTAATAAGGGATGATTGGAAGGCTGGATACCACATAGGGGAGGGCCTGAGAAGGGATAAATAATACACGAGTCAAGAGTTTATCCAGAATAAAGATGTTTAATACTATACTGCATATATACAGGAAAGCTGAATTTACACTTTGGTTTTTGGACAGCCGACCCCTGCAAGGGAATGGTCTGGAAAATACAAATCTTCTACCACCTAGAGGAAGGGAAAAAACAGACAGTTAAGTCCCAAAGAAATAAAGATGTCAGTTGACCCAATCAAGATTATTTCATTAAATATAAAGTACAGCCTCAATATGGACTTAGCAGATCAGATGTATTCCGTTATTTCCATGTCAGGAACTATATACTCAGAAATCAAATAATTCAACTCAAAATTCAAGATCCAACCCAGAATTACTCAAATTATTTATGGAAGCTACAAGGGAAGCTTGAGTAAGCACTTAATAGGCAACAATATATACAGAATTGAGAAACGAAGAAAAGGAATCAACTGAATCTATATTACAGGAATGGAACAAAGATCTCCACCTAGAAATAACCATGGAGGAATGGAGGATCAGCTGTGAGTGCGTAAAGATCACTTCCTCCATTTTGAGAGAATTTGATGAAGTATCGCCCCGCTTTTTAGAGCTCGGCAGTCCTGATCAAATTCTTCCGAAGTGTATGGAGTATGCTGGCTTAAAGTGTCAATGTCCGAGGGCAACACTGGGACACATATTCTGAGAGTGTCCTTGTTTGATGCCCTTTTGGCTATCCTTACAAATATAATTAACCAAATTAATAGAACAAGGGATAGAATTGACAGCTAAACAGGTTCTGCTAGGGATCTTTCCAGACCATTCCCCACCATGGGAAAAATACAGGTTACTCACCTGTAACAGGATTTCTAGGAATGGTATATGTTGTTCATCCACACTTCATGGCAGGTTCCTTGCCGGAAGGTCTTCAAGCTGGCTCCTCCCACCCACCCAGGTGGTAAAACTCTCGGCTCTGCCCCATGATGCCAGATCGAGTGCCCGCTGGAAGCCAGTTGTGCATCAAGATGGGAGGTTGGGTGGTTGTGTGGATGAACATATACCATTCCTAGAACTCCTGTTACAGGTGAGTAACTGTATTTCTAGGGACATGATATGTCAGCTCAATCCACACTTCATGGCAGACTCCTAGCAGTTCTCCAGGAGAAGGGAGGCAAGGCACACACCCCCTATTTAGGAAACAAGGACTGGAGAACCGAGGTCCCAAAACCAGCATCCCGGCGTGACTCAAGGTCGATATGGTAATGGGTAATGAAGGTGTGCGCTGACTTCCATGTAGCAGCCCTGCAGATTTGCTGGATAGGGACGTCCCTGGAAGCAGCTACCGATGCAGCGATACAGCAGGTAGAATGAGCTCTTATCCCTTTGGGAGGCTCCATGCCCGCCAACCTTTAGCAGAGATCTAGGCAGGAGGTGAACCACCTGCCTATCGTCTGCTTGGCTGCAGGTCTGCCAGGTGCGGCTTCAGCGTAGGTGACAAACAGCTGGCGAACCTCTCCCCGAACTTCAGCCATTCACTCCTTATAATAAGAGAGCGCTCTTCGACGGTCCAAAGTACAGAGCCTATATTCGGCCTCCAAGGTGTGATTGGGATAGAACACCGGCAGAGTCAACACCTGGTTAAGGTGAAACTCCGATATCACCTTTGGAAGGAACTTCGGGTGGGGACGCAGGACAACCTTGTCCCTATGGAAGACCAGATAATGAGACTCGATGGAAAGCACTTGGAGCTCTCCCATCCTTCTGGCTGATATGATAGCCACCAAGAAGGCGGTCTTCCACGACAGGTGAGAGATGTCACACCTGTGCATCAGTTCGAATGGCTTGCCCATGAGCTTAGCCAATACCAGCAGTAGATCCCACGGAGGTGGAGGTTCTCACACCGGAGGGGATATGTGATCAAGGCCTTGGAAAAAGCACCCAACCACCTTCGCCTGCACCACCGACTGCTTCCCGGCCCGCACCCGGTAAGCAAAGATGGCTGCCAGGTGCACCTTAAGGGTCGTCGACCGAAGCCCTAGCAGAGAAAGGGACCACAAGTAGTCCAGAATGCTTGCCAAGGAACAGGAGGAAGGGTCCAACCCTTGCCCTGACACCAAATGGAGAATGTCTTCCATTTGAAGGCATAGCATTTCCTGGTTGACTCCTTACGGGATGACTCAACAACGTTGAGGACCTCGTCGGAAAGACCCAAAGCCTGGAACTCTAGCCGCTCAGGAATCAGGCTCGTCAGGTGCAGAAACTGAAAGCCCGGGTGGAGAACCTTCCACTGGTTGACTGAGATCAGGTCCAGGCGGGCTGGGAGCCGCCTCGGGAGCCTAGAGCTGAGGCTGAGGAGATCTGGATACCAGAACTGGCGGGGCCAGTCTGGGGCTACCAGAATCACCTGCGCCTTGTCCCTCCTCGCCTTGAGAAGCACTTTGTGGATCAAGGGAAATGGGGGAAAGGCATAGAAGAGACCCGGGATCCACGGCCTCGAGAAGGCATCCCCCTGCAGAGAGCCCTGCTGAGGGGGGTGGGCATTAAAAAACACACTCAGCTTCGCATTCTCCCTGGAGGCAAACAGGTCCACCTGAGGCGTGCCCCAGTGGGAGAACAGATCTTGTACTATCTCCAGCAGGAGAGACCACTCGTGAGACGCAGCCCCTATCTGGCTTAGGGCATCGGCCAGAGTGTTGGAGGCTCCTGCCACATGGATGGCTAGGAGATCCACCTCCAGGCTGCGCACGAGGGACCAAGTGCGGAGAGCTTCCCTGCACAGGGGCATGAAGTGTGTCCCACCCTTGCGGTTCAGGTAGTACATGGTTGTGATATTGTCTGTCTGGACCTGGACCACTTGACCCCGCACAAACGGAGTGAAGGCGGTGAGGGCTAGACGGACTGCTCGAAGCTCCAGCAGGTTGATGTGGCATCGGGACTCCCAAGGAGACCAGAGGCCATGCGCTCTGTGCTCCCCCAGATGGGCACCCCAACCCATCAGAGAGGCGTCGGTCGATAGAGAGACCGTCATCTCGGGGTGTACAAACGGGATGCCCTCCTGCAGATGAGCTGGAACGATCCACCACTGGAGAGTGTTCCACATCTCCTGGGTCACTGAAACTGGCTGGTCCAAAAGACCGGAGCGCTGTGACCATTGGCTGGCCAGTCCCATTGTAGGGGGCGCATGTGCTAACGGGCCCAATGGACCACACTGGTGAAGGCCGCCATGAGGCCCAGGAGGCGCAGGAAGTCCTGGGCAGGTGCAAATGCCAAACCTGAAATGATTGGGCAAAGGAGGAAAGAACCTCGGCCCTGTCCGCCGGGAGCCGTGCTCTGGCTCGAAGACAGTCAAGCTCTGCCCCGATGAATTGGATCACCTGCTTTGGCACGAGTTCCGACTTGGCCTCGTTGATGAGGAGGCCAATCTGAGAGCAAACCTGGAGGACCAGATCATTGGACCACTCCACCTCCAGCCTGGAGGAAGCCGCAATAAGCCAGTCGTCCAGGTAAGGGTACACGCGGAACCTTCGGCGCCGCAGGAATGCTGTCTCCACTGCCATGCATTTGGTGAAGACCCTGGGAGCTGGAGAGAGGCTGAAGGGCATGGCCTGGAACTTGTAAAGGGACCCCTGTGCTCTGAAGCGGAGGAATCGCTGGTGGGACAGACGGATTGGGACATGAAAGAATGCATCCTGGAGGTCCAGAGAACAGAACCACACGCCTCGTTCCAAGGATGGAATGATCTGAGCCAGAGTGACCATCCTGAACGTTCGAGACCTTAGGAACCTGTTCAGGTCATGCAAGTCTAGGACGGGGCGCCAGCCCCCCGTCCGTTTTGGGACCAGGAAATACCTGGACACAAACCCTGGGTCTGGTGGAGGATCCGCCACCTCCCTGATCATCTCCTTCTGGAGGAGCAAGGCATTGTCAGCTCGGCGTGCCAACAAGAGGCTGCGGACCCGTAGCCCCCATGGGCGACAGCTTGGAAAGGCGGGGCCTGCTCGAACTCAGAGGCAGACCCTTTCTACCACTTCCAACACCCAGCGGTCCGTGGTGATAGCGGACCAGGCGGAAAGAAAGTGGCGGACCCGTCTCAATGGGGAACCTAGGGGGAGTGACGAGGCTGAAGGCGACACCCCTCAACCCGTCACTGGGCAGGCTTGGAGGAGGGACCAGCCGAGGGGCCTCCCGGGCCTTTTCCTCCCTGCTTCCTGCAGGAGGAAGCTGCAGGCTTGGCTTTGGGGTGCCAAGTGCGAGCCTGCTGGCCCTGATGCTGGTGTTGCTGGGCCGGACGTGCCGCAGGGGCAGAAGGGCGAAAGGGCTTATGCTGCTGCTGGCGGCTTTTGTCCTTCTGGGCAGATGTGACCGAGTCCAAGGTGGCATTGGACTTCTCGATCCTCTGGAGATGGCCTTCCACCCCGGGCCCGAACAAGTCGGTACCCAGGAAGGGGACGCCTGCCAGCTTGTGCTGGGTATCCACCGTGAAGGTGGAGATCCGCAGCTGCCACTGCGGCGCATGGCCACTGCAGCCGCTACTGACCGGGCACAAGAGTCTCCAATATCCAGAGCAGTTTGGAGCTGCTTCGCTTAACACGCACTTCCCTGATCCTACACCTGATTGACCGTAGTCTGGAGGTCAGCTGGGAGAAGAGGGATCACCTCATCCAGGGAGCCCATAAGGGCGTGGGAGAAGTGCGCCATCAGTACGCCGAACTGGCCTGACGGAAGCCTAGGGAGGACACAGCGTACACCTTACGCCCGGCATAGTCCAGCTTTTTGGACTCTTTGTCGGGAGGCTTGTCCACGTTCCTGGTGTTCCGGGAACGCCGGAAAACACTATCAGTAACAAGCCCCTCTGCAGAGGGGTGCTTCTAAAACCCGGACAGTGAACCGGTGGGGACTGCATACTTCCTGGCCATCCTAGCTGAAGGAGCAGGACAAGAAGCCGGCCGCTGCCATAACTCCAAGGCTGGGCCAACATTGGCTTCAGCCACCGGACAGGCCTCCGTGGGAGAATCCCTTCAGTCCAGTATCTCCATGAGGGGATACTTGGCCTGCTTAGACACGGGTTCGAGCTGCATCCCAGTAGATTCCGAGATGAGCCGAAGCAGACCCATGAACGAGGATGGGCTCTCATCCACCGACTGTCCCCCAGTGGACTCCAGGTCAAGGGGCCTGGAGAACAGGGAAGAGTCGTCATCAGACTCCGAGGAGTCTGCGAACAGCTGCCTAGGGCCTGAGCCACCCTCCACCTGCCAAGGACGGTCGGGAGTGATTGTGACCGACAACCGATGGGGCAACCCCTGACCCGACCGAGAATCCTTGGTCGGAGCCCCAGATTTAGGTTGTGGAGGTGGGGGTTCCACCACAATAGGTGGCGCAGCTGGTTTCGGCCGAACAACCGGCGCCAGTTTGAGCTCCTCAACAACCACGAGGGGTTGTTTCGGCCGTTCAGGTGACAGCCACTTAATGGCCAGGGAAGGTGATGGGGTCGGCTTGTTCCCCGGGTCAGAAGGAGCTGCTGCCACATTAAGTCCTCGCAGCATCCGCAAGAACTTGCGCCAAGCCTTCCTCCGAGGAGGAAGAAGACTAGGACAAGTGGCGCCGCCGCTTGCCGGGTGCTCAGACCGCACCACCGGGACAATGACGAGATTAGATTGGCTGGACCAAGAGGAGGTCCGAGACCGCCTGTGTTTCCGAGGTGAGTCTGGGAGGAGCTGGGAAACCCGCCTCCTTTGGCTCGGGAACCTTAAACGGGGACTCCGGCACAGGAGGCGCAGGCAAGTCCTCGGTTTCCACTGGGGGAACCGGTGAAGAAGGGTTGTCAGCTTCTCCAGTCGACAGCCCGTCTGACGGGTCGAGAAAAATCTTGAGCACGCAGACGGGTGTCTCGGCCAGCTGACCTAACGGGACACCGTGAAGCCAGCAGCCTTAGCCGCAACCTCAACCGAGTGAGTGTCAACTGTCAGGAAGGGGACCTCTCTGCATGACGACGGTGGGACTTACCCTTCAAGTCCTTCTTCTTGGACGAGAGGAGTGTCGATGGACCCTCACCTTCGTGGAGAGGGACTGACAAAGCTCCTAAAAGAAGCTGTGGAGGAGCCCAGGAGGAAGCGGGATAAATGCTGAACCAGGAGGACGAAGATCGCCTGGGCCGCCTCCTCTCGAGGGCGATCACCTGCTCAAGTTGCTCAGCCAAGCCCGTGCGGACACGGCCAGCGGCCCTTGACTTCACCGTGGAATACATCTCGGGCGCCCAAGTTGGAGTCTGGCAGCATGGTCTTCGAGGACATTGGCGAGAAGGACTTGCAAATCGCAGGCCTCGGATCGTGGTCAAGCCCGAGACAAATACACTACGTGGAATTGCGGATCGTCAGAGACACCTTCTGCCAGCATGGGCACCACCAAAACCGAGTCGACTTATCCATCACAGCCGCGATAGAAGAAACAGACCGAAGTCTTGTAAACTTTAAAATTAGTTTCGGGTTAACCGAAGAGTTTGGATCCAGTCTAAACGCAGAGCGCTAAGGAGGGAACTTGAGCTCAAGCAGTAAGGAAGCTCTGGCGTCATGGAGCGAACACAGTCTTACCACCGGGTGGGTGGGTGGAGCCAGCTGAAGACCTTCTGGCAAGATTTAAAGCAGCAAGGAACCTGCCAGGAAGTGTGGATTGAACAACATATCCATGGGCCTAGAACAAACTAGTTTTACCAACAGTTAGCAAAAATGGGAGCAAAGGGCCTCTTTAGCGTGACAGCGATTTGGAAGGAACCTTCTTCTTCTAGCAGAAAGGAAGATCTGACATCAAGGGGCAGTGCCGAGGAGTTACCACCTGGGTGGGTGGGAGGAGCCAGCTAGAAGACTTTCCAGGATTTAAAGGGAAAGGAACACTGACAGAAATGTGGATCAATATCGTATCCACATCCCTAGAATGGATATCGTCACAGTTCAAGTGCATGAGACACTCAGCCTGTGGCCTCCTGACTCACAAAGCTCTCTAGCTTGACAATTATACTGTACACAGCTGCTATGTACTACACCCTGTTGTGTAGCACTCTTAATTTATACAGCACAGTTTGTGTCACACATGAAAAAAGGATTTTTCAGTGGATCCTAAAACTGTGTATCAGTATGACCTGGATTATGAAAACTAAACACCTACTTGGTATGTTTTTATCATTTCTTGGCAGTTTTTTCTAATCTGCTCAGACTCCTCTTTCGCCTGTGTTAGCTTGGCCATCGTGTCTTTGAGTTTGTCTTTGGTTTCCTGCAACGTACACAAAAATGAACAAACATTTATAAGTTGCGATACGAGAACTCTACAGATAATAGACATTTAGCATTCTTTGGCTTTTCTGGTTTTACAGAATAAGTCACTTAGATAAAACTTACAAATTTAAAGCCCTTGGTTGATTACATAGAGCAGTGGGTTAAAAACAATCAAATCAAAAGCCTTCAGGAATTCAGATAACACAAGTAGGAAAAACAAATATTTTCAGTTACAAGTTCAATTTGCAACCTTCAAATCTAAAGGGTAATTTAATTATACATACTGTAGCATCACTCAAAAAGTCTTTATCAACTATTGTTTACACTGCAAGCTGTTAGTTTATACAAAGTTTACACATACTGTACCAACCTTATGTGCATCCGTTTCTGTTTTTAACTTGTTTTGTGCCCACTTTACTTTAATGACATGGGAACTGATTTCCTCCTTCATATTTTTTCAACCTCTCTGTTTAGTTTCTGTTGTTTCACCATCCTATGGTATTGAATAAAGGAACAATGAAAGACAACAATATACACAAAGTCATCAGTTCAAATTCTTTTTTTTTTTTTGTCAATTCTTTTCCCACCTCCAGACCCAGAACTCTCTTGGGCTACTCAGCTAACCACCGCTTCTACCGCCCACTGTGATCCTACCTCCTCAAGGGCACATTTTCCTCACAAACCTCCTGGCCCAGGATCCGTAAGGAGATCAAAGGGTGGAGGTGAGATCCAGTGTTGGGTGGTGGTGGCAGCCCAAGAGTTGGTGCCTATCTGAGCTGGAGGGTTTTATTCTTTGATCCCTCCCATGATGTGGTCGCAATGCTGCTCAACTCATTACGTGAGTGCTCCCCACGCCCCGAAAGGCAGCTGCCCAACCCCCCAGTATGTGATCCCGACGCTGTAGTACACTTGGTCTCCACCAGATGTCACTATCTGTGCGGGATACGACCCACCTCCCTCCCCTCCCACCCCCCAGCGGCCCAGGCTCGCTCCCAAACCCAGGTCGCTGGTGTGGCGTCCAGCACCTCAACCCTCAGCACCACCGGGCCGGCTACCAGTTCAAATTCTTAAAGGAGAACTATGCTGAAACTGGTTCCAGTTCTGTTACAATTTCATCTTTACTGGCCTTTTTTGTAACCTCATTGGGTGTTTCCGATTTATACTCTGGTGTTAAGTACCATTTTAAAACTTCATGATGCTGTTTCAAACACAGGAATCCATCAATGAGATGCCTTACAAACTGCATCAGTCTGCAGGAGTGTGCTTCCCCACAGCTGGAACTTAAGCAAGTTCAAACTCTACACTGCGATCATGCTCCTCCTGTTGTTCCAATGTCAGATTTGTCTCTCTCCCTTGAAGAGAGCAGTCATCCCAAAGTCATCTCCAGCTTTCTGGTCTTTAATACTTTTCTATATACTATCACTATTTATTATTTTATTATAATAACTGGAGAGCGATTTTTCCCTAATGGAAACCCAGTTATAATCTGTCGTTATAACTGCAAACACGCACCAGGTTCCCAACGCTCCACGCAGGTGCCAACCTCGGTCTCCCTTCCTCAGCCGCAAGCCACCAGCCGCCACAGGACACTTCACCCAAAAAGCACTCACCAGTAAGTTAAATAAAATAAATTAATTATGATACAAAGAACAGCACCCCAACAGAGGCAGAAGGGAAGGGATAACACGGAAACACAAGCCAGACAGACACGCAGGGGAGCTGATAGGGTCCAGTTAACTGCAGGAGAGGTCCACAAAGGGAGGGAGTGGAGGAGAGAACGGGCGACAGCAACTGGAGGGAGGTGTAATACAGACTGCAACCAGCTCAGCTAAATTTCTGTGTTTAAGAAAAAAAGGAAACTTTCCAGCCACCTCGGATCACGCTTCATCCAACTGGACCGCACGTTGACAACAAATGTACCTTAATTTTATATAACTGCTGTGGCGAAAAATCGCTTCAACAATTATATAAAATAAAGGCTGGTAAACATAAAAGCTGTTATTTACATACCCTTGGTGTGGGATGCCTCAGTAAACTTATGTCATCCCCACACCTTGGGGGTATGTAAAATTCTCGCTATAACCCCTATCCAGCCAATATTCTCTATATTAAAACTGGTGATCCCTATAATGGCTGGGTAAGTGCATTCCTGATGAACACCATAATAACCACTCAATTCTGTAATAACCTCGATAGTGGGTTATTAACAGCATTTTCTTCCTCGGACTCTCACTTCACTGTATTTATGCGAGTACAGTGGCTGCTTGGGGACACGCCACACAAAATGCAACTCAGTTTTTCTCTGTGGAAACCCTGCACCAGTTATTATAAAACATAATACCTATGCAAAGTTTGTTTTATGAGATTTTCACTCACCCGTGATGTGTGATAATTTCATAAACCACTCAACTTAGCTCTCCGGGTTCATAGATTATCGCAACACCTCAGGCGGTAAAATCCTCGTAATGCTCTGCACAGGCATCATTCTCTATGTACAGTTAGTTTTTCGATCACAATGCACTGGTTAGGGTGCTTATTATTAAAATGTTGATCATTTTTGCGATTTCTGCGGTGCCGAATCAGTTCCCAGGAACTGGATAAAGCCAATTTATGAAGTGGTTCCCACTTGTGGGAACCAACTGCATTTTGACTAAAAACTTTAAATCCCTTACATTTTTATTCATTTAAAAACATTTTTATACATTACAGAAATACTGAAACACAGAAAATGATGACAGAAAAAGACCATAACAAACCCGGAACCTATTGTCCATGCAGGGTTCTAACCCACACTATCCGCCCCATGCTTTTTTTTTTTTAAATAAGGAGAATAATGTGGTTCCTTGAAAGCTGGAACCATGATGCAAAGGACTTTCTCCGGTTTCCGGTAACAAATGGGGAACCACAGAAAAAGTAAATAAGATGACCAAACAGTTTTACACACTACGTACTAGGCCCCCCGTCCCCAAACTGGCCTCACCAGAGAAGTAAATATCAAGTTTTCACATTACTGTATGGTGGCACTCAAGGATATTACGACCCACTGGCTTTCCAACTATACTGGGACCAGGTAGGAATGGAGAGCCTGAATGACCTGCGTAGCACAGACGGAGCAAATCACAGCAACCCTCAGGCTCACTTTACAAAATGTACAGATAAATGGTCACCTTGGATTAGATATATGATAACGTTACAGCCATGATCACTATGAAAGAGGAAGCGTAGATGGCCTCTGAAGGAAAATACTCAGACCACAAACAGATAAATATTAGAGAGGAATACAGACACTTTGGTTTTTCTTAAAAGTTTTATAAACTGTTTGATTATTTTTAATACACTATTTTATAATATGTTTCCTAGTGTTGTAAAAGAAATGCTATCTGAATAAAAAGTTGAGCTGTCCAAATGCCAACTGTTACATGCATTAAACCCCACTGTTATGTCTGGATATCTTCTTCAACAAGAAAAAGTTACTTACCATAGTAATATGGTTTCTTCCAGGGGATCCCTCAGTATGCTTGACTAATGTAGTTATGACAGCTGGGTTCAGCTGCCCCAAGGTTAAGTTTATGTTAGTGATGCCAGAGAATTAGCCAATTAGGTTGTGTTAAGAGTGCTGCCTGTAGGTTGTGCTGGAGGGTAGTCAGGCTCATTTCGAAGCTTATTTATTTATTTACGAGATTTACCAGGAAAGCATACTGAGCTAAAAGCTCAATTCCAGATGCGACCTGGGGCCGAGATCCATAATTACAATACATGGATATAAACAATAAACAGAAACATTTTTGGGAAGTCAAGGCTTTCCTATAAACATTTGTTTAGAGAATACAGACAGGGGTTCATATATACATAGTTCAGAGTGACAGGGTCCATACATTACATATACTTTTATAGTACAGCAAGCAGGAATAATTAGAGTAATTAGTTATAACAGGAGCAGCTGGAAGAGAAATGGGCTCTAAGTAGAGGGTTGCGTTGGTATGTGTTCTGTGCATGTCTTATGGAGGCCGGCAGAGCATTCCAAATCTGTGGGATTCGGAAACTAAAGGTGGCCTGGCCTCTGGAAGTATGCATGAATGGGACGTGCAGCACTCTGGGATCTGTGTTCTTGAGGGAGTACGCAGGAGGGGATTGTTTGGAGAGGGTAGAGGCCAGATGGGGGGAGGTGGGACCAGAATTTGGCAGCAAACCTAACGAGTTTATTTGTTCTACCATCGTGGAGGGACGGCAGGGTAGCAGAGCTGTACAGGTTGGCAATGGTGAGTGGATTGTGGACAATCTAGAATGAACCGCAGAAGGAGTGGAACATGGTATCTAGGCTGGCCAGAGCAGACGTGGGGGCAATGGAGTAGACTATGTCTCCGTAGTTGAAAACAGGGAGAATCATTTTTGGACAATGGCGAGCCTAGTTTGTGTAGGGAGGAATTTTTGTTGTGGAATAGAGCACCTAGCTTGGGAGTAGTCTCTTGTGTAGTGAGTCGATATGAGAGGTGAAATCTAAGTGCTGGTCTAGCCAGAGCGCTAGATATCTGAAGAAAGTACAATTGTCCAGGGGTCCCGTCCGAGGTTTTGAAAGGGGGCAGGGGGTTTGGCGGGAAATTCTTTGTTGGGATCCGAATGTTTGTGATACAGTTTTTTTGGGGTTTAGGAATAGCTGGTTTGTCCTCAACCAGCACTGGATGGCATAGAAATCCTCCTGGAGTAGGTTTGCTACACTTTGTGTGGTAGGGCCGGAGGCATACAGGACAGTGTCATCCACATACATTTGGATGGATGAGTGGGTACATGCTGATGGGAGGTCATTTAGAAAAATGGAAAAAAGTAATGGGCCTAGGACCGATCCTTGTGGGACACCGGTAGTGACTGGCAGGGGGTTTGAAGTGTGAGAGGCCAGTTTGACTGTTTGCTTCCTGTCCGCTAGATAGTCATGGAACCAACCAATGGCCAGCTCAGAGAACCCTGCATTGGAGAATTTTGAGAAAAGTAGGGAATGAGAGACGGTATCAAAAGCCTTGGCTAGATCTATGAAAATGGCCGAGGTGACGTGACCTTTGTCCATGCCAGTGAGAATGTCACCAGTGACACGTAGCAGGGAGGTGGTGGTGAAGTGGGATTTACGGAATCCCAATTGGAACGGAGTGAAAAAGGAGGAGGCTTCCAGGTAAGGAGTGAGCTGGGACATGACTAGCCGTTCCTGTAATTTGGCCAGGATTGGGAGCAGGGAGATGGGTCTGTAGTTTTCTGGGGAGAAGGGGTCACCACCTTTTGGCAGGGGTATGGCTATCTTCCAGGCAGTGGGTAACTTTCCCAGAGAAAGAGAGGTTAAAAGGGCAGTGAGAGGGGCAGCTACGGCTGGAGCACACAGGAAGAGCATCTTTGGTCCAGGGGCGTAGGGCACTTGCCTTGTTTGGGTTCAGGGCCCGTAGTGAGCTTAGTACTGCATGGGTTACTGGGCGGAAAGAGAAAGGCAAGACTGTGGGGGCAGGCTTTGGGGGCATGAGCTGTGGGAGGGACCAGGAGGAGTGGATTCGGGAAGGAGGATAGGAGTTTGGCAGTGCAACTGGAGAAATGTGTATTAAAGGCTTCCGCTACACAGATGGGGTCGGAGATGTGGGAGCCCTGGTCGGATAGTATAGGAGATGGGGGTGTAGTGGGGGGGGAGAGCAGGGATTTAAGTGATTTCCAGAAATCAGTCGGGTGGTTTATGTTCTTACTAAACGCCGACAGAAAGTATGTCTTCTTTGCTTGCCTGATGGAGTATGTGCATGCATTGCGGAGCTTTCTATATGTGAAAACGGTTTCCTGTGTTCCAGTTCTCTTATCATTTTTCCAGGCACGGTCTCTGGTGTGGCAATTCCTGATTATGTCGGCTGAGATCCAGGGAAGATGCGCCCCTCTAACTCTCTTTGTCCGTAGGGGGGTGTGTCTGTCCCAGATTTTTAGGAAGCAGGTTTTGAGGGGCAAAAGGCCCCAAAATCTCTAACCTATCCTAGAACAAGAAAAAAACATGAGAAAGAGAACCAGGAAAAAATAACTACATACAACATACTGTACAAAACTGTGAAACATTACACATATTAAATCTCAACAGTAAGAAAATTTGGCCTAAGGCATGGACTGCAGAACTAATCTCAGCAAGGTTATGTGAGGGAAGGATGGGTGGGAAGTCAAGCATACCAAGGGATCCCCTGGAAGAAACAATATTACTATGGTAAGTAATTTTTTCTTCTCACCCCAGGAATCCCTCACTATGCTTGACTAATACAGTTTGCAAAGCAGTGAAGTTGGGAGGAGGGAACAGAACCTACTTTGGTAACAGGTTCTGCAGGACTGCTGTGCCAAATCTGCCATCTGATCTGGGCTGTACAATCAAGCAGTAGTGCTTTGTGAAGGTGTGTACAACTTTTCCAGGTAGCTGTTTGCAGCTATCAAGCAAGGGATGTCCCTGCAGCTGCCACTGAGGCTGCAGTGCCCCTAGTGAGAGGGCCTTGAGGTGGCTGCTTGCCAGCCTTACTGTAACAGAACTGGATGCAAGAGACTCCATCA
The DNA here is from genome assembly GCA_016271365.2 of Neoceratodus forsteri. NCBI lineage: Eukaryota > Metazoa > Chordata > Ceratodontiformes > Ceratodontidae > Neoceratodus > Neoceratodus forsteri. The sequence continues at coordinate 927,377,195 of CM028135.1, read as the reverse complement.
AGATATGGTTCTCTTGGATGCTGGCTTCCCTTGCCTATCTCACCATAGATGAGGAAGAGATGGGTATGACAGGCTCTGAGTTGCTTCGTATGCTCCAGGTAGTAAGTCAGTGCCCTTTGACACCCAAACTGTGGAGCCTGTGCTCACCAGGAGTGCATTTGTCTGTTAAAAAAAAAAAAAACACAGGGAGTGTTATGGATTGATTCAGGTAAAATTCAGTCACCACTTTAGGAAGAAACTTCCTATTTGTCCTGAGAACTGCTTTAGCTTTGTGGGAGATAATGTAGTTAGGTTCAGTGCAGAGAGCTTGCAGCTCTGAAATCCTTCTGGATGAAATGATGGGCACTAATAAAACAGTTTTCCAAGTGACATACTTTAAATCCGCAGTAGCCATGGGCTCGAATGGGGCTCCCGGAGTTTGGTTATGCACAAGTTCATGTCCCAAGGAGGGACAGATTCCCTAAGTGGGGGATGAAGGTGCAGCAGGCCTTTAACGAATTTCTTGAAAATGGAGTGAAAAATTATGGAATTCTCCTTACCCACAAAAAGGTAGGCCGAAATGGCTGCTAGGTGAACCTTCAAAGATGAGGCTCTAAGGCTTGATGCTTGCAAATGTACCAAGTAATCCAGCAGAGAAAGCAGGCTGGCCTGTAGTGGGTCGATTTGCCTGTCTCTACACCAGTAAGACAATCTCTTCCATTTGAAGCACAAGTCTTTTGGTGTTTGGCTTTGCCAGCTGAAGGATTCTGAGAACTTGTTCAATACTGAGAGTCTGGGAACTCTAGCTCCTCAAGTACCAAGCCTTGAGGCAAAGAGACTATGCTGGGATATGCTATTCCCTTCTGGGTTAGAGACAGGAGACTGTGAGTCATGGGCAGAGCAGAAAGTGCCAAAGCTGTCTTGTCCAGTCTGGAACCACCAGAATCATGGTGGCTAACTGCCTCCTGAGTTTTGATTGATAAAAATGTATTTTTATACAGGTACAAACATTTAAGAGATAAAATCCTATTTTCAAAGCACGCCCTGTAAGATACAGTCAAAACAAACATATACACATCACGTACTTAAAGGATATTAAAAATTCATACAACTTACTGGAACACATACAAGTAACAATTTCAGCTTAACAATTACATTGTTTTTGTAAAGACTTCTGTAAGGCCGTCTGAAATTCAGTTATGGAATTACCTAACCGAATGCCTATTGGTACCTTGTTCCAAGATCTGGCTAAGCTAGTCTGTAATGTTGCTTCTCCTAGCCTGTTACAGACTTGGAAGAATCCAGTCCAATTTACTAGCTCTCAAATTGTATTTCTTTTCCCCAGATTATATAAATGTTACCAATCATTTTTAATGGGTAGTTAGTTTTAGCTTTAATAAGCCAAAACTCCATGATAGCCAACTATATAATCTCTTTTCCTCTGGCTCAAGCCACCCCAAGTCCTGATAAATTTTGCAATGGTGAGTTCCTGTTTTACCACTGTTTGCAAAGATAGCAAGTCTATAACAGGCACGGTTTAATAACTATAATAATCGATTTGCATTTCTGTATATCAACCCCCTGTATTCTAGCACAGGAATCAACAATTATTGTACCAGTTTCTTTTCTGTATGTTTTATGAAATAAGTTGAAATACTTTTTAAAGCCCCCAGTCTCTGATTTATCTTCTTGACCACTGTTTCTATGTGCTTTTTAAAAGACAACTTCCTATCCACCAAGTTGATAGACCACCAGATCAAAGGCCTTACTGAGGTCCACAAACACAGCCCCAGTGCGGGCTGTGTTCAATACCAGATTCACAGAAGTTGTTATTAAGTTATTAAAGTTCACTAGGGCTGTGTCCGTGGACCTTCCCTACAAAAACCATGCTGACATTTCAGTCAATATATTGTATTGCTCCAAATACTGACTCAGTTGTCGATGTACAAACTTTTCCATAATCTTTGATAAAATGGGAGCAAGGCTATAGGTCTATAATTTGTAGTTAACAATGGATCCCCTCCTTGAAAAGGAACTATTTTCCCCAGTTTCCAGGCTTCAGGAATATGGAGGAACATAGACTCCAGTTCAATAAATATGCCATCATTGGTGCCATAAGAAGCAATTATTTACCATAGTAATCTTTCTTCCAAGGGGTCCTTTAGCATCAGTAACTATAGCAGTTAGCTGGCTAGGTGCAACTACCCTGGAGGTATGCCTTTAAGATAATTAGCATAATGGACTTGGGCATCAGCCAATCAAAAAAGGAGGAGTGTGCTGAGAAGGAGGAGCCTGAAGGGCTTCAGAATTTTTCAAAGATTGGCCGCCTGCCGCACAGCGTGTAGGGCTACTGCCAAGGGCGCCAGTGACCCGGTTCGGGAACGGACTCGGGCAGCTGGAGGGCTGGCCGGGGAGAAGGATTGAGCGCCCAGTGGCTGCTCTCCTCCTCCCTCCGGGTGGGGTGGGATGCAAGTCTTGCTGCTATACCGCTACCTGGGTGACCACAGGTGGAGGTGCAGTGAGACTGCACACAGCAGGGTGGAAGGATGTCACCGAGCCGAGCACCAGCATGTCGTGACATGCTTCGCCCTAGGCTTCCTAGCGTGCAGTCATCCCTGAGGTTTGGAGATAAGAAAATGGAAAAATCCTGCACCAGGCTCCGTGAGAGCGGACCCGGTCGACCAGAGAACACCCATAACCAGGCTCCATAGAAGGGGCTGGCGAGGCCTTCCGACACAGACTTAAGGACTAAGAGAGGGCTGGAGCCCTCTCTGCCCTGCCGGAGACAAACCGAGAACAAGATGGGGACAGGCTTGCGGTACCAGAAGAGAGTACCTGGGGCGGACTACGGGAGCGATATGAACTAGGGCTCCCTGAAGAAAGGATCCGGTGCAGCGAGGAGGGCAGTATAAAAAAAAAAAATAATAATAATTTTTCAAAGATTATGGGCACACACTCAAAAGTGAACAAACAGAATTAAAAAAACATGAAAACGCCCAAAACATGAAAACAGATAACAGGCTGGCCCAGTGGTGCTGTGGCTTGAGGCGCTGGACGCCACACTGCGCCACGCCGGCAACCAGGGTTTGGGAACAAGCCCGGCCGTCAAGGTCAGCAGGGGAGGAAGAAGATTGAGCGTCCGAAGACAGCTCTCCTCTCCTGGGGGCACACGCTCAGCGCCTGACTGGCCTCTGGTGGAATCTGCAGGCATAGCAAGTGCACAGCGTGAAAAAGAGGGCTGGGAGGGAGACATCAGCGGAGACGCCTTGACGCTAGCACGCGCCCACTCCCATAGAAAAATGGGAAAACAACACAGCGCTCAGTAGATGGAGCACCAGACCCCGATCCCCAGTGCCCTGCATGACCCAGTACCAGCATCCCGACGAGAACAAGAAGGACTTTGAGGGTGCACCTACTCTGTGCCCGCCTGGGAGATACAGCCACGGCTACATGGGGGTGGACTGCACCAGGCTCCAGGTAAGAGGGAGGGGACTATAAGGTCATAGGTGTCTCACAAACAGTGGAAGTGCTGCAGGCAGGGGAAGTATAAAAAGTAAAAAAAAAAACACACAGATAACAACAACCTGAGCACAAAAAGTCTTTAATTAAAGCCCAAATTTTGGCAATAAAACTGAGAATAGAGCCCTTCTCCTAAAAGGTGAACCAGGGAGGAAGGGTGGGAGCTTACTGATGCTTAAGGACCCCTTGGAAGAAAGATTACTATGGTGCGTAATTTTTTCTTCTTACCCCAGGAGTCCTTTAGCATCAGTAACTATAGCAGACTACCGAGCAGTACCAAGTGGGAGGTGGGCAGAGAACCTACTTAGGAAAGAGGATCTGAAGAACCGCCCTGCCAAATCTGGCATCAGATTTGGACTGCATATCTAAACTGTAGTGCTTAATGAAAGCGTACACAGATTTCCAGGTAGCTGCTCTGCAGACATCCAGAAGGGGTATGTCCCTTGATGCTGCCACAGAGGCTGCAGTGCCCCTGGTGTAGTGGGCCCTGAGCCCCACTGGAGGTTTATGGCCAGCTTTTTCATAGCAGAATCTAATACAAGAGACCAACCAGCGGGAAACAGTTCTCTTGGTAGCTGGTCTTCCTCTGCCTACATCCCCGCAGGTGAGAAACAACTGAGTGGAAAGGCTCTAGACTGCCTAGTAGGCTCTAGGTAGTACAAGAGAGCTCTTTTGACATCCAAACTGTGGAGCTTTTGCTCACCAGGAGTGGATTTCTCAGTATAGTAGACAGATAAAGTAACAGATTGGTTAAGGAGAAACTCTGAAACCACCTTAGGCAGAAACTACAATTAGTCCTGAGCTCAGCTGTATCTTTGTGAGGAATTATGTAATTAGGCTCAGTGCACAGGGCCTGTAACTCTAAAATCCTCCTGGCAGAGGTAATGGCCACCAGGAAGACATACTTCCAGGTCACAAACTTGATATGTGCAGTGGCCATGGGCTCAAAGGGTGGCTGCATAAGCCTGGCTATGCAAAGATTCAGGCTCCAGAGAGGAACTGGCTCCCTAACTGGAGGCTGGTGGGTGCAAGAGGCCTTTGAAAAACTGCTTGAATATGGTGTGGGAAAAAAATGACTTTTTCTTCCCCACCGAAAGCTAGGCCAAAATTGCAGCTAGGTGTAGCTTGAGGAAAGAGGGTTTCAAGCCTAACACCTGCAGATGCACCAGGTAATCTAGCAGCTAAGGGTCTGAGGCCGTAAGAGGATCTACCTTTTTGATTTTGCACCAGAGGGAGAACCATTTCCATCTGGCTGCATAAGTCTTTCTTGTGTCAGGTTTTTTAGCCATTCTCAGGATCTTAAGGACCTGCTCAGAGTACTGAGAGGATGGACACTAACTCATCAAGAACCAGGTCTTGAGGTGAAGAGAGTTGTCTGGATAATGCACTCCTGTCTAGAAAAGGGTCAGCAGAGAGTGAGTTGGTGGCAGGCAAATGGGCCTGCTACAGGATAGTGAGAGAAGGAGAGGGTACCTGGCTTGCCTGGGCCAATCCGGTGCCACCAGAATCATTGATGCAGGCTGTTGTCTGAGTTTCAGCAATACCCGGAGTATCAAGGGAAAGGGAGGGAATGCATACAGGGACCTCCCTGACCAGTCCAGGATCAAGGCATCCAGCAGAAACATTCCCGAGACTGGGGGCCTGCAACAGTACTGAAGAAGCTAGAAGTTGAGGGGAGAGGCAAACAGATCCACTTCTGGTGTGCCCCACCACCTGAACACTGTGGTTAGTACTTGCTTGTTTAGAGTCCATTCACTCTGGCCTTGACGGATGTGACTTAGAGCATCTGCCAGGGTATTGTGCTTGCCTGGGAGGTGAATAACTGAAAGACTGGCTCCCAAGGAGAAGACAAGAGACCAGATTTTCAGAGCCTCCGAACAGAGTAGCCCTGATTTGGTACCACCCTGCTTGTTTATGTAAAACACTGCAGTGGTGTTGTCTGTTTGAATTTGTACACTGTCCTTTTACAACAGGAGCAAATGTTTTGAGAGCTAGAAAGATTGCTCCAAGTTCCAGAAGGTTTATGTGCAACTCTGACTCTTGGAGAGTCCAGGTGCCACTTACTGAGGCACTGTCCAGATGAGCTACCCACCCCAAGAGGGAGGCACCTGTGGTGGTCACCTCTGTGGGAAGCAGAGCTTGGAAGGGTATCCCTACTGCCAGATTTGCAGTGTTCTTTCTCCAAAACAGGGCCTGAAGGAACTGCTCTGCCACAGGTATCAGCTTTGAAAAATCATTGCTTCTTTGAGACCAGCGAGCTCTGAGATAGGCTTGCAGGTGTCAAATCCTGTATCTGACTCCTGGGACCACTGCAGTCATTGAAGCCATGTGTCCCAAGAGCCTGAGGAAATGTCGGGCTGGTCTTGGCTGTCCCTGGATAATCTGCCACTGAAAGAAAACTTTGAATTCTCTCCCATGGGAGAAAGGCATATCCTTTCTGGGTGTCCAGCTGAGCTCCTATGAAGCTGAGTAGCTGGGTGGGTTCCAGGTGAGACTTCTTTAGATTTACCAGGAATCCCAGAGACTCCAGAGTGTGCTCTGTAAGGGAAAGGGACTCCTTGACCTGACAAGGAGACTAAGCCACTATGAGCCAATCATCTAAATAGGAGTAGACAGAGACAGACACACCCATCTTCCTGAGGTGTGCTGCTACCACTGCCAGGCACTTGGTAAAGACTCTTGAGACCGAGGACAGGCCGAATGGCATTGCAGTGAACTGACAGTGGCCCGAAGGGAGTCTGAATCTGAGAAACTTCCTGTGAGACCCTCTTATGGGTATATGAGAAAGCGTCCTTTAGGTTCAAGGAGGCCAACCAGTCTTCCTGCTGTAAGGACTATATGACTAATGACAGAGTGACCATCTTGAATTTGGGTTTTAACAAATGTTTGTTTAAATATCTGAGATCCAAGATAGGTCACCACTCCCCAGTTTTCTTGTGTCAGAAAGTATCTGGAGTAGAAGCCCTTGCCCTTTTCGTGGGCTGGAACCCTCTCCACTGCTCGTAGAGATAGAAGTTTTTTTGCCTCCAATTCCAGCAGAAGCACCTGTGTTGGGGTTAGAGGTTTTGACACCTGGGTACACTTGAGGTCTGGCATCTGCATGAACTGTAGTGGCAGACTTTTTCCACTATCTCCAGAACCCACTTGTCCGAGGTAATGAGGGACCAGTTCTGAAGATAGTGGGAGAGTCTGCCTCCTACTGGCAGAGGGGAGGTGACCTGGGCACTCACATCAGGGCTTAGACTGTATGGCTGCAGGCTGGGTAGAGGTGGCCCTTCTTTGACCCCTTCTGCCCCTCCCTCTGAAAGCACCCCTGTACTGAGAGAAATCAGACTGGGGATAGGGAATGTAAGGCCTGGGAAAATAACCTCTGCCCCTGTTGCCCCTAGGTGTTGGTTTCTGTGGGGCAGGAGGCTTAGGTTTAAAGGAGTGACTCTGCCAAGAGGCCTTGTATTCGTAGACCTTTTTCATGTAGTCAGTTGTTCTGGAATCGAACAACATGTTTTGATCACAGGGAAAGTCTATGGCCTTAGACTGGGTGTCTGGGGTCAGACTGGTAATTCTAAGCCAGGCAAAGTGCCTCAGAGAAATGGCATAGGCCATGGTCCTGGAGGCAGCCTCCTGTTGTCATCTGCCATGTGGAATTGGGATTTCGTAGCTTCCAGGGCAGTTTCTGCTATATCCACCAGCTCCTGTACCATTGTACCCAACCCACTGCGGGTAACGGCCAGGAAAGAATTACACAGTGCTTTCTGATATTTGGCAGTGAAAGCCATGTAGGAAAAAGTCTGACCAGCAGGGAAGCTGTGGTATACATTTTCTTTGAAATCTACTTTTCTGGAGCCTTGTCCAGGGATAAGGAGGACAAGGAAACCCCCAGCTTTCTCACAAGCTGCCTGCTGTACTATACTCTCACAGCTAGTATGTACAGACAGGAACTCAGTATCGTTTTTAGACAATTGGTACTTCTTCTCAGCCCACTTGTCAATCCCTGTCACAGGAGTGGGGGTCTGAAGCAGTTTCATTGTCTTTTTTCTGAAAGCATTATGGATAGGCATGACTAGCCTCTTAGGGGTGGGAGACCTTTCATCTCCCTATAATCTTTATCCTTCTCCTCACTCTGGATGGACCCCTGAGTAGGAGGTCCAGGGTGTCTAGCATATTTTGGATAAGCATAAGCATGAGGAGGGATCCTCCTGGTCAGCAGAGAAGTTCCAAAAGGAGGGTCAGGGGACACATCAGGTTTGGCCCTCCAAATTCATGTCAGGGCATCATAAAATATTCATCATCATGTGCATCACCCTGTCAGTCTCCAGAAGAGAGAACTGTGGAACAGTGCTTACCAAGCCCAGTAAATATAGACCCCATCCTTTGTAGGGTCTGAAAGATGTGCCATGCTTTCACCATGTCTTGCACAGATGGAAGTTCCTGCGCAGACCGTAGCTGTATATGTGTTTTTTCTTTATGCATTAAGCAGCCTGTTGTCTCACTATTGGCTTTCCTAAGAGAAACAGGAGCGTTTATGTCTTTACAGATTATCTTTTTAGCCACTTCATCTGCAGCTTGATCATGCATCCTTTTTTGTACAGACACGTCATCAGCGCCTTTATTATTTTTAAATTTGTGAGGAACTTCATCAGCTTCTTTGAAAGCTTTACTTTTTGGCTGGGACTTGGAGGCTTCATCAGCACCCCTGCTTGAATTTTTATTGTTAGTAATTTTTTTTTAGGTCTCTTTGTTCTTTTTCTCACCAAATTTGTGCAAAGAGAATCAGATCTGGACCAAAACACCTGAGGCACAGGTTGTTGAAAAGCTGTTAAGCCAAATCCTGTGACAGATGACACACTTTTTTAAATCCTAAAGGTCCAGATTTCTTTTTAGTTCTGGGAATCTCTGACCTGCCAAGTCACAGAGAACCCGGCAATAATTTTCAAAGTTTGAAAATCAAATAGTTACCTCACGGTAGGGAACCACGATTTCCGAGGTAAAAAGTACAACAAAACAAAAAACTTTGATGGTTCAAACAGTGAAGAACTGTAAAATGCACACTTGCGGTAAAAATGTACATAAAATACGCAGATGCGGTAAAAATGTATATAAATATACACAGCTGCAGTAAAAATATACGCAGATGCATGGAAAAGAAACAACCGCTAAAAAAATTAAAATTACACTCGGCACACTGAAAAATTAAGTTTGTGAGGAAAACTTTACCAAGATGAGCAGAAAAAGGCTGTCAATAAGGAAAGCTGAGCTACACCTCTGGGGAATGTTGTTCAGTCAGCGGAGAAAAATTCTGAAGCCCTTCAGGCTGCTCCCTCTCAGCACACTCCCCTCCTCTTTTTTTGATTGGCTGATGCCCAACCTCATTATGCTAATGATCTTAAATGCATACCTCCAGGCCAGTTGCACCTAGCCAGCTAACTGCAATAGTTACTGATGCTAGAGGCCTCCTGGGGTAAGAATATCAGCTCCCAGTTTCAAGAAACATTCCTCAATCCCATCTACTCCACCAGCCTTGTTTATTTTCAAGCGTTTCAGTTCTTTTCAACTTCTTTACCGTAATGGTCTTAAATCTAAAAGGAGCCAGTTACCTCTACCTCAGCCTGTCAATTATTTCCAGAAATGGAAATATCAGGATTAGCACTTGCTGTTTCTTTGATTCCTAGATCTGGCAGGTCTATACAATAGTTATTCAATATATCAACAACTTGCAACTGGTCACTTATTAATATCTTTTTATGTACTTAATTAATAGGGACCCTCATGCTCCCTGGTTTTTGTAGTCTTTTTATTTGTTGCCAAAATTGTCTGGAGTCCTTAGTTTGTTCGATATTAAATCTACAGTACTGACACTTAGCAGCTTTAAACAAACACTTTTATTTCTCCATTTTTTGAAGATAGTTCAATCTTCAACTTTTTCAGTTTTCTTTGCTTTCTTCCACAGCCAATTTTTTTATTCTTATTTGTGTCTTTAATTTATCCATAATCCAGGGAATTTTTAGCAGGACCCTTAGGATCAAGGAAATGGAGGAAAGTGAACCAGAACTTTCCTGTCCAATCTAGAGACTTAGGCTTCCACTGGCACAGTGCCTAGGCTGGAGGCCTGCAACAGTACAGTCGGATCTGGTGATTGAGGCTGGAGGTGAACAGAACTATCTCTGGGTTCCCACCTCCTGAAGACTGTGGCCAGTACTTGGCTGTTTAGGATCCACTTGTAGTGACCCTGACTGACTTGGCTCAGGGCATCTGCCAGCACATTGTCCTTGCCTCAGAGATGAATGGCAGTGAGCTGTATGTCCAAGGAGTAATCCAGAGACCAAATCATCATGGCCTCTGTGCAAAGCTTTGTTGATCTTGTGCCTCCCTGCTTTTTGATGTAAAACACAGCAGTGGTGACCTCTGTCCTGATTTGGACAAATTTGCCCTTCAGCTGGAGGGGGGCAAAGGACCCGATAGCCAGGTACATAACTCTGAGCTAAAGGATATTTATGTGACACCTGGACTCCTTGGGGGACCACCCCGCTTATGGACAGGTCTCTCAGGTGTGCACCCCACCGTAATAGGGAATCATCTGTAGTGAGCACTCTGGAGGGTTCTTTTTGCTGGAAGTGAATTCTTACCCTGAGGTTTTCCTTGTCCTTCCACCAGTCCAGGGCTTGTAGGAGGGTTCTTGTGACCATAATGAGCTTTGACAGAGAGCCTCTTTTCTGGTATCAATGAGCTCTCAGATGGTACTGAATGTCTCATCTGAAATCTTGCACCTTGGACCACAGCTGTAGCAGAGGCCATGTAGCCCAGAGTCTGAGGAAGTGTCTGGCTGTCCTAAGACAAATGAGTTTACCAGGTTTTGAAGGTCACGCACCTGTCCAATGAAAGCAGAGCTTTCCCTTGCTGAGTATCAGTTCTGTTCCAGTGAACTCCAGTTGCTGGACTGGTTCGAAGTGGGACTTTTCTGTGTTGATCAGGAAGCCCAGGGACTCTAGGGTGCACTGTGTGAGGCCGAGGGAGTCCCTGATCTTTTGGGAAGACTTGTCCACTATCAGCTAGTCATCCAGACAGGGAAAGACAGACACCTCCTGTCTCCTGAGATGGGCCGCCACCCTTGACAGGCACTTTGTGAAAACTCTGGGAGCTAAAGAAAGGACGAATGGCAGAGGTGCAAACTGTTAATGTCCAGAGTGCAGTCAGAATCAGAGATCTTTTCTGTGGGATGGCCTGACTGGAATGTGGAAATAGGCGTCTCTGAGAACTAGGGAGGCTAGCCAGTCTCCTTGTTACTACTGACAGGGTGAACATCTTGAATTTTGGGTTGAACGAGTGTTTGTTCAGATACCTGAGATCCAGAATGGGTCGCTAGTCCACATTTTTCTTTTGGGTGAGAAAATGCCTGGAATGGAGGCCTTTTCCCCACTGAGTGAAGGGAACTCTTTCCACTGCATTTGCAGACAGAAGGGACTTAACCTGTAACTCCAGCAGAAATCTTTCTGTGAGGATTAGGGGTTTTAAGGTGTTGTGACCCTGCTGAGTGGGAACCGTTTTGAACTGCAGGGTGAGTCCAAGACCCACCATCTCCAGCACCCACTTGTCTGTAGTGATGAGGTGCCATTGGTGGAGGTAGTGGGTCAGGTCAAGTCAATCTTTATTTATATAGTGCCTTTCAGTATCAAGGCGCTTTACAGAGTATAAACCACAATGTACAAACATACAACAATATAAAATTTTAAAATTCAGTCTGGGAATGCCAAACAAAATAAATACATTTTTAACATGGATTTAAAACTGCTAATGGTCAGGCATTCTCTTAACCGGGCAGTACAAATTCCAAAGGTTGCTGCTGCAAAGGAAAAGCACAAGCTCCAGGCGTTTTAGCCAAACCCTGGGAATCTTAGCAATCCCTCCTTAGGTGCATCGGAGAGGACGACTGAGAGTGTAAGGAGTCAGGAGATCTTTCAGGTAGTCGGTCCCTGTTCATGTAGGGCTTTAAATCAAATCAATTTTATTTCTACAGCGCTTTCAAAACCAGGCTGCATATACAATATAAAAATGGAAATTACGTACCTACCGTAATTCTTGATCTTCTCTTGTATCTTCACCATTCATTACTGATGGATGTAAGCGATAACACCCTACACCACGAGTTTTTATATTTTTACTTTTTGGAGGGGAGGAGTCAGACCGATGGCACCACCCACGAGCAACACGCACAAGGGGCGGTCGTTAGGCGCAGCAGACTCCTCCTTCATCCCAGTTCTGTGACACAGAAAGGAGAAAAAAAAGAAGAGAAGAATAAAAACAAGGCAAGAGAGCAGAGGGACAGATAAAGGAAAGGAAACAAACTGAAAAAGGAATAAGCCAAAAAGAGGACAGGAAAGAGAAGAACCCTACCCTAAAGGACTGCAGGGCCTCCTTCCTTGGGCGGCTCTGAGGCAGGAACAGATAAGGGAAAGGAAGAAAGAAGAAAAGGGAAGAAAAAGAGGGGAGGATAATGGGAGAAGGGAAAAATACTGCCACAAATACTGAGTGAAACTGGTCTGAAGCTTATCAGCTTGGATCTTACGCAAGGAAGCAAGGATCCCTTCTGACAAAACTGGTTCAAACGAACCCCTACAGAATTAAAAAGAAACAGGCAGATTTCCACACCCCGCTATCCCATTACCCATCACTCAGGCTGAGAGCTCACAGAATGCCAAGGCAAAATCTGTTCCGGAGAGCGAGAGCCCCCAACTAGGTTAACGGAAAAGGACCCCACTAGCACTCAGATATACTTTAGTGCTGGGAGGGGGGAGGGGAGCCCCAAGAGAGGGCGACCTCCTCATCAAGATGGACAGAGACAGAGAAAAAGCTCTTTCTGACTCCCTGGAGAAGCAGGGACCAAAGGACCAGACTATCGTATAACAAGGCAATTTTCAATTCGGGCCAGAGCGGGCATCGACTAGCCCCAGTCTAGCACTACAGGGAAATCCGTGGACCCCAGCGAAGTCCAAAGACTGAGGGTTAGAGGACTGTCTCAGAGAACAATCCTATTGTCCGGAGATTGAGCTAAACTGATCTGAGAAAAGACCCCAAAGGCAATACCTCCAGGAAATCAGAAAGAGTTCCCTCAGAAGGGAGGACGAAGCTTCACTCACTATCCTCTACTCAACTCCTTTAACATTTTTTTTTTTTTTTTTTTTAGAGAAGAACAGAAGGTCCCGAGGAACCAGAGGAGTCTGGCTCTCCCTGGGGTGGGTGGGGAGAGGGCGGGAACGCCCAAGAAATGAGGGCCCATGGGGGAAGGTGGGTGGGATTCAGTAATGAATGGTGAAGCTACAAGAGAGATCAAGAATTCGGTGATGCGTAATTTCTGTATCTTCCCTTGTCAGTCTTCACCATCATTACTGCTGGTGAGTACTCACATCTCTCGGAGGGGCCTGAATCTAGCCCTGAGGGGACAGATCCCTCAGCCTCCTACTGGTGGAAAGCAGGAAGGGAGACCCTGACCAATAGATTGGGACAGTCTAAGGTTGCTGGGGGTGAGGGGGTGTCCCCCGAGGCCAGGGGGAAGGAGGGTGCCCCTTAAGAATCCTCCTCGCCTTGCAGGAAGAAAGGCGGTTCCCCCGGAAAGTGGAGGAAATCACCCTATGCCAGGCAGTTGGTGACAACTGACAGATGAAGCCATGCCGTCCGGGCCTTTATGTAGATCGCTGTCCCTGCCAGTCTGGAGCCACCTCATTAGCATCATAAGATGCCCTCGCTTGGTGCCTTGCAAGCTGCAGACCATGTGCAGAAGAGCAGACGACTTCTAGACTGCTCCATATCAGGCATAGATGCCAGAGCCTGTGCTAGCATCGACCACAGATGCCAGTTGTAGGCAGCATGAAAGCGCCTGATATGAACCTATACATCAACACACAAGCGGAAGAAGACTCTTCGTCCCCACCAATCAAATTCAGCAGAATCAGTATCCGGGGTCTATCATGTGCCAGGCGCGAGGCCAGGAAGGAGTATCTAGGGGGCGTCAAGGCCGAGGCGGGTGAGGTGAGGAACCTAGAGACTCATGGGGGCACAGTACAGTTTCCTGCAGTCTGCCGATGCTGGAGAAAGGGTGGCTATTGACTGCCAGGTGCGGACAGACGCCTCCTGGAAGGGGATCAGCCAGGAAGGCAACAAGAAGTAGCGAGTGCTGAATTCACGGAGGAATGCACGCGTCTGCCGCTCGGTATTGTCCCTGCAGATGAAGGAGATACGAAGCTCCGAAACCAGCCTCGAAAGGAACCGCTGATATTCAGTAAAATCAGCATCGGAGGATACGTGGACAGAAGGTTCCTATTCCTCGGGAGAGGAAGATGAGGAGGAAGTGGAGCTCAAATGTTCAGAGGACTCCGGTGGGGGGGGGAGAGACAGGCGGAAGACCTGCTTGTCCATGGCTCTGACGTATAAAGGGAAGGCTGCCGCAGTAGTTCTGAAAGTCTCACAAGTTAGGGCCCCAAAGGACCCACAAGGCCCAGGAGAGAGGGGGGTGGCTGCAGAGGGATGGGCGAAGGCACTTAAGAGCATGTCCTGGCCTCTGCCAGGGCTCTGAGATCCAAGGAGCGAAGCCACCAAGACTGGGGACCCCGAGATCATACCAGGTTGCGAAGAGGTAACTTGAGAAGGCAAACTCTGGAAGAGCCCAGAAGGGGAATCTCCCCTGTGACGCAACTGGGTTGCGTGTGTCCAAAAGGGCAATCCTCAGTACCGCCACTAGAAGGCACTCAGGAGACCTCGAGAGAAAGGTGGGTTCAATACTACGACTCCTCCCCATACCCCGCAGGGCAGTGGGAATGTGCTGTCATTCCTCACCCCGACCTCTCAACCCCGCTGACTCTGAAGCGGCCCTCTTCCTCGACACCAGTGCAGGAGCTCCTCATTCTGCAGGCCTCTGGAGAGAGGCTGCAGAAGCAGGGCTCTCCGTCGCTTCCTGAGAAGCCTCAGCTGCACCAGAGATGGCAGCTGCCTGGGCCCACTCAGAAGAGGGCATCCTCCCATGAATCCAAGAAGGATCGCCCCAGAAGGTCCCAGGCCACCCCTAGCCGTGGGACCCCCATGGCGAACCTGCTCCGGGGACTCAGGAAGAGGAACACTGTGCCACCTGACACTGCGGCCTATAGAGTTCCGAATCCGAAGACTCAGGCCGCCAGTCTGGGTCCATCTCTGAGTCATCCTCCCGCGAAGAGGAGTTGAGCAGAGTGACCTAAAGAGAGGCAACCCCAGAAACATCTCCTGTGACGGCATTGGGAACGGCACCGACGTAGGCTGCGATGACACCAATGGCGCCGCTCGAGTCCCCTGCAACGCGGATGGCGCCAGAACCCAAAGTGGCATCGAGCGTCCACCAGTGCCAGGCCCCACAACTGGAGGCCACGACACTGGGGGAGCCTGCACCTCCGAGGAGGTGACTGCTGGGACGGTGCCAACGATGCGACCCCAGGATGAATCGCACAGTTCCTCCAGTGCCGAAGAAGAAACCTTCTCCTCGGCATGGCTGGAAGTGGAGGAGGCTCCCTCCTCGCCGGACCATACAGACCCGGAAGGGGACCCGGAGAAAGGATCAAGAGATGTGGCTTGGGAAGCCTGCTGAGGCGTGTCATCCTCAAAAGTAGCGGAGGCCTGCCAATTTTAAATGCAGTTTCCAACACATGACGGTCCATAGAAAACAGGCGTCGCAGTGGTCCATATCATGGTTGGGTCCCAGCAGTCACCTCCTCGGAGGTGCAGGCTCCCCCAATGTTGTTTGCTCTGGTTGTGGGGCCCTAACACACCGAAATCTGGCCAATGGAAAATCATGTTCACAAATGCTCGCAGTCTGGGAAACAAGATCCCAGACCTGCAGGCAATAATGACAGAGGCTAAACTGGACATAGTAGCCATTAGCGAGACATGATTTACCAGTAACCACACTTGGGAGACTTCACTACCTGGCTATGTACTGTTCAGAAGAGACCAAGGTGCAAAAAGGGGGGGTGGAGTGGCCCTTTATGTCAATGAAAATATCAAAGCTACAGAAATTCAGAATACACATAAGAAGCTAGAAGAACTGTGGATCACCCTGGAAACAAGAAATGGGACAGCCATACGAAATGGGGTTCTCTACCGGCCTCCAGACCAGGGGAAGGACACAGACACATTACTGTTAGAAGATATACAAAACATGACAGCTAAAGGGGAGGTTCTGATGATGGAGACTTCAACATGCCAGATATAGATTGGTCAATACCAGCAGGAACATCTGCCAGAGCTAGACATATGGTGGATTCCCTGCAGGGGGAGGGCCTCAAACAACTGGTACAATAACCCACAAGAGACAGGGCTATCCTAGATCTAGTACTTACTAACAGGGAAAGGATCACAGATCTCCAAGTAGAAGGTCACTTGGGGGACAGTGACCATCACATGGTATGGTTCAGTTTGGCCACTAGAACTAAACCATCCCATTCCAAGGCAAAAATATGGGACTACAGAGGAGCTGACTTTGATAAGATGGCCAACAAAGTTAAGCTAGCCCTGGCAAAAGAAATACAGGTGAGGGGGTACAGGCAAAGTGGGCATGCATTAAGGATGCAATACTGTGAAGCAACATCCCATTGTGTTAGAGAGAAAAGAAGTGCAAAGAAGAAGAAACCACTTTGGTTCTCAAAAACAGTAGCAGAAAAGGTCAGAGCCAAAAGGCTGGCATTCAGGAAATATAAGGAACACAGTGAGGATGAAGACAGGGAGGAGCATACCAAACTTCCTATGGGAAGCAGGGAAGGCAGTAAGGCAGGCAAAGGCCCAAACCGAGAAAACACTAGCACAAACAGTAGAAGAAAGTGATAAGACTTTCTATAGATACATTAGTGAAAGGAGAAAGTCCAGAGGGTGTATTGTTAAGATCAAAGGGGATAAAGGGGCATGTGAGGAGGAGGACCATGTAAAAGCATATATCCTAAATAGATACTTCTGCTCAGTATTTACTGAAGAGAAGGTAGGACAGGGCCCACAGCTCAGCACCATGGACATAGGGGTGGGAGGTGTGCACTAGTCCCTTCATAAAAGAAAGGGTCCTACAAGAACTCAATAAGTTCAGGGTGGACAAGGCAATAGGACCTGATGGCATACATCCCAGGGTACTAAAGGAGCCAAGGGTGGAACTAGCAGAGCCATTATCAGAACTGCTAAGTGAGTCTCTGAGCACAGGAGCGGTCCCAGAAAACTGGAGAAGGGCTCATGTGAACCCGCTCCACAAGAGTGGTAGCAGGGAGGAGGCAGGGAACTATAGACCAGTCAGTCTTACCTCAGTAGTGGACAAGATTCTGGAGGCACTCCTTAAGGAAAGGATAGTGTAATACCTGGAATCCATAGCAGCACAGGATCCAAGACAGCATGGGTTTACAAAAGGAAGGTCCTATCAAACTAATCTCATAGATTTCTTTGACAGGGTAACCAGAGTGGTGAACCAAGGGGGAGCAGTTGATGTCGCCTACCTTGACTGTTCCACAATAAAGATTGATTAATAAGCTGGGTAGGCTCGGGGTGGGTCAGAAGTTGGTCAACTGGGTGGCAAACTGGTTGACGGGCAGAAAGAAAAAATTACTCACCTTAGTAATGTTGTTTCTTCTAATGGAGTCTTGCTGTATTCTGACTATTGCAGTTAGGTCCTGCCTTTCAACTGCCCCGGAGAACAAAGAGTTAACTTTCCATGGCCAGCATGGAACGTTCCGCGCAAGCTCGGTTGAAGCCCCTGTCTGCTGTTGTTTAAACTCCAACCGTAAGATCTTTACGAGCAATACTCACTAAAAGTTCTGTGTGGAAACTGTAAAACTCACACTAGCCAACTGGCAACTAAATTTATTAAGCAAGGGTTTTTTGGTTTCAAAGCAAAGACTTAAGTCAGGAAACCCAAAAAACAAAACACAACACACACCCAAAAGAAAGGAGGGTGAAAGAGGGGGCACCTCTAGGGTGTCAACACTGCTCCTGCCCACCGATATCGCAAAAAACAGGTTCTGAGAGGGGAGGCGGGGGGGGGAGGTCAGAATACAGCAAGACTCCATTAGAAGAAACAACATTACTAAGATGAGTAATTTTTTCTTCAAACAACATGAAGTCTTGCTGTATTCTGACTACTGAAGACTACCAAGCAGTACCTCCATGGAGGAGGGACAGAACCTACTTTGGGAATAGGCTCACAGTACTGCTGTGCCAAACCGGCATCACTCCTAGCCTGGATACCCAGAGAGTAATGCTTGGTGAATGTATGGACTGTTTTCCAGGTGGCTGCTTGACAAATTTCTAAGACAGGAATATCCTGGCGGCAGCCAGGAAACAGCTATGCACTCTAGTAGAGTGAGCCCTCAGGTCTGAGGGTGGGGTTCTACACAGTTTTTCATAGCAGAATTGTATACAAGAGACAATCCACCTGTCAATAGATCTTTTAGTGGCAGGTTTGCCCTTACCAACCTCTCCATATGTGAGGAATAACTGGAGGGACTCAAACCTGTGACCCTTGGTGCGCTCTATGTAGTAGCTGAGGGCCCTTTTAACATCCAAGCTGTGCAGCCTCCTCTCTCCAAAGGAGGAATGGTCAGTGAAGAAAACAGGGAGAGACATAGACTGATTAAGGTGGAAATCTGAAACCACCTTAGGCAAAAACTTCCTGTTAGTTCTTAGGACTACTTTATCTCTATGGAAAGAGATGAAATCAGGCTCCACTGACAGGGCTTGTAATTCACTGATATGCCCGGCAGAGGTAATGGCTACCAAAAACACAGTTTTCCAAGTCAAGTACTTAAGCTCTGCAGAGGACAAAGGCTCAAGGGTGGTTGCATAAGCTGAGCAATGCAAACATTAAGGTCCCAAGCTGGAGCAGGGTCCCTAAAGGGGATTGGTATGCAGCAATCCCTTGAAGAACTTACAAAACACAGGATGGGCTGACAGAGGAGAGGGCTTGCCTACTGACAAAAAGTTAGAAACAGCTGCCAGATGCACTTTAAGTGTAGCTGGCCTAAGTCACAAGCCATTAAGACGAACCATATAGTCCAGGACTGTAGGCAACCCAGCAGATTCTGGAGAAATATGCTTATTAGAGCACCAAATAGTGAACCTTTTCCATTTGGAGTTGTAAGTCATTCTGGTGGAAGGCTTTCGAGAAGCCTTAAGGATATCCAGAACCCCTTGAGAAAGGTGTAGATCAGCAAACTCTAGCTCTTCAAGAGCCATGCCTTGAGATTGAGAGATTTGAGGTTCGGATACCAAATCCTCGCCTGAGAGGATGTCAACAAGTTGTAATTCCTGGGAAGAGACAGGGGAAGGTGGACTACTAAGGACAGCAACACTGAGTACCAGGGCTGTCTGGCCCAGTCTGGAGCAATCAGAATCACTTTGCATGGTTGAGACCTGATCTTGACTAACACTTTGAACAGGAGAGGAAGGGGGAAAAGCATACAGGAATTTTCCTTCCCAATTCAGAATCAGAGCATCCAGGGGAGCTGAGCCCAAGACTGGTGGTCTGCAACAAAAGAGAGGAAGTTAGTGATTGTCTGGGGCTGCAAAAAAATCTATCTGTGGAGTGCCCCATCTCGAGAAAATCACTTTCAAAACTAGGGATCTAGGTCCATTCGTGATGGCCCTGGGATATCCTGCTGAGAGCATCTGCTAGGACACTGTCCTTCCTGGGAGGTGAACTGCTATCAGAGGGTTGCAGGAATAGGCCAGAGACCACAACTTCATTGCTTCTGTGCACAAGGCTGTAGACCGAGTGCCTCCTTGCTTGTTGATGTACCACATTGTGGTGGTATTGTCTGTTCTGATCTGGACCACCTTGTTTTGTACAGATTTGGAAAAGGCTTGCAGTGCCAGAAACACTGCTCTGAGTTCCAAAAGACTGATGTGAAGCAGAGATTCTTGAGGTGACCACAGCCTTTAGGTGGTAAGATCCCCCAAGTGGGCTCCCCAGCCCAGCAGGGAGGCATCTGTGGTGAGTATCACTGAATGAGACTGAGTGACAAAAGGAACTCCCTGTCTCAAATTGTCCTGATCCTGCCACCACTGCAAAGCCTAGATCAGGGTTCGAGTCACTGGGACTAGTTTGATAAGGGAATCCTTTCTTTGGGACCAGAAGGCTCTTAAGTGGAACTGAATGTCCCTCATCTGAAATCTTGCCCCCTGGACCACTGCTGTAGAGGCTGCCATGTGGCCCAGGAGCTGTAGGAAATGCCTTGCTGGTCGAGACACCTGAAGGGTGAATGAAGAGGCCAATTCCAGGGGAAGGAAGGCTCTTGCCCTTACTGTATCCAGCTCCGCCCCTATAAAGGTGAGGAGCTGCACTAGCTCCAGAACTGACTTTGGAAGGTTGAGGAGGAATCCTAAGGAAGTGAGCACTCACTGAGTTATTTGCAGATGTGACTTGACTTGGTCTGGAGACTGACCCACTATGAGCCAGTCGTCCAAGTATGGAAAGATGGAGATCTTTTTTCTCCTTAGGAAAGCAGCCACTACTGCCAGGCACTTTGTGAACACCCTTGGGGCTGATGTTAGGCCAAAGGGCATTGCTCTGAACTGATAGTGGCCTGAGGGCAACTCGAACCTGAGGTACTTTCTGTGGGAGCACCTGATGGAATGTGAAAATAGGCATCTTTGAGGTCCAGGGAGGCTAGCCAGTCCCCTGGCCTTAGAGAGGGCAGAATTATTCCCAGAGTCACCATTTTGAACTTTGGTTTTAAAAGGTGCTTGTTCAGATACTTTAGATCCAGGATGGGCCGCCATTCTCCTGTTTTTTGGGGGGTTAGGAAGTACCTGGAGTACAATCCTTTGCCCTTGTGTAGGGTAGGAACCCTTTCTATGGCTCTGAGAGCCAGGAGGGAAGAAACCTCTGCCTCTAGGGCAAGGGTCTCTGATGGATTTGCAGGTGGAAAGGATCTGGTTCTCATCTTGGGAAATGTTTTGAAGCTGAGAACCAGTCCCTGGCTTACTACTTCCAGGACCCACTTGTCTGATGTCAGAGACTTCCAGTCCTGGACAAAGTAAGCCAGCCTGCCCCCTACAGGTATTGGAGAATCAGCCCGGGCAGACCCATCAGGGTGTCTGCTTGGCAGGGCTTTAGGCTGTGGGGTGGAAGCAGGCCTACTCATTCCCCGTCTGCCTCTCCCTCTGAACAACCCCCTCAGAGCATAAGCAGAAGAGGAGGCCTGGGCTTGTTAAAAAGGCCTTTGAAAGGGCCTGCCCCTGCCCCTGGAATGCTGCCTCTGAGGAGTGGCTTGCCTTTCTTTGGCCTGAGCACTCCTGTAGGTGGTCCTGTATTCGTCCATCTTTTTCATGTAATTCTCTGTCTGCTCCCCAAAGACAGAATTACCAATGACAGGGAAATCCATTGCCTTAGCCTGGGTATCCTGTGATAGGCTAGTACATCTGAGCCAAGCCATCCTCCGAAGGGCCACAGATGTAGCCATGACTCTAGATGAAACATCACTGGAGTCCACAGCAGCATGCAATTGCACCTTGGATGCCTCAATCCCATCCGCAGCCACCTGCTTCAGCTCCTTGGCAAGCTGGTCAAGGGCCTGTTTAGCCAGAGCCAGCACAGTGTCCCACCTGGACTTCTGGTATCTAGCTGTGTAGGCCATATAGTTAGCCTGCCTGAGTCCCAAAGATGCTGCCATGTACTGCTTCTTTGCCATGGCATCAATCCTCCTGGAGTCCTTATCTGGGGGGGTGTGATGCCAAGGGAATATTTGCCTCATCACAGGCAGCAGCCTGCACTGCTCCAACATGGCTGCATTGCTGAGAAAGGAACTCCGTGTCTGAGCCTGAAAGGGTATACCTCTTGTCCATTTGTCTGTCCACAGGAGGTATGGAGTTAGGAGTCTTTAGAATTTTAAATGTCTGTTTCCCAAAAGATTTATGGAGGGGAACAGACAGTCTCCTGGACTTGGGATGTCCATCATTTCAACAAAATCAGGCTCCTCTACTGCTTCTTCCATTGGAAGCTGGAGGGTTTCAGCCACTTTCTTGTAAAACATAAAGTGGGTAGGGGACTCAGAAAGCCTAGGAGTAGCAACACCTAAAGGTCTGTCTGGGCTCCTCCTCCTCCTCCAGCAACCAAACCAGGCCCCTGCCAGATGGTGCCGGTCTGCTGGGAACCAAGTCAGCGACTGAACTATCCTTATCGCTTTGGCTATTTCATCAGCGGTCGGAGAAAGAACTTGTGGATCCGAACCAGATGATTTTCTCTTATCTTCCTTTTAACCGGAACCGACGCCTCAGAATCGGCTCTCCTTTTGCCCGAAGAAGTTTTGCCCTGGTCAAAGGGCACTCCTTCTGGTTCGGTTGGAACCGAACCAGGCTGGCCATCTAAGTCAGCGGACTTCTCGGCCTCCCTTTCCCTCAGTCTACCTAATCTCTTATCCAGGGTAGCTTTGGGAAAACTTTTACAAATTTGGCAGTCTGAATCGAGGTGGTCAAACCCCAGACAATAAACACAGGTGGTGTGGGGATCAGCCTTAGCAAAGGCTTCCCCACACACACTGCAGTGTTGAAACCCAGTGGGCCCGGTTTTTTTCTTGGGTTTCTCAGACATGGCCAATCCTATTGAAAACTTACCCTTTTTTCAGCAATCTGCCAGGCAAGACACCCCTATCGGTTCCTGACCGTGTTACGGGTCTTAGAAAATAACGTAATTAAATCTTTTTTTTTTTAGAACCGATACGGACTGGTTACCACACTCTAATAAATTCAATACTTTTTTAAGACCAATCTGATCGGTTCAAACCGAACCAATCCCAAATTTACACGTTCCACACAGAAACTAAATGTAAAACCTATCTAGTACTCACGGTACCACAGACAGAGACTTAAACCGACAGATTCGGTAGCAGAAATTCGGTAGAAACCGAGCGAAAAACGACACTTTAACCGACTTTTTTGAACCGAGCAGAGGAGGAATCTCTGGAGCGACTGTTCAGTGAGGCGGAGTAAAGAATCTGACGGTTGGAGTTTAAACAACAGCAGACAGGGGCTTCAACCGAGCTCACGCTGAACATTCCATGCTGGCCATGGAAAGTTAACTCTTTGTTCTCCAGGGCAGTTGAAAGGCAGGACCTAATTGCAATAGTCAGAATACAGCAAGACTTCAAGTTGTTTGAAACAGAGAGTGGTGGTAAATGGTATACAGTCAGAAGAGATGCAAGTCACAAGTGGGGTACCTCAGGGATCAGTCCTGGGGCCAGTCCTCTTCAATATCTTCATCAGTGACATTGCAGATGGACTGGAGGGTAAGGTTTGTCTGTTTGCAGATGACACCAAGATCTGCAACAGAGTAGATGATCCAGATGGGGTGGGCAGAATGAGAAGAGATCTGGATAAACTAGCAAAATGATCGAAAGAGTGGCAACTGGGGTTTAATGCAAAGAAGTGCAAGATCATGCACATAGGGAAAAGAAACCCTAAAGCCACCTATAGGCTGGGAGGGGAGTTGCTGGCAGTCACAAGGGAAGAAAGAGACTTGGGCATCATCATTACCAATGACCTGAAATCATCCAAGCAGACCACTAAAGCAGTAGGTAAGGCTAGGGGGATGTTGGAGTGTATTAGTAAAGAGGTATCACAAGTGTCAGAGGAGGTAACAATCCCTCTTTACAAGACACTGTTTAGGCCCCATCTGGAGTACTGTGTGCAGTACTGAGGCCACACTCTTCACAAGGACATTAACCAAACTGAGGCAGTCCAGAGAAGGGCAACCAAAATGGTGCAGGGACTGCATCAGAAAACATATGAGAACAGATTAACAGAGCTCAATATGTATACCCTAGAGCAAAGGAGGGAGAGAGGTGATATGATCAAAACATTCAAACATCTTAAGGGCTTTAACAAGGTGAAAGAGTCTAACATGTTTCAATATAAGAAAAATAGCAGGACAAGAGGACACAGCATGAGATTAGCGGGAGGCCGATTAAGGGGTAATGTGAGGAAGTTCTTTTTCACAGAAAGGGTGGTGGATGCATGGAATGGCCTACCTCAGGAAGTGGCGGATAGGAATACAGTGCAAGGCTTCAAACAGGCATGGAATAGGCATAACGGAGCAATACAGATGAGTATGAATAGATAGGCCATTGACAGAGCAAAGGCCGATGGCACATTCATAAGGTAGAAAAAGAAATGGGCAGACTGGATGGGCCTTGTGGTCCTTATCTGTCGTCAGCTTCTATGTTTCTATGTTAAGCACCAAAGACAAACATCATGCCGATCCGTGAAGAAAAACTGCCGGCTACAAGGGCACCAACACATAGGGGCACGGCCCACCTTGGATTTACGTTTAGCCCCTGAATCGGACATAATGTGAAATTATTTTATAAAACAGCAAAGATCCCAGCGCTGTCGAAATATAAAACTGAAACGGCCTTACCGGCTTCAACGGCGTCGGGATGGAGAACAGGGATGAAAGAGACAACAAACGGCACTGAAGAACAACGAAAGGCCTAATGGTGCTGCAACAAATTCTTTCACTCGTGCAGCAGGTGCAGCCTCGACAGCAGCAGAAATAGAACTGGGATGATGGAGGAGTCTGTGGCACCTAAGGGCTGCCCCTCACACACCACCTGGTGCATGCCCGTATGGTGCTGGCCGGGCGCCCGACTCCTCCCTCCAAAAATAACTCCCATGGTGGGTGCGCGCCTTCAGCTTACACCCAGCAGTACTGAATGGTGAAGACTGACAAGGGAAGATCAAACATTTAATATAAAAAGGCATCCATAATAAAACTAGACATTATCCCTAAATGCCAGGCCAAATAAATATGTTTTTAATGAGGATTTAAAGCAAGCCTATCTTATAGATGATACACCACTGAACCGGCAGCCAATGCAGTCCGCACAGCACAAGTGTTATATGACTGGACCGAGAAGTACCAGTCAACAGCCTGGCAGCAGCATTCTGCACCAGCTGCAAGCGGTGGATATCAACCACAGACAGCCCTAGTTAGAGGCATTGCAGTAGTCAAGGCGGGTGGTAATGAAGGCATGAAGCAATGTTGGAAGGTCACCTGGCAGAACCAGGTGTTTTACCTGGGTGATATTCCTCAGATGATAAGATGAGGACTTAACCATGGCTGACACCTGAAATTTCAGGGTCAGACCGTCGTCAAAGATAATGCCCAGGTTCCGCACCCGATCTGAGGTAGTGAGCTGGACACCGTCAAGCCATAGGCCAGACATGTGCCCAGCCCCCAAACTCGCACCCAGGTGACCCGGGTCCACAACCAACATCTCAGTCTTATCCACATTCAGTCTCAGCCAACTGCAGCCCATCCACTCTCTGATCTCAGAGAGGCAATAATTTAGCACAGAGACTGCGTCAACCTGTCCGGGCACAAAGCACATATACAGCTGAGTATCATCTGCATAGCAGTGAAAACTCAGCCGTATCACCTGATGATATCTCCCAATGGCAGCATATACAGTACACTGCTAACATGGGCACCAATATGAGCTCTGCAGCACCCCACAAGACAGAGGGAGGGGCTAGAGAGTAAATTCAGTGACCAATCCCCAGAGATCTGCCTGTGAGGAACAATGGAAAACCATTCCAGGACTGTACCCGACAGTCCACAAAGTAACCATAGGGTCTCCAAAGCACTCCATGGTCCACAGTGTCAAAGGCTGCTGAGAGATCGAGAAGGACCAAGATGGTACGAGCCCTCTGATCTCTCGCCATTAGGAGATCATTTAGTACTCGAACAAGGGCAGTCACCGTGCTGTGCCTCTTCCTGAAACCATACAGAAGGATTTCATAGACATTGTGAGTTATAAGGTGATCATCCGGCTGCAACGCAACCACCTTCTCAATAACCCTTCCCCACAAAGGGAAGGTTAGAGACAAGTCGGTAGTTAGCTGGGTCGTCGGGGTCAGCTTTCCTCCTACTGGGAGAGAGGAGGCGACCTGGGCCTTGCAGTCATGGGTTTTGTTTCGCTAAGGTTTTTGTGGAAGGGGTAGTATCAGCACGTCTCTGGGACCTTCTACCTCTTCCCCTGAATAACCCTCTTCCTCCTACTGGGAGAGAGGAGGCGACCTGGGCCTTGCAGTCAGGGGTTTTGTTTAGCCGGTGTTTTTGCGGAGGGAGTAGTATCAGCACATCTCTGGGCCCTTCTACCTCTTCCCCTGAGTAAACACCAAGATAGGGATTCTCTACAGGCATAGGAAATCCCTCACCCCAGAGGCACTCCACCTGTCAGTCTCTAGCTCCATCCTATCTGCCACTGACTACGGGCTGGTTGTGTACGGGGCTGCCTCTGACACAGCGCTCAAGAGGGTCCAAACTGCACTCACTACGGCATGCCGCCTCTCATTGGTTGCTGATTGCTGCACTCATACCTGTTCGCTGTATGAATGCACAAACTGGCTCAACAAGGAATAGGATCAAGTTCCAAACCTGCCTTCAGGGAAGAAGGCCTACTAGGAACCCCCTCCCATATAGGGAATCTGTTTGGGACCCTCTCGTTGTACATCACCAAGGGACGGATGCAAGGGGTAATATCAATCCCTTCCACCGCACTTATCTCAGGCAACGAGCCTTTTCCTATCGGGCTCCCTAAGGATGAATGAACTACCAGGACATCTCATGGCTTCCAATAGCCTGACTCAACTCAAAACTGGTCTCAAACAGCACCTAAAAACAACTTCAAAATGTAACTGACCCTAAAGCCACTGCCCCTCTGCCCACTGGCATGCCCTAATGTTAGCATCCAAACAGGCAACACTGAACATCCCCGGCCCCCCCACCACCACCACCAAGAATGGGACTGCACTCCTGGTTAACCCTCCCTGTTCATGCCTGGACACGCATACACTGTTCAATCCCCTGTTTCCACACAACAGAACTGCCCTGCTTGGCCTCAGCACACTCTAACCTACCACGTAATCCATCCCCTCACTCGACAAGGCCCTTTGAGGCTGCTTCTCGCTCTTCCCCCCCCACTGTTCAGAGTAGCAATTCACTGCAAATTTTTTATGATACTGTTTGTTCGTGTCTTGTGTTATTTATTTTGGGTAATCACCGAGGGCTATAACTAAGCCATTGTACTGTACTCAAATTGCAATTCCTCCTTCACTGTGTGATTCTCATGCACATACTGTTTTGTTTTTTTACGTAACTGTAACCATTACTGTATTGTATGTTGAACTAGTTTGCTTACTCTGATGTGGAACCTTTGTAAAAGAGCTTACGCTCAAAGGTTTTATCCGAACAACTAAATAAATAAATAAAAATAAATATCTGAGAGTAGTCAAGGGCATAGGCACTGGCATAGGGTAAAAGGCCCGGGGATAGTAGCCTCTACCTCCGTCTCCCCTACCTTGAGGTTTGTGAGACGCAGAGGCTTTCTCTTTAGCTGCATTGCTCTGATAGGTGGTTTTGTATTCCTCCACCTTTTTCATGTATGCCTCTGTTTTGTCCCCAGAGACAGATTCATTCTCACAGGGGAAGTCCATAGCCTTAGTGTGAGTCCAATGTCCTGGGAGAGATTAGTAGTTCTCAACCAGGCAAAGAGCCTGAGAGAAGTGGTTGGAGTCACAGCCCTGGAGGCAGTGTCACTGGTGTCCACAGCCATATGAAACTGATATTTTGTGGCTTCCAAGGCAGTTTCTACAGTTCCTTCCCAAGTCTTGAGCCACCCAGTATAGGGCCTGCTGGCTGACAGCCAGGAGAGAGTTTCAAACAGCCTTTTGGTATTGAGCTGTATATGCCATGAAAGCACAAAAGTGAAGCAGTGAAGAAGCTGTGGTGTAGTAAGATTTCTTACCCATAGTATCCAATTTTCTAGATTATTTTCTGGAGGCTGGGAAGAAAGAGGCACCTTAGCTTTATCACGGGCTGAGGCCTGCACCACTCCTTCATGGTCTGGGTGTATGTAAACGAACTCAGCATTCGTTTTATCTAGTTGATACTTTTCTCTATTTTCTTGTCCACCCGGAACAGAGGTGGGATTCTGAAGTAGCTAAAAGTGGCCCTACAAACGGACTTGTGTATTGGAAGGAGTAGCTTTTAGAGGAGATCCATCATGTCCAGAAAGTCTGCCTCCTCATCTTGGTCAATGGTCTCTTGAATAGAGAGATCCAAAGTGTCCACCGTATGCTGGACAAACACACAGTGAGAGGAGAAATCCTCCTGACCATTAGAGGGGAGCCAAACTCTTGGTCAGGGGATACATCTGGTTCCAACGCTTATCCTCCCTCTTTAACATCATCACCCTCTAGTAAAGCCCTGGTCAAGCCTAAGGTCAGAGGGGTTAGGAGTGGCAGGATCACATGGGACACTAAAGAGGTTGCTCACAGCCTGAAAGGTTTGATACAATAGCCAAGCCTTAGCCATTTCCTCCGCAGAAGGTATATCTTTTTGTGACACTGGCGTTTCCTTTGCTTTTCAGTTGGAGGGGCAGTGATATGTTTTCCTTTTTGTTTCTTATTTTCAGGCACTGAATCAGTAACCTGCTCAGTGTCACACTTGGACAGCTGGTTCTGATCCCTATATCATTTTTTTTTGTAAATATAAAAAAATGTATGATGGACTGTGGCAGGAGGAAATGCTGGCTTGCTGAAACTGACACTTCAAACCCCCAAGGGATAAGTTCAAAGGACAGGACATAGCTTAAACTGCAGATATCTGGGGTGCAAATATCTTGTCAATTTGCCTTGATCCCAGGAAATAAAATTAGCCATTCATGATGTCCTCAGGGAAATCCTCTGATGTGCATTAGGTGTCCTGAGAAAAGGGACACTGGACAGTGTTATGAATAACCTCCCAGGAAGCCAGCTCATTTCATCAAAGAGACCTTTGATGTCTAGATACCTGATCCCAGATGAAAGTAAGGAGTCAAATATACATTTGCGTGGAGTATACAGTGACTTACATCAAAGAGACTTTTGATGTCCAGAGGAAACAGATCATAAACCAGTTTGGTCTAGTTACATAGAGAGGCGATTTATTGTCATCTCTTATTTTTTTAAATAACTTAGTAGGCCATCTTGGTGTTATAAAATACAGATTTTGTTACACCAAGGCATAGTTTGGTGATCTCAGAGAGAAGGCCGGCTCAGGACTGTTTTTAAACCTACTGAGCAAACCTTAGAACACACTTTTTCATATTAGCTGACTGAGAGAAGAGAGACCATGACAGCACTGAACGATTTAAGTAAGCATACATTAGATGAGACCAGTCTGAGTGTTATTATTTGTAGGAATCTGCACTTTAAAACCTGTTTATTTTAAGGCTGTATGTGTTAGGATATTTTGTTCTGCAATTTCACTGTTTTCCTATTTCATCTATTTTAAAGTAAAGATATACATTTTTAAAACAGAATCTGCCTGGTGTGCCTTGAAATTTCTTTTCATAAGTGAAGCTTTGAAGGTTATAGTTGACACTGTGTATGAATTAATTGTAATACCAAACTGGGAAATGGATAGAGTTCTCTAAAGTCTTGCATAGTGTTCTAAGGGTTCATTTTGCACTACCTGGTTGCCAATAGGCAAAGATATCTGGCACCCAAAGACAGAATTATCTGAGCCTGATAATTGGATGCACGCTAACAAGAGGTTATCAGTTTGAATCCCTCCAGAACTTGAGATTAAGGTTACTCAAACCCACAAAAGAGACAAGAGGGTTACCTTGTACTGTTCACTGTCCACAGATCCTATGCTCAGAGGTTGGCACTTTGAGAGTAGAGGGCTGACCTGCTGAGTGAATTTGTGAGACTCAGCCATTCTTTTCGTGGCTTGGTCATTATTATTTTTATCAAATGTATTTTCTATGGTATCATGGAAAATCTCTCTTTAGTTTTTTGATGAGAGGAGGACCCCTCTTCTGGGTTTTTATTAGAAGGGGAGACAGACTAAGAAGCCATTATTTGCAGCCTTTTGGCTCTTTTCTTATCTTATCTGTTTATAAACAAAATTTAGTGCAAACTTCACTTAGTAAGAATATGGGCTGGACCAAAACAACTAAGGCAAAGGTCGTGGCTGTCTCCCTTGGCCACTACTTTAAAAAAACACAATGCAATTTTTAAAACTAGTGGGTCCAGTCCTTTTTTGGGATCTATCTGACATGACAGTTGGTCAGAAGACCTATAAAAATGGTTCCCTGAAGGGAAAAAAAACGCTGTAAAACCACAAGAAAACGGTTCCAAAATGAAGTAAAATATAGAAAAATATCCAAAAAACACAGTTCCCTTGAAATATAAGGAACCGCGATAAAAGTAAGGTTAAAAAGTGAAAAGCACTAATTTTTACCTCAGGAAGCCGTGTTTTATATAAAATAAGGCGGCAACAGCGGGAGGAACCGCAATGAGAGAAAAAATCGCGATTCCAAGAACAACAGGGAACTGCAAAACACTCAAAAAACACTAAAATATGAATAAAACACTAAATGCAGCAAAACTAAAACAAAATACCGACTTTGAAAGAAACAAATATCTTCAGCGAAGTTGTGGAGAGAAGCTCCGCGCAGACTTGCTTCAGCCAGTGGAAAAATTAATCTGACTAGCTTCCAGCACAATCTACAGGCAGCACTCTTTACTACAACCAAACTGGCTAATTCTCTGGCATCATTAGTATAAACTCCACCTCCAGGGTAGCTGAACCCAGCTGGCATAACTGCATTAGTCAAGCATACTGAAGATTCCTAGGTGAGAAAATGAAATAAAAAAAAAAAGACCAAACAATCAAAATACATCCTAACTAATGCAGAGTTTTAAAAACTAAACTAAAATACTTTACTAGAAGAACAGGAAAAAATAAACTGTAAACAAAAGCACTGGAGACGACTTCAGGGCAACTCCTTCCTCAGGCGGAAGTAAATCTGATGTTAGGAGCAGAGATGAGCGTAACTACACAGCAGAGCATTGAATTTCATTCTAAGATGCCATAATAAGAATAAAATTTGTCCAGGGCAGCTCATTCTAGGAATGACTGCAGTTGTTAAGCATAGTGAGAGGATTCCTAGGGCTTGAAACATTTTGCTAAAAACTATATGCTGAAGTGTTTTACTGACTAACACATACTGCTGCTTTAAAGATCAAATTATTCACACCAAGCAGAGGATTTTTCCCTTAAAATAACCACACAGGAGTAGAAAACTGAGATTAAACACAAATTATAAATTATAGGTACTGTAAAGAATGAGGAAGGGTAATAATAAACAACATCAGAATACATGAATAAAGAGAAAGAAAAGTCAAAAAAAGAGAAAAATAACAAAAAGACTAAACAAAAAAATGACAGCTGTGGTCAGAAAAAGAGATTGTGAACACAAGCTTGAGCATGCTCAGCAGATCCCTTTGTAAAGTGCCCCTGTTGTCTGCAGAAGCATAAGAGTAAGAAAAACAGGTCACTCACCTGTAAAAACAGGTTACAGTAGTTCTAGGAGTGGTATATGTTGTTCATCCACACTGTTTGGCATGTCCCTTTCCCTTTAAGATCAGCCAGAAGTCTTCAAGCTAGCTCCTCCCACCCACCCGGTTAGTAAATACCTCGGCTCCGCCCCATGACGCCAGATCTTAGCCCGCTGGAAGCCAGGCTGTGTGCGTCCGCAGCCGGGGAGGTCAGGTGGGTCCGTGTGGATGAACAACATATACCACTCCTAGAACTACTGTTACAGGTGAGTAACCTGTTTTTCTAGGATCGTGGATATGTTGTTCATCTACACTGTTTGGCAGACTCCTAGCAGTTCTCCATGAGGAGGGAGGCAAGGCGCACACCCCCTACTTAGGAACGGAGATTGAGGAACCAAGGCCCCAAACCAGCATCCCGGTGTGACTCGAGGTTGATGTGGTAGTGGGTAATGAAGGTGTTGCTGACTTCCAGGTAGCAGCCTGACAGATTTCCTGGATAGGGATGTCCCTGGAAGCAGCCACCGATGCAGCAGTATGGCAAGTAGAATGAGCCTTATCCCTCTGGGAGACTCGCTCACTAATTCATAGCACAGACCTATGCATGATGTAATCCATCTTGCTATGGTCCGCTTTGTTGCAGGTCTGCCAGAAGCAGCTTCAGCATAGGTGACAAACAGCTGGCGAACCTCTCCCCGAATTTCCACCATCCTCTCCTTATAATAGGAGAGAGCACGTCTCAGGTCCAAGGTATGGAGCCTGTACTCTGCCTCCGAGGAGTAATTAGGGTAGTATACCGGCAGAGTCAACACCTGGTTAAGGTGAAACTCTGACACCACCTTCGGAAGGAATTTTGGGTGGGGGCACAAGACAACTTTGTCCCTGTGGCAGACCAGATAAGGGAGTCCACCGAAAGCACCTGGAGCTCCCCTGTTCTTCTGGCAGGACGTGATAGCCACCAGGAAGGCCGTATTCCACAAGTGTGACAACTCACGCTTGTGCATTGGTTTAAATGGCTTGCCCAAAAGCTTTGCCAGTACCAGCAGTAGATCCCACAGAGGTGGAGGTTCACGCACCAGAGGGTATGTGTGATCGAGGTCTTTGAAAAAGCGCCCGACCACTGTCTCCTGCGCTAATGTCGGCTGACCAGCCCGAGCCCGGTAAGCAGAAATGGCTGCCAGGTGCACCCTAAGGGTCGATGACTGCAGACCCCCTTTGGAGAAAGACCAAAGGTAGTCGAGAATGTTAGCCACCGAACAGGATAAGGGGTCCAGACCCTTACCCTGACACCAACTGGAAAACTTTTTCCATTTGAAGGCATAACATTTCCTAGTAGATTCCTTTCAGGATGCCTCCATCATGGTGTAGACATCTTCAGAAAGACCCAAAGCTTGGAACTCTAGCCACTCAGGTACCACGCTGTGAGGTGCAGGGATTGAAGGTCCGGATGGAATACCTTCCCCTGGCTGAGAGATATCAGGTCTGGGAGTGCACAAAGCCACTCCGGGGGCCTGCAGCTGAGGCTGAGAAGATCTGGATACCAGAACTGGCGCGGCCAGTCTGGGGCTACCAGAATCACCTTCTCCTTGTCACTCCTCACCTTGAGTAACACCTTGTGCATCAAGGGAAATGGAGGGAAGGCACAGAGGAGGCCTGGGGTCCATGGCCTCGAGAAGGCATCCC
The DNA here is from genome assembly GCA_016271365.2 of Neoceratodus forsteri. Taxonomy (NCBI): domain Eukaryota; kingdom Metazoa; phylum Chordata; order Ceratodontiformes; family Ceratodontidae; genus Neoceratodus; species Neoceratodus forsteri. Next base: position 927,344,645 of record CM028135.1, on the reverse strand, counting down.
CCTGCAGCGAGCCCTGCTGAGGGGGCGGCATGATACAGCCTCAGCTTGGTGTTTTCCCTGGAGGCAAACAGGTCCACCATCGGTTTACCCCAACAGGAGAACAGGCTGTAAGCTACCTCTGATGGAGAGACCACCCGTGGGGTGCCTTGGCCTATAAGGGCGTGACAGCATCCGCCAGATGGTTCAAGATTCCTGCCACATGAATGGCTAGGAGGTCCACCTCCAACTGGCTTACGAGGGACCAGATGCGGAGTGCCTCCTTGCACAGCAGATGGGAGTGCGTGCCGCCCTGTTTGTTGAGATAGTACCTGGTCGTGGTATTGTCCATCTGGACTTGAACCACTTGACCCCGGAGCTGAGGAGCAAAAGCTGACAGCGCCAGTCTGACTGCTCTGAGCTCCAACAGGTTGATGTGGCATCGGGACTCCTCAGGGGTCCAGAACCCATGGGCCCTTTTGTCCCCCACGTGGGCTCCCCAGCCCATGAGAGAGGCATCGGTCGTGAGGACGATCGTCGGCTCGGGCTGAACAAATGGAATCCCTTCCTGCAACTGGTCTGGGGCAGTCCACCAGTGGAGAGCATCCCACATATTCTGGGTTACAGTGATCAGCTGGTCGAAGTGACTGTAGTACTTAGTCCACTGGGCGGCCTGCTCCCACTAGAGGGGGTGCACGTGCAACCGGGCCCAATGGACCACTGAGGCGCACGCCGCCATGTAACCCAGAAGGCAAAGAAGGTCCCAGGCAGGGAACAAGTGCCCAACCAGAAATGATTGGGCAAATATGAAAGAACCTCCGCCCTGTCCGCCGGGAGCCAAGCTCTGGCTTGACAAGAGTCGAGCTCTGCCCCGATGAAGCCCATCACCTGAGAAGGCACGAGTTCTGACTTGACCTCGTTGATCAGGAGACCAAGTTGGGAGCAGGTTTGGAGGGTAAGATCCCCGGACCTCTCCACCTCCTGTCGGGTGGAACCTGCTAAGAGCCAATCATCGAGGTAGGGGTAAATTCTGACTCTCCCCCCCCCCCAAACGCCGAAGATGGGCCGCCACCACTGCAATGCATTTGGTGAAGAGCCGTAAGGAATGACAGGCCAAACGACATGGCTCGAATCGTGACAGGGTCTACGACCCTGAAGTGGAGGAACCGCTGATGGGACATATGGATTGGGATGTGAAAGAACATGTCCTGCAGATCCAGTGAACAGAACCACATGTTTCACTCCAAGGATAGTATGATCTGGACAGAGTGGACCATCCGAAAGGTGCGTGACCTGAGAAACTGATTCAGGTTGTGGAGAGCTAGGATGGGGTGCCAGCCCCCCGTCCGCTTGGGCACCAGGAAATACCTGGAGACAAAGCCAGGGTCTGCTGGAGGATCCGCCACTGGAACTACTGCCTACTTGAGAGGAGCTGAGCAATGTTGTCTCAAAGAGCCAACTGAGTATGGACGGATACTCTTTCCTCCAGAGAGGCACGGGCTCGGCTGGGAGGGTACTGCTCGAATTCCAGAGGCAGTCACCTGTTTGTGGTAATAGCAGACCAGGCAGAAAGGAAGTGACGGAACCGGACCCCCATGGGAGGACCCAGAGCTGGCGTGACAGAGATAGGGGTGGCAGCCCCCATCCCGTCACTGAGCAGGCTTAGAGGAGGAGGAGGAGGAGGAGGCTCCAGGACCTGAGCCTCGGCCCCCTTTGCGGGCTTGTTGGGGTCCAGGCTTGGGCCAAGGATGCCAAGCTTGAGCCTGCTGCTGATGCTGCCGACCTCCTTGGTAGGAGGACTGTTGGACCGCAGAAGAAGAGTGCCAAAAGGGCAGCTTCTTTATCTTCTGCTGGTTCTTGCCTGAAGAACTCCTAGCAGAAGTGGCATCCAAGGTGGCAATGGACTGTTCAATGCGCTGAAGGTGACCGGCCACTCCTGGGCCGAACAAGTCGGTCCCGAGGAAAGGCACATCAGCCAACTTATGCTGAGTATCTGCTGGGAAGGAGGATAACCTCAGCCAGGCCTTGCGGTGAGAGGCCACTGAGGCTGCCATCAAGCAGGCACAAGAATCCCCAATGTCCAGGGCCGTCTGGAGCTACTGTTTGGCAACAGCACGGCCCTGGTCCCAGATTTGCTTAACCGTGGTTTGCATGTCCGCTGGGAGATGTGGGAGGACTTCATCTACTGACCCGAGAAGGGCATGAGAGAAGTGTGCCATGATGACGGCCAAACTGGCCTGACGAAGCCGCACAGACTTCCCATGCCAAATGGTCCAAGAGCTTGGACTCCTTATCGGGGGGAGGTCAGTGTCGGCAGAACTGCCAGTATGCCTGAACACAGAAGCGGTCACCAGGCTCTCGGCTGAAGGGTGCTCTGTGAACCCCGCAAGGGACCCCATGGGCACCGCATACTTGCGGGCCATGCGGGCAGATGGTGCTGGACGTGAGGCAGGGCGTTGCCAAAGTTCGAGTGCTGGGCCAACAATAGCCCCAGCCACAGGAAAGGCCTCCATCGGGTTGTCCCCTCTCTTCAGGATGTCCATGAGAGGGTACTCCGCCTTTTCGGATGTGCTCCAGGGCATCCTGTGAGTCAGAGATGAGACGGAGGATCCCTGGAAGGAGGAAGGGTCTTTCTCCATCCCTGTGAAACGGATGACTCATCATCCCCTGGATGTGAGTGGAGTCGGTGACATCTGAATCTGAGGAGTCGGGATACAGCGGTTTGCGCCTAAATCACCCTTAACCCGCCGAGGAAGGTCCGGTGACCGGACCGACAGACGCCGGGAAGTCCGTATCTGTTCGGTCTCTTTGAAGGAGCTCCTCCCACAGGCTGCTTAGGCGGCAACTCCACCACTATCGGTGGGGAGACCGCAAAGGCCGAACTGGAGGATCGGCCTCGCAGGTGGTGGAACCAAGGGCTTTGGTTCCGAGGAGGTCGGCTTCGGCCTAGGAGGCAAAAGCCAAGTAATGGCCGGGTTAGGTGGCGGAGCCGGCTTCTGCCTGGTCAAAATCAGCTGTTGCCACATAAGGTCCTCGTAACACCGATGGAGTTTCCATTGGAGCCTCTCTTCATCTGAGGAGGACAAGGACAACTTGTGGCATCATCTCTTCTTGGAGCGCTTATGGCTCCTCCTTGGCCTTTCAGCCAAGGAGGTTCTGGACATCGACCGAGCAGGCCGACTCAGTCGCTCAGGAGACACCGGAGGGATCGGTGAAACCCAGGGGTCCAAAACTGGGACCTCGATGGGGACACCAGCAGGCTGGGTCTCCTCATTGGGGAACACCAGGACCGGAGTCCTTTCCAATGAGTCATCGGCCACAGCCAGCGACAGAGGGTCGACTGGGTCAAGAATGATCTCGACTTCATCGGCCACCTCCTCAGTCATCTGGCCAGACGAAGGTCTGTGAACCCTGCAGCTGAGGAAGCGATCTCGACTGAGGTTGAAACCGCATGCTCCTGAGACTGAGACCTCTCTCGGTCCCGAGAGCGCCTTTGTCGAAACTAAGACAGTCCAGATTCCTTTTTCTCTTCCGAGAGCGGGAGGAGTGCGAGTCTGAAGGCCCCTCACCCCAGGTGGAGAGAGACTGGCACAATTCCTTAAAGGAACCTGTGAAGGTGGAGCCCAGGCTGAGAGGAACGAAAAAGCTTTGATTAGCTTAAGCGCTGGTGGCTTCTTCTTCGAACGCCTTCATGCATTCCAGCTGCTCAGCAGAGCCCATGGAAACCGCCCACCTAGCCTCCTTAGACTTAACCGGAGGGCTCCTTTTCTATGGTTTCCCCAGCTTCAGGCGCGCCAAACGGTCTTCCAGGACGTTGGGATGGAAGGCGAGGCAAAAGCTGGAAGAAGAGGTGTCATGTCCGACACCTAGGCAGTAGACGCACATGAGATGGGGATCAGTGCACGACACGACATCTTCTGGCCGCAAGGACACCGGCAAAATCCCGGAGAAGATTTCTCTTCCATGATCAAAAACGCAAAAGCGTGATCGCTAACTCAAATGAGTTTTAGTTTCGGTAAAACCAAGGGTTTGAAAGCCAGGGCCTACGAAATGCGTGAGCACGAGGGAGGCAACCTGTATCTTCCAGCGGAAAGGAAGATCTAGCGTCATGGGGTGGAGCCGAGGTATATAACACCCGAGTGGGTGGGAAGAGCTACCTTGAAGACTTCTGGCTGATCTTAAAGGGAAAGGGACATGCCAAACAGTGTGGATGAACAACTGCAGTTGTTGTGATTACCAATTGACAATGCTGGCGCTAACAGAAAAGGAAATTACGGTAAGTATGAAGAAATTTCTTCTTTTTAGGATCGTGGATATGTTGTTCTATCCACATTGTTTAGCATGTCCTTTCCCTTTAAGAATCTTGCCAGAAGGTCTTGAAGCTGGCTCCTCCCACCCACCTGGGTGGTATAATCCTCAGCTCTGCCCCATGACGCCAGATCCTTGCCCACTGGAAGCTCAGGCTGTGCATCGAAGCTGGGGAGGTCGGGTGGGTTCGTGTGGATGAACAACATATAACACTCCTAGAAAGTATTATGTAAGAACTTACCGTACCAGCAGATCTTCGAGGTACGATCTCTTGCAGTAGGTTATTACTCTTGGGAGTCTGCTAGGTGGAGCTGTCACACGGTAGCTCTCTTCTCAGCAGTCTCTATGGGCCACCCCCATACCTCACCTCCTGTGGCTGTATAAAAGGGGCTAAACCCCAGGGCACACACTGCTCCCCTCGCCGCTGCAGCACGCAAAAAAGGCCGAGGACCGAGGGGAACCGAAGGACAATGGAAAAAAAAAAAAAAAACTGCTTGAAAGCCAAGGACCCAATAAAAAAACTGGCAAGGGGATGGAGGGTGGGATTCTACCTACTGCAAGAGACCATACCTCGAAGATCTACTGTTACAGTAAGTTCTTACATAATGATACTATCTTCTACGGACAGGTCGCAGTAGGTTATTATTCTTGGAAGAATACCAAACAGTTATAACAAAAGGGAGGTCAGGCGGAGCATGAAGCCGGGATATAGGCCACAGCAACAAGCAGAGCCAGGAAGACACATTCGTGAAAATGGAAAAAGTGGCAGCAAACACACCAGGCGGAAGCCATGGAGAAGCCACAGACATATCCAAAGGATGGCCATGTGATCCCGGACAAGGGACGGCGTCACTAAAGTCCTAGGCAAGGAAACCCAAGCCATACCCACAAGGGCTGATAAGCCAAGGGTGGCGAGGACAGTGGTACTCCACAAAGGGAGAGCAGGACTAGGGCCATGCCAATGATTCAACCTTCCAAGCAGGGGTGCGAAATTCAATGGCGTTCAGCAAGTGCAGCAGGGCATCCAAAGCGCCGCAGAGACAGGTGGAGTCCTGACAAGATGGAAAAGAGAGATGCAGGAGGCCATGTTCAGAGATGCAACCTGAAGAGACAGGGGTCGACAGGCCATGGCTAGTAGAAATCCAGTAGAGCTCCGAAGGTGCGGAAAGCGAAGCGGTAGTGGAGTGCAGCAGGGCAAGACTCCCAGAAATCCCACAGCAAGGGATACTGAAGGCTCCAGGAGGGAGAGTAGCAGAGGTCTCCAAGAAACTGCGGGGGAGCACATGTCCCGAACGGAAACAAGCCTCCAAAATGTGCAAACAGACCCCCAGACACCTCAGAGGCCTGCAAGAGGAGGCGGGGAAAGCTCCATGGAGTTGTTAAGGCGCAGGAGCGGGCCGAGCCCAGGAGGGGACGGCACGGGTGGAGGGGCCGACAGGGCAGATCCCGACACCCGACTGCAAACACGTGACCCCGGAACGGGCCCGGAACACGGAGGCCCACCCACAGACGCTGGGACGGGTCCCGGTGCACTGCCAGCAGAGGTCCTGTAATAACCGGAGGGTATGCCCCGAGGCCTGGAGAGAATACAGAATTGTCTGGGTACCGGTACCAAAGAGCCAGTCCCACAGAATGGGGCACCAGCAACCAATAAATGGATGTTGGGAGCTAAACCCGACACCCGGAGCCAGGCATGGCGCCGCAACGTGACACCAGTGGTGGACAGGCAGGCAGCAGCATCAACCGCATCATAGCTCGCCCGGAGTAGGTGACGGGCAAGAGAGGATAAGGCGGCCATGGGCTGAGTCACCCGGGCTGACTCCTGTGAGGGTGGAAAGGAGGACAGCACGTCCGCAGCCAAGGCACCCAGTGTGCAGAGGTAGCGGGCCATATGGCCCAGATAATTAAGGATGCGCAGCAGCAAGGTACTGGAAGTATAGACCTTCTTGCCAAGATGTTCAAGGTGCCAGGATCCCATCAGATGGCACCATACTAGCATGGAGAGGTCGGGTGGTCCGGTCGTGAGCCAACATAATTACCACTGAGTCAGCTGCAGTGGCGGCGGACGACCACACGTGGCCCGATGGAGCATGGTAAAGCCAGTCAGGTCATAGAAACATAGAATCTGATGGCAGATAAGGACCGCTTGGCCCACCTAGTCTGCCCATTTCCCTACCTAACGGATAAGCTGCAGATCCTAGTTAACCAACAGCCTACTTCCTCCTACCCCCTACTAGAATTGCCTTATGTCTGTCCCAAGCATTCTTGAATTCCCCCCACTGTTTTGACTGTACGACCTGCTCAGGAAGGCTGTTCCATGTATCCTCAACCCTCTGTGAAGAAATATCCACATTACCTCTGGAGTCATCCCTCCATCTTCAAATTGTGCCCCTTGTTTTCACACATCTCTTTTCTGAAAGATGCTACCTCTTAGACTTTGTTGATTACCTTGAGGTGTTTGAAAGTTTCTATTATGTCCCCCTTCCCTCTTTTCCTCGAGGCTATACATCTTTAGTTCCTTTAGTCTTTCTTCATGTCTTCTCATGCAGACCCTGCATCATTTTGGTTGCCCTCCTCTGGAGGGCCTCCACCCTTTCTATGTCCTTGTGGAGATGGGATCTCCAGAACTGTACACAGTACTCCAGATGTGGTCTTACCAACTGCCTGTACAGAGGGCCAACAACTTCCTGTTTTCTACTGGTGATGCCTCTCCCTATGCGTCCCAGGTCCATGGGGGGTGGGCAGAGCAGAAGCAGGAAGGTGCCAGGCCTGGGACATCACACTGGCATACACAGGAATCAAGGAGGGGATAACTAGGACAGGGCCCTCAGGCATGCCTAGGTAGTCAGCGAGGTCACAGCAAAGAAAATCCAGGTCCCCATCGGGGAAGCGGAACACGTCCCATATCTGCACCAGTAGGTCCATGAAGGAGATGTCCGCGGAAGCAGAGGCATCTGGAGGGGCAAGTGGGATGTCCTCCATGACAGAGGAAATGGAAAAGAGGGAACCAGGGTCCCCCTAGTCCGAAAAGCCGGCATCCGAACCAGGTACCCCGAAGAGGTCCTCCCCCTCCAAGTTCCCATAGTGTGAGTCCAGATACATAAGGTGGGGTGAACCAGATACAAACCACTGGATCCAGGCGAAGGGGCCTAGGCGAGGGGGAGCGGCGCAGTGGAGGACCCACGGATGAGACCAAGGCCAGGCAGTGACCCATGGACTGGAGGACCTCCATAACGATGCGGGCAATGCCCGGCACCTGGGAAGGAGGGGGAGGTCCACAGATGGAGGGCGCCAAAGGACAGCGCTCAGAGGATGGTGAGGCACCTCGGGGGCAGCCGGCTGCGGCCCCCAGTGGGTGGCATCCCGAACCCTGCAGGACAGCATGGGAGGAGGAGTAAGGAAATCAGGGCGGGATCCCAGAAACCCAGCCATGGGTAGCTGAAAAGGGTCGCCCGCATGGCAGGTGGAGGGCGACAGAGTAAACCCCATCTGACACAACATTAAGGTGCCCATGCCAGGGTTGGTGCTGGGGAACCAGAAGCAGACCACCAGTTCGGGAATGTGCCGGGGTACAGTGCACCCTCCGATGACAGGGGAAGCCACCCCAGGGAGGAGGACGGAAGGCCAGAAGGTGTCATTGATGGAGAAGCACATCAGGATGTCCCGTCGACAGGGGAAGCAGCCAAGTCGACGACTAATGCAATGCAGGTGTCCCGTCGACAAGGGAAGCGTCCCAGTTGACGAGGGAGTCAAATCCAGCTGTCCCATCGAAGGGGAGAAGGCGTCCCATCGATGAGAAACACTCCATCGACAGGGGAAGCCCCTCCCTCGACGAGGAATGCTCGTTAACAGAGGAAGATGTCCCGACGACGAGAACGCTCCATCAACGGGGGATGACCCATCAACGACAATGGAGCAACAAAGGCTCCAAGTGATGGGGAGCTGCCCCGTCGACAGGTACACTCACGGACGGCGGGAGGAACCACCGCTGACAGAGCAGATCAGAAAGGGTGACAGGAGTGTGAACTGCCCCTCCGATGCCAGGAATTAGAGCCATGGTCCAGGGTACCCTTAACATGGGTCCCCAAGGTCTGTCCTGGGAGGCTGCCTTGTCAGCCATGGATGGAGTCCCTGACCCAGCAAGAGACAGCCTGGGCCAAAAAGCAGTGGGGTACTGAAATGAGGAGAGAGGGGGTACTGTGGGAGGTACAGGCCCGCCCTATACAGAGAAAGAAGGAAAGAGCCAGGACCTGGAGAAGCCACAGACCTGGCACAGAGAAGAAAATCGGGTTCAAGTTCACGCCGAAGACTGCAACACAGAAGACTGAGCTAGCTGCCATGCAGGCTGAAGCTGGTGGGAAAATGAACAGTGTGTGCCTGGGGCCACCCACTTTATACACAGCCACACGTAAGTGAGGTATGGGGCGGACTATAGAAGACTGCTGGAAGAAGTTACTGTGTGACAGCTCCACCTAACTGACTCCCAAGAATAATAACCTACTGCAAGAGACCTGTCCGTAGAAGATTGACTGGTACAGGTGAGTAACCCGTTTTTCTAGGATCGTAGATGTTTTTCGAGCCACACTGTTCAGCAGACTCCTAGCAGTTCTCCAGGAGGAGGGAGGCAAGGCGCGCACACCCTCTAATATACTTACTTAGGGAACAGATATTGGAGAACTGAGACCCCAAAACCAGCATTCTGGCGTGACTCTAGGTCAGTGTGGTAGTGGGTGATGAAGGTGTTTGCTGACTTCCAGGTAGCAGACCTGCAGATTTCCTGGATAGGGATGGCCCTAGAAGCAGCCACTGATGCATCAGTGTGGTGTGTGGAATGAGCTCTTATCCCTCTGGGAGGCTCCTTGCCTGCCAATGTATAGCAGAGATCAATGCAAGATGTAATCCATCTGCCAAACATCCGCTTTGCTGCAGGTCTGCCAGGTGCAGCTTCAGCGTAGGTGACAAACAGCTGGCAAACCTCTCCCTGAACTTCAGCCGTCCGTTCCTTATAGTAAGATAGCGCTCATCTCAGGTCCAAAGTATGGAGCCTGTACTCGGCATTTGAGGTGTAATTGGGGTAGTACACCAGCAGAGTCAACACCTGGTTAAGGTGAAACTCCGACACCACCTTCGGGCAGGTTTTCAGGTGGGGGCACAGGACAACCCTGTCCCTGTGGAAGACCAGGTAAGGAGACTCCACCGAGAGCACCTGGAGCTCCCCAATCCTTCTGACTGGCATGACAGCCACCAGGAAGGCAGTCTTCCACGACAGATGTGACATCTCACACTTTTGCATTGGTTTGAATGGCTTGCCCATGAGCTTTGCCAATACCAGCAGTAGATCCCACAGCGGTGGAGGTTCATGTACCAGAGGGGACATGTGGTCGAGGCCTTTAAAGAAATGCCAGACCACCTTCTTCTGTGCCACTGTCTGCTGACCAGCCCACACCCAGTAGGCAGAGATGGCTGCCAGGTGCACTTTAAGGGTCGTAGACCAAAGACCCCCTTTGGACAGAGACCAAAGGTAGTCTAGGATGCTAGCCACTGGACAGGACAAAGGGTCCAGGCCCTTACCCTGACACCAAATGGAAAACCTTTTCCATTTGAAGGCACAGCACCTCCTGGTTGACTCCTTCTTGGATGCTTCCACTACTATGAATACATCCTCAGAGAGAGACCCAGAACTTGAAACTCTAGCCGCTCAGGAACCAGGCTGTCAGGTGCAGGGACCAATGGTCCGGATGGAATGCCTTCCCCTGATTGACAGACAACAGGTCTGTGCATACTGGAAGATGCCACAGAGGCCTGGAGCTGAGGCTGAGGAGATCTGGATACCAGAACTGGCACGGCCAGTCTGGGGCTACCAGGATCACCTGTGCCTTGTCCCTATTGACCTTAAGGATCATCTTGTGAAACAAGAGAAGTGGAGGGAAGACACAGAAGAGGCCTGAGGTCCACGGCCCTCGAGAAGGCATCCCCTGCAGCAAGCCCTGATGAGGGGACGGGCATGAAACAGCCTCAGCTTGGTGTTGTCCCTGGAGGCGAACAGATCCACCTGAGATCTGCCCCAGTGGGAGAACAGGCTGTGTACTAACTCTGGATGGAGGGACCACTGTGAGGCGCTCGCCTACATGGCTGAGAGGGTCGCCAGTTGGTTTGAGGCTCCTGCCGCATGGATCGCTAGGAGATCTGCCTCCAGTCAGCTCATGAGGGTCCAAATGCGGAGCGCTTCCCTGCAAAATAGCCGGGAGTGCGTGCTGCCCTGTTTGCTGAGATAGTACATGGTCGTGGTATTGTCCGTCTGGACTTCCACCACTTGACCCCGAAGGAGCAGAGTGAATGCTGACAGTGCCAGTCTGACTGCTCTGAGCTCCAGCAGACTGATATGGTATCAAGATTCCTCGGGGGTCCAGAACCCGTGGGCTCCCCAGCCTGTGAGAGAGGCATCGGTCGTGAGAACGACCGTTGGCTCGGGATGGACAAATGGGATCCCTTCCTGCAAGTGATCCAGGACAGTTCACCATTGGAGAGTGTCCCACATCTTCTGGGTCACAGTGGCCAGCTGGTCGAAATGACCATGACGCACAGTCCACTGGCGGGCCAGCTCCCACTGAAGGGGGTGCATATGCCACTGGGCCCATCGGACCACGGTGGTGCAGGCTGCCATGTACCCCAGAAGGTGCAGAAAGTCCCAGGCAGGGCGCAAGTGCCCAACCAGAAATGACTGGGCAAAGGAGGAGAGAATCTCTGCCCTGCCCATTGAGAGACAGGCTCTGGCTTGGCAGGAGTCGAGCTCTGCCCCATTGAAACATATCACCTGCGAAAGTACTAGTTCCGACTTTGCCTCATTGATCAGGAGACCAAGGCCGGCGCAGGTCTGGAGGGCCAGGTCCCTGGACCTCTCCACCTCTTGCTTGGTGGAACCCACCAAGAGCCAGTCATCGAGATATGGGTAAACTCTGACCGTTAGATGCTGAAGATGGGCAGCCACCACTGCACGTATTTGTGAAGACCCATGGGGCCGATGACAGGCCAACGCCATGGCTCGTAATTCAAATAGGGCTCCTTCTGCTCGAAGCGAAGGAACCTCTCACGAGACGGATGGATCGGGACGGAAAAAACATGTCCTGGAGATCCAGAGAGCAGAACCATGTTCCGCTCCAGAGATGGTATGATCTGGGACAGAGTTACCATCCTGAAGGTGCGTGACCTGAGGAAATGGTTCAGGTGTGCAGATCTAGAATGGAGTGCCAGCCCACATCCGCTTCAGAACCAGGAAGTACCTAGATACAAACCCTGGGTTGAACGGAGGGTCTATGACTCTGGCCACCACCTCCTTGCGAAGGAGTTGGGCAATGTCGTCTCGAAGAGCCGATTGAGTGGGTACGGACACCATATCCTCCCATGGGGCGTGGGCTCAGCTTGGAGGACACTGCTCAAATTCCAGAGGCAGTCCCTGACCCACCACTGCTAGAACCCACCTGTCCGTGGTAACAGCGGACAAAGTAGAAAGGAAGTGGCAGAGCCAGCCCCCCCCCGGAGGACCCAGAGCTTGCAAGACAGGTATGAGGGTGATCACCTCCATCCCATCACTGAGCAGGCTTGGAGGAAGAGGGTCCAGATTGGGGACTGTCTGAGCCCCGTCCTCCAGGCTTATGGGCCGTCAGAGACCCAGACTTGGGTCGAGGGCACCAAGAATGTGCCTGCTGTCACTGTCCCGCTTGGAAGTGGGGCTGCTTGGCCGCAGGGGCAGAGTGGCAAAATGGCTTTCTTCTGTTTTTGGAATCCTGGGATTCATTTTGTGCAGAAGTGATGGAGTCCAAGGTGGCACTGGACTTCTCAATGCGCTGGAGAAGACTGTCCACACCTGGGCCGAAGAGGTTGGTACCCAGGAAAGGGAAATATATTAGCTTGTGTTGGGTGTCTGCTGTGAAGGTGGACACCCTCAACCAAGCCCTGCAGTGCATGGCAACCGCGGCTGCCACCGAACGGTGCATGGATCCCCAAGGTCCAGAGCCATCTGGAGTTGCTGCTTTACAACAGCCCAACCCTGGTCCCGGACCTGCTTAACCGTGGTCTGGAGGTCTGCAGGAAGACGAGGAAGGACCTCATCTAGGGAGCCCAGAAGGGCGTGAAAGAAATGCACCATGATGACAGCCGAGCTTGCCTGACAGAGGCCCAGCGTAGAGGCAGTATAGACTTTACGGGCAGAGTGGTCCAGTTTTTTGGACTCTTTGTCCGAAGGTCTATCAGTATCTGCCGAGCTGCCCGAGTGCCTGAACACAGATTCGGTCACTAGACCCTCGGCAGAGGGATGCTATGTGAACCCCAAAAGGGACCCAATGGGCACCGCGTATTTGCAGGCCATCTGGGCAGAAGGCACAGAGCAGGAGGCAGGATGCTGCCATAGCTCCAAAGCCAGACAGACAATGGCCTCAGCCACAGGAAAGGCTTCAATTGGTGAATCCCACCCCAATCTGAGGATATCCCTGAGGGCATATTTCACCCGTTTTCGAATGGGTTCGAGAGGCATCTCCGTGGATTCAGAGACAAGGCAGAAGATGCCCGTAAAGGAAAAGGGGCCCTCCTCCATCAAGACACTCCCAACTGATTCCTCATCCAAGGGACAGGAATGAAGGTCCGAGTTGTTGGACTCCGAGGAGTCGGATAAATCAACTGGACATGTGTCTCCTTCACCTGCCTGAGACAGTCTGGAGTGAGGGTAATGGAAAGCCTACGCGGGAGGCCCAGAGCAGGCTGAGATTCTTTGGTAGGCACCCCCATGGGGGCTGCGTGGGTGGTAGCTGCACCAAGATCAGTGGAGAGGTTGATTTTGACCGAATCGTTTTGACCAGCTCCATGGGAGGAGGAACGGTGCGTGCCGGCTCTGGAGGAGTTGGCTTCGGTCTGGGAGGCGAAAGTCAAGTAATGGCCGGGTGGAAGCCGGAAGGAGCTTTGACAACACAAAATCAACTCCTGCCACATTAGATCTTTGTAGTGTCGACAGAGTTTCGATGAAGCCTCTCTTCATCCGAGGAGGACAAAGAAGAATGTCAGCGACGCCTCTTCTTAACGCGCTTGTGTGCCTTCTTAGGCCTGTCGGTCGAAGGGGTCCGAGACCTCGACCTTGATCGCGGGGAGACCGATAGGGTCAACTGGAAGGCACCGGGGAGACCGGTAGTTCTTCCTGGTCAGGGACCAGTTCCATGGGGTTCCCAATGGCTGGGTCTCATTGGGGAGGGGCCGGACCGGAGTCCTGAATAAAGAGCTGTCAGCCTCGCTGGGCGACAACAGGTCGACTGGGTCAAGAACAATCTCAACCGGATCATTGTCCAGCGTCTGGGCCGGCTGGCCTGACGGTGTGACTGCGAAACCGGCGGCCAAGGCCGCAACCTCAACCGAAGTCAAGACAGGTGATTCCTGGGACCGAGATCTCTCACGATCCCAGGAACGTCGTCGGTGAGACGAAGATTCTCTCAGTTCCTTGTCCTTTTTACGTGAACGAGAGACATGCGTGCCCTAAAGGCCCCTCGCCCTAGGTGAAAAGGGATTGGCACATCTCCCAAAAGGATCCCAAGAAAGTGGAGCCCAAGTTGAGCGGCACGAAAAGGACTCAGAAGAGCGATCCATGGCCGAGCCACCTCTTCCTCAAAGGCCTTCATCTGTTCGAGCTGCTCAGCGAACCCCGCAGCCGCAGAGATCGCCCATCAGGCCTCCTTAGATTCGACCGCCGGATTCTGTTTCTCCGGTCTGCCCAATTTCAGCCGTGCAAGACGATTGTCCAAGACATTCAGGTGAAATGCACAGCACATCTCACAGGCCTGGGTGTCATGGACAACACCCTAGCAATACACGCACGTGGCATGCGCATCTGTGCAAGACATCTTTTGCCTGCATGGGCAGCAGCGGAAACCTGGAGAAAATGCATCTTCCACAGTGATCCAGATCGCAAAGCGATTATCGTTAACTCTGACGAGTTTAATTTTAAGCAAATCCAAATATTTTGAAGCCAGGGCCTACTGAACACACAAGCGGTAAGGAGAGAACCTGTTTCTTCCAGGGGAAAGGAAGATCTGGCATCATTGGGCGAAGCTGAGGGTTATACCACCCAGGTGGGTGGGAGGAGTCAGCTTCAAGACCTTCCAGCAAGATTCTCAAAGGGGAAAGGACATGACAAACAATGTGGATAGAACAACATATCCACGATCCTAAAAAGAAGAAATTTCTTCATACTTACCGTAATTTCCTTTTCTGTTAGCTCCAACATTGTCGATTGGTAATCATAACAACTGCATATAATGCACCCCTAGCAGGGAAATGACATAACCCAAGCTTTAGAATACTGGGCACATGAGGATTCCAAGCAGCAGCAACTCCCCAGTCAGTGCTGACCTCATAGTGCCACAGTAGCTACACTTACTTAAGATATAACCAATTACTTGTATACAACAAACCTTTGTACTATAAATAAATACTGTATTACCTTCTTAGCAGACATGGAGGAAGGCAATGTTCTCCATTGGACACAAGGTTTGGGATGATTCGGTCCTCCCTGCAGGAAAGGACAATCAGGCAGCAAGGCATGCTCCACACCCATCACAGATCTGGGGAACTGAGTCTGACCACACCATGAGGCATAACTTCCAGGCAACACTGCATTCAGTGAGACTACCTGCAACAAGGAACAAACACCTTAAAGATATAACGAAACTTGTTAACCTGAGGTCACAGACTTATTGAAAAACTTTTTTTTTTTTTTTTTTAACATATGAACACAGAGTAGAAGAATAGAGAGGTGTATGAAAGTAGGGGATTTTATCAAACAGGTCATCCCTCCTAGCGTACCAGATAAGATTCTCCTGCAAGAACGAGGCTCCTGAGTGGGGCTCATTGATCAATGTTGGAGCCACAGAAAAAAGAAATTATGGTAAGTATGAAGAAATTTCTTCTTTCTGTAGCACCCACATTGTCAATGGGTAATCACAGCAACTGGGTTCTTAGAAGCAATACCCAGAGAAACTGAGAGAGGGGATTATATTATCCTATATGCCAGAGGCAAGCAATACAGGTTACTCACCTGTAACAGGAGTTCTAGGAATGGTATATGTTGTTCATCCACACTCATTGGCAGGTATCCTTGCCGCTTTAAATCTTGCCGGAAGGTCTTCAAGCTTGCTCCTCCCACCCACCCGGGTGGTATAACTCTCGGCTCCGCCCCATGACGCCAGATCTGGCCCGCTGGAAGCTCAGGTTGTGCGTCGAAGCCGGGGAGGTCGGATGGGTCGTAGGATGAACAACATATACCATTCCTAGAACTCCTGTTACAGGTGAGTAACCTGTATTTCTAGGGACATGGATATGTTGTTCATCCACACTCATTGGCAGACTCCTAGCAGTTCTCCGGGAGGAGGGAGGCAAGGCGCACACCCCAATACTTACTTGGGAAAGAGACTGGAGAACCGAGGCCCCAAAACCAGCATCCCGGCGTGACTCAAGGTCGATGTGGTAGTGGGTAATGAAGGTGTTTGCTGACTCCAGGTAGCAGCCCTGCAGATTTCCTGGATAGGGGCGTCCCCTGGAAGCAGCTACGTTGCAGCAGTATAGGCGGGTAGAATGAGCTCTTATCCTCTGGGAGGCTCCATGCCCGCCAACTTATAGCAGAGATCTATGCAGGAGGTTACCCACCTGCTTAATCGTCCGCTTGGCTGCAGGTCTGCCAGAATCGTGACTTCAGCGTGAGTGACAAACAGCTGGCGAACCTCTCCCCGAATTTCAGCCGTGCGCTCCTTATAATAAGCGAGCGCCCTTCTAGGGTCCAGAGTATGGAGCCTATATTCGGCCTCCGAGGTGTGGTTGGGGTAGAACACCAGCAGAGTCAACACCTGGTTAAGGTGAAACTCCGACACCACCTTCGGAAGGAATTTCGGGTGGGGGCGCAGGACAACCTTGTCCCTGTGGAAGACCAGGTAAGGAGACTCGATGGAAAGCGCCTGGAGCTCTCCCATCCTTCTGGCTGGACGTGATAGCCACCAAGAAGGCGGGTCACGACAGGTGAGAGAGAGCACACCTGTGTATAGGTTCGAATGGCTTGCCCATGAGCTTTGCCAGTACCAGCAGTAGATCCCACGGAGGTGGGGGTTCCCGCACTGAGGAAATGTGATCAAGGCCTTTGAAAAAGCGCCAGACCACCTTCTCCTGTGCCACCGACTACTCCCCGCCCGCGCCTGTAAGCAGAGATGGCTGCCAGGTGCACCCTTAGGGTCAGCCGACCTAAGCCCTTGACTAGAAAGGGACCATAAATAGTCCAAGATGCTTGCCAAGGAACAGGAGGAAGGGTCCAAGCCCTTTCTGACACCAAATGGAAAACCTTTTCCATTTGAAGGCATAGCATTTTCTGGTCGACTCCTTACGGGACGCCTCAACTACATTGAGGACCTCGTCGGAAAGACCCAAGGCCTGGAACTCTAGCCGCTCAGGAACCAGGCCGTCAGGTGCAGGGATTGAAGGTCCGGATGGAACACCTTCCCCTGATTGACTGAGAGCAGGTCCGGGCGAGCTGGAAGCTGCCGCGGAGTCCTGGAGCTGAGACTGAGGAGATCTGGGTACCAGAACTGGCGAGGCCAGTCTGGGGCTATCAGAATCACCTGCGCCTTGTCCCTCCTCGCCTTGAGAAGCACCTTGTGGATCAAGGGAAATGGGGGAAAGGCGTAAAAGAGGCCCGGGGTCCATTGCCTCGAGAAGGCATCCCCCTGCAGCGAGCCCTGCTGAGGGGGGCGGGCATGGAACAGACTCAGCTCGCTCTCCTGGAGGCAAACAGGTCCACCTGAGGTGTGCCCCAAAGGAGAACAGATGCTGTACTACCTCGGCAGGAAGACCACTCGTGGGATGCAGCCCCTATCCGGCTCAGGGCATCGGCCAGGGTGTTGGAGGCTCCCTGCCACGTGAATGGCTAGAGATCCGCCTCCAGGCTGCGCCTGCAGTGACCAAATGCGGAGAGCTTCCTTGCATAGAAGCATGGAGCGCACCCGCCCCTGGCGGTTTAGATAGTACATGGTCGTGGTATTGTCCGTCTGGACCCGGACCACTTGACCCCGGAGGAACGGAGCAAAGGCGGTGAGAGCTAGGCGGACGCCGAGCTCCAGCAGGGTTGATGTGGCATCGGACTCCGCTGGGACCAGAGGCCATGAGCCCGTGGTTCCCCAGATGGGCACCCCAACCCATCAGAGAGGCATCGGTCGATAGGAGAAACCGGCTGCTCGGGCGGACGAACCGGATGCCCTCCTGCAAATGATCTGGAACGGTCCACCACTGGAGAGCGCTCCACATCCCTGTGTCACCGACACAAGCTGGTCCAAGGGATCGCAGCGTTGTGACCACTGGCTGGCCAGTCCCCATTGAAGGGACGCATGTTCCAGCGGCCCAACGGACCACGCTGGTGCAGGCCGCCATGAGACCCAGGAGCGCGAGGGAAGTCCCGGCAGGGCGCACTGCCCAACCAGAAATGATCGGGCAAAGGAGGAAAGAACTCGCCCTGTCCGCCGGAGCCACGCCTGGCTCAAGAGAGTCGAAGGCGCCCGATGAATAGAATCACCTGCTTGCTCGAGTTCGACTTGGCCTCGTTGATAAGGAGGCCCAGTTGAGAGCAGACCTGAGGGCCAGATCTCGGACCACTCCGCCTCCTTCCTGGAGGGAGCTGCTATCAGCCAGTCGTCCAGGTAAGGTACACCCGACCTCGGCGCCACAGGAATGCTGTCACCACTGCCATGCATTTGGTGAAGACCCTGGAGCTGGAGACAAGTCAAGGGCATGGCTTGAACTCGAAGAGGATCCTTCCGCTCGGAAGCGAAGGAATCTCTGTGAGACGGACGGATAGGGACGTGAAAAACGCGGCCTGCAAGTCCAGAGAGCAGAACCACCGCGCGCTCCCAGGATGGTATTATCTGAGCCAGAGTGACCATCCTGAAGGTTCGAGACCTTAGGAACTTGTTTAGGTCATGTAGGTCGAGAATGGGGCGCCAGCCCCCGTCCGCTTGGAACCAGGAAGTACCTGGACACAAACCCTGGGTCTGAAGGAGGGTCCACCTCTCTTACCACCTCCTTCTGGAGGAGGAGGCGATATCGGCTCGAGAGCCGCCAGTGAGGCTGGGGATCCCGGCCCCCGAGGCGGCGGCTCTGAAGGGTGGTGCCTGCTCGAATTCCAGAGGCAGGCCTCTTCCCACTACCTCCAAGACCCACCTGTCCGTGGTAACAGCGGACCAGGCGGAACGGAAGTGCCGGAGCCGTCCCCCCACGGGGGGACCCAGGGGTAAGGTGACGGGAATGGGGCCGACACCCCTCAGCCCGTCACTGGGCAGGCTTGGAGGAGGGACCGGCCGAGGGACCTCCTGGGCCTTTTCCTCCCTGCCTCCTGTTAGAGGAAGCCGGCGGCTTGGGTTTGGGATGCCAAGGCCGAGCCTGCTGGCCCTGACGTTGCTGGGCCGGGCGCGCCGGGGGCACAGAAGGACGAAGGGCTTAGGCTGTGGTTTGCAGCCTTTGTCCTTCTGAGCGGAAGAGACCGAGTCCAAGGTGGCATTGGACTTCTCGATCCTCTGCAGGTGACCTTCCACCCCAGGGTCAAGAGGTCAGTCCCCAAAGGAACATCCATGACTTGTGCTGGGTATCCGAAGTAAAGGTGGATATCCTCAGCCAAACCCGCCCGGCCTATAGCCACTGCGGCCGCCACGATCTGGCACATGAGTCCCCTATATCCAAAGCAGTCTGGAGCTGCTGTTTGGCCACTGCCTGCCCTGGTCCCGCACCTGCTTAACCATAGTCTGCAGATCGGCGGGAAGATGAGGGATGACCTCATCCAGGGAGCCCAACAGGGCATGAGAAAAATGTGCCATGAGACGGCCGAACTGGCCTGACGAAGGCCAAGAGGGGCGAGCGAGACTTTTCGCCGACATAGTCCAATTTCTTGGACTCCTTGTCAGGAGGTTTGTCCACATCCCTGGCGTTGCCCGGGCAGGCAACGCTGTCGGTAACCAACCCCTCAGCAGAAGGGTGTTCAAAAACGGACAAGGAACCGGTAGGGACCGCATACTTCCTGGCAAGGCGCAGGGCAGGAAGCAGGCGCTGCCAAGCTCCAGTGCGGACCCACTATGGCCTCGGCCACGGAAAGCCTCCGCGGAGAATCCCTCGGTCCAGAATCTCCGTGAGGGATACCTGGCCCGTTGGAAGCGGGTTCGAGCTCCATCCGGTGGACTCCGAGATGAGCAAGTAGTCCTAGGAAGGACGACGGGCTATCGTCCATTGACTGACCTCCTGAAGACTCCAAGGTCCAGTCGCTTGGAGAAAAGGAGGAATCATCTTCGACTCGGAAGAGTCCTCAAGAGCTGCCTCTGGCCCGAGCCACCCTTCACCTGCCGAGGTCGGTCGGGAGTGAGGGTAACTGACAGCCGATGGGGTAGACCTTAGCCGACCGAGAATCCTTGGTTGGAGCCCCAATTGGTGGCTATGGAGCAGAGGTTTCCACGAATCGGTGGAGCAGCTAGGTTTTGGCCGAACAACCGGCCTGGGTATAGGCTCCTCGGATAAGTCGAGGGGTTGTGTCGGCCGTTCCGGTGACAGCCACTTAATGGCCGGGAAGGCGGCCGGGGTCGGCTTATTCCCGGCCAGGAGGAGCTGTTGCAACATAAGGTCCTCGTGCATCGCGTAATTCAAGAAGCCTCCCTCATCCGAGGAGGAGGGACGAGGGCGGCGGTGGCGCGCTTACACGGTGCCGAGACCGAGACCGCCTATGACGGTGGGATCGGCTGGACCGCGAAGAGGTCCGAGACCGAGACCGAGAGTCCCGGAATTTCCGAGGTCGGTGCGGGGAGGTGTCGGCCGGAACCGGCACTCCCTTCGGCTCGGATGGTCCATCCGAGGGCTCCGGAACCGGAGGCACAGGCGAGCCCACGGGATCCTCAACTCCTCCAGGGGGAACCGGGGAGAGGGGAATCTCGGCTGCTAAAGGCGACAGCCCGTCCAATGGGTCGAGAAAAATCTCGACTTCATCGGTGGGAGTCTCGGTCAACTGACCTGACGGGGACACCGTGAGGCCAGTGGCGAGGCCGGCGATCGCAAGCTTCGACGATCGACGGCCGGAGAGGGACCTTTCCCGCTCCCCAAGAGCGCCGACGGAGGGACTTACCCCTGTCCCTCTTTTTGGACCGAGAATAAGGTCCCGCAGACGTAGGTCCTTCTCCTTTAGTGGAGAGGGACAGACAAAGCTCCTTAAAAGAAGCCGTGTAAGAAGAGCCCAGGGAGAGCGGGATAAATGCCGCGGCCGAGGAAGATACGGCCCGCGCCGCCTCCTCTTCGAGGGCGACCATCCGCTCGAGCTGATCCACCCCAGCTACCGCTGACACCGCCAACCGGGCCTCCTTGACTTCACCGAGGGAACGCTCGGGACGCCGCCCAGTTGCAATCGGCAGCACGGTTCTTCGAGGACGAGGCCGAGAAAGATGAGCACAGGTCGCAAGCTCATGGTCGTGCTCAAGGCCCAAGCAGTAGACACACGTGGCGTGGATCCGCCCGAGACATCTTCTGCCCGCATGGGCATCTCCAAACCGGGAGTCGATTTGTCCATCGCAGCCGCGAGGGATAGAAGACCAAGTCTTTTTGCAAAATTTATTTTAAATCCGCAAGCGGAGAAATAGGAACCAGTCTCAACAGGAGCGTTAAGGAGGGAACCTGAGCTTCCAAGCGGTAAGGAAGATTCATGCTTCATGGGCCGAGAGTTATACCACCCGGTGGGTGAGGGAGCAAGCTTGAAGACCTTCCGCAAGATTTAAAGCGGCAAGGATACCTGCCAATGAGTGTGGATGAACAACATATCCATGTCCCTAGAACTAAGAATTACTTGTGAACTGCTGCCAGTAGCAAGCTGCGACCAAAAGCTGTGTCAGCAAAACTCTGAACATCCAATTTGTAATGTTTCATGAACATGTGGATGGAAAACCACGTAGCTGCCTTACATAGCTCTAAAACTGAGGCTTCGCCTCTCTCCGCCTAGGAAGTTGCCATAGCCCTGGTGGAGAGGGGCCTGAAGAGAGTCAGAGGCCTCTTCTTTTCTGTAACACAGGCCTTAGCGACACAGGCCCGCACCCACCTATCTAGGGTGGGTTTAGAGGCTTTTTGACCCTGCTTGGCTGCTCCAAAAAGAACAGACTATCTGACTTTCAGAACTCAGACGACCGTTTAAGGTAGATCCTAACTGCCTGTCGAAAATCCAACTTGTGCAATTCCTTCTCCTTAGGGTGAGAAGGTTATGGACAGAAGGATGGAAGGCATATTTCCTGGTTCACATGGAAGGCCATGGGCACCTTGGGAACGAAAGATGGAACCGTTCTGAGTACCACCTTATCTTTATGCATAATATGGTATGGCTCCTTGTGAGACAAGGCCTGGATTTCACCAGTTCTCCTGGCTGAACACATAACCATCAAGAAATACACCTTATAGGACAGCACATCCAGCAATATGGACGATAGGGGTTCAAAAGGCTCCTTACAGAGCAAATTCTGAACCAGACTAAGATCCCACGGAGGGACAAGGGATCAGAACACCGGACGAGTCCTGCTAACTGCATGTGAAAATGAATTACCTCTCTATTAGTTCCTAGGGAGAACCTCAAAGACACTAGAGCGGATACTTGGCCTCGCAGCATACTCAATGCCAACCCTTTCTCAACGATTCCTGTAAAAATTCAAAATCTGTGGAACTGAGGCATTTAAAGGCTTAAAATCCTTCTATCTGGCCCAAGATGAAAAGGTACTCCATATCCAAGAGTAAGCTGCAGACATTGTCCGCCTTGTCAGCCATGAAGGTTTCAACTACTTTCTTGGAGAAGCCTAATTTTAAGCTCTCCTCCTTTCAGGAGCCAGGCCTGAGCTGCATTACTCCTGGATTTGGGTGGACAGAGGGACCTTGTAACAGAAGATCTCTTTGCACCAGAAGGCGGAAAGGTACTTGCTGAGCTAGGTTCACTAGATCGGAGAACCACCATCTTCTTGGCCACTCTGAAGTTATCAGGAGAAAGTTTCTTTGAGTGTCTTATTTTCTGTAAGACCTTTGGTGGAAGAGGCAGTGGAACGACAGGCATACGCTCTGCTAAAGGGCCACCTGAGTCAAAATGTCCAGCGCTTCTGCCTGTGGACACTGAAAACAACTTAAGAACCTTTGGATCCAAGCACTGCAGCTGGATGTGGACAGATCTGCGGTTGACCAAACTGGTTGCTCAGGAGTTCGAATACCTCCAGGTTCAACTGCCACTCTCCAGGGTGAACATTTTCGTGACTGAGCCAGTCAGCCTGAATGTTTAACTCCCCTGCCAAATGTACTGCCAACAGAGAGAGAAGATTCTCCTCTGCCTAGCTCAGGAGTTTGGAGGCCTCTCGAAGCGTCCCCCTGCTTTCTGTGCCTCTTTGGTTGTTTATGTACACCACTGTGATGGCGTTGTCTGACCTCACTTTTACCGCATTTTTCTTCAGCAGACTTTGAAACTGAAGAGAGCAAAGTGGACCGCCCGCATCTCCAGAACATTTATGTGGATGTGCTGTTCCTGTACTGACTACATCCTGAGTGGGAAGTTGGTTCAAGACTGCCCCCCACTCGTGCAGACTGGCATCTGTTGTGAGAATGAACTCTGGGTGAAGTTCCAGATGACCCCCCGTTGAGATTTTGCACATTCATCCACTAACTCAGGGGTAGCGAAGCTAAGGGGTGAGGGAATCCTGGCCTGATAATCCGGCCGACAGCGGATCCCTGGCCATCAGCAAACCCGTCTGAAGAGGCTGCATATGGAATCAATCCACAGGACTAAGTCCATCACTGCCACCATGTGGCCTAGACTGAGCAGCAGACTGAGCAGAAGCCAATGACTGATTCCTGAGCCACTGGACCTCTTAAAATAAGATCTCTTTCCGAGAAGGTGACAAAAAAAAAAACCTCCCTAGTTTCGTGATAAAGACTGCCCCCAAATGTTCCAAGGTCTCAGATACCTCAAGAGAGCTCTTCTCCTGGTTCACCACCCAGCCATGTGAGTACATGATCTCCCAAGTTCTGAGCACCGGCCCCTTTGCCAGAAGCAACATCAGTGCATGAATGAGCAGGTCATCCAGATAACAACTGACATGATGCCTTTCCTGCCGAAGCTGAGCCACCAGGACTATCAACACCATCGAGAAAACTCAAGGGGCTGTTACAAGGCCAAATGGAAGCGCCCTGTACTGAAAATGTTGACCCAGTATCGAGAACCTGAGACACTTCTGGTGGGATTGGCAGATGGGGATGTGAAGGTAAGCATCCATGAGCTCTACTGAGGCTAAGAAAACCCCAGTGGAATGGCCGAGTTATCGACCTTAGGACTCCATCTTTAACGTTTTGTGGTGGGACGAACTTGTTCAGATGCTTCAAACCCAGAATAGGTCCGCAACCCCCTGACTTCTTGGGAACTATGAAATAGACTGAATAGAACCCTTGACCTTGGTCACTTGACGGGACCAGTATGATGGCCCTGATTTGAGGGGGTGGGTCAGAGTCTCTGACACTGCCTGGCATTTTGCCATGTGCTTGGAAACCAGGGCTGGCAGAAAGCATCCCCTTGAGGGAACCGTTGAGAATTCTATGGCATAGCTCAGGTGAAGGATTTCCAGAACCCAGGCATCTGACAATTGGGCCCATCTTCAGTAGAACTCCTGAAGTCTTCCACTAAGGAAAGGGGCGAAGTGATGGGCTCACTTACCTTCACTACGAGGCACCAGGCTTTTGTGCTGGTCCTCCTCCATGGTGCCTGGCCAGGGCTCCTGTTACTGTAACCTTTGTTACCCGAGTAGGCTCCTCTATTTCTCCAACTACCAAAGTTCCGAAAGGGACGAAAACCCCCTCGGGACTGCCTACGCCATCGCCTTGACCCCTTAAGGCTACTGTGGTCTTACACTGTTGTTTAGATACTGGGAGGTGGCACTTCTTGTCCTGAATATCCTTCAAGATGGAATCCAGGCCAGAACCAAACAATAAGCCTCCCTCAAAAGGAAGGTTAAGCAGTTTCACTTTTGAAGCTTGATCAACGGACCAATGTCTGAGCCACACACCCCTCATGGCCGAAGCAATGTAGCAGGCCAAATGGACTGACATACACAAATTCTCCACTGCAGAATCACCAAGAACAGTGGAGGCCAGGAGTGGAGTTAGCAGCCCAGCCAGAAGCAGCAACTTTCTGGAGCTCCTGTGAAAAGCTCTTCTATTTGGTGAAAATCGCTTAATCCAGCATTAAATTTGCTAGAAAATATATCCTATCATTTTGAGCACAGACTCCTATATCTCTGCATATAAAATTTTACTACAATGGGAAAAAGCGAAGCCTGCTAAACACGACTTTTTCAGTCGCATGCTCAACAGTAAAACAACCAGACCAAGCAGATGGAGCAGCAACTGCAGTCAGCACAGAACCATCAGCCATGTTGAACTCCCTACAAATGGCCGTTAATGTGCTTACAAAAACTGTGCAAGGGATCGATTTTAAACTGGACTCTTTCTGCCAATGATTTCTTGCTGCGGAGTCGAGATTGGATGCCATGGGGGAAGTAACGAAGAATGCAGAGGCAACAGCAGGAAAGGCCTTGGCAGCAACCACTACTTCCATCAAAGAGCAAGTAGCCCTAAAGAGCTGTGTGGAGCAACTCAAAAATATAGTTCAAGCTGCATATATTCGATTTTGGGCCTTCCGAAGGGACCAGAGGAGAAATCTTCCAGCATTTCTGGCCCACAGGCTCTCGAAATTACAGGACTGAGAGAATTCAAACTCAGCGTGCCTACAGGATTACCCTTCACAGGCCAATACTGATTTGGAAAACACGTACCATTCTAATTACTCTCAACACGGCGCAGAGGGGACTTGATCTTGGGTGCTATTGGAAATAAAAGCCCCATCTACTATAGCGAAAGCGAAGTTCTCTTTTTCTGGACCTGGCATATGCACCAGAATGCGACAGAAAGCCTTGATGGGGTAAAATCAAGTTGCTGGACTTGGGTATCCATATTCTATGGCCTTTCCTACCAGGCTTTGCTTTGCCAATGGACATAAACAATATATATTTACTGACCCGAAGGAGGCAGGAATCTGTGTGGAAAAGATTGCTACACAGAGAATACATGAAGAACAGCCCTCGGGAAATGAATCAGATGACGACTGAACAAAAGTGCTGCTGATGCACTTAACTTAGGACTGTCGAACTGGCTTAATCAAAATCTAACTTTTCTTTAATTACTAAAGTTGTACTGCTATACATTTCTTTATTTGTTCGGTGGAAAGGGGAAGTTTGCTATGATATTGCAGTCTCCTTAAGACGTCATATTTAGAGGCATATTCTTTCTACGTTGTGACGAATCCTTCCAACTGGACATGATATTCATATAAAAATCTGCTCATGCTTTTGCTGTACACAGACTATTTATGCAATCCAATTTTTATGGAGCACCTTGAATCATGACAGTCTTTGCGGAGTTTTACAAGTCAAGGAAATTTAGACCCAGGGAGTAAATAAGTTTATGCTATAGTGACTTCTTATTGCTGTGCCTAAAATTTTGTACTAGCTGGTTGTTTAACAGTTATATGCTTTTAGCAGTTACTCTTTATTTAAAGGGTTCTGATTCCGGAGAAATGGTTTTATTGATGTATGGCCCTCACTAATACCTAGTAAACTAGTGAAGTGGCTAGGAGCTGGTCTCTAGCTCACAATGGTATTCTCTAATTTCTCTAATAAGAGAGAGGTGTAGATCGAAAATGTTATATTCATTTTGATTAAATCTCCTGGGGTCTAGTTAATAGAGATGTTTTTGCTAACTGTTATAAATGGGGGCTTTAAGGGATCTCTGGAATGGTTAAAATTGACCTTTTATTTTGTCTATGATTTACACCAAAGGAGCTTATGTGGTCGGTTACAATATGCTGTCTTTTTTTTTTACACTGGGATGTGAAAAATGTGGGCGTTAGCTACATACATAGCTCCTATATGCTGAATTTTTATTACTACCCAATGAGAATACCTTGAATATCACCCTCTAATGCTGTACCATTTGTAGTATGTGCTCATGCTCCTTAGTAATGTATATGTTAGTCCTCTCTGATTCTACATGCTATGGAAATATGTGTTTTATGCGTAAGTATAAAGTACTAAATAAAAAGTTTTATAAAAGAAAAAACAGTGGAGGCCATGGCCAAAAATTCCAAAATGCTTGCACCTTCCGAATCAGGTGGAAATCAATCAATCAATCATAGAAAAGTACAGTTACGTAAGAACTTACCGTAACAGTAGATCTTCGAGAACAGCTCTTGCAGCAGGTTACACCATTAGGACTGAAGCCGGCAGGCGCCAGGACCCCACGGAAAAATTCTAGCTAGCTATCTTCAGCGGGACCGCCGACGCCGTCCCGCCTCCGACGTCAGGCGTGGTACATAAGGGGGCGGTCCCGCCAGATTCCCCAGTTCTCCCGCCGGAGACTCCCGGCCGCAGGATGACATCAGAAGGGGAGACCGAGGATCCACCGTCAGAAGACAATAAGGGAGGAAATCCCAATAAAAGAGGGAGCAGAACCATGCCTCCTCCAAGGGGGAAGGTGGGCGGGAAGGTACCTGCTGCAAGAGCTGTTCTCGAAGATCTACTGTTACGGTAAGTTCTTACGTAACTGTACTATCTTACTTCGAGATACAGCTCTTGCAGCAGGTTACACCATTAGGACTGATTCCCAAGCAGTAACGCTGCCAGAAGATCCGGGAGGAGGTAAAATGTAAGAAAAAACCTTCCAGGTCCTGACTTAGGACAGGAGACCCTGCAGCACCGCTAGGCCGAAACTGGCTCTCCGCCGAGAGGCGATTTCCAGGCTATAATGCCTGATAAAGGTATGCACAGAACTCCAAGTGGCTGCAGCACAAATAGCAGAGATGGAGACGTTTTTAAGTGCTGCAAAGGAAGTAGCCATACCCCTGGTAGAATGACCCCGGATAGAACCCGGAAGGGGCTTCTGCTTAATATCGTAACAGTATGAAATACACTGAACGAGCCAGCGAGACAGGGTCTGTTTGGATACTGATTGGCCTATCATTCTCTGAGAGAAGGAAACAAAAAGCTGGTCAGAACTACGAGAGGGTTTAGTTCTGTTGAGGTAATACCTCAGGCTGCGGTGAACATCCAGGGTGTGGAGCAAAGCCTCTCCTCTATTAGAATAACTCGGGAAATAGACCGGAAGGTCAATATCCTGGTTTAGAGTGAGTGCCGAAACCACCTTAGGCAGAAACTTAGGGTTCGTCCTCAGGGATACTCTGTCCCGGTGGAAAACTAAATAAGGCTCTTTGCACATGAGAGCGTGAAGCTCAGAAATCCTTCTAGCTGAAGTAACAGCAATTAAAAATAACGCCTCCATCGACAGAAAAATGTGGCTCGTGAATCCGAAGGGTAGGTCTGGGTGGAGGGAGTGTGAGCTGTCCAGGACAAAGAGCAGATCCCATGGAGGCAACGGGTCCCTAATGGAGGCCTAAGGTGTAACACCCCTCTGAGAAATTCCCGAGAGGCGCCTAATTGAGCAACAGTACGCTGTCCCACCGGAGGTGGTAGGCAGAAATAGCACAAAGGTGCACCTTAATAGAGGAGTAGGCTAGGTCCTAAGATGAAAGAGAGAGATAATCCAAAATTACTCCCACAGGACAACCTAAAGGGAAAGATCACGATCCCGTGACCATAAACAAAAACGGCGCCACTTCATGGCATACGTCGCATGCGTTGCCGGCTTTCTGGCTGCAGAAAGAACCTCTGCAACCTCTTGCGAGACCCCGTGACTCAAGATGGCTATGTCTCTAGGAGCCAAGCATGCAGGTTCAGAGAACGCAGATCCGGATGGAGCAACGAACCTTTCTCCTGAGACAGTAGGTGGGAGCTGAGCGGCAATGGGAGCGGGGGTTCCCAAGATAGCTGTACCAGCAAGGGGAACCAGATCTGTCTGGGCCAGAATGGGGCCACCAGAATCATTTGTGCATGCTCCCTGCGCAGGTTGAGAAGAACTCTTTGGATCAACAGGAAGGGAGGGAAAGCATAGAGGAATCTGTTCGCCCAGGAGAGGGACAACGCGTCTCGTCAGAAAACACCAGGCTCTGGATCTGCGCGAGCAGAAACTGGGCAGTTTTATGTTGGATGGGGATGCGAACAAGTCTAGCTCTGAATTCCCCATGAAGGAACAGATCCTCTGCCACCTCCTGAAGAAGTTCCCACTCGTGGACTCTGGCCTGGGAGCGACTCAGGCCGTCTGCAATCGTGTTGTCCACCCCGGGAACGTGCACAGTGATCAGATTTTCACCGTGACCGATTACCCAATCCCACACCCTCATGGCCTCCTGCAAAGGGGCAAGAGTGCGCCTCCTTGTTTGTTGAGGTACATCAACCGCTGTGTTGTCTGTCTGAAGCAGGAGAGTGCACGGTGGATTATCGACTGAAAAGCCTGCAGGCGAGAGGACCGCCTCATCTCTAGAACATTGATATGGAGATGAGCCTCCAACGGGTCCATGAACCCTGAGACTTCATCCTGTCCAGGTGTGCCCCACCCGAGACCTGAAGCGTCCGTGGTGAGGGTTACCTCCGGGACGACGCTACAAATGGGACGCCTTGGAAAGCGACCCGGGCTAGC
This sequence comes from Neoceratodus forsteri, assembly GCA_016271365.2. Lineage (NCBI taxonomy): Eukaryota > Metazoa > Chordata > Ceratodontiformes > Ceratodontidae > Neoceratodus > Neoceratodus forsteri. Next base: position 927,315,665 of record CM028135.1, on the reverse strand, counting down.
CACCACTGGCAAGTCGCGGATCACAGATTTCGTGGATCCTGACCGGATGCTGCAAGTGGTCTTGCTGGTCCCATTGCACCTTGAGCATCCACTGGGTTACCCGCGATGTGGAGCCGAAGCGAGAGGGACTCGAGGAATGGCCGCAGCCATGTGTCCGAAAGCAGATGAAGGACCGACCTGGCAGGTACGATCTTGTTCGATGACAAATCCCTTGTGAGGGACCTGATGCGTTCCGCTCTGTCGCCCGGAAGAAAAGCTCTTCCCTGGACAGTGTCCAGAACTGCGCCTATAAATTGCAGTTTTTGCGACGGTACCAAGAGAGACTTCTCGTAATTTATGAGAATGCCCAGAGAATGGAACAAGTCTTGAGTGCTCTGGACCGCAAGCAACAACGCCTCTCTGGAGGCGGCCATGAGAAGCCAGTCGTCAAAGTACGGGAACACATAGTGGCCCTGTCTCCTTAGAGATGCTGCCACGACTGCCATGCACTTGGTAAAGACCCTTGGTGCGGATGACAGTCCGAACGGAAGAGCTCGGAACTGAAAATGGTGGCCGAGGAACTCGAAGCGCAGGAACCTCTGGTGCGCCTGAGCTATGGGGATATGCAGGTACGCGTCCTGCATGTCTAGGGACGCTAGAAAGGCGTCTTGTTTCAGCATGGGAATAAGGCCCGGAAGAGTCACCATGCGGAATCTTTTGTAGGCGACCGACATGTTGAGGTCGCTGAGGTCCAGAATTGGACGGAGGTCCCCTGATTTCTTGGGAACCAGGAAGAAGTGAGAATAATATCCCTGTCCTCTCTGGTTCCCCGGACGTACTCTCGCCCCTTTTTAGGAGCACAGGTACACTCTTGCCAAATTAAGTTTCTGTGCTGACCGGATACCGGAGAGCAGAGGAGGCCTCGAGGGTGGCTTTCTCACGAACTCTATAAAGTGGCCAAGACTGACCAACTGCAGAACCCACCTGTCAGTGGTGATAGCCTGCCATCCCGGCAGGAGAAGTTAGCATCGACCCCCGACCATAATTTCCCGGTTGATCCCAGAGGGGCGGGGGCCGGAAAGGAGTCAGGCTGTGGCGGCAGATGGGCCTGCTGGCTGGGTCGGCCTAGGGGCGCTGACCTCGGCTGTGAGGCTGTTTACCTGGGTTCTACGGAAACCAGAGCCCTCTGGTGTGTAGCGGAGCGGGCTGTTGCCTGTGTCCGGCCATTTGAACGCTTTTGGTTCCTACGAAGGAACCAAGCTCTAGGTCGGTACATGGCCTGACCGACCTCACCACCTTCCCGGCCTCTTGAAGTTTGGTAATAATCTTCTCAGAAGGATTACCAAATAAAACATCTCCCTCGAAGGGCGCCCATAATGTTCTTCTGGACGTCTGGGAAACCGAGACACGGCCAGGAGGTTCTCCGAGGCAAACGCCGGAAGCTGCTGCTCTGGCTGATGAGTCCAGCGGAATCGCACGCGGCTCGAAGCACTTTGGGTCCCCATTGCCTGAACTCCGCGCGGAGGAGCTGGAGCATCTCCTCCTTCTGCTCACCTTCGGTAGTTTCTCAGCTACCTCCAGACCCTGTTCCCACAGAGCGTTCTGAAACTGAACCATGTGGGTCAAGTAATTTAAGGATCTGATGGCGCAGGTAGCGGAAGCTACTCGTCGCCACTGCCCAGAGAGTCCAATTGCTTGGATTCTGGATCCGTGGCAGGGTGCTCAGATGCTGCGCTCTGTGACCGGTCATGTGAGGCTGTGATGACCAGAGAGTCGGCCTGAGGCTGCTCGTCAAATACTGGTCCTCCTTAGGAGCCTTGTATAGACAGTCAGCTTTCTCGGCACCACCACAGGAAATGTGGGCCGCTTCCACACTAGCCTTAGTGAGCGTCCACCGAAGTGTCCACCAAGGGTGGCACCACCACCACAAGGCATGAATTCGCCACTGAAGATACTTGGCAGGCGTAACCTTTAGGGTCTAATTCTTCCGCATCCCCCCATGTTCTCCTGGATAGAATGCCTTGTAGTATCCATGAGCGAGGGTCATCCGAGAGAGACCTTGGCGTCACATGGGGTCCGGGAGAAGGGATGGAGAAAGAAGATGGGGATCAGAGGAGGTGTAACCGATCCCGTGTGTCCTCCGCCGCCGCGAACGCGGTGTCCCTGGACCTCTTGGGGCTGGGTGATCCAGAAGAAGATCTTGCGGAGGTCTCTCCTCTTTTCTGACCGTCCCCTGGGAAGATCTGGGCTCCCAGGGAAGTTAGCAACCTGCACGACCCCAAGAAGCGAGAAGGGGGGCGGAGCCAGTGGAGGGAGGAGGAGGAGGAGGAAGAGTAGTGGGCACCACATCCCTCTTAATGGTGTCCCCCATATCCGTGAAGAGTCCTTCACTTCCGCTAAAGAAAGTCCGACGACGCCCAGGTGCGGAGGCCGGTCGTCCGGTCAGCTCACCGGCCACGGCAGCCACAGGCCTCGGGGCGGCAGGAGCCCTGAGGAGACTGCACGAGGCGGAGATGCCCGTCTGGTCCTCGAGCTGCGTCAGCTGCTTCCTCCGTCAGCGACTCCTGCCCAACAGTCGGGAGGCGCGAGAGTCCTCTTCTCAAGCAGGACGGATGCCGGCCCCAACCGGCGTCCGCTGGGAAAGGCTTAGCCAGCAGCGGTCTCCCGGCCGCAGCGGCTCCGAGGAGGAGTGACGGCCGACACAGGTCGAGCAGCGTGAGTCTACCCGGCCTCTTCAGAGGTAAGTTCCAACGTCTTGCGAGGGTGGAACAGAAGACGACCGGACGTCGGGTGCCGAAGGGCGGGAACCCGACCTATGGTGGTGGTGGTGGCGCTCCCTGGACTTCGCCGAGGCCTTGGAGGCGGAGGACGATGGCGGCCTGGCGGGAAGGGCCTGAGAAGAGCGAGAGGCAGGAACCGCAGCCGGGGGAAGAGAAGAGGCCCTGGATGGAGAGCAGTCGGACTTTGATCCGGAGCTGCGGGACTCGGAGGCCCTGGTCGGGGACCGGAAGGCCTTCTCCCTTCTCTTCTTTTCTGCATGCTTGTGGGATTTGAAGATTCCCTTTGGAGGACATGGCTCTTAATTTCTCCTCCAGCAAGAACGCTGAAGAGCCTTCTGGACCCGGATCCTTGTTCGGCTATTGAACCCTTGGCAGAAAGAGCAGGCCTGGGTATCGTGGTCTGGGCCCAGGCACCTGACGCAGGCCGTGTGAGGGTCCTTGAAGGGGATCTGCTTCCATAAGCACACTTGATGGATGACCAGAGGTCGGGAAGGACATCAAGCGGTAATATCTTGAAGAAGAGAGAAATTCCGTAGGAAAGCTCTGCTAACCACGCGTCGTCGCTAGACTAAGACCGGAGGGTCGAGGCATGCAAGTCGACGGCAGGAAAAACTGGAGAATCTACGGGACCGCCCTATGTACACCACGCCGACGCCGAGGCGGGACCGACGCCGGGGCGGTCCCTGCTGAAGATAGCTAGCTAGAATTTTCTGTGGGGTCCTGGCGCCTGCCGGCTTCAGTCCTAATGGTGTAACCTGCTGCAAGAGCTGTATCTCGAAGTAAGATCATAGAAATTTGCTAGCAAAAAAGGACCGATTGGCCCATCCAGTCTGCCCAATATCCTCCACTGTTCCCTTATCCTGCCCCCTTGCTTCCATGCCCTCTTTTCTCAGTACTGTTTTTGCCTCTGTTTAGCCCCATGTAGTCATCCCAAGCTTTCTTGAATTCGCTCACTGAATCTACTCCCACCACCCATTCTGGCAGCCTATTCCAAGGACCCACCACTCTCTCTCAGTGAAAAACTTCTCACATTTCCTCCAAATCTTCCTCCAGCTTGAATGCATGCCCTTGTTGATTTGTTTTCACTCATCCTGAATATGCTACCCTGCCTCACCTTGTTTAGTCCTTTAGATATTTGAAGGTTTCACCATATCCCCTTTCCCTCCTCCTCATCATCTCCAGTGTGTATAGACTTAGTTCCTCTAATCGCTAATAGTATGATCTCCTGTGCAGCCCTTGAACCATCTTGGTTGCCCTTCTCTGGACCTTTCCAACCTGTCTCTGTCCCCCCTGCAAGTGTGGTCTCCAGAACTGGACCCCATATTCCAGATGCGGTCTGACCATAGTTTTGTATAATGGCATGATCACCTCCTTCCTTCTGCAGGTAAATCCCCTCTCTATGCATGCCAGCATTCTGCAAGCCTTCCCTATCGCCATATTGCATTGGTTCCCCACCTTCAAGTTATCAGAAATGATGATCCCAGGCATCTTTCCTTCTCTGTTATCTCTAATTCCCCAACCCCCAGCCAGTATTTTGTCCTTGGGTCCCTACTCCCTATGTGCACAATTTTGCTTTTTTTTGTGTTAAATTGTAATTGCCATTTCCCTGACCACTCCTCCAGCCTGACCAGGTCCTCCCTCATTTTATCCACTCCTCCTATTGAGTCCACCCTGTTACAGATCTTCGTGTCATCTACGAATAGACACACTTTCTCATTTAGGCCTTCTGAAATGTCCCCAGTGTATATGGTGAAGAGTATGGGACCCAGCACTGACCCCTGAGGTACCCCACTCGTCACCCCTCCCTCCATGGAGAGCACCCCCTTTACCACCACCCTCTGCGTTCTCCCCTCCAGCCAATTTTCCACCCAGTTCATTAGTTTACTCAATACCCTAAGCTACCCAACTTGCCTATTAGTCTCCTATGAGGGACGGTGTCGAATGCCTTCCTGAAGTCCAGTTACGCCACGTCCACCGCCCCTCCCTAATCACATATCTCTGTTACTCCAAAGACTTTCATCAGGTTGGTCTGACATGACCTACCTCTTGTGAACCTGTGCTGGTTTTCGTCTATGAGCCCCTCCTCCCCAAGATATTGTGCCAGCCTCTCCTTAATAAGTGCCTCTATCATCTTACCCACCACAGAGGTAAGGCTTACTGGACAACAGCTGACCGGCTCTTCCCTTCCCCCCCCCTTCGTGTAACAGCACCACACTGGCCTTTTTCCAATCCCCCAGGACTCTCCCTTTGTCTAAAGACAGATTAAATAACTTTGCGAGAGGTGCCGCTAACTCCTCCCTTAACTCCTTGAACACCCTGGGTTATATCTCATCGGGACCCATTGCCTCGTCCATCCGCAGTTTCCCTAACTCCTCCAGTACTCTACCCTCTGTGTCCATTTCCCTGCCCCCCTTCCCCTGTCGCTTAGTCGTGGTCCCTTCCCTTCTTCCTCAAGCGTGAATACTGAGGTAAAGTAATCATTCAGCAATTTGCTTTCTCCTTAACTCCCTCTATTAGAACTCCCACCTCCCCTCTTAGCCTCACAACTCCCTGCTTGCTTTTCCTTCGTTCACTTACATACCAGTTCTTGTCTCCCCTTTTGGCCTCCCTCACTGCTTTCTCTTCTGTATTCGCTTTAGCTCTCCTGACTATTTTCCCTGCTTCCTTTAGCTTATGACTCCTTGTAGACTCCCTTCCCCTGTGAAGCTTTGTAGGACCTAAACGCCTTCTTTTTTTTCCCTGACTGCTGTCTTTTTGTAAACCATAGTGGTTTTCTCCCCGTCTTACGTTTGCACACTCTCTTTATGCATTGTTCTGTTGCCTGTAAAATTCCCTTCTTTATTGCTCCCCATAACTCCTCAACTCTCTCTATGTTCTCTTTCCCTTCTAATTCATCTGAGAATTTCTGCCATTCTACTAAACTCTGCTGTCCTGAAGTCCAGTACCCTAGTGGTGGTCCTATTCTTATCCGACCCAGTCTGAATACTAAACCTTACAATCCTATGGTCACCATCTCCCAGATTTTCTCTGACCGCCACATCCTCTACACTATCCCCATTGGTCATTACCACGTCGAGTATGGCCTCTCCTCTAGTTGGTTCCCTGACCAGCTGTTGAATAAATGCCTCTTGTACTGACTCCAACAGCTCCCTGCTCACTTCAGCTGCCGCTGGGATCCCCCAGTTCACATCGGAAAGATTCAGATCCCCTACCACCAGAATTTCTCCTTTGCCAGCCATCCTTGGTATCTCCCTAACTAGTTCCCTATCTACCTCTTCTCCCTGATTTGGTGATCTGTATGCCACCCCCGTCCTTACTACTTTCCCAGTCCTCTTAGTTATCATAACCCAGATGATCTCAACTGAGCCCTGACCTTCCTCACTCACCGTGGCTCTTATCCCATCCTTTATGTATAGGGCTACCCCCCCTCCTTTTCCCCTCCTGTCCCTCCTACAGAGACTATACCCCATATTTCTACTTCCCAACTGTGGTTAGCAATCCACTATGTCTCAGTAACCGCTATCAGGTCTGGTCTTCCGCCTCACCATTGCCTCCAGGTTCCCCATCTTATTCCCCAGATTCCTAGCATTTGCCAGCAATCCTTTCACCTATCCCTTCCTCCTACTCATATTTTATTTGTAAAAGTGCAATTCCATTAAAGATCAAAGCGCTGTACATAATCATCCATAAAACAAATAAATAAGATAAATATAATCAATAGTTAAAAATAAATCCTCCAAAATAAAAACAGCAGGCTAACATGCATCAGAATTGGAGAATGTACACCAAGAAAATGCGTTTAAGAGCAGATTTAAAACTCTACAGTCAGGCACTCTCTAATCTGATAAGACAGAGAATTCCACAGGGTAGGGCCACAAAAGCAAAAGAGCGGGCCCCAAAGGTCTTAAGTCGCACCCTGGGAATCTCAAGCAATCCCTCATCGGAGGAAAGGAGTGAGTGAAGGGGCAGTAGGGGCACAAAAGATCTTGCAAGTAACAGGGTCTCTGTCCATATACGCATTATGGGTCAGTAACCCGACCTTGAAGGTGATCTGCCAATGATCAGGCAGACAGTGCAGGCTGTGGAGCACAGGTGTGACATGGCAAGAGCTTGGTGAGCCAGTCAGCAGCCTGGCTGCCGCATTCTGCACAAGCTGCAATCGGCGGATATCAGCCCCTGGTAACCCTAGGTAAAGGGCATTGCAGTAGTCATGGCATGAGGTCACAAAGGCATGGACCGTGGTTGGAAGGTCACCGGGTGGGACCAAGTGCTTGATCTGAGAGCAATGTTCCTCAGATGGTAAAAAGAGGTCTTTACGACAGCTGACACCTGAGATTTTAAAGTCAGGCCACTATCGAACACAACGCCCAGATTTTGTGCATGGTCTGAGGTAAGCAGCTGATCTCCCCCGAGCCTAAGCCCAAACGGTTGACATGCCGACAACCCCATACCCTGGCAAACCGGGTCCACCACCAACACCTAGGTTTTGTCTGGGTTCAACCTCAACCAGTTGGCACTCATCCAGCTCTGGATCTCAGAGAGGCAGCTATTAAAAACTAAGACCACTCCACCTTGCTCAAAGTACATGTAGAGCAGAGTGTCATCTGCAGAGCAGTGAAAACTTAGGCCATACTGCCTTATAATGTCTCCTAACGGCAGAATATACACTGCAAACAACATGGGAGACAGTATGGAGCCCTGCGGCCAGAGTAGTGACTCAGATATTTAAAATTCTGGTGACAATAAATGAAGCATAAGATGTACGAATATTCGTGCCATTAGAGGTGAAAGCCCTCCTGTATGTGGTACCCACCAGTTTGTCATGAGAATCCACTAGGCCAGACAGCCTTCAATAGGAAGGGTGGTGTGTTTACTGAATTATAAATGGCCTTGTCCACCAAAGGAGGAGCTTCACACCTGTGAGACTGTTCCCCTAAAAAGGGAAATTCCATGTTTTTGGTTTGGGAAGATTTTTCTGATACACACCTGCCCATTCTTGCTCAATAATTTGATTACAGTGAATAAAACCTGGGAAACATTTTGGAGCAGAGGAGGACACAGAGAGAATTTGATTGTCATCCACCATCTCCATGGACTGATCCTCCTTAAGCTGTAAGGGTCTACAAGCCTCAGCTATCAAAAAGTACAAGGACTTATTGGAATCCATCCACTCACTGTCCTCTTCCTCCTCCTCAGAAGGCAAGTCCTCCTCGTCAGACAACAATTTTTTTTTTTTAGGTCAGACACTTCCCCAAGATCCCTGAAATCCTCATCCTGGCCTTCTAAGAAGTCAGGGTTGGGGTCTGCCTGCACATCTGATTCCGCAGCCTTCTCTTGCTGTGACGCATCTGGACATGCCTTTATGGGCCCCCCTTGACTTGAGTGGCCCGGTTTGGGGTCAGGTGTACCTGCTGGGATGTCCTACGGAACATCAGAACCCAAAAACTCGCCCAGGTGCAACAAAAGTGATTTTTGCAATTATGGTTTGCCACTGCCCATAGAAGAACCAGGTGCCCCTTCCCCAGCTTGGAGGACCAGGTGAGGGGAACTATGAGAGAAATATTATGTTGAGCAACACAATGAGGACAATAGGAACCCACGGAGGAAGGCCTCATCACCCTTTTGCAGGTCTTGCATCATTTCATAATTAATGGTCTCCAATAAACCATGGTGCCAGGAATGAAAGTTACCACAGAAAAAAAACAGGTAAAACATGTTAATAATAATTAGCCCTATAGCTTGCTGGGCTAAAAAACTCTCCACTCAGCTGTGTACCGTAATTAATGCGCCAAAAAGCACTAAATAGGCATGCATGCTCACCAGCGGGTGTGCGCAGGATGTTAGCGCGTCTTGCACGAAAATACTTCAGCATAACAGCACAATGTAATCAATAGGGATTGCACTGCATAAACATACCTTGCACTGCTAAACGCTGCAGTAAAAACAAAGGTGGGAACACAGCATGAAGGAGGAGCATGCGCTAAGCCCTAATAGCAGCAGCGCAAACGGAAAAACAGAGGTCTGCAGAGAAAATTCACCAAAAAAAAACTCTTAGGTACACAAAACTCACACAACAGCTGCAGAAATACACAAACACAGAACCTGAGGCTGGAGGGGGCAGGCCAACGCCAGAGCCAAAGGACCCCATGAAATGCTACACTCTCAGAAACAAATAAATTGAAACTTACCTGGTGAACCTTTTTTTTTTTTTTTTAAATGGAGACCATTAAAACACCCTAACAAGGCAGAAGTGGCTCCCAATCCACACAAGGAATGAGAAAAAGGCAGGTTAATCAATCTGAAAGCCACAGCTTAACAGGCACAATATTTTAATTTAGGGGTGCTCCCTGGAACAGGCAGCCCCAACCTGATATGCAGAACTGCAGCCCCAAAGGAAATCTTGAAACTTGAAAATCTTGAGAGAAGACAAAAGTAACTTTGTCCCCTTCAAATGGCACAGCTAAACTGGGTAAGTTGCTGCTGCCTGGAATCCGCATGTGCCCAGTATTCTAAAGCATGGGCTGTGCCATTCCCCTGGTAGGGGCACACTATACCCAGTTGTTATGATTGCCCACTGACAATGTGGAGCGCTACAGAAGAAAAAATTACTCACCTTAGTAATTGCTTTTCTTCTCATGGAGTCTTGCTATATTATGACATATAGCAGTTAGCCACAGCACTTGAACTGCCCCGGAGAGGAAGGAGTTAACTCCAGGCTGACTGGAGTTCCAAGAGCGCTTGCTGAAAGCTCTATCTGGCTAGTTTCAAATTGAAACTGTCAGATCTTTACGAGCCAACACTAAGCAAAAGTCTGTGTGGAAAAACTCACACTAGCCAAATGGCTACCTACTAGTAGAAATAACAATAACAGAAACAACAACAACAACAACAATATCACCCTGACAACACTATTAGGCCCCCCAAAAGACTCAAGTCCAGGAGGGGCCAAACCTACAAGTAAAACAGAAATACCTAGTTTTCCTAATCCTAAAGAAAGGGAAAAAAGGAAAAAAGAGCTATAATGGCATGACACAGTGCTTGCATCAATTTGTCAACCCTTACCCAAGTAGAAGTTCTGAGAGGGCAGATTGGTGAATATAATATAGCAAGACTCATGAGAAGAAAAAGCAATTACTAAGGTGAGTAATTTTTTCTTCAAACACCATGAAGTCTTGCTATATTATGACATATAACAATTACACCAGTACCTCCATGGAGGAGGCCAGAACCTACTTAGGAAATAGGCTCTGAAGCACGGCTGTGCAACCGCAACATCTCTCCTGGACTGGACATCCAGGGAGTAATGCTTGGTAAAGGTGTGAACTTTTTCCAGGTAGCAGCTTGACAGATTTCCAGAATGGGATATCTCTAGCAGCCGCTAGAAATGCAGCTGTACCCCTGGTGGAATGGGCCCTCAGTCCTGAGGGGGTTCTCTACCTAGTTTTGGTAGCAAATTGATACAAGAGACAATCCACCTGGCAATTGTCCTCTTAGTGGCAGGTTTCCTTTGCCAACCTGCGCCATAGGTAAGGAAGAGTTGGAGGATTCAACCTGTGACCCTTGGTGCGTTCCAAATAGTAGCTTAAAGCTCTTTAACGTCCAAACTGTGCAATCGCCTCACCCGAGAAAGAATGCTCAGTGAAAAATACTGGAAGGGAGATGGATTGGTTAAGATGGAAATCTGAAACCACTTTAGGTAAAAACTTTCTGTTAGTCCTGAGGACTACCTTATCTCTGTGAAAAGAAATAAAATCCTTTTCCACTGACAGGGCTTGTAACTCACTTATGCGTCTGGCAGAAGTGATGGCCACTAGGAAAACAGTTTTCCAAGTTAGGAACTTAAGGTCTGCTGAAGACAGAGGTTCAAAGGGGTTGCATTAACTGAGCAATGCAAACATTAAGGTCCCAGGCAGGGCTGGTCCCAAAAGGAGGGTTAGTGAAGTAACCCTTAGAAAACTTGGAAAACACAGGGTGAGAAGAAAGGAGGCAGGCTTTCCTGCTGATATAAAAGCGAGACAGCTGCCAGATGAACCTTTAAGGTAGCTGGCCTGAGGCCTAAGGAATTAAGATGGACCAAGTAGTCCAGCAAAATGGGCAAATCAGCAGATTCTGGGACAATTTGCTTCCCAGAACACCAGATGGAGAACCCTTCCATTTGGAATTATAAGTGGCCCTAGTGGAAGGCTTCCTAGAGGCCTTTAAAATATCAAGGACACCTTGAGAAAGGTGTAATTCAGCAATTCTAACTCCTCAAGAGCCAAGCCTTGAGGTGGAGGGATTTGAGGTCCGGATACCAAACTCTCTCCTGGGCACAAGTCAGCAGGTTGTGGACCCTGGGAAGGCCCAGGGGAGGGTAGACTGACAGAGACTGAAGCAGTGGGTACCAGGGTTGCCTGGCCCAGTCTGTTGCAATCAGAATCACTTTGCAGGGCTGGGATCTGATTTTTACTAACACCCTGAAGAGAAGGGGGAAGGGGGGAAAGGCATACAGAACTTCCCTTCCCAATCCAACAAAAAGGCGTCCAGGGGGTCTGAGCCCATTACTGGAGGCCTGCAACAGAACAGAGGAAGTTGGTGGTTGTCTGGGGCTGCGAAAAGATCTATCTGAGGAGTGCCCCATCTGGCAAAAACTGACCCCAGCACTATGGGAGTCAAAGACCATTCGTGATGACCCTGAGAAATCCTGCTGAGGGCATCCACTAGGACATTGTCCTTCCCTGGAAGGTGAACTGCTACTAGGGAGGTGTTCAGGGAGTAAGCCAGAGACCACAACTTCATTGCTTCGGTACACAAGGCTGATGACCGAGTGCCCCCCTGCTTGTTGATGTGCCACATTGTTGTGGTATTGTCTGTCCTGACCTGAACTACTTTGTTCTGGACAGATGCTGAGAAAACCTGAAGAGCTAAAAAGACAGCTCTGAGTTCCAACAGGTTGATGTGGAGCAGAGATTCCTGGGGGGACCACACTCCCTGAGTGGAAAGGTCGCCCAAGTGCGCTCCCCACCCCAGCAAGGAGGCATCCGTGGTGGGGTGAGGGAATGAGAAATGGGAATGAAGGGGACCCCAGTCTTAGATTGCTCTGATCCTGCCACCACTGAAGAGCTAGAATCAGAGTTTGGGTCACTGGGACCAATTTGGTAAGGGGTCCCTCCTTTGGGACAATAGGCCCATAAATGAAACTGAATGTCTCTCATCTCGAATCTTGCTCCTTGCACTACAGCTGTGGAGGCAGCCATGTGCCCTAGAAGTTGCAGAAAGTGCCTTGCTGGTCGAGAGACCCGTGAGGGTGAAAGAGGATGCCAGGGCAATCAGCTTCTACCCTTTCCGAGGGAGAAATGCCCTGGCCAACTTTGTGTCCAATTCCGCACCTATGAAAGGTAGTACCTGAACTGGTTCTAGAACTGACTTTGGTAATTCAGCAGGAATCCCAGGGAAGAGAAGCTGCTGGGTGACTTGCAAGTGGGATTTTACCTGATCTGGGGACTGACCCACAATGAGCCAGTCGTCCAGGTAGGGAAACACAGCAACCCCTTGCCTTCTTAAGTGAGCCACTACCACAGCTAGACATTTTGTGAATACCCTTGGAGCAGAGGTAAGACCAAGGGCATTGCTCTGAACTGGTAGTGACCTGAGGGCAGTTCGAACCTGAGGTATTTTCGTGAGAAGGCCTGATCAGGACATGAAAATAGGCATCCTTGAGGTCCAGGGAGGCTAGCCAGTCCCCTGGCCTGAGGGAGGGCAAAATCATTGCCAGAGTTAACATTTTGAACTTTGGTTTCAAAAGATGCTTGTTCAGGTACCTTAAGTCTAGAATGGGCCGCCATTCTCCTGTCTTTTTTGGGGTAAGGAAGTATCTGGAGTACAGCCCCTTGCCCTGGTGACAAGGAGGAACCCTTTCCACTGCTTTGCAGTCTAGGAGGGAAGAGACCTCTGCTTCCAAAGCAAGGGCCTCTAAAGGGCTTGCAGGTGGAAAATGTCTGGTTCTCATCTTTGGAAACTGTTTGAAGCTGAGAACCAGACCCTGGCTTACTACCTCCAGAACCCATTTGTCCGTTAGGGACACCCAGTTCTGGCTGAAATAAGCCAACCTGCCTCCAACTGGTACAGGAGAATCGGCCCTGGGCATCCCATCAGGGTGCCTGCTTGGTAGTAGCCTTAGGCTGAGGGGTGGGGGACGGTTTACCTGCGCCTCGTCTACCTCTGCCTCTGAAAAAAACCCTCAGTGCAAAAGCAGAAGAGGCTTGGGATTGATAAAAAGGCCTGTAGAAAGGCCTGCCCCTACCTCTGGGAGTGTGCCTCTGTGGAGTGGCATGCCGCTCCTTGGCCTGGGCACTTTTGTAGGTAGTTCTGTATTCATCCATCTTTTTCATATAATTTTCCGTTTGCTCTCCAAACAGAGAATTTCCCACCACAGGAAAATCCATAGCCTTTGACTGAGTATCCTGTGACAGATTAGTGCACCTGAGCCATGCCAACCTACGGAAAGCTACAGAAGTGGCCATGACCCTAGAGGAAACATCATTAATATCTACAGCAGTATGAAATTGAACTTTAGAGACGTCAATGCCATCAGCAGCCACCTGTTCCAATTCACTAGCCAGCTGGCCATGGGCCTGCTTGGCTAACTGCAACACTGTATCCCATCTAGATTTCTGATATCTAGCCACATAAGCCATATAATTTGCCTGCCTGAGTCCCAAAGAAATTGCCATATACTGTTTTTTCGCCATGGCATCAATCTTCCTGGAATCCTTATCAGGAGGATGTGAGGCCAGGGGGATATTAGCCTTGTCACAGGCTGCAGCTTGTACCACACCTACATGACTACACTGCTCAGTGAGGAAGTCTGTATCAGGGCCTGATAAAGTATACCTTCTGTCCATTTTTTTATCTACAGGAGGGACAGAATGAGGATTTTTAAAATTTTTGTTGTTTGCTTCTAAATGACTTATGCAAAGGAATAGACAACCTCCTAGACTCTGGGATATCCATCATCTCAACATAATCAGGCTCCTCTTGCTTATCCACAGCCTCTTCCAAGGGAAGCTGGAGGTTTCTGCAACCTTTTGTAAAACATAAAATGAGAAGGGGACTCAGACAGCATAGGGGAGATTCTAATGGTCTGTCTGGAGAAATGTCCGTCTCAATGGGCACGCCCAGACTCTCCTAGCCACATACATAATGATCAAAATCTTCCTCCCTCCTGTGGTTCATAAAATTCCTCAACATCATACTCTTGAACCACTGGAACCGAACGAACCAACTTTTTGCCAGCTGTTGGTGGTTCGGCCGGTCCCTGAGACAGTGACTGGACACTCTGTATGGCTTTAGCTATCTCTGCAGCAGTTGGAGAGGCAATCTTGCACTCCAGACCTGCTGATTTCTTAGATTTTTTTACTGGGACCGGTTCCTCAGACCCAGCCTTCCTTTTGCCCGAGGAAGTCTCGCCCTGGTCAGAGGGCACTCCCTCTGGTCCAGTGGGTGCTGGACCGGGCTGGCCATCCGGGTCAGCGGACTTTGGTCTCCTCGCCCCTGAGCCGCCCAATCTTTTCTCCAGGGTGGCTGCAGGGAAATTCTTACACACCTGGCAGTCTGACAGGAGGTGGTCAGCCCCCAGACAATAAACACATGTGGTGTGTGGGTCAGCCTTGGCAAAGGCTTCCCCACAAACATCACAGTGTTGAAACCCAGTGGGCCCGGTTTTTCTTTTGGGTTTCTCAGACATAATGCCAGCCTATCCAAAAACTTGCCCTTTTTATGGCAGTGCCAGGCAAGACACCCTTATCGGTTCCTAACCGTGTCACGGGTATTTGAAAAAACCCAATTTAAAAGTTAGTTTTTTAGAACCGATAAGAACCGGAACCGTACTCTAAAAGCCTCAATTATTGTTTAAAATTAGTATTTTTGCAAACCGATCGGTTCAAAACCGAACCGATAATGAATTTCCACACAGACTTTAAAATCCTGTACTACGGTTTTACCAGATAGAGCTTTGAACCCGAAATGCGGTAAAATAATTACTTTTGCTGGTTAAAATGAACCGAGAAACACTCGTTGAACCGAGAAATGAACCGAGCTGAAGGAGATCTCGGGTGACTGTTCAGTGAAGCGGAGTAAGAATCTGACAGTTTCAATTTGAAACTAGCCAGATAGAGTTGTGCAAGGCCACGCTTGTGAACTCCAGTCAGCCTGGAGTTAACTCCTTCCGGGCAGTTCAAGTGTTGTGGCTAACTGCTATATGTCATAACATAGCAAGACTTCATGGTGTTTGAATGTGAGTATATGAGTTCCACAGTCAAGTTAGATCCTATCCCCTGCAAATACGTTTCATTCACTTACTGTCACTTCAAAACTGATGAGTTAATGGCTTATATACTTAAAGAAAAAATTACTCACCTTAGTAATGTTGTTTCTTCTAATGGAGTCTTGCTATATTATGACATATGCAGTGAGTCCCAACCTTCGAACTGCTCTGGAGGTGAAAGAGTTAACTTTCCATGCCAGGCATGGAACCTTGAGCGCGAGCTCGGTTGAAAACTCTGTCTGTTGTTCTTCAAACTCAAACTGTCAGATCTTTACGAGCAAAACTCACTAAGGTTCTGTGTGGAAGCCAGAACCTACACTCAGCCCACTGCTACTAACTACAAGAACACATTTTTCTTGATCCCAAAACAAAGACTCAAGTCAGGGGAATCAAGAAAGAAAATTAAAACATAACACCCAAGCACCCTAAAAGAAAGAGTGAAAATTAAAGTGGCATCTAAGTGCGTCAATGATTGCACTGCCCACCCACAACCCAAAAGTAGAGGTTCTGGAGAGGGGCAGGTAGGAGGAGGTCATAATATAGCAAGACTCCATTAGAAGAAACAACATTACTAAGGTGAGTAATTTTTCTTCAAACAACATGAAGTCTTGCTATATTATGACATATGCAGATTACACAGCAGTACCTCCATGGAGGATGGACAGAACCTACTTAGAAATAGGCTCTGAAGCACAGCTGTGTTAAATCAAGCATCACTCTAGCCTGGATGTCCAGGGGTAATGCTTAGTAAAGAGTGTGAACTGTTTTCCAGGTAGCTGCTTGACATATCTCTTAGGATAGGGATGTCTCTGGCAGCAGCCAGAGACGAGATGTACCTCTAGCAGAGTGAGCCCCTCAGGCCTGAGGGAGGAACCTTACCCAGTTTTTCATAGCAAAATTGGATACAAGAGACAATCCACCTGGCAATGGATCTTTTAGTGGCAGGTTTTCTTACCAACCTCACCATAAGTGAGGAACAATTGAGGGAGTCAAACCTGTGACCCTTTGGTACGCTCTATGTAGTAACTAAGGGCTCTTTTGGACATCTAAACTGTGCAATCTCTCCTCTCGCCAGAGGAGGAATGGTCAGTGAAGTACACAGGAAGAGACATGGATTGATTAAGGTGGAAGTCTGAAACCACCTTAGGCAAAACTTTCTGTTAGTCCCGAGGACCACCTTATCTCTGTGAAAGGAGATAAAACCGGGCTCCACTGACAATGCTTGCAATTCACTTATGCGCCTGGTAGAAGTGATGGCTACTAAAACACAGTTTTCCAAGTCAAGTACTTAAGCTCTGCTGAAGACAATGGTTCAAAAGGGTGTTATAGGCTGGGCAATGCAGATATTAAGATCCCAAGCAGGGGCAGGGTCCCTGAATGGAGGGTTGGTGAAGCAACCTTGTTAAAACTTGGAGAATACAGGGTGAGCTAAAAGAAGAGGGTTTACCTGCTGATAAGAAAGCAGACTCGCTGCCAGGTGCACTTTTAGGGTAGCTGGTCTCAGCCCCAAAGAATTCAATTGCACCAAATAATCCAGGATTGTGGCAAGTCAGCAGATTCTGGGGAATATGCTTGCCAGAGCACCCATATGGAAAATCTCTTCCATTTGGAATTATAAGTAGCCCTGGTGGAAAGCTTCCTAGAGGCCTTCAAGATATCCAATACACCTTGGGAGAGGTGAAGGTCAGAAAACTCTAACTCTTCAAGAGCCAGGCCTTGAGATTGAGGAGATTTGAGGTTTGGATACCAGACTCTCCCTGGGCACAGGATAACAGGTTGTGATTCCTGGAAGACAGAGGGAAGGTGGACTGCTAAGGACATGAGGGAGGGTACCAGGGCTGTCTGGCCCAATCTGGAGCGATCAGAATCATCTTGCAGGATTGAGATCTGATTTTGATCTACACCTTGAACAGAAGAGGAAGGGGGAAAAGGAAAAGGTTATCATTGCAAGTTATTATGAAGATTATTAAAAAGGGACTACGATTAAAATTTCTGGCTTCAATAAATTCAGACTTGATCAGTATGGCCAATCGGCCTCATGCCAAAATGAGATCTCAAAGTTACTCTGTTTAAAAGTTACAAGTCATTTTACAACTCTAAATTCACTGTTTGTTCAAAAAGCTAGTTTAGATGAAGAGCGCTGATGATAAACCTGAACTTGAAGTCTAGTCCTCCTGTCAACATGGCTTATAGGACCCGTTTCTGCAGAGTTTAAAGATCATGTACAATGGTTTTCACAAGTAAAACAGGTAGCACTGTTCAATAAACATTGCTATCAAAGCTATGTATGTGTTAAGGTTTTTTTAACAAAGCTGACAAATTTGTTCTTGGTTCTTATCTTTGTGCCTTTTTGTGCGGTCCATTTCTCAGGGATGCTGAGTCATAGCACATTACTGTGAGTGTTGCAGACTGAATAACTTTCTGATGTAGTGAAGGCTGTGATTCCACACCTGTCATTTAGTTGCGGTGGTTTCTCAGGATGGCACTTTGAAATACCTCCCATTTCCCTGTAAATGGGGTGGGAGAGGTGATGCTATTTTGAAACCTTGCTAAGAGTTTGTATCCAGTTGCCAGTTCAGTGTTTTCTCTGGCAGGACTGTTACTGATCTACATTCAGGCTCATCTTTGTTTTGTTTGTTTCCTCCACATCAAAATGATTTTTCCAGGGCTAACACTTCCATCCCTAGTAGGAATTAACACAGATAAGGCCCCTATTAAAATTTGTTGTAAAGCAGACTCTTGATAAAACAGCAGTGAAGCTACCAACATTGCAATACTAGTAGCAATATAGCTTCCTAACAGGCATAGCAGAGTAGCACCCCAAATGACATAAGCAGCTTGGCGGCATGTTGACTCGGCATCCAGCAACCTTGGAGACATGGACCACACCAAAAAGGCACAACAGAATATGAATTTGTAAACTTTGTAACAAAACTTGAAACCACATACAGTTTTGATAGCAATGTTTATTGAATGGTGCTGCCTGTTTTACTTGAGAAAACTGCAGCACTCTATTTTTAAACTTTGGAGAAATGGATCCTATAAGCCCGCTTACAGGACTAAACTGTGAATTCAGGTTATGACATCATTGGCTCTTCACTGAAACTTGCTTTTTTGAACAGTCTGTGAAATCGGGGTTACAAAATAGTTCATAACTTTAAAATGAAGTAACGTAGAAACGTAATTTTTGGTACAAGATTTATTGGAGGTATGCTAATTCTGCAGTGCAACACTTTTGGTTGGACTCAGTTTGGTGTCAAGTTTACTACTAGACCAAATCGTTATAATTTAGACCTAATAAAATTACTTGCAAACATGTGGCACTTTGTGGAAACACTGTCTTCTGAGACTTGGAGATTTTATAATGGTGCTTAACATGCTGTAGTACAGTAATTTATGGTCAGGGACTCTGGATCCATAATTTCCACCCTGATGTGTTATGACCATGTATGGAACTGCATTGGTTCTCCCTTACTTCGTACCCAGTGACTTCTGTTTTTCGAACCTCCTATTGGTTCCTGTACCTAGCTGTGTCTCCACTCCATTACTATTAAACAGTGCATGGATCCTTATAATTGCTCATGTCCAGAATAATTGCTCCCTTCGTTTACTTACCCTATGCCCATTCCTGTGTTATAAGCTTTGGTATCTACTTCTTCTGGCCATACTGCTCTCTGGCGATGTTCCGCTAAACCCTGGTCCAGCTAACATCATAACTAATCATATTCAAATTCCAAAGGTTGTAGTTGCTCACCATAACATCAGGAGCCTTGAGCACAACTTTGCTGAACTGGAAGCCCGGACCTCCCTCTACAAGCATGATATTTGCCTAAGAGAAACCTGGCTTAAATCTTCCACCCCTGACTGCGCTGTGTCTCCTTCCATCCTAAAATCTCTTGAGACTTGATGGACCCCACATAAAAGAGGGAGTGGCACAGCCGCTTCTACTTTAAAAAGAAAAAAAAAAATCACTTCAAACATTCTGCCATCAATTCGTCCCCTCAAACACTGTGACGCACTTCATGTCCTCACACTTGGCACCAAAAATTACGTATTGTCAGTGTCTACAACAACCTCTCAAGCGAGTAAAAGGACTGGATGGAGCTGTTGGATCAAACCTCACTTCTCCAGGAGAAATGAAGTTCTTATACTTGGGAACCTTAATATTAACTGGCTGGATAGCTCCTAGCCACGTCCCTGTCCAGGATACAAAGTTTTAACCTGCACCAGCTGATCTTAGAATCTACAAGAACTGCCCCACACACTTAACACGAGAGCACACTGCTGGATTGGATAATGACTAACCATCCAGAACATACAGTCGACTCGGGCGCATTATTGATGCCATCGCTGACCACTCCCCACTTTCTGTATCTGGGGTAAAGGGAGGCCAGCACTAATGAAGCCCTGTTTCATTACCTTTCGTAGCTATGCTAATTTCAACTCTCAGACTTTTCTACAAGATGTCGCTAATACTGCTTGGTCTTCTCTCTTAGGATCCTAGTGATGCTCAGTCTTCTTTTAATATCTTACCCACTTCCTAGCGCTACAGGATAAGCACTGCCATCTTGTAACACGCCGGGTAAAAAATGGGCAAACCCGGTGGCTAAAATCTTACTTACTCTGTAAACTACATCAGAGATAAAAGTTGGCTCAGTTTCAAGAGTTGTGGTCTAACAGCTGACTTAAACACCAACAGGGCTCTGTGAAATTCCTCTCAAAAAAGATATCGGACAGGCCAAAAGCTCCTACTGCAAAGACCTCTTAATAAACTCTTATGGTGATTCAAAAAAAATTCTGGTCCCATATTAAGTTCTTCCTAGGTTCGAACTTGTCCTGCACCCCAAACGACATGACACTCAGTGGTGTCCACTGTAACGATCCCTGTACTGTTGCCAACGTTTTCAATGAGCAATTCTCTGACCTAACAATACACCTCCTCCTTCCCGTCAAACCAACTTAACCACTCCCAACAATTGTTAATGGCCTAAGTTTTTTTGTCTCAAGATGTGAGCTACTAAGATTGCTTAACAATATCTCGGAGCACACGGCCGCTGGCTCTGATAATCTTGAGCCCAAACTACTAACACTAGCTGCACCGTACATAGCTGCTCTCCTAGCAAAGATCTTTACTCTCTCTCTCTCTCTCTCTGTGCTAGGGTCATGTGCCTGATATCTGGAAGATGGCTAGGATTACCCATTTCAAAAAAGTGACCCTAAAGACCTCTCTAAGTACAGACCTGTAGCTATCCTGTCTGTTCTCAGTAAAATTATTGAAAAGCTCGTAGCCCATTCAAACTATTAATTTTCTCCAGAAATATGACCTTACTCCTGCCCAGCATGGCTTCTGAAAGGGACACAGTACCACTACTACTCTACCTAAATTTACATCTGATGCCCTAGTGATCGTGGAATCTGCTTTTCTCACTAGGGCTATTTTCTTTGATATGACTAAGGCATTTGATCTAGTTGACCACTCCATCCTCATTGCCACACTTCATCACTAGGCCTTTCGCCAAACATTGTAAACTGATATGGTAGCTACTCATCTGACAGAACACAAACTGTAAAATATAACTCTACACTCTCTGACAGGGCTACTACTAACATTGGATTGCCGAGGGATCCATACTAGGTCCATTGCTTTCTCTGTTTTCATAAACAACATTACCTCTAACCTCACGTAAGACTGCCTCCGGTTGTATGGATGACATTGTCCTGTACACTAGTGCCAAAAGCATTGATGACATTAATCACTGACTCTCCCATGACTTCCAACTCATCCAACAGTGGCTGGCTAGTCACAAACTAATCTTAAATGAGTCAGACCTAAGCTATGCTATTTGGATCAAACTTTAAACTCACACGTCCAACATAACTTTAAAGTCTCCACCTTAAGTGGCACATCCATTGGGGTGGTGAACTCTTTCAGATATCTGGGTGTCACACTGGACCCCTCACTAAATTTCAGTCTCCATATTCAGTGGATCTGCAAGTCTGTCAGCACAAAACTTGACATTGCCTATCGAACCAGCTATGCCCTCTACCCTTCTGCTAGGCTTTCCATAGCCCATTGGATACTCCTTCCCTCGCTTACCTATGGGATTGCCACCTATACCTCTGTGTGTAAATCAAGTCTTCGCAAATGGGATGTCACATACAGGAACATCTGTCGCTGTGCATCCTCCCTTCATCGGCTGAAACACCACTGCCTCCTTTATTCATACCTTGATGGCTTCCTCCTCATGGTCCAAAGTGTTATGCTTCGGCTCCACTATTGACAACATTATTGGATCTCAAATACTCAAGCCCCCTAGCAGTTATCTTTCAAAATCGGGCATCCTTCTATGACTTACGTTCAGCTGACAATGCCCCTGTATGCATCCCAAGACATACTACTTCCAGAGGCACTAGTACTTTGGCCTGTCATGTTGCCCAGTACTGGAACTCCCTCCCACTATTTGCCAGGCCTCATCCCATGTCTCCTTTTAAGAACTATGGAAACCATCTCATCTCGTCCTGCAAATGCTCCTGTTTCAAACCACCCTGGCCCCTTTGTCCCTAAACTCTGCACCCCCTGCCTTTTTTGCTTTGTCCTCCTCACCATCAGCACTTTTCTCGTAACCTGCTTGGCTTACCTCCACTACATTCTGTCTCGTATCATTTTCCTTGACTCTGTTTCCTTACTCTATTCTACCCTTCTATTTCTGACTACCCCACTCCTATCCTTCCTCTAAATTTTTCCCTTTTGATTACTGTAGTATTACTGTCATCAGTGTATTCTCCTTCTCTAATCAACATGTGCTCTAATTTTTGCAATATTTTCTTTCCTGCATGTCTGTGACACTGTATTTATATTTTACCTGTTTTATTTTCTGCTTGTTTGTATCAATTTCTTTGACATTCTAAACTGTAATGTAATTGTATCTGTTTCGTTTCTGTACCCTCTCGGGTCGTGCCTGAAAATAGTCATTGTTATGGTTAGTGTACTTACCTGGTAAAACACGAACTAAATAAATAAAATGTATAGGTGCAAACATGCTAGCTTTATAAAACATTCTGCTTGACTTGTAGGTGTGCATGATACTGTGAGTGCTGATAAATGGTATCAGAAGGGTATAGATGAATAGCATCAGTCTAGTCCTGCTTATACAAAAGTCTTTTTTTTTTTTTTTTAGCAATACTGGTCCTCCCCCCGGTGCATTCTTGTCGCCTCTCTGGCTACCATGCGGCCCCATTCACCACTGACCACACCGTAGCTGCTACTCTCATGGTTCTCACTTTGTGGCAGGGACCTTTGTGAGAGGGGTGTCTCTCCACCTCCCCAGTGGGGACTTGCACAGGATGCAGGGCAGGCAATGGGCTTCATAGTGTAGGGTCCGACGGTGCCAGGCTGGGTTGACCTCTGGATGGGGCCTGGGCTGTTTTCTTGTAGGTCTCCTTCCTTCTCACTTCTTGTAAGGTGTGGGGGATGGCCATGTGTTGGCCTCATTCATTCATTCATTCACCGAATGCCTCTGTGGTGAAGCAAGCTCCATGGCCTGTCCCTAGTGGTTGTTGTGATGCCAGACACCTGCCAATAACCCTCCCTGACTATGCACAGTTTGAGTTTTTTAGTTTTTATTAACCAGGTTGGGTGCACTAGACAAGCATTTGCTATTTAAGGCACAACCTGGTAGAGTATGACCAGTAAAACAATACAGTGTATGGCAATGACAACTGGGGAAAAACATTACAAGGTGCAAACACATGTACATTCTACAATTGAATGGAAACAAGAATGAGAAATGCAAAAGTATTATACACAGGCAAATCATTAGTCACAGTTCTAAGACTAGGAACAGGTGCATACTAGCTGTAGTAAGAAGGAGTGGTACTGGTTTCTGAAGGTGCTGGTAATGGGACAGAGCCTGATACTGAAATGTTTGGTGTTCTGTCATTTAGCAGCAGAAATGGAGAAGGCCATCTTACGTAGCTTGGTTGCGGTCCTTGGCACGACTAGGTGGTCAAGATTAGATGATCTAAGCAGATAGGCATTTGAATAGGGCACTAGGAGGGAGACGGGCAATTGAGGAACCTCATCATAAAAGATGCTTCTGCATGATATTCGGGGAGAGACCACATTGGGCAGCTGGGGGGAAGCCATCCCGTTGTGTAGAGTGCAGTGACAGGCAAGTCGATTGCTAGCAAGGGTGAAAAGACTCACAGTATTACATTCCACATCCCATTTATGTAGTGTTGACAAGGCTTCAAAAATGACAGGCAGACCGTAGCATAGTTTGGGAGTAGCATACCCCAGGCTGTGGTGATATGGGCACTGGGAGAGAGGTTACAATCGGTACAGAAAGCAGACCCAGGTCTTGACATTGGCAGCCTTACAGGTAGACATGTGGAGTGAAAACTTGAGGGGTTGAGAGCAACACCCAGGTAGTTAAAGGATGGGAGTGACCAAGGGTGTACCATTTTCACAGACCACCATGGAGGAGACTTGATGGTCTTTAAATGAGAGGATGGGAGGGGTGTCGAATCTGAATAGCATGGGCTGGGATTTGGTTGTGTTCATGAGAAGCCTATTTTCATTGAACCATTGTTCGATAGACTGTAGGTCGACGATAACATCTATGTTCTTGGTAATAGATAAGAACACCAGATTGGATAAATGCCCAAGTAAGAGACTATCTCAGTAAATCCAATTTAATAAGCCCATTCCAATCTGGCTTTAGATCATTCCATAGCACCACCACTGCCCTAGCCTCCATCACAAATGACTGGCTCCTAGCAGTGGATAAGAGACAAGTTACAGGGGCCTATTCCTGGACTTAAGCAAAGCGTTCGACACAGTCTATCATGATTTGCTCCTCTACACGCTATACTGGCATGGCATTTCCAGTTCTAGCTTGTCTTGGTTCAGTAGCTATCTAACAGATGGACTTCAACAGGTGAAAGTGGAGGTCTCTCTCTCTCTCTCTCCCCCACCTTCCACTCACAAGAGGAGTACCGCAAGATTCGATCCGTGGGACCCTCCTATTTATGATGCACATAAACTCCATTGGAAACATCAGCTCAGCAAAAATACACCTGTTCGCGGATGATAGTGATATACCTTTCCAGACCAACAGTAGCTGAAGCACGTGTTGACCTCCATTCCAAATTTGTTCTGCATCAATGTAGCCTTGCCCAAGCAAGACCTCCTATTAAGCGCCAAAAAAAAAATGTACTTCCAGTCGAACCATATGACTTCCATCACAAACGCGCTTGCATCCCTGCCTCCCATCAAGACTCTCCTTGAAGACAATCTCAATGTAGTCAATAAATTCAAAAACTTTGGATGCAAGTTGGACAAACACCTCACAGTCTCTGACAATATCACAACTCCATCAAAGAAACTAAGACTGAGAATTGACTTCTTGCACAGGAACAAATCACTATTTACCATTGAAGCCAGGTTATACTTAGTCCAGACAACATTCATGCCACTCAGACTATGTGGACATACGATACTGCTGCTGTGTAGACTCCTGCTACACCAGCTAGATGTCCTGTACCACAGGGCTGATAACTCTTTATAACCAACACCATCATCACACTCTGCATTGCAGTCTGTATGTCACATTAGGCTGGACCTCCCTACCAACTAAACATCTCATTCACTCGCTTACCTAGCTTTACAAAACCCTCCTGTCAAAACTCCCTCCATACATAATAGATGTCTTCCAGCGTGCGGCCTGACTATACCCGCTATGTAATAGCTTACATTAATCTAAATGTACCTAGTTCCTGATCCCTCTAAGGCGAAATGGCCATAAGCCGTGTACTCTCGAGTGCCTGGAACAAAGCCCAAACTAGTCTCAAGCTACAAACCCTAATTCCCCTGAAAAGCTTTAGAAAACTGGAAACCTGCAAACTTAATAACTCCTGTACATGCCCTTAAGTGACTTCCATCCCTACCTCCTTGTTTAACCATCTTCACCCCATCTTACCTCCACCGATCGGTCCTCTTACCCTCACCTTGTACTCCCTTTCCACTCCATCCTACCAGCCCCACCCACCACAATCATCCACCCCACCCCACCCTACCTACCCCACCAACCCACAAACACTTTATGCCCACTCTCTGTTCCTAGTCAGCCCACATCAGCCTCTTACTCCCTCACCAAGTCAGCCCACCTCCTCTCATACACCGGCCCCGCTCTCCTTACCTCTCCCCTTCCCTAATCACCCGCCCTGCTGTTTACCTCTCCCCTCCTTTAATTACCACCCCCCCATTTAATTCATCCCTCCTCCAGCCACAGTCTAGCTACGTGGTAAAGCATTTCTGTTTCTATCTGCACCTTTTCTTTTTTATGGAACCTCGCCGCAACCTTGTGACATTGTTATTGTGATAGCTGTCTCCCCTGTATTGCTGCATTCCTGCTCTTAAAAATATATTGATAATTATTGTCCTATAAGATTTGTTGCAACTATTGTCTTGCATATTATATGTGTATTATTTATTTTATTTATTTACAATTGGATTTACAGTCTTTGAGTCAGAGACTAATTTTAAAAGGCACCTCGTTGCAGGAAGGAAACATTTTGGTGGAGTACAACAGTGGGAACAATACAGGTGAGATGCAATAAAGAACATGCAAAGCAAACTGACATACAAGCAATTTCAGCGATACAGTGGAGCACGAGGTTTCAATTCATGGTGTACAGACTACAGGTAGCTAATCTAAATAAACTGGTACACTTGACACATACTATAGATCCCTAGAGATACTAGGTGGCGGATACCTGGGTGTGTGCGAAGGGTAGATGCTAGGAGAGTGGTGGACCAGGAGACTTTGTTTGGATTGGCTCAGGCGGAGACTCTAGGTATGGCCCAGTCATGGGCGTTTGCAGCCCAGAGTGTCAGTGAGGTGATTACGTGGGTGATTTTGAAGGGCCATTTAGAGATGTTTGTGATGTGGCGGGAGGGTATTGTAGCAGAACAGGGGCTCTGGAGTGGAAAGATCTTTGACTGAGCGAGGTCCTAACTCTCGGCACTTTGAAGGTGGCTTTGATTGCATTTTGAATGCACCGACTGGGTGGCCCATTGTAGGGATGTAGCAACTCTGGAGAGAAGAGCCCAAATAGCTGTTTTTGGTCAGTATACAGGTGTGGTAATGCAAGCGCTTTCAAAGGTGAGTAGGTTGGAGGTGGAGTAAAGCTGGCATGTGTGCATTCTGCTGGGGGCACCGGTCAGGAGCCTGCAGGCTTTGTTGATTGAGGTCTGGACTTTGGTGAGGGCAGTGGGGTCAGCAGCTGCATAGATAGGGAGCCCATAATCAACCAAAGACTGGATGGAGGAGGTGATAGCCAGCCGTAGGGCATACTCTGGGAGGCAGTCTTTGTGGTGGTAGAATAGTCCAGCCCGGGCATTGCTTTTGTTCACGTGTGCATACTGTATGTGTGATTAGGACCTCCTTGTAAATGAGCCTGCTCAGTGGAGTATTTTCCTGTTGGTAAACTTGAACTTGAGATTGTCAGCATACAAGATAGGTATACTGTTTGAAATGGAGTGGTGAACAGAATTCATGTGGATGGAGAAAAGCAGGGGTCCAAGTTTAGAGCCTTGGGGATGCCAGTTGTGATGGGGCAGGATGAGAGAGGAGGTTAGAAATCTGACATGTTGTTGCCTGTCTGACAAATAACTTTTGAACTGGGGAAGGCAGTGTCGGATATTCCCAGGGAAGATAATTTGTCATAGAGCAAGTTGTGGTCTACCATGTCAAAGGCCTTGGTGAGATTGATGAAAATGGCTCTAGTAAGGTCCGCTTTATCAGATGCATTCAGGATGCTATTTGCTAGGGTGAGCAGAGCCATGGTAGAATTTGATTCCAGCGGAATCCTTGTTGAGCAGGAGAGAGATCATAGATGGAGAGGTAGTCAGAGAGCTGGGTAGCAACAGTCTCTCTCCCCCTCCCCCCCAAAAAGACTTTTAAGAGTTGGTAAGAGGGTAATAGGTCTGTAATTATATATTTTTATCTTTTTGAACATGGGCACCGTGGGATACATACCAGGGGTTAGGAATGACACCAGAGGAAAGGCACAAGTTAATGATTGTTGCTGTAGGGGAGGCCAGTTCTTTTGCAACGAGTTTTGCTGTGTTTACACAGCAGCAGCGTTACACTCACCAATCCGTTGCCTTCCCGATGTGCAGTGACTTAATTTGGTGAAGTTCTGTCTACAGTCCCGTGCTTTATGCGCCGCAGGTCATGCTGAGAAGAGTGTCTGGGGAAATTGCATCCACAGTGACTGGTGTCTCGAAAATAGGAGATTGCAGTGGATTGAGCGCATCGGTCATTTACACTTCGGGGTAATGCACTTCATACAGTATGCATTCAGTCTTTTCCATCGGATTAAAAACCAGTGTTGGAGCACATTTAGGGCGATGCAGTGAGTGTCCACACCACTGTCTTTGCAGTGCATCAGCCGGAGTGCACGAGTTGATACGCTGCAAAGACAGTGGTGTAAACGGGGCTTTGAGAAGATGGGGCTCAATCCCATTGGAACCGCAGATATAGAGTCTGGGATCTAACTCTGATTATACACCTCAGAGTCTTGGTTAAATTGGAAATGTTTAGGAGGTGGAACTGTAATCTCTACATAGGAGGTAGAACTTTCCATAGTATTCAGTGGAGAAAGGCGTCGGGGGGTGGAACAGAGTTCCTGCCCAGTTTAACCCCTGACTCTTTAAGTAAAATGGGTGTGTGACTTTACCCCAGATGTAGGGGAAGATGTCAGGTTTGGGTGCAGAGATGAGAAAAGTCCCATTATAAGGTGAGAGATCAGTAAAAAAAAAATTGAGCATATTCAAGATAGTGGAGGG
The DNA here is from genome assembly GCA_016271365.2 of Neoceratodus forsteri. NCBI lineage: Eukaryota > Metazoa > Chordata > Ceratodontiformes > Ceratodontidae > Neoceratodus > Neoceratodus forsteri. The sequence continues at coordinate 927,287,749 of CM028135.1, read as the reverse complement.
GTTGTTAAAAATTTACTCCCCCAATCTGTCTCATTTGGGTTGGGGTCACCATCCTGACTTGCGGTTTTCTTGATGCAGTTCCAGAAATGTTGGGGGTTCTCAACAGAGGAATCTAACTGGGTTTTACAATATCCACTTTTGTTCCATTGATTTGCCTGTTTACATTAGTTTCTGAGCTTTCTATAGCTTGTCTAGTCAGAGGCTGCTTTTTTTTTTTTTTTTTGTAACCTTTTATGAAACCCAACGTTTATTTTAGTCTTTGGTAACTGGGTAAGGCCCAAGTGCCTGTTGTAGGGGAGCGACCTGGGAGCACTGGCGGTTAAGTGACTTGCTCAGAGTCGCTGGTATGCAAGTGGAGGTTGTGAGAATCAAATTCTGGTGTGGCCTGGCCTGCTGGATGTATCAAGCTCGCTCACACCTCGTCCTCTAACATCTAGGCTATACTGCCAGCCAGAGTTACCCCACCATTTGAGGAGGGATAATAGAGGGTGGTCCAATCATTTAGTTATTGGATCACGACTCTCCTGGTGGCAAGGGGAGTAGCTTTTGCTGAAGCCCAGTAAAGATTGTACAGAAGTGCAAAGCAACTAGGTTGACATCAGTGATAGCCCACTGATGAGACCAGTTTTGGTTGGCCACTTCAGTTGTGAATTTATTGGATGGGGTCTAAGTGCGAGAAGTCCTGAAAATGAATCCGTCTAGCAGGGACCTTTGGCAGTTTCGCTCACCATATGCAGTAGACCTGGGAGTGATCACTAATGGTATTGGGTAGCACCCCTGAGCAGACCACTCTGTCCAGCTTTGATACAAGAACCCAGTCAGTAAGTGTGACATTTTGCCTGTTGTTGGAGACCCTCGTGGGGTCAGTAATAATTTTGAGTGAGCAGCAATTTGTTTTAAGATGACTCATTCACATTTTTCTTACATTTTAGCCAGTCCATGTTACAGTCCCTGAGTAGGACAAATATTTGCTTTGAGCAAGGGAGCCGATTGTACTGATGAGGATGGAAACACTTGGAGACTACCGTAGATGAGACGAAATGCAGAAGAGATTAGTGTTAACCTAGGGTTAGGTAACATGACATAATTTGAATTGAGGACCAGAGATGGGAAGGGGAACTGTGGGCAGAGGCATTTAAATGAGATTTGTGATAAATAACAGTGCCCCATCCCTAAGAGGTCCTATCGCTTCTTATTGAGTTGTATCCTGGCAGTGCACAGAGTTTGCTGGCGTGATGGCTTTAACCATGTCTTAGATGGGCCAAGAATATCGGGCTTATAAAGGTTTACTCAGGCTGTGAGCTTGTCCAGGTTATGGAGGAGGCTTCTAATGTTTAAATGAAGTAATTTAATGCCTTTACATCATGCTTGGGATGAAGAACATGTGCAGTGGAATGAGTTACCTGGTCCAGGGTTTGATTCAGTATCTCCAGCAGCCAGTAAAAGAGAGAAGGCCAAGAGGACCAGGCATAAGAGCTTCAGTGCAAGCAGTTTGGGAACCCAACAAAACTTACAGATGTACCTAGTCATGAGTGCAAGGCTCTAGGGGCTAGTAAGCTAAGGCTATCCCATTTATGTGAGCAAGCCAAGGTATTCGACATAAGGGAAGTTTGCATGTTCAAGGGATCTACTAGCTTCGTGATAGGGAACTAGTAAGGTGTCAGGAGAAGAGTGCAAGTACGGGGCCCTAGGGAGGCTAATAGCAACAGCCTCCGTGCCATAATGAATAGGAATAAGGGGAAACAAAGTTGTACTGTTCAGTAGAAGATGTCAGTAAGGCAGGGTACACTTTCACAAATTAAAATTAGATAAATGAAGTAGTGCATTCTGAGAGAGGTAAATAGGTGGCAGTATTCTATAGCAAATTAGACAGCTGTTAATTAGCAGGCTTATTTACAGCTACAGATTGGAGTGAGCAAAGATGCAAGGCAGAAACACCAGATTTTCTCTCTCTCTCTCCTAAAGCTGGTCTTCGGGCTCATCACTTCTGGGAGGTCCTTCCTGGAACCACGTGACAGGCAAGAGGTAGGCTGATTTTTCTACAGGCAGGAGACAACCTCCCATCTGCTTCATCTAGACACCAGTTTACTATCTGCCTGTCTGGTGGCAGGAGCTCTACAGGACCTTTGTAGGGACCAAATGGGTAAAGGTACTGACAATATCTATACTTTGGGGCAGGATGAGCAGTCCTATACATCCAGAGGGAAACGAGCATTGAGGGCTGAAAATAATATGCAGTCACAGCAAGTAGAGATAATGCTTATTAGGCTTGTGTGAGTTTACTTCAGATTAGTGGCATAAAAAGAGCAGCATGGCCAGCCTCCACAGCAGACTGCCAGGCAGACGTCCTTCATGGGAGGGCTGCTTAGGGAGAGCAGTCTTATTGTAGCTAGCCCCCAAACAAGTCTCCTGATTGTGTGGGGACTCTGTAGTGACATTCTTGGCTCTCTTCTGAGGAGCATGGTGGGAGCTGCATGGCCATTGGACATACAGGCAAACATGAACTCCTCATGACTCCTTGCAGCAGAGGCCCGTGGCATGATCGCTGGTTCAGCAGCTGGACTGCTGTAAAGTTCAAACTGGTGCCAAAGTTCAAGGGACAGCAGCACACACCCTGAGCCTCCTGATTGACTGGTGGACTCTGAAGTGGAATTCTTGGCTCTCTCCTGAGGAGCATGGTGGGAGCTTCAGTGGCTGTAGGGGGAGCACAGGCAAACAAGCTGCTCACAATCCCTGCAGCAGAGGTCCGTGGTGCAGTTGTCTGTTCAGTGGGCGGACTGCTGTAAAAGTTCAAACTGGCACCAAAGTTTAAAGGACATCAACATACCCCTGCTACCTGTCTGGGCTGCCTCAGACTCTGCTTCCCAAGGTCCTTCCCAAATTCTGGTTGCTCTGCAGTGCAGTGTGCTGCCCCTTGGCAAGCTGAGCTTCTCATTCCTGAACTTTTTCTACCCCTCTTCCTCCCTGTTCTCCACCCTGACCCCTGATGATTGATTCACAGCTGCAGACATTTTTCCAGTTGTGATGGTGGGCAACCCACTGCCTTCACAGCTAATAGCACAGCATGATCAACTGACAAGTGCTATGCAAATACTGGATACCTTATGCCCTCCGTCCTATGAGCCCATTGTCTCACCTCTGTGATGCCCTTGGCCCCAGCTGGCCTCAGTGTGGGAGTCCATGGATCACGGATAAACTCTGATCTCCCACGTGGCCCTGCCCCTATTTAAGCTCATCACAATACACATCCGGAATACAAATGCACAACACACTATGATTCCTGACATTAAAGTATCAGGATGCTGACGGAAAGGATGTCCCTCCCCAAAGCTGGGAAACAGGAGAAAATGGCAAGTATTGGGGTCTGGGAAAAAGAATCTCTAATGCTGGTGCTTTCACACAAAAATCTAGTTTCTGCCGGCTAACCAGTACTGCAACTGTAGCAAACCATTTTTCTCAGTGCTGAATAAAGATGTGCCTCTCCACTTGACTGCCCTCCTGCTGCAGTAGTGCAAAACTGACATGAACAAGGAATATTCCATTCAGTTGTGAGCTGTTGGAGTGGGAAGTGGGATGGCAGCTGCATCATATCTTCTCTCTCCCAAAAAAAAAAAAAACACTGCTGACACAACGGGCACTTTGTAAATTGCTTCATGGTGTGGGTGTAACTTTTTTTTTTTTTGCCACGGTAGCCTCAAATACTTTCTGAAAGTTAAAATGAAATTAGAAATCTTGAATGGACACTGTCCACCCCTTTGAGCCCCAAACAATCCCTGATTTAAAAAAAAACAAACAAAAAAAAAAACATTTTCTGTGTTGCTCCACGTTGTCAATGGGTAATATTTACATTTAGGTATATATGCGCCCTGACTAGGGGTTTACTGGTAAGGCTATATAACTTTAAGAAGCTGGGCCTAGCAGCTTGGAAAGCTTGTGTCCTCAGTGTTCTGAGACTCCATTTCCTCAGTCTTTCTGTACCAGTGACGGGGGTAGGCAGCTTGAGAATAAGCTTTTCACAGCAAGTGATATCTTCATAATTTTCTTTTTTAGGTCAGAACTATAACTGCAGCAGGTAGTGGCTGCCTGTCTTCCAGGCAGTCCCTCTAAATTTAAAATATGCCTGCTTTAAGTAGAGGAGCTTACTCTAAAACTGAAAGGCAGGCTTTCTACATTACAGTTGCAGTGGTAGTGATTTGGGTGGGACTTTGCGACTGCATTGTGTTATCTGTAAAACTGTTGTGGTTGATGGCTCTTCAGTGATTTCCCCCCCCCCCTCCATTTTTTAGCATGGCTGGTGCTTCAGGTAAGTGACAGGAGAGGTTGTGGTATAGCACTCCCTCCTGGCCGAGGAAGGCTTGGACATTCCACTCCTTCTGACCTTCCCCGGAGTAGTTCATGCTTCCGGTTGGGGCGGGCTTTGCTTTCTTCAGTGCTGCCCTGCTGCCCCACACTTTCTGCCATCATCTCCCAGGACTTGTCCTGGTGGTGGATTAGTGGGCAGGCGTCATGAATGCCTGACCAGTGTCATTTTCCACTATTTTCTTTCAGTTTTCCCTACAGGGTCCCATAGCACCTGCTGCGTCTGAGCTTGCTGCCACTAGGCCTCCACCTGGTGGCATTCATTCTGAGACAGCAGCCCTCTCTTGGAGGAGAAAGCAGTCCTCAGATACTCAATCACCCCAGCTTGACCCATGCTGGGTTCCAACACAGGTTACTGACGTGGAGCGAGTTATGGCATCCAGCACCTCAACCCTCCGCGCTACTGAGGGACAGCTTGATCTTCCAGTTGTTAGGTATGTAGCTAACTGTATCCCTTGCAGTGCCATTACTTGTATTGTTGTGTGCTGCAGTATCATTACTTGTATTGCTTTGTGCTGTTTATGGGAGTTGTATGGTCCCTAAGGTCAGTTTGTGTTGTTTTTTCTCTTCCCGCTTTCTCATTCTTTCTCCCGGTCCTGTTGACTGTTGCCATGGGGTCACTTAATTTGTGTGGTAGCTGTGTTTGTTAATTTGAGATGTAGCCTTGATTAGTGCTCCCTGACAGTGCTGTTTTCATTCTGTCTCCAGTAGGTGGGTGTGAGCAGCTTGTACATGCGCATTTGGCATGTTCTGAGTTGCTGTGGTTGCATGTTGCACACAGTGATAGAAATTAACTTTTTGCGGTACCTGCACTATGGTGCATGTAGTGACAAACATTACATGCACCATAGTCAGGTAGACTTAAAATGATAAATATTAGGAAAAAAGATACTGAATTTTGAAATAGTACATGGAACAACTGTAGCATTAGATTGGAAAATAAACTGTAACTGCCCTTAGCCTTTTTGGGCCTGCAGCAAATCTGACAATGAAAGGCAGTCTTTGCTTAAATAGGTTATTTTTATATCTCACACTCATTCACTAACATAAGTATCTTTTATTTTTATGATTTCCAGGCCCCCACACTTTTAGACAGAGAAGAAAATGTACTGGTACTACTGGACTGAGGCAACAGTACTTTGCTTAATTGCTTTTGTCAAGTGTCTGCTGGCCTGGGACTGACTGACCCACCCACACACACCCTGCAAGGGATTTGACTACTGCGGCTCCTGCTAATATACAGTATATTAAAAGCTTTGTTCATATACTGCCCCACAAACAAAAGCATAGAAACACCAGGTCCATCAAAGTATTTTTTGTTCCACACAAAAATCGGGGATCAAAATGTGGCAAGGCTGTAGTAAAAGTTAACCATGTATTAGTACAGATTCTGAGACAGACCGCTAAGTCCTCCTTATTTTCTTTAGATTAATATATTCAACAAGAAGCAACTGTGGTACTGCTCTCTCTGTTTAATAGTATGGTATTAACCACAGGACTGAAAATCCCCTTGTTTGGGGGTGGGGTGGTGAAGCCAGATTTACTTTGGTTCTGCCACAGTTAATTTCCCGATATAACAATTGCCCCCCAAATTGCAACCTTTAGCTTGTTAAATACCTCTTCCTGCCTACAAACAGCTAAAAAAAATGTTTTTGTCGGACCACAAAAAAACACATCGATTTGATCCTCCTAGTGACTGTACTCCTGTGAAAGTCTCTCAAAACTGCATAGTTTTAATGTATGTGCATGCCTATGTGGACCTTAGTGTACCAATGCGGTAAGACAGAGAGAGGCATACATGGTACAATAGATTTAACATAGCATGTTGCCAGATGTCAGTCAAGCCAGATTTGGACCTGCCTTAGTTGAGCAGCTCCCCGAGTGACTGTCCCATGCCACCCCCTCACCCCATTGGCACAACTCCCATCTCTGATTACTTGCTTTTCAATGCTGCAGCCCACCCTGCCCCAGTGCAGTGCCAGTGCCCACCCCAACCCTTCATATCAATCACCAAAGGCATCCTGGCAGGTCATTCATATTGATAGTACCACTGCCAGCCCAGCCTACCTTCCATGATGTGGCTTCTGTTCTGATAAGTCCTGCTGCTGTGTTGCATCCCGCCTCCTTCCTTGTGGCACTCCTCCAGGCTCTGGCTTGCGTTGCAGCTGCTGTTCGGGAGGCGGGATCTATCATATGCTGCTGCTCACTCTGGATTCATCCTCATAGTAGCACGCGCACGATCGTAACATTAAAAAAAAAAAAAAAGTCTGCCTGTGCAGTCGGTGTTGCACTTTTAGTAGCGCCTTTTGGAATTGCAACCTGAGAGCAAAAAAAAACACCATGTGCACTATGGTGCAGGCAAGAAACAAAACTGCTTGCATTTGGAACAGGCTGGGTATGTTAATTTCGACCCCTGGTTGCACACACTTGCAGTTGACCCTGCTGGGTTCTGCTGCATCACACAGCCCTGAGCCCCGCCCTGACTCGATAGACGCAATTTAGCAGGCAGTTGCAGCGTTCTTGCTGTTGGTCCCTTAGCATTTTGGGATTGGGAAGCTTCTTTTTTTTCTCCTCACAGTGCTGGAGGCAGTGGCCTGCTGTTGCCTTTTCTCTCCTGTGTCTTGAAAGTCAACTTTGGTCTGGTCATGCATATTCAGGTATAGCTGCTTTCCTTTGTTTCCTGTTGGGAGGACTCCATTCCTTTTCAGGCCTACTTGGCAAGGTTGGTAAACTACTTCTCTATCACTGGGACATACTTTTGTCCAGTGAGGCACAGGTAGTAGAATTGTCTAAAGGATTGCTTTTAGGAATTTTATATCCTGGGCAGGGTATGAAATTCGGAAAAAAGTACATGCCCACTTGGGCATGTAAAAGAAAATGTACATGCCCAACAAACTATTTACATGCTCCCCCTTAGTTTACATAATTTTAGACGTCATCTTCACTGGACCAAGCACTTTCATTTTCATCACCACCACTAGGGCTGGCAGAAACAGCATGCAGTGACAGTGTTCGGGAGCCATAAGCTTTGGTAGTGGGCCTTCTTTTGCCATTTTTCCACCACAGTGATATGGCACCTTCAGGGTTATAGTCACTAGCTGGGGTCCATTCAGAGATATAGACATTAGGTCGTAGGGTGTCTGGGCGTAATCCAACCCTCCAGTCATTTTTTATTCTTCCCATCAGAGAGAAGCCTCGTTCTGCAGCAGCAGTGTGAACAGGAATCAGGAGAATGATTCTGACAATGGCCAGCACATTTCAAAATTGTTGATCCTGCACATCCTCAAGAATCACTTTCTGCCACAATTTCAGAGACTTACAACTTTCAATAGACAGCAAGTGGAGCACGTGCTTTTTTTAAATCTAGCCACTCCAGCAGTACCAAAGTAACCAACTCCACGAGACTCTAGGACCACTTTATAGTGATCAACAATTGTTTGAATTGCTTCATCTCCATATGTTTCAAGTGCCTCTGTGGATGTTGGCCAGGACTGAAAATTTAAATCTCTTGCAGCTAGTAGCACTTTATTGGTCGTGAAGGACTGAAAGCGAGATTCAATGTGCTGTGAGGTTTTCTGAAGAATTTTTTTGATCTCTGAAATTGTGGCTTCTACAATGTCTGAAGGAGAACCTGATCTGTGCCTACTAGTTTCATTAGTTAAGTCAACACTGTTGTACTGAGTTAGGTTCCCATTTACAGATTTAAGTGTTATGTGGTGAAGAGTTTCTTGATTCGAGACCATTTAGTTTTTGAATTGTGCTTTCTACTCTGCTGTGAACTTTTTCAACAGTGGCATCCTCTTGCTGAAAGCACAGACTAAGAGCAGATAAGTAACCAAAAAACATTTTCAGAAAGTTCATGTATATAACACATTTTAAAGTCTTAAGCACTTTAAGTATTCCTAGTGCTTTTTGGCCATGATCCTGCTTGTTTGTCAGTGACACATGTTCGAGGTGAGGCACTAATGCAGCCCAGTTCCTTTCAAGGGCAGAAATGGCCCGTTCTCTGTGTGCAAGCCACCTAGTGCCACCAGTGTTAACTGGTTTGACCACATTAATATTTAAAAGGGATCCCGTTTCCTGTAGGCCTTTCCAACTTTTTGGAGACCTGTGGTAAAATGAGTAAATGTTCAGCAGAAGTTGTTCTAATGACTTGTAAAAGGGACAGTCTCTGAACGAATCCTTTACAGCAAGCTCTAAACGATGTGCACAGCAGTGTATGTCAATGAGGTGTGGGCACTGGAAATCTTGCTTTATTTGACTAAGGACACCTGAAGTGCTCCCCCAACATTACAGCAGCACCATCAGATGCTGCACTTATCAGCTTATGTTTCCAACCACCATCCTTTTAAACCACCTTCACCCTCTAAAGCATTAATCACAGTATTTAAAATGCTTTCTGAATTAGGGACACTGACTGGTTTCAGTGCAAGAAATCTTGTTACAGGTAGGCCATTTTCAAAAACACGTACATAAATGCCGTCCTCCTCAGTCACACTTTTATCGGTGCAGGAATCTACAAGAAAAGAAGTCATTGTCTTGTAGTAGACTAGAAGTAGTGCTTTGAATATCTTGGGCAATATAGTGAATGAAGACACGGCATTGCTTGTCACTGCTGTAACTGTGACTCATAGCATCATCCCCATGATTTCTTCTTTGTAAATCTATCAACCCAGAAAAATCCCTGAAAGGCCTTTCGGTCCTAGCAACGTAATATGCAGTACAGAACAATTTACAAATTTGATCCATTTCTTTTTGTTCCATGAACTGTATGGATTTCTCTATTGGTCTTTCTCCAACTTTTGTTTTATTTGCAATGTATGCCATCTCGGCATTTTTGTGTGCTACGGACACTTCATGTGCTGAGATAATGTGTACTCTAAAAGTACTGCATCCAGTTCTGAAATTATTTTTGCTTTGGCTTTTATCATAACTCTGACACCATGTACAGAACATGGCACATTTATCTGTGTCATAATAAGCCACTCCCTGCCCTTTTTCCAGGATTCCTGAAATTTTCTAACTTTCGGGCCTTAACCTGGCTTTCAGTACAAGCAGTAGCACTTGAGGAAACTACAGTGGTCACAACAGTTTCACTCTCTGGGCAAGGAGATGGTGGGGTTATAGCTGTGCCTGTAGTAGTACTAGTACTTGGTGTTAGGGAATCCGAGTCAACTCCGGCAGTCTCATCAAAACGCTTTCTCTTAAATCCAAATTTAAAAAGACTCATGGTGTCTGCCTGGCTGTTCGGAGTTGAACTTGTGAAAACTGATTTTAAGAATTTTTTATTTGTGTTACTCGGTATTAATAAATGCAACAAAGAACAAAGAAAAAAGTGTGACTTGTCTTTTTTTTTTTTATAATAAATTGAACAAGAAAACCTGACTGTGTGTTGTCTGATTTGTTATAACAAGGTATTCAGATTTTAGATAGTCCACGGATAGTGTAGCCTGTAAAAAGCTAGAGATTTTTTATAACTGTATTCAGATTTTACCTAGTCCACACACACATAGCGTAGCTTGTCAAAGGGTAACAGATTTTTTTATAACAGTATTCAGTATTAGTCCACTCACCGTAGCTTGTAAAACGCTAACAAAATATATATATTTTTTTTTTTACAACAGACTAGTATTCAGATTTTAGATAGCGCAGCTTGTAAAAGAGCTTAAAAGATTTTTTGTAACAGTATTCAGATTTTAGGTAGCCTGAGTAGCTTATAAAACGGCTTTAAAAACTTTAAGTAACAGGCTTTATTTCAGATCCCTTATATTATAGGGAACAGAGGTTAGAGGAGCATTAATTCAACTTTATAGATTGGCAGCAACACTCCCCTCTCAACCTTTATCTATTTAGGTTATGTACTTTACAACTTAGGGCCAGGGAGGGCAATAGCACTACTAGCTGAGTGAGCTCCAACTACGCCTTTCTAAAATACAATCTCAGCCTCTGCTTTCTGCTCCCTCCAATATCATTTATTTATTTTTTTATGTGATGCCGGCCTAACCCTTGCCTCAGTCTCACTCTCAGGCTGCTTTTGTTTCACTGATGGAGAAGGAGGAATGTCTAGGAAGGAGAGATAGGTTTTAGTGGTAAAGTTCCCAAGCAACTGAGGGACAAATAGACTGCTACTGCAGCCTGAAAGTATATGTATGGCAGCCAGGCAGCAACACCAAGACGATCTAGTCTAGTAGCGTCTTATTTTCAGTAGTCTGCCTGTTGCCTTTTCAGATTCCAGACCACAAACTGTGATTAACTAGCTGCACTTTAGATCAGCTAATTTATAGCTGTTTTAATTAGCTGAGTGACAGTCTAACTGAGAGTCCCTCCCTGTCTCCACTGCAGATTGCAGCCCTTCCCTCCAGAGCTGTTGTATTGCTCCTTCTTACTTTACTATTTTCACCCCAGAAATAAAAGAAAACACCATATGGTACCTCAGTGGTAAGGGTAAATTGTTTTATATCTGCTCCGTCTGGTCGAGGTTGCAGAATCAGTACAGTTTCACCCTCACCCGCCTCAAAGTCTCCCCAGTTCACTTCACAGTGGAGTAATTTGGGCAGTAGCTCTTAAAAGAGCTTTAAATGTTAATGGGTATTTTTTTTTTTTTTTGCATTACTCCGCTTAAATCCCCCACAGTGGAGTAATGTAGGCACTAGGCAGTAGTGCAGCACAGTAGCTCTTAAGAGCTTTTGTTGTTTTTTCTATAAGTTTAAGCAATCTCAATCTGCAATCACAGCAGGAACGTCCGACTCCTAACAGTTCCACACTATAGCGCCAAATGCCGCTTTCCAGAGAGGTCTGTCTAAAGTGCACTGAAGGGGGGCAAGCAATCAAAAGACAGTACGCTGATTGACGCCTGATCGCGTAAACCGCCTCTGCTGCATCGCGTTGGCTAGACAAGAAGAAAACAACAACCCTCAAGCTCTGCAACTTAGTAGTCAGCTGACACTGGGGACGAGCAGTTAGGTGTACCTTGTGATCGGGTCCCAGTGTCGGCTGTCTGTCAGCCTCATGCAGTCCCAGGCTCGCTGCCCTTAAGCCACAGTACATCGAAAAACAGGAATATTTTTAGTGCCCCACGGGCAGGCACCGAAGAGCAGTAGGTGTCCTAGTACAAAAGTGCCTGCCCTGGGGCACCTAAGGTATAGGAATTCTGACCCTGATCCTGGGTCTCTGTATAAGGCCAGTGAAACAATATTATGGGTATAAGTTGGCACTTTAGTATGCTTGGAGCATGTTTGATGCTGAATGTTTGGAGTTAGGAGCCTTATTTTGGCTGTAAGAATGTGATTTGGATCCAGGAAAGTGCTTAAGTTTCCGTGATTTCTCTTGAGGCATACAAAGCAAGCTCCTGAAATTTGCATTAATTTTTCAGCAGTGCATTGCCTATAATTGACTTTGTTAAATCGGTATACATAGCTGTTCCACTAGGGTAAGTGGGTGTTGAATATTTTGTGTAGCATGAAATGCAGAACTGTGGGGTGGGGGGGTGGGGGAGAAAAGACTACGTGCTGCAGGTGTGGGAGTCTCATCTTTCATGGTTCGCCTTCTCCTGTAAATCAGAAATGGTGAACTGTCATTCATGGCCTCCACTGCCCAGATCTCTGGGCTTCTTGGGGCTGGTATATCTGCAAAGTGGCAGGCAGGAGTGGTCAAGTAGAATTTGGGTTCCTTCAGAACCCTATGGATGATGTTTAAAATAGCCGGTCAGTGTTCATTTGAGACCACAGGATTGTGCCAGTAGTGCTCCCGCAGCTCAGACTGACCCCACTGAGACTGCTGTAATGGGTTAAAAGACGCACCTGCAATATGCTTTAAAAAGGCATGCTTCTGCTCCTACCTCTACATTGACTGCTTGGAGCCGCCGAGTCTTTGGTTGTGATGACTCCCAGACTGACATGGCTGATTTAGGAAGAACACCTCCATGAAGGCGTGTGGCATTTTGAGTCTCAGTCTCTGTGCAGTGGGATCCTGTGGCAAGAATGGATGCTCAGGCAGACAAGAGAAGCAGTTCTATACTGTCATAAGGGTGTAGGTCAGGAGGCATAGGCAGTTATAAAATTCACATAGCGCTTTTATGATCAATAACAAAATAGAGAAATTAAAGTTGTACAGGATAACTCTTCATACAGGCGGTACAAACCCACATCTCAGAGTCTTTGGCAATTTAAATCTCAAAATTCTCCCTGCTTGTGCTGGTCGCAGGACTCCGTACATCTGGGATCTCCATCCTGTCCTGATTGGATAGGCAGGAACGCAAATTCATAGCAGGATATCCTCTCCTCCCCTCGAGGACTGAGCCAGTCTACTTCCTACCTCAAGTGGCAGGCACCTTGCAGCAGTGCTCTGTCACTCTGTGGCAGAGCAGAAGTTCTTGATTTCGGTCAGCAATTTTTTTTGTTTTTGGGGACCTCAGACGATATTGTAAGATGCCGGGCCAGAACATCTAAGGTCATCCTCCCTCTACCACTCTATGCTTTTCTGGTTCGGGGTCCTGGGCTCAGCTATGCTGCTGTACAGCCTGGCACCCACCCGTCCCCCCACCAACTGCTGTTCCAGCTGCAAAACAGCAATGGAGGGACCGGAGAAAAATTCCATTGCATTGTTTGGAGAGTGCAGCGAAGCGGACTCCTACGATAAATTTTTTTTTTTTTCAGCAGCACTGTACAAGGGAACATGATTCCTTACCACTAAAATCACAACAGAACCTGTGGTCAGTGTCAACCACTTATACAGCGATGGCTATCTGCTGGGTGTTCATCCTGTGACTACTGTACCACAGTGAGTACCGTCTGTGTGGCCGATATTGGTAGGGACATGGATGACATTTGTGGGGGATGGGGGTAAAGTTGCTCTCCTCTTAAAAAGAGCACGAAAGTCACCAGTGGCTAATTGCAACCCCCAGTGCTTTTTCCATTCAGCGCTCAGGGCTCATGTAGGACTTTTTCAGATTTAAACAGCCACTTACGGCTCTTGCAAGGCTTTTCCTTGGCTCAAGTCCTTCAGGGTGCTTTTCCTGCAAATGTCACAAGTCTGTCTGTTCTCCTCAGCTTATACTTTGGGGAGATGCTTACTGTCATTACGAGAGAAGCTGTCTTGAGAGGAATTCTGTGAGTAACTGCTTCTCTGGCCTCTGCCTCAATCTGCTAAGGAGCAACAGCTAGGCAGCATGGGTTGGTTGCAACCCCTGCAGGTGTGCCCTCTTCTGCAGTGCACCAAGTAGGTGCCCCTTTCAGCAGTGCACAAAGCTTCCTGTGCCAGCATGCCTTTCTTCAGAGTACCCTGCCAGTATCTGACAAGGCACCTGGCAAGTCCTTGGACAAGTCTTCCAGAGGCAAGAAATGCAACTCTTACTCCCTTTGGCCACGTTTGCGGGGTTACTATGTTCTAAAATGTGAGGCCGCTGCTAATGTGGACTCTGCTACCACCTCGTATACGTCGCCACAGCAAGGCAAAGAAACTGGCCAACTCACCTTGTTCTAGGGACAAGACAAACTCTGTCTTCACAAACTGAAGAAGTGCCGAGCTAGAACATCTTGTTCATCGGACTCTAGTTCATCCTCACCAGAGGAAGGAGAGCTTCTGAGCAGTTCCTCAGATTCAGACACATTGATCTGGACGACGCTGAACTTGCATTAAGAATGTCATGGCAGACACATACCTAGGCGTCTAACCTGCCACTACTAGGCCAAACAAACCGGCCTTCAAGCTGTTAACTTTGTCTAAGCCATCAGTAATGTACCCTATTCCACCGGCAATTTAGGACTTGCTTAAACAGTGGCGGGGCCTGGAGAAGACTTGCCCCGTACCATGATGTGTTAGCAGACTGCTAAAATTCGAGAAGCAGCAGTCTGGAGCATGGCTTAACTTGCCAATAATTTAACCTCTGATATCCTTCCTAATGATGAAGACTATCATTCCAGTGGACAGCGGATGCACTGTCTGGGACCCAGTATACTGCAAGGTGGATTCATCATTAAAGAAGGCCTTTCAGGCCTCAGCAACTTCCCTAAAGGTGGCAACCGCTAATCTGTTTTTGGCTAGGCCACTCTTGCCTGAGTCACGGAATTTGCTTTTCAGCTGGTAGAAGATTCAGAAAGCAATAAGGCAGCTCTTCAGTAACTTTAGCTCATATACTTTGCCTCTGCTTTTTCAGGGGATGTCTCATAGGATGTGGTTTGTTGTGCAGCCAGGATTACAGGTATGTTCTACCAGACCTCTCTCATCAGGTATTGCCATATGCTAGTTGTGCTACTGTACTTATCTAGCCCTCACTGTTCGCTCCGAATCCATCTAGTTCATACATGTTAACATTTCTCCGTTCAGTACTGTTGAACTGACTGCTCACTGTATTGTTATAATCAAATTATATTCCTATATTGTTTACCTAATCTCTGTATCCATTTGAATGTATTGAAATTGTTTATATACTGTGTACCAGAACTTTGTTTACTATCCCCATGTTCCCCTTCCCCCAGGTCACACCGGGAGATGAGCAAGTTGTTGCTCAGTGTGCTTTCCCGGTGGAACATTTCAATAAATGAAGATGCGATCTCTGGTTGCGGGCCTGGCAGGAGATAACCTCCTGACAAGTTCATTTAAGTGCCCCATACGAAGGCAACCTTCTCTTCGGTTTCCCTCTTGTAGAGGCAGTGAGGAAATATGGAGAAATAGCTAAGGTACGCATATCCCACTCAAGATCTACGGATAAATCTTAATCTGTCAGATCACGTTGAACTTTTTATGGCTAATCCTACACCAAAGTACAGAAGAGTTTTTTCAAGTAAATTATTCTAGTTTTCCTCTTGTAACCAATGCAACAGAAGAAGAGGAAGCAGCAACCATGACACCAGAGCTTATGCAAAGAAATTTCAACAATGAGACAGTCTGGACCCACCATGGGCAGACTTTCCAGTTTCTTCGGGGAATGGGTCCACACTACAACAGACTGAAGGATCATGGACATGGTCAACAAGGGGGTACATAATCGAATTCAACACAAAGCCTCCATTACCTCATGTCATTCCCTCTCCTCTTAGCAACCAACTCCTCCAAAAGACAAGCGATGCTCCAGGTGAAAACAGACTTGGTACAGAAAGGGGCCATAGAACCTGTTCTTCTCCCAGACCTCAACAAGGATGTTTTACTCCCTTTTCTTTATTGTCCCAAAACATGTGGGTGGGGGGGTTTCCAACCAGTACTGAACCTCAAAATCTTATTTCGAGAGGTTCCTTGCACTAGGTAATAACCATGAGGACTAGAGCCATCAGGCGCTAGGACCACATGGAAAATTTTAGCTAGCAGTGTTTAGCGAGGGACCGCCAAGCTGACGTCAGTGTGACACTATATAGTGGGTGTCGTCACACTCGCCCTCCAGTTCTTTCCCGCTGTCAACCTGTGCACGTCAGACCTCGTGGAGAACACTGCTTCAGTCGACCGCTATTTTCAGATGAGTATTTCACTGTTTTTTTTTTCCTTTATTTTCTGTGTTTCTAGAAAAGTAAATCTCTTTTGTGCATGTCTTCTCCAACGCCTTCAGAGTCTCATAATAACCAGGTGCGATTCTTGTGGCACACAACTCCTTCATAAGGACTGCCATTCTCTCTTGTCTTTTCTGCCTCGGACCTGAGCACAAGACCGAGGACTGTGAGGCCTGCTAGAATTTCAACCAGGCCACACAGAAACGCTGCCAACAGATCTTGGAAGCCCACATTCTTGAACTGAAAATAACTTCTATGGAGAAGGAGCTGTGGGGATAGTCTTCCTCACCGGCGGGTTCCTCAAACTCCCACAGGGAGGAGGAGGAGGACAAGGATAAGCACCGGACCGTGATTGGTCTCCTTCCTGCCCGCAGTCTCCTTCAGGAGCCGGGACACCAAGTGGCCTCCTGTTAACGTGGGTAACTCTGCCGGCCAAGTCTGCTTTCTCCTCTGTGGAGGAGTCCTTGGTCCCCTCGCCTCCGGAGTTCCAGAGAACTCCGCCACTCTTAGACCCCTCAAAACCCCTGTGTCCAAGTCTGTTGGCATGGCTGATAAGTCGGTCATCAGCTCCTCTGGCGTCCACCCAGCCATGGCACCTTCGTTGAGCCCTGATAACAGGCCTGACGTCGATCTGCTGGATCAGCGCCTGCTGCCATTTTGTCCACAGCCTTCCGCAGAGGGTTCTCCATCTCGGGATGCTCCTTTCCTGCTTCCTTTGGTGGAGACTCCTGGCTCGCCTGATCTTGGAGTCAGAGTTGGAGGAGCGTCCGCTTGATACCACCCAGGTGCCAGAGCAGGAATGCCTGGTGCTGGATCTCCATCAGAAGCGGACGACTCCTGCACCACAGACTCCCCTGTCTGGTCCTGTTGCCCCACCCCAGCCCCTGGTGGGATCCTCCGCCCCTTTGGGATTGATGCCTGAACCTCCTCCAGTGGCTGTGGTGCCAGACTTGTTACCAGGCCCTTCCTACCACCTGTCTGGGCCCCCGCAAGGCCCCTCGGCCTCTTCATCAAGGCCTTCACCTGATTATCCGCAGTCAAGGCCTCCATCAGGACCCTTGACTCTGCCGGGGGGGGGGGGTGCCTTTGGCCTGCCTTCCGACGCCAGGCTTCCTTGTGCCTCACTATTCCTCTCCAGCGTATCTGCCCCCAGGATATCCCACGCCAGGGTATCCCATGTCCAGATATGGTACTCTGGGCTATCATTACCAGACATCAGGTTATTTGACACCGGGTTATCACTTTCCAGGTTACCTGCCCATGTACCTGCCTACTTTGCTCTCTCCTCTGCCTCAGGTGGACTATAGGGCAGCGCTTCAGTCTTGGCAGAGCGAGACCAAGACCCAGCTGGTTTCTGAATTGGACCGACGTCGGCCAGTTGCATTCTTCCCACCGGTCTGACGCACCTACGCCCAAGTCCCTTTCATCAGTGGAATTTCATCCTTCTGTCTTAGGCCAGGTCTGGTGTCCTACTCTGGTAGCAGGCGACGATAAGGGTCTCATGGTCTCCTCTAAGGAGATCCCTCTTCCGCGGACTCTGTCCCTGGACAGAAGCCTTTCATCAGATTCAGACTCTTGACTCTTCCGCCTCCGCTTCGGGCTTTGAGACCCCTCCCCTGGAGGATCCCAAGGGCTCTCCCAGATCCACCCTGGAGGATACCTCTGATGCCTCTTTCATAGAGATTCTTCAGAAAATTCAAGCAGTGAATGGGTGGAAGACTGAGGATCAAGACCCTCAACGTAAGAGAGTGGCAGAGCACCTAGACAAAACAGAGCGGTCACCATTTTTCATTTCTCCATGGATAGGCCCACATGAGGATTTGGCCTCCACGATTTGGCAGCAGCTTTAGTTGGTGACCACGGTTGCCAAGTGGGCCGACAGATTATATCGGGCCCTGAGGGCAAAGACTATCTCAATTCTCATCCTAAGGCGGACTCTGGTCATTAATGCGACCCATGACCGTACAGCTAAGCCAAAGCATATAAGCATCTTTCCTCCTGACAAGGAGTCGAGGCATATAGATCAGTTTGGACGTAAAGTTTATTCGTCCTCCACATTGGCCCTCAGAGCCCTGAATTATCTGGCAGACATGATCGTATACCAGAAATCTATCCTAGGTCAGCTTACGTCAGAGTTCAAGGCTTTGTCAAGACTCCAAGGCTAAAACTAAGATTGCCCAAATGGTCAGGACAGCAGAAATCTCCTGCTGTCATTCCCTAAGGGCTACATATGATGCCCTAGATGCTGCTACCCGGAGCACCGCTACTGCTGTTGGCATGTGTTGGTATTCCTGGGTGCAGGTATCTGGATTGGCCCAAGATGTCAAAGCGGCTGTTCAGGATGCCCCCTTTTGAGATCCGGTTCTCTTTGGTGGTGACGTCAAAGACCTCATAACTGAGCTACAGGACAGTGGCAAGGCCTTGTGCTCTGTCCAGTCCATGTATCATTCCAGCTGCAAACCTAAGCAGCCTTTTTGTCAGCAAAGGCATCAAAATGGGCAACAGCCCACCCGTCAAACCAAACGTCTGTCTTCGGCAGCGGCCACCCCTCCAGTCAAGTCAAGCGGGCATCCGGGGCATCGCTCTCCCAACCCCTGCCTCCTGACTTGTGGTAGGGCCCCCAGCCTCCACCGTCTGCTCCGGAGTAACTAGTAGGAGGCAGATTCGCCACACAGCTACCTGGATGGGAGGTGATCACCGTTGCCACTTCTTTACCTGGGATATTGACTCTGTGTCCTGGATATACTGGATGCTTACCTACATATACCAGCTTACTCTCCCACTGCTGCTTCTTCCGGTTTACTTTCCAGGAGGAACATTTTCAGTTCGAGGCACTTCCCTTTGGCCTCTCCTTGGCTCTTAGATGTTCACCAAGTGCCTAGCAGTGGTGGCAGCGGCGTTACGCTACCAGGGCCTGTATGTGTTCCTGTACCTCGGCAACTGGCTTCTGTTGGCGCTGTCAAGTGACAGCCTGATAACCTCTTGGTCCATCACCCTGGAACTTTTTCTGCAGGTTTGAATTGCATTGAACTATGACAAGTTCCACCTTATTCCTTCGCACCACCTCCAGTTTATTGGGGCGGTGCTGGATAGAGTTCAGGGTCAGGCCTTCCTCTCCTTGGACAGGACGAAGACCTTGTGACAACAGGCCAATCAAGTAGCAACCATCCGATGAACCACGGCCCTGTTGGGTCTCGTGGCCTCGGCTATTCCCCAGCCAGGCTCCACATACGAGTTACCCAGTGGACACAGAGTGCAGTGGGACCAGAGGTCAGATGACAGATCACAGAATCCTGGTATCCAACCCCATGCTTTGGTACCTCCTGTGGTGGCAAGATATAAGCAATCTCTGTCGAGGGGCTTCTTTTCAGTCTCCCTCCCCCTACCCAGACAAGGAATGCTTCCAGACAGTGCTGGGTTACTCACGTGGGGGATCACAGGACTCTGGGATCCTGGTCTCAGCAGGAGCGCGCTCTGCACATCAGTGCGTTAGACATGCGTGTGGTGCTGTACGCCCTTCAGGTCTTTTAGCCCCTCCTCCGCGCAGGCACACTTGTCCAGCCGGACAGTACGAGTGTCGTGTGGTACCTGAACAAACAGGGAGGCACACGATCGCACCCCCTGTGCAGGGAAGAAATGTGTGTGGTGTATTGGGCAGTTCAGCACAGCATCCAGCTGAAGGCAGTTCATGTCCTAGGAGTTCGTACAGTCTCGGCCACACTCGGGCAAGGGCACACGAGTGGGAACCGAGACAGTTGGTAGTCTAAAATCTGTGCGATCTTTGGGGTCGTCCAGAACTAGATCTGTTCAACTCTCCATCCAACACAAAACTACCCAGTTTCTGCTTGCTTGTTCCCAGGCTTGATGTTTTCTGGCGAGACGTGCTGTCTTTCTGCTAGACAAGGAAGTTCTCACTTCTGCATAGGGCAGTTCTGAAGCTGCAGGTGGAAGGGGCTTGCATGATTCTGATCTCCCCTCATTGACCTTTCCAGATTTGGTTCCCTCTGCTCCAGCAGTTGGTGGAGCTTTCAGTACTGCTACACCTCTGCCAGGACCTGCTGACCCAGGATCAAGGCAAGCTACTACATCCAGGGCTCAAGTCCCTTCACCTTCATGCGTGGCACCTGCTGACATAGCTGCTGCATGCTTTGGGGTCTCCTCCAGAGTTGCACAGGTCCTTGTGAAGGCCAGAAAGCCAAAAGCAAGAAACACACATGCTATGAAATGGAAGAGGTTCTCCATTTGGGCAACATCCAAGGGTTGGGACCCTTTCTCTTGCCCGGTCCCACAGGTCATGGAGTACCTGCTACAAGTCTGTGACCTTAGTCTTAGTTACTCTTCCCTGAAGGTCCATTCTGCCTCCTAGACTGGTCTCTGGGCTTCCATACGGAAGGTCTCTACCTCCTGATGCAGATATGCAGGCAGGAACTAAGCTCTACAAGTGGGGATATCCAGCCCTCCATTTCCAGTTTCTGCCAGTTTTCTTCTTGCCTTCCAACTAGCAGGTACTCTGCAGCAGAGCTCTGTCACCATGTGGCAGGGCTGAAGACATCAGACTGTAAGTAACAAAATTTAATTGGATTTGTTGAAGAATCTGCGTGCTCCCCAGTCTTAGCCTTGCAAGCTGCACAGACTGGCCCCATTTTACTGCAGAGGTTTTTCCCGCGATTCTGGGCTCAACTCAGTGTTCATTGTAGCCTTGGAGTTCGTCTGCTGGTGGCATCTGCCGCCAAGCTGGCCACAGCCTTGCCTATGCCTCCGGCCATAGAGGATTTGCTAAAAGAGGAATGGCAGGGTCCAAAATGCACATATCCAGTGCCCTGGCGGATCTCTAAGCTTCTCAAGTTTGACCAGAAACGATCTGAAAAGTGGCTAGACTGCCCCAGAATCGACCCTCTGATTTCGAACCTCACCAAGTAGATGGTCATTCCAGCCGAGGGAGGAGCATCTATTGGGGACCCAGTGGACAGGAAAGTGGACGCCTCACTCAAGAATGCCTTTCAAGCATCAGCAATGTCTCTTGAGGTGGCAACAGATCTTTTTTTTTTTTTGGTGGCTAGAGCTGCCCTGTCCTGGGCATCACAATTAGCTTTTCAATTCACAGAGGACTCTGAGTAGGACAAGGATATTATTGATCAGCTGCAATTAATGGGTTTGGCATCGGCTTACTGCTTATTGTTTATCGTTTATCAAGTCTAGGATTACAAATACCTTTGAGCCTTGGCTGTTTTACAAAGGTTCCACGCCAGAGAAATACAAATTATGGGGAACATCAAGACACATTACAACAATGTGGATGTTGCAGACAGAGTACAGATTAATACAATTCAGGGGTAGCATTGTAACAAAGCAGCCAGCGGCATTTGTCAGAGAAAATAGACAACAGATAAGAAGTACCAGAGTCATAGGGAGAGGGAAGGGGAGGGAGAAGGAATGTAGGAAGGGTGGGGAGAGGGTGAAAAGTGCAGCATTGGGTATAACAAGATGTGAGGGTAGAATCCAGTGTTGGAGGGGAAGGGGGGGGGGCAACTAGAGCAGAAAGGGAAGTGGAGAAAGGGACCAGCAGACTTATCAGAGGTGGCAGTCAGATGCGCCGTTTGGACCATGTTTTATCAAACTTTGGTTTGCCGCAACCTTTGGCTTCGGGACTGGCAAGCAGACACCTCTTCCAAGAGCAATGTAGTAAACATCCCTATGAAGGTAATCTCCTGTTTGGCTCAGCTCTGAAGGAGGCGGTGAAGGAGTCTGGGCGGACAGCTAAAGTGCATATGCTCCAGTCAAGAGGCAGGGGAAAATCATGGTCCTCAGGCCCCAGATGCAATGAAACTGGGCCCATCCATGAGTAGGGGGCAGACTTTCAAAATTTCTCAAAGAATGGGTCCAAACCACGTCGGACAGATGGGTGCTAGACATCAGCAAGGGTTACCTAAAGAATTTGAATCCAAGCCCCCACTACCTCATGTGGTACCCTCCCCTATCTTGGACAACCCGTCCAAGAGACAGGCGATGTTACAGGCCATTACAGACCACCTTCAGGCAGGGGCTGTAGAGCAAGTTCTCCCAACAGAGATCAATCTGGGGGTCTACTCCTTATTCTTCATTGTGCCAAAACGCACAGGGGGATTCAGGCCTGTCCTAGACCTCAGATTCCTGAATCATTTTGTTCGCAGCAGACCCTTCAAGATGGAAACCTTATCAATCATCAGGCAGTTGCAACAAGGGGATTTTCTGGCATCCATTGATCTGCAAGATGCCTATTTGCATATTCCCATTTAGTAACTACACAGACAATATCTCAGATTCAGAATAGGGGAGCAGCACTTCCAGTTCAAAACACTGCCATTCAGGCTTTCCTCAGCCCCAGGGACATTCTCCAAAGTGCTAGTAACGGTCTTGGGTCACTTTCGGAAACGAGGGAGACAACTTTACCCTTACTTGAACGATATTCTCATCAAGGCCCTGCAGCTCGACCAAGCAGTGGCAGAGGTAATCCAGTGCCTGTTGGCCCACAGTTTTGTCGTAAACTGGGGAAAAAGTACCCTAACTCCAACCCAGACTTTGAACCACTTGGGGGCAGACTTCATGACACAAGTCAACAAGGTCTTCCCCCGGAAGAAAAATTCAGGGACCTGCAGAAGCTCATCAAAAAGTTCCTCGGCTCCTCAGATGCCAGCTCACTCCTTCATGCAGCTATTTGGGACTCTAGTATCGCTGGCAGATTCAGGCCCTTGGGCTGTAGTCCACATGAGGTCCATTCAAGCACACTTGCTCAGGCTGTGGTCCCAGTCCAGACACAGCCAGCATCAGCTGATCCCAGTTTCTCAACAGATGAAAACTTCCTTCCAGTGGCAGACTGAGGACAAATGTCATGAGGGGTCTCAAGTTGGGCCATCCACACCATATTTGAATGACCACCGATGCCAGCCTCAGGGGCTGGGTGGCTTACCTGCATCAGCTGTCAGCTCAGGGCATGTGGTCGCTGTTAAAAACAAGGTACAGCATAAACGTCCTCGAGGTGAGAGCAGTACGCCTAGCTCTGATACACTCTGAACAGCAAGTCCTCTGTCAGGACGTTCTGATTATAACAGACAATCTGACAATGATGGCAGACATCAGCCATCAGGGTGGAACAAGAAGCTCAAAAATGCTACAGGAGTCCCTGCTTTTCTTTCAGTGGGGCGAGCATCACCAGGCAAGCATAAGGGCAGTGTACATTCCAGGCAGGAAAATGTCACAACAGACTGGCTCAGTCGCAGAAGAG
The DNA here is from genome assembly GCA_016271365.2 of Neoceratodus forsteri. Taxonomy (NCBI): domain Eukaryota; kingdom Metazoa; phylum Chordata; order Ceratodontiformes; family Ceratodontidae; genus Neoceratodus; species Neoceratodus forsteri. The sequence goes on along the minus strand of CM028135.1, from coordinate 927,264,652 downwards.
TTTTAGCAGGGGAATGGGAGCTGAAGGACAGTGCCTTCCACATTCTAACAGAAAGGTGAGGCAGTCCTCAATAGATCTTTTTGCCTGCCGGCAAAACTCTTAAGGTAAAGCAATTCTGCTCCCTGGCCAAGGACAAACTAAAGGTGGCTCAGGACACTTTTTCCCTAGATGGATCGGTTCGGTCTCCTGTATGCCTTTCCTCAGTACTGCTTCTATCCAGATTCCTCCACAAAGTGACTCTGGACCGGGCAGGACTAATTCTAGTCTGTCCCCAATGGCCTCATTGCCCATGGTTCCCGCTTCTCATTCATCTTTCGAGGCGACCACCTCTAACCTTCCAGATCAGCCCGGACCTTCTCCTGCACCCCAGTGTGAGCAACCCCTCTCTCTCTCTCGGACTGAAGATTGAGCGGGAAACTTTTAAAGAGCTAGGCTACACAACTCCTGTCATTGAAATGATGATGAATGCATATCGCTCTGCTTCCTCTTAAAGTATATTATAGAATTTGAAAGAAATTCTTGTTCTGGCTTCAATCCAAACACATGCAGAACAAGCCAATATCATTGTGTGTTTTGCTGCAGTTCCTTCAAGATGGGTTTGACAAAGGTCTGCAGCTAGCCACTTTAAGGGTTCAGGTTTCCGTGCGGGGGGTGCTATTGTTGGTGGATTCAGGTGAATCATTGGGTTCACATCCACATGTCAGGAAGTTTCTAAGGGCAGCAACATTAAAGGAGAAGACTCCTGTATATGTATGATTTGGACATGTTTGAGGCATTTATTATACATTACATCAAGTACTGTACATATGTCAATACGAGATCAGCCAATTTTTCTGTTGCAACACATATCTAGAGTTTGAAGCTCTGACACAAGGTAGTAAAATGTCAAGCAAACCTCTGTTTACATGCAAATGAGTCACTTGTAATACAGCCCCTCCCATTCCTTGATGTCACTGCAGCAGCCGTGCAGAACAAAACATAAGGGTATCATTGCTGTCTATCTTGATTTTAGTTTGTTTGCAATGGCTTAAGACAGTTCTGTCATGCAACTCACACAGGGAGTGGTACTTGTAGTCTTAATACTGCATGTGTAGAGCAAATACATCTGATAGTATTGCTTTCACAGGAAACAAAAGCTGTTCCTGTGTACTGCTCATTTCTCTCTGAGACAGTTGTAACATGTTATGGAAAGCAGACTGAATCAGTTAATCAATCAATCAACCAACCAATCGGTCAGTCACTCTGTAGTGAACCAGGTGAACACCCTTGAGAGGATTCATTTACAAGATAGGTTTGAGCAGTTTCCCAGAGGATCACACAAGACTGAATTCTTCCTTGCACAAATTATACACTCCCCTTTCAGCAGCCTGAAAGCGGAGAGCTAGATCACTTACTTTATAAAGTGTGTTGTTTTACATTTCATATGCTCCTTACATCTGGATTCTGACTGGAAATGCCGAGACACAGAATGCATATGACATGGGAGGAATGAGCTAAGCAAATACAGAGTACTACAAACACTGAGACTGATTAGTTTCTTTACCTACAACAGCTGAAGTATAGCATCTGATTTGTGAAGGACATCCTACTTCAAATGCTGGCATTAAAAAGGGGGGGGGGCTGCCACAGCTTGTTTTCAGTACCTTCAAAGTGCTGTAGCTCTCAAATCACTGCTAATGATTTATAATGGGAATGGGGGCACTATTAAAGTCATGGACCTGAGGGGCCATCACAGTTCCCAAGGAGGTTAGGGGAACTTGTTAAGGGTTAGAGAGTAAGGGACTTTAGTAGGATTTGAACCAGAGTTTCCCAGTTCTTGTGCCTGTGCTTTAACCACTAGATTACTCTTCTTCCATATGCTGCAGCTGATGTCCTGGTAGCTTATTCCTTGTTATAGCTGAACTCTTTACTGCCTTACATCAGCCATCCAATCACTGACTGCCTAGTTACAAAGGGAAAGGGGCATTTTTTGCAAGATTGTGTCTCGCTGCTAGTGTCAATCAAATCAGAGAATGCTAACACACAGAGAACATAATAAAACGGCTATATAATGCCACTTAAGAATCTTGTTGTACCCAGAGTCATTTATTGGGTAAACTGTTTTTGCTAACAGAAACATTAACACAACTCGTACAGACGTTTCCTTATAGGCATACTATATATACATGTCAAATCAGTGCTGAATCACACTCATGTGGTCCTAGTCCTTATTAGACCTGCACTTCAGGATATGCACAACACTTAGAGGTCCCCCATTACTCAAGTGGGGGACCAAACATTGTGGGTTCTGTTTACTGGGGGGAACAGCATTTAGTGGAGCACCATTATCTGTTGCTCTATCATCCTCCAGCAGCATTGATGATAAAATGGAGGACAAACACATTGATAACTTCTAGGGGCTGTATTTTTATTTATAATGTAGATTTTGACAGCAATAGGACTGCTGGCAACTAGAGGAGGAACACAATAGTTAGACATAAGGAGTTGGGAAAATATGGGTGTGAAACTATGGGAGTCTTCCCCTTTAAAATGTCCTCCAATCAAACCAACAATACCACCTTGGAGGCTTAATCTGGTTCTCAAAGCTTTGGCCAAGGCTCCTTTTGAGCCTCTCAAGGAGATAGCCCTCATGCATCTCACAGTGAAGGTCACTTTTCTCATAGCTATTACTTCAGCCATGAGAATCTGTGAATTAGGAACCCTGTCCACCAAAGAGCCGTATACTGTTTCATCAGGACTCTGGTGCTCTGAACAGATCGTTTTTTTTTTTTTTGTTTTTTTTTTACCAAAAGTTATGTTTCCTTTCCATTGCAACCAGGAGCTGATTTTTGCCTTCCTTCTGCCCACACCCAAAAAAGGAAAGGGAATTTCACACGCTAAATCCAAGATGAGTGGAGAAAATGTATATCAGAACAACGGATTCTATTAAAAAAAAAAACTTTGTTTGTTCATTCTAACTACAGGTCAAAATATGGGTAAAAAAGCTTTGAAGGACTCTATAGCCAGATGGATCTGTTCTGTCATCAACACTGCTTATGATCAGGCAAGAATAATCTTCTATCTGGGCTGTGTCCACCTCGTGGGTGGACTTTAGAGAAGCATCTCCAGCAGATCTATGCAGGGTGGACACGTGGTCATCCATTCACACGTTAACAAAATTTTACAAACTGGATGTGACGGCCTCGGTGGTGGCGTCCTTTGGCCACTGAGTTCTTCAGGCAGTGGTGGACCCTAAAGGGCAATTACATTCTTCCCACCCAGGATATCTGGGGATGTACTGCTTTTGTATATCCCAGCCGGATGGGAGCCCGGAGACCAGCTTAGGAGCAAGAAAACAATTTAAATACCTGTAAATTTTCTTTCTCCAATGGCTGGTCTCTGGGCTTCTGCTTCCCTCCCAGAATGTACAGAGTTGGCCAATCAGCTGTGTATGGCTTAATTTTCTTGTGTTTGTTTCCAAGTTCAGATTGTATTGCCACATTTGAACTACTTTTGGAAGAACTGGTGGAAACAGGAAATGGAGGACTGGATATCCCCAGCTGCAGAGCTTGGTTCCTGTCTGCATATCTGCATCAGGAGGTACAGTCCATCTGTATGGAAGCCTTGAGACCAGCCATCGGAGAAAGAAAATTTACAGGTATTTAAATTTTGTTTTTGTCCACTATTTCTGCCTACCACGCTCTGGTGGATGGCAAAACCCTAGCTCAGTTGGTTTCCAAAACATTTCTGAAACTAAAGGGTAAAAAGGAAGGAGAGGAGGCACTGTGGGTGACCCTGGAGATTGGAAATGGCACCACAGTCCACACAGGGGTTGTATACAGACCCCTGTCTCGGGGAGGAAATGGACAAGGAAATGACAGAAGGCATCCTTAGGATGGCAGAGAAAGGGGAGATATTGCTGATGGGGGACCCGAATATGTCAGATGTTAACCGGAGCACCTTTGCTGCGGCCACATGCAAGAGCAGGGCCTTCTCTATGCCCTACAGGGGGCATGCCTCAGATAGCTAGTGTTGGACCCACTTGGGAGGGCGCAGTCTTTGACCTGGTACTCTCAACTGGGGATGGAAAGAGGACCTCTGAGCTAGATGTGGGTAGCCATCTGGGAACCAAGTGACCACCAGACAGTGTGGTTCATGATAAACTCAGCTGCAGAGTCAAGCCATACAGAAATGAAGGTACTGGACTTCAGGAGGGCTGATTTTGTCAAAATGGGAGAGTGCCTCAGAAAATCTCTAGCAAACAGGCAAGGAGGGGTGGAGCAACAATGGGAAACATCAAAACTGCCATCATAGAGGCAACAAGCCTTTGTGTGAAGCAAATAAATCAAAATTAAAAAAAATCTAACACTATGGTTCTCAAAAGAGGTGGCGGAGAACATTAGGGAGAAAAATAGCATTCAGGAAGTATAACGAAACATAGAATGAGAGGACAGAGAACGGTACCAGTTAAAGCAGAAGGAAGTGGGGAAGGCAGTCAGAATAGTAAAGGCCCAAACCGAGAAAAAGATAGCCAACTCTGAGAAGGGGGAAAAAATCTTTTATAGGAACATTAGGGAACGAAGAAAGACAAAGGGGGGGATACTGAGGCTGAATAAAGGGGAGGGTGGGTGTGCAGAGAGGGACAGTGAAAAAGCAGGGATACTGAAAGAATACTTCAGTACTCATAAAAGAAGAGGATTTTGGGGGGGTAGCTAACCCAGTCAAGAGAAGCACTCTGGATAGGGGGTCGCCATTAGTCCTTTCACAGAAGAAAGGGTTCTGAAAGAACTCCTAAAACTGAAGGTGGACAAAGCAATGGGGCCTGATAGGATTCATCCCAGAATTCTAGAAGAACTAAGGGGAGAACTAGTACCACCACTGACTACCCTTTTTAACAAATCATGGGAGGATGGTGTGGTACCAGAGGACTGGAGGAGGGTGGATGTGATTCCCATTCACAAAAGTGGGAGCAAGACAGAGGCAGGAAACTACAGACCAGTCAGTTTGACGTCAGTGGTAGGAAAAATGATGGAATCACTTTTGAAGGAAAGAATTGAGTATCTAGATGCCAGTGGGGCACAGGACCCAAGGCAGCATGGATTCACAGTGAGAAGGTCATGTCAGATGAATATAATCAATTTCTTTGACTAGGTGACCAGAGTAGTAGACAAAGGAGGGGCCGTGGGCATGGCCTGCCTAGATTATAGCAAGGCATTTGACAGTCTCATACAAAAAATTAATAAACAATTTAGCCAGCCTGGGAGTGGGTCCCAGGGTGGTAGCCTGGGTAAAACATTGGCTGGACAACAGGACACAGAGGATAATGGTAAACTGAGTCCACAGTGAAGAAAGGGGGGTTACTAGTGGTGTACTGCAGGGTTCAGTACTGGGTCCAGTCCTTTTTAATGCCTTTATAGGTGACATTGCAGAGGGACTGGAAGGAAAAGTAGGTCTCTTTGCAGACGACACAAAGATCTGCAACGGAGTTGATGCACAAGGTAGGGTGGAAAGGATGAGAGGATTTGGCAAGGTTGGAGGAATGGTCAAATTTATGGTGGCTTAGATTCAATGCAAAGAAGTGCAAAGTAATGCACCTGGGAAACAAACCCAGGGAAGAGTACACAGTGGGTTGGGGGTGAGATACTGACAGAAATGGAAAGGGACCTGGGGGTAGTTATATCAGATGACCTAAAGGGCAAGCAGTGTGAGAAGGCAGTAAGGAGGACTGGGGGATACTGGGATGCATATGGAGAGGCATCACCAGTAGGAAACGGGAAGTTGTTATTCCTCTGTACAGACAGTTGGTGAGACCCCATCTGGAGTACTGCGTGCTGTTCTGGAGACACCCATCTCCGCAAAGACGTGCATAGGTGGAGGCAATCCAGAGGAGGGCAACCAAAATGATACATGGTCTGCATCAAAAGACATACGAAGAGACTAAATGAGCTTAGTATGTGTACCCTCGAGGAAAGGAGGGACATCATAGAAACTTTCAAGTACCTCAAGGGAATCAACAAAGTCCAAGATGGTAGTATCTTTCAGAAAGATTTGCAAGAACAAGGGGCACATTTTGAAGATAGAGGGGGGATGGCTCAGAGGTAATGTGAGAAAGTATTTTTTAAGAAGAGATGGTTGTGGATGCATGGAACAGCCTTCCTGAGGAGGTCGTGGAGTCAAAAGCTGGGGGGGAATTCAAGAATGCACTGGACGGACATAAGGCAATTCTAGTGGTGGGGGTAGGAGGAAGTAGGCTGTTGGTTTTAACTAGGATCTGCAGCTTATCCATTAGGTAAGGAAATGGGCAGACTAGGTGGGCCAAGCAGTCCTCATCTGCCATCAAATTCTGTGTTTTTATGTTGAAAGGAATTCTCCATCTGAAACCCCCGCCTAGGAACCGTGGTCCTCCGTGGGATCTGAATTTTATTCTCGTAAACTTTGCCTCCCTTTGAACTGGCCGCGAACTGCGACCTGCACGATCCTTATTGGAAAGCGCTATTTCTAAGACTGTGGATATGTTCATCCACACTCTCTGGCATGTCCCTTTCCCCTTTAAATCTCACCGGAAAGTCTTCAAGCTGGCTCGCTCCACCCACCCAGGTGGTAAATACCTCTGCTCTGCCCCATGACACTTCCGCTGGAAGATTCAGGTACCCTCATGCTACTTCAGGAGTTCGTAGGCCCTGGATTCTCAACGTCTGTTTTCACCGCAAACACTTTCTCTAAAACTTTTTGGAGGTTACGATTCCGATACTAGCGCATCAGACGTGGAGGATAGATCGTCCATCTCTTCTCTCCCCCCCCCGATTTGGCCAGTGTCCCTGTAGCCAGAAAATGTTGCGCACCGATCCCCACCTCTCATGTGTCTACTGCTTAGGTGTCGTACATGACACCACCTCTTGCACCATCTGTCTGGCCTTCTGTCCTGGATGACTGCAAGGTGCGCCTAAATTTGGGGTGACCGGAGCTTTGCAGTCCACCGGTGAAATGGAAGGAGGCAAGGTGGGCAGTTTCCACGGCCGCAGGATCCGCTGAACAGCTCGATCAGATGGTGGCTTTCGAAGAGGAAGCTGCTCAAGCTTCGGCCAGCTGAAATTTTTTCGTGCTTCTCAATCTTGGCTCTGTCTTTACTGGGTCCTTTAGGGAGTTGTACCAGTCTCTCCTCACCAGGGGTGAGGCGCCCTTGGGCTCGCATTCCTCCCGCCCTTAGAAGAGGGACAAGGACCCCCAAGTCTTCTTCCTCCTCCAGACACGTTCGTGGGGCCGAGAGAGGTCTGACTCTCGGGATCTTGCGGTCTTAACCTCGGTCGAGATCGCTTCCTTGGCTGCCGGCTTTTCAGACCTTCCGTCAGGCCAAGGCACCGAGGCAGAGGAAACTGCTGAACTGGCCGAGATATCTCTCGACCCAATCAAGCCTTTGTCACAGACTCTGGTCAATGACTCCTTGGAAAGGACACCTATCCTCTCCTTCCCCGATGAGGAAACCCAGCCCTCGGGTGTCCCGATCGAGGGAAAGGTGCCAGAACCTCGGTTCTCTCTGACTTCGGCTTCTCCAGATCGAACAAGCCGACCCCGTCGGTCTCGATTGAAGACCAGGACCCCTTTGGTCGAAAAACTAAAGAGAGGTCACAAGCACTCCAGGAAGAGGCGTCGTCACCGATCCTCATCCTCCTCGGATGAGGAGAGACTTCGACAGAAGCTCAGTCGACGTTATGAGAATCTCATGCGGCAACAACTGATTCTGACGGGTGAAACGCTGGCGACACAGGCCATTACTTGGCCCCAGCCTCTCAGGCCGATGCCAACCCCTCCGGAACCGAAGGCCTCTGTTCCCCCACCTGTAGGGCCGGCATGCATTCCAGCTCGGCCTATTTCAGTCTCCCCACCGATTTTGGTGGAACCACCGCCTAAGCGGCATCGGGAAGGGGTCCCTCAAAAGAGGACCGGACAGACATCGGCCTCCCCCGTCGTCTGTCCTCACTATTGTTGCTGATCGCCCTTGGCGTGTCGAGGGAGACATAGGCGGGAGACCCTTATATCCCGACTCTTAGGACTTGGATGCCACTGGTTTGCACTCTTATCTGAGGATGACAAGTCATCGGTGGCAGGCTTGGAGGAAGGTCTTTCCTCTCTTCAGGGCATCCTCCGCCTGATTTCTGAATCGACCATAATGCTCTTGGAGCCTATCCAAAAGAAGGCGGAATAGCCCCTCACGGATATACTCAAGGGGGAGAGATACCCTGATGGGGGTCTTTCCAGTGGCTGAAGCCATTGCTGGCCTGGCACTTGAGCTATGGCAGCGCCCTGCCTCTTGTCCAGCTCAGTCTGCCCACATGGCCCGCAAGTATACGGTACCCATGGGGTCCCAGGCGGGGTTCACAGAGCATCATTCGGCTGAGAGCCTTGTGACTGCTTCTCTGTTTAGACCCACGGGTAGCTCAGCTGACACTGACCGCCCTCTGGACAAGGAGTCTAAGAATATGGACCATTCTGCCTGGAAGGTTTATGCGGCCTCATCCTTGGACCTTCGTAAGGCCAGCTCGGCTGTGATCTTGGTACACTTCTCACATGCCCTCCTGGGGTCATAAGATGAAATCCTTCCTCATCTCCCAGTGGACATGCAGACCACGGTGAAGCAAGTCTGTGAACAGGGCCCTGCTGTTGCGAAACAGCAGCTCCAGACTGCCCTGGACGTTGGAGATTCCTGTGCCCACTCCTTAGCAGCCACAGTTTTCCACTTGCCGCAGGGCCTGGCTGAGGTTATCCTCCCTTCCGCCGGATACCCGGCAAACGTTGGCTGACGTGCCCTTCCTAGGCACCGACCTCTTCGGTCTGGGAGTGGCAGGTCACCTCCAGCGAATAGAGCAGTCCAGTGCCACCTTGGATGCTACCTCTGAAAAGGATTCTTCGGGCAAGAACCAGCAGAAGCGCAAGAAGAAGCCTTTTCGGCACTCTTCCCCTGCATTCAGGTAGCTCTCCTATCAAGGAGGCCAGCAGCAACAGCAGGCTCAAGCTGGGCACCCCAGGCCCAACCAGGGTCCTCAACTGCCCTGTAGAGGGGCCGAGGTGCTGGTCCAGGAACTGCCTCCTCCTCTAAGCCTGCTCAGTGATGGGTCGGAGGTTGCCACCCCTACACCTGTCACGCCAGCTCTGGGTCCGGCTCTGTCACTTTCTTTCTGCCTGGCCCAGCATCACTTCGGACAGGTGGGTTCTGGAAGTGGTCTGCCAGGGACTGCCTCTGGAATTCGAGCAGTACTCTCCCAGCCGAGCCTGCACCCCTCGGGAGGAAAGGATCTCAGCTTGTATTCAGTTGGTCCTTTGGGACGACATTGCTCAGCTCCTCTGCAAGGAGGTGGTAGCTCCAGTGCCGGATCCTCCTTCAGACCCAGGCTTCATGTCAGGTATTTCCTGGTGCCCAAGTGGAAGGGGGGGTTGGAGCCCCATCCTAGATCTCCACAACCTGAATCAATATCTCGGGTCTCGCACTTTCTGTATGGTAACTCTGAAGCAGATCATACCATCTCTGGAGCGAAACGTGGTTCAATTCACTGGATCTGCAGGACGCATTCTTTCACGTCCCAATCCGTCCATCCCACCAGCTGTTCCTCCGCTTCGGGGTTCAAAGGGAAGCTGTAGGAGTTCTGAGCCATGCCGTTCGGCCTGTCATCAGCCCCACAGGTCTTCACCAAATGCATTGCAGTGGTGGCAGCCCATCTTCTGCGTCTAGTTTGGATATACCCCTATCTTGATGACTGGCTGTTGGACGGTTCATTCTTTCAGGGGGTGGAGAGGTCAAGGGATCAGACCCTCCGAACCTACTCCCAACTCGGCCTCCTTATCATCTAGACCAAGTTGGAACTCGTGCCCTCTCGGGTGATGGGCTTTATTGGGGCAGAGCTTGGCTCCCGGTGGACAGGGCTGAGGTGTTCTCCTCCTTTGCCCAGTCATTTCTGGTTGGGCACTTGCTCCCTGCCCAGGACTTTCTGCGCCTTCTGGGCTACATGGTGGTGTGCATCTCGGTGGTCCGTTGGGCCAGGTGGCACATGCGCCCACTCCAGTGGGAGCTGGCCGTCAAGTAGACTCGGTGATATGGTCACTTCGAACAGCTGATAACTGTAACCCAGATGTGGGACGCTCTCAAATGGTGGACTATCCCTGACCGGTTGTAGGAAGGGATCCCATTTGTCCGCCCCGAGCAGACGGTCGTCCTGACGACCGATGTGTCACTCATGGGCTGGGGAGACCACATCGGGTACAGCAGGGCGTACGGGTTCTGGACCCCTGAGGAGTCCCGATGCCATATCAACCTGTTGGAGCTCAGAACAGTCAGATTGGCCCTGTTAGCTTTCGCTCCTCAGCTCTGGGGTCAAGTGGTTCAAGTCCAGACTGACAATACCACGACCATGTACTACCTCAACAAACAGGGGGGCACGCAGTCCCGTCTGCCGTGCAAGGAGGCGCTCCGAATCTGGACCCTCATCAGCCGGTTGGAGGCTGATCTCCTAGCCATCCATGTGGCAGGAGTCTCAAACCAACTGGCGGATGCTCTCAGCTGCTTAGGCCAGACATCCCACGAGTGGTATCTCCAGCCAGAGGTAGCTTACAATCTGTCCTCCAGCTGGGGCAAACTGTTGGTGGACCTGTTCAAGTCCATGGAGAACGCCAAGCTGAGCCTGTACCATGTCCGCCCCCCTCAGCAGGGCTCGATGCAGGGTAACACCTTCTCGAGGCTGTGGACCCCAGGCCTCATCTGCACCTTCCCTCCATTTCCTTTGATCCATAAGGTGCTATTCAAGGTGAGGAGGGACAAGGCGAAGGTGATTCTGGTAACCCTAGATGGGCCCCGCCAGTTCTGGTATCCAGATCTCCTCAGCCTCAGCTGCAGGGCCCCAGAGCAGCTTTGTACACGCCCGGCCCTGATATCATTGAACCAGGGGAAGGTATTCCATCCGGACCTTCAATCCCTGCACCTCACAGCCTGGTACCAGAGCGGCTAGAGTTCCAGGCTCTGGGTCTTTCCGAGGATGTCTACACAGTGGTGGAGGCATCTCATAAGGAATTGACCAGGAAGTATTATGCCTTCAAATGGGAAAGGTTTTCCATTTGGTGTCAGGGTAAGAGTCTGGACCCCTTGTCCTGCTCTGTGGCTAACATTCTAGACTACCTTTGGTTTCTCTCCAAAGGGGGTCTACGGTCATCGACCCTTCGGGTGCACCTGGCAGCCATTTCTGCTTACCGGGTGCGGGCCGGTCAGCTGTCCTTGGCACAGGAGATAGTGGTCATGCGCCTTTTCAAAGGCCTTGATCACATATCCCCTCCGATGCGTGAACCTCCACCTCCGTGGGATATGTTGCTGGTTTTGGCAAAGCTCGTGGGCAAGCCATTCGAACCCATGCACAAATGTGAGCTTTTGCACTTGTGGAAGACTGACTTCTTGGTGGCTATCACATCAGGCAGAATGATAGGGGAGTTCCAGGCGTTTTCGGTGGACTCCCCTTATCTGGTCTTCCACACGGACAAAGTTGTCCTGCTCCCCAACCCGAAATTCCTTCCAAAGGTGGTTTCAGAGTTTCACCTTAACCATGTGTTGACTCTGCCAGTATACTACCCTAACTGCACCTCGGACGCAGAGTACAGGTTCCATACTCTGGACCCGAGATGTGCTCTCTCTCCTGTTATAAGGAGAGGACAGCCAAAATTCGGGGAGAGGTTCGCCAGCTGTTTGTCACCTACGCTGAAGTTGCTTCTGGCAGCCCTGCAGCTAAATGGACCATTGCGAGATGGACTGCACCATGCATAGGTCTGTGCTACGACTTGGCGGGCAAGGAGCCTCCCACAGGGATAAGAGCTCATTCTACCCGCCATACTGGTGCATCGGTGGCTGCTTCCAGGGACATTCCTATCCAGGAGATCTGTCTGGCTGCCACCTGGAAGTCAGCAAACACCTTCATTACCCACTACCACATCGACCTTGAATCACGCTGGGATGCTGGTTTTGGGGCCTCAGTTCTCCAGTCTCTGTTTCCTAAATAGGGGGTGTGCATCTTGCCTCCCTCCTCCTGGAGAACTGCTTGGAGTCTGCCAGAGAGTGTGGATGAGCAACATATCCACGCTCCTAGAAGAACGGGTTACTCACCTATTACAGTAGTTCTAGGAGTGGTATATGTTCATCCACATGCACCCACACGACCTCCCCGGCTTTAGGCGCACCACGTTGCTTCCAGCGGGCTAAGATCTGGCATCATGGTGCAGAGCCGAGGTATTTACCACTTGGGTGGGTGGGAGGAGCCAGCTTGAAGACTTTCCATCGAGATTTAAATGGGAAAGGGACATGCCAGAGAGTGTGGATGAACAACATATTCCTCTTCTAAAACTACTGTGAGTAACCTGTTCTTTTAGTTGCCATTACTTTTGCTTGAAGGATTTCCAAGCTTCAGGCACTCATGTAAGGAGCCTTATTTGATTTTCTACAGAGTCCCGGTGGCTCTGCTTAGAACTTCTAAGTTCCTACCAAAGGTAGTTTGAGTTTACTTTGAATCCAAGACAATACACTTACGGGTGTACTGTCCTGAGCACTCTAACCAAGGGGAGGCCATTCTGCACACATTCTATGTGCACAGAACTTTGAGTTACTGTAGGAACTGGACTAAATACATCCACAAAACGGATCAGCTTTTTGTTTCCTTTGTGCCAGAGAGAGGACGCTGCAGTTTCCAAACAGTGTTTGTCCGTATTGTTGACAATCAAGCCACTCCCAGGGAAGTTAAAGGGCACTCAACAAGTGGCATGGCTGCATCTATTGCTTGTTTCAGAAATGTTTCTACCATGAACATTTGTGCAGCAGCCATTTGGAGCTTTGTCCACACCTTCACTAAGCAGTATAGTTTGGACATTGCTGCTAGACTCATGGCAGGCTTTGGACTAGATGTACTTCAGGGCCTTTTGTCTTAATTCTGTACCTACTGCAGACCTTCCCTGCCTCCCGTGTTTCTCCATGTTTGTCTGACTTCCACTGCTTGGGACTCGATCATAATGGTTTTTTACCTACTGCAAGAGCCGTTTCGAAGTAAGATAATGTAGTTACATAAGAACTTACTGTAACAGTAGTTCTTCGAGAGAGGCTCTTGCAGTAGATACCTTCCCCCCTGCTTCTGCGTCTACTTCTTTCTAGCCCTTCTTTTGGCTCCAGGAGCCTTCTTCTTTCTCCTGTCGCACTTTCTTAGGTATCTGGCAGGAGAACAGGAAGGGGGGGGGGGTGCGGGTGTGGGGACCGCCCACTGTATAGTGTCATGCTGATGTCTGTCACATGATGTCGATTGGGTTGTCCCCCACCAGACACTGCTAGTTTTCCGTGTGGTCCTAGCGCCTGGCTGCTTCAGTCCTAATGGTTATTACCTACTGCAAAAGCCTCTCTTTGAGGATCTACTGTTACAATAAGTTCTTGCGTAACTGTGCTTTTCTGAATCTTTGTATGAGGCAGAAATTTCAAGATGGAGAAGCTGAGATACTGTTGTCTATCCTCAGAGAAATCCATCAGGGAGACATCCTTGCCTCCGACTTACAGAATACTTGTATTCCCATTTGGGACTCTCACAGACAGTATCTCAGATTCAAGGTCCAGGACAACCCCTTCCAGTTCAGAAGCCTGGCATCTTGGCTTTCCTCTGCCGCAAGAGTCTTCTTGAAGGTCTTGGTGTCAGTGATTACGCACCTGCACAGCCAGGGGATTCAGCTCTCCTCATATTTGGACAACATCCTGATCTGAGCCCCTCAATTCGAGGAGGCCTTGCAAGCCATGGCAGAGGTTGCTCATTGCCTTTCCACACATGGTTTTGTCATTCACAGGCAAAAGAGCTCCCTGTTGCCAGCACAGACACTGAATCAAGTGGGGGCAGACTTTGGAATGTGCCATGGCAGGGTTTTATTTAACTCTAAAAATTGATTAGCATTTTGCTCATAAAAGTGCTAAAACTTTGTGAAAATGAATAGCTCTTGCCTCACTGTCTTTAACAAACAAAGCACTTCTAGAAAATCTATATAAATACTTTCTGTACAGTTAGTATAATCCCAAGGAAAAAACTGCTAATCAATTATTTAAAACCCTGCACGGCAAGGTTTTTCTAAGCGCCGTGAAATTTCGGGACTTGCAATCCCTCCCTCTCAGCTTGCAGCCCAGATGTTCGTGCAGCTCATGGGGACAGTGGTTTAACTGGGAGATACAAATCTTCATCAGGATATCTCTCTCATCAGGTCACACCTTTAGGACCACATGGAAACTTCTGCTACCAGTTCAGTAGGGGTCACCCACAGCAGTATCCGATGTCGCCATCCCCTGTAAGCATGAGCGGCCCTGTTCCTGCTCGGTTCTTTTCCTGCTGTCAGCCAGTGCTTCTCAGACCTCTACGGAAACTGCCTATGCAGTCTGTATTTTACTTCTTTCTTCCTTTTAGTTTTTTTCTTAAAACCACTCTTGCCACGTCCGTCTCCTGTCTTACAAACAACCTCCGTGGATGGGCTTCATCTTTTTTTTTTTTTTTTTTGCAGTGCCCACTGCGGCCTGGTGGATGGTTTTGGCAGGTTTTGCCTATGGCCAGGCGACTTGCAAATCTTCCCAGCGGAAAGGAGCCTCCATTCATCTTTGGATCGCCGGAGTCACTTTGGGAGTTTCCTGTGGATAAGGATCTTTGACCTGCTGCGGTGTGGGTGTGTTCAAGCTTCCTGCAAGCCCACTAGTCCAGGATCAAGGCCCAAGAGTGGGTTCACCACCGTGGAAAAGCCCCCTCCCCCGACCAAGCTCAGCAACTGCCTCTGAGCACACTTTCATTCACTCCCGGCCCTTTGGTTTCAGCAGGGCTTTCTTTCTTTTCAGACAGTGAATACTGCGCCCCCCCCTCCCAAGGTGTTTGTCATTTGGCTAAGTGAGCGATTCATAGATGGGGATGCCCAGGTCTCTCCTGTCTCTCCCCCCCCCAGCCCTGTTGTCTTCACAGAGGAGTGTTGACCTGTGGAACTTTCTTCTGCTTTCCCCTGTGCCCATCGGTGGTGGTGGTGCCTTTACCTCCCCCGGCATCGCAGGGTACTTAATAGCTGATATAGTGGAGCAAAATGCTACGTAAAACGGGTTATGCTAACCATTTCCAGAGATGTGTAGCAATAGACTAACCATTTTTTTTATTTTGAGTATGTCTATGGTACAGTAGACAGCATGAACAAAGATATATAAATTTCTAATTTTGTTTCTCGGTCATTGCCGTGTGCTATGCATTTTCACAGCTCATTAACACTGTCGCACATAAAACTGCAAATTTTTTTTGGCCTATTTAATACTGTGCGTCATTTCTCTCCAATCGCTCAGTGATGGCCAGTGTTTCTTTTTTATATATTTGTTTTTATTTTGAAAAAAAATTATGCAAGTAGGTTACAGGCAGTCATATGAAAATTTGTAGACATGTCATTATACTAGTCTCCTAATAGATGCTTATAGCATTCATCCAAAAACAAGGGAACTCCCTGTACATAATATATAGGCAACAGGAATTCACTATACATTACATAAACAGCCAGCATTTAGAGTGATTTACTAACCTCAATTAATCAGCTTGTTAAAACTATATATAGCTGTGTTAGAGTACCATTTATGGAACAAATTCTTTATAATGCTGTAATTGATATAGCACCCATTTTCTCCATTGCGATGGCCAGTGTTTCTGCTGTCACGGTGGCACCCATGCCTCGTCCGCCAGTTTTTTTTTTTTCTTTTTTTTTTTCTACTGCCAGTTGCTGGTACAGCTGACATCATGTAGCATGTGGCATTGTTCCTTGCCCAGGTCCTCTTGCTGGGACCAGGCTCAGTCCTGGTTGGTCCGCACCGACGCTGCCTAGAGCACTTCATCGTAGTGCCCTGGACCTGTATCCGTGCCTTGCCCCCCCCCCCTTGTTTTTTTGGAAAACTATTTTTATTGGAAATAAAACCTGCTTTAAAACAGTGTTTGTTTTTCACATCTTGGGTACATGCATTCCATACATTACATTTCCGTTTCAGTACTGTTGTATAGGAGAACTTGATGAACCATATAAGACACTTTGTAAGGTAGTGGTCTGAGCTATGTGATGGTAGATGAAACTGGAATGGTGAAAGGTAAATGGTAATTCGTGGTTCTAGGGACATGGATATGTTGTTCATCCACACTCATTGGCAGGTATCCTTGCCGCTTTAAATCTTGCCGGAAGGTCTTCAAGCTTGCTCCTCCCACCCACCCGGGTGGTATAACTCTCGGCTCCGCCCCATGACGCCAGATCTTCCTTACCGCTTGGAAGCTCAGGTTCCCTCCTTAACGCTCTGCGTTTGAGACTGGTTCCTATTTCTCCGTTTGCGGATTTAAAAATAAATTTTGCGAAAAGACTTCAGTCTTCTATCCCTCGCGGCTGCGATGGACAAATCGACTCCCGGATTTCGGAGATGCCCATGCGGGCAGAAGATGTCTCGGACGGATCCACACTCCACGTGTGTCTACTGCTTAGGCCTTGAGCACGACCCGCAGGCTTGCGACCTGTGCTCATCTTTCTCGGCCTACGTCCTTGAAGACCGTGCTGCCCGATTGCAACTGGGCCGTCCCGAGAAGCGTTTCCCTCCGGTGAAGTCCAAGGAGGCCCGGTTGGCGGTGTCCGCGGCGGCGGGCTCGGCGGATCAGCTCGAGCGGATGGTCGCCCTCGAAGAGAGGCGGCACAGATCTTGCCATGCATTTATCCCGCCTCTCTGGGCTCTCTTACACGGCTTCTTTTAAGGAGCTTGTCTGTCCCTCTCCACTAAAGGAGAAGGGCTACGCTTGCGGGACCTTATTCTCGGTCCAAAAGAGGGACGGGTAAGTCCCTCCGTCGACGCTCTTGGGAGCGGGAAAGGTCCTCTCCGGCCGTCGACCGTCGGCTTGCCGGTCGCGTCGCTTCAGCCACTGGCCTCACGGTGTCCCCGCCAGGTCAGTTGACCGAGACTCCCACCGATGAAGTCGAGTTTTTCTAACCCATTGACGGGCTGTCGCCTTTAGCAGCCGAGATTCCTCTCTCCTGGTTCCCCGGGAGGAGTTGAGGATCCCGTGGGCTCGCCTGTGCCTCCGGTTCCGGAGCCCTCGGATGCACCATCCGAGCCGAAGGGAGTGCCGGTTCCGGCCGACACCTCCCCGCACCGACCTCGGAAATTCCGGGACTCTCGGTCTCGGTCTCGGACCTCTTCGCGGTCCAGCCGATCCCACCGTCATAGGCGGTCTCGGTCTCGGCACCGCGGTAAGCGGCGTCGCCGCTCGGCCTCGTCCTCCTCCTCGGATGAGGGGAGGCTTCGGCGTAAATTACGTCGACGGTACGAGGACCTTATGTTGCAACAGCTCCTCTGGCGAGGAGTAAGCCCGACCCGTCGCTCCGGCCATTAATGGCTGTCACCGGAGGCGTGACACAACCCCTCGACTTATCCGAGAGCTTATACCCAGGCCGGTTGTTCGCCAAAACCAGCTGCTCCACTCATTCCGGTGGAACCTCCGCCTCCACAGCCACCAATTGGGGCTCCGACCAAGGATTCTCGGTCGGCTAAGGGTCTATCCCATCGGCTGTCAGTTACCCTCACTCCCGACCGACCTCGGCAGGTGAAGGGTGCCTCAGGCCAGAGGCAGCTCTTGAGGACTCTTCCGAGTCCGGATGATTCCTCCTTTTCTCCAAGCGACTGGACTTGGAGTCTTCAGGAGGTCAGTCAATGGACGATAGCCCGTCGTCCTTCCTAGGACTGCCGGCTCATCTCGGAGTCCACGGGATGGAGCTCGAACCCGTTCCAAAGCAGGCCAGGTATCCCCTCACGGAGATTCTGGACCGAGGGGATTCTCCGACGGAGGCCTTTCCGGTGGCCGAGGCCATAGTGGGTCCGGCACTGGAGCTTTGGCAGCGCCCTGCTTCCTGCCCTGCGCCTTCGGCCAGGATGGCCAGGAAGTATGCGGTCCCTACTGGTTCCTTGTCCGGTTTTTCGGAACACCCCTCTGCTGAGGGGTTGGTTACCGACAGCGTTTTCCGGCGCGCCAGCAACGCCAGGGATGTGGACAAACCTCCTGACAAGGAGTCCAAGAAATTGGACTGTGTCGGGCTAAAAGCCCACGCTGGCGCCTCTCGGCTTTGCCAGGCCAGTTCGGCCGTCCTCATGGCACATTTTTCTCATGCCCTGTTGGGCTCCCTGGATGAGGTCATCCTCATCTTCCCCGCCGATCTGCAGACTATGGTTAAGCAGGTGCGGGACCAGGGCAGGGCAGTGGCCAAACAGCAGCTCCAGACTGCTTTGGATATAGGGGACTCATGTGCCAGATCGGTGCGTGCCGCAGTGGCTGTCGTCGGCCGGCTTGGCTGAGGATATCCACCTTTGCTTCGGATACCCAGCACAAGCTGGCGGATGTTCCTTTTGGGGACTGACCTCTTGACCCTGGGGTGGAAGGTCACCTGCAGAGGATCGAGGGTCAATGCTACCTTGGACTGGTCTCTTCCGCTCAGAAGGACAAAGGCCGCCAAACGCAGCCTAGGCCCTTTAGTCCTTCTGTGCCCCAGCCCAGCGCCAGCCCAGCAACGTCAGGGCCAGCAGGCTCGGCCTTGGCATCCAAAACCCAAGCCGCTTCCTCTAACAGGAGGCAGGGAGGAAAAGGCCCAGGAGGTCCCTCGGCCGTCCCTCCTCCAAGCCTGCCCAGTGCGGGCTGAGGGTGTCGCCCCATTCCCGTCACCTTACCCTAGGTCCCCGTGGGAGACGGCTCCGCACTTCTGTTCCGCCTGGTCCGCTGTTTCCACGGACAGGTGGGTCTTGGAGGTGGTGGGAAGAGCCTGCCTCTGGATTCGAGCAGGCACCACCCTTCAGAGCCGCCGCCTCGGGGCTTCGGGATCCCAGCTCACTGGCAGCTCGTCGAGCCGATATCGCCTCTCCTCCAGAAGGAGGTGATAAGAGAGGTGGTGGACCCTCCTTCAGACCCAGGGTTTGTGTCCAGGTACTTCCTGGTTCGAAGCGGACGGGGCTGGTGCCCCATTCTCGACCTACGCGACCTAAACAAGTTCCTAAGGTCTCGAACCTTCAGGATGGTCACTCTGGCTCAGATAATACCATCCTTGGAACGCGGCGTGTGGTTCTGCTCTCTGGACTTGCAGGACGCGTTTTTTCACGTCCCTATCCGTCCGTCTCACCAGAGATTCCTTCGCTTCCGAGCGGAAGGATCCCTCTTCGAGTTCCAAGCCATGCCCTTCGGCTTGTCTCCAGCTCCCAGGGTCTTCACCAAATGCATGGCAGTGGTGACAGCATTCCTGCGGCGCCGAGGGGTCCGGGTGTACCATTACCTGGACGACTGGCTGATAGCAGCTCCCTCCAGGAAGGAGGCGGAGTGGTCCAGAGATCTGGCCCTCCAGGTCTGCTCTCAACTGGGCCTCCTTATCAACGAGGCCAAGTCGGAACTCTAGCCGAAGCAGGTGATTCTATTCATCGGGGCGCAGCTCGACTCTCTTCGAGCCAGAGCGCGGCTCCCGGCGGACAGGGCCGAGGTTCTTTCCTCCTTTGCCCGATCATTTCTGGTTGGGCAGTTGCGCCCTGCCCGGGACTGCCTGCGCCTCCTGGGTCTCATGGCGGCCTGCACCAGCGTGGTCCGTTGGGCCCGCTGGAACATGCGTCCCCTTCAGTGGGGACTGGCCAGCCAGTGGTCACAACGCTGCGATCCTTTGGACCAGCTTGTGTCGGTGACACAGGGATGTGGAACGCTCTCCAGTGGTGGACCGTTCCAGATCATTTGCAGGAGGGCATCCTGTCGTCCGCCCGAGCCGAGTCGGTCTCTATCGACCGATGCCTCTCTGATGGGTTGGGTGCCCATCTGGGAACACCGGGCTCATGGCCTCTGGTCCCCGGAGTCCCGATGCCACATCAACCTGCTGGAGCTCCGAGCGGTCCGCCTAGCTCTCACCGCTTTGCTCCGTTCCTCCGGGGTCAAGTGGTCCGAGTCAGGCGGACAATACCACGACCATGTACTATCTAAACCGCCAGGGCGGGGCCGCGCTCCATGCTCCTATGCAAGCAAGCTTCCGCTGACGGTCACTGCGCAGCCTGGAGGCGGATCTCCTAGCCATTCACGTGGCAGGAGCCTCCAACACCCTGGCCGATGCCCTGAGCCGGATAGGGGCTGCATCCCAGAGTGGTCTCTCTGCCGGAGGTAGTACAGCATCTGTTCTCCCATTGGGGCACACCTCAGGTGGACCTGTTTGCCTCCAGGGAGAACGCGAAGCTGAGTCTGTTCCATGCCCGCCCCCCTCAGCAGGGCTCGCTGCAGGGGGATGCCTTCTCGAGGCAGTGGACCCCGGGCCTCTTTACGCCTTTCCCCCATTTCCCTTGATCCACAAGGTGCTTCTCAAGCGAGGAGGGACAAGGCGCAGGTGATTCTGATAGCCCCAGACTGGCCTCGCCAGTTCTGGTACCCAGATCTCCTCAGTCTCAGCTCCAGGATTCGCGGCAGCTTCCAGCTCGCCCGACCTGCTCTCAGTCAATCAGGGAAGGTGTTCCATCCGGACCTTCAATCCCTGCACCTGACGGCCTGGTTCCTGAGCTGCTAGAGTTCCAGGCCTTGGGTCTTTCCGACGAGGTCCTCAATGTAGTTGAGGCGTCCCGTAAGGAGTCGACCAGAAAATGCTATGCCTTCAAATGGAAAAGGTTTTCCATTTGGTGTCAGGGCAAGGGCTTGGACCCTTCCTCCTGTTCCTTGGCAAGCATCTTGGACTATTTATGGTCCCTTTCCAGTCAAGGGCTTAGGTCGACGACCCTAAGGGTGCACCTGGCAGCCATCTCTGCTTACCGGGCGCGGGCCGGGAAGCAGTCGGTGGCGCAGGAGAAGGTGGTCTGGCGCTTTTTCAAAGGCCTTGATCACATTTCCCCTCCAGTGCAGGAACCCCCACCTCCGTGGGATCTACTGCTGGTACTGGCAAAGCTCATGGGCAAGCCATTCGAACCAATGCACAGGTGTGCTCTCTCTCACCTGTCGTGGAAGACCGCCTTCTTGGTGGCTATCACGTCAGCCAGAAGGATGGGAGAGCTCCAGGCGCTTTCCATTGAGTCTTCTTACCTGGTCTTCCACAGGGACAAGGTTGTCCTGCGCCCCACCCGAAATTCCTTCCGAAGGTGGTGTCGGAGTTTCACCTTAACCAGGTGTTGACTCTGCCGGTGTTCTACCCCAATCACACCTCGGAGGCCGAATATAGGCTCCATACTCTGGACCCTGAGGGCCGCTATTATAAGGAGCGCACGGGCTGAAATTCGGGAGGTTCGCCAGCTGTTTGTCACCCACGCTGAAGCCGCATCTGGCAGACCTGCAGCCAAGCGGACGATAAGCAGGTGGGTAACCTCCGCATAGATCTCTGCTATAAGTTGGCGGGCATGGAGCCTCCCAGAGGGATAAGAGCTCATTCTACCCGCCATACTGCTGCAACGGTGGCTGCTTCCAGGGACGTCCCTATCCAGGAAATCTGCAGGGCTGCTACCTGGAAGTCAGCAAACACCTTCATTACCCATTACCACATCGACCTTGAGTCACGCCGGGATGCTGGTTTTTGGGGCCTCGGTTCTCCAGTCTCTCTTTCCCAAGTAAGTATTGGGGGTGTGCGTCTTGCCTCCCTCCTCCCGGAGAACTGCTAGGAGTCTGCCAATGAGTGTGGATGAACAACATATCCATGTCCCTAGAAATACAGGTTACTCACCTGTAACAGGAGTTCTAGGAATGGTATATGTTGTTCATCCACACGACCCACCCGACCTCCCCGGCTTCGGCACAACCTGAGCTTCCAGCGGGCCAGATCTGGCGTCATGGGGCGGAGCCGAGAGTTATACCACCCGGTTGGGTGGGAGGAGCAAGCTTGAAGACCTTCCGGCAAGATTTAAAGCGGCAAGGATACCTGCCAATGAGTGTGGATGAACAACATATACCATTCCTAGAACTCCTGTTACAGGTGAGTAACCTGTATTTACTGAGCAATGATTAATAGATAATGGAGGATGAGTGACCATGGGGCCAGGGCAAAAACAGATGGCAGAAAAGGTGGGATTACAAGGCCTAAATCAGTCCTGTCACTGAAGTGGTCACTAAAACAGAGGCATGCACCTATCAGCATGACCTTAACATGGAAAATTCCCTCCACCATGGCCCCTGCCAGTGGGTTCCAAATTTTACTAAAGTTCTCTTCATTGCCATTGTCAGTGTGTTGGGTCTTTTCCAAGGCAGGACGTTGCTTCATATTGTCAACCCACTATTGAACTGCTGGAGGAGGGTTAGTGGCTAGCCACAACTGGGCTATAGTCTTTTTGGCGTTTACTAAGGCCGCCGCCTGTAATGGATGCATGCTCCCCCCGTGGCTTCACTGGGTCAGCCACCAGCAACAGTTCGAGAGGGGAGCAGGAAAGCTGTTGCTTCAGTAAAGCGCTCATTACTCTCTGCACTTCATGACAGAAGAATGCAACCTTAGGGCATACTTTTATTTTATTTTTTTATTTTAGTTTTTGTTGACCGGGTAAGTGCATTAGACAAATCCTGCTTGTTTTCAGGCACCACCCGAGGGAGGGGGTACAGGTGAATGCCAACTGACCTTGAACCAGATTAAGCTGTTGGTGGTATTTTTTGTGAATGGAGGAAATCTGGCCATGGACCGGTGAAATTCCCCTACTTGTTGGTAGGGGGAGCCTTGTCCACTGGCTGTATGATGGCCAGTCCGAGGGAACTGTCGGAGAAGATGGATGTGGAGGGTGCAGGAGCGAGGGCCTCCTCTCCTGTGCTTGTTGAGCAAGAGGCCGTAGAGGAGGAATGTGTTGTAGCTGAAGTAGCTACTGTGAGTGTGGTGGAGGCTAACATGCTTGATATTGCTGCTCCTGCTTCCTGGCAGGCTTTCCTTTTTAAACTCTGCTGGTTTGGATAAGGACAGGTTATTAGTGGAATGCTCTGGTTTGCTGAGGAAAATGGAATCGTTGGACCAGGAGATTGCAGCTCTCCCAGAGGTTTGTTTCTCTTACCACTGTATCGGACTCCTGGATTCTCGAGTCCTCTGCTGTCGCGGAAATGCCTGCGATGTCTAGTCTGACTGAGGCTGTCAACGCTGTCCACTCTGCCTCGGTTTCTTTGAGTTTGAGGGCTGACAGTTTGCTGGGTAGTAACCTGGTGTGCCTACAGCCCCTGCTGGATCTGAAACTGAGCAAAAGTCAACTGATTGGCAGCAAAAAAAAAAGAAATCGTGCACAGCGTGTTGAACGTCTCCCCCCTCCCCAAACACACCGACTTAAACACCAGGGTGGAGTAAAAAGTTGGAGAAACGGGTCCCGGCTGTCCAGTCGGCAGTGAGTTTGCCTAATGTTACAACTGATGCTGCGGGAGTTATGGATGAAGCAGCTTGGTCCCGGGAAGCGGCCCTGCAGAACGCGGGTTGGGATCTCTGGGAAGGAGGTACTTGGACGCCAGACTCGCAGGACCCTTCCTATCTTAACATGCTACAGAAGGCTGCAGCACCATTGGCCACTGACTTGTCTATTCAACTGAGCTCCACCGAACCCCGGGGTAATTCTACTATTCATTGTTCTAAAGAATGTACTGTTGTTGCTGTTTAGACAGAACTGCCAAATAATAGTGAGTTAGGGGGTGTTGCTACGGTTGTGGATGTTAATTTACCAGCTAAAATAATGCCTGCCAGTGGTGGATCACCTGGGCATGATACTGGTGTCAGTCAAACTACTGATTCTGAGGTTCCTCTCAGATTGGGGCCTGATCCTTTGTTGCTTGAAGCACCTGAGGATGGCCCTGTGAGGCCAGTAGGTTTTAAACTGGCAGATTTATTTTCTTCTAAAGGTGAACCTGCTCCAAGACGTAATGCAGTTCGGCTATTATATGAAGTGGGCTTGTTGGACCTGCCAAACAAGGTTTATGTTGCTAAAACCTTACTTAAAGGCTCCATGAGGTATTTTCCTTTGGAGATATTTGCCCTGATTGGCTTGGGGAACGGTAATTATGATATTAGCTTTAAGCAAGTTTCAAGTTTGGATAGATTTTGGGCACAGTATGCTGTTTAAGACTTCTCCCACTTGGTCCCCTTTCTATGCTATCCCATTAACTATATCTACTGTAAGGAACATAACTATTATGTTTAAAAATGAAGGGGTACATGTTGAGGACATTTTGTTCTGGTTGAGACAACGATGTGAAGATCTTAATAAACCTGTCCCTGCGTTAGACAGTGAACAAATTTTGGGATTTGGGGGGTTGAGGGTTTGAGTAAAATAGTGCTCTACTAATACAGGGCCCAGTCATTTACCTAGTTTCTTTTCTCTAGATAAAGACAAGGGGTTGATTTTTTTTTTTTTTTTTTTTTTATGCGGGACAACCCAAGTCCTGTTTCAAATGTGGCTGTTGAGCACACTTTAGCTCCCCCTGTGATACAGTTAAGGGTAATCATTGTTTTGAATTCAGCCACAATTCTAGTGCTTGCCTGAGTTTAAGTGCAATTTATGTGAACGCACGGGACATGCATATGGGCACTGTCCCTGGGCCTCTCATAATAGGGAGGATTGTCCCTCTCATGAAGGCCTGATTACTCTTGCCCAGCAATCACAGGCCAAACTAGTTACAGAGTGGGATTTAAAAGCTGGTGCGGATTCCTCCCGGCTTGAGCGACAGGAGGACTCCTCTGGGAAGGATGCACTCGAGGAAGATGGTTCTCAAACTGTCCAAGTTCCCCAGGGGCAGGTCTTAGTTGCTGATAAGCCCAACATAACTGAGGCGGCTGTGACAGAGGAGTCTATGGCTGAGGATGTTAGCGTAATGCTCCCCCCGACAGCTCAGTCTACTTCTGGTCTGCATTTGTTCAGGTGCACCATAAAAGGACTAGGAAAGGCTTGGCTGTTTCTTGACTGGGTAAAGAAGCAGGTGTTCGTTCTTGGAAGACGGGGAATAAATTTGCCTTATTGGCTTCGGCGGTGTCTGATGGGGACTCTGCAGGTGAAGAAACTGACACTTCATCTGTAGTGTCTAATACACACACTGAGGGTGGTGAGGAGTTGGATCCAGTTGCTAAGAGAACTAGGCAGTGTCGAAGAAGTAAATCGCCCTTAGGTACTTGAATGGCTTCTTCATCAGTTTGCTCCTTAAATATTAATAGTATTAAGGGACATAGGAAGCTTGGGGGTGTGATGTTAACCATGCAGGACAGATCAGGAGGACCTGCGAGAAGGGTAGTGTGGTGATTGTGGGGGACTTCAACATGCCAGGAGTGGACTGGAGCACCCCAACAACCAGGAACAGAACGGAGCAGGTACTGCTGGATGCCTTCCTGGACAGCTTCCTGCTGCAAATGGTCAGTGAACCAACCGGGTTAGGGAATACCCTTGACCTTGTGCTGGCAAATGGGGACTTTGTGAGAGAACTTACAGTGGGGGAACCGCTGTCAGGGAGTGACCACCACTCAGTATGGCTCACATTGGATATGGGCAAGGAAGGAGTGGAATGTGGCACAATAGTGCTGGACTTCAGGAGGGCCGACTTTGGGAGGATGGGGAAGTGGTAAAAGGTACCTGGCCAGAATTCAATCTAGTATGGACACTAACCAGAGGTGGGAGCTCATAAAGCTGGGGATAGTGGAGGCAACCAAAACCTGCTGCAAAGCCCAGAGCAAGAAGGCTAGGGCTAAGAAACCGATCTGGTTGAGCAAGGAGGTCATGGAAAAGGTAAGGAGGAAAAGAGCTGCCTTTAGGAAGTACAAGAAACAGGAGGGGGGAGGACAGGAGTAGTACTTGACAGAATCAAGGAGGTGACAAGGGCAGTAAGGGGAGCCAAAGCATCTACGGAACTCAGGCTGGCACAAGGCATTAAGAAGGGGGAGAAGGACTTCAAGTACATCAGGGAGAAAAGGAGCTGTAAGGACCACATAGTAAGGATTAGGAAGGAGGGGGGTTGGGTGGAAGCAGGGTGTGATAAGGCGGAAGCACTAAATGAGTACGTCTGCTCAGTATTTACTAAAGAGAAGGGGGTGACGCCCAAGGTGGGAGAAATGGCAGAAGCAGGGTGGGAAGTGATGACAGATGGGGAAATCATGGAGAGCAGAGTTCGAGAGGGTTTGAAGGCACTGAGGGTGGACAAGGCGCCAGGCCCAGATGGCATCCACCTCAGGGTACTGAAGGAGCTGGCAGAGGTCCTTGCAGGACCTTTGGCAGACCTATTTGATGCCTCACTACATTCAGGGTGTGTACCTCAGGACTGGAGGATGGCTCATGTGGTGCCTCTCCACAAGAGTGGCCCCAAGGATGAACCAGGAAACTACAGACCAGTGAGCCTCACATCCATCATGGGTAAGCTAATGGAGACTATCCTGAAGGAGAGGCTGGTGGCCCTCCTAGAGGCCAAAGGAATAGAGGACAGCAGACAGCATGGCTTCATACGTGGCAGATCCTGCCAAACCAACCTGATTGAGTTCTATGACTGGGTAACTAGGCAACTGGACAGGGACCATGCGGTGGATGTCCTGTATCTGGACTTCAGTAAGGCATTCAACTCAGTGCCACATGGAAGGCTGGGAAGGAAGTTAGTAGGCACAGGGGTGGGTGCAAAGCTGGTGAGCTGGGTAGGAAACTGGCTGCAGGGAAGGCAACAGAGGGTGGTGGTGGTGGGTGGGGAGCTCGCACCCAAGGGCAGTGACGAGCGGTGTTCCACAGGGCTCGGTGTTGGGACCAGTGTTGTTTGGGATATTTATTGCAGACATATCATGGGATATCAAGAGCAAGATCAGTCTGTTTGCTGATGATACCAAGGTAGGCGCAGTGGTGGATGACCTAGGGGGATGGCAGGGGTTGCAGGATGATCTGGCGAAGCTTGAAACCTGGTCAGACACCTGGCAACTGGGCTTTAATGCCAAAAAGTGCAAGGTGCTGCATTTTGGGATGAAGAACCCAAGGAGGACTTACCAGCTAGGAGGAGGGGAGTGCAGCTAGCCCAGACCGAGGAGGAGAAGGATCTGGGTGTGCTCATTACAGGGTCAATGAACAACTCAGTACAATGTAGGAAGGCAGCTGCAAAGGCCAACAAAATGCTGGGTTGTATTGCAAGGGGTATATCCTCGAGGAGGGAGGAGGTGATTCTGCCACTGTATAGGTCATTAGTTAGACCACACCTGGAGTACTGCGTGCAGTACTGGCGTCCGTATCTGAAGAGGGACATTAAGTTACTGGAGGGGGTGCAGCGCAGAGCGACAAAGATGATCAAGGGGCTGGGGGACTTATCATACGAGAGGAGGTTGAAGGAGTTGAACATGTACTCACTGGAGGAGAGGAGAGACAGGGGTGACATGATTGAAACCTTTAAATATATGAAAGGAATAAACAAGGCAGGTACAGAGGGGCTGTTCAAAGTAAGGGAGGGGAGGGCCACCAGGGGCCATGATACGAGACTGGAACGAGGAAGGTTCAGGAGGGAGATGAAGAGACACTTTTTTACAGAGAGGGTGGTGGCTGGGTGGAATGCGTTACCTGCTGAAGTGGTATGCAGTAGAACAGTGGACTGCTTTAAACGAGGATGGGACAGGACAAGGGGAAGGGTGGAAGGGAGGGGCAGCTGCAGAATAAGGGGCGCTAGCTGCACATTCGAGCAGACTTGATGGACCTCTAGGCCTTTATCTGCTGGCAAATTTCGTATGTTCGTATGCAAGATTTGTGATGTGATATTGCCTGTCTTGTGGATACTAGGTTAAAATATCATCGGGAACTGCAGCAGGCCTCCAAGGCATGGCCTCATGGTCCTTCCTTTTGGTCCTCTGGGACCAACAAGTGTGATGGCATTGGGATTTTATTTTCTAACCCTGCCCTGAATGTCTCTAGACTTGTGGATATACAGCCAGGCAGAGCATTGTTACTGGATATTTCATTCTCCTGAGAGATTTCGGTTAATTGTTAATTATGCTTCCCAGACTAAAGCACAGAGGGTGTCTCTTTCATTTAGTACGTCCTTTCCTACATACTTCTAGGCTGATTATATGGGCAGGGGACTATAACTATGCGTTACATCAATTGGATAGAGGGCTTCAAACTCCTAAGTTGTTTTTGTGATTCTGTTGCCCTTAAGAATGTGATCTCCACGGCTCATCTAGTGGATGCTTACAGATACCGACATTCGACTGGTGGGTTTACATTTTTTAAGGGTGACCTTTGGACTTGGATTGATTTTATTTTTTTGTCTTGTGTCTTACATGTTCTCTTCTGTAGAACTATTGGTGTGGAATTTTCTGATCATGCTGCTGTCTGGGTTTCTTTCTCTTGGAAGAATGCTCCTCGGTGTAAAAAGAATAGGTGGAGGCTTAATGACTCCCATGTTACAAGATCCTGAGGTTCAGAAAATGTGAAGGAAGGAAGGAATGGGCAACCAGGCTGTCAGTAGCTGATTTATATGATTATGCATCTGATTGGTGGGAGGATTCTAAGATCCGATGGAGGCAAGTTTTGCAGGGGAAAGCTGCTGCTCATTGCAGTGCCCAATATCTGCGTTATTTGGCATTGCGTCAGCACTTACAGCATCTGATCTCTTTGTCAGATACCTCCTCAAGATTACAGTAGGCAGATTGCAGTTATTGGTAGTCAAATGCAAACTTTCACAGTATGATCGAGCTAGTTCTTTGGGGCAAGAGGCTAGATTTGGGACTCGATTGTCTAAAGGGTGGTTAGATCTCTTTAAGGCCTATAAGGGAAGAGTGGAGTCTAGATTTATTCAAGCTTTAAGGTCCCCCTCTGGAGAGCTTGTTAGTTCTCCGGAGCTTTGGATGGATATGGTTGAGCAGCATGTGGTTAAAATGTTGGCTACTGTCCCTGATTGTGTGGCGTATTCCTTTTTGGACTCCTTGAACTTGCCCCCTCTTTCACAGGCAGATGGTGATATGTTATCTGCTGATATTTCGGCTGCAGAGGTGTTGCAGGCTGTTGTTCATTTAAATCTGAACTCTGCTCCTGGGTCGGATGGTCTTACAGCCAGTTTCTACAGTACCTTTAAGGAAGATTTGGTTCCAGCTTTGATCCTTTTATTTAATTACATGTTGTCTGAAGCTACCTTTACCAAAACTATGAGAGAAGCCATTTTAGTACTGATCTTTAAGAAGAGTTCTTCGGCTGATCTTAACAATTGGAGACCTCTTAGTCTGCTAAATGTTAATTATAAAATTTTAGCTAAAATTTTGTTGGCCAGATTGCTTAAGATAGCAAGCTTGGTTAGTCCGGCTCAGACTTGAGGTATACCTGGGAGGTGTCAGCATGATAATTTGGTTCTGTTAAGGGAACTGTTTTTTCATTAAGAGATAGGGGCCATGTTTTAAAGGATGGGTGTTAGGCTTGGACCAATAAAAGGCCTTTGATAAGGTCTCCCATTGTTTTTTATTTTCTGTTCTGGCAGCATTTGGGATCCCTGCCCAGTTTATACAGTGGATTAGAGCTCTGTATTCAGGAGCTGTTATTATTCCCAATGTTAATGGATGGCTGGGTAGGCAGGTAACAGTTAAACATGGTGTTCGGCAAGGCTGCCCCTTCAGTCCCATTTTTATAAGACTTTTGTATTGATGTCCTGATTTAGAACAGCTGTTCTTTGTCCAGAGACAGTGGGGTTGAGAGGGGCCCAATCTTCTGTTCCCATTATGATTTTAGCTTATGCAGATGATTTGGTTCTGACTGTCTGCATGGATACTGAGGAAAGGGCTTTGGAAGGTGTCCTACAGAACTATTCCTCTATTACAGGGGGTCTCATTAATTTTGAAAAAAGTGTGGGGGTTCCCATTGGGCACCTCACTGTCCCTATTTTTGGTATCTTTGCTGGTATTACGATTACCACTGCTCCTTTTAAAAGTTTAGGTATTTTGTTTGGGATGGGGGATATGCAATCCCTTAATTGGCAGGCAGCAGTAGGGAGAGCAGATGGCCTTATTGCTGGGTGGAAGCAGCACCAAATTGGTAAAAGGAAGTGTGTCTACTTGATTAAAACGTTACTAGTTCCCATTTTTTTATATCTTTTATGTTTTTCCCCCACCGGTAACATTATTTACTAGATTGTTTAGCATTTTCTTTCAAGGGTTTTGGGGGTCTCGTTTGAACCCAGTTAAGCGCAGTGTGACCTGTAGGCCACTGGTACAGGGAGGGTTGGTATTTAACCCTGTTGCTTTCTTTTATAGTATTTCTTTCTGTTATAAATTTGATGGGGCATTAAAGCCTGGTGATATGGGTTGGAAACCGTTTCTTTTGCAGTGACTGATACTCTGTCTTCCCCAGTGGGATTTGGGGGGGAAAAAGGGTTTTTTGGCCAGAATTCCTGATATTCCTTCCTATGGTAGGGAAGCAATAAAATTGGCCTTGTCTTGGGGCTTTAGCCCCCAGGATTTTTGTGTCTGGAGTCGGAAATCACTCTATAAAGGGGTTTGGAGGCGAGATGCTCAGGATGTGGTTGCCTTCCCCTTTTGCCCTCCAGATTGTTTTGACTGGATTTTAAAGCAACTTCGAAACCCACGTTTGCCTCCATATGTTTGGGATACGGTTTGGTTGGGAAATTATGGGAGACTAAGTGTTAAGGGTAATCATAAGCATAAAGCTCTGGACAATAGATATTGCCCTAGGGATTCCTGTCAGTGTATTTTAGAA
Source organism: Neoceratodus forsteri (assembly GCA_016271365.2). NCBI lineage: Eukaryota > Metazoa > Chordata > Ceratodontiformes > Ceratodontidae > Neoceratodus > Neoceratodus forsteri. The sequence goes on along the minus strand of CM028135.1, from coordinate 927,234,009 downwards.
ACTCAATAACATTTATTTCTTGAATGTCGATTTGCACTTGACTTTTGGAAACTGTTGGCTAGTAATTAGTCTGAACCTTTATTGATACAGTTATCTTATGAAGATATTATGTTTTGCTTGAATGTCTCTTTGAATGGAAAATATGAGGCTGAAACTATGTACGTTGTTCTGACATTGATATGTTATTTATAGCAGGCTAGATGCCTGTTAGTGTTGCACCAGAAATGGATTTTGTTACAGGAATTTGTGGGCAATAGCAAAGCTGCTGTACTTTGTTAAATTGCATGATTTTAAAGTTAGAACTAGATCTCAGTTTCTACAGTATTGGAAAAACAGTGATGTTTGGCATCTCGATTAATTTACTGTACTTTCTGTTCTGTTGTAGAAGTTCCTTTTCTAAATGCCTTTGTTAGCTTATATTCCTGTTTTTGTACATTTGTGTTGCATTTGTTTCTTCTGTAATGAAGTCCACTCTTTTTCAATAAAATTCCCCTACTCTTTTCGAGAAGTGCCATGGTATCTTTAACATCCACCTGAACTACCACCAGAACAGGCAGATGGGACCTCGGTTTAACGTCTCATCCGAAAGACTGCACCTCGGGAGTGCAGCACCCCCCTCATGCTGCACTACAGTGTCAGTATTGGGATATTAACCCAAGTGCCTGGTGTGGGGATAGAACCCACAGCCTACTGATCTCCCGACCTCCGAGGCGAGTGTGCTACCTGTTTAGCCACAGACACTTATACTGGTACCACGTGTATAAAGTCTGCATTGTCCCGTTTACATTTTGGGCATTGGTGCAGATTTTCTGGGTGCAATTTATGGAGTTTGTCTGGCGTGAGATATGTTCTATATAGGAAGTTCAGTTATATCTGTCTGTCTGTTCTTGGAGCAGGTGTTAAGGTGCGTCACAGCGAGACTCCAGGTGTGATAGGCCGTTGTCACCCAGGTCCAGCTCCCACTTCAGTCTAATAGGCTAGGTGGTTTCTGAACTAACCCCCAGTAGGGCATCGTAAAATGTAGACAGTGGTTTGGCACCTGGCTGAGGTCTCTATCAGTCCCTCTTCTAATGGGGTCAGGTTGTTCCAGCCATCTGTGGAACCCAGGGTCTTTCCCAGCCTATGCCGCACCACGTGATACATACAGTAACCCCCTTGGTTAATTAGCCATTTGTTTATCTCCTCCACAAATTCCAGGATCCTCCCCCTTCATACAGTTGAAGAACGTACTGTAGCCCCTTCATTTTTCACTGCCTCAATCTTTGGTGCATATGTGCTGTACAAGCTCCCCTACTCTTCATGGCAGAGATAAAGTCCATGTAAGGAGACTGGGCCTGTCTGCAGCCTATCCTATCATGGGCCGCTTTCCATGTCTCAAATGTTAATGTGCATGGGTTCTTTATGTTTGGTCTGGTGTTCGACCCCAAACTAGGGGTGTTAGGATAACAACATTTTGATGATACGATAACCGTGATGAAATTATCACGATAACCTTGTTATCACGATAAATTTGCCACATGTGCAGCAATGTTAGAAAAACTATTTAAATTGTTTTTCACATAATTTACACGTGACTCTTCAAGCAGTGCTGTGCATTTATGCACATTATTTTGAAGTCTGTTGTAAAATATGTAAAAATGTTTATTTTTTCACAATAAAATCTCTGAAATTCATACGGAGAGGATGGTGAACGCATGGAATAGCCTTCCTGAGGAGGTCATGGGGTCAAAAACAGTGGCGGAATTCAAGAATGCATGGGACAGACATAAGGCAATTCTGGTGGGGGGGTAGGAGGAAGTATGCTGTTGGTTAACTATGATATGCAGCTTATCTAAAGTAGGGAAATGGGCAGACTGGGTGGGCCAAGTGGTCCTTATCTGCTGTCAGTCTTTCTATGTTTCTATAAAACTGCTTGCATTTTTTACATAAAAATTAAAATACACAATCAATACGTGTTATACACACAGGGCCGGATATTCAGACTGTGCCCAAAATGTGCGCAATAGCAGGAGCAAGCACAAGTCCATTGCGCACATGCGCAATAGACGTGATATTCAAACATGGAGCAAGTCAAATTGCGCAACCAGCCAATGTCTGAATATCGCATAGCCTGCGCCATAGCGCAACCAGGAAGGGGAAGCTGAGCAGATATGATGCGCCATAATGCAACAAGGCCAGCCCAGCTGAGCAGTCCAGAGGCGCCATAGCGCAAGCAGAGAGCCCCCCAGCAGCAGAGCAGTGGAACTGCACAACCAGGGAGGTAGGCAGGGGCCCACCACCCATGCCACAGATGGGCACAGGAACACACTGCAGAACTAACAATACACCCCTACACCCAAGCACAGCATCACTGGGGAGGGACGGAATATCCACCTGCCCATGGGGACAAGACAACAAAGCACAGCTGGGCCATGGTGCCCCAGCACACCCACTGGCAAGCTGAGACTGCCACACAAAGGGGGCGGACAACCCAAGTGCACAACAGCACACCCTGCACTGGTACCCCAAGACACCACCCATGAGCAGTGACTGTCACTGCAGGAATCCCCATGCATCCCCCCGCCACACTGCAGCCTCGTGTACCACAGAACCATACCAGCCAGACCCACCAGGAGCACCCAGTGGTGGGTGGCAGCACACGGCCAGACTGGCTGAAAGCCACTACCACACCAGAGACACCTCCCCACGCTCGCGTGCACACACAGACACACACATACAGGACAGTACCATCCCAGATGCCATGCACACCACTGCAACTGAGCACGTATAGCCAGCTGCAAATCAGAGACCACCACAGTATTCACAACAAAATAGATTTATATAATGAAAATATTAACAAGAACAGGAACAAACAGAACTATGTACAACTATATACAAGACAAGGGTGGGGGTACGGGTACAAGGTAGGGGTGGGTAAGGGGCAGGGGTGAACAGCTGGGTGAGGGAAGGCAGGGTGTGAGGGATGGGTAAAGGGGGTAGGTGAGGGGCAGCTACTGCCCGCCAGGCTGCTCATCAGCTGGCTGCGGCTGGTCCTTGGGCCTCCTCCTGCACCTGACTCCTCTGTGCTGCATGTCCCTCAGGATCTCAAGGGACTCCATCGAGACGTCCAGCAGCCGGTGGACTGCCCACTCTATCCTCTGCAGGATCTGGACACCTAGGACAAGGGATCAGAATCAATGGCTGTGACTGTCCACAACCCTGAAGCCCACTCAATATGCATGGCATACAGCCAAGTGCCGTGCTCCTGTGATGGAGTGCACCCACCCACAGTGACCGTGCACAAGACAAGCCCAACCAGGCAGCAACAGCCATGTTTGCCACTGCTCGCGCACACACACACACACACACACCACCCATGTCCAGCACAGCACAACCAAGGCTGTACAGTGACGTGGCTACGCAGTGGGAAGTTAGTGCCACAGCCATGTGCCCAGTGCATGCATGGACCACCATTGACGCACTCCCAGACATGCAGTGCCACTGGACAGGGCTGACTGTCACATGTCACGTGCATGGCAGTGTTGTCCATGGATGGTGGCCATGCCCTGCCCCCCCCCAGCATGCAATAGCATCCATGATGTTATGACACTCACCCTTATCATACTGCTGCTGCAGCTGCCGTGGCTCGACACTGCCACCACCTCGTACAGCCACCGCTGCCATCCCACGCTGTGCTTCAGCCTGGGCCCGCCTCCGCTCCGCCACGCCTGTGGGAAACAAAAGGTGAGAAACACATCAGTGAAATCCCAATGAGTGTGCCTGCCCACACAGCCAGACCCATACATCACACACCTGTAAACACCACCACAGCCAACCATAGACCAACCTTCCCCCATGTGCTGGTCACAATACACAGTGTTACCCATGCAGACAATACAGGTACATAGATGGCTCACCCACCTGGCCTAGGCACCATGCCCCTCCTGGCGCGCCAGTAGTGCCTGCTCCCTCCTCCGTAGGTCACCGTACCGGTGCCTGCACTGCTCCACTGAGCGTCGCCGGCCAGTGGCCTCCTCCAGTGCAGTGGCTGCCTGTGCCACACATGTGTGCGGGCCATGTTCAGGGGTTCATCCCCAAGCAGTGGGCCATGGTGAGGCTCCACTACGGCCACCAGGTTGGCAAGCTCCAACGCACTCCACTGTGGTGCTGTCCTGTGTGCCATCCCTGCATGTATATAGTAGGCAATATGGCGCTCCGCAGCGCAGCAACCCCATGTGGAAATGTTGCTCAATACAACTCCGTTAGTCCCTATCGCGCTGTTCGTATAGCGCCGCCAGTCCCTATCGTGTTGTTACCGAACAGCGATAGAGCTGCAGACATGCCATACGTACAGCGCCAAGGGGGCAAAGGTCGGGCACAGGGTCATGGGTCTCTGGTGCAAGGCCACACACAGCGCCATCGGACGTCTGCACATCCAGCGCTATTGGTCGCCTGCGTGCCATTGCCACAGTGGACTATTGCGCAGTTGTGCCACAGCGCCATGTGGTGACCGTCGCTGTAGCGCCACTGGCACAATGGTGGCCGTGCCCTGAATTGCCGATCGCGCACAGCACGTCATCAGCGCAGCAGACGCGTGCGTAAGCCACTTGGGCATGCGCAGTGCGGTGTACTACACAGTCACAGAACTGGGCCATTGGCTCAGCAGGCTCAACTGTATTGCGCAAAGCGCAACAGCGCGATATTCAGCCGTCATATGCAAATCATCCAATCAGCCATTCAGTGGTGCAGCGGCGCGATTTGCATTGCGCTATAAATGTGCGACACTGATCTGCAGTGGCCATATTCGGTTACTGCAGCTGATAGGTGAGTTGCATGTATTGTGCTGTTCTGGACCATGGCCCCAGAGAATTGCTGTGTACTGCACAGTCACAGGTGACCACTCTCACCCATACAGGCTGTGAAATGACCGAGCGAGGACTGGGTGAGGAGGATGATGGTGGGCGGAAGAGGAGGCCCAACTTTACAAAGGCGGAGACAGAGGCACTGTTTGAGGCCTACCTGGCTGAGGAGCCACTTCTCAGTGGACGGTGGGGCACCCCTCAGGCCTGTGCTGCTGCATGGGAGGGGGGTGGCACGTGCCGTCAACCTGCACAGCAGCCACCAGTGCTCTCTGCAGGAGTGTAAAAAGAAGATGGGGACCGACAGGACGAGGGTGAAGGAGAAGGTTGCAGCCATCAAGGTGGCACGTGCTGCTACAGGCGGTGGACAGCCAGAGGTGGTGCAGCTGACCCCGTTGGAGGATATGCTCGCTGCAAGCATGCAGCGCCATTGAGGATGTACCTGGAGGCGGCTTCCAGACAGGTGGTAGCCCATCACTGCATGGTATGTCATTGTGGGGGGGAGGGGGAGGTAGTCCACATGCACTAACGTGTCCTTCCTTTCTGTTATAGATCCTGTGCGTCTGCTGGGGTCAGCAGTGGAGGGCCTGTCCACTGCGGACAGCCACCCGGAGTTGGAGGAGGGCCCATCCACCTCCGCAGATTGCCGGCGTGCACTGCGGCAATGTGCACGGCCATCTACCTTCACTGATGTTGAGACAGGTGTGGGGAGTGCCCTTCCTGTGTCCCAGCGGTCTGGCATGCAAGCATGCCAGCACGCTGTGGCACAGACCTGCACCATCGATGATGCACCGACCACTATGTGCATTGACATGTGTGTCACAGAATGGACACACAGCAGGCCAGCTCACGCCCATGGATCTAGCTGGTTCCGACGTGTGTGCCAGCATGTCAGCACAGTCCCAGGCTGTGCCTGTCAGCACCGTTGGGGCAGCACTGGTGGCTGTGCAGGTCACTGGCACTGTTGCGGCCACAGCAGGGGAACCACTGATCCCATGGGCACAGCAGGTGGAGGGGCAGCAGCAGTCACCCACCAAGACTGGGGGTATAGGGCTCAGCGGTGATGTAGGTGCACCGCCTGTGGACATGCCCATATCTGGTCCTGGTGAGCAGTGCCCACCCTCAAGGGGTGCTGTACATCAGGCCCTTCCAGACCCTGAGGGACAGGTTGCCGATGTGGCAAACGACCTCTTTGATGAGCACACCCGCCTGCTGCAGGCATCAGTACAGCAGCAGATGCGGGTTGCAACATTCGTGGAGGCACTGTGTGTGGCCCTGGAGCGGGTCGAGGAGCGACACAGCAGGGACTCTGAGAGGATCCTGTCCCGGATTGACCATATGCGGGTGGATGTGACCGCCGCCATCGACAGGCTGACACAGACAGTGGTCAGTGCCGTGGCCACATTGGGCACACAGTTGGGTGCCCCTGTGCCACTCACACCGCACAGTACGCTATCCAATCCCCTTTCCCGGTGTCGTGCGACACCCACCCTGTCGACGCTGGGTTCAGCTGTGGGCATCCCGAGCACCCCTGGTGCAGGCATGTTCGGTATGCTGCAGCCCCCTGTGCGGACAAGGTCGCGTTCGCGCAGTGGGACTCCTGGTGGTCCATCGGTGCCACCCCATGTGGCCCATGTTCAGCTTGCCAGTGCTGCTGGGTCTCGGCGGGGCCGCCCATGCATCAGAGGTGGCCCTGGAACTGTGCCACATGACTGAGCTGTCTCCCAGTGCGGGCCCTGTCTGGTGCTGCCCTGTGTGCAATGTGTGTTTTGGTGGCAGTGCACCAGTGGGTGCCCTGCCCTACATGCCGACACACTGACCTCCTGCACACCCTCCCGACTGCTGTCCACAGGTGCGTGTGTGTGATGCCTGCATTGCACTGTACACCAAAGTGCAAGGGTGCCCAGCATCTAACACACGTACATGGACAGTACAGGTGGTAGTGGTGGCCTGTGGACGTGCGTGTTTCTCATGTCTGTTCCTGCTCTGCTGTGCACCTGACCCCTGTGCACTTTGTGCCTGGTGTGTGTGTGTGTGTCTGTGTGTGTCTGTCCATGTGGCGTGTGACTGTTCACCCCTCTCTGGTTGTGTGTTTGTGCGTCTGTACCCTGCCACTTCCCTCGCCGTCATGCACCCCTGGTGTGTTTCCCTGTGTGTATATGGGTTGTGCCCTAGACACTGTTGGTTGCACATGGCCCCATGACTTACCTGTGTTGTGCAAAGTGCTCCTCTGTGATGGTGTTCCGGTGCAGCTGGGCCAGCCGGATCAGTCGGGGGGTCACACCGTCCAAGGGGGGACTGCTCATCCCCATCATCACCAGCGTCCCCATCGCTGTCCCCCTCTTCGACCTGTACGGCTATCCTACAGTCTTTGGCCATGTGCAGGATACAACAGGCCAGGAATATCCCACAGGCCTTTGAGGGGCTGTACTGTAGGGCACCGCCGGAGGTGTCTAGGCATCTGAAGCGTGCCTTCAGCATCCCAAACACCCGCTCGATGTTGCATGTGGCGGCATGTGCCTCATTGAAGCGTTGCTGCGATGGGGTCGTGGGCCGCCGGTAGGGTGTGAGCAGCCAGGGACGGAGTGGGTATCCACTGTCACCTGTGTGGAGATAGTGGAGGTTAGTGTCATGTTCAGGCTCATATTGCTCCTAACCCTGTGTGCCACTCCCATGGCACCTGTGGCTTACCCACCCTTGCCCCTGCTTTGCCAATCCTACATGCATACTCACCCACTAGATGTCCTATGGGGATGTCCCCACTCTCGAATCGATGGCACAGTGCTGACTGGTACCATATGAATGAATCTTGTGCTCCGCCAGGGTGCATGGCACAGACATTGATGATGCGCCCACTGGCATCACACACCACCTGGCAGTTGACACTGGAAAACCCCTTCTGATTGCGATAGGCAGCCCCTTCGGGGCCAGGTGGCGTGCGAATGGCCACATGGGTGCAGTCTATTGCCCCTAGCACGCCAGGCATACGTGCTGCCCTGTGGAACTCCTGTATGTTTGCTGTACGCTCTGCTGCGGTGCTGGGGAAATGGATGTACTCCGCAGCATGTGGCAGCAGTGCGCTGAGGAATTGGGTGAGAATGTGTGATGTGGCCGACTGTGTTATGCCTGTGGTGTCCCCTGTTGGCCTCTGGAAGGTACCCGTGACAAGCAAGCACATGCAGGCTGTTACCTTTGTCTCCACTGACAGAGTGTGACTCTGCCGTGAGGGTGCCTGCATCACATCACTGCACAGCTCACAGAGCCGCCTCAGTATTGCCCTGTTCAGGCGGTACTGGCCCACAATCTCTACATCTGAATACAGCTCAAAGCTGATGTGGGCACGGTACTGCCTGTTTGGGGTGTACCGCCGACGGGCCTTTCCATGGCCATGTCCCCCTGCAGCATGCCTTCTTACCCCACTCATTACAGCTTCCATGTGGAAGCTGGCACTGTCCATCTCCCTGGCTTGTGTCCCCCCCCAAAAAACTGCTGTTGATCTGTTAACCCCGTTGTCCTGACTGCTACCTCCACTGCACCGGGTACACCTACTGGCCTCTGCACTCTGTGGCCCCACACACCTTCACTTGCCCCTATTCTGGCCTGCACTGTTGCCTGCTCTGTCTGCCTGTCTCATGTGAATTCCCTGTCGCGTTCTTGCGCCTCTTCCTTGAGCCTTTTTATTTTGGCTCATTTCTGCCGTAGCGCAACTTCCTCTGATCCACTGGTTACGCATTGCGCAAGCCTTTGAATATTGCATTGCGCACTTTATGCATGGTTCCACCCCCTTCGGTTGCGCATCCCTTCATTTGCATTGTGCTGTTGCTCAGCATGTTTTCTGTGGCGTAACTGCCTGCTGCAGAATATCGCACTATGGTGCAATTTCGGACTTGCGCATGGCGCAACCCTTTTGAATATCTGGCCCAAAGAGTACAATACCTTTTAAAATGTGAATGAGCAAATATTTTTGCTTGCTTGTTTAAAGCACCTTTCCCGGATTTTTCTCCTTGCCTGCAAAATCAAGAGACCCCCTTACCTGACTGGGAGTTCCTCCATAGTAGTTGAAAAATTTTCTCCTTAGCCCCCTAAGGAAGAGAAGGGATCATATTTTCCCCCCTAGCGGGTTAGCTGCTCAATCCCTTCCACTTCCTGATCGCCAGTGCCATCCGCACACTTCCTTGTCTTGTGAGGTCATTATATGCCTAGTGCGGGGATGTGCATGTTCCATGCAAGTCTACAGGGTAGCATTTTAAAACATATTTTTATGATTTTAACCTGACTTGTACAAATTGGAGTCAGTGTTCCAAGTAACACGAGCCTTGTTACTTTTGTTAGATCAGGGTGGAGCCTTGGATGTAGTCTGCCTAGATTTCAGTAAGGCTTCCAACACCATTCCACATAGGATACTCATAAACAAGCTGGGCAGCCTGGTAGTGGGTCCAAAGGTAGTAAACTGGGTAAGATATTGGTTGGGGGATAGACTGCAGAGAGTAGTAGTAGTAGTAGTAGTAGTAGTAAACAGCTCACTCCAAGGAAGAGAGGGTGACCAGCAGGGTGCAGCAAGGATCAGTACTAGGACTGGTCCTCTTTTTCATGTCTTTTATTAACAACATTGCAGAGAGTCTAGAAGCGAAAGTATACCTTTTTGCAGATGACCCAAAGATCTGCAGTAGGGTAGGCACTCTGGGGAAGGTGTGTGTAAAATGAATAGAGATCAAAGAAAGCTTGAGTGGTCAAACGTGTGGCAACTAGATTCTAGGCTAAGAAGTGCAAAATTGTGCACTTGGGGCAAAGAAACCCAGGGCAGCATACATGATGGGGGGGAGGTAGTGGTACAGATGACCACCAAGCAGGAAAGAGACCTGGGGTAATCATATATGGCAACCCAAAGGTGACCAAACAGTGTGACAAGGCAGTGGGGAGGGCTAGTGGGATGCTAGGGTGCATAGGAAGTGGTATCACCAGCAGAAAGAGGGAGGTGGTGATACCGCAGTATAAATCATTGGTGAGACCTCACCTAGAGTACTGTCCAGTTCTGGAGACCCCATCTCCAGAAGGACATAGAGTAGAAGCAGTCAAGAGGAGGGCAACTAAAATGATGCAGGGCTTGCATCAAAAGTCCTATGAGGGGAGGCTAAAGGACTGCAATAAGTACAATCTGGAGAAAAAGGGGGGGTATATGATAGACTTTCAAATGCCTCGTGGATATAAATAGGGTACACGAGGGAAGCATTTCTCAGAAAAAAAAAGGTGCTCAAGAAAAATGGGTCATGCTCTGATACTGGAGGGGGGTAGATTCAGGGGAAATGTGAGGAAGTATGTCTTCACAGAAAGAGTGGTGAATACCTGGAAAAGCCTCCCAGTGGAGATGGGGGCAAAAACTGTTATGGAATTCAAGAACGCATAAGACAGGCATAAGGGAGTCTTATTGGTTAGGAAAGGGAGGGTAAAGCCGGAGATCAAATAGGGTCTGTGATATCACATTAGGTAGAGAAAATGGGCAGACTAGATGAGATAAGCAGTCCTTATCTGCCAGTTTTATGTAAGTAAGTCAACTGGTGCACATACCTCCACCCCCCCCAAACCTGGTTTACCAGCATGGTGACAGCTGAGGTGCTCAGGCCCTCAAAACTCCACGCCACATGGCCAGCACTGCATTTCTTTTTTTAAGGAAAAATACTAAAAATCTGTTAGGAGGATGGTGGTGAATTAGGAATCATGGTTGCACCTGGAAAGGGATGTGCTGCTGGTAAAGCAAGCTGAGGTGCTTTACCACTGTATATCACGGTATATTGGTCTGCGCGATAATGTTTTTAGAACGATAATTTGTCAGTGGTAATTATCGTGATATATTGTCATATCGTTATTGTGGTATCCCTACCCCAAACTGCCCAATAGATATTGGAAACACAGGGAGCCCCCCAGTTGTTACCTCCTCCATAGCCACCCATGCTACCTCCAATCTGCACAGACCTACAGGGAGAAAAATGCTAACTGTGCTGCCCAGAAATATAGTTGGAAATTAGGAAGGCCCAGGTCCCCCCTTGGCCGTTGGTTTTTGAAGACTTAATCTCTTAATTCTGGCTGCCCTCGTTCTCCATATAAACTCGCGTATCCGGGCATTTATCTGTTTAAAATGTAGCTGAGGGATGTGTAGTGGCAATGACTGGTGGCGGTGTAAACGTCTAGGGAGGATCATCATTGTGACCGTGTTTATCCTATCGATGAGAGTAAGTGGCAGGGTTTGCCATCTGTCACAGTCTTCTAAAATTTTCAGTAAGGGGCCATTGTTCATGGCATACAATGTTCCCAGTTTTGCCAAAAGAATGCCCAGATATTTTAGCTTGCTTGCCATCATCAGACCCCCCAGATTCTGTGATAGAGGCCTGTCCAGCTGATCAGCAGGGAGTAGTTTGCTTTTAGTCCAGTTTACATTGTGTCCAGATAGGGTGCCATATTCTCTCAATAGATCATGTACTGTTGGTAGATCTCTGGCTGGGTCTTTCAGGTATAGTAGCAGGTCTGTATATAATGCTACCTTGTGTTCCCTCCCACACCCTTGGTAGCCATGAATTTCTTCATGTCTCCTAATGGCTGCTGCGAGGGGTTCAAGTGCAAGCATATGTAGTAGTGGGGATAGGGGGCAGCACTGCCTGGTGCCATTGCCTAGAGTAAAGGGAGGGATTAGGTCCCTGTTGACCATAATCTGGGCCGACGATTTAGTGTACAGGGTTCTGATCCACTGCAGGATCCCTGGTTCCAGTGTTTCAAACATATATCCCTCCTCAACCCTATCGAAGGCATTTCGGCATCCAGTGCCAAGACTGCCACCCCCATGTCTAGCCGCCTTCCTCCCCCTAGTATTTTATTTGAATTTTGGTAACCGGGTGGGCCCACTGAGACAAGGTCCCTTTTTCAGGGGTGACCTGGGGAGGGGTAACAAGGGAGCAAAGGTATACATGCAGACACTTGACAAGAACAAGTACAAGGGGAGTGTGCGCAGACACTTCTTCAGCGTTGGCATATAAAGCAATTAATTAAAAAGTGCAAAGCTGCTGCATTCTCAAATTTGAGTACCTAAACAAATATGGGGTACTCACGGAGGCACAGCATGGCTTTCGAGAGGGGTGTGGTACAGTGACGCCTTGGTCAGGTTCACAAATTACTTGCAAGAAAATATGGATGAGGGGAAGTATACTGGTGCAGTGTTCGAGGACCTTATCAAGGTCTTCGACTTAGTGGACCACCAGATACTGATACATAAACTGCAAGTACTGGGATTTGGGAGACCTGTGATTCAGTGATTACACGATTACTTGATCCTTGGAGTGAAACATATTAACATAGTAAAATGCCAGCAGAATAGGCCTAACGGTCTTTAGCGTCTGCTCGTTTGGTCAGCCCCCACCCTGGGAGCTGATCTTGCTGCCCCCCCTCGCCTTCTCTGGCTTCTCCCTTCCCAGTTTCGGATATTTTCACTGCATTGAATTTTGCTTCCAGAACCCTTCCCCTGTACCTGTCCCACCCCCTCTTGAACCTCTCCACCGTCTCTGCCTCCACTAGCCCCATAGGCAGCGCATTCCATGGCTCCACCACCCTCTCAGTGAAGTAGCACCTCCTCCCTTCTCCCCTGAATCTTCCCCCTCCAGCTTCCACCCATACCCTCTAGTGGCCCCCTCCTCCTTCCTTCGAAGCACCCTGACTGCTCCTCCCCTATTTACCCCCTTCATGTACCTCAAGAACTCTATCATGTCCCCCCGGTCCCTTCTCTCTTCCAGTGTGAACATATTTAGCTCTTCGAGCCTCTCTGCATAGGTCCTGTCCCCCAAGCCCCAAATCATTTTGGTTGCCCTCCTCTGGACCCTCTCCAGGAGTTTAATGTCCCTCTTTAAGTGTGGCCTCCAAAACTGCACGCAGTACTCGAGGTGCGGCCTCACCAAGCAGTTATACAGAGGGAGTATCACTTCCCCTTCTTCTGGAGGTGATCCCCGTAGCGATGCATCCCAGCATCCTGTTGTTGGCCTTGGCTGCTGCTGCCTGCCTACAAGTCTCCGAGTTGTTCATCTTGACATCCACCACCACCCGCAGGTCCCTCTCAGCCATCGAGACTTGTAGCATCCCCCCCCAGGGTGTACACTTGGCCCGGGTTTCTGGCCCCCAGGTGCAGTACCTTGCATTTCCCTGCATTGAACCTCAGCTTCCACTTTCTAGACCATCTTTCCAGAGCCTCCAGGTCCCCCTGTAGGGCCACCTTCCCCTCCTCCCCATGCACCACCGCCCCCAGTTTTGAGTCATCCGCAAAGAGACTCATCCCACTCCTGATATCTGCCCTTATGTCAGAGACGTAGGCGTTGAACAGGAGGGGCCCAAGGACTGATCCCTGTGGGACCCCACTAATGACCCTCCTTGGGGATGAGACTATTCCGCCAACTGTGACCCTCTGGGTCCGGTCCTGGAGCCAGTTGCTTATCCATCTGGTCGTCTGGTTCCCCATCCCCATTTCTCCCAGCTTATCCAACAGGCCCACGTGAGGAACAGAGTCAAATGCCTCCCTGAAGTCTAGAAAGACGACGTCCACTGGTCTACCCAGGTCCAAGGCACTCGTCACCCAGTCATAGTGTCAGTGGCTCAGTAGGTAGCACACTCGCCTCTGAGGCTGGGAGATCAGAGGGCTGTGGGTTCAGTTCCCACATCTGGCACTTGGGTTAATATCCCAGTACTGACACTGTAGTGCAGCATGAGAGGGGTGCTGCACTTCTGAGGTGCCGTCTTTCGGATGAGACGTTAAACCGAGGTCCCATCTGCCTGGATTGGTGGTAGTTCAGGTGGATGTTAAAGATCCCATGGCACTTATCAAAAAGAGTAGGGGAAATTTTTGTTCAGAATTCAAAAGCATAACATAAGGACACACAATACATATCATAGTGCATGTTGAAACCAAAAAAAAAACCCCAAAATAAACGCCTCTTAAATAGAAGATGATGTAAATCCCCATCTAAATAACCCAAATACCCCCCAAAAAAGTGCTGCTTTTTTTAAGAACAAAACCAACAGTGAAATCATACAGAACATTCTTAAATCATATTTACAAATCTACGAGTTACATTCAGTAAAATAAAAATGTTAATAAATGTAAAATAATGAACTTAAAACAAAGTTTATCCCACCCATCCTACATTCCTCCATAGTTTAGAACTCACTCCTTGTCCTAAAGTACGAAATTCATAACTAAATATTTTATCTACATCAGCTTGGATATTAAACAAAACCTCCTGCTGTAAAATTACTTTGCTTTGTAAAGAACGTAGGCATCTGGCTTGCCATAAAGACCATTTTAAACATGCCAAAATAACAAAAGCCATACTCTTGGCCGATTTCGTCCAGGATATAGGTATTTGGCCCAATACCAAGATGTCATATTTTTGAAAAGAGCTTCCCCCCCACCATCTAGCTAACTGATCCCAAAAACCATGAACATTCACACAATCAAAAAATAAATGATGCATAGTCTCCATCTGCCCTAGACACTGAGGGTCTCCATAGCCCCTCTCACTAAGTTGTCTTATGTTTTTGATTACTTCCTACATTCAACTTTTGGTGTCCACATAACCAAACAAAATCCTGCATCTTAAGTGGTATCCTAGGTTCTAGAATACTTTCTAATAACACATCAATGTTTATGACTGCAGGGACCTGAAATAAAGGTTCTTCCGTATACCATTTTTGTAACATAAACTTATAAAAGGCTTTTTTTTCCTGACCTAAAAACCAACCCAACTCAATCTTCCAGGTTCTTTTATATTTCAGGGTAGTTTGTAAATATCCTGGAAGAGACCTATCTGATGGGTGCCATTTACCCCTGTCCCAGACTGTCAAAAAACTAGGACCCCATAATTTCATAATGAGCCCCTGAGCCCTCAGATTCTAATATAACCGGACGAATGGAACTAAAAAAAAAATTCCCAAATAAATATAACAAAGGTTGAATCATATTTAAACCTCCTGTCTTCCGAGACCTATACGTATGAACTTTTTTAACTGGAGTCAAACGACTCCCCCATAAAAGAAGGAAAAAAAGACCCATAACTTTTGTGTGCATGTCAAAAGGCAAAGGGTATACATGAGAAATATATAAAAAAAAATAGGAGCTATATATGCCATGAGCAGATAAACCCTCTCTTTCCGGGACATTTTCCAAGACAACCAGGACTTCACTTTCAGATCAGCCTGATCATATGCTGTCACCCAATTCTTCCTTTCTGATTCCCGAGAACCAAAAAACATTCCCAATATTTTTATTTCATCAGTTGTCATAGAAATATGAAAATCTTCCAAAGCATGAGCCATACCTAAAACCAAAATCTTACTTTTTCCAATATTAATCCTAATACCAGTAGTCTCATAGTGACTCAAACAATCTCAAAATCTGCTCTCCTGACTCAAGATCCGAGATAGTGAAAAAACAATCAGCATAAGCAGTGACCTTACGAAAAATTACCCCATTTTTATTTTTAATGACTTCAATGTTTGAGGCTTTTTCTATACGCTGAAGTATGGGATCTAAACCGAAAACATACAGCAGTGGACTCAATGGACAACCCTGTCTCGCACCATTTTTTAGAAATAGTGGTATGCCCAAGTGTCCATTCACCATCAGAACAACCTGAGCATCTGTATACAATGTTTGTAATAATGATATAAAAGAATCCGGTATTCCATAATGTTGTAAGACTGCCCAAATATGCTCCTGCCTAGCTGAGTCGAAAGCTGTTTCTTGATCAATAGACATCAAATATCCATCTAAATTCCTTAGCAAACTTTGTTCTACTACTTCTCTAATGAAAACCAAATTTTGCAAAATATTCCTACCAGGAATAGCACAAGACTGAAAAGGATATATAACAGTTTGTGATAACCGATTTGTCAAAATTTTAGTTAAGATTTTGTAGTCTGAATTCAACAAACGTAACGACCTCCAATTTCTGATGTCTTGTTTTTCTCCCTTCTTATAAAGAAAGGACATAACGCCTTCATTCATAGTAGGAACTAACCTATTCTCCTCCCATATAGCTGTAAACAGAACCTGTAGCCAAGGGGATAGTATTTCACTATGACATTTATAAAAATCATTTGAAATCCCATCCAACCCTGGAGCTGACTGATGCGACAATTTCGAGATGGCTTGCTTAATTTTTAAAATAGAAAAGGGAGATACCAAACTCTGTTTTTCATCATTACTTAACTGTGTAATATCTAAATCCTTAAAACATAACTTTGGACTATTTACCATATTTTTTTGAAATGTTAATCTCAGATGATCTTGAATAAAAGCCAGTAAACTGTTAGTATCTGTAACTACAGATCCATTTTTGTTTTTTAACTTTGCCATGACCACACGCTGCACACCATGCAGGCCTATATCAAATGGATTCACTTGCTCTTTAGAACCCTTAGTTTGATATTTTTGCTGCTGAGCTGCTCTATTTTCCGAAACCTTTAAATAGGAATACATTTTATATTTTACTTCTTTTAACTGCATTATATGATTACTAGAAGGAATAGCTCGAGATAATAACTGCATATATTTAGCCCTGAGCCCCAGATACTGTGTATAACCATCATGAGCTTTCTTTTTAGAAATATCAGTCAAAAGGATCTTCAAATCTCTCTTTATATCTTCCCACCAATCAATAGGGCTATCATACAAAAAAGACATCAGCTCTTAACATAAAGAATTCCCTAATGAAAACCTGTGTCAACCTCCTGAAAAATAGCAACATTCATTCTCCAATACCCTCTCCCTATAGAAACCTGTTGCAAAGAACCTAGATCCAGTTTAACAGCCACATGATCAGACGTTTCTACTGGAATAATCCTCACATCCTGACAAAAAATCCTTCTGGATACCAACCAAAAATCTATCCTAGAGAATAATTTACCCTTATAAAAAGTATGTGAGGGGTTTCGATCTAACAAATCATATGCATCGCAGAGATTATTTGCTTTTAAGATTCTTAATAAAGAATTCGAATCACTAAAAACTTTAGTTGTCATCCTCCCCCAATTTCTTTTTGTAAGGCCACAATTAAAATCACCTCCCCAAATCACCAACTTTGAAGTACGCAAATAGGGTTCAACCCTTCCAAAAAGGGAAGACCTATCTGCCCTTACCTGAGGAGCATAAATGTTGATAATCCTATAGGTTTCTTTACCTAAAACAACATCCAGTATCATAACCCTTCCAGGAAATACATCAAAAAGATGTAATACTTTAACCTGTATACCCATAAACAGAACCCCTAACCCAGAACAAGGTACTTCACCTAAGGACCAAAAAGAGACCCCCCCCTCGCCAGTCCCTTTGTGCATCCCTCACCTCTACTAATGAATGTAACCTAGTGTCTTGCAATAAAATCACATTACATTTCCCTTCCTTTACACTGGCAAAGGTGACACGCCTTTTATCTAAGGTTTTAATGCTGTTTACATTAATTGTGAGAAAGGAAAGTTTCCCGGACATAAAAAAAAAAATAGAGGGAGAGAAAAGAAACTCAGGAACATAGATATATAAAAAAAAAAAAAAAATCCTCTTCATCTCTTCTTTTTCCTCTTTCTGGGTTTATGTTTATCCATAGACCCTCCATCAATGCTCACATCTGCCTGTGAAGAGGCAATAGAAGATAAATCCGAATCATGACTTTCTTCTTCCCCTTCTTGCTCGAACAATAAAGCATAAGAGTTCTGGACTGGTATAACATCCAAAATCTTAGATTCTGTAGAAATCTCGACAGAAGATTTTCCCGCTTTAGATCTTGTAACCCTCTGAAAAGGATCATCCTGCTGAAAAGTGGGTGGGGGCATAGATTTTTCTTCTGAATCAACTTCCATTCTTTGTACAGAACCAATTTTAGTCGAGTCTGAGTTAAAAGAACCACCTCCTTCCTGAACAAGAGGATTATTTAATGCGGCAAATTCATTTATAATAAGGGGGATCACTTTTCCCATGGAGTCTACTGAGGGCCTCTTTTGTGTAAGCAGAGGATTCAGGTCGGTTTCCTCCTGACTGGTAATTACTGAAGGGGAACCTATGTGGGAACAAGGCATTCCGGAAGGGGGTACATCCTTTTGAGGCTTTGTAAGGAGTAAATCCATCATACGCTGCTTCTCCTTCTGTGCCTTGGTAACATAAACATCTTGCTCTGCATGTATTGCCAAATTTCTACTATTATGAGATGCCCATAAACAGTTTCTAAAGGTATGACCCTGTTCCTCACACAAATTACACCTTAAAGGTTGCTGACACTGGGATCCAAAATGGCCTATTTCGCCACATAGGCCACATTTTTGTTTCACATACGTTACTTAAATGCCCCACATCCCCACATTTAAAGCATGCTCTGGGTTGACCTGGATAGAAAATAACCTCTCGATCTCTGCCCCCCAAAAAAACAGTTTGGTAGATGTTTAGTCAAACCTTGTTCGAGATTCAAAATAACCTGATATTTCCATCCTCCAGTCCATAATTGATCATCCAAGATGGGCTCTGGGTAACCTTTTACCGTACAACGTTGCTGTAGCCAATAAGTAATATCAGCCACATTAACCCCTTCATTTCTGAATAAGACCGTTATTTTCTTTGTCAAGAGTTTAGTCAGAGGTATTGCCAAAAAAGGCTTCCATAAAGGAGAGAGCTTCAGCAGTTGATATTGCTTCCAGAATCTCTCCAACCCTGCAGGATGTTTAAAACTTATGTCAAAAACAGAGTCCCCCGGTATATGTATAAGAGCATACACCTCATAAGCATAATATTTCGTGCTATCCTTTAATAAAGATCTCTTCACAAAATGTCTATCTGGGACATCTGCAGCATTACCCCTATATTTTAGTCTTACAGAATTTCGCCTCATAGCAGGTTCAGATAAAAGCCTTGTGTCAGGGGGGAAAGAGTTGATCCCTTACCCTTTCATGCCAGACTGTAGGGGGCAAATCTGCAGTCCCAGAAACGGGCTGATTGTTGGGGAGTACAATATTATGATTTTTGTTAATAATAAAGGCGGTGGTCTGACTTTCCTCCTGAAATAACAAAGGAAGAATCATCAATAACAGGGTCAGGGGCATCCCCTTCCATTTCTTTTATTGCCTGTAATAAATTGTTTTCAGAACTAGGCTGTGTAACAGGATCTTGAGACTGAGGCATCATCTGTCCTGCTGGCATATCAGAGCCATCAGTAGTGCAAGGTTTAAAATTAGGAACTGTTTGGGAAGAGGTAATGTTCTCTCCAGAAAGATTAGGGTCCCATCCTTTTCCTGTGCCATTTTTAACCCATCCAGCCGCTAATAAGGCAGAGGAAACCCAGTCTGCCGAAACGGGAGAAACTGAATCCAAGGAGCCAGAGCGGGACTGAGCTAGAGTTGAGGCTTTCACCTCGGTGCGTTGAGAACGCAATCTCCGATTCTGTCCCACCTTATCCTTCCCAATCATCCCCCCCCGGGGGTTCCGATAGAAAACGTTATCGGAGCTAAAGCAGGCAGTTCAGTGGATTTTTCCAAGTCACTTAAAGGAAATGTACTTATCTGTAGGCCTTCGTCCACGGCCTGTGAAGGATTGATATTCCTAAGCAGAGACTTGTCACCACAAGATTCCAAAACCAAGGACTCGGTACTAGCAATAGTTGAAATTTCTAAAATGCCAGGAGAAACATCAGAAAGAATGGGGACAGGTAGCGCGTCTACCTCCCTTGTACTGATTACGCGAGCAGCGGCAATACCTGCACCCAAACCCACTTCCGGGTTTGGGATATCATATAGCTCCTCCTGCCTTTGCAAGTCTTGCTGCAAACGAGACCTCGTCTCCACATATTGCTGCTCGGCCAAAGCTAGCTGCAGCCGAATGTCAGCTAATTTCTTTTCTTTAACAATTTCTTGATCGAGAATCTGACCTTCAGATCCTACTACCGATTCCACTTGCGATGTAAGGCTTTCCATCTTCTCAGCGACCTTTGCATCCAAAAACTCTTAAGCTGAAATTGCCTCCATACTCGTCCAAAAGAAAAAGGGAAGGCCGAGGAGTAGGCTGTCTCCTCAGCCACCCGCACGTCGTCCTCCGATAAAAGCTCGATCACTCTGGCCACTTTCCCACAGCAACGCAGCGCCCTCTAGCCTCCAGAGTAGGGGAATTTCCCCGGTGTCCTGGCCAAATTTCCCTCATTCACTAAAAATACCACCAACAGCTTAATCTGGTTCAAGGTCAGTTGGCATTCATCTGTATCCCCCTCCCCTGGGTCGTGCCTGAAAATAGGCAGGATTTGTCTAGTGGACTTACCCGGTCAACAAAAACTAAATAAATAAATAGAACGCCACAAGGTTTGTCTGACATGTTTTCCCCGGGACAAATCCATGCTGTCTATCATCCAGGCACCCTGACTTTTCCAGGTCCCCCCCAGCCTCTCCTTGACAATGCCCTCCATCACCTTGCCCACCACCGATGTCAGGCTGACAGTCCTGTAGTTCCCTGCCATCTCGCTTGATCTCTCTCCCCCCCCTTTGTGGATAGGCACTATATGCGCCACCTTCCAGTCCTGGGGCACCCACCCTGTCCTCAGTGAGATGGTGAAAAGCTCCGCAAGGGTTTTCCCCAGGACATCCGCAAGTTCCTTCAGCACTCTGGGATGTAATTTATCCGGCCCTGATGCTTTCTCCGTCTTAAGGGACCTGAGGGCTTCCCTCACACTCTGCTGTGATTTCCACTTCCACTACCTCTTCACCCGGCTTAGCCTTCCCCCCTCCTGCCAGTGATGCCTCCCCCTCTCCCCAGACCCGCCGATCGGTAAGGGGGCCCCCCCTCAGTATCACTGTCTCATCCCATGTATGATGCAGCAGCCCCATTTTCCTTGGTGAAAACTGAGGTGAAGTACTCATTTAGTACCTCAGGCTGCTCGCCCGGGTCTTGTGCCCATCTCTCCCCTGTTTTAATCCTGCTAATCTGCCCCTTCACCCTTCGTTCTAGGGACATGGATATGTTGTTCATCCACACTGTCTGGCAGGTATCCTTGCCGCTTTAAATCTTGCCGGAAGGTCTTCAGGCTGGCTCCTCCCACCCACCCAGGTGGTAAAACTCTCGGCTCCGTCCCATGACGCCAGATCTTCCTTACCGCTTGGAAGCTCAGGTTCCGTCCTTAACGCTCTGCGTATAAGACTGGTTCCTAATTCTTCGAATTTTTGAAATTGAGTTTTTGCTAAAAAGACTTCAGTCTTCTCTCCCTCGCGGCTGCGATGGACAAAGACTCCCGGTTTCCGGAGATGCCCTTGTGGGCAGAAGATGTCTTGGATGGATCCGCACTCCACGCGCGTCTACTGTGTAGGCCTGGAGCACGACCCGCAGGCCTGCAACCTGTGCTCTTCCTTTTCGGCCTACGTCCTCGAAGACTGTGCTGCCCGTTTACAACTGGGGCGTCCCGAGAAGCGATTTCCTCCAGTGAAGTCAGAAGAGGCCCGGTCGGCGGTGTCCTCGGCGGCGGGCTCGGCGGATCAGCTCGAGCAGATGATCGCCCTCGAAGAGGAGCCGGCGCGGGCCGCTTCTACCTCTGCTGTGGCATTTGTCCCCCTCTCTCTCTCGGTGCCTCTTATTCACCTTCTTATAAGGAGCTTTGTTTGACCCTCTCTACTAAAGGTGAGGGACCAACTTCTTCTGGACCGTTTTCTCGGTCCAAAAAGAGAGACAACGGTAAGTCTCACCGTCGACGCTCTTGGGAGCGGGAAAGATCCCTCTCCCCGAGTTGTCGGCCGTCGACTTTGGTCGACTGCTCGGCTCGACCTTTGGTCTCACGGTGTCCCCGTCAGGCCAGTTGACCGAGACTCACGTCGATGCGGTCGAGATTTTCTCGACCCGTTGGACGGGTTGTTACGCAGGAGAAGCCGAGAATCCCTCTCCCAGTTCCCCGGTGGGAGTTGAGGACCCGGTTGGCTCGTCTGTGCCTCAGTTCCGGAGCCTTGGTTGAACCCTCAAACCGAGAGTGCGGTTCCCCGACACCTCCCGCACTGTCCTCGGAAAGCCGAGGTTCTCGGTCTCTGACTTCTTGGCGGTCCAGCGATCCGCCCGTCATAAAGCGGTCTCGGTCTCGCACCGCCCGCCTCGTCCTCTTCCTCCTCCTCGGATGACAGGAGGCTTCGACGCAAGTTGCGTCGAAGATATGAGAACTCATGTAGCAGCAGCTCCTTCTGACGAGGAATCGGCCGTCGCCGTCGTCTTTGGCCATTAAGTGGCTGTCACCGGGCGGCGAAACAACCCCCTTTTATCCGAGGACCTGTTCCCAGGCGGTTGTTACGCCAAACCAGCTGCCCACCGATTCTGGTGGAACCTCCGCCTCCACAACCGTTAGTTGGGGCTCCGACCAAAAATTCTTGGTCGGCTCAGGGGCTGCCCCATAGGCTGTCTGTCACCCTCACTCCCGATCGACCTCGGCAGGTGGAGGGTGGCTCAGGCCGAGGCAGCTCTTTGAGGACTCTTCGAGTCGAGGATGATTCCTCCCTTTTCTCCAAGCGAATGTACTTGGGTCCTCAGGAGGACAGTCGGTGGGCGTGTATGATCCCGTCCTTCCTGGGATTGCTTGGCTCATCTCGGAGTCCACGGGATGAAGCTCTAACCCGTTTCTAAGCGGGCCAGGTATCCCTTCACGGAGATTCTGGACTAAGGAGATTCCCCTACGGAGGCCTTTCCGGTGGCCGAGGCCATAGTGGGCCCAGCCTTGGAGCTCTGGCAGTGCCCTGCTTCCTGCCTTGCGCCTTCGGCCAGAATGGCCAGGAAGTATGTGGTCCCCTACTGGTTCCTTGTCCGGTTTTCTTGAACACCCCTCGGCCGAGGGGTTACTGACAGCGTTTTCGGGCGTACGAGAACGCTAGGGATGTGGACAAACCTCCGATAAGGAGTCCCAAGAAATTGGACTATACTCAGGCGAAGAGCCTACGCTTCGTGCTCCTTGGCTTTCGTCGCAGACCAGTTCCGGCTTGATCCTCATGGCACATTCTCCTCATGCCCTGTTGGGCTCCCTGGATGAGTCGTCCCTCATGTTCCCGCGGATCTGCAGACCACGGTCAGGCAGGTGCGGGGGCAGGGCAGTGGCCAAACAGCAGCTCCAGACTGCTTTAGACATTGGGGACTTGTGCCAGGTCTGTGGCGGCCGCAGTGGCTATGCGTCGTCGGGCTTGGCTGAGGATATCCACCTTCACTTTGGATACCCAGCACAAGTTGGCGGATGTCCCCTTTTTGGGGACTGACCTCTTCGGCTCTGGGGTGGAAGGTCACCTGCAGAGGTACCGAGGGTCCAGTGCTACCTTGGACTCAGTCTCTTCCATCAGAAGGACAAAGGCTGCAAACCCACAGCCCAAGCCCTTCGTCCTTCTGCGCCCAGCGGCGTCCGGGCCAGCAGGCTCGGGCTTGCATCTAAACTCAAGCCGGGGCTTCCTCCAACAGGAAGCAGGGAGGAAGGCCCAGGAGGTCCCTCGGCCGTCCCTCCTCCAAGCCTGCCCAGTGACGGGCTGAGGGATGTCGCCCCAACCCCATCACCTCACCCAGGTTCCCCCATTGGAAGAGGCGGCTCGAGCACTTCCTTTCCGCCTGGTCCGTTATTACCACGGACGGGTGCTGGAAGGTGGTGGAAAAAGGCCACCTCTAGAATTCGAGCAGGCCCCGCCCTTCAGAGCCGTCGCCTCGGAGGCCTTGGGGTCGTAGCCTCACTGTCGGCTCGCCGAGCCGACCTCGCTCTCCTCCTCAAAAAGGTGGTGATCAGGGAGGTGGCGGAACCTCCCTCAGACCTGGGGTTTGTGTCGAGGTACTTCCTGGTTCCGAAACGGACGGGGGGCTGGCGCCCCATTCTCGACCTACACGACCTAAACAAGTTCCTAAGGTCTCCGAACCTTCCAGGATGGTCACTCTGGCTCAGGTCAGCCTGTCCCTGGAACCACGGCGTGTGGTTCTGCTCTTCTGGACCTGCAGGGCCGCCGTTCTTTCACGTCCCTATCCATCCATCACGTCGGAGATTCCTTCGCTTTCGAGCGGAGGGATCCCCTTTCGACTCCGAGCCATGCCCTTCGGCCTGTCTCCAGCTCCCAGGGTCTTCACCAAATGCATAGCAGTGGTGACAGCTTTCCTGCGGCGCCGAGGGTTCCGGGTGTACCCTTACCTGGACGATTGGCTGATAGCAGCCCCCTCCAAACAGGAGGTGGAGCGGTCCAGAGATCTGGCCCTCCAGGTTTGCTCTCAAATCGGCCTTCTCATCAACGCGCTGTTGGAACCGGCCGAGCAGGTGATTCTTTTCGCCAGGGGCAGAGGCTAGGCTCTCTTTGAGCCAGGGCACAGCTCGGTGAGGACAGGCCCGATGTTCTTACCTCCTTTTGCCCAATCATTTCTGGTTGGGCAGTCGCGCCTGCCCAGGACTTCCTGCGCCTCCTGGTCTCATGGGCGGCCTGTACCAGCGTGGTCCGCTGGTCATGCTGGCATGCGCCCCCTTCAGTGGGGACTGGCCAGCCAGTGGTCACAACGCTGCGATCCATTGGACCAGCAAGGACGGTGACCCAGATGTGGAACGCTCTCCGGTGGTGGACCGTTCCAGTTCATCTGCAGGAGGGCATCCCGTTTGTCCTCCCCGAGCCGACGGTCTCTCTATCGACCGATGCCTCTCTGATGGGTTGGGGTGCCCATCTGGGGGAACACCGGGCACACGTCCTCTGGTCCCCGCAGGAGTCCCAATGCCACATCAACCTGCTGGCGCTCCGAGCGGTCCGCCTAGCTCTCACCGCCTTTGCTCCGTTTCTCCGGGGTCAAGTGGTCTGAGTCCAGACGGACAATACCACGACCATGTACTACCTAAACCGCCAGGGCGGGACACGCTCCATGCTTCTATGCAAGGAAGCTCTCCGCATTTGGTCACTGTGCGCAGCTTGGAGGCGGATCTCCTAGACATTCATGTGGCAGGAGCCTCCAGCACCCTGGCGATGCCCTGAGCCAGATAGGGGCTGCATCCCACGAGTGGTCTCTCCTGCTGGAGGTAGTACAAGATCTGTTCTCCCATTGGGGCACACCTCAGGTGGACCCGTTTGCCTCCAGGGAGAACGCAGGTTGAGGCTGTTCATGCCCGCCTCAGCAGGGCTCGCTGCAGGGGATGCTCTTCTGAGGCCGTGGACCCCGGCCACTTCTACGCCTTCCCCCATTTCCCTTGATACACAGGGTGCTTCTCAACGCAAGCACGGATAACGCACAGGTGATTTCTGATAGTCCCAGACTGGTCTCGCCAGCTCTGGTACCCAGATCTCCTCAGCCTCAGCTCCATTCTCCGAGGCAGCTTCCAGCTCGCCCGGACCTGCTCTGTCAATCAGGGAAAGGTGTTCCATCCGGACCTTCAATCCCTTGCACCTGGACGGCCTGGTTCCTGCGCCAGAGTTCCAGGCCCTGGGTCTTTCCGGCGTCCCTCAATGTAGTTGAGGCGTCCTGTAAGGAGTTCACCAGGATATGCTATGCCTTCAAATGGAAGAGATTTTCCATTTGGTGTCAGGGCAAGGGCTTGGACCCTTCCTCCTGTTCTTTGGCAAGCATCTTGGACTATTTATGGTCCCTTTCTCGTCAAGGGCTTAGGTCGATGACCCTAAGGGTGCACCTGGCAGCCATCTCTGCTTACCTGGCGCAGGCCGGGGAGCAGTCGGTGACGCAGGAGAAGGTGGTCTGGCGCTTTTTCAAAGGCCTTGATCACATTTCCCCTCCGGTGTGAGAACCTCCACCTCCGTGGGATTTACTGCTGGTACTGGCAAAGCTCATGGGCAAGCTGTTCGAACCAATGCACAGGTGTGAACTCTCACCTGTCGTGGAAGACCGCCTTCTTGGTGGCTATCACGTCAGCCAGAAGGATGGGAGAACTCCAGGCACTCTGCATCAAGTCTCCTTACCTGGTCTTCCACAGGGACAAGGTTGTCCTGCGCCCCAACCTGAAATTCCTTCCGAAGGTGGTGTCGGAGTTTCACCTTAACCAGGTGTTGACTCTGCCGGTGTTTTACCCTAATCATACCTCGGAGGCCGAATACAGGCTCCATACTTGGACCCTAGAAGGGGCTCGTTTATTTATAAGGAGCACGCTGAAATTCGGGAGAGGTTCGCCAGCTGTTTGTCACCCACGCTGAAGCTGCACCTGGCAGACCTGCAGCCACGGACGATAAGCAGGTGGGTCACCTCCGCATAGATCTTCATAAGTTGGCGGGCATGGAGCCTCCAGAGGATAAGAGCTCATTCTACCTGCCATACTGCTGCATCGGTGGCTGCTTCCAGGGACGTCTCTATCCAGGATATCTGCAGGGCTGCTACCTGGAAGTCGGCACACACCTTCTTCACCCATTACCACATCATCCTTGAGTCACGCCGGGATGCTGGTTTTGGGGCCTCGGTTCTCCAGTCTTTATTCCCTAAGTAGGGGGTGTGCGCCTTGCCTCCCTCCTCCCGGAGAACTGCTAGGAGTCTGCCAGACAGTGTGGATGAACAACATATCCATGTCCCTAGAAATACAGGTTACTCACCTGTAACAGGAGTTCTAGGAATGGTATATGTTGTCCATCCTACCGACCCCACCGACCTCCCGGCCCGGACGCTGGCACCTGGCTTCCAGCGGCAGATCTGGCGTCATGGGGCGGAGCCGAGAGTTTTACCACCCGGTGGGTGGGAGGAGCCAACTGAAGACGTTCCGCAAAATTTAAAGCTGCAAGGATACCTGCCAGACAGTGTGGATGAACAACATATACCATTCCTAGAACTCCTGTTACAGGTGAGTAACCTGTATTTTTTTTCCCCACTGTATCTAAAGAACCCCTTGTTCCCTCTCCTAATTTCCCTGGCCAGGTTCTGCTCCTTCCTTGCCTTAGCTGCCCTCACCACCTTAGTGGCCCTTCTAGCCATCAGCTCATACTCCCTTCGATCCCTTTCACTCTTTGAGCACTTGAATTGCCTATAGGCTGCCTTCTTTCCCTGCACCACCTCCTGGACCTCCCTGGTCCACCAGTAGGGTTTTCGGGGCCCTACCGCATTTTCGTCTTACTCTTGCACAGATGCTGGTAGCATCCTGCACCCCTCTCCTCATGATTTTCCACCTACTATCAGTGTCCATGTCTGACCCAGTCCCATCCAAATGCTCTTTAAGGATCCTTCCCATTTCTTTAAAATCCGCCCCCCTGGAGTCAGTTACCTCCGTCTTTGTGCAGCCTTCTACCCCTCCTAGGTCCAGGCAGAACCAGACCGTGGCATGGTCACTCCCCACCAACGGTCCTTACCTCCAGGCCCCAATCTGGTCACTGTCTGCCAGGACCACATCCAGTACCCGTGCCTCCCTGGTCGGTTCCCCCACCTGCTGAGTTAGGAACGTGTCTTGAAAGACATCCAACAACCTCTGTTTCCTGGTCACCGAGGATGTCATAGTCTCCCAGTCTGTTCCTGGCATGTTTAAGTCCCCCAATACCACCACCTTTTCCCTGCCCAGTCTGCAGTGTCTCCCAACATCTGCCACCAGACTCTCCTCCAGCTTCTCCACCAGTGCAGGGGGACTGTACACCACTCCTACTTGCCCTCCCTTGTTATCAAAGTGACCCAAATCGCCTCCACAGTTCCCTCCGCCTCCTCTACACCCCTTATACCAATGCAGTTTTTGACCATCATTGCTACTCCTCCTCCCCTTCCCTCCCCCCTGTCCTTCCTCAACATAGTGTAACCCTCCAGGTTCAGGTCCCAGTCGTGTGCTACGGTGGCCCAGGTCTCAGTGACTGCTGCCACATCCACCGCTCCCTCAGTTAGCATCACCTGGAGCTCAGGCATTTTATTGCCCAAGTTCCTGGCATTTAGTAGGACTACCTTCCACCCTTTCCCTATACTTCCATTTCCCCTGCTCGTGTTCCCATGGGGATTCTATTTTCCCCTGGTCTGCACTTTACCAGTCGGCCTTTTCCTGCAATCCTCCAACTCCCCAGGGGGGTGGAGACAGTCCCTCCTTTATCGGCACCCCCTCGACAGCCTTTTCTCCCATCCCTCCCCCTCACAAGTTTAAACCCCACTTTTCACCAATGAACCCCACTGTTTTCAACTTAAGGATTCCCCTCCCCTCCAAATTGAGATGGAGCCTATCTCTAGCATACAGCTCCTTATCCTCCCAGGTCTCCCCCAAGTCCCCCATCAACCCATACCCTCTGGCCTCACACCACTGCCTGAGCCACTTGTTTATCTCCCTAATCTTCCTTTTGTGTTCCCACTAGCCCTTGGCACCGGCAGGATTTCTGAGAAGGAAACTGTACATCCTATGTCATGACAGACTAGCAAACTCCCTGAAGCTTGCCTGTATCTCTAGCTCGCTATTTCCCTCAATGTCTATTTGTCAGGTGGACCAGTATGTCAGAACCCCACAAACATTTGCCAGCTGATATATCACACGCTTGGCCCTGCGCACCGTTAGTCCAGGGAAGCATTTTGTTCTAACTGGCCAGGCTTCTCCCTCCCATCCCATTTGATACCCCTGATCATAGAATCCCAATAGGAGCACTCTGACTGCTCCTTTTCCTCCATTCCCCCCCTTCCATGTCCCTCATCCTTTCTACTGGCCCCTCCACCCAGTTGGCTCCTTGTTCCTCCCCCTATCTGGGTGCCATATGCCGCCCCCTCCTTATTTACCCTGGCCACCCCCTCCCCTCCGATCCTATGCCTCTCCTCCTCCCGAGTATCCTACTGTACCTCGTTAACTCCCCCCTTACTACTCGTGACTGGTCCTTCTCCCCCATCCGCTAAACTAGCCTGGCTCATCCTCCCTTCCTTCATGTCTCCGTTTAGTCCCTCCTTGCTTGTCGTGCTCCCCTGGCCTAAACCCTCAGCTCCCTTTAGTGTATCCTCCTTGTTCTTCTGGTCCTTCTCTTTGCCCTTTCCTCCCAACTGGTCCTTCTCCTTGTGCTTTCCTCCCTCTTTCCCCTGCCCCTCCTGCTCTGATTCACTGCTCCCCCCCATTTTCCTGCATTCCAGGTTCCCCTCTGTTCCTCCTGCTGTCCGGCCCCCACCTCCTGCCCCCCACTCCCTTTCCGTCACTAACCACCCCTGTCGTGGCTACATCACTGCCCTCATCCTCAAGCAGAAAAAGAGAATTGAAGCGGTTACTGAGTGTAAGGTCTGATCCACCTCCCCACCTTGCTTCCTTCTGTCCAGCCCCAGCCATTTGCCTACTTCCCTGAGAATGTTGTCCCTCCTTTGTGAGGGTCCCCAGTTACCTGCCTACTTCCTTGGTAGTGTCCTCCTTTTGGGCCCCCTCTGCCAGGGTCCCTATGTGACCCCTGAGTATTCTCCTGCACTTCTTTCGCTTTGCCCCTGCCCCCAGTGCTTGGTGCAACCCCGTGGGAGATTCCTTGCCCCTTCCCCAACCATACCTCCTCCCTTCCCCCAGCTGTCTCCTAATCCCCGCAACCTCCTCCCTAAGCTGTGCCAGCTGGTAGCACACTGGGCAACCACCGAACTTCCAAGCCCAGTGCAGTCTCATGGCTGCTCCACACCTTGTGCACCCCACCACCTTCCCAAAGATGCTGGCCCTAATGACGTGTGGTCCCATCCCCCTCCAAGTAGGTTTCCTTAGTTAAGCCACCAGGTTCCCCCTAGTCCAAGATACACCCCTACTGCCTAATCAGGTCACCCACTAATCCTAGATACAGTCCCACAGTAAACTGGTAACCCTGTTCCTAGGTGCAGTACAACAAAGTAAACTTGTAAGGGAAATGAACAACTCCCTAAGCTCCTCTCTCCCAGCCTTAAAATCCAACCCCCAGTGGCTAGAACTACATGAGCTGCACATGCAGCCTTTTCCTCCAGTTGCAGGGCAGGCGTTCCCCTATAAATTAGCAGAACCCTGGGGAGGGAGGGTGGGGAGGTGGTCTTGGGCCTACACACGACTCTCGAGAGAGTGCATCAGCCCTGTGTCTGCCCCTCCAAGCCCGGCAGCCAAAGAACCAGCCCCAAGCAAATCCCACCAGATGGGTTTTAAATCAGAAGAAATAGGCATCCACCAACGCAGCCTGTTACACAGAGAAACATCTAACAAATGAGCCCACTTACAGCCACCAAACCAGTTTTCAAACTTCCAACAGCCCCCAAAACAATACCCTGCTAGCCCCTTAGAAGTAAGAAAGAAAAGAAATAACCTTCTACCAAGTAAAATCCACAAGAAACCCTGTGAAAACATCAAGAAGCAGCTACTGTCCTGGAACACAACTGATCCTGTCCCCTTCCAGTTCCTTCAGGTTTATTCTAAACGGGTTAGGATAAATGAGATACTGTATCTGATTTCAGAAAAGTTAAGGATGGGGTCCCGCAGGGATCAATATTGGGGCCTTTGCTGTTTTCCCGTTATATTAACGAACTGCCCTCAATATGTAATGGATTCTCCTTGATTTTGTATGCAGACGACTCAGTATTTTATGTAACCAATAAAAATACTGATACGATTAAAACAAATTTATAAAGGGATTACAGTAAAATGACAGAATGGTTGAGATAATAGATTAGTCCTAAATAAGAAAAAAACAAAGGGAATGCTCTTTTGTATGCCTGCAAAGTTGAGGAGGTGGAGATGATTTTAAAACGGGTAATGATGGATAAAGTCTTGAAATGGTTACTGAATTTTGTTATCTAGGTGTGACTCCAGATAGTCCTCTTCTTTTTAAATCTCATTTAAATAACGTGACCAAACAGATACACAGAAGAACTGGTGCTTTATATATGGTAAGGAACTTTCTAACGGATGACACAAGGAAAATTGTTTATAGCATGTTTATTGCCTATATTGGATTATGGAGGGTTGATTTGGGAAGGGGTGTCTGAAAAGGTAAAACGGCAAAGATGTAGCCTCTACAATTCTGTATGTAGATTTGCCTTGAGGGCCAGACATAGGGAACATCATGTAAGCATTAATTACCGACAGAGGAGGCTCTGCCAGTGGATTAATGCCCGGGGGTTGGTCTGAGGGAGCCAGAGGGGTCCAACAGCCCAGCGGGCATTTATCGCCGGCAGAGCCTGACGCTGGAGGTGATTAATGCGCTTGTAACATAGGCTCGTTGCGGGAGCGATGAGCCTATGTTATCGGTGTGAACACCTTGCACCTGGCAACCCTATGGACAGAGGCAGAAGGAGACAGGTCGCTGAACAGAATCGCTTTTACACTTACAGTGACAGCACGTAGCACAACTGGTAAAAGGGCTCAGTCCTGCATCCAAGGATCGCGGTGCGGTGCAAAAGGTGCAGGGTGGCGGACAGCTGTGTAGTGCAAAGATTCAGGGCGCTTGCAGCCGTCTGGAGTCTGATATGCAGATTCTGTGGAGGTGGGCGGGTTGCAAGTCCGTGTGGCTCTGCGTCGCTCTCCAGACTACGTCATGCTGCTCTCCCTCTTAGAGGCCGACTGTCCTGCTGGAGGCAGGAGAACGTTACCACCCAGTGGACAGTCATGGTGTGGATCTGAAAGCTCTGGGCGGCAGGGGGCTGCTGGGTGACCCATGGTGCGGTGTCGGGCTGGATGTCGCCGTCCTCTGATTCAACTCTCGCAGGTCGGCTGCCCGCATTCACGGGGGTGTGCTTCTGGAGGCTGTGGATGGGCTGGCAGTGGGGGCTGCTGTGTTCTGTGGGTTGCTGGCCGGGGCCTCCTCTCCACTGCCTGCTGTCCTGGAGTGTGGCAGAGGATGAGGGCTCCGGCTGCTGTGTGGACATGGTGGTGGGCTGGGGGGGGCGCCTGATCCTGGTTTCTTGGCACTGGACAGCATGGACGACCACCTCTTCCGGTCAGATGTTGAGGGAGACCAGTAGCTGCGCAGGCTGGTCTCGCAGCGATGACCAGTGACAGACATGATCTCCCTGCTCGCCAGTCCGGCCTGGGACAGCATGGTCACTGCTGTACTCCTGATGCTGTGGTTGGTGTACCAGATGGAGAGCTGAGCGTCATCTGTAATTTGGGGTATGAGGGCACTGAGGTAGTTCTTGCCCATTGGTTGGCGGCTGTACCAGCAGTCCTCCTTGGGACCCAGCTGGTCCACTCTCCAAGGATGCAGGTACAGGGCCGGAGCATTGGGCGGGCAGCACTGTATGTACTTGCGGTACATTCCCACTAGACAGTCTCTGCTGCCAGGGCTGCCGTACAGTACGCCCCTCAGACTCTGCCGTGTGGAATCCCCCAGCTGCCCATGGTTCTTGGTCTGCTCGTTGGACAGCACCAGGAACTCGTTGCCCTCATCAGCCTGGACTATGAAGGAGTCCTGTCGCAGCTCTCTCTGCCCCTCCGAGCAAGACCCAGCTGTGTTTCGAACCACAGCCTGCGCACCAGTCCATGTGGGGTCTTGGGGCTCAGCCTGTCCCAACTGCAGATTTTCGCCAGGTCGGTGGCGCAACTGCAGATTTTCGCCAGGTCGGTGGCGCTGATACTGGGGTGGTGGCTAGCTGTGTCCTGCCCCGCATGCTGGTAGTCCTTCAGGATGGCAACGAACACATTGTTCGCCGCCACGAACTCACTGTCTGTGATAATGTTAAGGACTCTTTTATTTTGGGGGCCAGTCAGGTAGTGTTGCAGGCCGTCACGCAGTCCCACAAAGGAGCTGAGGCTGTATTGCTCCCTCTGCTCCCTCCGGACTGAGGCGTAAAACTGGCATAGCACTGCTGCCAACTTAGCTGGGGAGACAGTGTTGAGGTCCACCTGCTGTCCTGTGCCTCTCAGCTGGTCTGTGAAAACGTTAGAGGTCCAGGCTGTATTTTTGTGGGTGTTTGCCTCCACCCGTCGGCTCTCCAGGCCGTCCAGCTCCTCCTCGGTGACAGTGGCGTGGCGTGTGTGCTGCATTCCCCCCCGCTGCTGGTACTCGCTGTGGCAGGACCACTGCAGGTGCTGCTGGATGCAGGACTATCAGCCTCTCTTCTCTGCCTGGGTCTTTGCAGCTCTGTGTGTTGCTGCAGGGGCTCTCTCTCCACAGAGCCACTGCTCTCCTGCTCACACACTGCCACCTCACTGCTGGTGCATGTTCCTTTCTGCACCCTGCCATGTCCTGGGCCTGTGGTGCGCTGCCAGTGCTCCCCGGAGGTCTCCTCCACAGCTCTGGCACGCATAGCAGCACTGCCTTTTGAGCCCAGTTCTGCTGCTGGAAAGAGCAGTACTGTCTTAGGCTGCGAGGGCCTCTGTTTCCCCCGCACCTCCTTGACCCAGGGGCTGGGCTCCACTGCTGTGCTGCCTACAGCTTTGGGGATTTCTGTAATGGGGCTCACAACTGCCGTGCTGCTGCACTCAGTGGCGCCGGCGCTGAACTCCTCCTCCACCCATCGCGGGATGCCTCTCACTCCGCAGAGGGAGAACGTGGGAATGCAGCGGCCTGTCTTTCTGCTCTCGCTTTCTGGTTGCCGTGGAAGACTGCAGATGTGGTGAGTTGCGGGACTGTTACTGCTAACGTGGTGAGTTACAGGACTGTGCGCGGCTCTCGTCTGTCGCCCACTGGTGATGGTGCGGTACCTGAGAGGCGACCAGTAGTGTGCTGCGGCTCGCGAGTGCCGCGGGTGGCCTGAGGGGGTGGTGACGGAGTGGGCGGGTCCCCTCTACTGCTGTGGTGGCCACAGGTGGTACTAACCGAGCGGGCGTTACTTGTGGGTTAATCACAGCTCGGTTGGTGTCACCTGTGCCACTTCAGCCAGTGCCTATCCTCGCTGTCGCAGCTCTCTCCTGTGCTGTGTTACAATGTAGCTTATACAATACATTGGGATGGTCACCCCTGGAGCAAAGATAGCCTTCAGAAATCATGATCTTGCTTCGAGCGAGCTCTTGTAGTAGGTAATTACATAGAGGACTGACGCTGGCTGGTGGCAGGACCCCACGGAAAAATTTCTAGCTAGCAGTCCCTGGGGGACCGCTTCACATCAGGTGACCCGGCATCATGACGTCGGGTATAAAGGCGGTCCCAGGCGCCAGCCTTCAATTCTTTCCGCCGTCCAGTTGCGCTGCATCAGCGTTAAGTTCTTATCGCCAGTCCTGTTACTTGGCCGGTTTTTCCAACAGGTTTTCAGTATAGAATTTTATTCTTTTATCGTCAGGTGAACGTCGGTTTATGTCGTCCCCTTCAAAGAATAAGTGTGACTCGTGCGGCGCCCAACTGCCTCACAAAGACGGTCACTCCCTCTACCTTTTCTGCTTAGGCCCCGACCACGCGGTCGACTAGTGTTCGCACTGCCTTCGTTTCAACGCGGCCACCCACAGACGACGCTAGCAGTTCCTCGAAGCCCATCTCCTCAAAAAGATGTCCGCGATGGAGAAGGAGTTGAAGAAACTTCGGCAGGCGTCGACCTCCCCTGAAGGGCATAAGAAGCGGGACAAGGAAAGGCACCGGCAGAAGGCCCCCTACTCTGTGACTCCGGCCGGGGTCGCGGGCAAGGTAACATCCCCTCCGGGGGATCGCCCAATGGCAGCTTCCAAGGCTTTGGAGGAGGCGTCAGCCCGCCCATCGGGTTCGCGTTCGAGCCCGCCGGCTGTCTCCGGGCAAAAGGAGACTCTAGCCCCCAGTATCGCCGCAGGCCTGCGGCCTACTGCTGCGGGCACCTCCCTTAAGCCGGATGTCGGCTTCTGCGACGTACGCCGGGAGAAGGCCGCTAAGACGCTCGACCCTTCGGGGCGGCGCACGGCAGTGTCCCCCTCGGACCGGGCCTCCTCCCATACTCGGCCCACCTCCGACGAGGGACCCCCAAAGTCCGGCGTCTGCCGGGATTTGGCCCATAAGCCACACGTTGGCTCCTCCGACGTGCGCCGAGCCTCGGAGCCTACGGCAGACCCTGTCGCGTCTGTCGTTCCAGGCTCCCCGCAGCCTTCGCTGCCGTCAGGGGAGCCCCAGTCCCCCCTGCCCGACCCCGGGGATTTTTCCCCTCCATCCCCAGACGAGGCTCGGGACCCTGGGCTACCATCCGATCCTCTTCCTGAAGAGCCGGATCTGACGCCGGCTCCCCTGACGCCGGCCCCGGAGCTGGCTCTTCCGATGCTGGCCCCGCCGACGCCGGTTCCGATACTGGCCCCTCCGACGCCGGCGGATATTCCTCTTCCATCGGGCCCTCCGCCCCACGGGCCTATCCCGACTGATCCACCCGTGGCGTGCCTCCCGACTGGGCGTCTGCTCCGGCAGCTCCTCCAGTGCCTGGGCATCCGCCTGTTGTATCCGGCGCTGGTTTTCCCAGGTCTGCAGTATCCTGCGCCACAGTACCCGGTGCCGACTCTTTGTTCGCGGTACCAGATACCCGCAGTACCCAGCTCCGGTATACCGCAGTCAAGTTACGGATACTCCCCCACGGATTTCCTCCCAGACACCTATCCCTCTCCTCCTCCTCCACCATCCCCAGGCCGCCGTGGATCTTCAGGAGACTCTTGCCTCCTGGTGGGCTGAGCCAAGATCCGCTCACCAAGGAAGTCGAGAGCATCTGCAGCGACGGTGCCACCGCTCCGCGCGCCCCAGACGGCACACTCCTCTCCTCTTCTGGATTCCTGGGCTTTACCCTCGGGATCCAGAGAGGGGCAGGACACGCGCTCTGGGATTCCCCCCAAGGAACCCGTTCCTCCCCCTAGTCGAGTTAGGGAGTCTTACTCTGCTTCAGATTCTTCCTGTTCTCTCTCGGACTCCTCCGATGGATGTTCCTCCGGAGGATCCTTCCTTCACAGAGTTGCTCAGGAAGATCCAGGAGGTCCATCAGTGGCACTCCTTAGAGCCAGATCCTCAATGGGTTAAACTCGCCGACCATCTGGACTTACCCCTTAAGGCTCCTACCCATGTGCCACCCTGGATCGAGCCGCACGCCCACCTTGTTTCAACGATTTGGAAGCAACCGTCTGCTTTAGCCCCACTTCCCAGGAAGTCGGAACAGGCTATACCAGGCACTGGAGGGTGTAGATGTTTTAGACTCTCACCCCTGTGCAGACTCAGTTGTGATTAGCGTTTCTCACAGCCGGTCAGCACACCCGAAACACTTGAGCTCATTTCGCCCGGATAAGGAATCTCGCCTTCTGGATCAGTATGGAAGGAAGATCTACGCTTCTTCCACACTGGGGATTAGGGCCTTGAACTATGTAGCACATATGGGGAATTACCAGAAGGCCGTCCTTACCCAGGCGGAATCTAAGATTGACTCTTTGACTGACTCCCAAGTCAAGCAGGAGTTGGCTGACCTGGTCCGTTCTGCTCGTTCGGCCAGTCGTCATATTTTGAGGATGACCTACGACGCAGTGGACACCGCAGGATGGAGTTCTGCCTTTGCCGTGAGTCTTCGGCGTCATGCATGGCTCCGTGTGTCAGGTTTGGTCCCGGAGGTGCAGTCAGCGATCCAAGAAGCACCTTTCAGGGGTTCTGTGCTTTTCGGTGGTGATGTCAAGGATATCATCACTGATTTGTAGGAGAAGGGGACGGCCCTTAAATCTGTTGATTCAATGTACCGTCCCCATCCCCCACAGCGCCGTCCCTTTCGCAGACGCAGCCGGCCTCAAGCGAAACCTCAGGGAAGGCGGGCCACTAAACGTCGGGCCCCCACAGCTGCCAGGCCCCACCGCCCAAAAAAGCAACGGGTGCCCCAGCTGCGGCGCTACCTCACACCACCTGACTCCTTCCCTCTCCCACCGCCTCCGGCAGCCCCGGAGGAACCGGTAGGAGGGAGGTTCTCCTGCCACCTTCCGGGTTGGGAGATAACATCGGATTCATGGGTGCTTCAGATCATAGCAGAGGGGCACTCCATAGAGTTTCTACAGAAACCTCCGCGTCACCCCCCTCTGGACTCCGCTTACTCAAGGGACCATCTTCCTTTGGTCAGGGAAGAAATGTCGGCACTCCTTGCGAAACAGGCTATAGAACCCGTCCCCCCCCCTCACCTCAGCGGGACTGGTTACTATTCCCACTTCTTCCTTGTACCGAAGAAGACAGGAGATCTCAGACCTATTCTCTATCTCAGCTCTCTGAACCTGTATGTGGAATACAAGAGGTTCAGGATGCTTTCCCTTCAAACCCTTTTGCCCCTGCTTCGGCCGGGCCAATGGCTTTGTGCACTAGATATACAGGATGCGTACCTGCACATCCCCATTTGCCCTTCGCACCGACAGTACCTCAGGTTTGCGTTCCAGGGGGTCCACTACCAATTCTGGGCTCTCCGGTTTGGTCTTTCCTCGGCCCCCCGAGTCTTTACCAAATGCCTGGCGGTGGTAGCGGCCCACCTGCGTTCCTTGGGAGCTCAGGTTTTTCCCTACCTGGACGACTGGCTCCTGGCGGCCTTGTCCAGGGAGGAACTCCTGCATTGTCTCTCCCTCACCCAGCAGGTTTTCACTGGCCTGGGTATTAGCCATCAACCATTCCAAGTCTCACTTGGTGCCTTCACAGAGGCTCCAGTTCATCGGGGCAATTCTCAACACATCACTGTGCAAGGCCTTTCTGCCTCCGGACAGGGGGCCTTCCTCCAGTCACAGATTTCCCTCCTGTCGGAATGCAGGAGGGTCCCGGCGAGGTCAGTGCTTCGTCTACTGAGGCTTATGGCGGCGGCCATCCTAACGGTTCCGCGCGCGCGCGCCTCAACATGAGAATCTCTCAGTGGACTCTCCGATCTCAATGGGATCAACGGGTAGACGATCTAGATCATCTAGTTCTGATCTCCTCGCCGATGGTAAGAGACTTGCAATAGTGGATGGCTCGTGAGAACCTATTCCGGGGGGTCCCCTTTTTTCATCCTCCTCCCGATCAGACTCTGACCACGGACGCCTCAGGCGAAGGTTGGGGAGCCCATCTGGGTCTTCACCGAACCCAGGGCCTACACTCAAAGATGGAGATTGTTCTCCATATCAACGTGCTCGAGCTTCGAGCAGTGCTGTATGCTCTCTAGGCCCTTCACCAATTCTTCCTTCCCTGTCAACTAGCTGTCCAAACGGACAACATGTGCGTGGTGTGGTACATCAACAAGCAGGGAGGGACTCGGTCCTACCCGCTGTGCAGGGAAGCGATGAGGGTTTGGGATTGGGCAACGCTTCACAACCTTCACCTCACGGCGATCCATGTTCCGGGAGTCGACAATGTCCTGGCAGACAAACTGTCGCTCGTCGGCTCTACCACACGAGTGGGAATTGGACGAAAAAGTTGTAAAAAGCATCTTCCAGATTTGGGGGACTCCTCAGATAGACCTGTTGGCTTTCTCCCAAAGCATAAAACTTCCAATCTTTTGCTTTCTCGCTCGTTCCAAATGAGGGCAGCTTTCTGGAACGGCGCTCTATTTCTAAGCTGGAAGGACAGATTCGGCTCATGCTTTTCCCCAATTCCTTTGGTCTCTCGTGTGTTACAGAAGTTGGCTTTATAAGGAGCGAGAATGATTCTGATCACTCCTTTATGGCCCAGGCAAATCTGGTTCTCTCTTCTACAACAATACTCAGAGGTGGTTCCTCTTTCTCTTCCTTTATCTCCAGGATTGCTGACCCAGGATCAAGGGACCCTGGTCCATCCGGGACTCAAGTCCCTTCAACTTCATGCATGGCTCCTGCAGACCTAGCTCAATCTCGTTTTGGCGTTTCTCCTAAGGT
Source organism: Neoceratodus forsteri (assembly GCA_016271365.2). Lineage (NCBI taxonomy): Eukaryota > Metazoa > Chordata > Ceratodontiformes > Ceratodontidae > Neoceratodus > Neoceratodus forsteri. The sequence goes on along the minus strand of CM028135.1, from coordinate 927,195,584 downwards.
GGCCGAGATTCTGGTGGAGGCTAGAAAACCCTCCACTAGGTCCACCTACGCCATGAAATGGAAAAGATTTTCTGTCTTGGCTGCGGCCAGGAACGTGGAACCCTTTTCCTGCCCTGTGACCATTCTGATTGAGTACATGCGTCATCTTTTTGACCTTGGTCTCAGACACTCCTCTTTGAAAGTCCATATGGCGGCTATTTCAGCCTACCATGTCCCTTTCACTGACAAGGCATTTGCCCAACTGGAGGTATCCAAAACTTTCCTCAGAGGGGTCCTTCATCTCAGGTCCCCTGTCCGGATTCCAGCTCCCCCATGGGACTTGAAATTTGTTCTCGAGAAACTTACCCTTCCTCCTTTTGAGCCTGCGGCTTCCGCAGACTTGAAGTTTTTATTGTGGAAGACGCTCTTCTTGGTGGCCATTACTTCTGCTCGCAGAATTTCCGAGCTCCAGGCCCTGATGTGCAAAATCCCTTATCTGATTTTTCACAAAGAACGAGTAGCTCTTCGCACGAATCCTAAGTTTCTCCCGAAGGTGGTAGTGGAATCTACCTTGAATCAGTCTATTGAATTACCTGCCTTCTTCACGCAGTACTCCAATCAAGGGGAATACCTGCTCCATACCATGGATGTTCACAGGATCCTGAGGTACTACACCGGTAGGACGAAGGATCTCAGAAAGACTGATCAGCTGTTTCTCTTTTGCTCACAAAAGAGAAGGCAATGCTGTCTCTAAGCAATGCCTATCAAAATGGTTGGCCCATTGCATCACTTTCTGTTATGACAAGTACAACAAGACCCTACCGGGTCAAGTCAGAGGTCACTCCACTCGTGGAGTAGCAGCCTCTGCGGCTTGTTTCAAGAACTTGTCTGCGGCAGATATCTGTGCTGCCGCCACTTGGACTTCAGTCCATACCTTTACTAAACATTACAGTTTGGACTTTGCCTCTCGCCGTAGAGCAGGTTTCGGTTAGCTGTCTTGCAAGGCCTCCTTTCTTGAGACCTGCTAGACTACTGGCTACTTTTTGGAGTAGTTCCTCCTCCCAGTGCCTTTCATTTTTTCCAGTCTGCTTGGGATTTTGTCCTATATGTAATTACCTACTGCAAGAGCCCTCTCGAAGTAAGATAGTACAGTTACGTAAGAACTTACCGTAACAGTAGATCTTCGAGAGAGGCTCTTGAAGTAGGTAATCCCTTACCGCCCTCCATCCCCCTAGGCTTTTTCAGCTCCTTTTCCATTGAGGGAAATGTGTGCTTCTCTCTCGTCTGGGCCTTCCGGGCCTGTGGCGGGAAAGAACTGGAAGGCTGGCGTCTGGGACCTCCCCTTTATACCAACGTCGTATGGCGCCGGTCAGCTGACGGAGCGGTCCCTGCCAGGGACTGCTAGCTAGAAATTTTTCCGTGGGGTCCTGCCGCCGGCCGGCGTCAGTCCTATATGTAATTACCAAGTGCAAGAGCGCCTCTCGAAGATCTGTTACGGTAAGTTTTTACATAACTGTACTTTTTGTGCATAAATCACTTTATAGTACTGTATACAACTCTACGAAAACATTTTTTAGTCTAATAATTAATTCTGGACAGCTTAGATCTAGTTCTTTTGTTTTTGTTGGTACATCCATTCTGTAAAACTTTAAAAATCAAAAATCCTTTAAATATAGTGCTACGGAAAGTTGGAGTAAATTGCTTGATGAACTAAGAAATGTTAAAAGGTTAAACCTTTTAAAATACTATCAAAAAGACTCTGGCGATTTATAAATCTATTTAAAAGTATATATATATATATATATATATATATATATATATACTGTGCGTATGTATGTATATGTGTGTGTGTGTGTGTGTGTGTAAAATCTGTTTTAGAATTATAGCACAGAAATAGTATGGTATTGTATGTAGTATTGTGGAGTTTGTTTTAACGTGCCTGTTTGTATAAAATGTAATACTGATTGTGAGTATTGTTTTTTTTCTGGGTCAGGTCTGAAAAAGGGCCATGTGGCCAAGTGCTTTTTTTACCTGGTTAACAAAGCTTTCAAATAATAAAAAAAAAACTTAGTGGACAATAGACAAAGTGCAGACAAAATATTAAATCAAACATCAAGTTCATACTGGTTGGGGAGTTTGTTTCCTCCTAAAGTATAGTAGGTTGGAACTCAGCCTGCAGCGTAACAGAAGAGAATATGAACCGGGGAGGGAAGGCAGTATGTATTACATTTGAAGTTCTCCTAATATTATGTTTCCCTCTCTGCCTGTACAAAGCCGGTTTGATCCGTTAGAATTAGGATCAGTATTTAAACAGAAGTCTTTATCTTTAGGCATACCTTTTCTGATCAGTATTTCTTCCCCCCCGGCCCCCATTAAAAACACAGTGGCTCCACCCTCCTAGGTCCTCCCTTGCCTCATTGGCTTATCTCTAACTCTGCACTGAGCTGACAATTAACTTGCGGTGTAAGTGGTCCCAAATTGCTGTGTTTTGCACTCCACACTCTGGCCTGATCTAACTACCTGCTGCTTAAGCTCACAGTATAAACTAAATTACTATAATGACCCTACAATTCATACTGTATCTTCTTGTGGTCACACTACCACTATTCCACTTGTCCATGCCTACAGCTCCCCAAAACAAAACTACCCCCTCCAACTTTGTACCACAAGATTACCACTACTCTAATCTCCTGCTACTTCCTGCCCCCTGCTGTGACCCCCAATGCTACTAAATAGGATCTGGGTCCACATGCTTTCCCAGGTGCATATGAAATGCCACCTTCACCTACTTGCCCGTCCGTGGTTCCTTCTTGCACCGCAAGCCCTGGTATTTTCTCTTAGTTGCTATCCTGCTCTCAGGAGATGTTCACCTAAATCCAGGACCAACTACTGTTCTACCTGACATGGTTAGTAATGCTAAAGGTTTTATTATTGCACACCACAATATCAGGAGCCTTGCACACAATCTGCAGTAGCTGAGCTTGAATCCTGGGCCACCCTCTACAAGCCTGATATTATATGCCTAACCGAAACATGGCTAAAACCATCCATACCTGATTTTGTGTACTCCCTTCTCTGCTATAACCTATTGAGACTTGACAGAGCTGCACTCAAAAGAGGGGGAGGGACAGCTGTCTACTTTAGGGATCATCTTGATGTGTCTACCGTAAAATCATCTATTTTATGTCAGTGTGAGGCATTTCATGTCCTGCTCACTCTTGGTACCAAAAAACTTCACACTGTGTGTGCCTATAATCCCCCAACCAGTGGACAAATAGTACTGAATGAGTTAGTGGAACAAACCTCATGCCTTGCAAGGAGATACGAGGTACTTATACTTTGGGACTTGAACATTAATTGGCTAGGCTGTAGCCAAACCACAATAATGACCAAGTTGCAGAGTTATAACCTGCTCCAGCTTATAACTGATCCTACCAGAAACATTCCTCACTCAAACGCGAGCACGCTTACATACTGGATAATGACCAATCGCCCTGAAAATGTAATTACCTCTGGTGTTCTACCAGATGCCATCACTGATCACTCCCCAGCATACTGTATTTGGGGCAAAAGGAGGCCTACCCAGATGGGGCCTCGTTTCATTACCTTCCGCAATTATGCAAACTTTAACCCTCAGTTTTTTCTGCACGACGTTGCCACTACTGATTGGTCCTCCATTCTTAACATCCAGTGATGCTGAGACTGCCCTTAATTTGTTCTTGCAACAATTCCTAGTGCTCCAGGATAGGCACTGCAAACTTGTAACCTGTTGGGTAAGAAATAGGCAAACCTGCTGGTTGAAATATGACCTACTAGCTAAACTCAAGCTAAGGGACAAAAGCTGGCTCTGTTATAAAGAACTCAGGGCTAGCCTCTGACCTCACTATCTACAGGGCTGTGCGAAATGCCTGCAAAAAGGACATCAAAAAAGCCAAGAGCTCCTACTGCAAGGACCTACTAACCAACTCCTGTGGTGACCCAAAAGAATTTTGGTCCCATATTAAATCCTTTCTTGGTTCTAATCTGGCATCCACTCCTAATGATATGTCACTTGATGGGGTGCATTGTAATAATCCCAGTACCATTGCCCACTTATTTTAACAATTGATTCTCGGACTTGACCAACTACACCGCCTCTTTCCCTGTCGAACCGAGCGTACCACCCAGCCAGGTGTAAACGGTACACACTTTTTCGAATCTGTCACAAGACATGAAATGCTTAGATTGCTAAACATTATCCAGGACTGCGCAGCAGCTGGCTCTGACAATCTAGAACCCAAGCTCCTGAAGATTGCAGCCCGTTGTATCGCTGCTCTCCTAACCAGGATTTTCATGCTCTCCCTGTACCAGGGCTACATCCCTGACATATGGAAAGTAGCTAGGATTACCCGTTTTTAAAAAAGGAGATGGTAAAGATTCCCCAAACTACAGGCCTATTGCCATCCTGTCTGTCCTAAATAAAATTCTTGAAAAACTTGTAGCTACCCAGACAATTGACTTCCTACAGAAGCATGATCTTCTTATCCCTGCCCAGCATGGTTTTCGCAAAGGTTGTAGCACCTCTACCGCCCTTCTTAAAATCACGTCAGATACACTAGTGGCTATGGACTCCGATCTTCTTTCCAGGGCAATTTTCATTGATATGACTAAGGTGTTTGATTTAGTTGATCACGCCATCCTTCTAGCCACCCTTGGATCACTAGGCTTTTTGTCTAATGTTGGAAGGTGGTTCCGGAACTACCTATCTGATAGGTCCCAAATCGTGAAATACAACTCTACCCTCTCGGACAAAACCACGATCAACATTGGGTTGCCGCAAGGATCCATCTTTGGGGCCCCTGCTTTTCTCTCTTCTCATAAATAACCTCTCTACCGACCTCCACAGGACAACCTCCCTGTTGTATGCAGATGACATTGTTCCGTATGCTAGCGCAAATAGCATTGCCGGCAAACATTATCTACTCTCGCTTGACTTCTAGCTAATACAGGGAGTGGCTGTTTACTCACAAACTTGTACTAAATGAGTCTAAAACACAAGCAATGCTCTTTGGATTGAATGCGAAACTCAAACATGCCCATACTAAATTTAAAGTCACCTCCTTAAATGGATCAGTAGTTGGGGTAGTAAATTCATTTAAATATCTAGGAGTCATCCTTGATCCATCCCTAAATTTCGACTTACACATCAATCAGATCTGCAGACTGGTCAACTCCAAACTTGTAATAGCCTACCGAACCAGCTGTGTGCTCACTCTCTCAGCAAGGCTTGCCATTGCCCGTGGCATGCTCCGACCACCACTTACATATGGTGCCAAAACATATGCCTCTACATGCAAGTCAGCCCTTAAATGTGATGTCGCGTATAGCAACATAAGTCACTATGCATCCTCTTCACACTGACTGAAATACCACCATCCTCTATTCTGACCTGGGCTGGCTTCCTCCTACAGAACTAAGGCATCATGCTTATGGCTCTATCATTGACAATATGGTTCGCCTATAAGTACCTAAATCCCTGGCAGGCCTCTTCCAAAACCTGTCACCTTGCTATGGGTTGCAGTCTGCTGATCAAGCTCCCGTCTTCACTCCAGACACAATACCACGTAAAGGTGCTAGTGCTTTTGCCTGCCATGCCTCCAAGTACTGGAACTCCCTTCCACTAGCTTTGTGCCGATCACTATCTCGTGCGTCGTTCATAAAAGGGTTGCGTAATTATCTTGATACTTCCCACAGGTGTTCCTGTTTCAAACCTCCCTAGCGCTCTCCTTCCTGGCCTCAGCTCTCTTTGACATTTTACTGATCTGCCCCTCTATATGCAACGCACTTCTCTACCTATCTGACCCATCTCCCACCTTGCTTCACTCTCATCCCCTTTTCTTGTGTCTTTACTTTTATCACTTACTATTATCCCTCCCCAAGTTAACTATTTTCAGGCCCTTATCAGCACTAAAATGTTCAGCTTGTCATGTTTCCTTGAACAAGTTGTGGCATAGTTTTTAGTTATTGCATGGTTCCTGTTTTATTTCTTCCTACACTGGTATTGCAACCTCCTTATTATATAGCTTCTTTTGTAATTTACTTGTGTGCTATTGTAAACTGTTTTCTGTACCTGTATTGGAATGTCCTCCCTGTTTTGTTATCGTACCCTCCTGGGTCGAGACCGAAACTAGTCATTGCTATGGCTAGTGCACTTACCTGGTAAACAAAAACTAAATAAAATAAAGGGAGGACAGGCCCCAACCTTGCCACCAACACCCTGGCCAGGACTTTGTAGTTTGCCGTGAGCAGTGATATAGGATGGAAACAGGCACGCAGCGAGGGATCCTTGCCAGGCTTTGGGAAGACTGTTATGGTGGTTGCCGTCATAGAAGGGAGGGGCAGTATCCCCCTTTCCAACCCCTCCCGCAGTACATCAAATAATGGCTGTATCAACAGTGTGTGAAAGGCGTTGTAGAAATCAGTAGGTAGCCCGTCTGGGCCTGGAGCCTCCCCCCTCCCCCCACTCAGTGATTTAATGGTTGCTAGTATTTCTATGTTAATTAGGGGGGTGTCTAGGTCCATAGCTGTATCCGGGGATATCACTGAGATTGGAGCCTTAACAAAAAAGTTCTACATCTGTTGTGTTGTTGGGGAGACCTCAGAGGTGTGTAAGCAAGCAATAATGCCCAACAGGGTGGGCGGTATTGCCGATACCGCCCACCCTGGAGGGCATTATTGCGCTTAGAAAATGGGCATCGTTGTAAATTTTAATTAAGTAGTAAGAAAAAAATTAGTTTGTAAATAAACACAAAAGGAAAAAAAATACATATTTTTGATGAAATAGTCCCTCAGTTTGTGCTGTAACATCTACTGCTGCAGCCCCCCCCCAGCCATTCCCTTCTAGTTATCCTCTCCCCCTTCCAGTACCATATCAAGAGATGGAGTTCATTGTAAACTTTAATAATTTTGTTGGTTGCCATGGGTTTTTGTGCTTACTTTGAAGAATGTCAGTTTTCTTTCCTGTAAGTCTCCCCCACGTCGCTAGCGCGGGTTGGAAGGCTGTTTGTGTTTGTCAAGTAACCTTGCGTGAACCTGCATCCCATAACCAGGAAGTGGAGACTCAGAAAATGAACGACCGAGGGTGAAAGTCATGGGAGTTAGAGTGAGACAAAAAATATTGCAGGGGAGAGCGAGGGACAGAGGATTCAAGTAAGAAATTTTTTTAATACTTTTGAACCTCTAGACTGGCATGGCAGGTGGGGGACGGTAGCGCAATAAGTCTGTCAGTTAGAGAGGGCAGAAACTGGTGGCTCGACAGATGTCAACTTGGGGTGCCCAAAGATATTTTTCTGTAATGGGGTATCTCAAATTGGCACGTCTTTCGAAGCGGGTGTCTATCATAACTTAATGTACCCCCCTGTTATAGCTCTCAGCCAATCAGACAGCTGATAGTGTTTGTCCCATTTTCTAAATTGTAATAAAACCTCCCAAATTAGCTCCTATCTGGGCGGTGGATGTTCTCTCACCTCCAGCTGTCTGCAGTTGATTAATGGTCCTTTCCCCCCTCGCTTCTCAGTTGACAGGCCAGGAATCTGCCTCCCCTATCACCATCAAAGTAGGCCCCCGTTCCTGTCAGCAAGATGGATATTTCTATCTGTGTTGTGCTTAGGAGATTACATCTCAATTTCATTTTCTGTATTGGCTCTATATAAAGGCTGGGTGGGCCTTTTCATGTGGGCTTCCTCGCAGGCCTTTATCTTATGTCTAAGATGCTGAACCTTTTGATGTACTAACCACCTCCTATGTGCTGAGTATAAAATGACCTGTCCCCTGATGTATGCATTCAGGGCCTCCCATCTCGCAGCATGCGATATTGGATATTGGCCCCTCCTTGATTTGTATTTCAGAAAGTCCCCAAGTGTATTATTCACAAATATAGAAAAGTGTGCGTCTTTTAATAATGGGTCCAGGTGCCAAGTCCTTTGAGGGGGAGGTCCCCAACCCCCCAATTCCATGGGCACATCAAGACGTGTGTACTCAGAAACCAGGATTGAGGAATAGCAGGCGTGCCCCATGCTGCAGAGGAGGGAGGCACTGACCCGCACCAGGTCCAGCCTGGCATAAGAAAAATGTGCATGCGAATAAAACTATAGTCATGGCTGGTCGGGTTCTGGTTGTGCCACACATCCACCAGAGCAAAGGTGTCTGCCAACTCTCCCAGTGCTGCAGCATTACGTGACATTTGCACTGGGGCAGAGTTGGACCTGTCTAAGGTTGTATCTTTTAACACAGTTCTAGTCCCCTCCCAATATCAAGGACGGGGAGGATCACATCCAGTGACAATTTTTGGAAGAAACCCAGGTATTCTATGTTGGGGGCGTCGTCAGACCCACCGACACAGGACCCCGTTATATTGGCCAAATGCATCACCCCGGGTTCTTCAGCTCTTTGTGCATCTTTACCCTAGTGCCAGGCGACCATATGGATACACCTCTAGCTGTTGTGGAGAAGCACTCTGATACCCACTGCCCACCCATACTTCCCTCCGTCTTATTTTATTTTAGTCTTTGGTAACCGGGTAAGGCCCACTAGGCACAAGTGCCTGTTTCTCTCTCCTTGCTGGTCTCTGGGCTTCATAACTACCCAGACGATTTTTTTTTCCCCCCCTGGGGCAAAGACACCTTAGGGAGCATTTCTTCCCGTCGACGAGCGCTTTGAAGGGATCAAGACTGGTCTGAATTCTGCCGTGCCTTGAAAAAGAGTGAGGAAACATCCCTACTTCAGTCTGAAGGGGAACCTGCTCGTTAGCCCCTGCTTGAAGGAGACTAGTAATTGGTTGAGCTTTGCCGAGACTGTAATTGCTTGGGACATTGCCAATCTACTGGTAGAAATTGGCCAGGGAACCAAGTGAGGCCAATCATGGCTTTGAGTTGAATTTGTTTCGGAATCGGTGATGTACTATGCTCCGAATCTCCTTGTGCGTCTTGGTAAGGACCCATTTGCCCTCCACTCGAGGATGAGTCGGAGATCTTCACTGCGGCTTTTTGTTGCTGCCCCCTCAGGTGCCACCACATCCTCCCCAGTAGTTACACTGGTTACAGGAGGAGAACCCTCTAATTTTTTTTTTTTCTTGAAGAAGTCTCATTGACCTATATCCCTGCTCCCCATTCTGGCTAAACTGCAGGAGCACATTGTCCTCTCCCAACTTACCCCCTTTCTTGACTCCTCCTTTTTCACACCTTACCAGTCTAGATTTAGGAAGGCGCACTCCACCATCACATCACTCTTAAGGCTCACAGATACCATCCTCACTGGAATGGAACATGGTCACACCACCTCAGCTATCTTTATCGACCTTGCCAAAGCCTTCGATACCATCTCACACCCCCTTTTACTGTCCTAACTCTACTGCGCCGGAATTTCAGGAGCAGCCACCGGCTGGTTCCAGTCCTATCTGGCAGGCAGGTCACAAGCGGTGAAAATAGGCGCTTGCTCTTCTGCCTCCCTCCCTGTCACCTCCGGGGTCCCTCAGGGATCGGTCCTTGGCACATTACTGTTTTCCGTATTTCTAAATGACCTGCCCTCAGCTTGCACACGCTCACTCATTCATATGCATGTCGACGACACTGTCTTGTTCTCATCTGGTCCCCCCCACCTCTGATGCAGCCGCTAGACTCCAGGAGGATTTTAGTGCTGTTCAGCTTTGGTTACGCTCAAACCAATTTTTCCTTAATCCAAAGAAAACTGTCTCTCTAACTTTTGGGATGCGGCAATGACTCTCCCGCCTCTCATCAACCCCCACTTTCCATACCATTGACTGGTCCCCCCCTGCAAGACTGCACGTCTTTCAGATACCACTGGGTCTGGCTGGATCAGAACCTAGACTTTTCTGCTCATATCGACTCAATCCACAAAAAAATTCATCCCAAACTGAGTGCTGTATTCTGAAACAGGGCCTGTCTCCCTTTACTTGCCCGCAAAGCACTCGTGCAGAAAATGATCCTCCCAATTTTAGACTACGGGGATGTAGTCTACACTTCAGCCGCTAAGATAACCTTAACCCGTCTCGATCCCCTCTTCCCCTCCTTCTGCCATTTTGCCCTTGACTGTCCACCAGCGACACATCACTGCACCCTTTACAAGTCACTTGACATGATGTCACTACAGGAATGGAGACAGGCCCACTGTGCCAAGGTTACAGCTAAGTTCTGGGCACAGTCCCTCCCCTCATACCAGAGTCTGCCCTGCACTGACTCCAGGCTCCTTCATGTCCCTTGCATGTCCACATCTAAGGGCCAAGCTGCCTTCAGCTTCCGTATGCCAAAACTGTGGAACTCCTTGCCAAGAGACATTGCGCACGCAGGCAGCTCTCAGCACCTAAACTATTTCCTCAAGGTGCATTTCTCCCCCACCTGCTCATGCACCTAACCCTTTTCCCATCTTGCTGCTCCCATCCACCAGTTGCACGGATTTTCAGACTGGCATCTCAAATAGGTATTAAATGCAATACAAATGTATGCTAGGTGTCTTAGTCTCCACAGGGAGTTGTAGTTTAAATTGTTGCTGCTACTCCGATCTCCCACCTACTGTAACCGGATGGGATATCTGCTCTGTAGCCTATTTGTACAAAAGCTGCCTCTGTGTATTAAATGTATTGTATTAGTATTATTGTACTATATTTTTCTGCTTTGTTACTGTTCTGTATATTTCTAGGGACATGGATATGTTCAATCCACACTTCACGGCAGGTTCCTTGCTACTTTAAATCTTGCCGGAAGGTCTTCAAGCTGGCTCCTCCCACCCATCCGGAGGTGAAAGAGTTAACTTTCCATGCCAGGCATGGAACTTTGAGCACGAGCTCGGTTGAAAACTCTGTCTGTTGTTCTTCAAACTCAAACTGTCAGATTCTTTACTCCGCCTCACTGAACAGTCGCTCCGGAGATTTCTCCTTCTGGTCAGTTCATTTTGTCGGTTGAAGTATTAATTTTTCGTTTTTTTAACCAAATTTAAACCGCAACCGATTGGTTCAAGCTCTGTCTGTGGTATTGTAAGTACTAGATAGGTTTTACATTTACTTTCTGTGTGGAACTTGTAAACGGTATCGGTTCGGTTTGAACCGATCAGGTTGTTGTAAATGCATTAAATCTGTCTTTAGAGTGCGGTTCCTGGTTCTTATCAGTTCTAAAAAAAAAAAAAAAAAACCTTAGTTTCATTACGTTTTTCCACGACCAGTAACCGGCCAGAATCGATAAGAGAGTCTTGTTACGGATTGCCATAAACGGCAAGTTTTGGTTAGGCTGGCACTATGTCTGAGAAACCCAAAAGAAAAACCGAGCCCACTGGGTTTCAACACTGCAGTGTTTGTGGAAGCCTTTGCCAAGGCTGACCCCCACCCTGTGTTGTCTGGGGTTTGACCACCTCAATGCAGACTGCCAGATTTGCAAAATGTTCCTGCAGCTACCCTGGATAAGAGGTTGGTAGGCTCCAGGGGAAAGAGAGGCCAAGAGTCCGCTGACCTGGATGGCCAGCCGGTTCGGTTGTAACGAACGGGAGGGAATACCTCTGACCAGGCTGAGACTTCCTCAGGCAAAGGAGAGCTGACTCGGAGGAGTCTGTTCCAGCAAAAGGACTAGAAAATCAGCAGGTGTGGAGCCAAAATTTCCATCTCCAACCGCTGAAGAAATAATAAGCGATTAAAATTGTCCAGTCGCTTTCCCGGTTCCGACCGAACCGGCACCATCGGAAATGAAGCGTACGGTTAAATTGGTTCCACGGTTCAAGAATATGATTTAGAGAATTTTATGAACGGAGGAGGGGAGGAGGAGTATGAGGAGAGGAATGTGGATTTGAAAGTCTGGATGTGCCCATTGAAACGGACATCTCCCCAGACAGACCTTCAGGAGTGTCTCCCACTAGGCTTTCTGAGTCCCCCCCTCTCATTTTATGTTTTATAAAAAAGTGGCTGAAACCCTCCAGTTCCCTATGGAGGAAGCTGTGGATGATCAAGAGGAGCCTGACTATGTAGAAATGATGGATATCCCAGAGTCTAGGAGACTGTCTGTTCCTTTGCATAAATATTTTGGGAATCAGACAGTAAAAAATTATAAACTCCTCACACTATACCTCCTGTGGATAAAAGAATGGACAAGAGGTACACATTGTCAGGCTCTGATACGGAGTTCCTTACACAATGCAGCCATGTTGGGGTAGTGCAGGCTGCAGCCTGTGACAAGGCAAATATTCCCTTGACTTCACACCCCCCCTGACAAGGACTCCAGGAGGGTTGATGCCATGGCAAAGAAACAGTATATGGCAGCATCCTTGGGACTCAGACAGACAGATTATATGGCTTATGTTGCTAGATAACAGAAATCTAGATGGGATACTGTTATGGCTCTAGCAAAACAGGTCCCTGGCCAGCTTGCCAAGGAGCTGGAGCAGGTGGCTGCTGATGGTATTGAGGCATCCAAGGTGCAATTCCATGCTGCAGTGGACTCTAATGATGTGTCATCAAGAGTCATGGCTACATCTGTGGCACTTCGCAGAATGGCTTGGCTCAGATGTACTAGCCTGTCACAGGATACCTAGACTAAGGCCATGGATTTTCCTGTTGTGGGTAATTCTCTTGGGGAGCAGACAGAGAATTACATGAAGAAAATGGATGAGCATAGGACCACGTATAGGAGTGCACAGGCCAAGGAAAGGCAGGCCACTCCTCAAAGGCTGCCTTCCAGGGGCAGGGGCAGACCTTTTCATAGGCCGTTTTACCAAGCCCAGGCCTCCTCTTCTGCTTGTGCCCAGAGGGGGTTCTTTAGAGGGAGAGGCAGACTGGATACAAGCAGACCTGCTTCCACCCTTCAGCCTAAAGCCCCCTACCAAGCAGGCACCCTGATGGGGTGGCCAGGGCCGATTCTCCACTACCTGTAGGGGGCAGGCTGGCTTACTTTGTCCAGGACTGGAAGTCTTTAACATCAGACAAGTGGGTCCTGGAAGTAGTAAGCCAGGGACTGGTTCTCAGCTTCAAAAAATTTCCAAAGATGAGAACCACGTCCTTTCCACTTGAAAATCCATCAGAGGCACTTGCCCTAGAAACAGAAGTTTCTACCCTCCTATCTCTCAGAGCTGTGGAAAGGGTTCCACCCCTTCACCAGGGCAAAGGGTTGTACTCCATGTACTTCCTTACCCCAAAAAAGACAGGAGAATGGCGGCCCATCCTGGATCTCAGATACCTAAACAAGCACCTTTTAAAACCAAAATTCAGAATGGTGACTCTGGGAATTATTTTACCCTCTCTAAGGCCAGGGGACTGGCTAGCGTCCCTGGACCTCATGGATGCCTACTTCCATGTTCTTATCAGAATCTCCCATCGACAGTACCTCAGATTTGAACTGCCCTCAGGCCATTACCAGTTCAGAGCAATGCCCTTCGGCCTCACCTCTGCCCTGAGGGTATTCACAAAATGCCTGGCAGTAGCAGTTGCCCACTTAAGAATGCAAAAGATTGCCATCTTTCCTTACCTGGACGACTGGCTCATTGTAGGCCAGTCTCCAGACCAAGTCAAACTACACCTTCAGGTAACTCAGCAACTGCTCACATCTCTAGGTTTCCTTCTCAATCTTCCAAAGTCAGTTCTAGAGCCTGTCCAGCTCCTCACCTTCATTGGTGCAGAACTGAACACAAAAGAGGCCAGAGTCTTCCTTCCTCTGGAAAGAGCAAGGACCCTGGTCTCTCTGGCCTCATCTTTCACCCTGAAGGTCTCTCGACCAGCAAGGCATTTTCTGCAGCTCCTGGGGCACATGGCTGCTTCTACAGCAGTAGTGCTGGGAGCAAGATTTCAGAAGAGGGACATACAGTTCCATTTGAGAGCCTTTTGGTCTCAAAGGAGAGACCCTCTAACCAAATTGATCCCAGTGACTCGAACCCTGATCCAAGCCCTTCAGTGGTGGCAGGACCAGAGCAATCTGAGACAGGGGGCCCCCTTCACCCTCAGTGTCACTCCTCAATCCTTACTACAGATGCATCCCTCTTGGGGTGGGGCGCCATTGGGCGACCTCACTACCAGGGATAGTGGTCCCCTAGAATCTCTGCTCCACATCAACCTGTTGGAACTCAGAGCAGTTTTTCTAGCACTTCAAGTTTTTTCCACATCTGTTCAGAACAAAGTTGTACAGGTCAGAACAGACAACACCACTGCAGTGTGGTACATCAACAAGCAAGGAGACACTCTCTCTACAGCCTTGTGCACCGAAGCAATGAAGTTGTGGTCTCTGGCTTATTCCCTGAACACCTCCCTTACGGCAGTTCACCTCCCAGGCAAGGACAGTGTCCTGGCAGATGCTCTCAGCAGGATTTCCCAGGGCCATCACGAATGGTCACTGGATCCCCTAGTACTGGAGGTAGTATTTGCCAGATGGGGCACCCCGCAGATGGATCTTATTGCAGCCCCAGACAATTACCAACTTCCCCTTTTTTGCTGCAGGCCCCCAGTGTTGGGCTCAGTCCCTCTGGATGCCTTCCTTCTCAGTTGGGAAGGGAAGTTTCTCTATGCTTTTCCCCCCTTCCCTCTCCTGTTCAAGGTGCTAGTCAAAATCAGATCTCAACCCTGCAAGATGATCCTGATTGCTCCAGATTGGACCAGACAGCCCTGGTACCCACTCCTTATGTCCTTAGCAGTCCACCTTCCCTGTGTCTTCCCAGGAATGCCAACCTGTTAACCTGTGCTCAGGGGAGAGTTTGGTACCCGAATCTCAAATCTCTCAATCTCAAGGCCTGGCTCTTGAAGAGTTAGTTTACTGACCAACACCTCTCCCAAGGTGTATTGGATATCTTGAAGGCTTCTAGGAAGCCTTCCACCAGGGCTACTTATAATTCCAGATGGAAGAGATTTTCCATATGGTGCTCTGGCAAGCACATTTCCCCAGAATCTGCTGATTTACCCACAGTCCTGGATTATATGGTGCATTTGAATACTTTGGGGCTGAGACCAGCTACCCTAAAAGTGCACCTGGCAACTATGTCTGCTTTCTTATCCGCAGGTAAACCCTCTTCTCTTTCAGCTCATCCTGTATTCTCCAAGTTTTTCAATGGGCTGCTTCACACCAACCCTCCATTCAGGGACCCTGCCCGTGCCTGGGATCTTAATAATTGCATTGCCCAGCTTATGCAACCCCCTTTTGAGCCCTTGTCTTCAGCAGAGCTTAAGTACTTGACTTGGAAAACTGTTTTTTTGGTAGCCATCACTTCTGCCAGGCGCATAAGTGAATTACAAGCATTGTCAGTGGAGCTTAATTTTTATCTCCTTTCACAGAGATAAGGTGGTCCTCAGGACTAACAGAAAGTTCTTGCTTAAGGTGGTTTCAGATTTCCACCTTAATCAATCTGTGTCTCCCCCGTGTACTTCACTGACCATTCCTCCTCTGGCGAGAGGAGACTGCACAGTTTAGATGTCAAGAGCCCTTAGTTACTACATAGAGCGTACCAAGGGTCACAGTTTCCTCCCTCAATTGTTCCTCACTTATGGTGGGGTTGGTAAAGGAAACCTGCCACTAAAGATCCATTGTCAGGTGGATTGTCTCTTGTATCCAATTCTGCTATGAAAAACTGGGTAGGGTTCCTCCCTCAGGCCTGAGGGCTCACTCTACCAGAGGTACAGCTGCGTCTCTGGCTGCTGCCAGGGACATCCCTATCCTAGAGATATGTCAAGCAGCTACCTGGAAAACAGTTCACAGTTTTACCAAGCAATTTTCCCTGGACATCCAGGCTAGGAGTGATGCTCGGTTTGGCACAGCTGTGCTTCAGAGCCTGTTTCCTAAGTAGGTTCTGTCCCTCCTCCATGGAGGTACTGCTGTGTAGTCTGCATATGTCATAATATAGCAAGACTTCATGTTGTTTGAAGAAAAAATTACTCACCTTAGTAATGTTGTTTCTTCTAATGGGTCTGCTATATTATACTTCCGCCTGCCCCTCTCAGAACCTCTGCTTTTGGGATGTGGGTGGGCAGTGCAGTGTTGGCACTTAGTAGATACCCACCTTGTTTTTTCACCCCTCCTTTTTGGGGTGTTTGGGGTTGTGTTTTTATTTTTTGGATCCCCTGACTTGAGTCTTTGTTTTGGGACCAAAAAAATGTGTTCTTATATTTAGTAGCCAGTTGGCTACTGTAGGTTTACAGCTTCCACAAGGAACCTTAGTGAGTTTTGCTTGTAAAGATCTGACAGTTTGTTTGAAGAACAGACTTTTCAACCGAGCTTGTGCTCAGAGTTCCATGCCTGGCATGGAAAGTTAACTCTTTCACCTCGGGAGCAGTTTGAAGGTTGGGACTCCCTGCATATGTCATAATATAGCAAGACTCCATTAGAAGAAACAACATTACTAAGGTGAGTAATTTTTTCTTCCTGGGTACCGACTTGTTCGGTCCTGGGGTGGAGGGCCATTTGCAGAGGATCGAGATGTCCAATGCCACCTTGGACTCTGTCACGTCTGCCCAGAAGGACAAAGGCCGCCAGCAGCAGCGTATGCCCTTTCGGCCTTCTGCCCCTGCGGTACTTCTGGCCCAGCAACACCAGCATCAGGGCCAGCAGGCTCACACTTGGCACTCCAGAGCCAAGCCTGCAGCTTCCTCCAGCAGGAAGCCGGAAGGGAAAGGCCAAGGAGGTTCCTCGTCTGGTCCCTACTCTAAGCCTGCCCAGTGACAGGTTAAGGGGTGTCGCCCCCAGCCTCGTTGCTCCCCCCGGGTTCCCCCCTATGGGGGGACGGCTCCGCCACTTTCTTTCCGCCTGGTCTGCTATCACCACGGACTGCTCGGTGTTGAAAGTGGTAGGAAAGGGTCTGCCTCTGGAATTAGAGTAGGCCTCGCCCTTCCGAGCCGTCACCCCACGGGGGGCTATGGGGTCCACGGCCTCTCTGTCGGCCCGTCGAGCAGACAGTGCCCTGCTCCTCCAGAAGGAGGTGATCAGGGAGGTGGCGGATCCTCCACCAGACCCAGGGTTTGTGTCCTGGTATTTCCTGGTTCCGAAATGGATGGGGGGACTGGCGCCCCATTCTAGTCCTGCACGACCTGAACAGGTTCCTAAGGTCTTGAACCTTCAGGATGGTCACTCTGGCTCAGATCGTTCCATCCTTAAAACGAGGTATGTGTTTCTGTTCTCTGGACCTCCAGGACGCGTTCTTTCAAGTCCCAGTCTGTCCGTCCCACCAACGATTCCTCCACTTCAGAGCAGAGGGGTCCATTTAGGAGTTCCGGGCCATGCCCTTCGGTCTCTCTCTCCAGCTCCCAGGGTCTTCACCAAATGCATGGCAGTGGTGACAGCATTCCTGCGGCGCCAAAGGGTCCGGGTGTACCCTTACCTGGACGACTGGTTGATTGCAGCCTCCTCCAGACTGGAGGTGGAGTGATCCAGGGATCTGGCCCTTCAGGTTGGCCTCCTCATCAACGAGGCGAAATCTGAACTCGTGCTAAAGCAGGTGATTCAATTCATCAGGGCAGAGCTTGACTCTCTTCGAGCCAGAGCACGGCTCCCGGCGGACAGGGCCGAGGTTCTTTCCTCCTTTGCCCAATCATTTGAGGTTGGGCAATTGCGCCCTGCCCAGGACTTTCTGCACCTCCTGGGCCTCATGGCGGCCTGCACCAGCGTGGTTCGTTGGACCCGTTGGCACATGCGTCCCCTACAATGGGGACTGGCAAGCCAATGGTCACAGCTCTCCGGTCCTTTGGACCAGCCAGTGGCAGTGACCCAGGAGATGTGGAACGCTCTCTAGTGGTGGATCGTTCCAGCTCATCTGCAGGAGGGCATCCCGTTTGTCCACCCCGAGCAGACGGTCACTCTATCGACTGACTTCTCTCTGGGTTAGGGTGCCCATCTGGGGGAGCACAGAGCACATGGTCTCTGGTCCCCTTGGGAGTCCCAGTGCCACTTCAACCTGCTGGAGCTTCAAACGGTCCGTCTAGCCCTCACCGCCTTTGCTCCGTTTGTACGGGGTCAAGTGGTCCAGGTCCAGACGGACAATACCACGACCATGTACTACCTAAACTGCCAGGGCGGGACGTGCTCCATGCCCCTGTGCAAGGAAGCTCTCCGCACTTGGTCCCTCGTGCGCAGCCTGAAGGCAGATCTTCTAGCCATCCATGTGGCAGGAGCCTCCAGCACTCTGGCTGATGCCCTAAGCTGGATAGGGGCTGTGTCTCACTAGTGGTGACTCCTGCCGGAGGTGGTACACGATCTGTTCTCCCACTGGGGCACACCTCAGGTGGACCTGTTTGCCTCAAGGGAGATTGCGAAGCTGAGCCTGTTCCATGCCCGCCCCCTTAGCAGGGCTTGCTGCAGGGGGATGCCTTCTCGAGGCCGTGGACCCCGTGGCTCTTCTACGCCTTTCACCCGTTTTTCTTGATCCACAAGGTGTTTCTCAAGGCGAGGAGGGACAAGGCGCAGGTGATTCTGGTTGCCCCAGACTGGCCCAGCCAGTTCTGGTATCCAGATCTCCTCGGCCTCAGCTCCAGGCTTCTGGGACGGCTCCCAGCCCGCTCAGACTTGATCTCAGTCAACCAGGGGAAGGTTCTCCACCCGAACCTTCAATCCCTGCACCTGACTGCCTGGTTCCTGAGCGACTAGAGTTCCAGGCCTTGGGTCTTTCCGACGAGGTCCTCCGTGTTGTTGAGGCATCCCGTAAGGAGTCGACCAGGAAATGCTATGCCTTCAAATGGAAAAGATTCTCCATTTGGTGTCGGGGCAAGGGGTTTGAACCTTCCTCCTGTTCCTTGGCCAGCATTCTGGACTACCTGTGGTCCCTTTCTCGGCTAGGGCTTCGGTCAATGACCTTTAAGGTGTGCCTGGTAGCCATCTCTGCTTACCGGGAGCAGGCCGGCAAGCAGCCGGTGGCACAGGAGAAGGTGGTCAGGCACTTTTTCAAAGGTCTGGATCACATATCCCCTCCGGTGCGAGAACCTCCACCTTCGTGGGATCTACTCCTGGTATTGGCTAAGCTCATGGGCAAGCCATTCGAACCAATGCACAGGTGTGACATCTCTCACCTGTCGTGGAAGGCCACTTTCTTGGTGGCTATCACGTCAGCCAGAAGGATGGGAGAGCTCCAGGCACTTTCCATAGAGTCTCCTTATCTAGTCTTCCACAGGGAAAAGGTTGCCCTGCGCCCCAACCCGAAATTCCTTCCGAAGGTGATATCGAAGTTTCACCTTAACCTCGAGAAGGCATCCCCAATCACACCTCAGAGGCCGAATATAGGCTCCATACTCTGGACTCTAGATAAGCGCTCTCTTATTGTAAGGAGCGGATGGCTGAAGTTCTGGGAGAGGTTCTCCAGCTGTTTGTCACCTACGCTGAAGCCGCACCTGGCAGACCTGCAGCCAAGCGGACGATAGGCAGGTGGGTCACCTCCTGCTTAGATCTCTGCTAAAGGTTGGCGGGCATGGATCCTCCCAAAGGGATAAGAGCTCATTCTACCTGCCATACCGCTGCTTCGGTGGCTGCTTCCAGGGACGTCCCTATCCAGGAAATCTGCAGGGCTGCTACCTGGAAGTCAGCACACACCTTCATTATCTATTACCACATCGACCTTGAGTCACCCCAGGATGCTGCTTTTGGGACCTCTGTTCTCCAGTCCTTGTTTCGTAAGTAGGGGGGGTGTGCCTTGCCTCCCTTCTCACGGAGAACTGCTGGGAGTCTGCCATGAAGTGTGGATTGAACAACATATCCATGTCCCTAGAAATACAGGTTACTCACCTGTAATAAGAGTTCTAGGAATGGTGTATATATTCATCCACACAATCCACCGACCTCCATTCCACAACCTGGCTTCCAATGACTAGGTCTGGCGTCATTGGAGCCGAGAGTTTTACCACCAGAGTGGGTAGGAGGAGCCAGGGTGAAGACCTTACGGCAAGATTTAAAGCGGCAAGGAACCTGCCATGAAGTGTGGATGAACGAACTCCTGTTGCAGGTGAGTAACCTGTATATCCCTGCTCCCTTTCTCCCAGGACGTATCTGAAATTGAGTGGTCTCCGCTCAGCATGCCTTCCTGGTAAAACTCTTAAATAAATAAATTCTGCCTTTGCTGTAGACATGGGCACAAAATTGCTTTCAGGGGCCTGGTGACCAGGATTTGTTTCTTTCCTCTGAAGCAACATGCGTACCTTTTCTGTTTCCTCGAATTGCGTTATCACCTCTTTGAGGGTGACTCGCCATTGCAGGTTTCCTTCATATGATGCATTAACCAGGTGGATTGCTAAAGGTGCATCCCACTTGCTGAGGTGCACGGGGCTGAGGATTGGTAAGACTTGGAATTTGCTGTGCGACTGGCCGCCGTACTATGGGGTGACAGCTGAGCAAGCATAGGCCAGGTGCAAGAGCCTAAGTAGTTGCCAGGCCAATTTGTTTATTTCTTTTTGTGTCTTTTCGCATGCAGTCCCACGACCATTGCCCCCTGAAAGTGTAGGGAGTGCCTGCCGTAAAATCGCCTGTGGGAGTCTTCCCCCGTTTGCTCCTGGTAGGGACTCCGTGGATGAGCCTTTGATATCGGTGCTCATCGATGGGCTGTGCCGCTAAGGGACAGTAAGTAGAGGCGCAAGTTGAATGAGGTCCCCATTGACGAGCTGAGAGTCCAAATAACTTGTTGATGGCCTGGGCAGACGACCGCCCGGCTAGCTGTGTTCCATGCGGCCTCTGTCGACGAGCTGATCCCTTCAAAGCGCTTGTCGACGGGAAGAAATGCTCCCTAAGGTGCCTTTACCCCAGGAAAAAAAAAAAGTAAAAATCGTCTGGGTAGTTATGAAGCCCGGAGACCAGCAGTCGGAGAAAGAAATTTACAGGTATTTAAGTTTCAATTTTTCAGGGGTGACGACGGAGCACTGAGCAGTTAAATGACTTGCTCGGAGTCGCACAGTATGAAAGTGGAGGTTGTGGGAATCAAACCCAGGTCTGGTCTGGTGGCTGTACCAAGCGCGTTCACAGCTACTCTAACCTGTAGGCTATACTGCCAGCCAGTGTTCACTGCCTCCTGTTGTGAGACATGAGTCTCTTTGCATAAGGACCAGTTGTATCTTTCCCTTTTTAATCTCGGCTATCACCCCTTTCTTTGTGACCACTGATTTCAGACCATTTACATTCCAGGTGTTCAACTTCACTGAGCTACCCATGATCATAGATGGAGTAGAGTGATTACTATTAGGACTTTCTTGCTATACTCTAATGAGCATAACAACCACTGTATTATATCAGCCTTAATACATGTACCCTGTTTGCACAATAATATTCCCCCAGCTGTCTCTCCCCCAAAAACAATCTTCGTGGTCCAAGATATATTACCTCAGCGAACCTTGCCAACTGGGTAAAACAACCCTCCCCCGGACTGGGCCCAAACTTGCCCTGTCAGTTTCCCCTTTTTTTGTAGATGATGAGTACTGTGAGTGAGATGGACATCTTGTCTGCTCACTTCATATAGGGCACTACCAGCCTGCCCCCTCTTTCCCAGACCCTACCCAGGCATTTATTCTATCTACCTTGGTGTGTGTTCATCACAGCCAAGAGTAAGGGAGCAGAGCTCGGTTACCTGTGATCTAGGAGCTCCATCTTCAAGGTCTTTCTGCAGCTGTCCGGGCACTCAAAGCTTCTGTGATGAGATGTGATCTTCTTTTTGTGTGGCTGTTCATCAAGGCTACTTCCACCATACAACGAAAAGCATAACACCAAGTATCGCGGCCAATTGAATATATGAATTAACCCTCCCCTCCGTGCTCTGGTTTCCCCAGTGTGCCCCTGTCCCCCCTTCCCCATCTCATGTTTCACCTTGCCCCTTTGTTTATGATTTTATTAACACTATTACTGTATCCATAGACCATACCTCAGCCCAATGCAATTACTTTCATACCTGATTCTCAGAATTACAGGGTCTCTTCCCCACCCCAGAGATATACCCACTGTTAGATGTTCTCGGACAGTTTATCCCTTTACCCTTATTTAGACAATGCAGTCTACGTTGGCCACCCTGATTCTCCCTTCCCCCACCCAATTAATAAACCTTAAAAACTCAAGTGCAGGATTGCAACATTTCCTGATAAGTGCTCTTTTAAAAAGTTCTTTGCTGGTACCCACACCCTAGGGTGTGGTTGGGCTGGCTTCAGGTGTAAGGCACAGTTCCAATTTTTGAGCAAATACAGCGGGAGGGTGCTGCCAGCAGGGCTGAAGGCCGCAGTCACGAGTCATGGGGCATGGAGTCCTCCTTTCCAGATCATAAGAAATAGTTATGCCCTGCGCAGCCCATGTCCCCAGCCAGTGCCGGCTTCCCCACCTACGATGCAGTAATCCTTTCCATGAAAGATCTGTGTGTATACAGTCACTGAGGGCCAACGCTGTTAATTCATCATATGCCGCTGAAATGAAGTAGAGTCTGGGCCGTGGTGTACCGTGGTGCAGTTCAGGAACATTGGCTGAGCTCACTGGTTCTAGGCAGCAGACCCAATGATTTAAAGGGCGCAACATGTAGCCAAGTGGAACGGTTGATTAACAAATAATACAATATTTACAAATATCTGGCCTTGCCGCCTCCTGTCTCCGGGGAATTATGCAGCTTCAGTGAGATATTCACAGCAGTAGTAGCATTTTCTGTCTGTGTGAGGAAGCACCAGCAAGGATCAGCTTGTCTAAGGGTTCAGTCAAGGGGGTGTTCATCTCTCTCTCTCTCTCTCTCCTTGCTTGGCCTCCTCATTGACCCAGTTTTTTGCATCCATGTAATTAAGACTCTCGGGGGCATATCAGGCCTGTCAATTCTTAGTTTTGCAGGATGGAAGAAGGAAAAATTCCAGCCCATGGCATGAAGCTTTGACTTGACAACGTTGAATTTTAGGCGTTTCCTCTGCAGGTCTCTACTATAATCCTGATAAATGGCCACTCTGGAATTGCCAAACTGAACTGACCCTTGCTTCTTTATCTGTGAAGCACAAATATTTTATTGGGCTGTGCCTTGGGTGTTCGGATTTTTTGGGGGTACTTTGTGCACCTGTTCCACCTCATAGGCTGCTGCTTCTGGAGGGAGCTTTAGATTCTTCATGAGTTACTGGTGCACGACTATCACCGGATTCTTCTCCTTGGTCCCGTCTGGCAGACCCACAATGCGGAGATTGGAACGGAAGGAGCGATTTTCTTGGTCATCTACCTGCTCCCAATGATGTCACTGTAGATCTTCGAGAGGGCTCTTGCAGTAGGTAATTACATATAGGACTGGCCTTGACCGGGCTGGGACCGAGGAAAAATTTCTAGCTAGTAGTCCCATGTCAGGTGACCGTCATATGACGTCGGTATAAAGAAGCGTGTCCCGACGCCCGCCTCAGTTCTTCCGGCCGTCAGCTCGTGGCAGCACCTCTCGCGTTAAGTTCTTATCGCTCAGTCCTGTTATTTCCGGTTTTCCAAACAAGTTTTCAGTATAGAATTTTATTCTTCTTTCGTCAGGTGAATGTCGGTTTATGTCATCCCCTTCAAAGAATAAGTGCGACTCGTGCAGCACCCAACTGCCTCACAAAGATGGTCACTCCCTCTGCCTTTTCTGCTTAGGCCCCGACCATGCGGTCGACAAGTGTCCGCACTGCCTTCGATTCAACGTGGCCACCCGCAGACGACGCCAGCAGTCCCTCGAAGCCCATCTCCTCAAAAAGAAGATGTCCGCGATGGAGAAGGAGTTGAAGAAACTTCGGCAGGTGTCGACCTCCCCTGAAGGGCATGAGAAGCGGGACAAGGAAAGGCACCGGGAGAAGGCCTCCTCCTCCGTGACTCTGGCCGGAGTCGCGGGCAAGGTAACATCCCCTCCGGGGGATTGCCCGACAGCAGCCTCAAGGCTTTGGAGGAGGAGTCTGCCCGCCCGTCAGGTTCGCGTTCGAGCCCGCCGGGTGTCTCTGGGCAAAAGGAGACTCTAGCCCCCAGTACCGCCGCAGGCCTGCAGCCTACTGGTGCAGGCACCTCCCTTAAGCCGGACGTTGGCTCCTCTGATGTACACCGGGAGAAGGCTGCTAAGACGCTCAACCCTTCGGGGCAGTGCACGGCAGTGTCCCCCTCGGACCGGGCCTCCTCTCATCCTCTGCCCGCCTCCGACGAGAGACCCCCGAAGTCGGACGCCGGCTCCTCTGGCGTCCGCCGGGATTCGGCCCATAAGTCACACGTCGGCTCCTCCGACGTGCGCCGGGCCTCGGAGCTTACGGCAGACCCTGCCGCGTCTGTTGTACCAGGCTCCCCGCAGCCTTCGCTGCCGCCTCAGGGGAGCCCAGTCCCCCGCCCACCCCGGGATTTCTCCCTCCGTCCCTAGATGAGGCTCTGGACCCTGGGCTACCGCCTGATCCTTTCTCCTGAAGAGCTGGCTCGACGCCGGCCCCCGCCTCCTCCGACACCGTTCCGACAGGCCCCTCCACTGGGGGATATTCCTCTTCCATCGGGCCCTCCACCCCACGGGCCTATCCCGACTGATCCGCCCGTGGAGTACCCGGCTGGGCTATCTGCTCCGGCCGCTCCTCCAGTGCCTGGGCATTCGCCGTCATATCCGACGCCGGTTTTCCAAGGTCCGCAGTATCCTGCGCCGCAGTACCCGGTGCCGACTCCTTCGACGCCGCAGTACCCGGCTCTGGTATACCTGCAGCCGGGTTACGGATACTCCCCCTGCGGATTTCCTCCCTACACCTATCCCCTACTCCTCCTCCACCACCCCCTAGGCCGCCGGTGGATCTTCAGGAGACTCTTGCCTCCTGGTGGGCTGAGGCCAAGGCTCAGCTCACCAAGGAAGTCGAGAGCCATCTTACGGCGACGTTGCCACCCCCGGCTCCCGTACGCCCCAGATGGCACGCTACCTCTCCTCCGGGTTCCCCGGCTTTACCTGATCCAGAGAGGGGCAGGACACGCGTTCTGGGATTCCCCCCAAGGAACCCGTTCCTTCCCCTAGTCGAGTTAGAGAGTCTTACTCTGCTTCAGATTCTTCCTCCCCTTCTCTCTCGGACTCCTCGGAGGCTTTCGATGGATCTTCTGAGAAAGATGACGAGCCACGCTCTCCGTCCAAGCCCCGGCCGAGGACTCCTACGAAGTCTCCTCCGGAGGATCCTTCCTTCACGGAGTTGCTCAGGAAGATCCAGGAGGTCCATCGGTGGCACTCCTTAGAGCCAGATCCTCAATGGGTTAAACTCGCCGAACATCTGGACTTACCTCTTACGGTCCCTACCCTAGTGCCACCCTGGATTGAGCCTCACGCCCACCTTGTTTCCACGATTTGGAAGCAACCGTCGGCTTTAGCCCCACTTCCCAGGAAGTCGAACAGGCTATACCAGGCTCCGGAGGGTGTAGACTTTTAGACTCTCACCCCGTGCAGACTGTGTGTTAGGATTACGCCAGCCATGGCCGGTCAGCACACCCAAACACTTGAGCTTGTCTCCGGATAAGGAATCTCATTTTCTGAATCAGTATGGAAGGAAGATCTACGCTTTCTTCCACACGGGGATTAGGCCCTGAACTATGTAGCACATATGGGGATTACCAGAAGCCATCCTTACCCAGGCGGAATCTAAGATCGACTCTTTGCCTGAATCCCAAGTCAAGCAGGAGTTGGCCGACCTGGTCCGTTCTGCTCGTTCTCGCCAGTCGTCATATTTTGAGGACGACTCACGACGCAGTGGACACCGTGAGGAAGGAGTTCTGTCTTGCCGTCACCGGTGTCATGCATGGCTCTGTGTCAGGTCTGGTCCCGCAGGTGCAGTCAGCTATCCAAGAAGCACCTTTCAGGGGTTCTGTGCTTTTCGGTGGTGATGTCAAGGACATCATCACTGATTTGCAGGAGAAGGGGACGGCCCTTAAATCTGTTGATTCAATGTACCGTCCCCATCCCCCACAGCGCCGTCCCTTTCGCAGACGCAGCCGGCCTCAAGCGAAACCTCAGGGAAGGCGGGCCACTAAACGTTGGGCCCTACAGCTGCCAGGCCCCCGCCGCCCAAAAAAGCAGCGGGTGCCCCAGCTGCGGCGCTGCCTCACACCACCTGACTCCTTCCCTCTCCCACCGCCTGCAGCCCCGGAGGAACCGGTAGGAGGGAGGTTCTCCCTCCACCTTCCGGGTTGGGAGAGGATAACATCGGATTCATGGGTGCTTAGATCATAGCAGAGGGCATTCCATAGAGTTTCTACAGAAACCTCCGTCCACCCCTCTGAGCTCCGGCTTACAAGGGACCATCTTCCTTTGGTCAGGAGGAAATCTCAGCTCCTTGCGAAACAGGCTATAGAACCCGTCCCCTCACCTCTACGGGATGAGTTACTATTCCCACATCTTCCTTGTACCAGAGAAGACAGGAGATCTCAGACCTATTTTCGATCTCGGCTCTGAACCTGTATGTGGAATACAAGAGGTTCAGGATGCTTTCCTTCAAACCTTTTGCCCCTGCTTCTCGCCGGGCCAATGGCTTTGTGCACTAGATATGCAGGATGCGTGCATACACATCCCCATTCGCCCCGCACCTAGCACCTCAGTTTCATGCTCCAGGGGTTCACTACCAATCCGGGCGCCCTGGTCTTTCCTGCTCCTGAGTCTTTACCAAATGTCTGGCGGTGGTAGCGCCCACCTCCTCTTTGGGAGTTCAGGTTTTCCTTACCTGACGACTGGCTCCTGGCGGCCCTGTCTAGGAGGAACTCCTGCATTCTCTCTCCTCACCCAGCAGGTTTTCACTGGCCTGGCATTACCATCAACCATTCCAAGTCTCACCTGGAGCCTTTATAGAGGCTCCAGTTCATCGGGGCAATTCTCGACACATCACTGTGCAAGGCCTTTCTGCCTCCGGACAGGGGCCTCCTCCAGTCACAGATTTCCCTCCCATCGGAACGCAGGAGGGTCCCGTGAGTCAGTGCTTGCCTCACTGGGGATCATGGCGGCGCCATCCCGACGGTTCGCGCCCGCGCCTCAACATGAGAATCTCTCAGTGGACTCTCCGATCTCAGTGGGATCAACGGGTAGACAATCTAGATCATCTAGTTCTGGTCTCCTCGCCAATGGTAAGAGACTTGCAATGGTGGATGTTTCGCGAGAACCTATTCCGGGGTGTCCCCTTTTTTTCATCCTCCACCCGATCAGACTCTGACCACGGACGCCTCAGGCGAAGGTTGGGAGCTCCATCTGGGTCCCTCACGAACCCAGGGCCTATGGTCAAAGATGGAAGATATCTCCATATCAACGTGCTCGAGCTTCGAGCAGTGCTTTATGCTCCAAGCCCTTCACCAGTTCATCCTTCCCGGTCACCTAGCTGTCCAAACGGACAACATGTGCGTGGTGTGGTACATCAGCAAGCAGGGAGGGACTCTGTCCTACCCGCTATGCAGGGAAGCGATGAGGGTTTGGGATTGGGCAACGCTTCACAACCTTCACCTCACGGCGATCCATGTTCCGGGAGTCGGCAGTGTCCTGGCAGACAGACAGAGTTGCTCGTCAGCTCTACCACACGAGTGGGAATTGGACGAAAAAGTTGTAAAAAGCATCTTCCAGATTTGGGGGACTCCTCAGATAGACCTGTTCGCTTTCTCCCAAAACGCAAAGCTTCCAATCTTTTGCTCGCTCGTTCCAGAGCGAGACGCTTTCTGGAACGACGCTCTATCTCTAAGCTGGAAGGACAGATTGGTCTATGCTTTTCCCCCAATTCCTCTGGTCCCTCGTGTGTTACAGAAGCTGACTTTAGAAGGAGCGAGTGATTCTGATCGCTCCTTTCTGGCCCAGGCAAATCTGGTTCTCTCTTCTGCAACAATACTCATAGGTTCCTCCTCTTCCTCTTCCTTTATCTCCAGGATTGCTGACCCAGGATCAGGGGACCCTGGTCCATCCGGGACTCGAGTCCCTTCAACTTCATGCATGGCTCCTGCAGACCTAGCTCAATCTCGTTTTGGCGTTTCTCCTAAGGTGGCCGAGATTCTGGTGGAGGCTAGAAAACCCTCCACTAGGTCCACCTACGCCATGAAATGGATAAGATTTTCTATCTGGGCTTCGGCCAGGAACGTGGAACCCTTTTCCTGCTCTATGACCATTCTGCTTGAGTCATGCGTCATCTTTTTGACCTGGGTCTCAGTCACTCCTCTTTGAAAGTCCATATGGCGGCTGTTTCAGCCTACCATGTCCCTTTCACTGACGAACCATTTGCCCAGCTGGAGATATCCAAAACTTTCCTCAGAGGGTTCTTCATCTCAGGCCCCCTGTCCGGATTCCAGCTCCCCCATGGGACTTGAACTTTGTCCTCGAGAAACTTACCCTTCTTCCTTTTGAGCCTGCGGCTTCCGCAGACTTGAAGTTTTTATCGTGGAAGACGCTGCTCTTGGTGGCCATTACTTCTGCTTGCAGAATTTCCGAGCTCCAGGCCCTGATGTGCAAAATCCCTTATCTGATTTTTCACAAAGAACGAGTAGCTCTTCGCATGAATCCTAAGTTTCTTCCGAAGGTGGTAGCGGAATCTACCTTGAATCAGTCTATTGAATTACCTGCCTTCTTCACGCAGTACTCCAATCAAGGAGAATACCTGCTCCATACTATGGATGTTCACAGGATCCTGAGATACTACAACGATAGGATGAAGGATCTTAGAAAGACAGACAGTTGTTTCTCTTTTGCTCACAAAAGAGAAGCAATGCTGTCTCTAAGCAATGCCTATCAAAATGGTTGGCCCATTGCATCACTTTCTGTTATGACAAGTCCAAGACCCTACTGGGTCAAGTCAGAGGTCACTCCACTTGTGGAGTAGCAGCCTCTGCGGCTTGTTTCAAGAACGTGTCTGCGGCAGACATCTGTGCTGCCGCCACTTGGACCTCAGTCCATACCTTTACTAAACATTACAGTTTGGACATTGCCTCTCGCCGTAGAGCAGGCTTCGGGTTAGCTGTCTCTCAAGTCCTCCTTTCTTGAGACCTGCTAGATTTTTTTGCTACTTTTTTTAGTAGTTCCTCCTCCCGGTGCCTTTCATTTGTTCCAGACTGCTTGGGATTCTGTCCTATATGTAATAACCTACTGCAAGAGCCCTCTCGAAGTAAGATAGTACAGTTACGTAAGAACTTACCGTAACAGTAGATCTTCGAGAGAGGCTCTTGCAGTAGATATTACCTTCCCGCCCACCATCCACCTAGGCTTTTTCAGCTCCTTTTCCACTGAGGGAAAAGTCTGCTTCTCTCTCGTCCGGGCCTTCCGGCCTGTGGCGGAAAGAACTGGAAGGCGGTGTCTGGGACCGCCCCTTTATACTGACGTCGTATGACGCTGGTCACCTGACGTGTGGGCGGTCCCCGCCAGGGACTGCTAGCTAGAAATTTTTCTGTGGGGTCCTGCCGCCGGCTGGCGTCAGTCCTATATGTAATTACCTACTGCAAGAGCCTCTCTCGAAGATCTACTGTTACGGTAAGTTCTTGGGTAACTGTACTTTTTTGTCCCTTGTTAATGTATGGAGCGTATTCTAGGTCACTCACCTTTGCTGAAGTTCCCAGATGTATGTAGAGTGGGTAGTCGTGGTCTCCGGTAAGTCCGGTAACCACAGATTGCAAGTGTACTATTTGGGCCGTAATGTTAGTGAAGCTGTCCCTCATCTTGCTCTGCATTGCTTCTAGCGTAGAGGGCACTCGCGCTGTTGAGCATTCTAATGCAGACATTGCAGGCTGCTCCTCTCCTGTTGAATGGGCTTACTGGTGCATGCGAGTGACCAGACCAGCCCTCTGCTCTTTTTTGTTCTCCTCAGCACCAAACGGGAGTTTTGACTGCCAATTTTTGGATTTCACTGCTGCCATATGCCACCATCATTCCCTTACCAAGAGTGGTTCGTGCCTGTACTTTAGTCGGCATAATTTCGATTTTAGAGATGCCCAGGGAGCTTGGCTAAACCACGACTGCCATCATACCAGCGTTAGCCATAACCCCCCTTTACTTATTGATGATCTGTGCCACGACTTTGGGGGGAGGGGGGTTGTCTTGCCTGTTTAGCCCAGGGCCTTGTTAATCTGGTCAACTGCGTCCTTCAGTCAGCCTTCCCATCAATGGGATGCATCCCCAGCACAATTTCTTTAAATCATGGTACTGTGGGCGGCTTCCACCATCATCCAGCCCAGGATTTCCAGCATAAGTACATGCTGCTTAGGGTGCATTGGTGGTCTTTAAGCTGTGGCCGTGCTTCTCTCCTGTTTATCATCGCTGCTTGCCTCCTGGATGTCAGTGGTACCACTCATCCTTTTGGGCAAAGGATTGGGGGGGTGGGTTGTTGCTGTGGAGAGCTCCTTTTCCAGACTCCTGCTCCTGGTCAGTTTCTTGGTATGTGATCTACGCCCCCCTTTTTGTTTTTACTGTCTATTTATGCTCCCCCCTACACTCCGCTGTCTCTGGAGTCTCCCATGGTTTCTGTCTTGCCGCTCCTTAGTTGGAACCTGTGTTAATCCTTCCATGTAGCCGTGGTTTACACCTCCAGATGGGGACGAGGTGGGGGCCCAAACACCTCTAACATCTTCCATGCAACAAGGCACCAGACTGGGAGAGGCAAGGGGGACTTAGATCTGTGCCAAGGTGCTCAGTCTCCCCGGAGTGTAGGGAGCTATTTTTCTTTTCTTCTGGGCATGATGTGCACCCCGACATCAAGCAGTGACTGTTCGCCACGCCTCCCCCTCTTTATGTGGCTGGGTGCTTGCTGTAACAAATCCACTGTAAAGTCTCTTAAGGTTTCTTTTTTTGAAATTTGAAGAAAAAAAAAAAAATTAGGGGAGTGAGACCATCAGACAGATGTAGATAACTATTCAAACTATGGGTGCTTGCTGTACCTCAGGCCTCTGCCTGGGGTCAAGCAAGCGCCAAGCCACAGTCCTCTGGATACTCAGCCTCCTCCCCCTGGCCGGCCCTCCGGCTTCTGGGCTTGTTCCCAAACCTTAGTCACCAGCATCGGTAGCGGTACTGCTGCGCCGGCAAGCCCCCCCCCCCTTTTGTCCGGGGGAGGTGGCTGCCACTGATGTGCTCTGCTCCTGGTATCTTGGATGACTCAGCCAGGACTGTGGCTGGCTCCTGCCTCACACAGTTGCCTTGTGTGGGAGGCTGGATCCTCTCTTCCTGTTGACCACTAAGGTTGACGTTGCGCAGCTCACTTCCCTTGGCCCATCCTACTTGGCCTCAACGGTCTCCTTTTCACATTTACACCATTGTTGTCGGATGGCACGGCAAAATTTGCCTAGGCCTACACAGTGTGTGTGCAAGACATCCCCATCTGCTCCTTCCTCGGGTCAGGACGTCTGCTATGCTGGCCCTGGCCCCTGTAGAAGAGGGTTCAGCTACTGTGGAAAGCTCGCTCTAACTCATTGCTCCCACCAGGTTCTCCAGGGCAACGTGTTTGGTAGGTCCCGCCCCACCCCCGATGAGTTAGCTCAGGAGATTGCCCTGCCTGTATGAGGGGGCACTGGTCTCTTTTTACTTGGCCTCCCTTTTAGCAGGGGGCCCCTTGGGGTGTAAGACCAGCTATGTTTCCTGCTCACCCCACACTTTTTTGTTTCCCTGTACCCCTGAGTTGGGCATCAATGTTAAGGGGGCTGTTTCTCCCTCCACCTAGAATGGTGGGGTGGAGGGAGTCACTGCAGGTGCTTGGGTCCTAATATGGACAGTCCAGGGTCATGCTCTAGATCTTCTGGGACTTACTCCAGGTCTCCAAACCAGAGCACACATACATGCTACTAGAAAGCATACATACTCTGTTATAGAAGAGTGCCATAGAACCAATACTGTGGCATCTTGAGTATGAATTGGTTCTTCTTATCTTTGTCCTCTCACGGGGGACTTGAGGCCCTGTCAGATCTTTGGGATCTGAACGTCTACATTTATTTATTTGTTTTATTTATTTAGATCTTGGATTAACGCCTTTGAGCAGAAAGCACTTTTATAGGTTCCACGTCAAGTATGACACAAACAAAAATAGTTTTCAATTTGTTTCTTGCTGTGTCTGTGAAACATATCTCCATGCATAAATTCTAACAGTAGTTACACAGACTAAGCACATATAGGGGTGCAGAATCAAAGGCCGTTTCACTAGGTACAGTAACTGGAACATAACATCAGGATGCCCGTTTAAAAAGGAGAACTGTACAACTAACAACATGGGCAGATAATTGGATTGTGCCTGAGTCAAAGAAAGAAGGAAGGTCTCTTACCAGTAGAGAGGGACAGGGGAGGGAGGAGGAAAACGCAGAGAGGGAGAAGGCAAGCAGAGGTGGGGAGTAGGATGGGGATAGATAGGAGGGAAAGGGAAGAATAGCTATGTAGTCAAAGTGGAATAAAGGGGGAGGAGGGTGGGGGGAAAGGAGGGGAGAGTAGGGAGGAAGAGGTAGTGTAGGTAGTGGGATGATGTAATTAAAGTGGTAGAGAAGAAAGAGGTATGGAGTGACTGAGGGGCAAAGAAAGGGAAGAGGAGGTGGAGGGAGGTAGGAGGGAAAATAAATAATTTAGGCAGGAGTAGAAAGCCCATAAAAGTGTTAACTTGACCAGAAGCCTAAGAAATGGACATGAAGCGTAACATTTTACTAATCAATAGAGATCAGAGATTGCAAATGGTAGGAGCAAGGTAAAGGCAAATTAGCGGTACCAGTCACAGGTTGCCAGCGAGATTAGATGCTGACTGAGTTGTTTTCTTTAAAGGAGCCCAGCAAAGGTTGGTACTGACAATTTAGAATGGTCACCGTATAGGCAGGGCCCAGAGTTTTCTGTGATTCTTCGGGTATGGCAAACCGCGGAAATATCATGAATTTCACTATCACCCGCGCCAGAATCCCAGCGACGCTAATGAGGAACAATATCCTTGCCGATGGGGTGCCCAATCCCCGTCAGCTTCACTGCCCTCCAATGTCTGTATGCCATGCTGGGAGCCCACCCCAGCTGGCAGAAGCTTCTCTGCTGACGGGGTGCCTAACTCTGTCGGCTTCACTCCCCCAAAAGCTGCCTGGTGCCATGTTGGGAGTTCACCCCAGCGTGGCAAAAGTCCTCGTGAGGCTAAAAAAAAAAATAAAAAAACCTTCCCTTGTTGATTCTTTTGCTTTCCCAACCCGCACCCACCCTCTGTGTACCCACAAATCCCCACCTCAACTCATACTTACCTCCGGAGCCCAGCGCGACGTTCTTTGGTGGATCGGGAACACGTCTGCACTCTTCAAAGCCGACCACGGACTGAAGAAATGCCGGTAAGCTGTATAATGGCATTAATTGATTTTTTTTCCAACTTTAGTGCTTATCTCATCCATTTCTGGGAATTTTTTCACCAAATTTTTCAACATTGGGTTTTGGGGCCCCATCTCATGAATTGTGACACTGTCATTTCGTTATCGTCCCGAAGGTGGTTCCGCAGTCACCGCGCAGAACCACCTTTCCGGAATGATTAACGAAATGACAGTGTCACAGTTCATGAGGTAGGCTCCAAAACCCTATGTTAAAAATTTGGTGAAAATATTCCCCAAAATGGCTTTTACTTGCGTGCGTTGCGCAGTTCCTACGCAGGCTCGTAACTTCAAGCATTTTTAATATTTTAACACCAGATTTTCAGTATTGCCATTTTACCACTCCTCCTTGTGAACAGTACTGCTGTCATTTTTCTCATCTCACCCGAAATGTGTTTTTGCACATGTAGTGCACAACGGCGTGGTCGGTGTGCAAAATCAATGTTCAGGACAGAGTAAGAAAATCAGTGACACTGTTCATGAGCAGAGGTCTTAAACTGGCTGTGTTGAAAATTTGGTGACAAACGCCCATAAAATGACTGTGTTAAGAGCGTGGTTTGTGTCAGATGTGGCACAAAAAAGAGGAAAAAAATTAAGGGTAAAAATGTGCCGCAGAAATTGGTGTTGAGTGCTGCAGAAGTTCTGCGGCAAATAAGAACCCTGCCGCAGAACTTTGCTCCGATGTGCTGCAGAAAAATTGGGGCCCTGCCTATAGGGTCTATGGCCACCTCTGGAAACAAGAGGACTGGTTATGCCCCCTAGCTATGCAGGCCACCTACCTGCCTCTTGGGGTTTGCCCCATCACAGGAAATGGCACTTATTAATATCAGTTCAGAGTATTGCCCTTTGGCTTGCTCCCTGCGCCATGGGTATTTCCTACATGCTTGGCAGTAATGGCAGCTGCTCCAGGAAGAGAGTGCCTGAACATCCATCCTAACCTGACCGACAGGTTGTTCATAGCTCAGACTGTGGAGCAACTGACCTGCACTCTAGTGCGGACCAGATGGTTGTTCCATGCATTAGCGATCCCCAGTCAGCCTGCCTCAGTTCTTGACACCTGTTCAGTGCCTAGGCGGACACTGCCCCAGCTGTGGCCTTCCTGCTCCAGGACAGAACGGTGTGCCTGCTAACCTAGGCCCGACTGCTTTACAGCAGTCAGTATGTCATAGCTTGGACATTCTTGCGGCTGCTGGGCCTGATGGCTGCTGCCATTCTCAAGGTTTCTCTGGCGAGGCTGCGCATGTGGATCCCTCAATGGACTTTGAAGAGTCCGTTGGGATCAACGCACCGATCTAGAACAGAAGGTCAGACTTGGCGGGGGTTATCTCTTGCAGCAGGCCACACCTTTGGAACTACAGCTACCAGGCACTAGGACCACAGGGGGGAAAACTTATTTAGTTGGCAGTCTACCAGGAGGCTTCCCACCCTGACGTCGGGCGCCGATGTAACAGCATGCTATAATAATGGGCGGCCCTTATGCCCTCCTCAGTTCTTTACCCATTGTCGACCAACGCTCATTGGCCTTTTCAGAATGCCGCAGCTGTAGTCGACTGCCATTCTTTATAGTACTTCTGTTTTCTTCGTACCTCAGTTTATCACTATTCAGTGATTTTCCTTTTTCATTCATGTCTTCTCAGCCTTCGTATTACGACCGTACAACCAAATGCGCCTGTGGAAAGAAACTCTCGGGGAAAGACTGCTTCTCTGCCTGTGTTCTTTGCTTAGGTTCAGACCATGACATAGATGCCTGCTCCATCTGCAGTGACTTCAACCAGGCAGCCTGACGCCTCTGCCTGTGGACGTTTAAAAAGTTCCACTGCAGCAAAAGGTCGTCAGCATGGGTCCGCCGTCTCCCTGGCCTTAGTCTCTGGCTCCTAGTCATCAGAATTCTTGGATAAATTCTTGGGCATACATAAACGCAGGGACACAGTCTTCACCAAACCCTGGGTCCCTCCTTTCCACTTTGTCCCTGCTTTGCTCGGTGACAGCAGCGGGGCGGTCACATGTTTTGGAGGCAGCAATGTCTGTCTCTCATGCTCCATCTTCTACAGGGCTACCGTTGGGTGCACCTCCGTCCAGCCTTACTTTGGCAGGTGGTGGTCCTTCAGGGCTGGACTCCCTCCTGGCCCCGCAGCCTCTGTTGTTCTGGCCCTTATTTTTGGCAGGCTTGCAGTCGGGAGGCTCTGCCGGGTCTGTCTTTGACTGGCTCAGGCTTGGCGGCCTCTGGGTCTTCTGTGACTACCTCTGTCATCTGTCACCGCGATGTCACCCCCTCCTTGTGCCTTGGAGCCACTGCCTACCCTGGCGTCCGCCTCTGGCCCTCTTCACCATTTAATTGAGTGACTCGGGCCGGGGACTCCTCCTGGGGGTCTAGGCCTTTCTGTCCTACATCATGGGCTCCACCACTGATGCAGATACTGGTACCTCCTCAGCCGGTGCCGCCTGGCTATCCAGCAGCAGTCATGGTGGACTTCGACTAACAGTCTTCGCAGGCCCTCCTGGCTCCCCTGCAGGGTCCGCTCCCCCTAGGGACTCCCGGACGTTGTGCCTCGCACCAACGACTCTTGCTGGCACACACGGATTCCCTCGCAGCCCTCCCCCCACACACACATTCCATCTGGGCATTCGGGAGAAGGGGACGAATATCTCCCCGATTATGGGGATGCAGACTGTGAAGGGGGGAGTGCTACCCTGTCTCGCTATAGTTCTATGGTCTTGTCTGATGGGGAGGTGACCCAGAAATACATTTATGTGGCCCCCCAATGATCAGTTGTTCACGGTTGTCCTCTGCCAGATGCAGGCGGTGATGGGTTTTGACATGGAGGAGCAAGACCCCAGCAGGCATTGATTAGCTACTTACTTATGTCTGCTGGATGCCCCTCCCTCCCTCCCCATGGTTCCTTCTCTCTTGTAACCCTTTGAGGACACCACCATGACAGCTTGGAACTGCCCCAAACTTGGTCCCTGCCCTGCTCAGAAAGGCGGACAGTTAACCTTGCCTAAGTGGGGTAGCCATTTTTCGTGGAGGAGACACAGGCCGATTCGATGGTAATTCATGCAGCCCGTGACTGCACCAAAAGGCCAGCACATCTAAGTTCACTTCCCCTGGACAGAAATCCTGGAGATTGGACTTCATGGGCAAGAGGACCTTGGCCGCGGCTACCCTGGCCATCAGGATCCTAAACTACATGGCCCAGATGATCCAGTTCCAAAATCTTCATTTGTACTAAGCCAAGGAATTGGACAGTCCCATTTCTGACGACCCCCGCGGAAGCAGCGGGTCTTGCAGTCCCTTCATTTAGGAGCTGACGTTAGTCTGCACCTCCTCCACTTGGCCTCCGACACAGTTGATGCTTCGGCCAGGGCAGCTGCAGGCGGCATCTGTCTATGCTGGCACTTGTGGCTTAGCGGGTCTGGGTTCGCACAGGACATTCAGATATCTGTGGAAACTGTACCAGTAAACGAGCATGGCAAGGGGGTTCTTGGTTCTCCTTTGGTATATGGAATCCAGCAACCCATTAAGAAGTGTTCCCTTCCTCATTCCCTCACCAAGGCAAATATTCCACAGCTGCTTGTTGGATAGGGTGGAGGGTCCGATTTGGGACCCCATCAAACCCAGGGGTCATGGTCCACCTTGGAGCCCTCGCTCCATATCAATATTCTGGAGATGAGAGGTTCTCTTTGCTCTGCAGGCCTCCAGGCTTGGCCGTCCCCGGTCTTTCTGCTAGTGCAGACAATCAACATTAGTGTAGTCCACTACATCAACAAACGGGTGTACCCACTCATTCCCTCTCTATTTTGGGAGGCCATGGGAGTCTGGTACTGGGCTCTGAAACATGGTCTTGGACTGTCAGCCAACAATGTTCCCAGCGTCCAAAACATCCTGGCAGACATCCTAAGCCAGTCACGATACGAGCGGGAGCTGCTACTGACTTCAGTCGTAGAAGAATTGTTCGAGAAGTGGATTCATACAGAGTTGGACCTTTCTGCATTCCCACTCAATGCAAAACTGCATTTTTGTTCCCTCGATCCAGGCTCTGGAGTTTTCTGGTGAGACGTGTTGTCCCTCTCTTGGAAACAAATTCCTGAAGGCTCTCACAGCTCAACATCGTGGTCATGGTTATTTTCATAGGCTCTATTCTTGTGCTGCCTGTGGCTACCCATAGCCCCAGAACATGGGTCTTGTTGTTCCCCTACCCCATCTCCTTTGCCTCTGGTGCTTATGCTAGGATTACCAAGGGTGCAGGTGCTGATGGTGTCCCTGCCATGCCTGGAGTCTTTTGACTGCCTTCTACCTCAACAGGACCCTTTAAAAAAAAAACAAAACCAAAAAAAAAAAAAACATGAATTCTTTTTGGAGGCCAGAGCTCCCTCAGTTTACCAGAGTGGAGGAAGATCACAATGACTGCATAAGTTCTGGACATTACTCAGAGGGACATGCGTTGGAGTTACCAGCTACCCCTTCAGTGCATCCTCCTCTTACTTCTTCCTGTAGTTAATTCTCCATGTCACTTGTCCTACCTACTAGAAAAAGTTCAGAAGTTACTATAGAAGCGGGCCATAGAACCTTTGCCTCTGGGAGAACCAAACGTAGAAACATCGAAGTTGTCAGTAGATAAAGACCACTTTGACCCACCTAGTGTGCCCAAAATTCACTACCTACAGTGCCACCTGAGACCCTACTTGGACTGCGACTTACAACCCCGTTTTGTATATACTGCATGATAATCTTTTTAAAGATATTTGTTGTATCACTGTCTGCAGTGGTTTTGGGAAGTGCATTTCATATAGATATGACAATTTGAGTATACCACTGGTTCCTCTTGTTGGATTTATTTTGAGTGCCTTTTAATTTCTCGTTGTGATCTTATTAGTTTTGGAGGGATTCATATACACTGATGGTTTCGAATATTGATTTATTTAATGCTTCATATGCTAAAATTAGATTCCCCCTCATTCTCCTGTATTGCATTGAGTAAAGTCCCAATTTTTTTAGTCTTGTGCTATAATCCAGACCACTTATAGCCTTGATTTGTTTAGTAACTTTGCTTTTAACCTTTTCTATAAGTTTGTTTCCTCTTACCGAGATTGGGGCACATACTGATGAGCAGTATTGAAGATGTGGTCTAATGAGACTAGAAAAGAGGGATTATGACCTTTTCATTTCTACTATTTATGTTACATAGAATCAGTGTTCCCCATTCATTGTTTTAGCACAGTGGGCCACCACCCTAAATTTTTTTTACCACCACTCTCTTTTTTAACACCACCGTATATTTTTATCCATTACTGATTGTTTGTTATAAAATCCTCCAAATTCTTGTATTGCCATCCTTTATTGCACTACTACCCCCATTTTGATACCAGTGCACTATATTTTATTTAAAATACACGTATGCACATGTACAGTGCATACAGGAGGTCCAGAAAAATAATGCACCTTCTGACCCGATCACCACTGCCACCACCCTATATTTTCAGACAATGGGGAACCCTGAGTATACAGCCCAAAATCTGATTTCCCTTCTTTACGATACTTGTGTGTGTTTCAAAGGACATGTTTTTAGAAAAGCCGACTGCTAAATCTTTTTCGTTTTCTGTTATTTGCAGATTTATTTAATTTGTAGGTGTAACATGGTTTTTTTTCCAAGATGCATCACCTTACTTTTGTGTGCATTAAATACATTTTCAACTGACCATTTTTCCAGGTTAGTGAGATTTCTTTGTATTTCCTGAGCTGAGTCTCGATTTGTTATATCGCCAAGTTTACAGTCCGCGTACTTGACCTTCCAATAATGATTGTTTAAGGGAGCATGGAAGATATCAATATATAGGGGATACATGATGGGCAGGAGTGGAATATGGAAAATATTCTCACTCCTGCAGAGTGAGGGATGGATATCTCACGAGTGCCGAAGGCACGAGTGGGATATCCATACCTCACGATGCAGGAGCGAGAATATTTGCCATATTCCACCGTCTGACCATCATGTGTGCGATTTATACAATAGGGCCATGTTATGTGCTGTTTGTATTGTGCTGCAGTTAGGTTATTTTGTTTTGAACTGTCTGTTTTATGTCTGTCCTTGTGGGATTAGTTTGTGTGTTAGTATCCTTGTGTGTGGACTGGGAATTATAGCACCGCTGGTAAGGAAGGCACGTCAGTCAGTGAAAGTGATGCTTTTGATTGGCTGTTGCTGTGTATATGGGCGGGTTGAATAGTTTGTAAAGTGTGTCGGTACTGCTCTTTGCTTTCCAAATGAGAGATTGCCGGTGGATACATGTTATAGTTCGAGTTTTTGATCCTGGTATGAAAAAGAACATCTTATGGGGGTTTGAGTACCATCGGCAGTTTTTTTTTTTTTGTCTGGGAGATGTGTATGGTTTTTCTGATTGCAGACGGTTACACGACTGTAATGTGTATCGGGTATGCTGTGGATTGCGAGATGGATTTTTTTTTTTTTTTTTGAACAACCTGAGAAGAGTGGTTGTTACTTTGAGGGAATGAAAAAAGAGAGGAGTTTTATAGCGGTGTTACAGATGGAAGGCAGTGTCATGTACTGCAGTGGGGGTGGGGGCTTTAAATTGAGATATTTATTGCGAACAGTACTTAGCAGCTGGTGCATGTCTTTGAACGGAAATTATTCGGAATGTGCTTGTGTTGTCCATGAAAGTGCTACAGATAAAATGTGTTTGTGGTGCTGGGGATAGCTATGACTGGAGCATAGAAGGCTGAAGTACAGAGGAGATTGTGTGAAGAAGTGCCGGCTGGGAAGGAGGGACTGTGACATATGTACTGTGTGTAAATCTGTTGATGTAGTTACTATGTGTATAAATGTAAGGTCTTACGTTTATACATATAGTGCATACGTCATCAGCCTGTTTATTCCACTGGGGTGAGAAATGCATCATTTTATCACACCACATATCCGCTCACCCCTATTGTATAAATTAGAGTACTGGCCCCAGTGCGGATCCCTGAGGGACACCACTAGTAACATTTTCCCAAGTGGACAGGTGGCCTTTTAATGAAACTTGTCTCCATTCTGTTAGCCAGGACTCTATCCAGTTTATTATTGATTGCTGTACCTTGGCTTTTATTAACTGTTTGCTGTTTGATTAGTATATTGTGAGATACCAAATCGAAAGCTTTCGAAAAGTCCAAAAAAAAATCACATCTACTGATAAGCCTTTGTCCAGGGCTTCACTTACTGGCTCGAAAAAATTTAATAGGTTTGTTTGACATGATCTGCCCTTTACAAACCCATATTGGGTAATATCTGTTTGCCCCGAGTCTGATAGATTTTCAGTTATTCTACTTGTTAATAGTCTCGCCATTATTTGCAAAAAAAATTGAAGTGAGACTTGTAGACCGATTAATTTTGTGCAAGATTTCTGCTTCCATTTTTATACAGTGGGATTACTGTGGCTTGATTCCAAATTGGAATGATAGTACCTGTTTTGAGAGAAATGTTGAACATAGTTGTTAATGGTCCTATGAGCTGTTTTGTAGCATTTTTTTTATAAAGATAGGGGGAATTCCATCAGGCCCCACAGAACCGTTGGATTTAATTGTCTTAACATCCATTACTTCCTCTTGAGTAAAGTTTGATTGTTCCTAAGGATTTTATGCGTTGGGAAGCTGTATCGAGTTTGGGATTAAACACACTGATGAAATATTTGAGTTCTGATGCTATTTCCACCTCATCAGTAATTATCCTGTTTGTTGTATTTAGTGGTCCAGTAGTAGGACTTTTTTTTTGTTTTAGTCTTTGGTAACTGGGTAAAGCCCACTAGGCACAAGTGCCTGTTTTCAGGGGCGACCTGGGAGCACTGTTAAGTGACTTGCTTAGAGTCTCACAGTATGCAATTGGAGGTTGTGAGAATCAAACTCCGGTCTGGTCTGCTGGATATATCGAGCTCATTTTTTTCCAAAGACCCAATATAGTTAAAGAACATTTTTTTGTTATCTTTAATAGAAGTAGCTAATTTTTTTTTAAAAAGCGTTTTTTGATGTCCTTATTAAACTTTTACTTTTATTTACTGATTTTTTTTTGTTTGTTTTTTTGTATA
Source organism: Neoceratodus forsteri (assembly GCA_016271365.2). Classification (NCBI taxonomy): domain Eukaryota; kingdom Metazoa; phylum Chordata; order Ceratodontiformes; family Ceratodontidae; genus Neoceratodus; species Neoceratodus forsteri. Next base: position 927,154,344 of record CM028135.1, on the reverse strand, counting down.
TTGACCAGTTTATAGTTGTAGGATGCTTTTTGTCTTTTATACAGTTTCTTTTTTTCTGCTTTGGCTTCGTTTTATATTCTTAATCCACCATATGGTGGTGCTCTTATTATTATTCCTGTGTTCATGTCTGTTGGGCACTCATTGGTTGATGCAAAAATTGTATTTTGTTGTGGATTTTACAGCAAATTTCGCTCAAATTACAATTTGAACAGTGAGTGGCCCAAACCCGGTCCTTTAGATATTTATTTATTAATGTATAATCAGCTTTATAGAAGTTTTTAATTTTGATGCAACCTTTACTTACATTTTCTTTTGTGTTTGCAGTAATCAGTACCATGTTATGATCGCTATTCGATAATAGTTGAAATACTTTAACTCTTATGTCCTGCTCTGTATTGGTTAAAAAACAAGTCCAAAATGTGTTGGTCTCTTGTCGGTTCTTTTACCAATTGTTCCATATTATTTAGGACCATTTGGTCCATAAATCTAGTTTCTAGTGCAGATGTGCATGTACCATTTTCCCAGTCAATATTTGGGAAATTAAAATCGCCCATTAGAATATGTTTGTCAAGTTCCATTGTTTTACTCATGAATTGTTTTCATGACTATTTAGGTTAGGGGGTCTATACCCTAATCCAATTGTGATACTGTAATTGTTTGCAGTTAATACTTTTGTCCAAATTAATCTGACATTTTCGTTGTCTGCAGGGTTAGAAATAATTAAACATAAAATGCACTGTAAAGTGGAAATAGAGGAAACTTTTGCTTTTTGGGGGGTTATTTTTCAAGGTAAAACACTGATTGAGTCTAGTCTATTTCTGAATCAGAACTTGAATCTAGTCTGCAGCCATATGGTCTCACATGAGGTCTTCTTTTGTTTTCCAGATTTGAACCATAGTGTTATGGCATCCTGCAGGTCAAATGTAGCAACGCTAGCATCTGACAGCTTGACACGCATTAGTTCAGATGTCATAGGAGACAGACAGGACCGCCAGTCAGACTTCACTCTGCCCATCAAGCTGAATCCTCTCTCAACTACTGCAGTTTGGGTTGGGATCAGTAGAGCTATTGTGACTAAGACCAGAATATCAGGGAATCGCTGTTGATGTGCATCATTATGGAGAATTTTTTGCCAGAAATCCAAATAGTGAAATTTCGGAGACAGCTCATTCAGTGATTTTTTTTCATAAGTGGTTTCAGCTCTAACCATTGCACTTCAATCAAGTTTACATTATTATTGTGTTTCTTCAGTAGGTCACTGTAGTGCTGTGTGAGGGTTCTGACTTCCTCATTGCCATAAAGTGCTAGTTGGTCACTATCTGGTAACTGTAATGGGTTAAATATACTGAATGACCGAAGGACTTTGTCTGTTTTAAAATTGGAAAATCGTGAGTTAATACTTTCAATTGTTGATGAAAGAAGGCTTGTAACATCACGCAACACTGCCTGTTTGGTTCTATCTGTAGAATATCCCTTTCTAAGTTAAGGAAGATATCAGATCCACGGAACTGAACCTGAGTAGTGGCTGAGCCTGTCAGTCGACTTGTGCTGGTGTCACTGTCGGCTGTGTCAGAGTGAGGGAGCAAGAGCAATTTGTTACAGACTTTGTCAAGTTTATCCTGCGCAGGGTAGTTCTCCAGCCAGAGCACTGTGCTTTCAACTTTGCTGACTCTTGTTTCTACTGTTGAGCTGTCTCTCTGTAGAGTTAGACTGAAGGCCATCGTGACAGAAAGGTATTCAGCCAGAAACTGAGAAAAGAGGACAAATCTCACAGTACTTATTGTTTTGAACAACCCACTGGCCTGATCTTTTGTTTGCCCTGGTGTGGAAGCAGTGTGCTGTAAATGTACAACTAAGGCCTTGTAGCTGGACAGAATAACAGACAGAGCCCTTTCTCTGTGTGCAACCCACCAGGTCCCTGACATGTTAACTGGTTTGTGAATGGTGTACCTCATATTACTGGCTAACTCTTTGAGACCGGCCCAGTTTTTGGGAGACTTATGGTATATTTTATAGATACCCATTAAGACTTCATCTGTTGTTTTCGTGTATGGAATAGGTGTTGCTGATTGCTTTATAGCTAGCTCCAACTTATGGGCACTGCACTGAATCCCTAACAAATGAAGTACGTCTTTCAAAATCCTGCCAAACACCCCAGTCACTTTACCCAACATGACGGATGCCCCATCAGATCCAAAAGCAACATTTTTTTCTTTCCAGTCCAAGGTGAATTGTAAGGCATCACCTATTGAGTTATAAATGCTTTCACCATTTGGAATAGAGACTGGCTGAAGGGAAACAAATTTGTTTACTGGACGGAAATTTTCCATTGTCCTAATATAGACTGCCTCCTCTTCTATTACTGAGGCATCAGTGCTCGAGTCACATAGGACAGAGATGAAAGTGTTACTGTTAACCAGTTTTGCATCTTTTATCCTTATTGATTCTGAAATAAAATGTGTGAACGTTGCTGCCTGTTTGTCACTTCTATAACTGACTCCGACATTTGCACCATTTACATGTTGTAATTCTAAGATGCCAGGGAAATCTGTGAATGGGCGTTCTGAATTAATCAAATAGAGTTGTTCTAAACAAATGTTCCACTTGTGTTGCCTCATTTTTTTCCATTTGTATTATTCCTCGTTCTATTGCTAAGTTGGAAGGGTCTGTGTTAGACACAGTATTTTTTTCACTGGCTAATTTATGAGGTTTGGAGAGTTCCTGAGCTCGTACATTTTCAAGTCTCATGCTCTTACAGCCACTCATGAAAGTGTTTGTCTACCTTAAGTATTTTTTGCAGTATGAGCAGGTCATGCCCACATCAGGCTCATATAGTAGCCACTCCCTATTTTTCTTCCAGGTCTCCTGGAACCCCCTTTTTCTTTTTGCAGTACACGTAGAAGAACCCGAGCTTTCTCCTCCCTCTTGGCTTGAAACTGAAGGCTTTCCTGTAATTTTTTTAAAGCCAAACTTTAACAAAGACATTTTTTCCCCTTTTGGTTTACTTAGCTAGTACGAATGTAAAGTACAGTAAGCACTCTGGAAGACAGTGGACACTACAGTGAATTGATGATCAGAGATATTAGAAGACGTGAACAGTCTGTTTAGTTTTCTTTCCCTTCCTGTAAAACCCCGGACAAAGGAGTTTAATATTTATATTTTCCTCCCGCTCAGATTTCACAACTAAAACCTGAGGGGTATCCTGCTGTCAACCTGTTTTGTAATTTAATCCCCTCCTCTCCCTTTGACTTTTGACTTTGCCTTCACCTCTCTGCACACTCAAGATATATTTTTTTTTATTCAGAGTCAGAGATGATGAGACTTGCAGATCACAAGGTCTCTTTTGGCTTTGAGAGAGTTTTATTCAGGTGTACAGGTACAGTGCCTGACTGCTTTGAGACTTAAACTAAATAATCCCCCTTGTTCACCTCCCCTCTCCTCCTCCCAAGTACCAGCAGGACTTTCAATCACACAAAATGAGCCCCAAAATGAGAGAGCCCTGAGAAGGGCTGTTGAGAGTATTTTTTTTTTTCACTCGCGCTCTCCTACTCGCGGAGCTCCTCACCATTGAATGGCCAGAGTGAAAGTGAGGAGAGCGAGTCAGCGCCAGTTAGTCTTCCCGCTCGCTGAGAGGTCAGGTGACGCTAGTAGCTGCAGTCACTTGACCTCAGTCAGTGGGAAGATGAATGGGCGGGCGGAGCTGCACTTTTCGGCGGGCGGAGCTACGCGTCATGACGTCGACGTTGTCCGGAAACCTCCCGTCTGCCGCTGGGTCCTAGTGCCTCAGCCCAGTACTCTGGCTGCAATACTCAGCTGTGAAACCGCCTGTCCTCGGACAGGCGGATTACAAACGCTGGTCCCGATGGAAAACGCTGTCCGGACGGGTGGACAGCCGGTTATTTCGAGCCCTGGTTGGCTGTGCAGTTTACTGGGCAGCATTTATATTTACTGTGTGTGTGTGTGTGTGTGTGTATATGTATATTGTAGGTAGGTGTGTGTGTGTATGTACACATACACACACACACAATGCTTCCAGCCTTTTCACTGTGAGTTAGTACATTTTTTTCCTATCTTTGGTGTTATAACTGGATATACAATCTGTGTCACCGAACCAAGTTTCGGTAACCCCGCAAATGTCTGTTTTTTGTTTTTAAAAAGTCCTTTAATTCATCCTTTTTGTTTAGGCTACGGGCGTTGACAAGAAGTATATGTATTTTCTTTCTTTTGTTATTTATTATGTTTTTCCTTGTTGGTATTTATGCTGTTATTGTTTTGAAATTTTGCAGTAGCATCCTTTACCTCAGTTGTTTTTAATGTGGTTCAGAGAGTCCAGGTTTTTCGTCCCCCACCCAATTTTTAATTTAAATTTTTGTTGATATACTGTATGAGACGGTGTGTTTTCCTAAGATACCATTTCTCCTCCTGCTGAGATGACGTCCATCCCATGAAAACTGTTCATTTCTGTTTTCAAAATCCTCCCAATGAGTGATGCATCCTATCTGTTGTTTTAAGCACCAACTACGTAGCCAGTTATTTACGTTTTTAATTTTAGCTTGGTATGACTTTGTTGCCTTGGGGATCGGAAGTATCTATGAGAATGCTATTTCGCACTCTTTGTAAAGAAGTACTTTATAATGTTTCCCCCTGAACCTCCCTCCTCCAGCTCCAGGTTATTCCTGGTATTTTCTGGTTCCTTAATGGGCGGTAGATTTAAGTTCTGTCCTAGACCCGAGGTGCTGAAAACTGTACATGGAATACAGAGTTTTGTATAGTAATCTTTCCAGTCCTTACTTCCCCTGCTCCTGCAGGAGGATTTTATATGTGCCATTGATATGAAGGATACTTATATCAAGGTGATTAACAGTTATCAGCAATACCTCCACTTTATCCTGGGGGGCTTTCATTACCAGTTTTGAGTCTTGCTCTTTGGCTTGTCTTTGATGCTGTGTGTCTTCACCAGATTCTTGTTAGTAGTGGCTGCGGTGCTCTGGAGGGAAGACTTGTATGTATTCCCGTATCTGAACAATTAGCTATTGAAAGCCCAATACAAGGACACAGTCCTTCGCACATTATTTTGGACTCTCCTACTGTTAGATAAGCTGAGTGTCCTTGTAAAGGAACCAGAATTGGTTTTGACCCCACTGTTGGTGCCTTCAATACGTTGGTGATGTCTTAGATATGTTTGTAGGCTGGGCTTTCCTTGTGGTGGACTTTGCCACTGCTCTTAATTGCCCAGCACACAGCTGTTGTCCTCCATGAGTTGGTTCTCAGCAAGATGCTTTTTCAGACCGATAGGTGTGATGGCTACGACATTCATTGCCGTCTCGCTTGCACACCTCCATATGAGGATTTCTCTACAGTTCCTCCATGTCCATTGGGCTCAACACTTTGACCTGGTTAGTTTCATTCTGGTGATGTCTCATCTTTTTTGTGCCCCCCCTCTTGGTGGTTGGACTGCACCAACCTCTATAAAGAGATCTGATGTCAGCGGGTTTCTCTTGCACCAGGCCACACCAGTGGAACTACCGGTGTTGGGCACTATAGGACCACCTCAAAACTTTTCTAGCTAGCAGTCTTATCTGGGGGCCACCCACTCAGACATCATCCTCTGATGTTGGCCAGTCCTGTAAGAGTGGACGGCCCCTGCTCCCTCTTCAGTTCTTTACCCACCATCGACCTATGCACGTTGGACCTCCAGAGACCGCCAAAAGATTCAGTTGACTGCCATGTTCCTCACAAATTTTATTTTCTCAACCTAGTTTTTCAGTTTTTCTTTGATACCTTTTGTGTGTCTGACCCGACTACTTCTAACCAGTCCTCCCAAGATGAAGTGCTCTTGTGGGAAGCGGCTCCCAGAGAAAGACAGCGACTCTGCGTGCGTCCGCTGCTTCGGGCCTACTCACGACACTCAGGCCTGCGATATCTGTAAAGCCTTCAACCAAACCACTTGATGCTGTCACCAGTGGCACTGGAAGAATTCCTCCTGCAGCAAAAGATAGCAAACGTGGAACAGTAGCTGCAGGCCAGAAACTCCTCTTTTTTCCCCGGCCCTGTCTTTGGGGTTCAACCCACCTCTTCCAGGAGAAATCCGGTGGCAAGCACAGACACTCTGATAAGGATTGTGAAAAACCTTGGTCCTCTTCCTGCTTGCAGTTCCTGCATAAGTCCAAGGCTGCATTGGGATTGACTGCCTCCCTGGGGAAGGGGGCGGCCCCTTCTGCCTTGCATGCCATCTTGGCAGCAGGGCTACCATTGGCAGCGCCACCTGCCAGTCTCTCTTTATCAGGCGGCGGTTACTCGGGGGACCCAGTCCCCACAGCAGCTGCTGTTCAGGCCCTTTCTCATGGCAGGGCCGCAGTCGGGATGCTTCGCCAGCTCCTCTCAAGTTGGCACAGATTTCGTAAGCTCCAGGTCTTCCTCTGCAGCCTTTCCACTGCCCTTATTCATACAGGTGACCTCCTCCATGGCCGTGGACCAGACGTATCTCTCCCCGACGTCCCTTCTGGCTGTCCTTTGATCGCTTTTTCCACAGGTGCCAGTCACAGACGCCTCCTTCCAGGCAACACAGGTTTTCCTTGCCCAGCACCGGTGCTATTCAGGCCTCTGCCTCCCCTGGTGCCTGTTTGGCCACAGCCTGTGCCTTTGCCAGCTCCTCCACCAGCGCCAGCGCCTGCTGTACCTACGCTGGCTCCTATACTTCCACCACTGACTCCACTTCCCCAACCGCCGGGCTGTGAGTTGGTGATGGTGGATTTTCAGTCTGTGTTGATGTGCCTTTTGGACTTCATGCAGGCGAGACTTTATCTCTGCCGGACCCTTCCCAACATGGGCCCATGCATCCTGACCCCCAACATGCAACGTCCCCAGGGACCCAGTCCTGCCCACCCCCCATCAGCTTGTGCCTTGTACGCCCCATTCACGTGAGAGACAAGGGAAAGTATCATCTGACCTCCAACCTCCGGAAGAGTCTGAGGAGTCTGGTGCTGGGATGAGGGCTCTTCCCTTTCACGGTTTCATCTGATGGGGAACAGATGCCGAAATACATTCCCTGATCTCCCTGATGACCCATCTTGGGCCTGTTATGCTCCTCTTTATTAAGTTACCAAATGACTGGGGCCTCGGGCACCCTCACATGTTCAGCGCCATTATCTACCGCTCTTCACATGACGCCGGGTGGCTCAGCAGTATTCCAGCCTCTGACTTCCGTGTGTTTGAGAGCTGACTCTTAGAGAACCAACTAGTCTTCGACACCGAAAAAATGAAATGCATGCTGTTCGCCAACCCCCTCCTCCACAACGCATGCATAACCCCCACTTGTGATGTACTTAAGCAGTGGTGATGCCCTTGAGTCCGTCCAATCCTTCAGATATTTGAGTGTCACCTTAGACACCACTCTTTGCCTAGACACCCATGTCTCTCTACTAACCAAAACACTAAATCAAAAGTTGGACCTGCTGTATTGAATAAATCTTTTTCTCAACTGCATCTTGCTTTAAAATTACCTCTGCCACTCATCATTTCATATGGCACCCCACTATTACTCACTGCCAATGCAACTATCCTTTCTTACCTCAAACTGGCTTATCATAGGGTTTGTAGGTTTGCCTTGGGTGTCGATGCCCATAGCCACCATTGTGATGTTCTGTCTGCCCTGGCTCCTGTACTAGTCAAAACTTCAATATACCACCTTGAGTCTAATGTTTAAACTTGGTACACTTTATCAGCCTGCCTTGCTTAAGCGAACTTGTCCAACTTCAGCAACCTCTGCATGCTCTAAGGTCCCCTCTCTCCTTATAGCTCCCAAACCACGGCTAGCAGTGGCCCGGCGATCATTTGCTTACTCAGCGGTGTCTACCTGGAACTCCCTACCACAGTCTACCTTATCCTGCTCCCTTCTCCCTAACTTTCAGTACTCCCTGTTACTCCACCTCTCTGACTCCTCCCCCTACCCATGCATCCACTAACTCTTGTCCCTGCTTCCCTATCACTATGCTCTTTGAATCTCTTTTATATATAAGATTTATATAAACTTAATTTGCAAGTATTAATTGTAAAACTGCTTGTGATTTTGTTAATGAAATAATGTCTAATTTGTGAAAGCTGTAACTGTATGTAAAGCTAACCTCCATTCCAGCCATGCCTTTTGTCTATTTATTGCACTACCCAGGTCACCCTTGAAAAAGGGGCTATATTGTCTCAGTGGGTTCACCCAGTTGCCGAAATTCAGATAAATTGTTTTGTGGGGTCATGCATCAGATCCAGTCTGCCACGGGGTTCAAAAGGAGCTGGACCTCTCCCGGCATCGGCTAACCACTTACCTCAAGCTGCCGGAGTCTTCCTCTCTGGTGACCCCCCAAAAAAAAATCCGTTGGTAGACATGTTTGAGCATATCACCATAGCCACCTGGCACTGCTTGAACCTTATTCTGGCCATGCCTAAGAAGGCAGATAAGTTAAACAAGGCATCCGTAGCAAGCTTCCTTTGGGGAAACAGCTGCAGACAGACTTGGTGGTAATCAACGTGGCGCAAAACCGCACTAAGCAGCCGAAACACCTGAATTTCCTCCCTTCTGACAGTGAATCCCAGAGGCTGGACCTCTTTGGTAAGAGGGCTTTCGCTTCTGCCACCTTGGCCATCAGGACACTTAACATGGTCTACTATCAGGATGTCGTGCGGGAGCAGACCAGGCTCTCAAATCTGGTTTGGACATCAGCCAGTGTCTCCTGCTGTCTGCCTACGATGCTGTGGATGCTTTGGCCTGAGTGGCGGCTGTGGGCATATGCCTTCGCCGGCACTCCGGGCTATAAGCATCGGGGTTAAGCCACGTCCACATCCCAGAATCTCCAGTGGCCCCTAGAGGGACCCCCAGTCCAATCTTTACTCTCCCGCTCATACTTTTTTTTTTTTTTTTGAGGCGATCCAGTCCTTGTGCAGAAAAAGCAATAGAACCCATGCCAGAAGCCCAGCAGGGTAAGGGTTCGACGCCCACTTTTCTGTTTCCCAGATTCATGGGTGACTTACGGCCTATTCTGGATCTAAGAGAGTTGAGCCTCCTTATCCTGGTATAAGAAGTTCAGGATTTAAACTCTTCAGGGACTGCTGCCCTTCCTGAACCAAAGGAAATTAGATATGCTCCCTTGACATGCAGAATGCATATCTGCATATCAAGAGTTGTGCCCCACGCAGAAAATATCTCAGATGTCCAGTTTGAGGGGACACATTCATTTCTGAACCTTGCCCTTTGGTTTGTCCTCTGCGCCTCGGGTGTTTACCCAAGTGCCCTGCAGTGGTCGCAGTTGCTTTCAGGAGACAGGAGTTCTACATCTTCCTCTTGCTGGGGAATTGGCTGCTCAAAGCCGTGTCCAGGGACACCCTTATCTGAACCCTTGAGCACACCCACCCGTCTGTTCCAGGACCTGGGCATTACAGTCAACTTGCCAAACTATGTTTTAACACCCAGCCAACAACTCCAACATATTGGGGCAGACTTGGACATGGCTTACGGCATGGCCTTTCTTCCCCAGGACAGGGCGGAGTGCTTGATAGCCCTAGTCAGGCTTGTGTTTTACAGCTCTTATGTCTCCACCAGAGTGTTTTTCCAGTTCCTGGGTATGATGGCAGCGGCAATAGTCACAGTGCCACTGGCCAGATTGCATATGAGGATCAACCAGTGGATGTTTTAGTGCCCAATGGGACCAACATTCGGGCGACCTGGAACAGAGGAGGTCCTGGTCTCCTGTGGGGCATGGAACCCACCAATTTCCTCGGGGGGGGGGAGGGGGTTCCTTTTTTTATCCCTTCCCCCTCAGCACATCATGACCACAGATGCCTCTGGGATGGGCTCGGGTGCTCACCTGGACCCGCCTCAAACACAAGGGACGTGGTCCCATCTAGCGTCTTCTCTCTAACGGCTGGCACCATGTCCATCCACATGAGATTTTTGCACCTGCACTGCCTAGTAGTGCTTCTTGCATTAGTGTAAATGTAAATATTATATTTTATTGTAGTTTTTAAACTGTTTTATATTGTCTACTCCTTCTAAATCGGTGCCATATACAGTTTGACCTTCATGCCTTGTGTGTTTATTCTCTATCTGTGCTTTGTCTGGATCCTTGAAATATTGTAAACGTGAATATTTTATTGTAATGTAATTTGTGTATTGTATTATATTATTGTCTGCTCCCTACCCTTCTTTCCCTAGGACGCATCTGGAAACGAGCATTCTGCTCAGAATGCTTTCCTGGTGAAACGTTTAAGTCAATGAATCCTGGAGATGAGGGCGGTGCTGTGTCCCCTACAGGCCTTTCAGACCCAGCTGTTCCCAGGCCTTCTGCTAGTACAGATGGACAATATGACCATTGACTGCTATATCAACAGGCAGGAAAGTACCCACTTGTATCTTCCTTTGCAGCAAGGCGATGAGAGTCTGGGATTGGGCTCTGGACCACAGCCTGGAACTGTAAGCTGTCCGTGTCCCAGGCATCTAGAACATCCTGGTGGATGATCTAAGCCGGTCTAAGTCAAAGATGCATGGGTGAGAGCTTTTGACCTCGGTCGGTGAAGATCTTAGACAAACTGGGTAGTCCAGAGTTGGACCTTTTTGCATCCCCACTCAATGCAAAACTGATGCATTTTTGCTCAGTGGATCCAAGGCCTGGAGTTTTCTGGCAAGATACTTTGTTGTTCTTTGTTCCTTTCCTACTTCTTCAGAGGGTGCTGATCAAGCTGCAGATGGGGCCACGATGATCCTCGTCGTCCCCTTTTGGCTTTGTCTGATTTGGTTACCCTTACTCCAGCAGCTAACAGTGGAACCTCCAGTACCTCTTCCTCTATGCATCAGCTTGCTCTCCCATCCCTGCAACTTCATGTCTGGCTCCTGAGAACATAGCCATGGCCTGGTTTGGGGTGTCTCCTAGTGTGTCTGATGTACTGGTGGCGGCCAGAAAGTCTTCCACCAGCATCACTTGTTCCGTGAAATGGAAGTTGTTCATGCTATGGGCTGATTGGCACCAGCTGGATCCCCACATGTCCTGTGACTCAGATCTTGGAGTACCTGTTATACCATTTGGACTCGGGTCTGGGGTACACTTCCCTTAAGGTGCGCACATCTGCTATTTCTGCTTTCCATGTGCCCATTGAGGTCTGTATGGTGGCACAGTTGCAAGTGTCATACTTTTTTGAGAGGTATCTTTAACCTGATACCTCATATCCACAATCCTGTCCTCCTATGGGACTTCAAATTTTTTTTTTTTTTTGTTGGGGGGGAGGGACTTCAGTTAGCTCCTTTTGAGTCTGACGCGAATTGCAAGCTGTGCTTTCTATTATGGAAAGCGTTTTTAGTTGCCATTACTTATGCTTGAAGGATTTCCAAGCTTCAGGCTCTGATGTGCAAAGAGCCCTATTTAGTTTTCCACAAGGACAGGGTATCCTTGTGGACGAATCTTAAGTTTTTGCTTAAAGTGGTGTCTTAAGTTTAGGCTAAATCAGGACCTCCATCTACCTGATTATTTCCCAGAGGATGCCAAATCTAGGGGAAGCATTGCTCTACACTTCAGATGTGTATAGAATTTTGCGTTCTAGGGACGTGGATATGTTGTTCATCCACATTCATTGGCATGTCCCTTTCCCCTTTAATTCTTGCCGTAAGGTTTTCAAGCTGGCTCATCTCACCCACCTGGGTGGTATAATCCTCGACTCTGCCCTGTGATGCCAAATCTTCCTTTCCGCTGGAAGATTCAGCTTGCCTTCTCTCTGTTACCGCATTTTGTGGGCCCTGGCTTCTATTTTTTCATATCCTCTGAAGATTAAGCTTGTTCGAGCCAGCGACTGCAACTTTTGTTATTTGATCATGGAAGATGAATCTTCTCCCGGATTTCACCGGTGCCCATGCAGCCAGAAAATATCGCACACAGACCCACATACTGCATGCATCTACTGCTTGGGTGTCGGCCATGACACCCAGGCATGCGAGATGTCTCACTTTTCACCTGAACGTCCTCGACGATTGTCTCACACGGCTGACGTTGGGTAGGCCTGAGAAACCGAATCCACTGGTGAAATCCAAGGAGGCCTGGTGGGTAGTCTCCACGGCTGCGGGATCCGCTGGGCAGTTAGAACAGGTGCAGACCTTCAAGGAAGAGGTGGTGCAGGCTGTGGAGCTCGCCTCTTGGCGATTTTCGTTCCATTCAATCTGGGCTCCACGTTCTCGGGTGCCTTTTGGGAGATGTGCCAGTCTCTCCCCACCTAGGGCGAGGGACCTGTGGGCTCGCATACCTCCCGGTCCCGTAAAAAGGACAAGGAGCCAAGAGATTCTTCAACTTGGCAAAGACGTTCTTGGGATTGAGATCGATCTCAGTCCCAGGAATCACCAGTCTCTATCTCGGTTGAGATTGTGACTTCGGCTGCCGGCTTCTCAGTCCCGCAGTCTGGTCAGCCGGCTGAAGTTTTGATTGATTACTCGGTTGAGATCACTCTCAACTCTGTTGATTTGTTGTCTGCCAATGAGGCCAGCAACTCTCTTAAGACTCTGGTCCTGTTTCTCCCCGATGAGGAGACCCGACCTTCTGACAGTCCCATCAAGGAACTGGTCCCTGATCCGGGAAATTGACCGGTTCCCCCGGTGTCCTCCAAATGACTCGCTCGGCCAATTTGATAGAGGCTTAGATCTCTTGGGGACGCACCTAAACGGTTTTTCGAGGCTCCTTCAAAGAAGCTCAGACTCTTCTGGGTTTTCACTGCAGAATTTTGGTCACCCTTAAGCATGACACCCCCAGGTGCGTAGAAGGGGACCTTGGTGGCCGACCGATTTATCCAGATACCTCTGATTCTGATGACACCGACCTACACTCTCAATCGCTAGATGAGTCGGTGGGTAGTCTGACGGAGGAGGATCCTTCTTCATTTTGGGGAATTCTCAGCCTTATCTCTGAATCCATGGGGGTGCCCCTGGAACCTGAGGAGTACCTTCTTACAGATGTTCTTAAAAGAGGGGATACCCCTACGGAAGCCTTCACAGTGGCTATGGCCATTGTAGGCCTGGCTTTGGAGCTCTTGCAGCATCCTGTTTCCTGTCTAGTGCCGTCTGCCCGGATGGGCCGCAAGTATGCAGTGTCCATTGGGTCCCTCTCGTGGTTCACAGAACATCCCTCAGTGGAAAGGTTAGTGACTGCTTCTGTGTTTAGACGCACAGGCAGCTCTGCTGACACTGATAGACCTCCTGACAAGGAGTCCAAAAGACTGGACCACTCTGCCAGGAAGGTCTATACAGCCTTCTTTCTAGGCCTCCATCAGGTAAGCTTGGCCGTCGTCATGGCGCACTTCTCCCGTGCCCTCCTGGGCTCCTTGGATGAAGTTCTCCTGCACCTCCATGCGGACCTTCTGATTATGGTCAAGCAAGGGGCAGGACCAGGGCCAAGCCTTTGCAAAGCAGTAATTTCAGATGGCCTTGGACCTCGGGGACTCTTGTGCCCGTTCGGTGGCAGCCATGGTTGCCATGCACCGCAGGGCTTGGCTGAAGCGTTCCACCTTTACGGCGGATACTCAGCACAAATTCAATGATCCTTTCCTGGGCACAGATCTCTTCGTCCCTAGTGTGGATGATCACCTTCAACAAATCAAGCAGTCCATTGCCACCTTGGACTCTGCTACTTCTGCTCAAAAGGACATCCCTGGCTCCAAGGAACAGAAGAAGCCTTTTTGGCACCCTGTTCCTGCGGCCAAGCAGCCCTCCTTCCAGGGTGGGCAGCAACAGCAGGCACAAGCTTGACACCCTCGGCCCAAGTCCAGACCTCCAGTGGCCTGCACACAGTGATGTCGGGGTTCAGGCAGGATCCAGTCTTGACCTTCTTCCTCCAGGCCTGCCCAGTGATGGGATAGGGGTTGTCATCCCATCACGCCGGCTTTGGGTCCTCCCGTGGGGGGCCGGCTCCGCCACTTTCTTTCCACCTGGTCTGCGGACAGGTGGGTCTTAGAAGTGGTCGGCCTGGGTCTGCCTCTAGAGTTTAAGCAGTACCTTCCCTGTCGAGCCTGCGCCCCACGGGAGGAGAGAGCATCGACCCACACTCTGTCGGCTCTGAGAGACAATATAGTCCAACTCCTCCTCAAGGAGGCAGTCCTTCGAGTGGTAGATCCTCCAGTCAACCCAGGATTTGTTTCCATGTACTTCCTGGTCCCGAAGCGGATTTGGGGGGGGCTGGCGCCCCATTCTAGATCTGCATGACCTGAATCAATTTCTCAGGCCACACACCTTCAAGATGGTAACTCTGTCCCAGATCATACCATCCCTGGAGCAAAACGTGGTTCTGCTCACTGGATCACCAGGATGCGTTTTTTTTTTTTCCCCCCACATTCCGTCTGTCTCCTCAGCGATTCCTCTGCTTTAGAACAGAGGGAACTCTATAAGAGTTCCAAGCCATGCTACTCGGCTGGCATCAAAATGCGTTGCAGTGGTGGCAGCCCATCTTGGGCATAGAGGGGTCAGAGTATACCCTTACCTCGGTGACTGGCTCTTAGCAGGTTCCACCCAGCAAGAGGTGGAGAGATCCAGTGATCTGGCCCTCCAGACCTTCTCTCAGCTTGGCCTCCTGATCTACGAGGCCAAGTCGAAGCTCATGCCATCACAGGTGATATGCTTCATCGGGGCAGAGCTCGATTCTTGCCAAGCCAGAGCACGGCTTCTGGCGGACAGGGCGGAGGTTCTCACCTCCTTTGCCCAATCATTTCTGGTTGGGCACTTGCGCTGCCTGGGACTTTCTGTGCCTTCTGGGGTACATGGCAGCCTGCACCACTATGGTCTGGGCCTGGTGGCATATTCGCCCCCTTCAATGGGAGCAGGCCGCCCAGTGGACTCGGTGCCATGGTCACTTCGACCAGAGGATGTGGGATGCTCGCCAGTGGTGGACTGTCCTAGACCATCTGCAGGAAGGGATCCCATTTGTCCGCCCTGAGCCAACGGTCGTCCTCACGACCGATGCCTCTTTCACGGGCTGGGGTGCCCACATAGGGAACAGGGCCAATGGATTCTGGAACCCCAAGGAATCCCAATATCATATCAACCTGTTGGGGATCAGAGCAGTCAGATTGGTGCTGTCAGCATTCGCTCAGCAGCTTTGGGGTCAAGTGGTTCAAGTCCAGACGGACAATACCACGACCATGTACTACCTCAACAAACGGGGCGGCACGCACTCCCGGCTGCTGTGCAGGGAAGCGCGCCGCTTCTGGACACTCGTGAGCCTACTGGAGGCAGATCTCCTAGCCATCCATGTGGTAGGAGCCTCAAACCAACTGGCAGATGCTCCCAGCCATGTAGGCAAGACATCCCACAAGTGATCTCTGCATCCAGAGGTAGCTCACAGCCTATTCTCCCACTGGGGCAAACCAGTGGTGGACCTGTTTGCCTCCAGGGAAAACACCAAGCTAAGGCCGTTTTTATGCTAACCCCCCTCAGCAGGGTTTACTGCAGTGGGATGCCTTCTCGAGGCCGTGGACCCCAGGCTTCTTCTACACATTCCTCGATTCATAAGGTGCTTCTCAAGGTGAGGAGGGACAGGGTGCAGGTGATCCTGGTAGCCACAGACTGACTCCGCCAGTTCTGGTATCAAGATATCCTCAGCCTCAGCTGCAAGCTCGCGAGACTTCTTCCAGCTTGCCCGAACCTGATCTCAGTCAGGGGAAGGTATTCCATCTGGACCTTCAATCTCTGCACCCGACAGCTTGGTACCTGAGTGGCTAGAGTTTCAGGCTTTGGGCCTCTCCCAGGATGTACTCACAGTAGTGGAAGCATCCAGAAAGTAGTCGACCAGGAAGTGCTACGCTTTCAAATGGAAAAGGTTTTCCATTTGGTGTCAGGGCAAGGGCTTGGACCCTCTTTCCTGCCCTGTGGCTGGCATTTTAGACTACCCTTGGGTCTCTGTCCAAAGGGGGGGCTTCGGTCTTCGACCCTTAAGGCTCACGTGGCAGCACACTCTGCTTACCGGGCACAAGTTGGTCAGCAGATGGTGGCACAGGAGATGGTGGTCTGGTGCTTTTTCAAGGGCCTAGATCACACATCCCCTCTGGTATGTGAACCTCCACCTACATGGGATTTACTGCTGGTTTTGGCAAAACTCATGGGCAAGCCATTCGTACCAATGCACAAGTGTGAGCTATCACACTTATCGTGGAAGACTGCCTTCCTGGTGGGTATCCCGTCTGCCAGAAGGACTGGGGAGTTCCATGTGCTTTTGGTGGAGTCTCATTACCTGGTCTTCCACAGGGACAAGGTTGTCCTGTGCCCCCATCCGAAATTCCTCCCGAAGGTGGTGTCAGTTTCACCTTAATCAGGTGGTGACTCTGCCTGTGTTCTACCTGAACTACACCTCGGATGCCGGGCACAGGCTCCATACTTTTTGACCTGAGACGAGCTCTCTCCTATTACGGGGAGAGATTCGCCAGCTGTTTGTTACCTACACTGAAGCTGCTTCTGACAGACCTGTAGTAAAGTGGATAGTTGGCAGAGGGGATTACATCTTGCATTGATCTTTGCCATATGTTGGCAGGTAGGAAGACTCCCATAGTGCTAAGGGCTCATTCCAGCCACCATACCGCTGTGTCTGCTGCTTCCAGAGACATCCCTATCCAGGAAATCTGCCGGGCTGCAACCTGGAAGTCTGCAAACTCCTTTATCACCCACTACCACATCCAGCTTGAGTCAAGGCGTGATGCTGGTTTTGGGGCCTCAGTTCTCCAGTCTCTGTTCCCAGTGTAGGGGGTGTGCGCCTTGCCTCCCTCCTCTCGGAGAACTGCTAGTAGTCTGCCTGTAAGTGTAGATGAACAGCATATCCACGTCCCTAGAAAAATGGGTTACTCACCTGTAACAGTAGTTCTAGGAGTGGTATGTTCATCCACAGTGACCCACCCGATCTCCCTGGCTGCAACGCACAAACCCGACTTCCGGCAGGCTAAGATCTGGCGTCATGGGGTGGAGCCGAGGGTTATACCACCCGGGTGGGTGGGAGGAGCCAGCTTGAAAACTTTATGGCAAAAGTTAAAGGGGAAAGGGACATGCCAGTAAGTGTGGGTGAACAACATATGCCACTTTTAGAACCACTGTTACAAGTGAGTGATCTCTTTACTATACATTCCCTAGAAAGGACAGCAGGAAGTCCACAGTTTTTTTTTTTTTTTTTTCTTGAAAAGAGGGCGCCCCTGTTTTTAAGCAGTGTTTGTCCAAATGGTTGGCCAGCTGCATTATGTACTGTTACAGGAAGTACGGCAGGGAACTTCTTAGAGATGTTGAGGGCCATTTCACCAGGGTTATGGCTGGTTCAGCTGCATGTTTCAGGAATATCTCAGCTGCAGAGATTTGTGCAGTGGCTACTTGGAGTTCTGTCCACACCTTTACCAAGCACTACAGTCTGAACATTGCTTCTAGGTGCAGGGCCAGTTTTGGCCTAGTGGTTCTACTGGCCCTGCTTTCTTGGGCTGTTGGTTTCCTACCGCCCAGACTGCATTTCCTGATGTCAGAACTGCTTGGGACTTGCTCCATAGGATTGGCCTGCTGCAAGAGATATCCCTAAAGTCATACAGTACAGTTACGCAAGAACTTACCATAATAGTAGATCTGCAAGGAGATGTCTTGCAGCAGGCCATGCCGTTCCTCCCCCCTCCCCGCTCTGGTGGAGCTTTCTGTTGTCTACAGATTCCTTCTTTGCTTCCATGTTGGCGGGAGCCTTCAGTACCTCCTTGGTTCCTCAGCAGTAGTCACCTGACTCTGGTGGGAGAACTGGGGAGGGAGTGGGGTCATCCTCTCTTTTGGGATTGGCCAATGTCAGAGGATGAAGTCGAGTGGGCGGGCCCCAGATAGACTGCTAGCTAGAAAAGTTTACGGGTGGTCCTAGTGCTGGAGGGCGGTAGTTTCATAGGTGTGACCTTCTGCAAGCGATCCCCTTGCAGATCTACTTCTCCTTAAGTGCTTACATCCTTCTCAGACCTCTCACATATCCTCCCGCCTAATTTCTTCCACCCTCCCAAAACCCCCCCTACTCCTCTTATGGCAAGTACAGACCTCCTTCCCCCTTTGCGGCTCCGAACCATTCCCTGCACCCTGGCCAAATGTTATATCTCCAGCTTATCGCTAACACCCACACAGCAATGACTCCTTGGACCTAAAACTCATTAGGCTTACCCTCGATGTCACACTACCCCATCTCACAAAAATTCTTAACCTTTCACTTTGCCTCGGCCAGTTTCCCTCTACCTGGAAAAAAGCCTTGATCACTCCTATCTTAGAGCGGTGACCCCACCCGCCCCGGTAATTATAGGCCAATCTCAATACTCCCTCCTCTTTCCAAAGCACTGGAAAAAATAGTCTCAGACCAGCTAACAGAGCATCTAATGAAACACAACCTACTTAGTAAGGAACAGCATGGGTTCCGAGCTGGCCACATCACCATCACGACTCTCGATGAACTCACAATGTTCATCCATGAGGCACTTGACCAAGGGTCAATTGCAGGGGCCATCTATGTAGACTTAACAAAGGCATTCAACACGGTCAGTCACGATCTACTCCTCCAAGTCCTGCCACAACTAAATGTGGTCCCCAAGGCCTCAGCCTGGTTCAAGGACTACCTCTCAGGACGCTCACAGCAAATAAGAATAAACTCCACCATCTCCACCCCCAACTCTGTTTGCTCTGGGGTTCCGCAGGGGGTCAATTTTGGGCCCGCTGCTTTTTACTCTCTTCCTTAACCCACTCCCCAAAGCTTGCAGTGGTCATCTCTTACTCTCTGCTGATGATGCGGTTCTCTACTGGCAACACCCCCAACCGAGCACCCTCCAACTCACCCTCCAGGGCTTTTTCAGGGAGCTGGAGAATTGGTTCGCTGATCACTGCCTGATCATTAACTATTCCAAAACCAAGTCGATGACCTTTGCTCATTGCCAAAGCCCACACAGCCAGGTGGCACTTCATATTGCTAACTCTGATGGTTCCCAACTGGAACATGTTACTCATTTCAAATACCTGGGTGTCACCTTAGATATCTGCCTCTCCTACCACAGACATGTACGCCTCCTCTCGTCAGCGATCAACTCCAGAGTTGGTACCCTCTACAGGATCAAAAACAGCCTGCCTGCCCAAGCCATGCAGATAGCTGTCACCTCCTCCATCCTCTCCCTCATCGATTACAGGATTATCTACGGCACCGCTGACACCACCACTCTAAGCAGCTTAATCACTGCGCTTAATAAAGCCTGTCGCCTTGTCTCTGGCTGTGACAGACTGCCCACACCTGCGATCTGTACACAGTGACTGGCTGGCTTAATTTCCATCAAAGACTTAAATACCACATCTGCATTCTAGCAAAAAAGATCCACCTCCAGCTTGCGTCAACCGGTCTACTCCCTATCATCAGACCGGCCCCTCTCAGGCGTATTACCAGACTCTCGACTACCGCATCCTTCATGGTTCCGCCATGTCGAACATCCCTTGGGCAGAGATCCTTCTGCTACCGTGCCCCCAAATGGCTTAATCTTCCCCCCCACTCTCTCCCAGTCCCACAGCATCCCACTCTTCAAAACAGGCCTTAGAACCCACCTCTTGGAAATCACTAAATGTGAATGCTAATTCGGCCTGACCGCACTCCTCCCTCACCCCCTGTACTGACACAGGGGCCTCCTAGACCAGACGAATCGCCCTCCCTATAAGCGCAGTCTAGGGCTCACATGTATGTCTCCTAATGTTGTAAACCCGATAAATAAGTCTCTCTTCTACCAAGTCAGTAATGTAATCAATATATAATTTATGTGTATATAAAATTGGTTCTTTTTTTATTGTCATATACTGTCATATGTCTCTCCACCCGCTGTAACCACCGTGGAGCCATTGTATAAATGTCTGAACTAAAATCTGTATATAATTCCTTGTTCCATCTGTCTTCCCTGTGCTTGTTCTCCCTCCACCCTCTGTAACCGACGTGGAGCCTTTGCAAAAGAGTCTGTAACTCAAAGGTTTGTAATTCCGAATATACAGTAAATAAAAAAAAAAAAAAAAAAAATTACGTAGCTATTTTTCCTTTTCTCTGTCCCCACACCCTTGATGATTCTGACAACGGGTGTCTCCAGCGCCAGTTGATGTGCCCATCTAGGGACCTTCAGTACACAAGGGCGCTGGTCCTCCATGAATTTCTCTCTCCACAGCCAATCTGTGGAGATGAAGGCTGTTCTTCATGGCCTACAGTACTTTGCCCTTTTGCAGGTTCGGCTGTTGCTCATATGGACAGGTAATGTCTGCAGCAAATGAGGATGTGTTCATGCCTATCTCTGCAGGGAAGCAGTGAGGGTCTGGCATTGAGCTGTGGAGCATATGTTTCTCACGGTCATTTATCCGCCTGGGTCCCTCGGTGTTCTAGTGTACCATGTCAGTTGTTTCCTGAGCTCTGTACGATGAGTTGGAGCTTCTGGACTCGGACCTCTTTATCAGATGGGGTCATCTGGAGCTGGACCTTTTTGCAACCCCACTCAGATCTGTGGCGTTATTGCTCACTCTTTCCAGGACTTGGATTTTTTTGGCGGGACTCTTCTCTCTTTTCCCTGGAAAGGGGGTTCCTTTATGCATTTCCTTCATATCTTTGGATCAGGTGGGTTTTGGTCAAGCTTTGGGCGGCACTGGCCACACTGATTCCTGTGGTCTTGTCCTGCCCCTGACAAATTTATTTGCCACTGCTACTGCATTAGACAGTGGAACAGCCTTACCCACTTCCTCTTTAATCCGGTCTTGTGTAATGGGAGCAGGGCTCTTTGGTACATCCAGATCTCCTATCCCAGCACCTGCAGGCCTGACTCCAGAGGCTATAGAACTCTTGTCGCTTTGGAATCTCCCATGTGGTTGACATTTACTGAATGCTCATAAGCTGTCCACTGGGCACACCTGTTCCTAGAAATTGAAACATTTCAGGATTGGTGTGCATCCTGTAGCCTGTTACTTTTTGTGTGTCCAGTGAGACATGTTTTGGATTGCTTCTTGTCCCTTTCAGAATCAGGCCTCCAGTATTCCTCTGTGACAGTGCATTTAGCTGTGGTTTCAGCTTTTCGTGCCTTTGTAGATAGTAAGTTTGGCAGTCAATTTGAGGTTTCCCCGCAGGTTCTTAAAAGGTCTCCTGCGTATTAGTCTGCTGTTCTGTTGACTGGTTTGGGTGTTCTGCAGCCATTTGGACCACTGTTCACATGCTCACTAATCATTATAGTTTGGACATCCTCTATAATTCATGCCAGCTTTTGTTTCCATGTTTTGCAAGTCGTCCTGTCTTGTGTGGTCAGATTGCTCTTTCCTCCCTCTGTTGGTGCTCACTGTACTGCCTGAGAATCTTTCCATAAATGTGGCTCAAGAGGGCGATGTCTTTAAAAAAGATAGTTACTTACTCTAACAGATCTTTAGGAGAATCGCTTCCCTTAAGCCACAACTCACCCTTCTTCTTCGATCTGTAATATAAGTAGTGTTTCCTGAATGCCCTGCCTGCTCTCAAATGCTCTTTACTCTTTTTCTGCCCTGTTAGGGTTGCATTATTGATTCCATCCTGTATCCTCTGCCTGGTTGTGGTTTTCCTGGACCCTGCTGGTTTGATAAACCTCCAGGCTTGTCTGTGGTGGAACCTGACAAATTATGGGGCCGTCCATGTTACATACAGTCCTGGCCAAAAATATTGGCGCCCTTGCACTTTTTTCAAATAACTCACAATTTCCTCTAAACATAAATTGAAATTGACAGTATTTGGTCTCCACAATTCTTTATTTCTCTGTTAATATTACAGAACCTTTGTTTTTGATTCAGAATTTAATATATCCTTTTAAATTAGAAAATGAAAAGAAATGGCATTGACAAAATTGACACCCTAGACTTAATATTTGGTAGCACAGCCTTTAGTCAAAATAACTGCAATCAACCGCTTCCTGTAGCCATGGATGAGCTTCCTGCACCTCTCTACTGGCAGTTTGGCCCACTCTTCTTGTGCAAACTGTTCCAGTTCTCCCAGATTTGAAGGGTGCCTTCTCCCAACTGCTGTTTTCAGATATCTCCACAGGTTTTCAATGGGATTTAGATCTGGACTCATTGCTGGCCACTTCAGAACTTTCCAGCATCTTGTCTTGAACCATTCCTGGGTGCTTTTTGAAGTGTGTTTGGGGTCATTGTCCTGCTGGAAGACCCATGACCTTCAGCGGAGACCCAGCTTTCTGACATTGGGTTCAACATTGCGCTCCAAAATGGCCTGGTAATCTCCAGATTTCATGATGCCATGCACACGTTCAAGGCACCCAGTGCCAGAGGCAGCACAGCAACCCCAAAACATCACTGAACCTCCTCCATGTTTGACTGTAGGGAATGTGTTCTTTTCTTTGAAGGCTTCATTTTGTTTTCTGTAAACACAGAGATGATGTGCTTTACCAAAAAGCTCTAATTTTGGTCTCATCTGTCCACAGGACATTTTCCCAGAAGGATTTTGGCTTGTTCAGGTGTGTTTTAGCAAACTCCAGTCGGGCTTTCTTATGTGTGTCTGTCTCTCTCTCAGCAGTGGGGTCCTCCTGGGCCTCCTACCATATAAGCCCCTTTCATTGAGTTGGCGACGGATGGTGCAAGTTTAAACTGTCGTACCTTGTGTCTGAAGGTCAGCTTGAATCTGTTTGGCAGTTGATCGAGGTGCTTTCTCCACCATTCAAACAATCCTGCGCTGCAGTCTTCGATCAAGTTTTCTCTTGCGGCCACGTCCAGGGAGGTTGACTACAGTGCCATGGGCCTTAAACTTCCTGATAACATTACGTACGGTGGAAACGGGAACATCAAGGTCTCTGGAGATTGATTTGTAGCCTTGAGATTGTCCATGCTTGGCTACAATCTTCTGTCTGACCTCCTCAGACGATTCTCTGGCTTTCTTTCTTTTCTCCAAGTTCATTGCGGTACACACAGTGACACAAAACAGGAGAATGAGTCCTTTTCTTTATTCAAACTGGTTGAATGAGTGATTTTTATATTGCAGGCACCTGCAACTCAACTACAGGTGAGTTCAGTTCCAAAGTGAAGGAGAATCACCTGCTTGAAATCTAATTATTTCTAACTACTTCTAAAAGGTGCCAATAATTTTGTCCGGGCCATTTAAGGATTTCTGTGTGGAATAAGCTAAGACTCAGTAAATTTTTCTGCTTTTTGTGTTTTATTCCACTGCAAACCAAAGAAATACATATGTGGATACCAAAATATTTTTTTATTTCAACAATTTTCTGGAAGGAATGGCGCATTATTAGAAAAAACTGCAAGGGTGCCAATATTTTTGGTCACGACTGTAGGTGGCGTTGATGGATGTCTGCAAGGTTGGCCCCAGCAGACAAAAGTTTCTGGGTGGTTCTGATGCCTATGCCTTAGTTACATAGGAGTGGCTCAATGGAGAAGATGCTCTTGATTACTTAACTGGTGCTTTAAGTAACTGAATTTTTCATTTGAGTCTTGCTGCTTCATGTTTCTTCAGCTGTGGGTGAACTGGAGTTCTGAGAGATTGCTTGGCTAGGTTACACACGCTGAGTACTTGTCACAACTTGAGCAGTAACAGCAAATGCCCTATTCCCCTACATTAGTAATGGTTTTTGGGACAACCAGAAGAGACGTTACTGGACCAGAGTGAGAAATTCAAGTGCATGTAGCTAAAATTAAGTTAGCATCCAATTAGTTTCATAATATTTGACCACCACATGCCACAACAGGCAGTGTGGTCTAGTGAGTACAAACATGGGAACCATGAGTTCACAGGCAAGAACCCAACTTGGGAACTCACCTCCACTGCTTGTTCGAGGCTTCACTTCCCACTTCCACTTCAAGGGGTCTCTCTGGAAATACTTACAGGATCACTGCTTGTAATTGCTCTTGACTCAATTGCTTGTCTGTAGCTTATCTTTACTGCAAGTTTTCTTTTTTTTTTTTTTTTCATAGTCTCTGTTTTTGCCCCCTTGACACTGCAGTTTCATTACTCCCTCAGAGATATCCAGTGCTGGGCTAGGCCTACTCCCAGACCACCTCCTGGTGCCTACCTCCACGCTGCTTATACTTACCCTTTGGTGGGGAAGAAGAGAGCAGCTTTCCATTCCACTCCCCTCTATCTTCTGCTAGTTGTCCCCGTCAGGTGGCAGCCAGGATCTTCTGGTTTTGGTTCTCTCTAGGGCAAGGTACTGGAGGCCATCGGGCTTAACTGTGGACTTTTCTACCTTGGTTATGCCCTGTCCCTGAGGAGGCTGGCTCGCTAGGAGGACCAAGGAGTGCAAGCATGCAGATCACGTGGCTGCTCTGAAACTCGAGCTGGCTTCCTTCCCACCCACGGCATCCCCAAACTGCACCTCCACCCAGGTGGTGGTATTGTAGAGGGGATAGCAACCTTCCAACCCCTCAGAGGAGGAAGAGAGCGGTGCCTGGAATACTCCAACCTCCCCTCCCCCCCCGCGACCCGAGTTCGCATCCGAACACTGGTCGCCGTGAGTGGCAGTGCTACCACTGTGCTGACGGGCGGGCTGTAATTTATATCTTAACCAATGTGGAAACTGTTTGGAAATGCCGTTGCACTTTCCAGCCTTTGGCTGTTGCACTGCTAGTTGTCATTTAACTGTATTTGTTACTGTTCTGTTCCACTGTTTATTAGGTTCACCCTTGAGGATGTGCAAAGTGAACACATTGCTGTGATACTGGATTTGTGGTGTGTCACTTCAGGTCTAGTGCAGCTTAAACTGCAGTGGGCTTGACCATGACTCTCTGTGATCAGCGAGGCTGATTATGAAGCTGCTCTGACAGTTGATAGGTGAAAACTTTGTGTAGCTGAAAAGAGGTAGCCGTGCCTGTTAGTTGGCTACCTTCCTTCATACCAACCAGCTGAGCGGCATTTCTGCAGCTCAGGGGAAAGATGCACTGTGCTTCACATTCTGGTAATTTGATCTGTGTTGTAAAGCCAAATTATAGGGGCACAGTAGTGCCCCTATATTTGGGTTCAACGGCCACTTCTATGTTAAACCAAAAAGGTTGCACTTCAGTAACTTTGCAACCATTCGACCAGTTCACATGAAATTTTGCATGTGCCTTTGGGGTACAACGATCTCTTGATATGACAAGTTTCGTCTTGGTCGGATGTGCGGTTGCGGAGATGCGCAATGTCAGAAAATGTGAAAATTACCAATTTTAATCGTGCTGTTTTTGCTTTCTCAAGTTGTGGCACTATTGCTGCAATTTGCGAAAGTACTTTTGTGAAAGTGCTGCAAATTGCGGCACTGTTTTGCGAAACACGGGGGGGGGGTTATGCTGCAAATATGCGGCACTGTTTCGCGAAACAACTGGGGTACTGCCACGATTTGCAACACTAATTCTCCATATGTCTTTGTCAGTTCATTGCAAATAAATGGTTTGCGCTTATGGGCTGAAATTTTCAGGGTACAAAGGGCTTGCCACACAGATGTGCCTTTCGCTTTATTTTTTTATTTATTTTTTTAACTCTGATCTTTTTCCTCTTTCCAGCCACATCACTTAACTCAATCAGAACTCCTACATGCCTTGCTAACCTCGGCATCCCGAAATACGGGAGTCTGCCCCTAGAGTGTTCACCCACTCAGTATCTCTAGGTATCTCCCCCCCCCCGGGTGAGGAGAGGTCCCCTCCTACCTTCTCCCCGCAGAGCGGAGTCTGTTCCTGTCTTGGCAGTTGCCGAGGCGCTCAGTGAGGGGTCGTCAGCTAGGAGTGACGGGCCACCATTTTCCCATGTTCTGTTCCCGCAGACGTCGGCACTCTAGGAGAGCCAATATGGGGAGGTATGTGGGAAGACGCAACTCCTCCCAGGGCTTCTCGGCTGATGCTGCTCCATACCTTCTGCGTGCCCCGAACTGCATCGTCAACCCTGGGTTCACCCGAGAGATGACAGTAGACCAGTGAGACTTGCACGGAACCCTCCCCAGAGAAGGAGAGCCGCTGATGAACGCCAATCCTCCCTCCCCGCCGCCAACCCCCGAGGCCTGAGCTTGTTCCTGAACCCGGGTCACCAGCATGGAGCGAGGTGTGGCTTCCAGTGCCTCAACCCTCAGTGCCACCGGGCCCCTTTCGCTGGTTTGGTGAGACAGTTTTCATGTGCTGCGTAGTTACAACAACTTGATGTTTCGTAATTTCCCATAGGATAACATTGTAATGGTCAGGGTCCCTTTCGGCAGCTATATCTCAAACGCTTCGTAATATGGACTTGCGACTCTGTTTTGCATGTTTCCAGGACTTGTTTACAGTTGCAGGGGAAATTTTAATGAATGGGTAAGGTGACTGTGAGACTACGCCATGCATTCACAATGTAACATCTGTACTGCTTTGCCTACATGTAAATGGACACTTACAATATACATGCATGTGAGCACAGGGCCCTTTGGGAAACATGGACATATGGATACAGTTATGGACTGATTAGCGTGGGAGCACAGGGCCCGTAGTGCCTTGTGCTTCACATGGATATATGGATACTATTGTGGAATGATAGGTCCTGCGCTCTCATTAGTAAATGAGGAACAATTACAATATGCATGCATGGGACCACAGAGGGCTGTTTGCTTCCCCATTGACATGTGGATACTGTTATGGATTGATGGGAGTGGGAGCACAAGGCCCATAAATGGTCAATTACAATCTCTCTACAGTTAATGGATACATGGGAGCGCTCTCATAAACAAATAAGGCTATGGTTATACTTTCTCCAAAAGTAAGGAAATTCTATGCGAAAAACATTGTTAATGAACCATTAAGGGTCCCAGCGTCAAAAGTAATTTATTTTGTTTCCTAACCTAACACCCCTACCTGGCATGCAGGAACAGGTGAAAAGGGTGTGCCCTGGGGTTGCGAATCCTAATGCTTACCCCATTCACTTATTGTGTACCCATTTTAGCTTACTTACTCTTGGAATGGGGGTGAGCATTAGTGTTTGCAACCCCAAGGCACACCCTTCACACCTGTTCTGCATGCCAGGTGGGGGTGGGGTGTTTCATTTCTAGGGATGTGGATATGTTCTTATCCACACTTGTTGGCATGTCCCTTTCCCTTTTAAATCTTGCCAGAAAAGCTTCAATCTGGCGGCTCCTCCTCATGACGCCAGATCTTCCTTTCTGCTGGAAGATTCAGGTTGCCTCCTCTTTGCTCACGCCTTTTGTAGGCCCTGGCTTCAAAACCTTCGGGTCTTCTGAAAATTTAGCTAGTTTGAGCCAACGACTGTGCATACCGCGTGTGTCTACTGCCTAGGTGTCGGCCATAACACCCAGACTTGTGACACGTGTCTCGTGTTTCACCCAAATGTCCTCTGTCATCTCACATGCCTTAAGTTGGGCAGGCCCGAGAAACTGAATCCTCTGGTAAAATCAAAAGATTCCTGGTGGGTGGTCTCCGCGGCTGTGGGGTCCGCTGAGCAGTTGGAACAGATGTAGGCTTTCGGAGAATCATCATGGGCCGCAGAATCCTCTTCTCGGTCAATTTTTGTTCCCCTCAACCTGGGCTCCACATTTTCGGATTCTTTCCGAGAGCTGTGCCATTCCTTCCCCACTAAGGACAAGGGACCTGTGGGCTCGCATTCCTCCCGGTACCATAGGAAGGAAAAGGACCCGAACATTCTTCATCTCTGCAGAGACATTCTTGGGGTCGTGAGCGATATCTGTCCCAGGAGCCGTCAGTTTAGACTTCGGTCGAAATTGGTTCCTCAGCCGCTGGCTTCTCAGCCTTGCCATCTGGCCAGTCGACTGAGGTCTCGATCGAGGTTGAGATCACTCTCGATCCCGTCGATCTGTTGTTGCCTGACGAGGCCGAAAATTCTTTTGACTAGGATTCCGGTCCTTCCTCTTCCTGATGAGAAGATCCAGCTAGCCGGGGATCCCATCGAGGAGCCATTCCCTGATCCGGGTAAATCACCGGTTTCCCCGGTGTCTCCCAAGCGACTGAATCAGCCAGTCTGGTCGAGATCGCAAACCCCCTCGACTGACAGGCTGAGGAAGGTGCATAAGCGTTCCAAAAAGAAGAGACACCACCGATCATCCTTGTCCTCCTCAGATGAGGCGAGGCTTCAGTGGAAACTCTGTCGATGCTACAAGGATTTAACGTGGCAGCAGCTAATTCTGTCCAGACAAAAGCCGGTCACGGTTCCTATTCCGGCCATTACTTGGCTTTCACTTCCCAGGCCGGAGCGGACTCCTCTGGAGCTGGTTAAATCTGTTCCCCCGCCCGCGGAGCCAGCCAAACCAGTCCTGGTTCAGCCTGAATTGGTCTCTCCACCGATTGTGGTGGAGCCGCCGCCCGAACAGCCTTCGGGAGGGGCTCCTACAAAGGATTTTGGGCACCCTTACGCCTGATTTCCCCAGGTGTGTTGAAGAGGATCTTGGTGGCTGTTCATTTTCTCCAGATTCTTCGGATTCGGATGACACCGACCTACATTTCCACCTTCGGGATGATGACTCTGTCGGTAGTCTGTCGATTGAGGAGGCCCCTTCATCATTTCAGGGGATTCTCCGCCTTATCTCCAAATCCACGGGGATACCCCTGGAGCTTGCCTAGAAAAGGGTGGAGTACCATCTAACAGATATCCTTAAAAAGAGGGGGGGATACACCCATGAAAGCCTTTCCTGTGGCTGGAGCCATTGTTGGCCCGGCCTTGGAACTCTGGCAGCCTCCTGCGCTGCGCTGTCTGCCCGGATGGCGCGCAAGTAAACAGTGCCCATTGGGTCCCTCTCGGGGTTCACAGAACACCCCTTGACCGAGGGGTTGGTGACCGCTTCTGTGTTCAGATGCATGGGCAGCTCTGCCAACACTGGCAGACCCCTGGGCAAGGAGTCCAAAAAAGTGGACTGCACTGCAAGGAAGGTCTATGCAGCCTCCTCTTTAGGCCTCCGCCAGGCAATCTCTGCCGTTACCATCCGCACTTCTCTCATGCCCTGTTGGGCTCCTTAGATGAAGTTCTCCTGCACCTCCCCACGGATCTTCAGACTACGGTCAAACAGGTCAGGGCCAGTGCCGTGCCGTTGCCAAGCAGTAGCTTCAGATGGCTTTGGACCTGAGGGACTCTGCCCATTCAGTGGCAGCCGTGGTTGGCTCACGCTGCGGGGCTTGGCTTAGGCTTTCCACCTTTATGGCGGATACCCAGCACAAACTCACTGATGTTCCTTTCCTGAGCACCGATCTCTTAGGCCCAGGTGTGGATGGTCACTTTCAGTGAATCGAACAGTTCAACGCCAACTTGGACTCTGCCACTGCTGCTCAAAGTACTCCTGGGGCCAAGAAGCAGCAGAAAAAGAAAAAACCTTTTCAGCACCCTGCTCCTGTAGCCCAGCAGCCCTCCTGTGATGGTGGACAGCAACAGCAGGCACAGACTTGGCACCCTTGACCCAAATCTGGGCCTGCTCTGGCCCACAGACGAGGTCGAGGCTCAGGTCCTGGTCCCTCTTCCTCCAAGCCTGCCCAGTGACTGGATAGGAGTGGCCGCCCCTGTCCCCGTCACACCAGCTCTGGGTCCTCCCGTGGAGGGGCTGGCTCTGCCACTTTATTTCTGCCTGGTCCGCTGTTACCACGGACAGGTGGGTCTTAAAAGTCGTAGGCAGGGGTCTGCCTCTGGAATTCGAGCAGTACTCTCCCAGCCAAGCCCATGCCCCATGGGAGGAGAGAGTATCAGAACACACACAGTTGGCTCTGAAAGACTACATAGCCTAGCTCCTCCTCAAGGAGGCAGTGGTTCAAGTAACAGATCCTCCAGTCAACCCAGGGTTCATTTCCAGGTACTTCCTGGTCCCGAAGCGGACGGGGGGCTGCCACCCCATTCTAGATCTGCACAACCTGAATCAGTATCTCAGGCCACACACCTTCAGGATGGTAACTCTGTCCCAGATCATACATTCCTGGAGCAAAATGTGGTTCTGCCACTGGATCTCCAGGATGTGTTCTTTCACGTCCCAATCTGTCCCATCAGAGGTTCCTCTGCTTCAGGGCAGAGGGCATCCTATACGAGTTCTGAGCTGTGCCGTTCAGCCCATCATCGGCCCCACGGGTCTTCAAATGCATGGCAGTGGTGGCAGCTCATCTTGGGCGTCAAGGGGTCAGGGTGTGCCCTTGCCTCGATGATTGGCTCTTGGCAGGTTCCACTCAAGAGGTGGAGAGATCCAGTGACCTGGCCCTCCAGACCTGCTCTCAACTTGGCCTCCTGATCAGTGAGGCCAAGTCAGAGCTCGTGCCTTCTCAGGTGATGTGCTTCATCAGGGCAGAGGTCAACTCTTGCTGAGCCAGAGCACAGCTCCCGGCGGACAGGGCGGAGGTTCTCTTTTTCTTTGCCCAGTCATTTCTGGTTGGTCACTTGCACCCTGCCCGGGACTTTCGGTGCCTTCTGGGTTACATGGTGGCCTGCACCACTGTGGTCTGATAGTTCCGGTGGCGCATGCGCCCCCTTCAATGGGAGCTGGCTGCCCAGTGGACTCGGCGCCTAGGTCAGTTCGACCAGCTGATCACTGTGACCCAGAAGATATAGGACATCCTGCAGTGGTGGACCGTCCTATACCGGTTGCAGGAAGGGATCCTGTCCGTCTGCCCTGAGCTGACGGTCGTCCTCATGACTGATGCCTTTCTCACGACCGATGCCTTTCTCATGGGCTGGGAGCCCACATCGGGAAGAACAGGGCCCACGGGTTCTGGACCCCTGAGGAATCGTGATACCATATCAACCTGTTGGAGCTCAGAGCGGTCAGGCTGGCGTTGTCGGCATTTGCTCAGCAGCTTCGGGGTCAAGTGGTTAAAGTCCAGATGTACAACACCATGACCATGTACTAACTTAGCAAGCAGGAGGGCACACACTCCCGGCTGCTGTACAGGGAAACGCTCTGCATCTGGACACTTGTGTGCCGACTGGAGGTCGACCTCATAGCCATCCATGTGACAGGAGCCTCAAATCAACTGGCAGATGCTCTCAGCCACATTGACGAGACATTCCATGAGTGGTCTCTCCATCCAGAGGTAGCACACAGCCTGTTCTCCCAGTGGGGCAAAACTGATGGTCCTGTTTTCCTCCAGGAAAAACACCAAGCTGAGGTTGTTTCATGCTCGCTCCCTCAGTGGGAATCGCTGCAAGGGGATGCCTTCTCAAGGCCGTGGACCCCAGGCCTCTTCTACATCTTCCCTCGATTACCCTTAATTCACAGGGTGCTTCTCAAGGCGAGGAAGGACAAGGCGCAGGTGAGCCTGGTAGCCCCAGTCTGGCTCCGCCAGTTTTGGTATCCAGATCGCCTCAGCAACAGGCTTCCGAGGCATCTTCCAGTATGCCCAGACCAGATCTCATTCGGGGGAAGGTATTCCATCTGGACCTTCAATCCCTGCACCTGGAAGCCTGGTACCTGAGCGGCTAGAGTTCCAGGCTTTGGGTCTCTGTGAGGGGTGTACTAAGAGTAGTGGAAGGATCCAGGAAGGAGTAGACCAGAAAAGAATGTGCTATGCCTTCAAATGGAAAAGGTTTTCCATTTGGTGCCAAGGCAAGGGCCTGGACCCTCTATCCTGTCCTGTGGCGAGCATTCTAGACTATCTTTGGTCTCTGTCCAAAGAAGGTCTTCGACCCTTAAGGTGCACCTGGCAGCCATCTCTGCTTACCGGGCGCTGGCCGGTCAGCAGATAGTGGCACAGGAGAAGGTGATCTGATGCTTTTTCAAAGTCCTCTATCGCATATCTCTTCTGGTGCGTGAACCTCACGCTCCATGGGATATACTGCTTGTTTTGGCAAAGCTCATGGGCAAGCCATTCGAACCTGTGCACAAATGTGAGATGTCACACTTGTT
Organism: Neoceratodus forsteri; assembly: GCA_016271365.2. Classification (NCBI taxonomy): domain Eukaryota; kingdom Metazoa; phylum Chordata; order Ceratodontiformes; family Ceratodontidae; genus Neoceratodus; species Neoceratodus forsteri. The sequence continues at coordinate 927,122,529 of CM028135.1, read as the reverse complement.
GTGGAAAACTACCTTCCTGGTGGCTATCACATCTGCCAGAAGGACTGGGGAGCACCAGGCACTCTCGGTGGAGTCTCCTTTTCTGGTCTTCCACAGTGACCAGGTTGTTCTGCGTCCCCACCTCAAATTCCTCCCGAAGGTGATGTCAGAGTTTCACCATAATCAGGTGTTGACTGTGCCTGTGTTCTACCAGAACTACACCTTGGATGCCGGGTACAGGCTCCATACTCTGGCTCAGAGATGTGCACGCTCTTACTATAAAGAGAGGACAGCGGAAGTTCAGGTAGAGGTTTACCAGCTGTTTCTTACATATGCTGAAGCCGCACCTGGCAGGGCTGCAGTAAAGTGGACAACTGGCAGATGGATTACGTCATGCATTGGTCTCTGCTATAGGTTGGCGGGCAGGGAACCTCCCACAGGGATAAGAGCTCATTCTGATCGCCACACTGCTGCGTCGTTGGCTGTTTCTAGGGACATCCCTATCTAGGAAATCTGCAGGGCTGCTACCTGGATGACCACAAACACCTTCATCACCCATTACCACATTGACCTTGAGTCATGCTGGGATGCTGGTTTTGGGGCCTCAGTTCTCCAGTCTGTGTTCGCTAAGTAGGGGGTGTGCACCTTGCCTCCCTCCTTCCGGAGAACTGCTAGGAGTCTGCCAACAAGTGTGGATAAGAACATATCCACATCCCTAGAAAAATCGGTTACTCGCCTGTAACAGCAGTTAACATACTAAAAACCCGCAGAATAGGCCTGATGGTCTTTCGTGTCTGCTCAGTAGCCAGCCCCTATTCTGTTGGGCGCTAACCCCTCCCCCCGGTCTCCAAGAGGGTCAGCCTTGGCTTCAGTACACCCATGCATCTGTCCCACCCCCTCTTGAAGCCCTCCACAGTGCCTTGCTCGACTAGACTCCCAGGCAATGCATTCCATGGTTCCACCACCCTCTCTGAAGTAATGCCTTCTATGTTCTTCCCTATATGTTCCTCCCTCCAGCTTCCATTCATGCCCTCTGGTCGTACCCCTTTGCTTTAGTCTGAACATTTCTTTGGCTCTACCTCTGTTAATCCCTTTCACATATTTGAAAACTTCAGTCATGTCCCCCCAATCTCTCCTCTACTCCAGGGAATACAGCCCAAGGGCTTCCAGCCTTTCCTCATAGGTCCTATCACACATGCCCCGGATCATCCTGGTTGCCCTCCTCTGGACCCTCTCCGACAGTACTGTGTCCTTCTTAAGGTGCGGCCTCCAGAACTGCTTGCAATACTCAAGATGCGACCTAACCAATTCATTGTACAGAGGTAGGATCACCTCACTCCTCCTGGACGTTATTCCCCGGGCTATGCAGCCCAGTATCTTGTTTGTCTTTGCCACCGTTCTTCTGTAGTTCTCAGTGTTGCTCATTCTGGTGTCTACCACCACCCCGAGGTCCCTTTCACTCGAAGTGGCTTGCAGTTTGACCCCTCCCATGGTGTATACATGCCCTGGGTTTCTGACCCCCAGATGCAACACCCTACACTTCTCCGGATTAAACCTCAGCCCCCACCTCCTTGACCAACCCTCCAGGGTATCCAGATCCCTCTGAACTGCCACCCTCGCTTCCTCCCTGTCGGCCAGTGCTCCCAGTTTAGAGTCATCCACGAAGAGGCTCATCCTACTCCTAACTCCCGTCCCTATATCGGAGACCTAGACGTTGAACAGGAATGGTCCCTGTACCGAACCCTGCAACACCCCACTGAAGACCTTCTCAGGGAAGGAGACAATCCCACTAAGCACCATCCTCTGTGTTCTATCTGTAAGCCAGTTTTCCACCCATCTAAGCAACTGTCTTCCCCCATCCCCCCCCAACTTTGTCAATAACCTGAAGTGGGTACCGAGTCAAACGCCTTACTAAAACTCAGATATAAGATGTCCACTGATCTCTGTCTGTCCAGGGTCCCTGTCACCCAGTCCTAAAAATCTGAGGTTGGTCTGGCTGCATCTCCCCGGGACGAAACTGTACTGTTTGTCATCCATGTGCCCCAGTCTATCCAGTTGCCTCCCGAGCATCTCTTTGATGAAGCTCTCCATTAGTTTGCCTGCCACTGACGTTAAGCTGACAGGCCTGTAATTTCTCATCTCCTCCCTAGACCCCCCCTTTGTGGATAGGCACCACGTGAGTCACCCTCCAGTCCTGGGGCACCCTTCTTGTCTGGAGAGAGTCGTTGAACAGCGCAGCTAGTGGAGCTGTTAGTTTGTCCGCCAGTTCTTTCCGTACCCTTGGATGCAGCACATCTGGTTCTGGTGCCTTGTCAGTTTTCAGCACCCGTAGGGCCTCCCTCATGCTGCCCTCTGTGATTTCATCCTCTCTAGCCTTCCTCTCAGTAAGGCCCCCATCTTCTTCTGGGCCTGGCCCACCTGTTATCCCAGCCTCTTTTGATCGTCTCGTCTCCCTCTGCCCTATCCTCTCAGCTGCCCCCTCCGCCTTCCAGTTGAATGAAGCCCATGTCTCCCTCCCTAAAAACCGAGGCAGAGTACTTGTCTAGTACTTCTGCCTGCTCCCCCACCTCCTGAGCCCATCCTTCCCCAGTCCTAATCCTGGAGATTTGTGCTGTCCCCTTCCTCTTTTCCCCTATGTATCTGTAAAATCCCTTTCCACCCCTACGGATATCCTTAGCCAGGTTGTGCTCCATCCTCTCCTTTGCTCCCCTCACCACACTTGTGACCCTTCTAGCCGACAACTCATCTCCTCTCTCTCTTTCCCCGAATTACTTCAGCGTGTGTAGGCAGCTTTCTTATCCCTTACCGCCTCTTGCACCTCCCTGGCCCACCAGCACGGCTTGCTGGTCCTACCATTGTTAAGCCTTACCCTTGCACACAAGCTATTAGCCTGCTGTACCCCTTTTTTAATGGTCTCCCACAAGCTACCCACATCCATGTCGGGTCTGATCTGGCTCAAGCTCCCCCTCAGTATCCTGCCCATGCCCACGAGGTTTGCCCCCCTGAAATCCATTACCACTGTTTGAGTGGTTGTCTTCCCGGCACAGCATAAACCAGACCATGGCATGGTAGTCTCCTGCCAATGGGCTACACACCTCCAGACTCCTTATCTGGTCGCTGTCTGCAAGGACAACGTCCAGTATCCTCCCCACTTGTTGGACCAGAAAGGCATCTTGAAACACATCCATCAGCCTCTGCTCCCTGGCCACCACTGATGTCATGGTATCCCAGTCTGCCCCCGGCATATTTAGGTCCCCCATGACCACCACCTTCCCCTTTCCCTGGTCACAGTGCCCCTTGATGTTCTCAACCAGTTTTTCCTCCAGTTCCTCATCCATTGTGGGTGGTCTGTATACCACCCCTACTTTCAATCTCTTTCCTCCCTCCAATTGTAGGGTTACCCAGATCGCTTCCACTCCCCCTTCTGCCTCCTCCACTCACCAATATGCCATCCTTGACTATCAGTGCTACACCCCCTCTTCTACCCACTTCTCTATCCCTCATGAATATTTTGTAGCCCTCCAAATTTAGGTCCCAGTCATTTTTCTGGGTGGCCCATGTTTCCGTAATCGCTGCCACATCTGCTGATCTCTCTGCCAGCATCACCTGTAGCTCGGGCATTTTGTTGCCCATACTCCTGGTGTTGACCAGGACCAATCTACCCACCCCCCATAACTGGCTCAGCCCTGCACACTCCCTATTTGACCTCCCCTGCACAGCTCTTGCATTGTGTCCATCAGAGTCCCCTGCCCTTATTTGTCGCCGTAGACCAGGGACCTTGGTCAGTCTTCCTGTCTCCAGTCCTTCACTGGTCCCTCCCCCCTTTACAAGTTTAAACCTCACTTCTCGTTAATGAATTCGACGAGTTTGTTTTAAGATCTCCTTTCCCTCCAGGTTAAGATGTAACCTATCCCTAGCATATAACCCCTTATCACATGTGTCTCCTCAGTCCCCCACCAGTCGAAACCCTTCTCCCCTGCACCAATCCCTGAGCCACTGGTTCACACCTCTTAGTTTGTGCTTGGCCTCCCCAGATGCCCTAGGCACCGGCAGGATTTCCAAGAAAGAAATCTAACTTCCTATAGAATGTCAGACCCTGGCTAGCTCCCGGAATCTCGCCTGGATTTCCAGATCGCTGTTCCCTTCCAAATCGTTTGTGCCCAGGTGTATTAGGAAATCAGGGGATCCCCCTCATTCCAAAGCTAAGGACTATAGCTGGAATTTGACCTTGTGAACGGGTAGTCCTGGAACACATTTAGCCCTAGGAGTGGTATATGTTGTTCATCCATACTGACACACCCGACCTCCCCGGCTGCGACGCACAACCTGGCTTCCAGTGGTCTAAAATCTGGCGTCATGGGGCGGAACCCAGGGTTGTACCACCCGAGTGGGTGGGAGGAACCAGCTTGAAGACCGTCCGACAAGATTTAAAGGGGAAAGGGACATGCCAACAATTGTGGATGAACAGCATACACCACTCCTAGAACTACTGTTACAGGTGAGTAACCAGTTTTTCCCTACTTTTGATGCTGGAACTCTAATGGTCCATTAACGAAGATTTTTGTATAGAATTTTCTTATCTTCTGAGAAATATAACCATAAGGAACCCTAATGGTGCATTAATGTAGTTTTGTTGCATAGAATATATTTGTATGTTTAGTTTTTGGTACCATAAAAGTGTTGCTGTGTAGCAGTGCGTCATTTGCGGTGCTAATTAGGATAGTCTGTTGCATTGGATGTCAAACTGAGTCTCTGGAAGACGGACGGCAGCTGTGTTACAGAAGCTGTAATTTTTCAGGCTGGAACACACGCATCGTACATTCACGTCAGCAGCCTCTACTGAACACTTGCAAGAGTGTCCCCACCCCGCATCTGACCCGAGCTACCCTCCGGTCAGCAGTTACCTCCTCCAGAGCATCTGTGATGCAAGTCCCCCACAGAGTCCCTTCTGTGGTGGAGTTGGAGAGGAAGGGCCTCCCCCTTGACAAATCCAGAGTTGCGTCGGTTGCCCCAAGCAGCGATGGTCGAGTCGCAGAGCAGTTTTGTGATGTCTGGTCCTATTTTCTGTTTTCTCCTCTGTGTCACTTTATCGTAGCGGTACGTCAGGATGTGTGTGTGGAGGTGCACATGCCCTGCGGAACTGCGGCCCTTCCCTTCAAGTTGCTCTGCTGCCTCTGCTACCACTGGGCCTCTACACAGTGGCAGTCAAAGGTCGAGTTGACTGGTCACCCCTTCTGGGAAAGAAGAGTAGTCCCTGGGATGCTCAGTCCTCTACCCCAACCTGTGCTCGTTCCTGAACACGCGTTGTCTGCATGGCAGGAGGTAAAGGCAGTGGATGCCTCAGCTCTCCATGGTACTGGACCAGCTTCTACCTGTGGCAGTTTTTAACGTGATGGTGGTGACAAGGATGCTATATAAGGAGGTTCCGAAAGCAGCCAGTCTGTGCAGCTGGATTATGTCAGCCCTCGGGCCCGATATTCAAATCTGGGCAAAGCAGAGTGCAAAACTTTGTGTTGCCCCCTGCAGTTGCCCAGGTGTCCAAAGTTGCTATATTCAGTGGAATAGTGCATCGGCAATATTCCACTGAATGTAGAGGCAGTGACACCTATCTAGCGCTAGGCAGACACTGCCCCCACAATAGAGTGGCACAATGGCTTGCGTCTGGGCAAAAATCCCCATATTCAAAGGGACCGATGCAAATGAGCCCAGTGGGCATGCAAGGCGCTAAGGGGCCATTTGCATGCTCATTATGGGTACATTTGGATAGGGAGTGAGGCTGTACTGCGTGGAATTGTCCCCCGATTGCCTGTTTCCTTAGAGCCTTGCGTGGTGCACATAACTCTGAATATTGGAATGTGCCAATATTCAGGTCCTCCTACCCCTTTATTTACATTGTGCCCCTCTGTCCTTTGCCCAGGTGCAAACTGAGTTTTGCCTGTGCTCTAACCATGGTATTCAATATTACGCTTCTGCGCAAAGCCCAGTTTGCATGGGCAACTCAGTTTTGTGCCTGGGCAATGTGTTAAATATCAGGCCCCTGGTGTTAAGTGAGACTCTGCTCACATTGTGAACCGTGCATATGACATTCAACCAGATGGCGAAAAAAAAAAAAAAAACAGCAAAGGACTAAACAATATGGCAGAGCTCAGATATAATTGAAGGTGTACATTTAATAAAGGATGTGGAGCAGCTCTTAACAATAGTAAGTATATTGTCTTAAAACTCCTTCTCCAAAAAACCTACTCGGTACATTGGTATTTTTGGAACAGTGCAGTTATTTCTTTGGTGTGAATTTTTGTGACTCCCCTTGTGCCAACAGATCACTCTGCTCATTGAGACAGCTCTTATGGCTTGCCACACACAAAAAAAAAAAAACAATTTGTACCGGCATTAACATAAAGAGTCTGGTAAGGACTTGGTGTACAATATATCACTCTGCTGCATGCAACCCCAGACTGTTTCGATAAAGATCATTGTACCACTAGAATTTACCATAACCTCCCCCCCAAAAAAATACCACACACACACTCTTGATTCTTTTTAGTTCTAAAGGGGGGATCTGTATATGAGCTTCTGTTCTGAAGCACATAAACACAGAGGGCAGACTGCTAACTTGTGCTGGTGGTTGAAATGGGATTTTGAGCTGTAGTTGGAAGATAGTCAAACCCTCAGTTCACAGTCTGATTCTTGGAGTAGCTGTCTTGCGATTAATACAGTTGGTACCAAGTCATATGTGAGAATTTTTGGGCAAGCACAACTAACAGTACCAGCAGATGAATCCAGTAGCTGCTCTGCTCACTAGCAGATGGCCGCACGAAAAGTCAAGCTCGCTCTCAGTGATAAACCACCAGTGAAGTAATGTGTTCTAGGTACATGGATATGTTGTTCATCCACACTTATTGGCAGGTTCGTTGCCGCTTTAAATCTTGCTGGAAGGTCTTCAAGCTGGCTCCTCCCACCCACCCGGGTGGTAAAACTCTCGGCTCCGCCCCATGACGCCAGATCTTCCTTACCGCTTGGAAGCTCAGGTTCCCTCCTTAGCGCTCTGCGATTTTGACTGGTTCCTGATTTTTTCGGGGTCTCAGATTTTAGTTGGAAGTTTTTTTAAACTTCGGTCTTCTTCCCTCGCTGCTGTGATGGATAATTAGTTTCCCGGCTCCTGGAGGCGCCCGGTTAATACCTCCAGGAAAGACTCGCACTCCACGTGCATTTACTGCCTCGACTTGGATCATGATCCGCAAGTTTGCGATTTTTGCTGTACCCTTTCGACCAGCTCTCTGGAGGATCATGCGGCCCGTTTGGGGCTCGGGCGACTTGAAATTTTTTCCGCGCCGGAAAAATCCTTGGAGACTCGTCGGGCAGTGTCCGCTGCCAGCTGTCTCCCGCTGAGCAGCTCGATCTCCTTTCCTGCATGGAAGGGGTGGCGACAGTTCTGTCCCCCTCGGTCGTGGCGCTTATCCCGCTCTCATGATTCTCCTCATTCAGCTTCGTTCAAGGAGCTTCGCCAGTCCCTCTCCTCGAAGGGAGAGGGACCTTCGGGACCTGCCACTCGGTCTAGGTCAAAGGAGTCACAGGCTAAGTCCCATCGTCGGCGCTGGCGAGAGCGGGAGATTTCCCCTTCCCCTGTCGGCCGACTTTAGACTTCGGTCGAGGGTGCGGCTCAGGCCTCTGGCTTCACGGTGTCCGTCAGGTCAGCCAGCCAGGACTCCCGTCGACATTGTTGAGTCTCTCGACTCGTCATCTGGGCTGTCTTCTACAGGAGCCGCCATCCCTTCGCCGGTTCCCCTGGCGGGGGCCGAGGTCCTGCCTGTACCTTCGGGGAGACAGGCCTCTGTCCTTTCATCCAAGCCGAGGGAAAAGCGGGCGTCCCCCGCTCCTTCCCGGGCCCACCCTCTGTTTCCCTGAGGATCTGGGTCTCGGTCCTCTTCTCGGTCAAGCCACTCCTGCCGACTTCGGCGATCTCTGTCGGGGCACCGAGTTAAGTGGCATTACCGTTCTTCCTCGTCTCCCTCCTCGGCTGAGGAGTGGCTTTGATGCAGATGGCGTCGACGTTATGAGGAGTTCATGTGGCAGCAGTTGTTATTGTCCGGGAATCAATCGACTCCGATTCATTCCCCATCCAGTAGGCAGCTGCCGCCCGATCGGCCGACACAACCGCTTGCGGCAGTCGAGGTGCCCACTCCAAGGTCAGTTGTTCGTCCGGACCTTGCTGCCCCACCGTCTTCAGTGGAACCTCAGTAGGGTCACAACCTGTCCCGCAGGTTGTCTGTTCCCCTCACTCCCGCCCGCGGCTGGCGAAGAGTGACTCAGGCCTGAGGCAGCTCTTTGCAGACCCTTCGGAGTCTGGAGGACTCGGGGGTCCTCTCCGGAACATTCTGTGGACGACAGCCCATCGTCCTTTATGGGTCTGCTTCAGCTCATTTCGGAGTTCACCGGGATGCAGCTTGAACCCGTGTCCAAACGGGTCTCTTATCCCTTGACGGAGATTCTAGACCGAGGGGGTTCACTCTCTGAGCCCTTCCCGGTGGCCGAGGCCATTGTCGGCCCAGCCTTGGAGCTCTGGCGGCAGCCTACTTCCTGTCCTGCGTCCTTGGCCAGGATGGCCAGGAAGTACTCTGTCCCTGTCGGTTCTTTGCCCGATTTCTCGGAGCACCACTCGGCTGAGGGGTTCGTTACTGACAATGTTTTCCAGTGATCTTCCTGGACATAAGTCTCCACCACTCATTCACACTAGTGGGATTAGCGCCGGAGGCACTAGGACCCATCGGGAGCAAACTTTTTGCTGGAGGGTCGGCACGAGAGATGGCGCCGCGAGCAGCGGCTCGAGCGGCAATGACCATCTCGGCGACGACCCTCCAACCGCCTCAGTTCCTTTTTTCCTGCCGTCGAGTGCGCTTCAGTGACGACGTCGCTCGCCTGTCGGGAGTCAAACTTCAAACTAGCGCATAGTTTTCAGTTTATTTTTTTGTAACATTATCTCGATAGTAGTATCGCTTAATTTTATTGTATTTTCGTTAAATTTTTCTAATATTTTAAATTTAACTTACTTGAAGAAGTCTCGGTCTACTGGACGGAGTCGACCATGAGCAGGTCAGGTGACGGTAGGGAGACTTCATATGAAAGCTGTTCAGTCAGCCGGGCTGGGTCCGGTCAGCCTCCTTCTCCTCAGCGGGGTTCTGACAATGGTCAGTCCGATGCCCGGGGGGATGGGCGGTCCCCCCGTCGGCATAAAAATAAACGGTCGCATTCTCGCACCGTTCGCCTCGAAGCTCTTCTTCGCCCACAGGTCAAAAGAGAAGGCATCACTGAGGTCGCCTCTCGGTATGTTCGCGCTACGATTATCATGGTCGTAGTTGAAGCGTTTCCTCTTCGAGTTGCCAACTGCTTGTGACTGCTGTCCTCGACATCGTGAGCCCCTCTCACTGTAGGTAGGGCTCCAGATGAGCAGTTTTATCAGTGGCCGCTCTTATGGAGCGAGGGCTCGAGGTTGGTTCTCCTGCCTGGCTCGGTTGCCACGGAGCCCCGGCTCCTCCAGCGATCGGTAGGGCGGTTGACCTTCCTAGTCGCTGCGCGCCTTCTTCGGTGCCGGTGACTTGCTTTATGTGTCTCCCCACATGGCTGCGGCGCAGGGCCACACCGATGCCCTTATCTCCTGTTTTTTTCCTTCTAGCTTTCCAGGTTCCTATGCCTGGCGCCTTCCGCGGGTCTGTTGGCTTGTTCGCTGGTGCCGCCGCCTTGCGTGGCGCCAGTCCCGCTGGCGCCGCATGGTTCGGGCGGGCGCTGGCTTGGTTCGGCGCGCTGGCTGGTCCGGGCGGGCGCTGTTTGCGGTGTGCAGCCTCTTCAAGGCCAGGCCCTTCATGTGCCGCTTTTCAACCTGTTTTGCCTTCTCGGCGCTGGGGCCTCCTTGTTTCTGCTATTTCCTCCTCTCCTAATTTTCACCTTCCTGTCCAAACAGTCCTTTCGGACCATCGGGAGATGATGTTGAGCCTTGACCCAGACCTTCGGTTGGGTGATGAAGTGAGGAACAGGATCTTTCTTTGCTATAGAGCCTGTGGTCGAGGACCTGTCCTTTAAGTCTCTGTTGAAGAACCTGAGATCCACCCTTTCTCCAGACTACAGACATCGATCCTGGGAGATATTAAGACTCCAGTATCTTCATGCTTCGGAGATCCCTACGGATTTGACTCCTCCGATCCAGCCTTCCTTCGAGACGCTGTCTCAAATGGTATGGAATAATCCTGCTCTTATTCCCTCAGTGGCTAAATCCATTGATAAGAAGTATTCAGCTCCCAAGGATCGTCCCATTTGGCATCCCAAGCTTTTATGGATTCTATTGTAGTCCTGGCAGAGAATAAGGTCGTTCTTCCTCAAACTACTACAGCTCGACCTATTAACAAAGAGTCTCGTAAGATTGATACATTAGGTAAGAGAGTCTTTGCTGCCTCCACTCTAAGTATGCGTATTCAGTTATCAAGGCTATTTTTCTCAGTATGAGTATATCCTGTGGCACTCTTTGAAAAGAATGGTTGAAGCTCTTCCGATTCGGACTCCAAGTCAGAGCTTCTTCGACCGTTACTAGGGTATTGAGTCCAATAACCAACAGGTCAAAGCCGCTATGGACGCCGACACTGCTTCTCCTCAGCAGCCTAGGTATTTGTACTGCGCCCATTCTGGCTGCGTACTTCTGGCTTCACGAATGATGCTCAGCAGCAGGTAATGAGCTGCCCTTTGATGGCTCCTTTCTTTTCGGCCCTCAGGTGGAACAAGCCTTAGAGGCCACTCAGAAGACTAGGTCGGCCATTGAGTTGGCCAGACCTCCGCCTGCTCCCTCTCGGGGCATGTGAACAGACGCTAGTTTTATAGCGTCAGTCCTTTGAGGCAGAGAGGCAGAAGCTTCCATAAAAGCTAACCTGCCCAACCTCAGAAGAGCGAGGGGCCTAAAGCCCCAGTGCCACCTTATGAATTGCTGGCCCAAGTTCCATCCACATTGCCCAGGTGGAACTTTCTCCTCCGTGGGAGGTCGTCTGATGTACTTCTACAACCAGTGAAGTCCATAACTTCGGACAAATGGGTCCTTTGGATAATTTCTATAGGTTATTCTCTAATTTTTTGAAACCTCCAATTGTCCTCCCAGACGACAACCCAGGTTGTCGGCCTCTCAGTCAGACCTCCTCACCGCCGAGATCCAGGGCCTCTAAGCAACAGGGCAATAGAACTGGTGCCCGCATTCACGGAGCACAGGGTCTACTCCCATTACTTCCTGGTTCCAAAGAAGTCTGGGGAATGCGCCTCATTCTAGACCTCAGAAGTTAAAACAAATTTCTCCCTAGGAGAAATTCAAATGATTTCTAGGTACCCTGTTACCCTTGCTGCATCAGCACGACTGGTTGGCCCTCTGGATATGCAGGACGCTACCAGCATATCCCCATCCACCGACCCATGCAAGTTCCTCAGGTTTGTAGCTCTGGGTCAGCATTATCAGTTCAGAGTCCTGCCTTTTGGGCTATCCTCGCGCCATGAGTCTTTACAAAGTGTTGTGCAGTTCTTCGTGCGCATCTCAGGAAGATCGGACTCGAGTGTTTCCTACCTGGACGATTGGCTTCTAGCAAGCCCTTCCAGCCAAAGGACTTTGAAGCCGTGCAAACGACTTCTCGTCTTCTTACGCCCATGGGAATTCTGCTGAATTTGAAAAATCACAACTGCAGCCCCTCCCAGAGGCTCCTTTTCATAGGGACGCTTAGACACTCTTCCATGAAGGCTTTCCTTCCAGAGGACAGAGCTTTCATCCTTCGATGGCCCGTTACATCGGGAGAACCAACCGTTACAGCTCTCTCGATGTAACGCATGTTGGGTCTCATGCGTCCTTGGTGTTCACTGTACCCTGGCCCGGTTGCACATGAGAACCACCCAATGGATGCTCTCCACTCAGTGGTCTCCGACCTCTCACCCCAGTCTTATCCCATCAAGGTGACGGAGACCCTTGAAGGTCTCTCACCTGGTGGACTCAAGAGAGCAATCTCCTGAAGGTTCCCTTTGCTCCCCAGATCATCAGATCTCCATCACCACAGACGATCGCTAATGGGATGGGGAGCTCACTGTCGCTCCTCCACACTCAAGGTGTATGGACTCAGTTCAAACTCTTCTCCACATAAATGTCCTGGAGATGAGAGCGTCCTCACGCCGATCCGAGCTCTGAAGGATATCCTTTGTCACAAGAACATTCTCCTTCAAACAGACAACAAAGCTGTGGATGTATTACATCAACAAGCAAGGCGGTGTTTATTCTCACTTTGCAGGGAAGCAATGAGGGTGGGAGTGGTGCTTGAAGCACAAGTCTCTGATTCAGGCGTGTTTATCTGCCAGGTATACAAAAACGATCTAGCAGATCACCTCAGCAGAACGGAGGCAGACCTCACGAGTGGTCTCGATCCAGCCGTAGCTCGTCACTCATTCAAGAGTGGGACTCCAGACCTGGACCTTTTGCATCCCCACTCAACGCAAACTGCTCTCTCCTGCTCCAGAAATCCAGGGCCTGGCATTTTCTGTCAGGATGCGTTCAGGCTCCGGTGGACAAAACGCTTTCTTTACGCCTTTCCACCGCTTCCTCTAATCCAGAGAGTTCTCCTCAAGTTCGAGTCTCGGGACCAAAATGATTCTCATTGCTCCCTCCTGGCCTCGGCAACTATGGTTTCCTCTGCTCAACAGTATGTTGGCAGCCTCTCCGAGACCACTTCCCTTGCAAATCAACCTTTTGACTCAGGGTTTGTTGGTCCATCCCAACCTGAAATCACTTCACCTTCATGCTTGGCTCCTGAAGAGGTAGGTGAATCGATTCAACGTCTCTCGTGAAGTCTCGACATCCTTCTGGCTGGAAGCCAGCCACCCAAAACGACGCTCCAAATGGAAACTCTTTTCTCTGTGTGCAAAGTCCTCTTGAATCTCTTTCCTGTCCTCCTGACAAGGTTCTGGAGTATCTTTTGGACCTATCAAACTCAGGTCTCCAGTACTCCACAGTTAAAGTTCACCTTAGTGCCATCTCAGCATTCCATGAGCCGGTTTCTTCCTTGACTCTGGCTCAGCTTCCTATGGTGAAGAGATTTCTTAAGGGGATTCTTCATACCAGACCCCCTGTTAGGCGTCCAGTTGCAACCTGTACATTAACCTGGTGCTGGACATGCTCATTCGGAAGCCTTTCGAGCCCTTAGCTACCTGTGAGCTAAAATTTCTTACCTGGAAGACTGCCTTCCTGGTGGCCATTACCTCAGCCCGCAGGGTCTCGGAGATTCATGCCTTGGTGACGGACCCTCCGTATACTGTATTCCATAAAGACAAGGTAGTTCTCCGTACTCATCCTAAATTTCTTCCCAAGGTTGTGTCAGAATTCTATCTAAACCAATCTCTGGTACTTCCCTCTTACTTCGCTAATTTCCAAAATGAAGGGGAACGATCTCGTCATTCCTTGGATGTTAAGAGAGCCTTGCGGTTCTATTTAGATAGAACCAAGAATTTCGCAAGACTCAGCAACTGTTTGTTCTTTTCAGCGACACCCGCTGGGTCAACCCGCTATTAGATGCATCTCATCATGGTTAGTGGCATGCCTTCGACATTGCTACTCCATGGTTCAAGTTAAATTGGAGGGTAGAGTGTCGCTCACTCTACTAGGGCGGTCGCGGCATCTTTAGCGGAGATACTGCAATGTTCCAATTCGGATATCTGCAACGCCGCCACTTGGAGCTCAGTGCATACCTTCGTTAAATTATGCACTGGATGTTCATGCCAGGCTTACATTCCGCATTCGGCAGAACTATCCTTAATGGGCTTCTATCTCGTAGACGCTGGAGCTCTGGCTCCTGCCACCCTTTGGGGATTATCAGCTTGGCATTCTACTCAGTGTGAATGAGTGGTGGAGACTTATGTCCAGGAAGATATGAAAATTACGTACTCACCGTAATTCTTGATCTTCTTGGACAAGTCTCCACCACTCATTCACTCCCACCTCCATCCCCGAGCTCACGCTGTGTTGGTCTTCACTCCCTCAAATCTTTAGGCCGTGAGGACTTCTTTGCTGACCCTTCTTACACGGGTCGATACGGACTATCTTATGTCCGTTTTGTAAGGATTAGATTTACTCTTCGTTAGTTGCCTGCACCTCCTTGGTAAAAAGGTACTGAGGCGGTTGGAAGGTACGTCGCCGAGATGGTCATTGCAGCTCGAGCCGCTGCTTCGCGTCGCCAGCCTCGGCGGCATCGCCTCTCGCCCGACCCTCCAGCAAAGTTTGCTCCCGAAGGGTCCTAGTGCCTCCGGCGCTAATCCCACTAGTGTGAATGAGTGGTGGTGGATCGTCCAAGAAGATCAAGAATTACGGTAGGTACATAATTTTCATTTCTGGAACGCTCGGATGTGGATAGCCCCTGCGACAAAAATCCAAAAGGATGGACTATGTCCGGGCGCAGGTTTACGCTATGTCCTCCTAGGCCTCCGACAGGCCAGCTCGCTGCACTGATGGCACATTTTTCCTATGCCCTTTTGGGCTCCCTGGATGAAGTGCTCCCTCATCTCCCGGCCGACCTGCGGACCACGGTCCGGCGGGTGTGGGACCAGGGTAGGGCGATGGCGAAGCAGCAGCTTCAGACTGTCTGGACTTAGGTGATTCCTGTGCCAGGTCGGTTGTGGCCGCAGTGGCCATGCGCCGCAGGGCATGGCTGAGGTTGTCCTCTTTCTCAACGGAAACCCAGCAGAAGTTGGCGGACATCCCCTTCTTGGGGACTGACCTCTTCGGCCCTGGAGTGGAGGGACACCTCCAGAGGACCGAGAAGTCCGATGCCACTCCGGACTCTGTCACCTCCGCCCGGAGGGACAAGGGCCGCCGGCAGCCTTTGCGTAAGCCTCTTTGCCCCTCTGCCCCTGCGGCTCGACCGGCCCATCAACTCCAGCATGAGGGCCAGCAGGCTTGCGCTGGGCGGCCTGACCCCAAGCCAGCGGCTTCCTCTAAAGGGAAGCAGGGAGGTAAAGGCCCAGGAGCTCCCTCTGCCAGTCCCTCCTCCAAGCCTGCTCAGTGACGGGCTGAAGGGTGCTGTCCCCGGTCCCGTCACCCCTACCTGGGTTCTCCTGTGGGGAGACAGCTCTGCCCCTCCTCCACCTGGTCCGCTTTCCCGGACCTCTGGGTGTCGGAGGTGCTAGGGGAAGGTCCTGCCTCGGGATTGCGAGCAGGCCCCACCCTTTCGAGCCATTGCCCCTCGGGGTCATGGGGTCCATAGCCTCGTTATTGACCCCACCGAGCCGACTTGACTGGCCTTTTGAGTTAGAGGTGATCAGGAAGGTGGCGGATCCTCCTCCAGACCCTGGGTTCGTGTCCAGGTATTCCTGGCCCCTAACGGACCGGGGGGGGGGGCTTGCGCCCCATTCTTGATCCGCACGACGGGATGGTCTTTCTGTCTTAAATTTCCCATCCTCAGAACGAGGCATGTGGCTCTTTTCCTGGACCTCCAGGATGTACTTAAACTTTGTTCCGTCCGTTTCTTGGGAGACTCGCCCTTTTCTTAAGCGGGGGATCTCTTTACGAGTTCCAGGCCAGGCCCTTCGGTCTCTGTTCAACAGCATTCCTGTGGCACTGAGGGGTCTGGGCGTAACCCCACCCGGATGGCGGCCTGACAGCAACCCCTCCAGGGCGGAGGGGGATGGTCCAGAGTTCTGGCCCTCTAGGTTGCTCTGACTGGTCTCCTTTTTATTGGAGCCATGTTGGAACTCCTGTCTAGCGGTGATCCTTCTTCCAGGACGGACTCATTTTCGAGTCAGAGCCTCGGCTCCTGGCGGCAGGGGCAGAGGTTCTTCCTCCTTACCTAGTCAGGTCTGACTGGGCAGTTGCGCCCTGCCCGGGACTTCCTGCACCTCCTGGGCCTTGCGGCGGCCTGCACCAGCGTGGTCCGTTTGGATCCGCCGGTTCATGCGTCCCCCTAATGGGGGCTGGCCAGCCAGGGGTCACAGCGCTGCGTTCCTTTGGACCAGTCCGTGACAACAGCCCAGGGGTTAGGGAACGCTCTCCTTCGGACTGTTCCAGCTCATTGGCAGGAGAACATCCCATTCGTCCGCCCCGAGTCGATGGTCTTTTCCGACCGATGCATCTCGGATGGGTGGGGGTGCCCATCAGGGGAATACAGAGTGCACTGCCTCTGGTCCTCTCGGGAGTCCTGATGTCTTCCCACTTGCTGGAGCTCCAGGCGGTCCGCTTAGCTTGCACCGCTCGCTCTGTCTTTGCGGGGTCTAGTGGTTTAGGTCCAGGCGGACAATACCACGACCATGTTCTACCTATCCTGCCAGGACCGGATGAGCCCCTTGCCTCTGCGTAAGGAGGTTCTCCGCCTTGGGTCTTTCGCGCAGTCGGGAGGCGGTTTCCTAGCCATTTCTGCTAGGAGTCTGTCAATAAGTGTGGATGAACAACATATCCATGTCCCTAGAAATACAGGTTACTCACCTGTAACAGGAGTTCTAGGAATGGTATATGTTCATCCACACGACCTACCCGGTCTCCCCGGCTTCGACACACAACCTGGCTTCCAACGGGCTAGATCTGGCGTCATGGGGCGGAGCCGAGAGTTTTACCACCCGGGTGGGTGGGAGGAGCCAGCTTGAAGACCTTCCGGCAAGATGTAAAGCGGCAAGGAACCTGCCAATAAGTGTGGATGAACAACATATACCATTCTTAGAACTCCTGTTACAGGTGAGTAACCTGTATATCTTCGCAAGCGTTGGCTGACATGAAACATCATTTTTTTTACCATTTGGATTTCTACACATAGCAGTGATGGTGTGAATTAGGGATGTCACGATATGACAATATAGCATAATTACCACTGACGATAATTTATTATTGTAAAAAAAAAAAACAATATCGTGATTATTGTGCAGCATGATATCCCGCGATATAAAGGGCCTCAGCTTTCTTTTCCAGTAGCGTGTCCTTTTCCAGGTGCAGTCATGATTCCTGATTCCCCACCATTCTCCTATCAGATTTTTACTATTTTTCTTTAAAATTAGAAATGCAGTGCCGGCCCCGTGGTGCGGAGTGCTGAGGGCTTGGGTACCTCACCTGCCACCACGCCTGTAAATCGGGTTCAGGAGTAGACCTGGGTCACTCAAGGGCTGGTTGCATGGAGGAGGACTGAGCATCCATTGACAACTCTACTTTTCCTTTTTTTGGGGGGTGCGAGCCGCTGCTTGGTTGCCATCTAGTGGAGGCTGGATGATGCAGCAGTAACAGCCTTTTGCCTGCCTGGGTGCAAGGGCTGGGGCGGAGTATGTGCAACATCTTACGCCACACATTTTTTAAAGACAGAAATTGTTTTGATACATAAGCAAAAAGGGGAAAGACCTAAGGAGGGATAATAAGGCTGAAAAGGGAAGGAGGGGTTTGTGTGGAAGAGGACTGCTAAAAAGCAGACATACTAAACAAATTCTTAGGTTCAGTATTCACAGAGAAGGGGGTAGGTAGCAGACCTATGATAAAAGAAAAGGGCATTAGAGGACGGGAGGTGGGCACTAGCCCCTCTTACAAAGGAAAGAGTCCTATGGGAACTGTCAGTTAAAAGTAGGCAATGGGTCCAGATGGGGGTGCACCCCAGGTTATTGAGGAAGCTCAAGGATGAGCTGACTGCTCCTCTGACAGCCCTGTTCAACCTGTCTTTAGAAACAGGAGAGCTACCGGGAGATTGGAGAAGGGCTGATGTTGTCACAACTCCACAAACGTGGAAGCAAAGAGGAGGCAGGAAACTATAGGCCTGTCAGCCTGACTTCGGTAGTGGGCAAAGTAATGGAATCACTACTGAAGGAAAGGCTTGGGGAATACCTTGTTGCCAGTGGACTGGAGGATCCAAGGCAAAGAGGTTTCATGGTGGGTGGGGGACTCTGATCGAGTTCTTTGATTAGGTAACCAAGGAAGTGGAGGGGGGCAGTTGACATGGCCTACCTGGATTTCAGTAAGTCCTTCAACACCGTTCTACATAGAAGGCTGGTGAGCAAGCTGAGAAGTCTAGCAGTAGGCCCTAAAGTAGTAAGATGGATAGTAAGCTGGCTAGATAATGAGTTGGAGGGTGGTGGTAACTGGCGTCCACTCTGGAAAAGGTAAAGTGACCAGTAGGGTGCCAGAAAGGTCTGTACTAGTCCCAGTACTCTTCATTGTCTTTATTAGCTAAAGTGCAGAAGGACTAGAAGGAAAGGGATGCCTGTTAGCAGATGACACAAAAATCCAACGGGGGAGGGATGAGAGAAGTTCTAAAAAACGATGGAAGAATGGTCAGGAGCTTGGCAGATGGGTTTCAAAGCAAAAAAAAGTGCAGAATCATGCACTTGGGGCTCAGAAACCCAGGGGCAACGTACCATATGGGAGAAGTACTAACAGTCACAGAACAAGAAAGGGACCTGGGGGTAATCACTGCTAATGACCTGAAAGTAGCTTGACAAGGCAGTGGGAAAGGCTAGTGGAATGCTTGGATTCATAGGCAGGGGTATCATCAGCAGAAAGAGAGGGGAAATACCCCTGTATAGATGACTGGTGAGACCCCACTTTGAGCAGTGTGTACAGTTCTGGAGACCCCACCTCCGAAAGGACATTGACAGGGTGGAGGTGGTACAGAAGAGGGCAACCAACATGGTGCAGGGTCTGCACCAGAAGCCCTGTGAAGACAGGCTTAAGGAATTAAATATGTATTCCCTAGTAGGAAGGAGAGAAAGAGGGAATATGACTGAAAGATTCAAATACCTCACAGGTATAAACAAGATACAGGGAAGGAACGTCTTCTAAAGAAAAAGATGCTAGAGGGCAAGGGGGGGTCACACTGAAGCTGGAGGGGGAGGCTGAGAGGAAATGTGAGGAAGTACTTCTTCACAGAAAGGGTGGTGGATACTTGGAACAGCCTCCCAGCGGAGGTCATGGGAGCTAAAACGGTTACAGGGTTCAAGAATGCATGGGATAGACACAAGGGATCTTAAAAGTAAGGCAAGGAAAGGTGAAAACCAGAGATCGAGCATGCTCTGTGATGGCACTGTGGGTAGGGAAACTAGGGCAGACTAGGTGGGCCAGGAGGTACTCATCTGCCTACACCTTCTGTTTTATTTTTCACATACCCATACCATCGCAAGTATACCAGCCTCAGGGACGGGAAAAAGAAATGGGGAAGATAAAAGCACCAGTTGACTTGCTTACATAGAAACATAGAAACTGACAGCAGATAAGTACCACTTGGCCCACCAGCGGAGGCCATGGGGGCCAAAATGCTCGCAGGATTTAAAGATGCATGGGATAGACATAAGGGAATCTTACAAGCAAGAGCTGGGTGTAAGCCGGAGTCCAAGTAGGGTCTCTGGAGGCACTATAGGTAGGGAATTTATGGCAAAGTAGGTGTGCTATGTGATCATTATCTGCCAACAACTTCTATGTTTCTATCTTTCTACCTAGTCTGCCCATTCCCAGAGTGTCTACCTTATTGCAGATCTTTGTGTCCTTGGCAAAAAGGCATACCTTTCCTTCTAGCCCCTCTGCAGTGTTGCTAACAAAGACATTAAGGAAGACTGGTCCCTGTACTGATCCTTGTGGCACCCCACTGGTCACCTTGCCTTCATCGGAGTGAGCACAGTTTATCCACCACTCTCTGTTGTTTATCCCCCAACCACTTTTTTACCCAGTTTACCACGTTTGGACCCATTCTCAGGCTGCCCAGCTTGTTTACGAGTCTTCTGTGTGGAATGGTGTTGAAGTCCTTACTGAAATTTAGGTAGGCCACATCCAAGGCTCCACCCTGATCTAATTCCCTGGTCAACCAGTCAAAGAAATATTGTTAGATTTCTTTGACATGACCTCCCTGTTATGAATCCGTGCTGCCTCTGATCTTGTAAGCCACTGGATTCAAGATATTACACAGTCCTTTCCTTCACTAGTGATTTTCCTCAGTGGTACTTAATGGTGAACAGAAGCCCTTGGACATCTCCCCATGTTGATACCCACTGGTCAGACAACGGGGAGAGTGGCGGTTGGGGCACTAGGATGCCTGAAGGCTGGAACTGGTGGTGACTGCATCCAAACAGTTGTATGGTAAAGTTTTTTATTTTATTATTTCAATTCTGCTGAGTATTGTGATCATTTTTACCCAAATATCGTGATACTGAAAATTTGATATTGTGATATCTCTAGTGTGAATCTGGCTTTTCATTTACATTATCACACTGTTGGGAGTCTCAGGAGTCTCATAACTTTTGAGACTTAACAGTGAAAGCATAACAATCGGGGTATTTACTTCCACTTGTTTCTCTTTCAGGAAAAGTGCGGGAGAATCTTCCTACTGGTGGCAGCTCAACTTCAGTGTCCTCTACGGAAGATGCATGGACTGTAAGTCTTATATTAACATTTTATAACTAGTCTGGTTGGTTTACTTGAGATATAGCATTTTATTTATATGGTACTTGAACAGTGTTCAAAAAGACGTTGGGGTGGCTCAAATGGTGCAACATCTGTCTTTGGGCCAGAAGGTCATGGGTTCTAGTCCCACATTGGGATATGGCTCATACCATAAATGCTGGCCTCAGAGTGCAGTACTAGTGGAATGGTGTATTATTTGGATGAGTCTTTCTACCCATCTCTGGTGCTACTCTGGTTGGTGTCCAGATGGAAGTAAAATGACACAAGGCACTTTAAGCAAGAGTGGATGAATTTTATTTAAAGGGAAAAAAAAAAAGTAACAATCAAGAAATATGGCTCAACAGAAAGAAACAAGTGGAGAGGAAACAGACTTGCTCCATTCCCAAAAGTTTCAGTTAAAGCAGATAAGATGAAAAATAGTCAAACTGCAGAAGAAGAAAAATGTATTATACCTGTGTATCTTGGTAAGAACACACATTTGATAAAACATGACTCAGTGACAGCACTAACGTGCACCAAAAAGGCAAAAGTTGCATCCTCTCCAAAATTGACCCCTCTTTCCTTTGCCAGTGGGTCCAAATTGGTGCACCTACTCTCTAAAAACATGTAAAGGAAAGGAACGTGAACAGTTCAAAAACCGCAACTGAACACTGATTGTTTTGACCCAGTAGATTCCTCTTTAGACCCACATTTTGTAGACCACTAGGTGCAGTTCGACCCATATTTTAACCCCCACCCCCCACGTTGTCACTGAAATCCTATGAAATCCAAGATATGGCTTTCCACTGAGTCTGCAGTTTATTTTGTGTAAGCGTTGCAGACTCCTCATTTCAGTTCTGTAAAGTTCTTTTAAAAGCTGATTGTCATTTTTGCTGTGGTTAGTTTGACTTTTTCTGTAATGACCAGTTGCAGTCATGCCAGTCACACGAATTTAGAGGGTACCTTCCTCACTGCTTGCAGGCAGTCTGCAGAAAAAACAAGAGATTCTGTCTCCTAAGCTGGTTTCTGGGCTTCCATACTGATGTGCTGTACCCCCTGATGCTGTCATGCAGTCGGGAACCAAAACTCTGCAGCCTGGATATCCTCCCCTGCACTTCCTGTGCTCATCAGTTTACTTCCTGTCTTCCAAAAGGCAGGTACTCTTTAGCAGAGCTCTGTCTCCTCATGGCAGGGCTGAAGACATCAGACTGTAAGTCTCATTTTTATTTTTCTCTTTGGATATCTTCAGTGTTGGACAAGAGCAGCATTACAAAAGCTGTTTCTGTTTGGTTCCAGTCTCAGCCTTGCATGCTGTACAGACTGGCCCACATTGTCTCCTTATGGCAGGGCTGAAGACATCCGACTAAGTCTCATTATTATTTTTCTCTTTAGATATCCTGAATGTTGGACAAGAGCAGTACATTTTTTTTTTTTTTTTTTACTTATTCCTCTAAGGAAGGGAAAGGATTTTAATGTGCCCCTCAGGGGTTAGGTGGTCGAATCCATCTTCTGATTTTTGGCTCCACTCCTCCACCCCATGCTCTGTTTTGTGATGTAACTGTATGGAGAGTGTGGGAGCAAGCTCCATGCAAGTCTATGGAGTGTTATTTTCAAAACTGATTTTTCAGGCCAGTCTGCTGGTGCAGAAGTAGAGCTACCTGATTGCGGTGCCAACGACCTATGTTAGAGTGAACCTGGGGCATTGGAGGGTCAGCTGGGGGGAGTGCATAGGACTGCTCTTAGGTGAGGGATGGTGCGATGGGCGGTGCATGTCTGGGCGGGGGGGGTGCAAGGCATTGCGAGCCACGGCAGGTTTGTAAAGGAGTGGTGGCGTACATGCTAGATGTCATTGCGCACACGCTTCTTAGGTCCCATACCAGTGAACTAGGCACCTCCTGAAACTGGATCTGTGACAGGCAGGTCAGAGGACTCCCTACTACTGGTGGGGGAGGAGGGGTTGGTGTGAGGTGGGCAAGCCAGGACAGACGGTGGGTGAACAAAATGGGGGGTGCAAAAACTGGTTTTCCAATTTTAAGATGACTTCTGTTACAAATTGAGCAAAGGTTCAGCTAAATTTTCCCGGGGGCAATATACGGTTAATGAAGACACAGAGACTCTGGGAGGAAATTGAATGAATAACGACAGAGGTTCCCCACTGTCTTTTTCCTTTCCCTAGGGCCTTGTTTTTTTTTTTTTTTTTAAACTTCTATTTTATTTTAAAAATAATGCAATACAAGCATACTGCCTCAGTTAATACATAGTACACAACATATGTTAGCCATACAGTGCGTGTCGTCCTCCCTTCTGCTGTAACTATATAGGGAGAAAAACTTTAATCTTTTGTTAGTATCACATACCAAATAAGCCTGCAAACAGTCAAGCTTGGGGCAAATTAATGCTCAGGGTAGCAACCACATTTAAAATAGTCTGTCCACCAGTGGAAGGTGGTTTGCCCCCATTCAAAATCTGTTAATAAGATGATAGTTCCTGTAGGCTTCTAGAACCAATAAACATAAACCTAAGGTTTAAAACTTCTCAGCCCCTAAACTTGAGAAGTATTTTGCCATTAATACCTGCCTTAAGAAGGTCTAGTGAACTCTACGTTATTTTATTTTAACATTTCCCAGGCTATTAAATGGACTCCCGTACAAAAACTAAAATGCACTTAGTAAACAGCGCATGTCTGGAAATGTCCGAGGTGGGAAGAAGCTGCATAGTCCCAGTGAAGAACCCAAAGCACCATATTGGAAGCAGGTACAGATAGATAGAAATATTCATAAATCCAACATAAGAGAACTGAAATAAGACAATTCTCTACCCATATACAGCTCCAATCGGCAACATTGGTGACTCATCCCTCCACCTACAGACTATGATTTAACAGTAATTAAATTTACTAAAGCACTGCCTCAAACCATATCTAAACTAGAGGTGGAATATATTTAAAGTCTCAATTTCTTTAGTGACCTCTTAAGCTGATTCATTTCCACTCTGGGCAAATTCCCTGGCTGTCTTCTCTGCCAACTTCCCTGCAGCCACCGGATCTGTGAATTGAAACTTTCCCTCCGTAGTGGATTCGAAGGTGAGATGGAAAAAAGAGTTTATAATTCCAAAGGCACGGAGTTGTCAGATCCCATCAAACTGCTTTCTCCATGCGTGGGTTGCATAACTCTGGTCTGGGAAAATGTGTATTGGATGGCCATCAAGCTGAAGAGGGAAATACTGCCTGGCTGCTGAGAGAAGCATATCCCGAATCATTGTACCATCAGTGACTGCCATTATGGTTCTGCTGTAATTGGCACTTAAAGGGTTGGATTGAGGTGAGATGCGATAGACTGCTTTGAGGGGAGGTGCAGTATCGAAGTGTAAATGTTCTATAAGCCAGTGTTTAAAAAAAATTCAGTGATGATATCTCTCTCCACCTGCTTCGGCATCCCCACCAACCTTATGTTTACTGACCGTAATTGGTTTTCTATGGTTTCCATATGATGCTTTAGTGCAGTATTCTCCTAAAACTTTGGTGGTCCGTTCATCGGCTGTTTCCACCTTTGTCTGTAATACATCCAGAAGTGCTGAGTGGGTCTGTATTTGAGCCAAAATAGATTCCACTTTGTGATCTCTTGCTTGGACCGTTCATAAAATAGTTTGCAAGTCAGGCTCCCCTTCTGCTTCTCTAAGTTGCTGAACACCGCTGTTGCTGGGGCCTGCCTGCTGAGCTGATTGTTTCGGCATCTGACCCGCTGCTGCTCCTGTCTGCCGACCCATCGTCAACAAAATTTTACCATTTAAAGCCCACGTCTGTGGCTAACGAAATATTTAGAAGTGTCTAAGTGTTTATTTAAAGGCAGATTTATTTAAGATGTTTATTGTAATCCGGAGATCCACCATGGAAACATGTCCTTTCTTTACTGCTGCTCTTTGGTGCCCCACCCTTAGGGCCTCTTCTAATAATAACTGGCAACATGCAAGAAGGCCAGTCATCTCTGGTTCTCCCCTTCACTCCGTGGGTCAGGCCCTCTGCTCGCACAGTGCCCAACCTCGAAGTGCAGTATGTAAACAAGACAAATGGGGACACCCTTCTGTCTGTTTTGGGTCTGAGCAACTACCAGTCTGGAGTCCTGGGTTCAGATATGAACCCTTTTATGCTAGCATGTTCAGGTAACCGGTCCAAATATCACATCCTCTTTGGGGAAAGCAGAGCAATACTTAACCCAGTGGACACACAACCTGGTTCACAATCCCCCTTCTGACTCAATTGAGACTTGCGTATTTCTTTATCTTGATGCATATGGTGACATACTATAAGCACTTTAACAGTTATGCCAGAATGATCAACAATGTCCCAGCATTCACACTCAAAATGAGAAAATGGCTTGGGCAGGATTTCAGGGAAAATAGTGTAGTAAAATACAAAACACAGAACCTATAACATTAATGGTACAGCCATAAAACATTAATGGACAAGTATAAATAAACAGCCTTATACTGAGTAACTGATCCTGCCCTAGTTTCAGTTGGTAAATAGTGGCGCTGAAATTACCAAATTTTGGAAGAAGTGCTTCTTAAGAGTACAGAACACAAGTCTTTTGAAAGTCCAAACACAAGTATGCAATGTTCCCCAACTTGACAACATGGGGGGGGGGTTGTCCCCACCCAGCTTGTGAGGTGACAGATCTGTGGTGAGGCTGGCTGTGAGGTCACTCTCATTTCTGCATACTGAATTGGCCACATGCCACTGCGCAGTGCTAAACATTGCAATAAAAAAAAAATATATATATATACATTTTTATGTTGCTTGCACGCATGTGCAAGAAACATAGTGCCGCCATCGAAGTTTTCGGAGGTGTGGCAGCCCTCTTCCAATTCAGTCAGTGTGTTTGCAGGTGCGGCCCCAGTTCTCCAATGCTTGCTGGAGCTGTCTGACGGTCCAAAATGCAGTGGAGTACAGTTGAAAGGAGGGCTATGCTTCGTGAGCAGCGATAAGATATCGCATGCTCCCCTACACAACACACACACACACACAACACACACACACACATGCTCGCCCCAAACACTGTAAGCCAGCGGGGTGCCCAGTCCCCTCGGCTCCACTGTCTCTCCCCCACCCCTTCCAGTACATGGTGCCACGCTTAGGAGCCCACCCCAGCATGGCAAAGCTTGTTATGGCGGGGTGCCCAATCCCATCGGCTCCAGCCCCAGACAGTTTTTCCAGCTGCCATGCTGGGAGCCCACCAAGCGTGGCAAGCGCGTCCGTGTAGTCTTTTAAAGCAAAAAACCCTGTAAATAAAAACGGTCCTAGCAGTCTCCTGGCCCCCACAACCCGCACCCACCCACTGCGCACCTGCCTCCCACACACACCCCATCCCATACTTGCCTCCGGAGCTCGTGCTGACGATCAGTGGACGGAAGGCGTCTGCACTCTTCAAAGCCGACCCGAACCGAGGAAATGCCTTTAAGCTGTATAATGGGATAGATAGGGTTTTTTCAACTTTGTTGCATATCTTGGGCATCTTTTGGAATTTTTGCACCAAATTTTCAACATGGGGTTTTTGGGACCCCTCCTCATGAATTCTTGCACTGTCATGGCGTTAATCGGGCCCGAAGGGTGATTTCGCAGTCACTGCGCGAAATCACCTTTCCGCACTGATTAGCGAAACGACACTGCCAGTGTTCATAAAGTGGGCTCTCAAAAAGCCCATGTTGAAAATTTGGTGGAAAAATTCCTAAAAAATTACTGTTTTACGAGCGTGCGTTGCGCAGTTCTTACGCACGCTCATAAGTTCGCGAATTTTCAATGTTTTCACTCCAGATTTTCAACATTGTCATTTTACCACACCTCCTTATGAGCAGTACAGCTGTCATTGTTCACATCTCGCCCAAAACATGTTTCTGCCCATGTAGCACGCAATGGCGCAGTCAATGTGCGAAATCACTGGGACACATTAAGAAAATCACAGTGACACTGTTCATGAGCAGAGGTCTTAAAATGACTGTTGAAAATTTGGTCACAAACTTCCTAAAAATGACTGTTTCACGAGCGTGCGTTAAGCAGTTCCTACGCACGCTTGTAAGTTTGCAAATTTTCAATATTTGCACTCCACTGACTTCCAAATACCTACACAGCACATACAAGCAAGCAGCATTCGGCATTGACAAATGCTTGTTTAATTAGTGAGCCAATGAGCATGAATTATAACAGGACAGAATATCCCTTTGATCTCAGAACAACATCTTGCAAAGCGCCTTTCTTAGCTGAGATGATTTTCACAGGTCTGTCAGAATTTGCTTTTCTCCTGATGGGTAATAAAATGAAATATTTTATAACAGTTTTCCTAGGTTCAAAGCAGTGGCTGGTTTTACAACCTGTTATATCGGCTAACACAGACTTTGACAGGCAGGTGTCAAAAGGAAGCTTCTAATTAGTTTATCCACTGGGTCAGCAATAGGGCAGATCGTTCTTTTCTTTCTGTTCAAATCCTGCGTTCCATGATGCTTTGCTGCTTGGCCCGTTTCCTAAGCAGAAGTCTAAAACATATATTTATCACAATCACATGCATATAACTAGTAGATGGTTATCTCGTTAGAGACGTCACCCTAGACGTCATTGCACACACGCTCCTTAGGTCCCGCACCAGTGACCTAGGCACTTCCCGAAGCAGGATCTGTGATAGGCGGGTCAATGGACTCCCCGCTACCGGGGGTGGGGGGGGTGTTGGTGTGAGGTGGGCAAGCCAGGACAGACTGGATGAACAAAATAAGGGAGAAAAAGCTGGTTTTCCAATTTTTAAGATTTCTCTCACAAATTGAGCAAAGGTTCAGTTAAATTTTCCAGGGGGCAATATGAAGTTAATGAAGACAGGCAATCAGGGAGAAAACTGAATGAATAATGACAGAGGTTCCCCCTTTCTTTTATCCTTTCTCTAGGGCTTTTTCTAATAACTGACAACATGCAAGAAGGCCAGCCATCTCTGGTCCTCCCCGTCGAGCCGCTCTTTGTAATGCGATATCGGTGAGGAATAAGATGGCAGTGATTGAGGGTTTTACCACTGATCCCTCAGCTGATCTTCTTTGTGTCAGAGACCTCACTAGGTGATGACTGGAAACAAGGGGTTTGATGAGAAGGTGGTGTACTGGGTATCAAATCAGTTGAAAGATAGGCAGAGGGTGGTGGTAAATGGTAGCCAGTCTGAGGATGGGAGAGTGACCAGTGGAGTACGGCAGGGATCGGTACTGGGTCCTGTCCTCTTCAGTGTCTTAAGTGACATTGCTGAGGAACTGGAGGGGAAGGTGTCTCTCTTTGCAGATGACACAAAAATTTGCAACAGGGTAGATAGCTGGTCTGTTCCATTTAAATGGGAATCATGTGAAGTCTGGTGGTGGGCTGTATCCCACTTGTAAAACCTCCGTCCTGTCTCTGAGTCTGTAGCCCACCAAAAGCTCCATCTCCTGTAAATCTGCAAACAGAGCTGGTGAGGAAGTTTTTGGGTCATGAAGTAGACCAAAGGGTAATCTGCGTAAAATGCAATGCTATGTTCTGTGCCCCCCTCTCCCCCCCCCAAAAAAAACTCTGATTCCCTGAAGATGTGGGTTTTATCTAAGAAGCTGTGCCAGGGGTTCTACATATATCACAGATGGGAGCAGTAGGGGGCACCCCTGATGGGTGCTTCTTATCAGTTGGAATCTGTCAGAGAAAGTACCATTGAGGTGATTTCTTGGAAGGTTGACTGTAAGGTGGGCAACGAGAAGGTTTTACAGTTGTTGATGTGGGCCTGGACTTTTATTTGTTTTTGTTTGTAGCTTGGAGCATTTCTTCAGCGGAGAGGATGTGCGAGTGCAGCTTGCTGCTCCTCTGACATAGTGGAAAGGTCCACTTTTTCAGAAAAGTCTTGATAAATGATCTAGGTCTGGTTCAGGACCCTGAGTGTATAGCTGTTCATGAAATATCTTGAAAGCGCTCTAAAATGTCAGCAGGACGGTGAAGGTGTTTTATTATGGGGTGGGGCAATTTAGTTACTGTAGCTGTAGAGGGAAGGATACAAAGTAGATAAAAGTTGCTCTGGGAAATGAGCATAATTAAACCATTTTGGTCATATATTGTTATACTGGGATAGTAAGTCTTTGTAGTAGATCTTGTACATAAAAATAGTGATTTTAATGTTGCTGTTATTAGGGTAGAGATGAGAAGAACATACAATTAATCTTTGTAGACTAAGACCATAATCTGATGATGGGAATAAATAATATTAGAAATATAAAATGTGTTTGTTCCCTTTGATCACATGTTTAATGATTGGACAGTTGATCACCCGCAAATGCAAACAGTGGAATTCGTTAGATCGCACATGCAAATTAATTTCAATTCAAAGTATTATGATGGTTCCAGTTGGTTGGATTTATAAGCACAATATAAGGAATGTATTTACAAATATTTGGAACGTGAGTCGCCCCTTAACTTTGAAAATAGGAACAGTGAATGGAAATGATGGCAAATTATTGAGACTGTACCACAAATCTTTTTTTTTTTTTTTAAAAACACTCTTTATCCTACTGTGGCAGGTCCTCAGTCACCATCCACCAACGTACTGGAATTTTTGGGCGGGGGTCTTTCGAGGGCTTGTGCCATTTACGCCCCAGCAGATCCCCAGAGCTGGTCCGGAGGTGGTATCCTCAGTGGTCCCCCACTTTTTTCCTCCATTTTCTCCCGTGGACCTACTCCTGAGACCCCCAGAAGTGGTAACACATGCTCGTGGAGGCGCACATGCGTACCACCAGCTCAGATGAGAGGTCCCAGGCAGCGTAGCGCCAGAGGTTCTCGGAGAGGCGCCGCTTCTCCGGCCTCCACCAGAGGTGGCCAAGCTCTGAGGTTCCTACTACCTCTATCCCCCGGTGAGGGCTTCCCTGTCCCGCAGCCAGCTCTAGTCTCCCCAGCCAACCTCAGGCGGCCCAGGCTCATTTCCTGAACCTGGAGTCGCCCGGCATAACACGAGGTGTGTGTCTTGTCTTTCAACCAGCTAGCACACCGGCCTGCCACAAATCCTTTTCAAAGATACTAACGGTCATAGTTGGTGGGGATATAAATTTAACCCTGGGCCAAAGGAAAAATTCTAAGAGTTGATTTCCACTAGACATTGCTGTTGTGTCTCCAGAGACTGTATTATTTGTATGTTGTTGTTGTGGTTGGTTGTTTGGGTAACCTTATTAACTGTTTGTTTCTGTATTTTAATGAATCTTTAATAAAAATGACTTTTTTTTTTTAACTTTTAAGAGTTGCCCATGATAATGCTAGAAGCATGGCCAAAGAATGGATCGGTTAAAAAAATCTGGGTTAATAGGATTATGATATTATTGGACTAACGGGAACGTGGCTAACTATGAACATTCTGGGTTCAGAAATCCACATGGAAGGTTTTATCCATTATAAGTGTGATAGACCAATGAGAGGTAGAGAGAGGTACTAATGTATATAAAGGCAGAACTGGGCCAGACAAAATTAATTTATGCAGAAAGCTTTGATGGAATGGAGGTGGTAATGGTACACATCTATACATTAAATATATAAATGTATGTAAAGCTCTCCTTTAATGTACGGTTCCAGACTGAGGAGAAGGACATCACAAGGAGGAACCTGGTGGATTTCTTGGAGATCCCAGAATCTCCATCCAAAGTTATTCCTCCTCTGTTTCCAGCACTGCAGAATTCTTTTTGTTTGTTTTTGTTACTTAGTATGCTTTGAGGTCCTCTGACAGCTTCCTCTCTATCGGCTCTCCACCTGCCACCATCCAAGGTGGCCTTAGCCTTCAACCAAAGTGCCCTGGATTTCCCCACGGGGGGAGGGGGTCTCAAGGGCTTCTCCTATTACTCTGTCGAATCTCTAGCAGGGATTTGGCATGTGGCTCCAGGCAGGTATGTGGCAGTGGGAGGCGAGCAACATCTGGTGCATTGGGGACAGGCTTTTTTCAGGCTGTAGGGGGTGTAGCGTGCAATGATGCTACGGCAGAATGCCAGACGTCCCAACACACCCTCAAGGCAGCACATGCTAGGATCCCTGATAACCAGTCGTCCTGTGGTCAGCCAGGAACGCCCCCCCCCCTGGAGAGCATGCTAAGGTGCTCAATTTCCCCACCCCCACCGGAAGGCCCTCTGGTAACCAGAGTCCACTCCTGAACCTGGGTTGCCAGCATCGCGAGTGGTAATCCTGCCACTGTGCTGGCAGGCCGGCCTACAACGCTGCTGAATTCTGCCAGTGCTGCCTGGCATTGGGCCAAGTTGATAACCTGCCATGCCTAGAAAGGCCAAGTTTCACCAGGCACCCTCGGCGCTGCCTTTCTATGCAGCCCAGCTGGAAGCAGACTCTGTGGTAATCAAGGCAGCTCTTGAGAGGTTCAGGGACTCTAGCACCTTTGCCCCGACCGGGAATCCAGGAAGATTGACCTCTGGGCCAAGAGGGCATTTACCTCTGCCACTTTGGGGCTTAAAATTGTCAACTATTTGTCTCAGATAATGCAAGTACTAGAATACTTTCTGGAAAAAGGGCAAGGCTGCTGCTCAGGCCCTTTCTGAGGGTTCCCAGAGACGAGAGCTTATTAGAATTCTCCAGGCCTCCGAAGATGTTAGCAAGCGTCTCCTCAGAGCCACCTGTGATATAGCTGATACAACAGTCAGGACAGCTGCCACTGGCATTTGCCTTAGAAGGCTCTCCAGTTCTGGCTTAGAGTCCTGGCTTCACTGCTGATGTCCAGCAAAAGGTATTGAATGCCCCTTTTTTGGATCACAAAGTGTTTGCTCCTGATGTGCAGGATATGATTAAAGACCTGCAGACCTCTGGCAGGGCTATTAGGTCTGTCCACTCCCTGTATCATACCCAGCCTAGGAGCAGACCGAGGCCCTCCTTTCGTAAGGTCTCTCACACGTCTGGCTCCAGAACAAAGCTTCAGGGCTAGTGCAGGGCCAGCTCTGCCTTGCCTGTCCCCTCTTCCACCATTGGTCCCTTTGTGAAGCACTCTAAGGGAAGAAAAGTGGCCCCGGCAGCTGGTTCCGCCTCAGCTTGACTTCTTGCCAGAGCCCCGTTTGGTTGTTCCAAGCCAGGGGGTGGTGGTCGGACATCTGCTCTCCATGCATTTCTCCCAATGGACAACCATTACTACAGATGCTTGGATCCTGCAGATAATCAAACAGGGCCATGCTCTAGAACAGCCTCCAGATATGCTACTGGTTCCCATCTCTTATCCTCTGGACCACACAGCGGTACTTAGGGAGCAGGTGTTCACCTTGTTGCCCCAAAAGGCTAGAGACCGTACCCAGGTGGGAAAGGAGCAAAGTGTTCTACTCCTGGTTCTTACTGGTTCCCAAAAGAACTGGGGACTCTGGGCCCCTTCTAGACCTCAAGGACTGAATCTTTACATCCAGTGCAGAATATTCCGGATGGTAACTCCTACACGGCCTTCTTCCTCTGCTCAAACAGGGTTACTGGCTGTGCTCCTGGGACATGGAGGATGCCTATCTGCATATCATGGTGTTTGCCCTCCTCACAGGCGGTACGTAGGGTTCCTCTTCCAGGGGGAGCATTACGAGTTAGGGTGTTGCCCTTTGGCTTATCCTCTGCACTATGGGTATTTACCAAGTGCTTAGCAGCTGTAACAGCAGCCCTCTGATGCGAAGGCCTTTTATATGTTCCTGTGCTTGGGCAACTGGTTACTGAAAGCCCAATCCAGGAAACTACTGTTGCTGACTCTACAATGTACCCTACAGTTGTTCCAGTCCTTGAGCATCAATGTCAGTTTGCCCAAATCTGTTCTGACCTTGTCCCAGCAGTTGCATAGGGGTGGTTCTGAACTTTACTGAGAGCAAGGCCTTCCTACTACAAGACAGGGCAGACTTGATTACTGCAATGCTTTGTACCTAGGGCTGTCTAGAGTATTGATGCGTTGACTGCAGCTAGTGCAGAATGCTACGGCGAGGACGTTGACAAGTGCCTCTTTTAGGGATCATGTCACTCCTGCTCTGTGCACTCGCTAGCTGCCTGTGAGCTCACGCATCACCTTCAAGATCTGCCTTTTTTTTTTTAATCCGATGGTTTTCCCTGTTTCCATTGCCTTCCCATGTACAGAATACAGAGACGCATGTGCTTTGTGGGTCCAGGCGCCTTCCTGACTTGCAGCCCCCGCCTGTGCCTAGACCTCCACCCTGGTGGCAGAGGAACTATGGGGGAGACGGCCTCCCAGGGAGGAGAGCTGCTGTTGGGTCGCTCCAGCCTGCTCTATCTCCCCTGCTGGCACCCCTGACGACCGAGGTCATTCCCGAACCCGGTCATCGAGGTGTGGCATCTAGTGCCTCAACCCTCAGTGCCACCCAGGCCAGCTTAAGATCTGCTTGTTGACATACAAGGCCCTACGTGGGTTGGGACTGGACTACCTTAAAGAGATCCTGATTCCCTGTTGACCTCTCCGCCCCCCATGCTCCATTGAGACTGACGTGCTTGTGGCACCTCCTTCTCGTCTTGAGATCGGGTGATGGAGCCTTTAGATCTGTTGCACCAGTGCTCTGGAGCTCACTGCTACATTATATATGTGCAGCCAGCTCGGTGGAGGCCTTTAAAGACTCCTTAAAAACTTTCCTGTTTGAGAAAGCTTTTAGTCTTAATTGCCAACCTTTTTTTTTTTTTTTTTTTTTTTGGGGTTCTGTTCTTACTACAAAGTGCTCTGAGCCTATGGATAGAGCGCTATATAAATAAAATTTGCCTTGCTTCCTACCTCAGGCTCAGGCTGTGGCTCGGTGACTGTATGTCCACGCTAGGACGTTCTTGAGGCTGCTAGGCTTAATGTCCACAGCCATTGTTTTGGTCAGGTTGCATATGAGGATCCCGCTGTGGACCCTCAGGATCCAGTGGAATCAGCGTTCTGACAATCTGGATCAGCTGGTCCTTGTCTCCTCCCCAGTTCACAAGGTGCTTCAGTGGTGGATGTACCCAGACAATCTCTTAAAAGGGTTCCCATTTCTTGTCCCAACCCCTCACCAAATCCTGACCATGGATGCTTTAGGTCTGGGTTGGGGAGTGCATGTAGGCATTTATCAGATCCAGGGGATCTGGTACCAGTGGGAGACTTGCCTCCACATAAATGTTACTAAAATGTGGGTAGCTCTGTATGCCTTCCAGAACTATCTCCAGGCCCACTGTTGGTGCAGTCAGACAACCTTAGTGTGATCTGTTGACATCAGCAGGCAAGGGGGGGACCCATAGCTACACCCTGTGCCGGGAAGCGATTAGGCCTGGTACTTGGCTCTAGAACATGGTTTAGAACTGTCAGCTGTCCATGTGCTAGGTGCCCAAAACGCTTTGGCGGACAGTCTCAGCTAGTCAGTCTAGAATGCATAAGTGGGAACTGCTGTCCTTGGTTGTAGAAGACATGTGCGACCAGTGAAACAGATAAAGGGAGTAAAGGAGTATTTTTACTACCATTTTTGCGTGATTTACTCCCACTTTCTGATTTTAGGAAGTTGTTTCCCATCCTGCACATTTAGAGTACATTGGTGCATTTTGCTCACAATTGGCACCACCATACAATGCTACCAACTGTGTGTCCACACAGTGACAGGTTGGAGACCAAAAACAGCATCCGCATTAGCTGTGTACAGTGCAGGAGACCATTTCAGGAGTGGCTCAGTGGCTGGCCAGAAGGGTAGTTGCAATAGGGGCACAGCATAATATGGCAGTAGGCAGGAAAGTATGTTAAGACATCACAGCATATGAGATGGAGAGAGTCCATGACTATAGGCACCCAGTGAGTTTGAGACTTGGTTCAGATGTTTTTGTTTTTGGGGGTGGGGGTGGGAGAGTGGTAGACAGGTTAATGGATGGTGTTACTACCATTTAGGTAAAAATACTACCAAGTGGAAGAAGTTGGCAGTAAATACTTGAAACCAGTACAAAATATTATCTGGACCACTGTGTGACAGGTGGAGTCATCCAGAGTTGGACGCCAGTTTTCTGTCTCCTAGAAAGGAAAGTTTCTGTATGCCTTCCCACTCTTTCCTCTGATTCAGAAGGTTCTCATCAAGGTACAGATGGAGAGTGCCACCCTAATTCTGGCGGCTTCATTCTGACCTTCGCGGATTTGTTTTCCATTACTGCAACAAATGGCTGTGGGACCTCCAGTACCCTTGCCCCTTTGCAGGGACCTGTTGACATAGGCTCAGGGGACCCTGGTACATCCATATCGCAAGTCCCTTCAGCTGCATGCCTGACTCCTGAAGATGTTGCCATTGCTCGCTCCGGGGTCTCCCAAAAGGTGGTGGATGTCCTGGCTGCCAGGAAACCCTCCACCAGAGCCGTTTAGTCAGTGAAGTGTATGCGCTTTGCTGTATAGGCCGCTTCCCATCACCTGGACTCTTTCACTAGTCTGGTCAACCAAGTTCTTGTCCTTATCGAATTCAGGACTTCAGTATTCCTCTATTAAGCTGCACCTGTTTGCTATTTCTGCCTTTCCGGTGCCTATTGATGGCTGCACTGTGGCCAAGTTGGATGTGGACCGTACTTTTCCGAGGCGCATTGTTCACTTGAAGCCTCCTATCCGTAATCTGGTCCTGGCTTGGAACCTCCATTTCATGCTCGAGAAGCTGACCCTGCCTCATTTTGAGCTAACCACGTCTTGCTGAAGCCATGCTTTCTTCTGTCATAGAAAAGTATTTTTAGTTGCTATTACTTCTGCTCGAAGAATTTGAGAGCTACAGGCTCTCGTGTGAGCAGTCTTATTTGATTTTTCAGAGACCAGGTCTCTTCGCGTATTAATCTTAAATTTCTTCCTAAGGTGGTGTCTGAGTTTACTCTACATCAATCTGTTCACCGGCTTGTTTATTTTCCAGAGCATACTAAGCCAGGGGAGGCATTGCATCATACTTTGGATGTGAATGGAATTTTCGGGTAATATACACACCATAATGAGGACTGCAGTAAGTCCTCTGTTTCTTTCGCCCTGGCAAAGAGGGCGCTTCTATATCTAAACAGTGCTTGCCCAAATGGTTGGCCAACTGTATTACTTTCTGTTCTGCTGTTCTGAGTAGTGTGATAAGGAGCTTCCTGGTGTGGTTCATGGCCATTCAGCCAGAGACGTGGCCACTTCTGTTGCCTGTTTCAGGAATGTGTCGGCTGAGGAACTTTGTGCTGCTGCCACAGCACTACAGTCTGGACATTGCCTCCAGAAGAAGGGGCAGGCTTTGGCCTAGCTGTGCTCCAGTGCCTTCTTTGTTAGTCCTCTGGCCTCCTGCCATCCATACTGTCTTTGTGCTTGGCACTGCTTAAGACTTGTTTTGTAGGTGTGACCTGATGACAGATATCCCTGAAGAAGATAGGACAGTTGGGTAAAAACTTGCACTGTAACAGATCTTCGAGGGAATCTCTGTCATCATGTCATGCCGTCCCTCCCTCCTCTGTTTCGCCAGCTCTGCTGTCCTGTTGCTACAGCTTTTTTGCCAGCTTGGCAACTTCTCTCTCTCTCTTCCATGGTGGGACTCCTGTCTCCTATGGTCTCTTGCTAGGAAAAGAACTGAGGAGGGAGCAGGGCCACTGACGTTTATTTAGGGCTGTGATGTTGGAGCCTGATGTTGGTGTGGGCAGCCCCTGTTAGACTGCTGTAGAAGAGCTTCTTAGTGATCATAGTGCTTTACTGCTAAGTTCCATAGGTGTGACCTGATGACAGATTCCCTCGAAGATCTACTGTTACGGTAAGTTCTAACGTAACTGTTTATCTCACTTCGAGATAGAGCTCTTGAAGCAGGTAACACCATTAGGACTGTGCCGCCAGGCACCATGACCCCATGGAAAAATTCTAGCTAGCAGTCTAATGTGGGGTACGGCCCCATGTCACTAGTGGTATAAAGGGGTAGTACCCCGGCACCACCTCAGAATTTTTTTTTTTCCTCTCGACCGGTACACATTGGCTCCGTCACCGGGTGTGGGTTTAGGATAACAGAATTTCAGGCAGACCACAAATCAGGTGCATAAAAAAAAACAAAAAAAACGCATGGTTGCATTTATGAATCTTCCTGGACATAAGTCTCCACCACTCATTCACACTAGTGGGATTGGCGCGGAGGCACTAAGACCCATCGGAGCAAACTTTTGCTGGAGGGTTGCGCGAGAGACAGCGCGCGAGACGCAGTGCCGCGGTAGCGGCTCGAGCGGTAATGACCATCTCGGACGACCCTCCAACCGCCTCAGTTCCTTTTTCGCCGAGAGCGCTTCAGTGACGGCGTCGCTGCGCCTGTCGGAGTCAAACTTCAAACTAGCGCGATAGTTTGTTTGTTTTTGTAACTTTATCTCGATAAGTAGTATCGCTAATTTTATTCTATTTTCGTTAAATTTTTCTAATATTAATTTTACTTGAAGAAGTCTCGGCCTACTGGACGGAGTCGACCATGAGCAGGTCAGGTGACGGTAGGAGAACTTCGTATGAAAGCTGTTCAGTCACCGGGCTGGATCCGGTCAGCCTCCTTCTCCTCAGCGGGTTCCGACAACTGTCAGTCCGATGCCGGGGATGGGCGGTCCCCGCGGCATAAAATAAGCGGTCGCATTCTCGGCACGTTCGGCCTCTGACTCTTCTTGACCCACAGGTCAAAAAGAAGGCATCACTCGAGGTCGCCCTCTAGGTATATACTGGCGTCGGCCTTTCGATTCGTTGCTAGTTGCGGTCTCCTTCTTGGATCGCCAACTTCTGCTAATCTCGTCCTCGACACCGGAGTCCCTCCGCCTATAGGTGGGACTCCAGATGAGCAGTTTCATCAGTGGGCGCTCTTATGGAGCAATGGGCTCGGAGGTTGGTTCTTCTGCCTGGCTCGATTGCCTCGGGCCCTCGGGCCCCTCCGGCGATCAGGTGAGGCGGTTGGACCTTCCTGAGTATGGCGCGGCCGGTGCCAGCGACTCCGTGCTCAGGTGTTTCCCCCCCACCATGGCTGCGGTGCGGGGGCTCACCGATGCCCTTATCTCCTGGTTTTTCCTTCTCTAGCTTTCCAGGTTCCTGGGGCTTTTCCAGCGCCGGCGAGGTCTGTTAACCTTCGGCGCCGTTTTGGTGCTGCTGGAGTCTTCTGGCGCCCGTACGCTGGCGCCCGCGCGATCATGGCGCCGCCCGGTGGTGCCGTTGAATGAGGCGGCGCGTTGGCGCCGTAGTCGCTGCGCTGTTCGGCGCCTATCGCGCGGCGTCCGTCCGGGCGTTTGCGGCACCGTCGCAGCAGCGTCGTGTTGTTGCTCCAAGCGCGATGTCGTCGCGCCGCCCGGGCGCTGCGGGGACGCGTGCTCTTTAAACGTGCGCCTCCTCGATGCCGTCTTCAGCCCGTTTGCCGTCTCGGCGCCCGGCAGCCCTTAGGGACTCTCCTTGTTTTCTGCCATTTCCTCCTCTCTAATTTTCACTCCTTTCCTGTCCAAACAGTCTTTCTGGACCATCAGGAGATGATGTTGAGCCTGACCCAGACCTTCGGTTGGGTGATGAAGTGGAGAACAGGATCTTTCTTTGCTACAGAGCCTGTGGTCGAGGACCTGTCCTTTAAGTCTCTGTTGAAGAACCTGGGATCCACTCTTTCTCTCCAGACTACAGACATCGATCCTGGGAAGATATTAAGACTCCAGTATCTTCATGCTTCGGAGATCCCTACGGATTTGACTCCTCCGATCCAGCCTTCCTTCGAGACGCTGTCTCAAATGGTATGGAATAATCCTGCTCTTATTCCCTCAGTGGCTAAATCCATTGATAAAAGTATTCAGCTCCCAAGGATCGTCCCATTTTGGCATCCCAAGCCTGCGGATCCTATTGTAGTCCTGGCAGAGAATCAAAGGTAGTTCTTCCTCAAACTACTACAGCTCGACCTATTAACAAAGAGTCTCGTAAGATTGATACATTAGGTAAGAGAGTCTTTGCTGCCTCCACTCTAAGTATGCGTGTTGCCAGTTATCAAGGCTATTTTTCTCAGTATGAGTATATCCTGTGGCACTCTATGAAAAGAATGGTTGAAGCTCTTCCAGATTCGGATTCCAAGTCGAGCTTCTTCTAGCCGTTATTAGAGGTATGGAGTCAATAACCAACAGGTCAAAGCCGCCATGGACGCTTTCTGACACTGCTTCTCGCCCAGCAGCCTGGGATTTGTACCGCGCCATTCCTGGCTGCGTGCTTCTTGGCTTCACGAATGATGCTCAGCAGCAGGTGATGGCGCTGCTGCTGATGGCTCCTTTCTTTTTGGCCCTCAGGTGGAGCAAGCCTAGAGGCCACTCAGAAGACTAGATCAGCCATTAGTTGGCCAGACCTCCGCCTGCCCCTCTCGGGGCATGTGAACAGAGCGCCAGTTTCATAGTCGTCAGTCCTCGAGGCAGAGGCAGAAGCTTCCATAAAGCCAACCTGCCCAACCTCAAAAGAGCAGCAGAAAGCGCAGGGGCCTAAAGCTCCCAGCGCTACCTTATAGTCGTTGGCCCAAGTTCCATCCACTCTGCCCGAGGTGGAACTTTCTCCTCAGTGGGAGGTCGTCTGATGTACTTCTACAACCAGTGAAGTCCATAACTTTGGACAAATGGGTCCTTGGATAATTGCGAGGTTATTCTCTCAATTTCTTGGAAACCCCGAATTGTCCTCCCAGGCGACAACCCAGGTTGTCGGTCTCTCAATCAGACCTCCTCACCGCGGAGATCCAGGGCCTTCTGAACAACAGGGCAATAGAACTGGTGCCCCGCATCTCTGAAACACAGGGTTCTACTCCCATTACTTTCTGGTTCCAAAGAAATCTGGGGATCGCCCCATTCTAGACCTCAGAAGTTAAACAGATTCCTCCCCAGGGAGAAATTCAAGATGATTTCCCTAGGTACCCTGTTACCCTTGCTGCATCAGCACGACTGGCTGGCCTCTCTGGATATGCAGGACGCTTACCAGCATATCTTCGTCCACCCGACCCACCGCAAGTTCCTCAGGTTTGTAGCTTTGGGTCAGCATTATCAGTTCAGAGTCCTGCCCTTTGGGCTATCCTCGGCGCCGCAAGTTTTTACAAAGTGTTGTGCAGTTCTCGGCGCATCTCAGGAAAGTCGGACTCCGAGTGTTTCCCTACCTGGACGATTGGCTTCTAGCAGGCCCTTCCGTCCAAGGGACTTTGGAACCGTCAAGCGACTTCTCGTCTTCTCACGTCCATGGGAGTTCTGCTGAATTTGAAAAAATCTCAACTGCAACCCTCCCAGAGGCTCCTGTTCATAGGGACGCTTCTAGACACCTCTTCAGCGAGGCTTTCCTTCCAGAGGACAGAAGACTCGACATCCTTGAATGCCCGTTACATCAGGGAGAACCAATCGGTTACAGCTCTCTGATGCAACGCATGTTGGTCTCATGGCGTCCTCGGTCTTCACTGTCCCCTGGCCCGACTGCACATGAGAACCACCCAATGGATGCCTCTCACTCAGTGGTCCCGACCTCTCACCCCCAGTCTTATCCCATCAAGGTGGCCAGGCCCTTGAAGGTCTCTCACCTGGTGGTCTCAAGAGAGCAATCTCCTGGAAGGATTCCCCTTTGCTCCCCGGATCATCAGATCTCCATCACCACAGGCGCATCGGCTAATGGGATGGGGAGCTCACTGTCTCTCCTCCACTCAAGGTGTATGGACTCAGTTCAAACTCATCTCCACATAAATGTCCTGGAGATGAGGCGGTCCTCTATGCAATCCGAGCTCTGAAGGATGTCCTTTGTCACAAGAACATTCTCCTTCAAGCGGACAACAAAGCAGTGATGTATTACATCAACAAGCAAAGAAGCGGTGCTCATTCTTACCCCCTTTGCGGGAAGCAATGAGGGGTGTGAGGAGTGGTGCTTGGAGCACAAGTCTCTGATTCAAGCGGTTTATCTGCCAGGTATACAAAAGCGACCTAGCAGATCACCTCAGCAGAATGGAGGCAGACCCTCGCCAGTGGTCTCTCGATCCAGCCATAGCTTCGGTCCCTGTTCAAAGAGTGGGGACTCCAGACCTGGACCTTTTGCATCCCCACTCAACGCAAAACTGCCTCTCTTCTGCTCCAGAAATCCAGGGCCTGGCATTTTCTGTCAGGATGCGTTCAGGCTGCAGTGGACCAAGCGCTTTCTTTCGCCTTTCCACCGCTTCCTCTAATCCAGAGGTACTCCTCAGAGTTCGAGTCTCAGGGGACCAAGATGATTCTCATTGCTCCTTCCTGGCCTCGGCAACTATGTTTCCTCTACTCAACAGTATGTTGGCAGCCTCTCCAAGACCACTTCCTTTGCAAATCAGTCTTTTGACTCAGGGTTCGTTGGTCCATCCCAACCTGAAATCCTTCACCTTCATGCTTGGCTCCTGAAGAGATAGAAGTGAATCGGTTCAACGTCTCTCGTGAGAGTCTCAGACATCCTTCTGGCTGCTCGGAAGCCAGCCACCCGAAAAGCGTACGCTTCCAAATGGAAACGTTTTTCTCTCTGGTGTGCAAAATCCTCTTGGAATCCTTTTTCCTGTCCTCCTGGCAAGGTTCTGGAGTATCTTTTGGACCTGTCAAACTTAGGTCTTCAGTACTCCACAGTTAAAGTTCACCTTAGTGCCATCTCAGCGTTCCATGAGCCGGTTTCTTCCTTAACTCTGGCTCAGTTACCTATGGTGAAGAGATTTCTTAAGGGGATTCTCCATACCAGACCCCCTGTTAAGCGTCCAGTTGCAGCCTGGGACATTAACCTGGTGCTGGACATGCTCACTCGGAAGCCTTTTGAACCCTTAGCTACCTGTGAGCTAAAATTTCTTACCTGGAAGACTGCCTTCCTGGTGGCCATTACCTCAGCCCGAGGGTCTCTGAGATACATGCCCTGATTTACGGACCCTCCGTATACTGTATTCCATAAAGACAACGTAGTTCTCCGTACTCATCTAAATTTCTTCCCAAGGTTGTGTCAGAATTCCATCTAAACCAACCTCTGGTACTTCCGCTTACTTAGCTAATTTCCAAAATGAAGGGAACGAGCTCTTCATTCCTTGGATGTTAAGAGAGCCTTGCGGTTCTATTTAGATAGAACCAAGGATATTCATAAGACTCAGCAACTGTTCGTTTCTTTCAGCGACCCGGCTGGGTCAACCTGTCGCTATTAGATGCATCTCTTCATGGTTGGTAGTACCTTCGTCATTGCTATTCCATGGCTCAAGTTAAATTAGAAGGTAGAGTGTCGCTCACTCTACTAGAAGCGATCTGCGGCATCCTTAGCGGAAGTCGCAATGTTCCAATTGCAGATATATCAACGCCCATACCTGGAGCTCAGTGCATACCTTCGTTCACACTATGCACTGGATGTTCATGCTAAGCGACATTCCGCATTCGACAGAACTATCCTTAATGGGCTTCTATCTTGACCGCGTGAGCTCTGGCTCTCCTGCCGCCCTTTTGAGGATTATCAGCTTGGTACTCTCCACTGGTGAATGAGTGGTGGAGACTTATGCCAGGGAAGATAGGAAAATTACGTACCTACCGTAATTCTTGATCTTCTTGGGCCGAGTCTCCACCACTCATTCCTACCCACCCTCCATCCCGAGCTCATGGCTGTATTGGTCTTCACTCCCTCAAATCTTTAGGCCGTGAGGACTTCTTTTGCTGACCCTTCTTACAGGGTCATGCGGACTATCTTATGTCCGTTTTTTTAATCATTAGGTTTACTCTACGTTAGTTAGCTGCACCTCCTTGGTAAAAGGTACTGGCGGTTGGAGGGTAGTCGCCGAGATGGTCATTACCGCTCGAGCCGCTACTCGCGGCACCGTGTCTCGCGGCGCTGTCTCTCGCGCCGACCCTCCAGCAAAAAGTTTGCTCCCGATGGGTCTTAGTGCCTCCGGCGCCAATCCCACTAGTGTGAATGAGTGGTGGAGACTCGTCCAAGAAGATCAAGAATTACGGTAGGTACGTAATTTTCCTTTTTATTTTCATCAAGTAAAATATACAGGAAGCAAAATTGTAAGTCTGACAACTGCTTAGCTTCAACAGTTTCTAAGGCTTTTCTTCAGCCTAGCATGAATTAAACAGTATGAAAGCACACACTACAAGGAGTTCTTTAACCTTCCTGTCTTTCTCTCCTTTCAGCACCGAGGTATGGCTTTTTATAGGCGCTCTAGCAGTTGGAAAAACAATTCCCCCTGCCTTTTGATTAACAGCAGACATAACATAAAACTACAAAGTCAAAGCAAGTATCTCACTTCACTCAAAAAAACATCCAAATGTTGGTTTCAGTGAAAGTTTTTTTATTCTTCATCAGACTTGGAGCTTTAATAAATTTTTGCAGACTTACAAATCATCTTTTATAGCATTGTCTACTAATGGTGGCGGGAGAAAATGAGCATTCTTGTGAGAAACTTTTGAATTTATAAAAATGGAGCCACGTGAGAAATAGAAGATAAGCACACCAAAAAAAAAACATCCCCAGAAAGAAAAGAAAACCTATTTGAAACTATTTTTTCCTGAATCTTAAGGAAATGGGATGGATATTCTTACAGATACAGAAGGCTCCCAGATGGCAAAGAACCTACCCCACCCCCGTAATAGACATGTAGGAGATGATTTGCAAGTTGGCAAAAATGTATTAAAGCTCCAAGTCTGATGAAGGGACTGCATGTTCTGAAACAATACAAGAACTCAATCGAATAGGAGCAAAACTGAAACATAATAAGAACGGTTCAATAGGGAAATTTGCAAAAATGGATATCTAAATAATAAAAAAATGTTCTAGGACCATGGATATGTTGTTCATTCACACTGTTTGGCATGTCCCTTTCCCCTTTAAAACTTGCCGGAAGTCTTCAAGCTGGCTCCTCCCACCCACCCGGGTGTTATAGACCTCTGCTCCGCCCCCCCATGACGCCAGATCTTCCTTTCCGCTGGAAGATGCAGGTTCCCTCGTGCTCTCAAATAATTTCGTAGGCCCTGGATTCTAATCGTCGGTTTATACCATAAATTGTTTTAAAACTTGTTCGAGTTAGCGACTGCGATTTTACCGCATCTGCCATGGAGGAAAAATCTTCTCCCGGATTTTGCCGGTGTCCCTGCAGTCAGAAGATGTCACGTACCGATCCCCACCCAACCTGCGTCTACTGTCTAGGTGTCGGACATGATACCTCGTTGAGTTTTTTTTTGCCTGGCCTTCCATCCCAATGTCCTGGACGACTGCAAGGTGCGTTTAAAGCTGGGGAGACCAAAGAAAAGGAACCCGCCGGTGAAATCGAAATAGGCGAGGTGGGCGGTTTCCGTAGAAGTGGGATTCGCCAAACAGCTGGAACAAATGAAGGCATTTGAGGAGGAAGCAGCTTGAGCTTCGGCCAGTCGAAGCTTCTTGATTCCGCTTAACCTTGGTTCCACCTTCACGGGCTCCTTCAAGGAGTTGTACCAGTCTCTCCCCACCAGGGGTGAGGTGCCCTCGGGCTCGCACTCCTCCCACCCTTGGAAGAGTGAGATAAGGACCCCGGTTCGTCCAAGCGAAGACTCTCTTAAGGCTGAGAAAGGTCAGAGTCCCAGGAGCAAGCGGTCTTGACTTCGGTCGAGATTGCCTCCTTGGCTGCCGGCTTCATGGACCTTCCGTCTGGCAAGGAGACTGAGGAAATGGCCGACGTCGAGATAGTTCTCGACCCAATCGACCCCTTGTCGGTTCAGCCAGATGACTCTTTGGAAAGGACTCCAGTACTTGTCTTCGCTGATGGAGACCCAGCCTGCTGGCGTCCCCATTAAAGACCCGGTTCCGGACCCTCCGTTTTCACCGACCCCGGTGTCTCCCTATCGACAGTCGGCCTCCCCGATCTCTGTCGAGGTTTAGAATCCTGAAGAGTCATAAGCACTCTAAAAAGAGGCGATGCCACAGGTCCTCATCCTCCTTGGATGAGGAGAGTCTTCGGCGGAAACTCCGATGCTATGAAGACCGCGTGGCAGCAGCCGATTCTCTCCAGGCAAAAGCCGGCTCCGCCGCCTGCCCTGGCCATTACATGACTTTTGCCTCCCAGGCCGAAGCCGACCCCTCCAGAACCGAAGCCTTCGGTTTCTCTGCCCGTGGGGCTGGCCCGTATCCTGGTTCGGCCTTGCTCGGTCTCTCCACCTTTTAGGGTGGAACTACCGCTTCAGCAGCCTGAGGAAGGGGTGGCCTCGAAAGAGGACCGACAAGACAATGGGCTTCTCCGGTATCTGTCGATTAG
Source organism: Neoceratodus forsteri (assembly GCA_016271365.2). Taxonomy (NCBI): domain Eukaryota; kingdom Metazoa; phylum Chordata; order Ceratodontiformes; family Ceratodontidae; genus Neoceratodus; species Neoceratodus forsteri. Next base: position 927,077,999 of record CM028135.1, on the reverse strand, counting down.
TCACCCCGGATCACCCTTGGCGTATTGAGGGTGACTTAGGTGGCAGACTGCTATACCATGATTCTTTGGACTCTGGCGTCACTGGATTACACTCGCATCTCGGGGATGATGAGTTATCCATGACGTTTGGAGGAAGGTCCTTCCTCCTTTCAGGGCATCCTCCACCTCCTCTCCGAATTTACTAGAATGCCCATGGAGTCCATCCAAAAGAAGGCGGAGTACCCTCTCACTAATATCCTCAAGAGAGGGGATACACCAACGGAGGTTTTTCTGGTGGCCGAGGCCATTGTTGGCCCATCCCTTGAACTTGGGCAGCGTCCTGCTTCCTGCCCAGCACTGTCTGCCCGCATGGCCTGCAAGTATGCGGTGCCAGGGGGTCCCTTGCGGGGTTCACAGAGCACCCTTCGGCCGTGAGCCTGGTGACCGCATCTGTGTTCAGGCATACAGGGAGTTTGGCCAACATTGACCGACCCCCGGACAAAGAGTCTTAAAATATGGACTACTCTGCCCATAAGGTCTATGCGGCCTCTTCCTGGGTCTTCATCAGGCCAGCTCGACTGTCATTATGGCACACTTCTCTCATGCCCTTCTCGGGTCATTAGACGAGGTCCTCCCTCATCTCCCAGCGGACATGCAGGCTATGGTTAAGCAAGTCCGGGACCAGGGTCATGCTGTCTCAAAACAGTAGCTCCAGATGGCCCTGGATAATTGAAGATTTTTGTGTCCGTTCTCTTGGAGCTGCAGTGGCCTCTCGCCGCAGGGCTTGGCTGAGGCTTTCCTCCTTCCCGGCGGATACTCAGAATAAGCTTGCTGATGTGCCTTTCTTGGGCACCGACTTGTTTGGTCCCAGAGTGGCTGGTCACCTTCGGCGTATAGAGCAGTTCAATTCCACCTTGGATGCTACTTCTGCTAAGGGTTCTTCGGGCAAGAACCAGCAGAGAAGCCGTTTCGGCATTCTTCCCCTGCGGTCAGGCAGCCCTACTACCAAGAAGGTCAGCAGCAACAGCAGGCTCGAGCTTGGCGCCCACGTCCCAAGCAGGGTCCTCAGCAGCCCCGTAAATGAGAACGAGGTCCAGGTCCAGGAGTCTCCTCCTCCTCCAAGCCTGCTCAGTGACGAGTTGGGGGTTGCCACCCCTACACCTGACACGCCAGCTCTGGGTCCTCCTGTGGGGGGTCTGCTCCGCCATTTTCTTTCTGCCTTTGTCTGATGTCACTTCGGACACGTGGGTTTTCGAAGTAGTCAGTCAGGGACTGCCTCTAGAGTTCGAGCAGTACCCTCCCAGCCTAGCCCGCGCCCTTCGGGAAGAAAGGATCTCTGCTTGCACTCAGTCTGCTCTTCGAGACGACATAGCTCACTCCTCCGCAGGGAGGCAGTAGCTCCAGTGCCGGATCCTCCTACAGACCTAGGCTTTGTGACCAGGTATTTCCTGGTGCCCAAGCAGATGGGGGATTGGCACCCCATTGTAGATCTCCATGACCTGAATCAATATATCAGGTCCCGCACCTTCCGGATGGTAACTCTGAACCAGATCACACCATCCCTGGAGCGAAACGTGGTTTTGTTCACTGGATCTACAGGACGCATTCTTTCACATCCCAATCCATCCATCCCATCAGCGGTTTCTCCGCTTCAGGGTTGAGGGGACCCTGTACGAGTTCCGAGCCATGCCGTTCAGCCTGTCATCAGCCCCATGGGTCTTCACCAAGTGCAGTGCCTTGGTGGCAGCCCACCTTCGGCGTTGAGTCCGAATATGCCATTATCTTGACGACTGGCTCTTGGTGGGTTCCTCCCTTCAGGAGGTGGAGAGGTCCAGGGATCTGGCTTTCCGAACTTGCTCCCAACTCGGCCTCCTGATCAACAAGGCCAAGTCGGAACTCGTGCCCTCTCAGGTGATGGGCTTCATCGGGGCAGAGCTCGATCTTGTCAAACCAGAGCTCTGCTCCCGGCAGACAGGGTGGAGTTTCTCTCTTGTTTTGCCCGAGCATTTCTGGTTGGGCACTTGTGCCCTGCCCGGGACTTGCTGTGCCTTCTGGGTTACATGGCGGCGTGCACCTCAGTGGTCCGTTGGACCAGGTGGCACATGTGCTGCCTCCAGTGGGAGCTGGCCGCCCAGTGGACTCAGCTCCATGGTCATTTCGACCAGCTGATCAGTGTAACCCAGAAGATGTGGGACGCTTTCCAGTGGTGGACTGCCCCAGACCGGTTGCAGGAAGGGATCCCATTTGTCAACCCCGAGCCGACGGTCATCCTTACGACCAGTGCCTCTCTCCTGGGCTGGGGAGCCCACATGGGGGACAACAGGGCCCATGGGTTCTGGACCCCCAAGGAGTCCTGATGCCACATCAACCTGTTGGAGCTCAGAGCAGTCAGACTGTCACTGTTAGCTTTTGCTCTTCAGCTCTGGGGTCCAGTGGTTCAAATCCAGACAGACAATACCTCGACCATGTACTACCTCAACAAACAGGGCGGCACGTACTCCCGTCTGTGCAAGGAGGCATTCCGCATCTGGACCCTCATAGGCCGGTTGGAGACGGATCTCCTAGCCATCCATGTGGCAGGAGCCTCGAACCAACTGGCGGATTCTCAGCTGCATTGGCCAGACATACCACGAGTGGTCTCTCTATCCAGAGGTAGCTTACAGTCTGTTGTTCTGTTGGGGCAAACCGTTGGTGGACCTGTTTGCCTCCAGGGAAAACAACAAGCTGAGGCTGTATCATGCCCGCCCCCCTCTGCAGGGGATGCCTTCTCGAGGTCACGGACCCCAGGCCTCCTCTAAGCCTTCCCTCCATTTCCCTTGATCCACAAGGTGTTTCTCAAAGTGAGGAGGGACAGGGCGAAGGTGATCCTGGTAGCCCCAGATTGGCTGCACCAGTTCTGGGATCCATATCTCCTCAGCCTCAGCTGCAGGGGCCTGGAGTACATGCCCCGGACTTGATACCACTGAACCAGGGGAAGGTACTCCATCCGGACCTTCAGTCCCTGCACCTCACAGCCTGGTACCTGAGCGACTAGAGTTCCAGGCTTTGGGTCTTTCTGATGATGTCTACACCGTGGTGGAGGCATCTTGAAAGGAATCAACCAGGAAATGTTATGCCTTCAAATGGAAGAGGTTTTCTGTTTGGTGTCAGGATAAGAGACTGGACCCCTTGTCCTGTTCTGTGGCTAACATTCTCTACTACCTATGGTCTCTCTCCAAAGGGAGTCTACGGTCATCGACCCTTAGGGTGCACCTGGCAGCCATTTGTTTACCGGGCATGGGCCGGTCAGCCGACATTGGTGCAGGAGACAGTGGTCGGGCGCTTCTTCAAAGGCCAGGATCACATATCTCCTCCGGTGCATGAACCTCCGCCTCCATGGCATCTACTGCTGGTTTTGGCAAAGCTCATGGGCAAGCCATTTGAACCAGCGCACAAGTGTGAGTTGTCACACTTGTGGAAGGCTGCCTTCCTGGTGACTATCACATCTGGCAGGAGGACAGGGGAGCTCCAGGTGCTTTCAGTGGACTCCCCTTATCTGGTCTTTCACAGGGACAAAGTTGTCCTACGCCCCCACCCGAAATTCCTTCCGAAGGTGGTGTCAGTTTCACCTCAACCACATGTTGACTCTGCCGGTATACTACCCTAACTACATCTCGGACTCGGAGTACAGGCTCCATACTCTGGACCTGAGACATGCTCTCTCCTATTATAAGGAGAGAATGGCGGAAATGCGTGGAGCGGTGCGCCAGCTGTTTGTCACCTACGCTGAAGCCGCTTCTAGCAGACCTGCAGCCAAATGGACCATAGCAAGATGGATTACATTATGCATAGGTCTGTGCTGTGAGTTGGCAGGCAAGGAGCCTCCCAGAGGGATAAGAGCTCATACTGCTGCTTCGGTAGCTTCTTCCAGGGACATCCCTATCCTGGAAATCTGTCGGGCCGCTACCTGGAAGTCAGCAAACACCCTGATTACCCACTAACACGTCGACCTTTAGTCACCCAGGTTTTGGGGCCTTGGTTCTCCAATCTTTATTTCCTGAGTAGGGGGTGTGCGCCTTGCCTCCCTCCTCCCAGAGAACTGCTTGGAGTCTGCCGGACAGTGTGGATGAACAACATATCCACACTCCTAGAAGAACAGGTTCTAGGGACGTGGATATGTTCAATCCACACTTATTGGCAGTTTCCTTGCCACTTTAAATATTGCCGGAAGGTCTTCAAGCTGGCTCCTCCCACCCACCTGGGTTGTAAAACTCTCGGCTCCGCCCCATGACTCCAGATCTTCCTTACCGCTTGGAAGCTCAGGTTCCCTCCTTAGCTCTCTGCGTTTTAGGCCTGGATCCACACTCTTAGGCTAACCCGAAACTAATTCTCAAATTTACAAGACTTCGGTCTTCTTTTTCCCTTGCGGCTGCGATGGACAAATCGACTCCTGGATTACGTCGGCTCCCCTGTGGGCAGAAGATGTCCCGGACCGACCTGCACTCCACGTGCGTCTACTGCTAGGGCTCGGCCACGATTCGCAGGCTTGCGATTTGTGCAAATCCTTTTCAGCTTCGGTCTTGGAGGATTGCGCTGCTCGACTTCTTTTTCTGGGACGCTGTGAAAAACTGGATCCGCCGGTCAAGTCGAATGAGGCCCGGTGGGCGGTGTTCTGCAAGTGGTCTGGAACAGTTGGAGCAGATGATCGCCCTGAGGAGGAGTGAGGCGCCAGGCCACGTCATCTTCCTCCTTGGTCGTGGCATTTATCCCGCTCTCCTTGGGCTCTTCATATACAGCTTCTTTTAAGGAGGTTTGCCAGTCCCTTTCCACCAAGGGAGATGGACCATCGGGACATTTCAGTCTGTCCAAGAAGGACTCAAAAGGTAAGTCCCACAGTTTATGTTCGTGGTAGCGGGAGATATCCCCTTCACCAGATGGTAGACTTTTGACTTCGGTCGAGGTTGCGGCTAGGGCCACTGGCTTCACGGTGTCCCCGTCAGCTCAGTCGGCCGAGACTTCCATCGACGCAGTCGATTTTTCTTGACCCGTCGGATGGTTTGTCGACTGGTGATGCTGACAACCCTGCTTCACCAGTTTCCCACGGTGGAAACCAAGGACTTGCCTGCGCCGGAGTCCCCTGGTTAAGGTCCCTGAACCGAGGGAGGAGCGGGTTTCCCCTGTCCCCTCTCTGACCCACCCTCTGAATCCCCGAAGGTCTCTTTCTCGGACCTCTTCCAGGTCCAGCCGGTCTCTGCACCATGGAAAGTGGTAGCGCCGCTCATCCTCATTGTCCTCTTCAGAGGATAGGCTCCGGCGCAAGTTGTGTCCACGCTACGAGGATTTAATGTGGCAGCAGTTCTTATTGTCTGGGAATAAGCAGACTCCGTCACCTTCTCCGGCCATTAAATGGCTGTCACCTGAGCCGCCGAAACAACCCCTCGTAGTCGAGGAGCCGAAATGGGCTGCTCCACCCATTGTGGTGGAACCTCCACCTCCACAACCGAAGACTGGGGCCCCAGCCAAGGATTCTCGGTAGGGGTCAGGGTTTGCCCCATAGGTTGTCCGTCACTCTCCCTCCTGATCGACCTCGGCACGTGGAGGGTGGCTTAGGCGCTCGGCAGCTGTTCGCAGACTCCTCGGAGTCTGACGACGACTACTCCTTGTTCTCCAGGCTGCTTGACCTAGAATCTGCAGGGGGTCAGTTAGTCAGTGGATGAGAGCCCATCCTCTTTTTTTAGGAATGCTTCGACTCATCTCTGAGTCCACTGGGATGAAGCTTGAACCAGTTTCTAAACGGGCCAGGTATCCCCCCATGGATATACTGGACCGAGGGGATTCCCTTACGGAGGCTTTTCCAGTGGCCGAAGCCATTGTTGGCACGGCCCTGGAGCTGTGGCAGCGGCCAGCATCTTGTCCCGCACCTTCAGCCAGGATGGCTCAGAAGTATGCGGTCCCTACTGGTTCACTCTTCAGTTTCTCGGAGCACCCCTCTGTGGAGGGGTTAGTGACCGATAGCATTTCCCGGCGTTCTGGGAACGCTCGGGATGTGCACAAACCGCCCAAGGAGTCGTCCAAGAAATTGGACTACTCAGGGTGGAAGGTATACGCCACTTCCTCACTAGGCCTTCGTCAGGCTAGCTCAGCTGTTCTAATGGCACACTTTTCACATGCCCTTTTGGGCTCCCTGGATGAGGTGATTCCTCATGTCCCGGCTGACCTTCAGATGACGGTCAAGCAGGTGCGGGATCAGGGAAGGGCGGTAGCTAAACAGCAACTCCAAACTTCGTTGGACATTGCTGAGTAGTGTGTTCTGTCAGTAGCGGCTGCAGTGGCCATGCGCCGCAGAGCTTGGCTGCGGATGTTCACCTTTATGTCTGATACCCAGCACAAGCTGGCAGACGTCCCCTTCCTGGGTACCGACTTGTTCAGGCCTGGGGTGGAGGGTCATCTCCAATGGATCGAGAAGTCCAGCGCCACCTTGGACTTTGTCATGTCTGCCCAGAAGGACAAAGGCCGCCAGCAGCACAGTAAGCCCTTTCGTCCTTCAGCCTCTGCGGCACGTCCGGCCCAGCAACACCAGCATCAGGGTCAGCAGGCTTGCACTTGGCACCCCAAAGCCAAGCCTGCTGCTTCCTCCAGCAGGAAGACTGGAGGAAAAGGCCCAGGTGGCTCCTTGCCTGGCCCTTCTTCCAAGCCTGCCCAGTGACTGGTTGAGGGGTGTCGCCCCAACCTCGTCACTCCTCCCTGGGTCCCCCTCCCGTGGGGGGGACAGCTCCGCCACTTCCTTTCCTCCTGGTCCGCTATCAACACGGACCGCTGGGTGTTGGAAGTGGTCGGCAGGGGTCTGCCTCTGGAATTCGAGCAGTTCCCCTCCTATTGAGCAGTCGCCCCATGGGGGGCTACGGGTTCTGCAGCCTCTCCGTCTGCTCGTTGAGCCGACATTGCCCTGCTCCTCCAGAAGGAGGTGATCAGGGAGGTGGCAGACCCCCCTCCAGACCCAGGGTTTGTGTACAGGTACTTCCTGGTCCCAAAAGGGACGGAGGGCTGGCGCCCCATTCATGACCTGAACAAGTTCCTAAGGTCTCGAACCTTCAGGATGGTCACTCTGGCTCAGATCATTCCATCCTTGGAACGAGGCGTGTGGTTCTGTTCTCTGGACTTCCAGGACGCATTCTTTCACGTCCCAATCCGTCCGTCTCACCAGCGATTCCTCCGCTTCAGAGCAGAGGGATCCCTTTACAAGTTCCGGGCCATGCCCTTAGGCCTCTCTCCAGCTCCCAGGGTCTTCACCGAATGCATGTCAGTGGTGACAGCATTCCTGCAGTGCAGAGGGTTCTGGGTGTACCCTTACCTGGACGACTGACTGATTGCAGCCCCCTCCAGGTTGGCAGTGGATCGGTTCAGGGATCTGGCCCTCCAGGCCTGCTCTCAGATTGGCTTCCTGATCAACGAGGCCAAGTCGGAACTCGTGCCATCTCAGGCGATTAGTTCATAGGTGCAGAGCTCGACTCTCATCGAGCCAAAGCACGGCTCCTGGCAGACAGGTCCGAGGTCCTTTCCTCCTTTGCCCAGTCATTTCTGGTTGGGCAATTGTGCCCTGCCTGGTACTTCCTGCACCTTCTGGGCCTCATGGCCTGCACCAGCGTGGTCCATTGGGCCCGCTGGCATATGCATCCCCTGCAGTGGGGGCTGGCCTGCTAGTGGTCACAGCGTTCCAGTCCTCTGGACCAGCCAGTGACAGTGACCCAGGAGATGTGGAATGGCCTCCAGTGGTGGCTTGTTCCAGCTCATCTGCAGGAGGGTATCCCGTTTGTCCGCCCCAAGTCGATGGTCACTCTGACGACCGATTCCTCTCTGGGTTGGGGTGCCCATCTGGGGGAGCTCTGAGCCTATGGCCTCTGGTCCCCTCAGGAGTCTCTGCCACATCAAGCTGCTGTCCGACTAGCCCTCGCCGCCTTCGCTCCGTTTGTACGGGGTCAAGTGGTACAGGTCCAGACAACACCACGACCATGTACTACCTCAACTGACAGGGTGGGATGCATTCCTTGCCGCTGTGCAAGGAGGCTCTCCGCACTTGGTCTCTCCTGATCAGCCTGGAAGCGGATCTCCTAGCCATCCATGTGGCAGGAGCCTCCAACACTCTGGCCGATGCCCTCAGCCGGATAGGCGCTGCATCTCACGAGTGGTCTCTCCTGCTGGAGGTAGGAAAAGATCTGTTCTAGGGACATGGATATGTTGTTCATCCACACTGTCTGGCAGGTATCCTTGCCGCTTTAAATCTTGCCGGAAGGTCTTCAAGCTGGCTCCTCCCACCCACCCGGGTGGTAAAACTCTCTGCTCTGCCCCATGACGGCAGATCTTCCTTACCGCTTGGAAGCTCAGGTTCCCTCCTTAACGCTCTGTGTATAAGACTTGTTCCTAATTCTTCGGTTTTCCGAATTTAAAAGTTTTTTGTAGTATAGACTTCGGTCTTCTATACCTCGCGGCTGCGGTGGACAAATTGCCTCCCGGTTTTCGGCGGTGCCCTTGCGGGCAGAAGATGTCTCAGACAGACCCACACTCCACGTGTGTCTACTGTTTTAGGCCTTGAGCATGACCCGCACGCTTGCGACCTGTGCTCTTCCTTCTCAGCCTGTGTCTTCGAAGACCGCGCTGCCCGTTTACAACTGGGGTGCCCCGAGAAACATTTTCCTCCGGTAAAGTCTAAAGAGGCCCGGTCGGCGGTTTCCTCGGCGGCAGGCTCGGCGGATCAGCTAGAGCAGATGATCGCCCTCGAAGAGGAGGCGGCTCGGGCCACATCTTCCTCGACCGTGCATTTATCCCACTCCCTGGGTTCCTCTTACACAGCTTCCTTTAGGAGCTTTGTCATGTCCCTCTCCACTAAAGGAGAGGGACCAACGTCTGCTGGACCTTCTTCTCGGTCCAAGAAGAAGACAGGCAAGTCCCTCCGTTGACGCTCTTGGGAGTGGAAAGGTCCCTCTTCGAGTTAGCCGGCCATTTGACTTGATCGATCGCTCGACTCGGCCACTGGTCTCACGGTGTCTCCGTCCAGGTCAGTTGACCGAGACTCCGTCGGCGCGAGTTGAGATCTTTCTCGACCCGTTGGACGGGTTGTCGACCAGCCGAAAATCCCTCTCCCGGTTCCCCGGTGGAGTTGAGGATCGTGGGCTTGCCAGTGCCTCGGTTCCGGAGCCCTTGGGTGTTCCCTCCGAGCTGAGGGAGGGCGGTTCCACCCGTCCCTCCGCGCCATCCTCGGAAGGCAGAGGTTCTGGGTCTGGACTTCTCAGCGGTCCAGCCGATCCCGCCGTCATAGGTGGTCGCGCACTGCGGTAAAGCTGTGCGCTGCTCATCCTCGTCTTCCTCCTCGGATGGGAGGCTGACGCCAAGTTGCGTCGACGATACGAGGACCTCATGTGGCAACAGCTCCTTCTGACCGGGAACAAGCTGCGCGCCGTTTCCTGACCATGAAGTGGCTGTCACCGGGCGTCGAAACAACCCCCGTTTTACCGAGGGCCTGTTCCCAGGCCGGTTGTTCAGCCAAAACCAGCTGCCCACCGATTCGGTGGAACCTCCGCCTCCACAGCTGCTGTTTGGGGCTCCGACCAAGAACTCTCGGACGGCTCAGGGTCTGCCCCATAGGCTGTCGGTCACCCTCACTCCCGATCGCCCTCGGCAGGTGGAGGGTGGCTCAGGCCCGAGGCAGCTCTTTGCGGACTCTTCTGAGTCCGACAATTCCTCCCTTTTCTCCCAAGCGAGTGGACTTGGAGTCCTCTGGAGGTCAGTCGCTGGACAATAGCCCTTCGTCCTTCCTGGGTTTACTCAGGCTCATCTCAGAGTCCACAGGGATGCAGCTCGAGCCCGTATCCAAATGAGCCAAATATCCCCTCACGGAGATATTGGACCGAAGGGATTCCCCTACGGAGGCCTTTCCTGTGGCTGAGGCCATCGTGGGCCCGGCCTTGGAGCTCTGGCAGCACCCCGCTTCCTGCCCTGCGCCTTAGGCCAGGATGGCCAGGAAGTATGCGGTCCCTACCGGTTCCCTGTCCGGTTTCTCGGAACATCCTTCAGCCGAGGGGTTAGTTACCGACAGCGTTTTCCGGCGTGCCGGAAACGCTAGGGACGTGGACAAACCTCCCGACAAGGAGTCCAAGAAATTAGACTATGCCGGGCGAAAAGTCTACTCTGCGTCCTCCCCTTGGCCTTCGTCAGGCAAGCTCGGCCGTGCTGGTGGCACATTTCTCCTATGCCTTGTTGGGCTCCCTGGACGAGGTAGTCCCTCATCTCCTGGCTGACCTGCAGACTACGTTTAGGCAGGTGTGGGACCAGGGCAGGGCAGTGGCCAAGCAGCAACTTCAGACTGCTCTGGACATTGGAGATTCATGCGCCAGGTCAGTTGCGGCCGTAGTGGCTATGCGCCGTCGGGCATGGCTGAGGATATCCACCTTCACAGCGGATACCCAGCACAAATTGGCGGATTTCCCCTTCCTGGGGACCGACCTCTTAGGCCCAGGAGTGGAAGGCCACCTACAGAGGATCGAAACGTCCAGTGCCACCTTGGACTCTGTCTCATCCGCTCAGAGGGACAAGGGCCACAGACCACAACCCAAGCCCTTTTGTCCGTCTGCGCCCCCGGCACGTCTGGCCCAGCAACACCAGGGCCAGCAGGCTTGCTCTTGGCGTCCCAAACCCAAGCCCACGGCTTCCTCCTCCAGGAAGCAGGGAGGTAAAGGCCCAGGTGCTCCCTCGGCCGGTCCCTCCTCCAAGCCTGCACAGTGACGGGTTGAGGGGTGTCGCCCCCAACCTCGTCACCTCACCCCAGGTTCCCCCCGTAGGGGGACGACTCAGGTTCTTCCTTTCCGCCTGGTCTGCTATTACCACAGACCGGTGGGTGTTGGAAGTGGTAGGAAAGGGCCTGCCTCTGGAGTTCGAGCAGGCCCCACCCTTCAGAGCCGTCGCACCTCGGGGTCCGAAGCCTCGCTGTCAGCTCGCCGAGCCGACATTGTTCTCCTCCTCGAGAAGGAGGTGATAAGAGAGGTGGCGGACCCTCCCTCAAACCCGGGGTTCATGTCCAGGTACTTCCTGGTTCCGAAACGGACGGGGGGCTGGCGCCCCATTCTCGACCTACACGACCTGAACAAGTTCCTAAGGTCTCGAACCTTCAGGATGGTCACTCTGGCTCAGATAATACCATCCTTGGAACACGGCGTGTGGTTCTGCTCTCTGGACCTACAGGACGTGTTCTTTCACGTCCCTATCCGTCCGTCCCATCAAAGGTTCCTTCGCTTTCGAGCGGAGGGATTCCTTTTCGAGTTCCAAGCCATGCCCTTTGGCTTATCTCCAGCTCCCAGGGTCTTCACCAAATGCATGGCAGTGGTGACAGCATTCCTGCAGCACTGAGGGGTCCGGGTTTACCCTTACCTGGACGATTGGGTGATTGCAGCCCCTTCCAGACAGGAGGTGGAGCGGTCCAGAGATCTGGCCCTCCAGGTTTGCTCTCAGGTCGGCCTCCTCATCAACGAGGCCAAGTCGGAACTCGAGCCGAAGCAGGTGATTCTTTTCATCGGGGCAGAGCTCGACTCTCTTCGAGCCAGGGCACGGCTCCCGGCGGACAGGGTCGAGGTTCTTTCCTCCTTGGCCCAGTCATTTCTGGTTGGGCAATTGCGCCCTGCCCGGGACTTCCTGCGCCTCCTGGGTCTCATGGCGGCCTGTACCAGCGTGGTCCGTTGGAACATGCTCCCCCTTCAGTGGGGGCTGGCCAGCCAGTGGTCCCAACGCTGCGATCCTTTGGACCAGCTAGTGAGTGTGACCCAGGGGATGTGGAACGCTCTCCAGTGGTGGACCGTTCCAGTTCATCTGCAGGAGGGCATCCCGTTTGTCCGCCCCGAGCCGACTGTCTCTATCGACCGATGCCTCTCTGATGGGTTGGGGTGCCCATCTGAGGGAACACCAGAGCGCACGGCCTCTGGTCCCCGAGGGAGTCCCGATGCCACATCAACCTGCTGGAGCTCCGAGTGGTTCGCCTAGCTCTCACCGCCTTTGCTCCGTTTCTTCGGGGTCAAGTGGTCCGGGTCCAGACGGACAACACCACGACCATGTACTATCTAAACTGCCAGGGCGGGACGCGCTCCATGCTTCTATGCAAGGAAGCTCTCCGCATCTGGTCACTCGTGCGCAGCCTGGAGGCGGATCTCCTAGCCATTCATGTGGCAGGAGCCTCCAACACCCCGGCCGATGCCCTAAGCCGGATAGGGGCTGCGTCCCACGAGTGGTCTCTCCTGTCGGAGGTAGTTTAAGATCTATTCTCCCATTGGGGCACACCTCAGGTGGACCTGTTTGCCTCCAGGGAGAATGCGAAGCTGAGGCTGTTCCATGCCCGCCCCCCTCAGCAGGGATCGCTGCAGGAGATGCCTTCTCGAGGCCGTGGACCCCAGGCCTCTTCTACGCCTTTCCCCAGTTCCCCTTGATGCACAAGGTGCTGCTCAAATCAAGGAGGGACAAGGCGCAGGTGATTCTGATAGCCCCAGACTGGCCCCGCCAGTACTGGTACCCAGATCTCCTCAGCCTCAGCTCCAGACTCCCGAGGCAGCTTCCAGCTTCGCCCGGACCTGCTCTCAGTCAATCAGGGGAAGGTATTCCATCCGGACCTTCAATCCCTGCACCTGACGACCTGGTTCCTGAGCGGCTAGAGTTCCAGGCCTTGGGTCTTTCCGACGAGGGCCTCAACGTAGTTTAGGCGTCCTGTAAGGAGTCGACCAGAAAATGCTACGCCTTCAAATGGAAAAGATTTTCCATTTGGTGTCAGGGCAAGGGCCTGGACCCTTCCTCTTGTTCCTTAGCGAGCATATTGGACTACCTGTGGTCCCTTTCTCAGCAAGGGCTTAGGTCGGCGACCCTTAAGGTGCACCTGGCAGCCATCTCTGCTTACAGTAGCGGGCCAGGGAAGCAGTCGATGTGTGCGGAGAAGAAGGTGGTCTGGCGCTTTTTCAAAGGCCTTGATCACATTTCCCCTCCGGTGCGAGAACCTCCACCTCCGTAGGATCTACTGCTGGTACTGGCAAAGCTCATGGGCAAGCCATTCGAACCAATGCACAGGTGTGAACTCTCTCACCTGTCGTGGAAGACCGCCTTCTTGGTGGCTATCACGTCAGCCAGAAGGATGTGAGAGCTCCAGGCGCTCTGCATCGAGTCTCCTTACCTGGTCTTCCACAGGGACAAGGTTGTCCTGCGCCCCCACCCGAAATTCCTTCCGAAGGTGGTGTCGGAGTTTCACCTTAACCAGGTGTTGACTCTGCCGGTGTTTTACCTCAGTCACCTGGAGGGCGAATATAGGCTCCATACTCTGGACCCTAGAAGGGCGTCCATTACTATAAGGAGCGCATGGCTGAAATTGGGAGAGGTTCTCAGCTGTTTGTCACCACGCTGAAGCCGCACCTGGCAGACCTGCAGCCAAGCGGACGATGGGCAGGTGGGTCACCTCCTGCATAGATCTCTGCTATAAGTTGGTGGGCATGGAGCCTCCCAGAGGTATAAGAGCTCATTCTACCCGCCATCCTGCTGCATCGGTGGCTGCTTCCAGGGACGTCCCTATCCAGGAAATCTGCAGGGTTGCTATCTGGAAGTCAGCACACACCTTCATCACCCATTACCAGATCGACCTTGAGTCACACTGGGATGCTGGTTTTGGGGCCTCGGTTCTCCAGTCTCTATTCCCTAAGTAGGGGGTGTGCGCCTTGCCTCCTTCCTCCCGGAGAACTGCTAGGAGTCTGCAAGACAGTGTGGATGAACAACATATCCATGTCCGTAGAAATACAGGTTATTCACCTGTAACAGGAGTTCTAGGAATGGTATATGTTGTTCATCCTCACGACCCACCCGACCTCCCCGGCTTCGACGCACAACCTGAGCTTCCAGCGGGCCAGATCTGGCGTCATGGGGTGGAGCCGAGAGTTTTACCACCCGGGTGGGTGGAAGGAACCAGCTTGAAGACCTTCCGGCAAGATTTAAAGCGGCAAGGATACCTGCCAGACAGTGTGGATGAACATATACCATTCCTAGAACTCCTGTTACAGGTGAGTAACCTGTATTTCTCCCACTGGGGCACCCTTCAGGTGGACCTGTTTGCCTACAGGGAGAATGCGAAGCTGAGGCCGTTTTATGCCTGCCCCCCTCAGCAGGGCTTGCTGCAGGGGACTGCTTTCTCGAGGCCGTGGACCCCGGGCCTCTTCTGCGCCTTCCCTCCATTCCCCTTGATCCACAAGGTGCTTCTCAAGGTGAAGAGGGTCCTGGCGCAGGTGATTCTGGTAGCCCCAGACTGGCCTCGCCAGTTCTCGTATCGAAATCTCCTCAGCTCCAGGCTCCCGAGGCGGTTCCAGCCTGCCCAGACTTGATCTCAGTCAACAAGGGGAAGGTACTCCATCCATACCTTCAATCCCTGCACTTGATTGCCTGGTTCCTGAGCAGCTAGAGTTCCAGGCCTTGGGTCTTTCCGACGAGGTCCTCAACGTTGTTGAGACATCCCGTAAGGAGTCAACCAGAAAATGATATGCCTTCAAATGGAAGAGATTCTCCATTTGGTGTCAGGGCAAGGGGTTAGACCCTTCTTCCTGTTCATTGGCTAGCATTCTGGACTACCTGTGGTCCCTTTCTCAGCTAGGGCTTCGGTTGATGACCCTTAAGGTGCACCTAGGAGCCATCTCTTCTTACCAGGCGCGGGCCTGCAAGCAGTCGGTGCCGCAGGAGAAGGTGGTCGGGCGCTTTTTCAAAGGCCTTGATCACATATCCCCTCCAGTGCGAGAACCTCCACCTCTGTGGGATCTACTGCTGGTATTGGCTAAGCTCATGGGCAAGCCATTTGAATCGATGCACAGGTGTGATATCTCCCACCTGTCGTGGAAGGCTGCCTTCCTGGTGGCTATTACATCCGCCAGAAGGATGGGAGAGCTCCAGGCGCTTTCCATAGAGTCTCCTTATCTGGTCTTCCACAGGGAGAAGGTTGTCCTGCGCTCCCACCCGAAATTCCTTCCGAAGGTGGTGTTGGAGTTTCACCTTAACCAGGTGTTGACTCTGCCGGTGTTCTACCCCAGTCACACCTCTGAGGCCGAATATAGGCTCCATACTCTGGACCCTAGAAGAGTGCTCTCTTATAAGGAGTGGACGGCTGAAGTTCGGGGAAAGGTTCCCCAGCTGTTTGTCACCTACGCTGAAGCCGCACCTGGCAGACCTGCAGCCAAGCGGATGATAAGCAGGTGGGTCACCTCTTGCATAGATCTCTGCTATAGGTTGGCAGGCATGGAGCCTCAAAGGGATAAGAGCTCATTCTACCTGCCATACGGCTGCTTCGGTGGCTGCTTCCAGGGACGTCTCTATCCAGGAAATCTGCAGGGCTGCTACCTGGAAGTCAGCACACACCTTCATTACCCACTGCCACATCAACCTTGAGTCACGCTGGAATGCTGGTTTTGGGACCTCGGTTCTCCAGTCCCTATTCCCCAAGTAGGGGGTGCGTGCCTTGCCTTTCTCCTCCCGGAGAACTGCTAGGAGTCTGCCAATAAGTGTGGATTGAACAACATATCCACGTCCCTAGAAATACAGGTTACTCACCTGTAACAGGAGTTCTAGGAGTGGTATATGTTGTTCATCCACACAGCCCACCTGACCTACCCGGCTTCGACGTGCAACCTGGCTTCCAGCGGGCTAGATCGGGCATCATGGGGCGGAGCCGAGAGTTTTACCACCCAGGTGGGTGGGAGGAGCCAGCTTGAAGACCTTCCGGCAAGATTTAAAGCGGCAAGGAACCTGCCAATAAGTGCGGATGAACATATACCATTCCTAGAACTCCAATTACATGTGAGTAACCTGTATTTACTCACCTGTAACAGTAGTTCTAGAAGTGGTATATGTTCATCCACACGCACCCACCCGACCTCCCCGGCTTCAGGTTCACAACCTTGTTTCCAGCTAGCTAAGGTCTGGCATCATGGGGCGGAGCCGAGGTGTATACCACCTGGGTGGGTGGGAGGAGCCAGCTTGAAGACTTCCGGCAAGATTTAAAGGGGAAAGGAACATGCCAAACAGTGTGGATGAACAAAATATACCATTCCTAGAACTACTGTTACAGATGAATAACCTGTTTTTTTTTTTTTTTTTCCTCTGAAACTAGCGTGGATGTTTTTTGGGTGGAGTGAGACACTTTCTTTGACTTTATGGGATATTATGCTAACATACTAAAATGCCAGCATAATAGGCATATCGGTCTTTCCTGTGTGCTTGTTTGGTCAGCTCCCACCCTGGGAGCTGAACTTGCTGCCCCCCTCGCCCTCTCGGGCTTCTCCTTTACCAGTCCCGGATATTCTTGCTGCACTGGACTTTGCTTCCAGAACCCTTCCCTTGCGGGCCCAGTTGGTAGCACATCCGCCTCTGGACCAGAAGGTCATGGGTTCTCGTCCCACACAGGTATTGGACTTGCACCTAAAAATCGCTGGCATCTGAGTGCAGTATTGGGGGGTGCTGTACTGCTGGGGTGTGCCGTCCTTCGGATGAGACGTTAAAAACTGAGGTCCCTTCTGCCCATCCTGGTGTTGTCCTGGTGGGTGTCCAGGTGGAAGTAAAAGAACCCAGGGCACTCTTCGCAAAGAGTAGGGAACATTCCCCGTGTCCTGGCCAATGTTCACCTTCCCATAAACCGGTTCATGCAATTATCCAGGCTGTGTGTGGGTGATGATGTGCGATATGGCCGCCACCACACATTGTCACTTCACTACCAGTCTAGCATTGCTTGTAAAGGACTTTGGATGTATGAAAAGCGCTATATAAATGCTGATTCTTCTTCTTCTTCTTCTACCTGTCCCACCCCCTCTTGAACCCCTCCACCGTCTCTGCCTCCATCTGCTCCCTGGACAGTGCATTCCATGGCTCCACCACCCTCTCAGTGAAGTAACACCACCTCCTTTCTCTCCTGAATTCCCCCAAGCTTCCATCCATGCCCTCTAGTTGACCCCCTTCCTCGGAGCACCCTGACTGCGCCTCCCCTATTTACACCCGCTCTTGTACCTGAAGATCTCTATCATGTCCTCCCGGTCTCTTCTCTCTTCCAGTGTGTACATATTTAGCTCCTCGAGCTTCTCCCCATAGGTCCTGTCCCCCAAGCCCCAGATCATTTTGGTTGCTCTCCTCTGGACCCTCTCCAGTAGTTCAATGTCCCTCTTTGTGTGGTGTCCAAAACTACACGCAGTTCTCAAGGTGCGGCCTCACCAAGCAGTTGTACAGAGATAGTATCACTTCCTCCTCCTGGAGGTGATACCCCTAGTGATGCATCCCGGCATCCTATTGGCCTTGGCTGCTGCCCTCCTACCAGTCTGATTTGTTCATCTTGACATCCACCACCACCACCCCCAGGTCCCTCTCATCTATCGAGACTTGTGGCCTCCCCAAAAAAAGGGTGTACACTTGGCCGGGTTTCTGGCTCCCAGGTGTAGTTCGTTGCATTTCACTGCATTGAACCTCAGTTTCCACTTTCTACACCACCTTTCCAGAACCTCCAGGTACCCCTGTAGGGCCACCCTCCCCATCCACCTCCGCCCCCAGCTTTGAGTCATCCGTAAAAAGACTCTTCTCACTCCTGATACCCTTCCTTATGTCAGAGATGTAGGCGTTGAACAGGAGGGGCCCAAGGACTGATCCTTGGGGGACCCCACTAATGACCCTCCTTGGGGATGAGACTATCCCATCAACCATGACCCTCTGGGTTCGGTCCTTGAGCCAATTCCGTATCCATCTGATCATTTTATGTCCCACCCCATTTTCCCCAGCTTATCCAACAGGCCCCCATGAGGAACAGAGTAAAACGCCTTGCTGAAGTCAAGAGAGGACATCCATGGGCCTATCCAGGTCCAAGGCGCTCGTCACCAAATCATAGAACTCCACAATGTCTGTCTGACACGATTTCCCCGGGACTAAGCAGTGCTGTTTATTGTCCAGGCACCCTGACTTTTCCAGGTCTCACCAGCCTCTCCTTGACGATGCTGTCCATCACCTTGCCCACCACCAATGTCAGGCTGACTGGCCTGTAGTTTCTTGCCACCTCCCTTGATCCACCCTTGTGGACAGGCACTATATGTGCCACCTTCCAGTCCTGGGGCACCCACCCTGTCCTCGGAGAGATGCTGAAAAGCTCTGCCAGGGGTTTCGCCAGGACATCCGCCAGTTCCTTCAGCACTCTGGGATGTAATTTATCTGGCCCCGCTGCTTTCTCCGTCTTAAGGGACCTGAGGGCTTCCCTCAATCTCTTTGCCGTGATTTCCACCTGTGCTACCTCGTCCCCCTGCTTTGCTTTCCCCCTGTCTGCCAGTGTTGGCCCCCCAGACTCTACAATCAGTAAGGGTCCCCCCCTCAGTTTCACAGTCTCCTCCCATGTATGATGCAGGCCCCTCTCCCCCACATTTTCCAAGGTGAAAACTGAAGCAAAGTACTGATTTAGTATCTCAGCCAGCTCCACCGGGTCTTGTGCCCATCCCTCCCCTGTTTTAATCCTGCTAATCTGCCCCTTCACCCTTCGTTTTTCCCCAATGTATCAAAATAACCCTTTGTTCTCTCTCCTGATTTTCCTGGCCAGGTTCTGCTCCTTCCTTGCCTTAGTCGCCCTCACCACCCTAGTGGCCCTTCTGTCCATCAGCTTGTACTCCCTTCAATCCCTTTCACTCATTGAGCCCTTGAAATGCCTATAGGCTGCCTTCTTTCCCTCACCACCTCCTGAACCTCCCTGGTTCACCAGCAGGGTTTTCGGGCCCTACCCCATTTGCGTTTCAGTCTTGCACAGGTGCTGGTAGCTACTGCGCATGCCCGAACCCCAGAGCTGGAACTCTTATTATGAGTTTAACTTGCCTACGTTGCTCAGTTTTTAACGGGGATTGTTTCTAGAGATATAGTTGGATTACCTCTACATGCCACACTCTTTATTTTCACTCTGTGAAAATGTGCCCCGCTTGTCAGGAACGAGCATTCTGGCACACAGCAGGAAGGTCAGGGAGTTATACAGGTCACGATCTGTCTTCTGCTGCGGCAGCAATATCTAAATGGTGCATCAGGGACAGTAGAGGAAACAACCATACTGGCAAGAGACAGAACAAATTACTTGGCAAAGATCAGCTCTTATCATATTTGAATACAAAGATTGTGCTAATTGGACGATTTTGCAGCCCTTGTAATTGCCAACACTGTTTTGGACAGTTTTCCTTTAATCTCTCTTGCAGGGTCATATTACCCCTTGCTGTCTGCTGCAAAATGTCTCAGAAGGGGGCTGCTAACATCTAGAAAAAGCAGACACAAGTTTGTTCTTGTATTAAGATGGCTCTCTCATTTTGTAACTATACGCTCAGTTTTAATTTAACCAGCCAAGCAGCATGTTGGAGATTATACAAAACATATAAACTGTTTGGGGAAGGGGTTTCAGTTTATCCCAGGGGTGTCCACTATGACAGGGGTCACTCTGTCACAAGCTCCACAGATAGGGTTACCACCTTTTACGAAGCCCAAAGTGGAATATTTTTTTACTGAAATATTTTTTTTTTTTTTTTGCAGGACAGTTCTTTACCTCAACCAATACAACAGACTTGTTTACTCTACAAAATCAGAACTAATGCTAAGTATTGTAGTTTCTTAGTTGCTTCTATTGTTTTTTATTGTTTTAAGGTACTTTAGTTAAGGTATGCTAGTTTTCTGCAGCATTTATTGGAAAATTAGAAAATCTTTTTGTTACTATAAAGTCAGGAGATGTAGCATTTTTCATGTTGTTTTTGCAGGACACAGCTGCCCAAATCAGGACTGTCCTGCAAAAATAGGGACAGGTGGTAACCCTATCCACAGATGACTCCTGCTTCCAGTTGACCGCCATTTTTGTGCCTTGCACAGTTACTGTTTTTTCCCCCATTAAAATACTTCTTAGTTGTATATGTTTACTCAACCTTTTTCATCATCAGAGCAGCTGAAATTGAAATGCGCATGTGGCAAGCAGAAACCGGCAAAAGACTGCCACTCGGCCTGCCTGGTTTGCCAAGGCCCAGACCACAGGCCAGAAAACCGCCTGCACTACCTAAGCTTCAATAAGAGGACCTGAATCCACTGCCTGAAGACCTTGAAAGCGTATCTCCTTGAACAGCAAGAGGCTGTCATGCAGAAGACCAATTCGGGGCGCAACTCGTCTTCCTCCTTCACTAAGGATTCCTTCCCGAGAGAGAAGAAATTGAGCGGGAAGCACCATCATCTAGGCAAGAGCAGTTCAGATCAGGAATCCCTTCCTAGATTCCTACACAAGACTTGCAAGTTCTCTGCCTCTGGTGCAGCGATGTCGGGCCGGGGCCCGCCCGTCTCCAGGCTGTCCCAGAGTTACTGTTAGGAAGATCCCCGCCTATTCTCGGGCGGATGGAGGAAGTCTTCTGGGCTCAGGCTTTTTGAAGCCCCTGTGCTCCTGGCTATGTAACCCCATAAGCATGTGCTAGGGTCTCAGTCAGCAGGACAGGTGCATTCTTTGTCGGGTGGCAGGTTGGAACCTGCCAGCTGCAAAGCTGTAGTCTCTGGGTCACCGGATGAGACGACAGTCGAACACCGGAAGATGTCTTGAATATGAGCGCCAGAAGAAGCATCGCTTACCTTCCAAAGTTCGTCTGCTGAGGCTTTGGACCGACGTTGGACCTCGAACATCCTCTGACTCCGCTACAGAGCCAGACGAGACACCACCCTCTAAACCGCCATCTGCTCTGCAGGGCCCGAATGATGACCTGACCACAGACCCTACATCAGGGGACCTGATGCTTGCCTTTGGGGATACCTGATACTGAGAGTCGCCCCTTCTGCCTTTGCCTGTCCCTTGGAAGCCCGACGGCCAGGCGTCAGGACACTTGACGCCAGAGGACACTATCCCACCAGAGTTGATGTCCGACAAGAAGGTGCCGTTGGACCAGACTCAAGGGGGGACTGTACTGCAAGGGCCGACGCCAGGGGCCACTAACGGCCCCACCTATATGCCAGCACCCCTGCCAGGCCCTGTCATCCCTTTAGCTGAGGTTGGGGCTCTGTTCAGTAGCTGGCAGAATATCATTAAAGGAGACCGTTTGCCTAGACCACTGGCACTGGCCACCAACTCCGCAGGGACTTTGGCCCTGCCTAGACAGCTGTCCCCTTCCCGATGTTGGCCCATCCAACGGGGGGGGGATGGGGGACATGGGTCGCCAAAGCGATGGCGGCATGGCTGCCACCCCTCTGGATCCTCCTCCAGAGAACGCCTGTACATGTCCTCAGAAGGATCCTCCGGAGGCTCCTCCTCCTAGGATTACTCTGAGGATGATCTATCTCTTCCATCCCCAGACACCCGGAGAGACTCTCCTGAGATATCTTGGAGATCTTTTTTTTCTGGATATAATGACGCATCCAGTTCCTTGTGGGAGACTGAAGAATTGGATGCTGAACGGTGCAGTTTGGCAAAGTTCTTTGGGGAGACACTGACCCAAAATGCTTGGTCATCCTACCGTTAATGGAACCCTTCCAGGACGTTACAGAAGTAGCCTGGAAGCACCCCTCCACGACCTCAGCGGTCCTTAAAAAGGCTGACCACTTGTATAGGACACCAAGCGGAGAACCGCACTTGAGCGAGCAGCTCAAGTCGGACTCTGATCCTCACGGGAGAACCCAGCAACCGAAACATATGCACTCCTAGCCACCAAATAAGGAGTCCAAGGAATTTGGCCATTTGGGTTGCAAGGTGTATTCCTCAGCCACCTGTGCGGTCAAGTCACTTAATTTTTTGGCACACATGGTGATGTATCACAGATAACTATAGAAGAAGGCCGTGGACCTAGCCCAGTCACAACCGGACTCCCAACAACAAGACTGAGGTGTTAGCAGTCCTCCAGTCCGGTGCTGATGTCGGTAAGGACATCCTTAGGTGCTCATATGACTCTGCAGACACTGCTGCCAAGGCAGCGGCTACAGGGATATGTCTGACGCCACTCCTGGCTGAGGGTCTTGGGAGGCTGCCAGGATTTGCAGGACGCCATCTTGGATGCCCCTTTCCAAGAGAAGGTCCCTTTCGGTAAGGAGGCCGAAAAGCTGATAACAGGATCACAAGACTTGGGAGAGGCAATTTCTGAAGTCCACAAAACGTACAAATAAGAATCAGCCATGACCAGACGTTGCTTCTTTCGAGGGCAGCAGGGCCTACATGGAAGGCTACAGCAACAGAGGGGGTTATAAAAGAAAATGTACCCCCTGTCCTCAGGAGCACAGGGACCTAAGAATGCCAGACCTCCCTTGCCCACTCCCAACAACCTTAGCATGACTTCCTGCCTGCCCCACACGCCCCTGCAGTGTTGCAGGTGGAGGCAGTAGGTGGGAGATTCTCCCATTACCTCAGCGGCTGGTTCAATATCACTGTGGATCAGTCGGTACTGCAGATCATAGAAAGGGGTTATGCTCTGGAGTTCAACCAGATTTCCACCAGACAACCCACCTACTCCCACCCATTGCTCCCCATCCCATGCAGGCTTTATCAGAGCAGAAATCCAAGCCCTCTTGAGCAAGAAAAGTGATCCAAGCAGTGCCACTGTCTCGGAGGAAAGAGGTATAATTCTCACTTTTTCCTCATCCCGAAAGACTGGGGACCGTCATCCCATCCTGTACCTCCATCTGCTGAACACTTTCATTGAAAACAAAAGGTTTAGAATAATGAGACTGCCGGGATTGCTGCCCATGCATTGCCAAGGGGACTGGCTCTGCTCCTTGGACATGCAGGACGCCTACATGAATATAAAGATTCTGCTGTCCCACAGAAAATACCTCCACTTTATTTTCCAGGGAGAGCACTGCCAGTTCAGGAGACTTCTATTCAGCCTTTCTTCAGCACCCAGGGTGTACTCTCAAGTGCCTGGCAGTAGTCGCAGCAGCTCTCAGGAGGCAGGGACATTGTCTACCCCCTGCCTCAATGACTGACTATTGACAGCTCCCACTAAAGGGCAGCTGTGTCGCTCACTGGAAGACACCTTCCACCTGTAACGATCTGGGGGTTACCTTGAACCTTCTGAAGTCATCCCCCTGGCCCACCCATAAGTTGCAGTACGTAGAGACTGTCTTGGACAGTGTCAAGGGGAGAGCCTTTCTTCCCTCAGACAGGGCAGATCGACTAAGGGCGCTGGCTCAGAGCGTCCTCTCCACAAATCAGATTCCAGCTAGGATGGTACTGCAGCTGCTAGGCCCCATGGCAGCCACCATTGTAACAGTTCCCCTAACTTGTCTGCACATGAAGGTTCTCCAGTGGAGCCTCAGGGTTCAATGGGAGCAGCTCTTGGATGACTTTGAACAGCCAGTCTGGATCTCCAAAGGCAGTGCATCGGACTCTGGAATGGTGGCTCACCCCTTCCCGGCTAGAATCCAAAGCCCAGTCCTCGGCATATCCTGACAACGGATGCCTCAGGACGGGGTGGGGTGCAGATTTCAGAGACTGGCAGACAAGAGGGACTTGGACCTCATTGGAATGTAATCTCCACATAAACGTGATGAAGATGAGAGCCATTCTGTATGCCTTACAGGCGTTCCAGACGATTCTCCTGCCAGGGCCCCTACTGATCGAGTCTGACAATGTGCCAGTAGTCTTCTACATTAACAAGCAAGGGGGTACACACTCCTACCTCCTCTGCAGAGATGCCATGACAGTCTGGTACTGAGCAGTGGAGCACAACCAGGAACTCGCAGCGGTTCACGTTCCAGGAGTTCAAAACACCGTAGCAGACAGCCTCAGCCTCGCTCTGTCTCAGGCTCATGAATGAGAGCTACTACAGGATGTAGTAGACAACCATTTCGAAAGGTGGGGCCTTCCAGAGTTGGATCTCTTTGTGTCACCACTCGAATTCCAAACTGCCCAATTTTTGCTTCCTAGATCCGGGGCCTAGTATTTTGTAGCGAGACAAGTCCCTCTCTTGGGCTGGGAGGTTCTTGTATGCCTTCCCTCCCTTCCCACTACTTCAGAGAGCGCTACTCAAACTACAAGCGGAATGAGCTGTCTTGATTCTCATAGTGCCATTTTGACCTCGACAGATTTGGTTCCCGTTGCTCCAACAGTTGGCATCGGAACCTCCCATTCCCTTCCCCCTGTCTCCTCGCTTGCTCGCCCAGGAACAGGGAACCCTAGTACACCCGAATCTTCAGTCTTTGCTCCTGCATGTGTGACTCCTGGAGATCTAGTCAGGGACAGATATGGGGGTGTCTTTAAGGGTAGCGCAGGTCCCAGAGGCCACGAGGAAACCCTCGACTAAGGCCACATATGCCTTGAAACGGAAATATTTTTGCCCGTGTGCATCATCCCGTGTCTTGGATCCTTTCACCTGCTTGGTAGAGTCGGTACTGGAGTACCTTCTTTCCCTGTCTGACAAGGGTCTCAGCTATTCATCCATAAAGGTACACTTTTCTGCACTGTCCGCTTACCATATACCTATGGAGGGCAGGAGTCTGGCGCAGCTGGATTTGTCCAAGACTTTTGCTTGGTATTTTGCATATCAAACGTCCCAGGAGGGACCTGATTCCCTCACAGATCTTTTATTTATGTTAGACAAGCTTATATTGCCTCCCTTTGAGCCAGCCACAAGTTGCGAGCTACGCTTCCTATCATGGAAAGTGTTGGTTTTGGTTGCAATTATTTCTGCACGGAGGATTTCTGAGGTTCATGCACTGATGCGTAAAGAGCCTTATTTGATTTTTCACAAGGATAGGATATTCCTGTGTTTCTCATGAAGGTAGTATCAGAGTTCACTCTTAACCGGGACATTCAACTTCCAGTTTATTACCCAGAGTACTCAAAGGGAAGGCCCTGTTGCATACTCTGGATGTTCACAGAATTCTTCGTTTCTACATATATTGTACTCTTGTCTTCTAGAAAGACAGACCAGTTGCTTGTCTCGTTTACCCAGGGAATGTTAGGGGCACCAGTGACTAAGCAGACATTGGCCTAATGGAAGGTCAATTGTATAGTTTTCTGCTGTCAAAAGTATGAGACACCTTTACTGGGACTGGTTAAAGGTCACTCCACTAGGGATGTTGCCAATTCCTTTGCATCCCAGTGAAATGTCTCGGCAGCGGATCTCTGTGCAGCTGCCACTTGGAGTTCCGGCCATACCTTCATTAAACTCCAGAGTTTGGACATTACTTCCAGAAGGAGGGCGGGCTTTGGCCTTGCTGTCCTTCAGGGACTGCTCGCTTAAGAGTGTTGGTGGTTTTGTTTGTCTGTGACCACCACCCATCTGACCTGGATTATGTTCTTGTACTGCTTGGGACTTTGTCCCAATAGTTATTACCTGCTGCAAGAGCTCTATCTCGAAGTGAGATATTAGTTATGTAAGAACTTACCGTAACAGTAGATCTTCGAGAAGAGCTCTTGCAGCAGGTATGCTTTCCCTCTCACTTTCCCCCTGAGTTATGTAAGTTTCTTTATCTCTGGGGGATGCGAGAACCTACTGTGTTCCCCATCATTTATGCTAGCCGGGTCTCTGGCGTATGAACTGAGGTGGTGCCGGGGGACCGCCCCTTTATACCATTGGTAACGTCAGGGCAAGGCCGAAGTTTTGGGGTGCGGTCTCCAACCTTAAACTGCTAACTAGAATTTTTCCTTGGGGTCCTAGTGCCTGAGAGCATAGTCCTAATGGTGTTACCTGCTGCAAGAGTTCTTCTCAAAGATCTACTGTTACGGTAAGTTCTTAGTAACTGTACTTTCTAGGGACATGGATATGTTGTTCATCCACACTGTCTGGCAGGTATCCTTGCCGCTTTAAATCTTGCCGGAAGGTCTTCAAGCTGGCTCCTCCCACCCACCCGGGTGGTAAAACTCTCGGCTCCGCCCCATGACGCCAGATCTTCCTTACCGCTTGGAAGCTCAGGTTCCCTCCTTAACGCTCTGCGTATAAGACTGGTTCCTAATTCTTCGAATTTTCGAAATTGAAAGTTTTTTGCTAAAAAGACTTCGGTCTTCTCTCCCTCGCGACTGCGATGGACAAATCGACTCCCGGTTTCCGGAGATGCCCTTGCGGGCAGAAGATGTCTCGGACGGATCCGCACTCCACGTGCGTCTACTGTCTAGGCCTGGAGCACGACCCGCAGGCCTGCGACCTGTGCTCTTCCTTTTCGGCCTACGTCCTCGAAGACCGTGCTGCCCGTTTACAACTGGGGCGTCCCGAGAAGCGCTTTCCTCCGGTGAAGTCAAAAGAGGCCCGGTCGGCGGTGTCCGCGGCGGTGGAGTCGGCGGATCAGCTCGAGCAGATGATCGCCCTCAAAGAGGAGGTGGCGCGGGCCGCTTCTACCTTGGCTGCAGCATTTGTCCCGCTCTCTCTCGGTGCCTCTTATTCAGCTTCTTTTAAGGAGCTTTGTTTGACCCTCCCCGTTTTCTCGGTCCAAAAAGAGAGACAAGGGTAAGTCTCACCGTTGACGCTCTTGGGAGCGGGAAAGATCCCTCTCCTCGAGTTGTCGGCCGTCGACTGGGTCGACTGCTTGGCTCGGCCACTGGTCTCACGGTGTCCCCGCCAGGCCAGTTAGACCGAGACCTCAGGAGACGGCCTGGATATTTCACCCATTGGACGGTTGTTGGCAGGAGAAGCCGAGAATCCCTCTCCCGGTTTCCCCGGTGGGAGTTGAGGACCCTGTTGGCTCGTCTGTGCCTCCGGTTCCGGAGCCTTTAGTTGAACCTTTCGAACCGAGAGGAGTGCCAGTTCCCCACGACACCTCCCCGCACCGTCCTCTGGAAAGCCAAGGTTCTCGGTCTCTGACTTCTTCGCGGTCCAGCCGATCCTGCCGTCATAGGCGGTTTCTGCATCGCGGCAAACGGCACCGCCGCTCATCCTCTTCCTCCTCCTCGATTTAGGGAGGCTTCGACGCGAAGCAAGTTTAAGATATGAACTCATGTGGCAACAGCCCTTCCGACCGGGAATAAGCCGACGCCATCGCCTTCCCCGGCCATTAAGTAGTTGTCACCGGAGCGGCTGAAACAACCCCTCGTTTTATCCGAGGAGCCTGTTCCCAGGCCGGTTGTTCGGCCAAAACCAGCTGCCCCACCGTTTCTGGTGGAACCTCCGCCGCCACAGCAGTTAGTTGGGGCTCCGACCAAAAATTCTCGGTCGGCTCAGGGACTGCCCCATAGGCTGTTTGTCACCCTCACTCCCGATCGACCTCGGCAGGTGGAAGGTGGCTCAGGCCCGAGGCAGCTCTTTGAGGACTCTTCCGAGTCCGAAGACGATTCCTCCCTTTTCTCCAAGCGAATGGACTTGGAGTCCTCAGGAGGACAGTCGGTGGACGATAGCCCTTAGTCCTTCCTAGGATTGCTGGCTCATCTCGAGTCCACGGGATGAAGCTCGAACCTTTCTAAGCGGGCCAGGTATCCCTCACGGAGATTCTGGACTGAGGGATTCCCCACGGAGCCTTTCGGTGGCCGAGCCATAGTAGAGCCCGGCCTTGGAGCTCTGGCAACGCCCTGCTTCCTGCTCTCGCCACGGCCAGAATGGCCAGGAAGTATCACGGTCCCTACCGGTTCCTTGTCCGGTTTTTCGGAACACCCCTCGGCCGAGGGGTTAGTTACTGACGGCGTTTTCCGGCGTGCCGGGAATGCTAGGGATGTGGACAAACCTCCCGACAAGGAGTCCAAGAAATTGGACTATGCCAGGCGAAAAGTTTACGCTGCGTCCTCCCTCTGCCTTCGCCAGGCCAGTTCGGCCATCCTCATGGCACATTTCTCTCATGCCCTGTTGGGCTCCCTGGATGAGGTCGTCCCTCATCTTCCCGCGGGACCAGGGCAGGGCAGTGGCCAAACAGCAGCTCCAGACTGCTTTAGACATTGGGGACTCGTGCCAGGTCTGTGGCGGCTGCAGTGGCTATGCGTCATCGGGCTTGGCTGAGGATATCCACCTTCACTTCGGATACCCAGCACAAGTTGGCGGATGTCCCCTTTTTGGGGACCGACCTCTTTGGCCCTGGGGTGGAAGGTCACCTGCAGAGGATCGAGAAGTCCAATGCTACCTTGGACTCTCTTTCTTCCGCTCAGAAGGACAAAGGCCGCAAACCACAGCCTAAGCCCTTTCGTCCTTCTGCCGCGTGGCGTCCGCCCAGCAACGCCAGGGCTAGGCAGGCTCGGCTTGGCATCCCAAACCTGAAGCCCGGGCTTCTCCAACAGGAAGCAGGGAGTAGAAGGCCCAGGAGGTCCCTCGGCGGGTCCCTCCTCCAAGCCTGCCCAGTGACGGGCTGAGGGGTCGCCCCAACCCCGCCACCTCACTCCAGGTTCCCCCGTGGGAGGCGGCCCGCACTTCCTTTCCGCCTGGTCCGTTATTACCACGGGCAGGTGGGTGCTGGAGGTGGTGGGAAAAACCTGCCTCTAAAATCGAGCAGGCCCGCCCTTCAGAGCCGTCGCACCTCAGCGAGCTCTCGGGGTCCCCAGCCTCACTGTCGGCTCACCGAGCCGACATCGCTCTCCTCTTCCAAAAGGAGGTGATCAGGAGGTGGCTGGACCTCCTCAGACCCGGGTTTGTGTCCAGGTACTTCCTGGTTCTGAAACGGACGGGGGCTACCCATTCCTCACCTACACGACCTAAACAAGTTCCTAAGGTTCGAACCTTCAGGATGGTCACTCTGGCTCAGATAATACCATCCCTGGAACACGGCGTGTGGTTCTGCTCTCTGGACCTGCAGGACGCGTTCTTTCATGTCCCTATCCGTCCGTCACATCGGAGATTCCTTCGCTTTCGAGTGGAGGGATCCCTTTTCGAGTTCCGAGCCATGCCCTTCGGCCTGTCTCCAGCTCCCAGGGTCTTCACCAAATGCATAGCAGTGGTGACAGCCTTCCTGCGGTGCTGAGGGGTCCGGGTGTACCCTTACCTGGACGATTGGCTGATAGCAGCCCCCTCCAGACAGGAGGTGGAGCGGTCCAGAGATCTGGCCCTCTAGGTTTGCTCTCAAATCGGCCTTTTCATCAACGAGGCCAAGTTGGAACTCGAGCCGAAGCAGGTGATTCTTTTCATCGGGGCAGAGCTCGACTCTCTTCCGAGCCAGAGCACAGCTCCCGGCGGACAGGGCCGAGGTTCTTACCTCCTTTGCCCAATCATTTCTGGTTGGGCAATCGTGCCCTGCCCGGGACTTCCTGCGCCTCCTGGGTCTCATGGCGGCCTCTACCAGCGTGGTCCGTTGGGCACGCTGGCACATGCGCCCCCTTCAGTGGGGACTGGCCAGCCAGTGGTCCCAACGCTGCAGTCCATTGGACCAGCTAGTGACGGTGACCCAGGGGATGTGGAACGCTCTCCAGTGGTGGACCGTTCCAGTTCATCTGCAGGAGGGCATCCCGTTTGTCCGCCCCGAGCCGACGGTCTCTCTATCGACCGATGCCTCTCTGATGGGTTGGGGTGCCCATCTGGGGGGAACACCGAGCGCATGGCCTCTGGTCCCTGAGGGAGTCCCGATGCCACATCAACCTGCTGGAGCTCCGAGCGGTCCGCCTAGCTCTCACCGCCTTTGCTCCGTTTCTCTGGGGTCAAGTGGTCCGAGTCCAGATGGACAATACCACGACCATGTACTACCTAAACTGCCAGGGCGGGATGCGCTCCATGCTTCTATGCAAGGAAGCTCTCCGCATTTGGTCACTTGTGCGCAGCTTGGAGGCGGATCTCCTAGCCATTCATGTGGCAGGAGCCTCCAACACCCTGGCCGATGCCCTGAGCCGGATAGGGGCTGCATCCCACGAGTGGTCTCTCCTGCCTGAGGTAGTACAAGATCTGTTCTCCCATTGGGGCACACCTCAGGTGGACCTGTTTGCCTGCCCCCCTCAGCAGGGCTCGCTGCAGGGGGATGCCTTCTCGAGGCCGTGGACCCCGGGCCTCTTCTACGCCTTCCCCCCATTTCCCTTGATACACAAGGTGCTTCTCAAAGCAAGGAGGGACAAGGCGCAGGTGATTCTGATAGCCCCAGACTGGCCCCGCCAGTTCTGGTACCCAGATCTCCTCAGCCTCAGCTCCAGGCTCCCGAGGCAGCTTCCAGCTCGCCCGGACCTGCTCTCAGTCAATCAGGGGAAGGTGTTCCATCCGGACCTTCAATCCCTGCACCTGACGGCCTGGTTCCTGAGCGGCTAGAGTTCCAGACCTTGGGTCTTTCCGACGAGGTCCTCAATGTAGTTGAGGCGTGTCATAAGGAGTCGACCAGGAAATGCTGTGCCTTCAAATGGAAGAGGTTTTTCATTTGGTGTCAGGGCAAGGGCTTGGACCCTTCCTCCTGTTCTTTGGCAAGCATCTTGGACTATTTATGGTCCCTTTCTCGTCAAGGGCTTAGGTCGACGACCCTAAGGGTGCACCTGGCAGCCATCTCTGCTTACGGTCGCGGGCCGGGGAGCAGTCGGCGCAGGAGAAGGTGGTCTGGCGCTTTTTCAAAGGCCTTGATCACATTTCCCCTCCAGTGCGAGAACCTCCACCTCTGTGGGATTTACTGCTGGTACTGGCAATGCTCATGGGCAAGTCATTCGAACCAATGCACAGGTGTGAACTCTCTCACCTGTCGTGGAAGACCGCCTTCTTGGTGGCTATCACGTCAGCCAGAAGGATGGGAGAACTCCAGGAGCTCTGCATCGAGTCTCTTACCTGGTCTTCCACAGGGACAAGGTTGTCCTGCGCCCCCACCCGAAATTCCTTCCGAAGGTGGTGTCGGAGTTTCACCTTAACCAGGTGTTGACTCTGCCGGTGTTTAACCCCAATCATACCTCGGAGGCCGAATACAGGCTCCATACTCTGGACCCTAGAAGGGCGCTCGCTTATTATAAGGAGCGCACGGCTGAAATTCGGGGAGAGGTTCGCCAGCTGTTTGTCACCTACGCTGAAGCCGCACCTGGCAGACCTGCAGCCAAGCGGACGATAAGCAGGTGGGTCACCTCCTGCATAGATCTCTGCTATAAGTTGGCGGGCATGGAGACTCCCAGAGGGATAAGAGCTCATTCTACCCGCCATACTGCTGCATCGGTGGCTGCTTCCAGGGACGTCCCTATCCAGGATATCTGCAGGGCTGCTACCTGGAAGTCAGCACACACCTTCATCACCCATTACCACATCGACCTTGAGTCACGCCGGGATGCTGGTTTTGGGGCCTCGGTTCTCCAGTCTCTATTCCCTAAGTAGGGGGTGTGCTCCTTGCCTCCCTCCTCCCGGAGAACTGCTAGGAGTCTGCCAGACAGTGTGGATGAACAACATATCCATGTCCCGTGGGAAATGGAGTTGCCTGTAACAGGAGTTCTGGAATGGTATATGTTGTTTCATCACCACCAAACTTACCCGGCTTCGACGCACAACCTGAGCTTCCAGCGGGCCAGATCTGGCGTCATGGGGCGGAGCCGAGAGTTTTACCACCCGGGTGGGTGGGAGGAGCCAGCTTGAAGACCTTCCGGCAAGATTTAAAGCAGCAAGGATACCTGCCAGACAGTGTGGATGAACAACATATACCATTCCTGGAACTCCTGTTACAGGTGAGTAACCTGTATTTTCTAGGCCTTGGGTGTTTCTGAAGATGTCCTCCACTTTGTGGAAGCCTCCAGGAATGAGTCGCCTCGTAGTATTTTTTATTGGAAGTGATTTTCCATTTTGTGTTGGGGCAAGGAGCTTGATCCGCTTGCCTGCCTTGTGGCTAGGCTAGCATCACACAGATGATACTGTCGTGAATAGTGCTGGTGCATATGAAACTGTTCCACAGAAAGTGATGCGACTCCACAAAAATCCAAAATTGATGGATCTCAAACCAGCTTGTATTAAACCAAAAGAAAACGATTGCAGTGCCATTTGGCTTTAAACATTGACTTAGCATGTCCTCCACTATACTTTGTAATTATGTTGCACTAGAAAATGTATCCGATTTAAAAAATTTAAGATGTATTTTACCAGGTAAGCAAACTGAGTCCAAAATGGTCTCATTTCTAGTTGGTTGTGAAGGGGTGGGAGTGGGGTGGGAATAAGGGAATGCAGTACAAACAAATCCAGTAGAAAAGATGTACGAAGTCATCAAATGGACAGGAACAAATAAAAAACTCGCTAATTTACATAGTATATACATAGAATCAAATCATTCAAATATGGCTGCAGGAGTAGTGCAGCCATGTAACAATACTGTACGAATGAAGTTACTTTCACTGCTGGGTGGAACACGTGAGGAATATCAGAGGCTTTCCTTGTATTCATCCTCATATTGTTGGTTTCAGGCTGCCCAAAATGTGGAGTAGCTTGCTATCAAAAAAAACCTAAGCCCCAAGCTTAAGTTTGTCCAAAGTAATAATGAAGTATCACTACTCTTTCCTGCATATGTCCAGCTAGAAATGTTACTAATATAATTCCTGTATTCATGCATATTGGCCTAATGTTGACTGTTGTACTGCTACATGTATTGCCATGCTTTTCGCTGTTGTGTAATTTGATACAATTTCTCCCTCTCTCTCCACTACCCTGACCCCTCATACCAGGTTGCTTTTGTAAATGAGACTTGTACGATTCCCTGTATTTTATTTTTATTTATCAAGTCTGGGATTACAAGTATCTTTGAGCCTTGGCTCTTTTACAAAGGTTCCATGTCAGAGAAATACAAATTATGGGAAACATCAAGACAGACATTACAACAATGTGGACATTGCAAACAGAGTACAGATTAGTACAATTCAAGGGTAGCATTGTAACAAGGCAGCCAGCGGCATTTGTCGGAGAAAATAGACAATGGTTATGTATTGTTCAGAAGAAACCGAGGTGCAAAAAGGGGGGGTGGAGTGGCCCTGTATGTCAACAAAAATATCAAAGCTACAGAAATTCAGAATACTCATAAGGAGCCAGAAGAACTGTGGGTCACCCTGGAAACAGGAAATGGGACAGCCATAAGAACCGGGTTGTCTAGAGGCCCCCAGACCAGGGGGAGGACATAGACATATTACTGTTAGAAGATATACAAAACATGACAGCTAAAGGGGAGGTTCTGATAATGGGAGACTTCAACATGCTGGATACAGATTGGTCAATACCAGCAGGAACATCTGCCAGAACTAGACACATGGATTCCCTGCAGGGGGAGGGCCTCAAACAGCTGGTACAACAACCCACAAGAGACGGGGCTATCCTAGATCTAGTACTGACCAACAGGGAAGGGATAACATCTCCAGGTAGGTCACCTGGGGGCCAGTGACCATCACATGGTATGGTTCAGTTTGGCCACTGCATCTAAATCATCCCATTCCAAGGCAAAAATATGGGACTTCAGAGGAGCTGACTTTGATAAGATGGCCAACAGAGTAAAGCTAACCCTGGCAAAAAGAAACACAGGTGAGGGGGTACAGGCATGGTGGGCAAGCATTAAGGATGCAATACTTGAAGCAACATCCCATTGTGTTAGACAGAAAAGGAAGTGGAAAAGAAGAAGGAAACCACTTTGGTTTCTCAAAACAGGTAACAGAAAAGGTCAGAGCCAAAAGGCTGGCCTTCAGGAAATATAAGGGAACACAGCGGGATGAAGATAGGGAGGCATACCAAACTGCCCTAAGGAAAGCAGGGAAGTAAGGCAGGCAAAGTCCCAAACTGAGGAAACACTAGCACGAACAGTAAAAGAAGGTGACAAGACTTTCTATAGATACATTAGTGAAAAGAGAAAGTCCAGATGGGTAGATAGATACTTTTGCTCAGTATTTACTGAAGAGAAGGTAGGGCAGGGCACAGAGCTCAGCACCTTGGACACGGGGGAGTGAGGTGAGCACTACTCCATTTTAAAAAAGAAAGGGTCCTACAAGAGCTCGCTAAGCTCTGGGTGGATAAGGCAATGAGACCTTATGGCATACATCCCAGGGTACTTAAGGAGCTAAGGGTAGAACTAGCAGAGCCATTAGCAGAACTGTTTAGTGAGTCTCTGAGCACAGGAGAGGTACCAGAAGACTGGAGAAGGGCTCACGTGATCCCGCTTCACAAGAGTGGTAGCAGGGAGGAGGCAGGGAACTACAGACCAGTCAGTCTTACCTCAGTAGTGGGCAAGATTATGGAGGCACTCCTTAAGGAAAGGATAGTGCAACACCTGGAATCAGTAGGGGCACAGGATCCAAGACAGCATGGGTTTACAACAGGAAGGTCCTGTCAAACTAATCTCATAAATTTCTTTGACTGGGTAACCAGAGTGCTGGACCAAGGGGGAGCAGTTGATGTCGCCTACCTTGACTTCAGCAAAGCTTTTGACATTTTTCCACATAGAAGATTGATAAATAAGCTGGGTAAGCTCAGGGTGGGTCAGACTTTGGTCAACTGGGTGGCAAACTGGTTGACTGGCAAAAAACAGAGAGTGGTGGTAAATGGTATACAGTCGGAAGAGATGCAAGTCACAAGTGGGGTACTTCAGGGATCAGTCCTGGGGCCAGTCCTCTTCAATATCTTCATTAGTGACCTTGCAGATGGACTAGATGGTAAGGCTTGTCTGTTTGCAGATGACACCAAGATGTGCAACAGAGTAGATGATCCAGATGGGGTGGGCAGAATGAGAAGAGATCTGGATAATCTAGCAACATGGTCAGAAGAGTGGCAACTGGGATTTAATACAAAGAAGTGCAAGATCATGCACATAGGGAAGAGAAACCCTGAAGCCACCTATAGGCTGGGAGGGGAGTTGCTGGCAGTCACAAAGGAAGGAAGAAAGACTTGGGCATCATCATCACTGATGACCTGAAATCATCCAAGCAGACCTCTAAAGCAGTAGGTAAGGCTAGGGGGATGTTAGGGTGTATTAGTAGGGGTATCACAAGTCGTAACAGGGAGGTAATAATTCCTCTTTACATGACACTGGTTAGGCCCCATCTGGAGTACTGCGTGCAGTACTGGAGGCCACACCTTCACAAGGACATTAACCATATTGAGGCAGTCCAGAGAAGGGCAACCAAAATGGTGCAGGGACTGCATCAGAAGACATGAGGACAGATTAGCAGAGCTCAATATGTATACCCTTGAGCAATGGAGGAGAGAGGTGATATGATCGAGACATTCAAACACCTTAAGGGCATTAACAAGGTGAAAGAGTCTAACATGTTTAAATAGAAGAAAAATAGCAGGACAAGAGGACACAGCATGAGATTAGAGGGAGGCCGATTAAGGGGGAATGTGAGGAAGTTCTTTTTCACAGAAAGGGTGGTGGATGCATGGAACGGCCTACCTCAGGAAGTGGTGGCTATGAATACAGTGCAGGGCTTCAAACAGGCATAAGGGAGCAATACAGATGAGTATGAATTGATAGGCCACTGACGGAGCAAAGGCCGATGGCACATTTATAAGGTAGAAAAAGAAATGGGCAGACTGGATGGGCTTTGCGGTCCTTATCTGCCGTCAACTTCTATGTTTCTATGACAACAGATAAGTGCCAGAGTCATAGGGAGAGGGAAGGGGAGAAGGAATGTAGGAAGGGTGGGGAGAGGGTGAAAAGTGCAGCATTGGGTATACCAAGATGTGAGGGTAGAATTCAGTGGGGGGGGGGGGGCACTAGAGCAGGAAGGGAAGTGGTAAAATAATTTCGGTTAGCAAGTTAATTTGTTGAACCTAAGTTACTAAGGCCATTTGCCTGTATTAAGTCCAGTCAGGTGCGTGTTTTTTTTTTTTGTAAATCTTTTTTTTTTTATAACAGAAAACGAGCATAAGTACAAACCAATGGTTGACGTAATCCACAGTGCTGTATCTTAGTAAATTCAGTAATCAAGTTGCATATATAAGTAATTTACAATAAAATGAGACTGATGTATAGGGAGATGGTAGTTCTTTCCCTCATTTCCTCTCCTGGGTGTGGTGTGGTTCAGCGGGATTTTACAAAGTTGACACTCCTCCTCATTCCAGAGAACAGGGAGAGCGGGGATGCTGTATCCTCTTTCTCTTCTGCAACCCCCATTTCCAATTATGTCCAATACATTTTGGTTGTTGGGCCCTTCCGGGGAGGCATGTATCAACTTTAAGGTGTTTTTCTAATCTCCCTCTCCCACCCAGTGTCTTTTGGTATCCCTCTTCAGGACTTCCTGGCTGGGGCAGGCTCATCTGGGAGGGTCATGGTATGAATGTGTTGTTTTTAAGCATATAGTACATGATCCGGGGGTACATCTGGAGTTGCACTTCTCCTCCTGCTCATTAAGCTCATGTGCGATTCTTTTCATTTGGTGTGTTTGTTTTGTGACTGCCCGCCATTCTTGTATGTTAGGTATTTTGGGAGTCAGCCACACCTTTGTTATTGCTTTTTTAATTGCTGTAATTAGGATCCCCAGGAGGTACCTTGGGCTTGGGTCACTGAATTCCCTAGGGTACAGGTGCGATTTTAAGATAAATCAGAAGGCAGCTGTAGAAATTTTCAAACACACAGAGATGGGCTCTGAAATCTATTCTAAGAAGGGTTGCCTCACCATCTTACTAGCTTTATCTTTTTAATTTTTTATTTAACCAGGAGAGAGACACTAAGCTGAAGCTTCCTTGTGAAGTGACTTGCTCAGGGTCACACAGTATGCAAGCGGGACCTGTGGGATTCAAATCCTGGTTTCCAGGTTTGCAGTTCAGAGTCTTAACCCACTGTGCTATACTGCCTCCTAGAGGCAACATCTCTGTCTTTTAAAAGGATTGTGACATTTACATCAATGTGCTGCTTTCCTTCTGGACCCAGGCTGGTTTTAGCCATTTTAATTTCTGTAGGAGAAGAAATGGTTTTCAGGTCCCAGGCATATGCCCTACAGATCTTTGGTTGAATTTCCCGCCTTCCCTGTAGTAAGTATTTAAAAGTTAACAAAGACTTAACTGGGCCTGTCGCTTTTTCCATCAGGTAGCAGTTCCCTTTTTTTTTTTTTTCTTTTTGGGGAATTCGTCCTTGGTGTGTTTACTGTCGTTCATTGCCAACTTCCAGGCTGGGGGCCTAGATCTCGGGAGATAAAATCCTAAGCTAAAAATGTTTGTCCTACAGGCATTCTGTAATGGGCACACAGGATGGCTATGGCCATAGCTGTCATACTTGTAAAGGGTAATAAACATTTCCATATGGGCCACAGACATGTGCCTTAACTCCCCTTTCTTTAGACAATTGCGGATTCGTTCGTAGGCTAGTGACTTGCTTCGAGGTGTAATTAAGAATTTTTTTTAGTGGCATTGAGCGAAGGTGTTTGCTCAGCGCGTGAGCAACAAGATTTGTGTCCCGAGTCCAGGTGTCTGGAGCGGAGTCTGGCCAGGGAGGAAGTTCAGAGCATCCCTTGGATGCTTCCCTCGGGGTGGGGTGGGGGCTTGAACTGCTGTCTGGACCTTGGGGTGGCATTCTTCGTGGCATGAGGCCTTGACATGCTACCGAATGCCCCCACCTCAGGTTGCTGCCGCAGCTGTCCCGTTTTGTGTGGGGGGTGGGCAGGCAGGGAGGAAAAGAGGCAGATCATCTTAGGCTAGCCAGGATGATGCCTGCCGGTCCATGTCGCCATGTTAGCCCAGAGGTGTCCATGCTGACCTTGCCGTGCCCTGGATGCATACTTGGGTGCCACAGGGCGTTTCTCCTCCTTGGTGGGGCCTGCATGATGATGATGTACATCAGGCTGCCTGGGTCATGGCATTGGTGAAGTGGCGGATGGCGACGGGGCATTGTGGCAGCGGTGGGGCCTTGGCAGCCCGAAGAAATGGCTGACTGAGGGAGGGGAGGGGTCAAAAAAAGAAAATGTATTTTCTGGGGGGAAAAAAGTCAAGTACAGAAGAGTACCAATTTCAGTAGTTTCCCAAAGCCTCTGTATTGGTTGCTTACTTGCACAGGAGTTTCTGTCTTGTTTCAAAATATTTATTTTCGTGTATTGTGAAGGGGTAGGAGTCATAAATGAGAGCAGGCCACCTGATTCCTTTCCTATCCTAGTGTAGTCCTGATTTGCCCCTGTACCGTCCCCACAGTCCCACGTTTTGTGACTGGGACTGTAGAGCATGGGGATGCGCTCCATTGATAGCAATGGAGGCATAATTTAAAACCTGCATTTTTATATTTTGGAGGTCCACTGAGGGCAAATCAAAGCCCCAGCTAAACTAATAAGAGCATATTTGGTTCTGTGTGATAATAGCGACTGCCGAAATGCGATCTCTATTGTCACGATCTGCATTATCACCGAAAACATTTTGGCGATATGCAGTAAAAAGCGATCAGGGGGCTTTTGTCCCCTAACTAAAGATTCTCAACTCTAGAGAGGTGCATGTCCAGGGGGCAAATCAGTTTAAAAAAAAGAAGTCCCGCACCTGTGGGACATAGCACAATTGTTCCGGCCCCGAACCCAGGACCTGCTCTTTCAGAGTCAACCACCCTACCCCCCACACCACATGGTTGGCTCGGCGGAAGCAGGCACACTACAGGGTTACAACCCTGTTCCCCATTCCTCCATGTCCTGTTGCCCACCCTACCCTTGCGGTCGTAACATTTGCCATCCCCGTACCATTGCCCACGATGATGGCGCCATCATACGAGTCGCCGGTTTGACAGTTGCCCATATGCAGTTGCTATCATCACGGTATACCACATTTTTAAGTTGAGTTGTGGCTTTAATTTTGCTCAGTACACCCCTAAAGTATGAAAATACACTTTTTAAATTGCACTTCTATTGCTATCACTGGAGCATATCTCTGCATTCTGCAGACTGTCACAGAATGGGGCATGGGGGTCGGACTACATTAGGATCATTAAGGGTAGAGATTGGAGGCCATCTCTTAACAACAATCTCTTTCCTTAACAAAATATGAAAAGAAAAAGGGAACAGTTAAACTTCGGTGCAGGTAAGCCACTGGTGGTGGGTGGGGCTTTGGGAATTGTTGAAGCTGGCATGATTGGTGCTCTTTAGGATGCATTGCTCAGGCTCAGACCTGTATACGTGCTTGCTTGTTATTTATATCATCACTGATCTGATGTGAGAGAAACTTTCTCGTCACTGTTGAGCCATCAGTCTTCTGTCCCGATTTCCATTTTGCAATTTCTTTAACATAATGTTCTGATTCTAAGGATTCAATTCACTGTCCACGCCCTGGCACTGAGCTGGATACAGTTGAGTCACCAGACGTCTTTAAGCTAACTTCCTCTTGCCACACATGATGTATGTCCTCTGCGGCCCCCCCGCCCGATCAGGCCATCTTTGCTGCTGGATGGGACAGGTCTGCAAAGCTCTGCATGCAAGAGAGGATTCTAGTTCACAGGTGCTAAATGTAGTCTCTTTTGTGAATCTCTTGACTCTTAAAGTATCTGGTATTACTGTTCACGCTCTAGTGACTATGTTCAGGATGAAACAAAGGAAACACATTCTTAAACCCTGCATGCATTGCAAACAGTAAAATGACGACCATTTCCCACATGACATGTGCCTCTATTGCTTGGGGGAACAGGACGACATGAATCTGTGCCAGTCATGCAGGTCCATGCATGCTACATCACTCAAAGAACAGAAGGGATGGCTTTGTCTCTTTAGGCCCAAGGACTGTAAATAGCCCTTTGCGGCTGCCAAGTTGGCGGTCCAGCTTGATGCTTTGAAGGATGAGGCAGTGGTGGGGGCAGGCTCTCTCTGCAGTGGTCTGTGTTGGGCCTGATGTTGGAGGGCCATTCATGGATGATTTCTGAGAGATGTCTGGCCTTCTGACCTTTGGTGAGAGCCTGCCGTATGAGCTGAAGCACAAGAAATGCTGTTGTCATAGATTGTGGGACTGGGATTGCTTACGCTTGTCCCTGTCTCTCGATTCCTGACTTGTCAAGCTTCCACTGGTTGAGGGGATGTTGAGGCTTCGATCGTGGCCCCATCAGAACATACGACCTCTATTTTGGTCAAGCAGCCAATTGAGATTTTTCCCAAACCAATTATTGGAGGGGGGAGGTCAGTAAGGTTTGTCTATCTCTGAGACCCTGGTTCGCCCAGTCTTCTCTCAAGAGGATCTGGCCCAGTGACTGGTCCTGGCTGAGCTGACCCAGATTGTTCCTGTTCTGTGGTCACCCCTCTGCCGCTCAGAAGCCCATGGTGGTCTCCCTGCCAGATGTAGAGGGTCTACATGGCCCTGTTCTCACTTTACTGATTTGCCTGAACCCTGGCACTTGTCAGGTATGTAGTTCTCAGATGAGGATCCATGTCCACGCTGTCTTGGCTGGTATGAAGACCTGCTTTGACAGCTGTGGGCTATTGCTGTGTAGAACAGTGCTCTGTTCCCGTGACCTCAGTGCTGTGGATGTCCACCCAATGGCTGCCTTCCAGCTGGTGGGTCCGCAAACTGCAGCATCTGCCTCTCCTCCATTGGGGGGGAAGCTATAGCTGTTACCAGTGAGACCCTGGTTGGGGTGGATATGTACCTGTTGTGCAAATAATTCCCATTTGACCGCATTGGAGCTAACCGAAAAAGAAATTGTGGTAAAGCTGAATTTCTTCTTCTTTGTAGACCAGGAATGGAGCGATAGGGTGTACTTCCTTTTTCAGCCTTGTTTAGGTGGTGGGAGGGTAATGAAAATTGATATTAACCAGGTTAAGCTGTTAATGGTTTTTACTGCATGCGGGAAGTTTCACCAGGATAATGGGGTAGTTACTGTACTCCTTTTGATCTGGAAAATTGACAGCATTATCCTCCCCTCACTCAGCTGCTCTTGTGTTTCCCCCGGAGGATGCGGGTTCAAGATTGGGACTGCGTGGTGGAAGGTTATCCCCTGGAGTAAACATCAGTGGAGGATTGAAATCTGATCAGGAGTCAGGGGGTTGGTCGCCTGAGAAAGCGCTACTTGGGGCTGGCTGGGTGAAATCCCGAGATGGGACAAGATGGCTGCCAGAGCCAGAAACTGAACAGAAGACACAGCAATGGAATGGGAAAAATTCAGAATCCCAGGTAACCATACTAAATGAACCTGATGCAGACATCACTCTGCCTCTTGAAATCTCTACCATATTTCTGTTTCAAGCACAATCAGTGTGTGCCAAGTTCTGGTAGTGACGAGCTGCTCAAAGCCGCAGTTACAAACACTGACACACCTGTCTGCTGGGAGTCCGGCACCTATGAGGCCAGCTTTCCAGTCTGCTGTATGCAGAGTTCAGGAACCTGCTCCAAGTCAACTCCTTAGTTCCCAGGTCATAAATCTTCCAGCACAGCACTAAGAGGCTGTTGCAGTGGTCCAGATAATTTTTAGGACTCAGAAGTATTAACTACTACTTTCTTACACCTGGTCGTATTTTCATGCAGGTGGAAGTACTGTTTATTTTTTTATTTATTGAAATGTTTCACCAGGAGGGCACACTGAACAAGTTGCTCGTCTCACGGTGCGACCTGGGGGGGGAGGGGTTACATGGGGTTGTGAAGGATGATCAGTTACAATAGTATGTGGGTAGTACAAATAATACAACTTTGTAAGATTGCGAAACAGTTGGAACACAAGGTATTGTACAATAAATAGTAGTGGAACATTGGGTAAATTACAATACATGTCCAAAATCATACAAAAGAACATAAAAGTGTACCAAAGAGTAATAATGCGATTGAACCATTTATAGTGCATGAGCGTACCAGGAGCAGGCTCGAGGTAGTACGCAAGTGCTTTTGGAGGAAAAAGGATGGAGTTAGGTTGTGCACACTGGTGACCCAGAAGGGTAGGGGAAGGGGGAGGCAAGAACTGAATATGATGAGGAGGGGTAGCCATTTGCTGATTTCTCCTTCAGGATGTTGAGAACCCTGCCGGGGGGGGGGGGGGTTATGGTAGGAAGGCAGAAACTGGGGTAGGTATTAAGGTGGGTTAAGGCAGGAACAGCTGAGGGAAAGGTAATTGTGTAGGGCAGAGGTAAGGAAGTAGGTGGGGGTGGAGTGTCTTATTTCTGTGGAGAGGGAATTCCAGATTTTAGGGAAACGATGGGCGAAACCAGTCTGACCGATGAGGGTGGAGCGGTGAGGGACCATCAAGGTGCGGGCGTCATTTGATCTGAGAGAGTGGGTGGGGGGAGGTGGAGTGGAGAGAGAGGATGAGAGATAGGCGGGGAGACCCCGAACCAGAATTTGGAGGTTAGTTTGGCACAGAGAGAGATGCATCTGTGAGATGGTGGAAGGAAGGTTAGAGAGCGATTGAGTTCACAGTGGTGGAAGCGGGAAGGGGAGTCGATAGCAAAGCGGCAGAAGGAGTTAGTGTTCAGCTTGGTTAGGGAAGATTCGGGAGGAGCATGATAGACTAAGTCACAGTAGTCAGAGATGGGGAATATCATCTTCTGGTCAGTTTCGCGCCTCGCAGTCGGTGGGATGCAACTAAGATTCCTGTACAGAGCACCAAGCTTGGGGCTCAGTCTCTTCAGGATAGCAACAATGTGCACAGAGAAGTTGAGGTGCTGGTCCAGCCAAACTCCCAGATGTCTAAATGAGGAGGTGTCCTCTAAGATGGTCACATCAAGGGTGTGGAAGATGGGTAAGGCCGGAGCCTAGAATCTATGCTTGGTGTCAGAGGTCTTTGAGACTGTCTTCTTGGCGTTTAGAAAATGCTGGTGAGAAACAAACCTAAGCTGAACTTGGTTGAAATACTGCTGTAAGCTGGTTTGCACAGCAGAAGGTTTTTTGTTCGGAACTGTACAAAACAGTATTGTCGGTTTACGTGTGGATAGAAAAGGACGAGCAGGCTGTGGGAAGATCATCAAGGAAAATGGAGAAGAGTAGGGGACCAAGCACTGAGGGACACCAGTGTTGATGAGGAGTGGAAGGGAGATGAATCATGGATTCTCACCGATTGAGTTCTGCCAGTGAGGTAGGATTTAAACCAGTTGGTGGCTGACTGAGCAAGGCCAGCTGAGGAGAGTGAATCAAGAAGCAGGGGATGGGAAACAAGTGTTGATAGCTTTGGTTAGGTAGACAGAGATGGCCGAGTTGATCAGACCATCGTCCATCCCTGAAAGGATGGAGTCAATAAGCCTGAGGAGGGAGGTGGTTGTTGAGTGGTTCTTCTGAAAACCAGATTGAAAGGGGGTGAAGAAGAGTTATCCACTGACCCATCTCTTTACCCCCCCCAAAAAAAACACATCTAAACCAAGTCTCAATCCCACTGGGCGCCTGCAGTCACTGACAGTCTTAATACTGCTGAGGAGTCATACTGTGACCTTATTTTTAACGTTGTCATGTTGCAACAGTCCTTCTAACCAGTCAGTGAGCAACTCGTCTGCCCACCCCAGGGGTTCCTGTGTAGTGCCATGGCTACTAGCATCTCATGGTACTGCCGACTTTATACATGTATACCACATATTGTAAATTTGCAGGGTGGGAAGAAGCTTCCTAAAATTAGAAAGTGGAAGTATTTCAGTCAGAAATGGTGGTAAAATACTCCTTTACTCCCCTTATTTGTTCCCCTGGGGTGTTGGACTGAGGGAACAGGACCTTGTCTCGGATTACAACTGCATATGACTGCTTGCTGAGAGAGCTTCCAGGAAGCAAGCATCAGATGCAGAGACCATGACTATTGATTTGGCGCCCGAGCCTGTTGTGACAGCACTCTGTGACCAGTGACACCAGTGGTGCAGCTCTCCTCCCAGTGATTCACAGACTACTGTCTGGAGTGTGCTGGAGCAGGCACTTCGGAAAGCAATGGTCATACAGTCACGTCTCATAAAGAAATTTTGAATGTCACTTATTCTTGGCCGAAGAGGAGCCTGCGCAGAGCTGTACCGCTGTCCCACTACATTACCCGGGTGGGGTGGGGGGTGGAGTTGTTGTCTTGAAGGTGTTTAAGTGGGGAGAAGTTGAAAGATTCAGTGACGTTATATGCCTTTGAACTTTATGCCCTGGTCCTTGCTTCAGGGAACTCAATCTTTGACGTCAGCCTCTCTTGATAGGTTTTAGATTAAATAGAACACACTGAAGGACACCCCTTTGTGGTCCCCATTCCAGGCAATATCCTTCACTGAGCTAGCGGTCAAAATCCGAACCATCCAGCTTTGAAATGAAGGTGTTGGTGTTTCTGACATTATGTACTGGCTGAAACAGATATGCAAGTTGTTAGACAAACCCACACTAGTAATTAAGAACAGATTTTTTTTGTTGGGGGATTGGATTTTACAGTTAATCTAAAATACACTAACATAGGGTAACATATTTGCCCAGTAGCCCTCTTTTGACGCACAGGATAAGCGCTTATGTTTTTATCCAGGCTAGCCAAAATACTGCTATGAAAGTGGATCATGGGCTCATTTAAGTGACATGAAATAAATTGCATTGAGGTTTATGCCTTGAATGCGGGCATGTAAGTAGTCCATGCCCATATTGTTTCAGATGCAATTTCTGACAAACATGGTTATTACTACAGGCGTCTCACAAGGAAGATGATGGTTTGGATTAAGTACCACAGTGTAGTACAAACCTCATAATAAGGGACCACAAAGGAGAAAGGGCTCTCAATGG
This sequence comes from Neoceratodus forsteri, assembly GCA_016271365.2. NCBI lineage: Eukaryota > Metazoa > Chordata > Ceratodontiformes > Ceratodontidae > Neoceratodus > Neoceratodus forsteri. The sequence continues at coordinate 927,033,645 of CM028135.1, read as the reverse complement.
GTAGTCTAGACTCATTAAGTGTGAAAGGTATTTCAGTTTGCACCCTTGCTCGGAAGACTCCCATGGTCAATTCTTCTACTATGTGTTTAGGTGAGCAGGCTCAGTGGAAGTCTGTACTGATCCCACTCACAGTTGACTCCAAAAAAGAATCCTCTCCTACAAACCACGAGTAAGTGTTAAAGCACTGCCTGTCTAGTCTACTTCTCTGCAAGGACCCCCCCCCCACCCCCATGGAGGCACAGAAGCCCCTACTACGGTTCCCTTTGAAATATCCCCCTCCCCGGATGAGAGTTGAAGGCGTATGGTACCAGTGAAAAACACAGAAGTCAAAAGCTGAAAACCAGAGTTTTGAGAAAAGATTCCCTATTAACTGAAAACAGATTTGATGTCCTTCTAAAAGGCAGACAGAGATTAGAAGGGGAAGAAGAAGACTCTGATTTCCTCGTTGGTATCCTCTCAACAAAATCCATTCCAGGGCTAGCCATTAATGGTATTCCATCCTGTTTTGCACGATGGTCTTCAAGGCAGAATTTTGCAGCTGAAGGGAGAAACTTGTCATACCAGGGAAAGGGCATCTTGGTTTAATCAGAGGGGGTAAGCATTTGGAACTTAACAGTTGAGGTGGTGGGTAGTGGCAGTATGGAAATCTTCAGAAGAAGGTTAGATGAATATTGTGATAGGAAAAAGATTGTGGGTTACTCCTTTTAATTGGCGAGCTGCTACAGGCAGTGCCTGCTTGGCTCAAACGTACCTATGAATGCCATTTTTATCATGCTAGTATTACGGCTGAAAAACAGTTTCTCCATCTCACCACTCTGCAGTTTAATCTAAAATCCAGGTGTTTTTAGTAGACTGAGTACTAAATATCGAGACTGAATACTGAATTTGCAGTTTAGGTATTTTGCTTCACATATTTTCTTAAGTAGTGTTCCTGTTTCCTCAGATATATGGAGGTTTCCATCTCTGAGATCTGTTTGGAAGAAATGAGTAGCAGAACTAGTTCTTGAAAAAAGGGAGACAGAAAATGATGTACAGTACTGTACATTTTTTCTTGTCCACTATACCTAATGCATTTTGGGATTTCTATTTTTCTAGTGACGTGGATATGATCTATCCACACTTGTTGGCAGTTGCATTTCCCTTTAAGTCTCCACTGGAACGGCTTCAGGCTGGCTTCTTGTACCCACCCGGGTAGTAACTCCCTCGGCTCCACCCCGTGACGCCAGATCTTCCTTTCCGATGGAAGAAGCCTTATCACTTTTGCGCTGAGTAGGCTCTTTGCTGTTACATCTTCAGATTTCCTTCCAAATTAAATAAAAACTTTGTCTTAAGACTCGTTCTTCTTGACTGTGATGGAGGACGACAAGTCCGCTCTGGGGTTCTGACGATGCCTCTGCAGACGAAAGATGTCCCAAGTGGATCCGCACACTGCGTGCGTGTTCTATCGGGGCCACAAGCACGATCCCCAGGCCTGCAACGTCTGTCGAACTTTACATCCTTCCAATCTAGAGGACGTCGCACTCACTTGATTTTAGGCTGTCCGAGTAAACTGAACCCACTGGTCAAGTAAAAGAATGCCCTCCAGGTGGTCTCCGTCACTGCGGGTCCACTGAACAGTTTTTAAAAAAAAAAAAAGCCATCAGACAGCGTAGAGAAACAGACTGTGATAGGGACGAATACAGGACCAAACTGAAAGAGGCCAGGAAGGCAATTAAAATAGCCAAAGCACAAATTGAAGAAAAAATTGCAGCAGAAATTAAAGCGACAACCTTCTATAGGTATATCGGGGGATAGTCTGACTAAGAAACAAGGACAGACAGCAGGTGGAGGATGATGTACAGAAAGCAGAAGTATTAAATGAATACTTTGGCTACGTTTTTGCAAGAGAACAGAATGGTAATGGTCCAACAGTAGCTACAGGTCTGCACACCCTGGAAGCAGACACAAGCCCCTTTACAAGACAGAGGGTCCTAGAAAAATTAAATAAATTGAAGACAGACAAAGCTATGGGACCAGATGGAATTAATCCTCCGGTATTGAAAGAGCTTAGGGAGGAACTTGCTGCTCCATTGGCAGAACTGTTGGAGAACGGACAGGTACCAGAGGATTGGAAAAGGCCACTGTGGTACCCTTACACAAGAGCGGAAGCAGAGGAGGTAGAGAACTACTGCCCTGTTAGCCTCACCTTAATTGTGGGGAAAATTATGGAATCGTTACTAAAGGAAAGGATAGTGGCATACCTTGAAACCAGTGGGAGTCTAGACCCTAAGCAGCATGGCTTCACAACTGGCAGGTCATGCCAGACAAACATGATAGAATTCTTTGGGTGACAAAAGAAGTAGACCAAGGTGGGTCTGTGTGTGTGTGTATGAGTTTAGTAAGTCCTTTGATTCTGTCCCCCACAGAGGCTTGTTAACAAACTAGGAAATGCAGCTGTGGGAGAGAATTTTTAATTGGGTGAGAAACTGGTTTCAGGGGAAGACCCAGAATGTTGTAGTGAACTGCACCCTGTCGAGAGGGGGGATGGTGACCAGGGTTCGGTGCTTGGACCAATCCTCTTCAACATATTCATCAGTGACATCACAGATGGATTGGAGGATAAAGTATGCCTGTTTGCAGATGACACCAAGCTCTGCAACAGGGTGGACACACAGGAAGGGGCCATAGTGCTGGAATCTGACCTAGCAAAACTGGAAGAATGGTCCAGAACTTGGTAGTTGAAGTTCAGCGCCAAGAAGTATAAGGTCATGCACCTAGGGAAAAGAAACCCAGGAAAAAACTATCATCTAGGGAGCAGGCAATTAGCCATGACAAACCTAGAACAGGACCTAGGGGTCGTGGTGTCCAACGACTTAAAGGTAGGGAGACCATGTGAAAATGCGGCACAGAAAGCCAATAATATCCTCTGTTACATTGGAAGAGGGATCACAAGCAGAAAGCATGAAGTGATAATCCCACTTAACAGATCCTTTGTTAGGCCACACCTGGAACACAGTGTCCAGTTCTGGAGACCTCAAGTTTGCTTCTAAATTCTGGTTTGGGACTTTTCACCTCTGACCTCACCACCTTACTCTCTGCTCCACCTCCCTCTTCCCGCCCTTTCAGATTGCTGACGCACACGCTAGCTATTCCTTGTAACTGTACCGCCATAAGACAGGAAGCTTTCTCCTACCACTTCCCAAAGCTTTGGAACTCACTGCCACCTCCTATCAGACTTTCCTCTTTCCCACCTTCAATTTCCTTAGCCCTTCACAATTTCTGTCCCCCTAACTGCATTTGTTCTTAGCCCCCCTTCAGCATTCCCCACCCTGGCACATTATCATTTAGCCCCGCTTTACTTATGCTCTCCTAACTGTACTTGTTGTTAGCCCCCCTTCACAACCCTCCCAACCCTTGCGCACTATTCCCTACTCCTCTATCCCTGACTTACCGCCTGTCTCCTAACTGAACCCTTTTCTGATTACTTCCTCATATAGTACCTCCTATTATACCCCCCTCCCACCCCACCACAATCTACTGTGCCATTTCGACACACTACTACCATCCACAACCTACTTGTGCTATTTCAACACTCTAGTGCTGTCCTTCTCCCCTACTACCCCCTCTACTGATGCGCTCCCCATTTTCCACTCCTAGTTTACCCCTATTTTCTCCAGCCTCCCTATTCCTTATCAGTCTTCTCTCTTCCGGTCACCCACCACACTCCACTTCTCCTCCCTGCCCCCCTTCTTTTCTGCCTGGTCCTGTCCCCCTTGCAGGGTTCTTTGTCATCCTGAAGGGCTATAGGTCTTGGCTCCCTCTCTTCTACCCCCTCTTCTTTTTCCCCCACTTACTAATCCTGACCCCCTTGCAGGGTTCTCTGCATATTGAAGGGGTATAGATTGGCTCTCTTTTTCCCCTCTCCCTTCTCCCCACTTTCAAATCCATTGCCCACGCACCTCCCTTCTTCCTTATCCCCTTCCTCCTCTCCTGTTCCACTGCCCCCCTCTCTTCTCTACCACACTACTCTGTTTCTCTCCCCCCTCCCTTTCTGCCTGGTCCTGATCCCCTTTGCAGGGTTCTCAACAACCTGAATGGGTATAGATCTTGGCTGTCCATCCCCACCCTCTACCCCTCGCCCACCCACTTCCCCACTTGTCTTATAACTGCCCTCCCTTGGGTATACAATAACACTTTGAATCTTGTGCTCAGCCTACCACTTCCAGCACTTCAAATGTGTTATCCATCCTCTAACCTTTACCCTACTGGATCACCTGCTCTTGGGTTGTTGCAATGTATGCTATATCTGAATATGGTTTTGTTTACCCTGGCCGGTTGGTCTGGGTTATTTCTGCTCTGTAATTGTACTACACTGTTTTGTTTTAGTAATTGTACTTGAATTGCTGTGTGTTTGCTTGTTCTCCCAACTCTTGCGCCCCCCCCCCGACGCTTCTGGAAACGAGCTGTTTACAGGTCGTGTTGTCTTTCCTGGTGAAACATTTTTCCAAATAAAAAAGGTTCTAGGGACATGGATATGATGATCAATCCACACTGTCTGGCAGGTACCTTGCTGCTTTAAGATGTGCCGGACAGTCTTCAAGCTGGCTCCTCCCACCCACCTGGGTAGTAAAACCCTCTGCTCCGCCCCATGACGCCAGATCTTCCTTACCGCTTGGAAGCTGTGGTTCCCTCCTTGGCGCTCTTGCGTCTCTAGGCCTGGATCCTAAACCCTCGGTATTACCAAGAATCGTGCTTAATTTCACGGGACTTAAGTCTTCTCCTTCCCTTGCGGCTGTCATGGATTCTAAATCTACTCCCGGCTTCCGTCTGTGCCCTTGCGGGCAGAAAATGTCTCGGACTGACCCGCACACCACGTGCGTCTACTGCCTTGGGCTTGGCCATGATTCGCAGGCCTGTGATCTCTGCAAGTCCTTCTTGGCTTCAGTTCTTGAAGACCGCGCTGCCCGAATCAAACTGGGGCACCCTGAAAAATGGTTTCTGCCGTTGAAGTCGAAGGAGGCGCGTTGGGTGGTGTCTGTGACTGTGGACTTCGCGGAGCAGCTGGAGCAGTTAATAACCCTCAAGGAGGAGGTGGCCCAGGCCGCGTCTTTTTCTTCCTTGGCGTCAGCGTTTATCCCGCTCTCCTTGGGCTCTTCCTATACTGCTTCCTTTTGGGAGCTTTGTCAGTCCCTCTCCACTAAGGGAGAGGGGCCCTCAGGGACTCACTTCAGTCGGTCAAAGAATATGGAACCGAAAGGTAAGTCCCACCATGGATGTTGGTGGGAGTTATCGACCTCGGTCGAGGTGATGGCTAAGGCCGCTAGCTTTTCGGTGTCCCCCTCAGGTCAGCCGGCCAAGACACCTGTCGATGTGGTCTAGATTTTTCTCGACCTGTTGGACGGCTGTCGACTGGAGAGGCCGGCAACCCCCTTTCTCAGGTACCCCCGGTGGTTACCGGGGACTTGCCTCTGCCTCCCGAGTCCAAGTCCCCAGTCAAGGACCCTGAGCCAAGGCATGAGCGGGTTTCCCAACCCCCTGTTCGACCCACTGTTGGTGACCTCGACTGTCTCGGCCTTCCTCCGTGTCAGGTAGGTCCCACCGATGTCGGCGGTCTCTGTCCCAACATCACAGAAAGCGGCACTGTCGCTCTTCCTCATCATCCTCTTTGGAGGATAGGCTCTGGCGCAAGTTGTGCCGGCGCTGTGAGGATATGATGTGGCAGCAGCTCTTATTGGCCGGCAACAAGCCGACTCCATCGCCTTCCCCGGCAATTAAGTGTCTGTCGCCCGAACAACCAAAGCAGCCTCTCGCCCTTGGCTCCTTGGTCGAGGAGCCGACTTCGGCAATGATTGCTCGGCCGAAACAGTCTGCTCCACCCATTGTGGTGGAGCCACCACTCCTGCAGCCGAAGACTGGGGCCCCGACCAAGGATTCTCGGTCGGGCCAGGACATCTCCCAAAGGTTGTCGGTCTCCCGATCGGCCTCTGCGAGTGGAGGGTGGCTGAGGCGCTCGGCAGCTGTTCGTGGACTCCTCCCTTTGTTCCAGGCCCCTCGACTTGGAATCCTGTGGGGGTGTCTGTCGGTGGACGAGAGCCCATTCTCGTTCCTTGGTATTCTTTGGCTCATCTGTCTTCTGGGATGCAGCTCGAACCTGTGGAAAAACGGGCCAGATATCCCCTCACGGAGATTTTGGACCAAGGGATTCCCTGACGGAGGCCTTCCCTGTGGCCGAGGCCATTGTTGGTCCGGCCTTGGAGTTGTGGCAGCGGCCTGACTCCTGTCCTGCACCTTCAGCCAGGATGGCTCGCGAGTACGCAGTCCCGATCGGTTCCCTCTCTTGTTTTTCAGAGCACCCCTCGGCTGAAGGGCTGGTAACCGATATTTTTTTCCGGCACTCCGGAAACATCAGGGACGTAGAGAAGCCACCTGACAAGGAGTCCAAAAAGCAGGACTACTTCGGGCGCAAAGTTTATGCTGCCTCCTCCCTAGGCCTTCGACAGGCTAGCTTGGCTCTACTGATGGCACACTTTTCACATGTCCTTTTAGGCTCCCTGGATGAGGTGATTCCTCATTTCCCATCTGACCTCCAAACGACAGTCAAACAGGTGCAGGATCAGGGAAGGGCAGTGGCCAAGCAGAAGCTCCAGAATGCTTTAGACATTGGAGACTCTTGTGCCCGGTCAGTAGTGGCTGCAGTAGCCATGCACCGCAGAGCTTGGCTGCAGATCTCTACCTTCATGACAGATACCCAGCACAAGCTGGCAGACGTCCCCTTCTTGGGCACTGACTTGTTCGGGCCCGGGGTGGAGGGCCATCTCCAGAGGATCGAGAAGTCCAATGCCGCCTTGGACTTGGTCACGTCTGCCCAGAAGGATAAAGGCCACCAGCGATAGTGTAAACCCTTTCACCCTTCTGCCCCTGCGGCACGTCCGGCCCAGCAGCACCAACAGCAGGGCCAGCAGGCTCACTCTTGGCGCCCCAAGACCAAGCCTGCTGCTTCTTCAACAGGAAGCCTCCAGGAAAAGGTCCAGGCAGCTCCTCGGCTGGCCCTTCCACCAAACCTGCCCAGTGACGGGTTGAGGGGTGCCGCCCCAACCTCATCACTCCTCCCCTGGGTCCCTGTGGGAGGACGGCTCAGCCACTTCCTTTTCGCCTGGTCCGCTATCACCATGGACCGTTGGGTGTTGGAAGTGGTCGGCAGGGGTCTGCCTCTGGAATTCGAGTGGACCCCTGCCCGTTGAGTCGTCACCCCTCGGGGGGGGGGGGGTTACTGGTTCCGCGCTTCTCTGTTGGCTTGTCGAGCCGACATAGCTCTGCTCCTCCAAAAGGAGGTGATCAGCAAGGTGACTGATTATCCTCCAAGCCCAGGGTTTGTGTCCAGGTACTTCCTGGTCCCAAAACGGAAGCAGGTCCGGTGCCCCATTCTCTATCTGCATGACCTGAACAAGTTCCTAAGGCCACGCACCTTCAGGATGGTCACTCTGGCTCAGATCATACCATCTTTGGAACTAGGCATGTGGTTTTGTTCTCTGTATCTTCAGGACGCATTCTTTCACATCCCAGTCCGTCCGTCACATTGGCGATTCCTCTGCTTCAGAGCGGAGGGATCCCTCTACGAGTTCCGGGCCATGCCCTTCGGCCTTTCTCCAGCGCCCAGGGCCTTCACCAAATGCATGGCAGTGGTGACAGCATTTTTCCGGCACAGAGGGGTCTGGGTGTATCCTTACTGGGATGAGTGGCTGGTAGCAGCCCCCTCCAGGTTGGAGGTGGAGTGGTCCAGAGATCTGGTCCTCCTGGTCTGCTCTCAAATTGGTCTCCTGATCAGCGAGGCCAGATCGGAACTCATGCCATTGCAGGTGATTCAGTTCATCTGGGCAGAGCTCGACTCTCTTCAAGCCAGAGTCTGGCTCCCTGCGGACAGGGCCGAGGTCCTTTTCTCCTTTGCCCAATCATTTCAGGTTGGGCAGTTGTGCCCTGCCTGGGACTTCCCATGTCTTCTGGGTCTCGTGGCGGCTTGCACCAGCGTGTTCCATTGGATCCTCTGGCATGTGCATCCCTTGCAATAGGGGCTGGCCCGCCAGTGGTCTCAGCACTCCGGTCCTTTGGACCAGCCACTAACCATGACCCAGAAGATGTGGGACGGCCTGCAGTGGTGGCTTGTCCCTGCTCATCTGCAGGAAGGTATCCTGTTTGTCCACCCCGAGCAGATGGTCATCCGTATGACTGACACCTCTTTGATGGGTTGGGGTGCCCATCTGGGGGAGCTCCGACCTATGGTCCCCTCAGGAGTCCTGATGCCACATCCATCTGCTGGAGCTTCGATCGGTACGGCTAGATCTCACCGCCTTCGCTCCGTTTGTACGGGGTCAAGTGGTGCAGGTCCAGACGGACAACACCACGACCGTGTACTATCTCACCTGTCAAGGCAGGATACACTCCTTGCCTCTGTGCAAGGAAGCTGTCCACATTTGGTGTCTCGTGATCAGCCTGGAGGGGAATCTCCTAGCCATCCATATGGCAGCAGCCTCGAACAGTCTGGCTGATGCCTTCAGCCGGATAGGCGCTGCATCTCACGAGTGGTCTCTCCTGCCGGAGGCAGTTCAAGACCTGTTCTCCCATTGGGGCACCCCTCAGGTGGACCCGTTTGCCTCCAAGGAGAACGCAAAGCTGTGGCTGTTCCATGCATGCCCCCCCTCAGCAGGGCTTGCTGCAGGGGGATGCCTTCTTGAGGCTGTGGACCCTGGGCCTCTTCTACACCTTCCCTCCATTTCCCTTGATCCACAAGGTGCTTCTCAGGGCGAAGAGGGACAAGGCACAGGTGATTCTGGTAGCCCCAGACTGGTCTTGTCAGTTCTGGTACCCAGATCTCCTCAGCCTTGGCTCCAGGCTCCCTAGGCAGTTTTCAGCCCGCCTGGACCTGATCTCAGTCTACAAGGGGAAGGTGCTCCATCCGTACCTTCAATCCCTGCACTTGACGGCCTGGTTCCTGAGTGGCTAGAGTTCCAGGCCTTGGGTCTTTCCAACGAGGTCCTCAGCGTTGTTGAGGCGTCCCGTAAGGAGTCGACCAGAAAATGTTATGCTTTTTATGGAAGAGATTCTCCATTTGGTGTCAGGGCAAGGGGTTAGACCCTTCTTCCTGTCCGTTGGCTAGCATTTTGGACTACTTGTGGTCCCTTTCTCAGCTAGGGCTTCAGTCGATGACCCTTAAGGTGCACCTGGCAGCCATCTCTACTTACCGGGCGCGAGCTGGGAAGCAGTCGGTGGTACAGGAGAAGGTGGTCTGGTGATTTTTCCAAAGGTTTCGATCAGATATCCCCTCCAGTGCGAGAACCTCTGCCTCCGTGGGATCTACTGCTGTTATTGGCCAAGCTCATGGGCAGGCCATTCGAACCGATGCACAGATAAGATATCTCCCACATGTCATGAAAGACCGCCTTCTTGGACAGCCAGAAGGATGGTAGAGCTCCAGTGCTTTCAATAGTTTCTCCTTATCTGGTCTTCCACAGGGACAAGGTTGTCCTTTGTCCCCATCCGAAATTCCTTCCGAAGGTGGTGTCAGTTTCACCTGAATCAGATGTTGACTCTGCCAGTGTTCTACCCCAGTCACACCTCGGAGGCCGAATATAGGCTCTATACTGTGGACCCTAGAAGAGCGCTTGCATATTATGAGGAGCTGATGGCTGAAGTTCGGGAAAAGGTCTGGCAGCTGTTTGTCACCTACGCTGAAGTCGCACCTGGCAGACCTGCAGCCAAGTGGACGATAAGCAGGTGAGTCACCTCCTGCATAGATCTCTGCTATAGGTTGGTGGGCATGGAGCCACCCAAAGGGATGAGCTCATTCAACCCGCCATTCCGCTGCTTCGATTGCTGCTTCTAGGGACGTCCCTATCCAGGAAATCTGCAGGGCTGCTACCTGGAAGTCAGCACACACCTTTATTTCCCATTACCACATTGAGCTTGAGTCATGCCGGGATGCTGGTTTTGGGACCTTGGTTCTCCAGTCCTTATTCCCCAAGTAAGTAAAGGGGCTGTGCGCCTTGCCTCCCTCCTCCCGGAGAACTGCTAGGAGTCTGCCAGACAGTGTGGATTGAACAGCATATCCACGTCCCTAGAAACACAGCTTACTCACCTGTAACAGGAGTTCTAGGAGTGGTATATGTTGTTAATCCACATGACCCACCCGACCTCCCCATCTTCGATGCGTAACCTGGCTTCCAGCGGGCTAGATCTGGTGTCATGGGGTGGAGCCAAGGGTTTTACCACCCGGGTGGGTGGGAGGAGCCAACTTGAAGACTTTACAGCACATCTTAAAACGGCAAGGTACGTGCTAGACAGTGTGGATGAACAACATATACCACTACTAGAACTCCTGTTACAGGTGAGTAACCTGTACAGATAAACCATCTGGAAACTGTGCAAAGGGCTGAAAGATGGTTCAGGAGATCCACCACAAACCCTGCAAGACAACACTTAAAGAATTAAACATGTACTCCCTGGAATAGAGGAGACATGATAGAAATCTTTAAATACCTAAAAGGTACCAACTCTGCACAGAATCGGAACCTCTTCCAAGAAAATGAAGTCGCGTACTAGAGGTCACAACAGATGTCTAACGGGAGGAAGATTTCAGAGCAACATTAGGAAGTTTTTCTTCAGCGAAAGAGTGGTAGAGCCATGGAACAGGCTGCTGCAGGAGGTTGTGGATACCAAGACAGTTGAGGAATTAAAAATATCTTGGGACAGAAATAGTGGAATATTGAAATAAGGGAATATACTTTTGGAGGGGGGGGGGGAGTAGGTCAAATAACAGGCAGATTAGATGGATCATGCAGTCCCCATCTGCCATCATGTACTTATTTTATTATGTTCTTTGCGTCTTTTGTGGAGGAGGAGGTGAAAGTGGCCCAGGCCGTGGCTCCGTCCTCCTTGACTTCTGCCCTTTTGCCACGCTCCTTGGGGTGCCTCTTTTTTCAAGGGCATTTAAGGACTTGTGCCAGACTCTCCCAACTCATGTCCAGGGCCCTTTGTTGGCACACAATTCCAAGTCTAAAAAGAGTCCAGAAAACGGTCTCTCTGTTGATCGGGATCGCTCTTGCTTTGGGCTTCTGATTCCTGTGCTTCTCCAGATCTGACTTGAGTCGAATCTTTGGCCCAGGCTACCAGCTCCACGGTAACCCGTCTGGCCAGTTGGCCGAGACACTGGTTGATCTTCCGGCTGAGATCTTTCTGAAGCCGATCGACCAGTTCTTGACTGAGGAGGCTGACATTTCTTGTCCAGTACTCCGATACTGATTCAGACCTAGGGAGGGACGGATCAGCCCACTGATCCTCCGCCTCTTATTGACCAGGAACCGGAGGTGCCCTGACCTTTGCTGACGCCCTCAGAGGCCTGCTACCCGTTCCCCAGTGGTCGACGTCGAAGTTCTGGTCTTATTCTCGGGGTTGAGGAACTCGTGCCAATGTTAACTTTCACGCTCTAGATGCCCGGGAATGCAGCACCGCCACTATTTTTCATCCTCATCCTCTGGTGAAGAGAGGCTTTGGCGCAAGTTGCGACAATGCTACGAGAATCTCTTGTGGCAAGAGCTGCTGTTTGCCGGTATGAAGCCTGTGCTGGCTTCTAACCCAGTCGACACAGTCTCCGCATCAGGAGCCGACCAGATTGGTCCTGGCTCAGCCTGCCCCAGTGTCTCTGCTGATTCCGGTGGAGCCACCACCTAAACAGCCGAAATTGGCACTCCGACCAAGGAGTCTTGGCCGGCTTTGGGTCTTCCCCATCGGCTCTTGGTCACTGTCACCCCTGACCATCCGCAGAAGGTCAGCAGGGATTCATGCGATCGACCCCTCTTCTACGACTTCTTGGATTCGGAGGGTTCCTCCTTACACTCCCGTCTGGACACAGAGTCGACTGGGGGGTCTCGTGTCGAAGGAAGGTCCCACTTCCTATATGGGCCTTCTCCACCTGATCTCGGAATCTACAGGTCTTATGAAGGAGCTCGTTCAGAAGAGGGTTCAGTACCCTCTCGCTGAGATCTTAGTCCGGGGTGACCCCTGTGAAAGCCTTCCCAGTCAGGCATTCCATTCTGGGCCATGCCTTGGAGCTTTGGCAGTGACCCGCTTCCTGCCCAGTGCCTTCGGCTTGGATGACTGGCAAGTATGCTGTCCCTACCGGTTCCCTTTTGGGATTTACAGAACATCCCTTGGTGGAGGGTTTGGTGGCCGATTCTGTGTTCAGGTGCTCCAGCAATGTGAGGGATGTTGACAGACCGCCTGATAAGGAGTCCAAGAAATTGGACCATTCGGGGAAAAAGGTCTATGCTGCTTCTTCGCTTGGCCTTCGCCAGGTGAACTCAGCTCTCCTGATGGACCACTTCTCCATGCTTTGCAGGGCTCCCTCGTCTTCTGGCAGACCTCCAGACCACAATCAAACAGGTCAGAGATCAGGGTCGGGCTGTGACTAAGCAGCAGTTCTAGATAGCGATGGACATTGAGGATTCCTGTGCCTGCTCCATGGCAGCCGCAGTGGCCATGTGTCGCAGGGCTTGTCTGCAGATCTCGAATTTCACGGCAGATACCCAGCAGAAGCTGCTGGATGTCCCTTTCCTGGCACTGACCTGTTCAGGCCCGGGGTCAAGGACCACCTCACCAGCATCGAGAAGTACAATGCTACCTTGGACTCTGTGACATCCGCCCAGAGGGACCCCAAGGGCTGCAAACAGAAGAAGCCCTTTTGGTCCACCTCTGCTCCTGCGACCAAACCAGCAAGCCCCAAGTTAGGCAGTAGGCAGAGGCCTGGCAACCTGAGTCGAAGTCAGTGGCCTTGGTCATCTGCAAGCCAGGAGGATCTGGGCCCTTCTCCACCTCAAAGCCTACCCAGTGACTGGATGAGAGGTGTCTTCCTCATGCCTGTCACGCCACCCCTGGGCCCTCCTGTGGCAGTCCAGCTCTGCCACATCCTTTCCGGGTGGGCCACTGTCACCACAAACAGCTGGGTTGTCAAAGTGGTCAGTCAAATTCTGCCTCTGGAATTCGAGCAGTAACCCCGCCCCTTGCTGAGCCCATGCCTCATGATAGGACATGGTGTCTGCAGACATTCTGTCGGCCCTGTGGAATGACATTGCTCAGCTCCTCCGCAGTGAGGTTGTGGTTCCAGTCGTGGATCCTCGAACATTCAGGGGTTGTCTACAGATACTTCCTGGTGCCAAAATGGACAGGGGGCTGGCACCCCTTTCTAGTTCTGCATGATCTTAAGTTCTTCAAGTCGCGCACATTAAGGATGGTCACTCTGTCTGGGATCCATACCATCTTTAGAGCAAAACATGTGGTTCTGCTCCCTGGATCTTCAGGATGCATTGTTTTGTGTCCCAATCAGTCCATCGCACAGACAGTTCCTTTGCTTCCGAGCAGAGGGAACCCTCTGCATTGCTGGCCATACCATTCGTCCTGTCCTCTGCCCCCAGGGTCTTTACCAAGTGCATTGCAGTGGTGGCAGCTTACTTGTGGCATCTGGTCTGGGCTTACCCGTATCTGGAAGACTGGCTCATCGCGGGTCCTTCCAGGCAGGAGGTGGAGCGGTCCAGGGACCTGGCCCTCTAGACATGTCTCTCTTGGCCTCCTGGTCAACGAGGCCAAGTCAGACTTGTGCCTCGCAGGTGATCAGGTTCATCATGGCAGAGCCTGACTCTTGCAGAGTTAGGGATTGACTCCTTGCGGACAGGGTGGCGGCGCTCTCCTCCTTTTCCCAATCATTTGTGGTTGGGGAAACTGCGCTCTGCCCGGGTCTTCCAGTGCTTGCTGGGTTACATGGTGGTCTGCACCAGCGTGGTCTGATGGGCCCCCTGGAGAATACGCTGTCTCTAGTGGGAGCTGGCCAGGAAATGGTCTCAATGCATGGGTGACCTCAACCAGCTGGTCACTGTGACCCAGTGGATATGGGACACTATCCAACGATGGCTAGTCCCGGAACATCTGCAGTAAGAGATCTCATTTTGTCCACCCAGAGCCGACGGTTCTCCTGACGACAGACTCCTCTCTTATGGGCAGGGATGCTGTCCTGGGGGAATGGTGTCCACAGGCTCTGGACCCCCGAGGAGTCACAATGCCACATCAGCCTGCTGGAGCTCTGAGCTGTTCAGCTGGCGCTGACTGTCTTTGTGCCTCATATTCGGGGTCAGATTGTCCAGGTCCAGACGGACGACACCACACCCATGTATTACCTCAACAAGCAGGGCAGGATGCATTCCCTGCCTCTGTGCAAGGAAGCTCTCCACGGGTGGACCCCTGTGTGCAGCCTGGAGGCCGATCTCCTGGCCATCTGTGTGGCCGTTGTCTCCAACTAGCTGGCGGACGCAGTCAGCTGGGTGGGCTAGGCGTCTTAACGAGTGGACCTGGACTGGCCATACCAGTTTTGGTACCTCGATCTCCTATGGCTCAGCAGCAGGCTCCCGAGGTGTTTTCCTTACCCCCGGAACTGCTCACCATCAGTCGGGAAGGTTTCCATCTGGACCTTCAATCCCTGTACCTGACAGCCTGGTTCCTGAGAGGCTACAGTTCCAGGTTTTAGGTCTGTGTGGAGATGTTCTCACTGTCATTGAGGCATCTTGGAAGGAGTCAACTAGGAAATGCTTTGTCTTCAGATAGAAGGGGTTCTTAATTTGGTGTCCGGGCAAGGAGCTGGAACCTCTGTCCTCTCCAGTGGCTAGCATCCTCGACTATCTGTGGTCCCTCTTTACCGATCCTTTGGTTGACAACCCCCAAGGTTCAACTGGCACTCTTCTCTGCTTACCGAGCATTTGCTGGTCAACAGTCGGTGGCGCAGGAGAAAGTGGTCTGGTGTTTCTTTAAAGGCCTTTACCACATTTCCCTTCCGGTGTGTGAACCACCGCCGCCTTGGGACTTGTTACTGGTGGTGGCGAAGCTTATGGGCAAGCCATTCGAACCAGTGCACATGTGAGATGTCTCGCCTGTTGTGGAAGACCGCCTTCCTAGCGATCACATGATCAATGAGCTCCAGGTGCTTTCGATGGAGTCTCCTTACCTGGTCTTCCACAGAGACAAGATTGTGCTTTTCCCCAACCTGAAGTTCCTGCCGAAGGTTTTGTCCGATTTTCACCTTAACCATGTGATTAATCTCCCGGTGTACTTCAACCACACCTTGGAGGACGAACACAGGCTCCACACTTTGGACCATGCGGCAGGAGCTTATCTGTTACAAGGAGCACCACACGGCTGGAGTTTGGGGAGAGATTCGCTAGCTGTTTGTCACCTATGCTGCATCCACACCTGGCATACCAGCAGCAAAGTGGACTATTGGCAGGTGGATTATTTTCTGCAGCAATCTCTTATAGGTTGGTGGGTTGCGATCCTCCCGTAGGGCTTGCGGCTCATTCCACCCACCATATCGCTGCCTCGTTGGCTGCTTCCAGGGACATTCCTATCCAGGAAATCCACAGGGCTGCTATCTGGAGGTCAGCAGACCACCTTATTACCACAGTGACCTTGAGTCATGCCAGGATGCTGGTTTTTGGGACCTCAGTTCTCCAATCTCCATTTACCAAGTAGGGGGTATGCGCCTTGCTCTCTCCTCCCGGAGAACTACTAGGAGTCTGCCAAGAAGTGTGGCTAGAACATCATATCCACGTCCCTAGAAAAACAACTTATTCACCTTTAATAGTTCTAGGAGTGGTATATAGTGATCATCCACCCAGATCTACCCGACCTGCCCTGGAGTGGTGCAAGATCTGGTGTCATGGGGTGGAGCCGAGGGAGTTGCCACTTGGGTGGGTTGGTGGAGCCAGCTTGATGACGTTCCAGTAGAGTCTTAAAGGGAAAGGCAACTGTCAACAAATGTGGATGAACATCATATACCACTACTAGAACTACTGTTGTAGGTGAGTAACCTGTTTATATTAGTAGAACATGTATAGCATGTAGGACAAGAAGCATCATACGGTGATTTCTATTCTTCAGTCCTCCTCCAGTATTGCGTGATCTTACTTCGAGTGGGAGCTCTTGCAGCAGGCTATTACCATTAGGACTAATGCCACAGGCCGTAGGACCCGCCGGAAAATTCTTAGCTAGCAGTACCCAGCAGGGCCTGCCCCCCAAGTTGGCTTCGCCCCATCTGTCATGCCATAAAAGGGGGCAGTCCCCAGCTCCACCTCAGTTCTTTTCCCACCACAGAACCACTCTCAACTGGAAAGTCTTAGTGCATTTTTTTTCAGCAGTTCAAGTGAAATTAGTGAAAGTTTGTTTTTCGAAGTTTTTCTTATCCTCTTCCTTGGATTCTCCTGTTTCTTTGACTGCCGTCACGTGTCTTCTGTTGTCTGTCTCGTCCTCTGCCCCAAAGAAGACCCAAGTGTGCCTGTGGCCATCAGATTCCTTCGAAGGATGGCCACGAAGCCTGCTTCTTGTGCCTGGGCCCACACCATGACCTTCAAGCCTGCAGAATCTGCAAGGGCTTTACCAGCAGGACTAGGATCCGATGCCTAAAGGCCCTAAAAGCCCACCTTTTGGAGAAGCATGTGAGTCATGCAGCACTTTCCCAGGGAAAAGACCAAGCATTTGGACAAATCCCATCATAAGTCCCATGAGAAGGACTATAGCTGGTCCCAGTCACGTTCTCTCCACAGGAAGGCTTCGTCTTCTGGCTCAGGCAGTTCCGACTGTTCGCGCCACTCCAAGCATGAGGAAAAGGCGAAGTCTGCTGCTCCTGCCAAGACACTGACATGGGCCCCGGTGGGGACTGCTTGTGTTAAAGCTCTGGCCAAGGTGAAGGCCACGCCGCTGTGTCTCTGTGGCCTCTGCGGATGCTGCTAAGGCCTCTACATCAGCGCATGTCTCTGCCCTGCCGAAGAAGTCCTCTGTCACAGCTTAACCTGAATCGGTAAGTCACTGAACAAGGATCAGAACCCTCTGGCTAAAACCCCTACGGGGTTGCGCCCTTCCAAGTTGGTGAAACCAGAGCCGGCCTCAGCCAAGACACCAGCCATGGTTCTGGCCATGGAATCCAAGGCCGATATACCTCAAGAGGAGCCTGCACAGGTCACGGTACTGTCGCTGGCTCTGAGGTCTTCCACTCCGGAGGGCACTTCCTTATTCTTCCAAGGCCCTTCTGGACCTTCTGGCTTCAGAGTCCCCTGAAGGGGATGGTTACTTCGGTGTTTAACAAAGAAGAGCTTCAAGAGCTCTCTTGTTTATGGCGGAGCCAGGTCAGGAAAGACAAGGCTCCCCTGAAGCCGGATCAGACACCAGTCCCTGACAGGCCGGACATCCAAGACACTGGGGATCTTCCTGTAAGGTCACCTACTAAACCCCCAGATGAGCAGCGCAAGACTTCCTGATCCTGCTCATCCTCAGTGGTTAGACCCTGGTCCCAGTCCAAGGTCCGTTGACTGCACCGCTCACGGTCTTCCAGCCTTCACTGGTCCCAGCCCAAGAGCAAGTCCTGCAGCAGTCACAGGTCTCTTACTAGGCGCAGATGCGCTCCTAGCCATCGTCACTCTCCAGACAGGTGCTGGTCTCTGCCACGTCGGTTCCCGAGCCGGCATCAGTCCAGTGACCGAAGTCGGTCGAATAGTGATCGACGTTCCAGGGAGGGAAGTCCTTACAGACATGGTTCGGCCTCCCCTCATCCTGTAGGAGCCGGTCTTCATCATCCTCTTTGTCAGACCAGTCTCTCTCAGGAGTTGGGGATTCTCCTGACGACAGACACCTTGTTCACCTCCTGACTATCCAACTTTTATGGACGTCATGCAGCACATCCAGGCCTCAAATGAATGGGAGATGGATGACCTGGATCCAGAATGCCAGAGACTGGCACGATACCTGAGGCAGAAGGAGCATAAACCATTGGTAGTGCCTCCTTTAGTGGATACATTCCAAGACCTCATGAGGATCACTTGGAAACATCCTGCCACAGTCCTGGCAGTTCCCAAGAAGTTGGACAGGCTGTATAGAGCACCGAGGGAGGAGCCGTACTTGGCTCATGACCAGTCTCTACAGCCCAGGCACCTTAGTTCTCAGCCTCCCGATTAGGGGTCTCGTTATGTGGACCAGGTGGGCAAGAAGGAGTACTTTGCATCCACCCGTTTCATATGGTCCCTGAACTTCCAAACACATATAGTCCTTTACCAAAAAGCTTATGGGAGAAGGGGCAAGAGGTAGCCAACGTCTTGCCAGACTCTGCGCAGAAGATCGAGCTCTTGGACATTCTGAAATTGGGCTTGGATGTAGGCACCTTTGTTCTGTGTGCCTCGTACGACACTGTAGATACGGCGTCAAGGGTGGCAGCGTCCGTTGTCTGCCTGAGGCACCACACCTGGCTGCGAGTCTCAGGATACTCCCAGGATCTGCAGACTAGAATCAAGGGTCTTCCTGTCCATGGTTCTGTACTGTTCGGGGCGGAGACCAAAGGTCTGATCTCTCATTTCCAGGTGTCGGGGAAATCAATCTGGTCCGTCCGACAAATGTATAAGGGGGACCAGAAACGATTCCACAAACGGCCATTTGATAAGATCTCAGGTCAACCTGCCCATGGCAATCAGACAGCCCAGAGAGGAGGCTTTATTTATTTATTTTTTTTATCAAGTCTAGGATTACAAATACCTTTGAGCCATGGCTCTTTTACAAAAGTTCCACGTCAGAGAAATACAAATTATGGGGAACATCAAGACAGGCATTACAACAATGTGGACATTACAGAGTACAGATTAATACAGTTCAAGGGTAGCATTGTAACAAGGCAGCCAGCGGCATTTGTCGGAGAAAATAGACAACAGATAAGAAGTGCCAGAGTCATAGGGAGAGGGAAGAGGGTGGGGGGGAGAAGGAATGTAGGAAGGGTGGCGAGAGGGTGAAAAGTGCAGCATTGCGTATACCAAGATGTGAGGGTAGAATCCAGTGAGGAGGGGAGGGTGGGACAACTAGAGCAGAAGGGGAAGTGGAGAAACAAGGTTAAGTTGGGCAGTCACAGGAGCTGTTGGTAGTGAGATAGTCACGGAGCCTAGTTTTAAACATACCAATAGTTGGGGCAGAGGAGATGGTTGGGCTGAGGCCATTGAACCAGAGTGGTGTTCGATAAGCAAAAGAGCGTTGTCCCTGTGAAGTGTGACAGTAGGGGACTTTCAGTAGCTGTAGTGTGGATCTCCTAAGGCACCATTTGTTAATTCGATGTTGTAAAAGAGTTGAGACCCCAGAAGGTGCAATGCCAAGGTAGATTTTTTTTGACCATGGAGCAGGTGAGAAACTTTATGCGGTTTGATAGTTGGAGCCAGCTGGTCTGAGTGTACAGGTCACATGTGTGGGTGAGACGGTGAGCACCAGTGATGAGCAGACATGCTTTATTTAAGGCAGTTGAGAGGCATCTAACGGTTGTGGTTGTGGCCGAGCCATAAATGATGAGACCATAGTCTATTACAGAGATCACAGAGCTCAGGACTGCAACCTTCAAAGCTTCTGGCGTGATGTGTGGTCTGTGTTTGTAGAGGAGACCAAGCCGTGTATTAGCAGCTCTAGCTACCTTATCTACATGAAGTCCATAGGAGAGATTAGGGTCAAGCTGTATCCCTAAGTATTTGAAGGACCCCACCTGATCTAGACTGTTCCCCTGGGTGGTGGAGATAGCCAAGTGGTGTAGCTTGTGTGGGTTATGAGAGCTGCAGAAGAGCATAGATTTGGTTTTCTCGTCATTGAGGACCAATTTATGATTAAGAAACCATGTCTCTACAGAACTGAAACCAAGTTGAAGGTTGTGTTGAAGAGTTGCAGGATCTTTGTGAGTGGAGAATACAACAGCATCATCGGCATATAGTATGATCTGCTCAGAGCAGTGGTAAGGAGGAGTTTAAGAAAAGGCTAAAGGAGGGGTCCCAGTATGGATCCCTGTGGGACACCAGCGAACAGGCAGGTGTTAGAAACAGCGTCCATAATTTTACTCTCTGTGACGGTTTTCTAAGTAGCTTTTAATCCAGAGAGAAGAGTCAGGTGATAGCCCGGCATTCAGTAGTTGGTGTATTAGTAGTCCATGGTGTACTGTATCAGAAGGCCTTGCAGAGTCGACGAAAACAGCCCCTGTGAGAAGGCCGTTGTCAAGGGATTTGTGCAAAGCTCCAGTGAACTCAAGAAGGGCTGTGGTGGTGCTGTGACCTTTCCGGAAGCCGTGTTGTTGTGGACAAGGTATATTGTATTTATCCAAGTGGTCGGTAAGTTGATCAGCCACGATGCGCTCAAGTGCCTTAGAGAGTGGGGGCAGTATGGAGATAGGGCGATAATTTGAGTGAATCGTCTTGTTCCCACTTTTATGGACAGGTGCCACGGTGGCTGTTTTCCATAGGTCCGGGAATTTTCCACAGCTGAGAGAGAGAGGTTTAGGATTTTTGTTAATGGATGAATTACCTCATTGAGGGTGAGCAACAGAAGCTTAAGGTCCAGGGTGTCGCTACTAGATCTAGATTTAGAGATGGCTGCAGTAATATAGCGGCGAGCTTCATTCAGCCTTAACTTCCTGAAGTAGAAGAGGGGATGGTTAGACTGAGGGGCTGAGGTATTTGGGGAATAGGCCCTGTTTTCGAAAAAGTCATGGGGTAGAACAGCACTAAGGTCTGAAAAAGCCGTGTTAAAGATGTTTGCGATCACCCTGGGGTTGAGGGTTGAGGATCCATCAACCATTAACATGGCCGGAGAGGTTTTTGGCTGCTTCCCTGTGACATCCTTGATATTGTCCCAGAAAGCACGACCATTTACCCATGTATTGGTGAGAGCGTCTTTGTAATAGGTGGATTTCATTAGCCCTATGGCTTTTGTGCAGGCATTTAGTGCTTGTTTGTAATTTTGGATGTCCAGTTGTTTGCCAGTGGCCCTGGCAACTGCCCAGAGGTGATCCTTAGTTTCAGCTGTGAGAGAAGAGCCGCGGTGACCCATGGGTTAGAGATTTTGTTTTGCGCCTTTTAGCAGGGGCAAAGAGGTTGCAGGCTTTGTTGAAAATTGAGATGAAGTGATCAAGAGCCAAGTTAACATCTGTTGCTTCATAGATGGGTAACCAGTCTTGTAGAAGCAGGTGTTGTTTGAGATACTAACATACTATTTGCCAGCAGATTAGGCCTTATGGTCTATCGAGTCTGCTCGAACCTCAGATCCCTAGTTGGGTGCCGAGACCCTCCCCTCCCTTGTGTTACAGAAACCCCTATCATCCATCCCCACCCCTGGGACAGGCCATCATCTGATACATCCACTTTCTGTGTCTGTCCCACCCTCTCTTGAAGCCCTCCACTGTGGATCTCTGAACCAGCTCGCCAGGCAGTGCATTCCAAGGGTCCACCCACCCTCTCAGTGAAAAACCTCCTCCTCCTCCTCCTCCTCTTTTTCCCCCCTCACCCTTCCACCTTCCAACTTCAAACCATGCCCTCTGGTGATGCCTCCCTGCTTTAGTCTAAAGATTCCCTCCACGTTTACCCTATTTATTCCCTTGTGGTACTTAAAGACCTCAATCATGTCTCCCCTGTCTCTCCTCTCCTCCAATGAAAACAGGCAGAGCTCCTCAAGTCTGTTCTCATACGTCACATCCCCTAGCCCTCGTATCATCTTAGTTGCCCTCCTCTGTACCCTCTCCAGGAGCTGTATGTCCCTCTTCAAGTGTGGTCTCCAGTACTGTACACAGTACTCAAGGTGTGGTCTAACCAGGCCATTGTACAGCGGCAGAATCACTTCCTTGCTCCTAGAGGTGATCCCCCTTACGATGCATCCCAACATCCTGTTTGCCTTGCTAGCCACTCTCTGCACTGCTCAGAGTTATTCATACATGCATCCACCATGACCCTAGGTCTTTTCCCTATTAAGGCCTCCAGCGCCTCCCTCCCAGGGTGTACCTGTGTCTAGGGTTTCCCTCCCAAGATGCAACACCTTGTACTTGGTGATATTGAAATTAATTTCCATGTGTGAGCCAGCTTTCCAGGGTGTCCATGTCCCTTGCAGGCAACCTCCCTCTTCTCCCTCAACTACTGCTCCCATCTTGGAGTCATCGCGAAGAGACTCATTTCACACCCTATACCCTCCCTGATGTCTGATATGTATGCATTAAACAGGATCTGACCCAGGACCGAGCCCTGCGGTACCCCGCTACCAACCTCTCTAGGGTTCGAGAGCTCCCCACAGACCACTACTCTCTGGGTGCGTCCAGCTAGCCAGGTTTCAATCCATCTGACCATCAAAGGGCCTACTCCTAACCCCAGCAGTTTCTCCTCAGATGTGGAAGTTTTCCATGAGGAAGGACTCTGCTAGTGATAATTTTGGGAGGGGGCTTAAGGAATTTGTTAGACCATGCATACATGACTGGGAGTGGTCACTGAGTGAGTCTGGGAGAATGGTTGTACGAGAAATCCTTGTGGGGTGAGTGGTGAGGACCCAATCCAAGAGGGTACTGGTACCAGTCTTGTAGTTAATCCTAGAAGGGGAGTTTACCATTTGCGTGAGGTTAGCAGCTGAGATGGAGTCTTCATAGGCATTAGCACTCGATGCTAACCAGTTTATATTGAAATCCCCTAGTAGAATAAGTTCAGCTTCGGAAGGATGAGAGCTGATAAAGTTTAGGACATCGTTGAATCCATGTTTAGGGTCCCTGGGCGGCATGTATACGGAGACAGTAGTCAAGGCTTTATGGTTGGGACCTAGGACGATTTTTATTGGCAGAATCTGGGCTGAGGCAGAAAATGATGGAGTTGCTACAGGGTGCCAAGACAGGGAGTCTTTGATATAGATTGCGCAACCACCGCCTTTTTTGGATATCCGGTCCAGCCTGTGGACATTGTAGCCCTGTATTGTTACTGCTGAGTCAGGAACTTTAGGTGTCAGCCAGGTTTCCACCACTGCAAGGATGTCAGGGTTGTGTTGGCATATGAAGGCTTGGAGTGCATCCAGCTTTGGTAGTAGGCTGCAGATATTAATGGTTGCAAGGATAAGGGCACCTGGAGTTTGTGTGTGGCCGGAGTTTCTAGGGCCAGGATTGGGATGGACGCTGCCTGAGATGAGGAGGAGGAGGAGGAGGAGGAGTAGGAGTTTTAAGGAGCAGAGTCGCAGCTCTTTGAGAGATGGTTTTGATTGTTATTTCCTGGAGTAGAAGTTGCAAGGTTTCAGGCGGTGTCCCATATGGACTGCAAGGTGGTACACTGTAGAGAGGTGGCCACACTTGTTGAGAGTAGTGGTTGGGTTAAGTAACCAGGAATATCCAAACGGTGCGCCAAGCACAAGTCTCGAGTGGAAGTGGAGAGTTCCCTTCGAGTAGCAGTGAAAACCAGAGTAGAGGGTGGCGGGGTTGGGGTGGGGGTGGCTAGGACCAGGGAGAGAGAAGAGGGGGGCCAGGGCAAGGAGGAGGAGGAGAGGCGAGAGAAAGGCAGAGAGAGCCCACTTGGCTTACGTACTAGATAGAGATAGAGCTATAGCTCTCTAGTGGTAAGAGGATATAATCTGCTAATGGAAAAGTCAAAAGGAAGGCTTTAAAAGGAAGGCTGCAACCCAACATCCTGGGGGCACTCCCCTTCGAGGCCCAAAGCTCTCCCAGGCCTCTCTGCCATCCCCAGCTCTTCCCAATGACTCCCTATTGACCCCCCTTCCTCTGGAGAAGGTACAAGGGGAGGCAGTGGGGGGTCACTTCTCTCTTCACTTGGAGGGATGGAGCAACATCACTTCAGACCTTTGGGTCCTAGACATAAGGATGGGATATACACTGGAGTTCACGCAGATCTCCCCTCGCCGAGACGTCACCAGGGTCCTCAAGATATCCTCCTTCTCACGTGCCTCTCATAGGAGAGATTCGGGCCCTCTTGCAAAAAAGGACAATAGAGCCAGTCCCCCTGCAGCAGTGGGGAAAAGGGTATTCTAGGGACATGGATATGTTGTTCATCCACACTCATTGGCAGGTATCCTTGCCGCTTTAAATCTTGCCGGAAGGTCTTCAAGCTTGCTCCTCCCACCCACCGGGTGGTATAACTCGGCTCCGCCCCATGACGTCCAGATCTTCCTTACCGCTTGGAAGCTCAGGTTCCTCCTTAACGCTCTGCGTTTGAGACTGGTTCCTATTTCTCCGTTTGCGGTTTAAAATAAATTTCGAAAAAGACTTCAGTCTTGATCCCTGCAGACTGCGATGGACCAATCGACTCCCGGTTTCGGAGATGCCCATGCGAACTGAAGATGTCTCGGACCGGATCCACACTCCACGTGTGTCTACTGCTTGGGCCTTGAAGCACGACCCGCAGGCTTAGGCCTGTGCTCTCTTTCTCGGCCTCGATCCTCTAAGACCGTGCTGCCCGTTGCAACTGGGCCGTCCGAAGCGTTTCCCTCGGTGAAGTCCAAGGAGGCCGGTTAAGCGGTGTCATGGGCGGATCAGCCTCAAGCGGATGATCGCCCTCGAAGAGGCGGTAGCGAGCTGTATCTTCCTCGACGCGGCATTTATCCCTCTCTCTGGGTTCTTCCTACCGGCTTCTTTTAAGAGCTTTGTCTGTCCCTCTCCACTAAGGGAGAAGGGCCTCGTCTGCTGGACCTTATTCTCGGTCAAAGAAGGACAGGTAAGTCCCTCCGTCGGCGCTCTTGGGAGGCGGAAAGGTCCCTCTCCCGAGTCGTGGGCCGTGAAGCTCGGTGCGACCGCTCGGCCGGCCACTGGCCTCACGGTGTCCCCTTCAGGTCAGTTGGCCGAGACTCCCACCGGCAGTGAGATTTTCTCGACCCGTTGGGCGGGCTGTCGCCTTTAGCAGCCGAGATTCCCTCTCCCGGTTCCCGGGGAGGAGTTGAGGATCCCGTGGGCTCGCCTGTGCCTCGGTTCCGGAGCCCTCGGATGGACCATCCGAGCGAAGGGAGCGCGGTTCCAGCCGACACCTCCCGCACCGACCTCGGAAATTCGGGACTCTCGGTCTCTGTCCCGGACCTCTTGGCGGTCCAACCCGTTCCCACCGTCATGGCGGTCTCGGTCTCAACTTGCGTGGCGGCGTCGCGCTTTCGTCCTCCTCCCTCGGACGAGGGAAGCTTGGCGTAAATATCGTCGGCATGCGGAGGACCTTATGTTGCAGCAGCTCCTCCTGGCGGGGAGTAAGCCGACCCCGTCGCCTTCCCCGGCCATTGATAACCGTCACGGGCGGCGGCCACCTCGACTTATCGAGGGGCCTATACAGGCCGGTTGTTCGGCCAAAACCAGCTGCTCCACGATTCGGTGGAACCTCCGCCTCCACAGCCACCAATTGGGGCTCCGACCAAGGATTCTCGGTCGGCTAAGGGTCTACCCCATCGGCTGTCAGTTACCCTCACTCCCGACCGACCTCGGCAGGTGAAGGGTGGCTCAGGCCAGAGGCAGCTCTTCGAGGACTCTTCGGAGTCGAAGATGATTCCTCCTTTTCTCAAGCGACTGGACTTGGGTCTTCAGGAGGTCAGTCAATGGACGATAGCCGTCGTCCTTCTAGGACTGCTTGGCTCATTTGAGGTCCACGGGATGGAGCTCGAACCCGTTTCCAACAGGCCAGGTATCCCCTCACGGATTCTGGACCGGGGATTCTCCGGCCGAGGAGCCTTTCCGGTGGCGAGGCCATAGTGGGTCCGGCACTGGAGCTTTGGCAGCGCCTGCTTCCTGCCCTGCGCCTTCAGCCAGGATGGCCAGGAAGTATCACAGTCCCTACCGGTTCCTTGTCCGGTTTTGAACACCCCTCTGCTGAGGGTTGGTTACCGACAGCGTTTTCCGGCCGCCCGGCAACGCCAGGGATGTGGACAAACCTCCTGACAAGAGGAGTCCAAAGTGGACTATGTCGGGCGAAAAGTCTCGCTCGTCCTCTCTCGGCCTTACGCCAGGCCAGTTCGGCCGTCCTCATGGCACATTTCTCATGCCCTGTTGGGCTCCCTGGATGAGGTCACCCTCATCTTCCCGCGATCTGCAGACTACGGTTAAGCAGGTGCGGGACCAGGGCAGAGCAGTGGCCAAACAGCAGCTCAGACTGCTTTGGATATGGGGACTCGTGTGCCAGATCGGTGGCGGCGCGGTAGCTATGTCGGCGGGCTTGGCTGAGGATATCCACCTTTACTTCGGATACCCAGCACAAGTTGGAGGATGTTCCTTTTGGGGACTGACCTCTTGACCCTGGGGTGGAAGGTCACCTGCAGAGGATCGAGAAGTCAATGCTACCTTGGACTCGGTCTCTTCCGCTCAGAAGGACAAGGCCATAAACCACAGCCCTAAGCCCTTTGCGTCCTTCTGTTGCCCCCAGCGCCCGGCCCAGCAACGTCAGGGCCAGCAGGCTCGGCCTTGGCATCCCAAACCCAAGCCGCCGGCTTCCTCTAACAGGAGGCAGGGAGAAAAGGCCCAGGGGTCCCCTCGGCCGGTCCCGCCTCCAAGCCTGCCCAGTGACGGGCTGAGAAGTATACCCCATTCCATCCTGACCCTGGGTCCCCCGTGGGAGGCGGCTCCGGCACTCCGTTCCACTGGTCGCTGTTACCACGGACAGGTGGGTCTTAGAGGTGGTGGGAAGAGGCCTACCTCTGGAATTCGACAGGCACCACCCTTCAGGCAGTGCCCCTCGGGGAGCTTCGGGGTCCCCAGCCTCACTGGCGGCTCGTCGAGCCGACATCGTTCTCCTCCTCCAGAAGGTGGCGATAAGAGAGGTGGCGGACCCTCCTTCAGACCCAGGGTTTGTGTCCAGGTACTTCCTGGTTCCGAAACGGACGGGGGGCTGGCGCCCCATTCTCGACCTACACGACCTAAACAAGTTCCTAAGGTCTCGAACCTTCAGGATGGTCACTCTGGCTCAGATAATACCATCCTTGGAGCAGCGGGCGTGTGGTTCTGCTCTCTGGACTTGCAGGGCGCGTTTTCACGTCCCCTATCCGATCCGTCTCATCAGAATTTCCTTTGCTTCGAGCGGAAGGATCCTTTCGAGTTCAAGCCATGCCCTTGGCTTGTCTCCAGCTCCCAGGGTCTTCACCAAATGCATGGCAGTGGTGACAGCATTCTTACGGCGCGAGGGGTCTGGTGTACCCCTTACCTGGACGACTGGCTGATAGCAGCTCCCTCCAGGAAGGAGGCGGAGTGGTCCAGAGTCTGGCCCTCCAGGTCTGCTCTCCAACTGGGCCTCCTTATCAACGAGGCCAAGTCGAGACTCGAGGCAAAGCAGGTGATTCTATTCAGCGGAGGCGCGGCTCGACTCTCTTCGAGCCAGGCGCGGCTCCCGCGGACAGGGCCGGGTTCTTTCCTCCTTTGCCCGATCATTTCTGGTTGGGCAATTACATCTACCGGGACTTCCTGCGCCTCCTGGGTCTCATGGCGGCCTGCACCAGCTGTGGTCCGTTGGGCCCGGCTGGAACAGCTCGTCCCCTTCAATGAGGACTGGCCAGCCAGTGGTCCTGGCAGCTGTGATCCTTTGGACCAGCTTGTGTCGGTGACACAGGGGGATGTGGAGACCGCTCCAGTGGTGGACCCGTTCAGATCATTTGCGGGAGGGCATCCCGTTAGTCCGCCTGAGCGAGCGGTCTCTCTATCGACCGATGCCTCTCTGATGGGTTGGGGTGCCCATCTGGGGAACACTGGGCTCATGGCCTCTGGTCCCGCGGGAGTCCCGATGCCACATCAACCTGCTGGAGCTCCAGCGGTCCGCCTAGCTCTCACCGCCTTTGCTCCGTTCCTCCGGGGTCAAGTGGTCCGAGTCAGGCGGACAATACCCACGACCATGTTCTATCTAAACCGCCAGGGGGGCCGCGCTCCATGCTTCTATGCAAGGAAGCTCTCCGCATTTGGTCTCGTGCGCGCCTAGGCGGATCTCCTAGCCATTCATGTGGCAGGAGCCTCCAACACCTGGCCGATGCCCTGAGCCGGATGAGGGGCTGCATCCCACGAGTGGTCTCCTCGCCCGGAGGTAGTACAACATCTGTTCTCCCATTAGCACACCTCAGGTGGACCTGTTCGCCTCCAGGAGAGCAGGCTTGAGACTGTTCCATGCCAGCCCCCTCATCAGGGCTCGCTGCAGGGGATGCCTTCTCGAACCCAGTGGACCCGGGCCTCTTCGCTCTTTCCCCATTTCCCTTGATCCACAAGGTGCTTCTCAAGGTGAGGAGGGACAAGGCGCAGGTGATTCTGATAGCCCCCAGACTGGCCTCGCCAGTTCTGGTACCAGATCTCTCAGTCTCAGCTCCAGGACTCTGCGGCAGCTTCAGCTCGCCCGGACCTGCTCTCAGTCAATCAGGGGAAGGTGTTCCATCCGGACCTTCAATCCCTGCACCTGACGGCCTGGTTCCTGAGCGGCTAGAGTTCCAGGCCTTGGGTCTTTCCGACGAGGTCCTCAATGTAGTTGAGGCGTCCCGTAAGGAGTCGACCAGAAAATGCTATGCCTTCGAATGGAAAAGGTTTTCCATTTGGTGTCGGGGCAAGGGCTTGGACCCTTCCTCCTGTTCCTTGGCAAGCATCTTGGACTATTTATGGTCCCTTTCTAATCAAGGGTTTAGGTCGACGACCTAAGAGGTGCACCTGGCAGCCATCTCTGCTTCACGAGCGCGGCGGAAGCAGTCGATGGCATAGGGAAGGTGGTCTGGCGCTTTTTCAAAGGCCTTGATCACATTTCCCCTCAGTCACGGGAACCCCACCTCCGTGGGATCTACTGCTGTTACTGGCAAAGCTCATGGGCAAGCCATTCGAACCTATGCACAGGTGTGCTCTCCACCTGATCGTGGAAGACCGCCTTCTTGGTGGCTATCACGTCAGCCAGAAGGATGGGAGAGCTCCAGGCGCTTTCCATCGAGTCTCCTTACCTGGTCTTCCACAGGGACAAGGTTGTCCTGCGCCCCCACCCGAAATTCCTACCGAAGGTGGTGTCGGAGTTTCACCTTAACCAGGTGTTGACTCTGCCGGTGTTCTACCCCAATCACACCTCGGAGGCCGAATATAGGCTCCATACTTTGGACCCTAGAAGGGCGCTCGCCTATTACAAAGCGCACGGCTGAAATCGGGAGAGGTTCGCCAGCTGTTTGTCACCTACGCTGAAGCCGCATCTGGCAGACCTGCAGCCAGCGGACGATAAGCAGGTGGGTAACCTCCTGCATAGATCTCTGCTATAAGTTGGCGGGCATGGAGCCTCCCAGAGGGATAAGAGCTCATTCTACCCGCCATACTGCTGCACGATGTGGCTGCTTCCAGGGACGTCCCTATCCAGGAAATCTGCAGGGCTGCTACCTGGAAGTCAGCAAACACCTTCATTACCCACTACCACATCGACCCTTGAGTCACGCCGGGATGCTGGTTTGGGGCCTCGGTTCTCAGTCTCTCTTTCCCAAGTAAGTATTGGGGTGTCGTCTTGCCTCCTCCTCCCGGAGGAACTGCTAGGAGTCTGCCAATGAGTGTGGATGAACAACATATCCATGTCCCTAGAAATACAGGTTACTCACCTGTAACAGGAGTTCTAGGAATGGTATGGTTGTTCATCCCACAAACCTCGCCGGCTCGACGCACAACCTGAGCTTCAGCGGGCCAGGTCTGGCGTTATGGGGCGGAGCCGAGAGTTATACCACCCGGGTGGGTGGGAGGAGCAAGCTTGAAGACCTTCCGGCAAGATTTAAAGCGGCAAGGATACCTGCCAATGAGTGTGGATGAACAACATATACCATTCCTAGAACTCCTGTTACAGGTGAGTAACCTGTATTTATTTGCACTACTTCCTGGTTCCAAAGAAAACAGAGAATCTTCAGCCCACCCTGGACCTCAGCTCCTTAAACAGTTTGGAACACTGAAGGTTCAGGATGGCGACCCTTCCAGGTCTAATTCCTCTGCTGCACCAAGGGGACTGGCTCTGCTCCCTGGACATGCAAGATGCGTACATGTATATCGGGGGTGTCCCTTCCCCTCCACAGGAACTACTTGAGGTTCCACCTCCAAGGGGGACGTTACCAGTTTCGAGTTCTGCCTCTCCTCTGCTCCTTGAGTGTCCACCAAGTGCCTAGCAGTGGTAGCTGTGGCTCTAAGGCGCAAGGGACATTATGTCTTCCCTTACCTGAATGACTGACTGTTGGTGGCCTTGTCAAGAACACTCCTCCTTCACACTCTCAGGGACACCTATATGCTATTCTGAGAGTTAGGGATCACCCTGAATCTTCCCAAGTCATCCCCAGAGCCCAGCCAAAGACTAGTCTTTATAGGTGCGGTCCTGGATATGGTCCAGGGCATGGCCTTCCTCCCACAGGAAATGGGAGATCGCCTGCGAGAAGTGGCATGAGCGATCCTAATAACCCCACAGGTCCAAGCCAGGACCTTCCTCAGGCTTCTGGGGCACATGGCGGTGGTCATACCAGTAACTCCCTTGGCTTGTCTCCACATGAGGGTCCCGCAGTATAAGCTCAGGATGCAGTGGGACCAAAGCTCTGATGGTCTTGACCATATGGCTAGGATCTCTGAGCCAGTCAGAAGGACCCTTCTTTGGTGGTTAGATCCCTTCAACTTAGAAAAAAGGGTCTTGTTTCGGCAGGAGCCTCCAAGTCGGACCAAGACGACGGACGCCTCCGACTGGGGGACTGACCTAGGGGACAGCCAGACTCTGGGCATTTCGTCCTTAGTGGAGTGCAACCTCCACATCAACGTGCTGGTAATGAGAGCCGTCCTCGCCACACTACGGGCTTTTCTAGAGGACTTGGCGCCAGGCTCTCTTATTGTCCAGTTGGAAAACACTGCCGTTGTCTTCTACATCAGCAAGCAAGGGGGAACATACTCCTGCCACCTGTGGAGGGAGGCGATGAGTCTGGTATTGGCACTGGAACATCACATCTCCTTGACTGCAGTGCATATTCCAGGCGTCCAAAATGCTTTGGCAGACAGCCTGAGTCACTCGTTCCAAGGCACAAGAGTGGGAGCTACTCCAGTCAGTAGTGGACCAGCTCTTTGACACTTGGGGAATTCCAGAGCTGGACCTCTTTGCATCACCACGCAATGCCAAACTGCCAAGTTTCTACTTGCGAGAACACGCGCCTGGTGTTTTTTGGCCAGATGCATTTTCCCTTTGTTGGACAAGGAGGTTCCTTTACGCCTTCCCTCTAATTCAGAGGGTTCTGTTGAAGGTACAGGCTGAGGGGGCTCGGATGATCCTTATTGCCTCACTGTGGCCACAGCAGATTTGGTTCCCACTACTTCGGCGGTTGTCGTCGGAGCCTCTGATTCCGTTGCCAGTATGCTTGCAGTTGCTGTCCCAGTATCGGGGCAAACTGGTACACCCAAATCTCAAGTCCCTGCACCTTCATGCGTGGCTCCTGTAGACATAGTCAAGACGAGGTATGGGGTCTCCCAAGAGGTGGCAGACATTCTTGTTTTGGTGAGAATGCCCCCTACTCGGTCCACTTATGCTATGAAGCGGAAGCGTTTCTGCCTTTGGACTTTGTCGCATCATCTGGATCCCCTTTCCTGTTCAGTGAACTCAGCCTTACAGTATTTCCTCTCCTTATTGCAGCAAGGCTTGAGCTACTCTTTCATTAAGGTGCATATGTGGGCCACAATTGCCTATCACGCTCTGGTAGAAGGCAGGACCCTAGCCCAGTTGGATGTGGCTCGCACCTTCTTACGGGGCATACTTCATATAAAGCCTCCCATTAGGGATCCAATCCCCCTTTTGGGATCTCCTTTTTGTGTCAGAGAAGCTTACTCTCCCTCCCATTGAACCTGCAGCAGAGTGTGAGCTGCGTTATATCTCCTGGAAGGTGTCCTTTTTAGTTGCTTCTTACTTCAGCTCAAAGGGTTTCCAAGCTTCGGGCCATGATGTCCAAGGAGCCTTATTTAATTTTTAATAGAGAAAGAGTTTCCTGCAAGACAAATCCCACGTTTCTACCCATAGTAATTTCTAAATTAACTTTCAACCAGTCGGTTGACCTTCCAGTGTATTAGTCAACCCCTTCCAGCAGGGGAGAAACTCTCTTATACACTTTGGATATCCACAGGGTGCTGAGGTATTGCCTCAGGTGTACAGTGGCACACCGCAAATTAGAGCAATTTTTTGTGGCCCTTGCGCCTCAACACCTGGGCAAGCCGGTGTCTAAACAGACTATCTTTAGGTGGTTAGTCCACTGCATAGTCTTCTGCTACAAAAAATACAAAAAACCTCTACCTGGAGCGGTTAGAGGTCATTCTACCAGAGGAGTGACTACCTCCTTCGCTTTTTTTAAAAATGTCTCTAATCGAGCTATTTGCGTAGCAGCTACTTGGAGTTTAGTACGTACCTTCGTCGGGCATTACAGCCTGGACATCGCTTCCAGACGCCGAGACTGTTTCGGCCTGGTGGTCCTTCAGAGGCTACTGTCCTGACTTACTGTCTTCCTGCCTGTCTAGACAATGCCGTTTTGTTGGCTTCAGTCATCCTCCACCCGGGGCGTGTTACTCCCTTAGCTCGGGACTGCTGGGGATTCAGTCCTAATGGTAATAGCCTGCTGCAAGAGCTCCCACTCAAATTAAGATAGTACAGTTATGTAAGAACTTACCATAACAGTAGATCTTCGAGAAGAGCTCTTGCAGCAAGTGCTGCTTTCCCGCTCTCCTTCCCCCTGGAGAGTTTCAGCATGACTAGGGCACGCTTCGCCTGGTACGCTTGCTGGGGTCTGTTCGTGGGTCCTTGGCGGGTGAACTGAGATGGAGCTGGGGCACCCCTTATGGCATGACTGATTGGGGGGGTTGGGTACTGCTAGCTAAGATTTTCCGATGGTCCTAAGGCCTGCAGCATTAGTCCCAATGGTAATAGCCTGCTGCAAGAGCTCCCTTGAAGATCTACTGTTACGGTAAGTTCTTATGTAACTGTACTTTCTAGGGACATGGATATGTTCATCCACACTGTCTGGCAGGTATCCTTGCCGCTTTAAATCTTGCTGGAAGGTCTTCGAGCAGGCTCCTTCCACCCACCCGGGTGGTAAAACTCTCGGCTCCGCCCCATGACGCCAGATCTTCCTTACCGCTTGGAAGCTCAGGTTCCCTCCTTAACGCTCTGTTTATAAGACTGGTTCCTAATTCTTCGGTTTTCCGAATTTAAAAGCTTTTTGCTTAAAAGACTTCGGTCTTCTATCCCTCGCGGCTGCGATGGACAAATCGACTCCCGGTTTTCGGCGGTGCCCTTGCGGGCAGAAGATGTCTTGGACGGATCCGCACTCCACGTGTGTGTACTGTTTAGGCCTCGAGCACGACCTGCAGGCTTGCGACCTGTGCTCTTCCTTCTCAGCCTACGTCCTCTAAGACCGTGCCGCCCGTTTACAACTAGGGCGCCTGAAAACGTTTCCTCCGGTTAAGTCAAGAGCGCGGTCGGCGGTTTCCATGGTGGCTCGGCGGATCAGCTAGAGCAGATGATCGCCCTCAAGAGGAGGGCATAGGGCCGATTTTCCCGACCGAGCTTTTATTCCGCTTTCCTGGGTTCCTCTTACACAGCTTCCTTTAAGGAGCTTTGTCTGTCCCTCTCCACTAGGGGAGAGGGACCAACGTCTGCTGGACCTTCTTCTCGGTCCAAGAAGAAAGACAAGGGTAAGTCTCTTCGACTACGCTCTTGGGAGCGGGAAAGGTCCCTCTCTCCGAGTTGTCGGCCATCGACTTCAGTCGATCGTTCGGCTTCGGCCACTGGTCTCACGGTGTCTCCGTCAGGTCAGTTGACCGAGACTCCTGTCGATGCAGTAGAGATCTTTCTCGACCCGTTGGACGGGTTGTCGACCGACTAAGCCGAAAATCCCCTCTCCCCGGTTCCCCCGGTGGGAGTTGAGGATCCCGTGGGCTTGCCAGTGCCTCCGGTTCCGGAGCCCTTGGGTGTTCTCTCCGAGCAGAGGGAGGAGCCGGTTCCACCCGTCCCCTCACCGCACCGTCCTCGGAAAAGCCGAGGTTCTCGGTCTCGGACTTCTTCGCGGTCCAGCCGATCCCGCCATCATAGGCGGTCTCGGCACCGCAGTAAGTGGCGCCGCCGCTCGTCCTCTTCCTCCTCCTCGGATGAGGAGGCTTCGACGCAAGTTGCGTCGAAGATACGAGGCCCTCATGTGGCAACAGCTCCTTCTGACCGGGAATAAGCTGACGCTATCGCCTTCCCCGGCCATTAAGTGGCTGTCACCGGAGCGGCCGAAACAACCCCCCCGTTTTACCCGAGGAGCCTGTTGTCAGGCCGGTTGTTCGGCCAAAACCAGCTGCTCCACCGATTCCGGTGGAACCTCGCCCTCACAGCCGCGGTTTGGGGCTCCGACCAAGAATTCTCGGTTGGCTCAGGGTCTGCCCCATAGGCTGTCGGTCACCCTCACTCCCGATCGCCCTCGGCAGGTGGAGGGTGGCTCAGGCCCAAGGTAGCTCTTTGCGGACTCTTCAGAGTCCGACGACTATTCCTCCTTTTTCTCCAAGTGAGTGGACTTGGAGTCCTCTGGAGGTCAGTCGCTGGACGACAGCCCTTCGTCCTTCCTGGGGTTTCTCAGACTCATCTCGGAATCCACCGGGATGCAGCTCGAGCCCGTATCCAACCGGGCCAAATATCCCCTCATGGAGATATTGGACCGAGGGGATTCCCATACGGAGGCCTTCCCTGTGGCTGAGGCCATTGTGGGCCCGGCCTTGGAGCTCTGGCAGCGTCCTGCTTCCTGCCCTGCGCCTTCGGCCAGGAAGTATGCGGTCCCTACCGGTTCCCTGTCCGGTTTCTCGGAACATCCCTCGTCCGAGGGGCTAGTTACCGACTGAGTTTTCCAGCGTGCTGGAAACTCTAGGGACGTGGACAAACCTCCCGACAAGGAGTCCAAGAAATTGGACTATGCCGGGCGAAAAATCTACGCTGCATCCTCCCTTGGCCTTCATCAGGCCAGCTCGGCCGTACTGATGGCACATTTTTCTCACGCCCTGTTGGGCTCCCTGGACGAGGTGGTCCCTCATCTCCCGGCTGACCTGCAGACCACGGTTAAGCAGGTGCGGGGGCAGGGCAGTGGCCAAGCAGCAACTTCAGACTGCTTTGGACATCGGTGATTCATGCGCCAGGTCAGTAGTGGCTGCAGTGGCTATGCGCCGTTGGGCATGGCTGAGGATATCCACCTTCACAGCGGATACCCAGTACAAATTGGTGGATGTCCCCTTTTTGGGGACCGACCTCTTCGGCCTTGGAGTGGAAGGCCACCTCCAGAGGATCGAAAAGTCCAATGCCACCTTGGACTCGGTATCATCCGCTCAGAGGGACAAGGGCCGCAGACCTCAACCCAAGCCCTTTCTTCCGTCTGTGCCCCCGGCACGCCTGGCCCAGCAACACCAGGGCCAGCAGGCTCGCGCTTGGCGTCCCAAACCCAAGCCTGCGGCTTCCTCCTCCAGGAAGCAAGGAGGTAAAGGCCCAGGTGGTCCCTTGGCCGGTCCCTCCTCCAAGCCTGCACAGTGACGGGTTGAGGGGTGTCGCCCCCAACCTCGTCACCTCACCCCAGGTTTCCCCGTGGGGGGACGGCTCCGGTACTTCCTTTCCGCCTGGTCTGCTATTACCACAGACAGGTGGGTGTTGGAGAGTGGTAGGAAAGGGCCTGCCTCTGGGTTCGAGCAGGCCCCACCCTTCAGAGCCGTCGCATCTCGGGAGTTCTCGAATAAGCCTCGCTGTCAGCTTGCCGAGCCGACATCGCTCTCCTCCTCGAGAAGGAGGTGATAAGAGAGGTGGCAGACCCTCCCTCAGACCCGGGGTTCGTGTCCAGGTACTTCCTGGTTCTGAAACGGATGGGGGCTGGCGCCCCATTCTCTACCTACACGACCTAAACAAGTTCCTAAGGTCTCGAACCTTCAGGATGGTCACTCTGGCTCAGATAATCCCATCCTTGGAACACGGCGTGTGGCTCTGCTCTCTGGACCTACAGGACGCGTTCTTTCACGTCCCTATCCGTCCGTCCCATCAAAGGTTCCTTCGCTTTCAAGCGGAAGGTTCCCTTTTCGAGTTCCAAGCCATGTCCTTCGGCTTATCTCCAGCTCCCAGGGTCTTCACCAAATGCATGGCAGTGGTGACAGCATTCCTGCGGCGCCGAGGGGTCCAGGTTTACCCTTACCTGGACGATTGGCTGATAGCAGCCCCCTCCAGACAGGAGGTGGAGCGTTCCAGAGATCTGGCCCTCCAGGTTTGCTCTCAGGTCGGCCTCCTCATCAACGAGGCCAAGTCGGAACTCGAGCCGAAGCAGGTGATTCTTTTCATCGGGGCAGAGCTCGACTCTCTTCGAGCCAGAGCACGGCTCCCGGCGGACAGGGCCGAGGTTCTTTCCTCCTTTGCCCAATCATTTCTGGTTGGGCAATTGCGCCCTGCCGGGACTTCCTGCGCCTCCTGGGTCTCATGGCAGATTATACCAGCGTGGTCCGTTGGGCCCGCTGGAACATGCGCCCCCTTCAGTGGGGGCTGGCCAGCCAGTGGTCCCAACGCTGCGATCCATTGGACCAGCTAGTGACGGTGACCCAGGGGATGTGGAACGCTCTCCAGTGGTGGACCGTTCCAGTTCATCTGCAGGGGGGCATCCCGTTTGTCCACCCCGAGCCGACGGTCTATATCGACCGATGCCTCTCTGATGGGTTGGGGTGCCCATCTGGGGGAACACCGAGCGCACGGCCTCTGGTCCCCTCGGGAGTCCTGATGCCACATCAACCTGCTGGAGCTCTGAGCGGTCTGCCTGGCTCTCACCACCTTTGCTCCGTTTCTTTGGGGTCAAGTGGTCCGGGTCCAGACTGACAATACCACAACCATGTACTGTCTAAACCGCCAGGGCGGGACGCACTCCATGCTTCCTGGAGGAGAGGAGGGAGAGAGGGGATATGATAGAGACGTGTATCTTACAGGGAGGAACAGGGTGCAGGAATGCACTATTTTTAAGCGAAAAAGATGTTCCAGGACTAGAGGGCATGGGATGAAGTTGGAGGGAGGACGATTCAGAGGAAACGTGAGGAAGAATTTCTTCACAGAACGGGTGGTGGACAAGTGGAACACCCTGCCAGAGGAAGTGGTGGGGGCTGAAACAATCACGGGATTTAAGAATGCATGGGATAGACATAAAGGAATTCTGGAGGTCAGGGTAAGGGCAACAGACTTCCTGGAAAACATAAACTGAACTTACAAGCTTAAATGGGTAGACTGGGTGGGCTATAGGCCCTTATCTGCCGACACTGTCTATGTATCTATGCTCCTTATGCAATGAAGCTCTCCGCATCTGGTCACTGTGGCGCAGCCTGGAGGCGGATCTCCTAGCCATTCATGTGGCAGGAGCCTCAACACCCTGGCCGATGCCCTAAGCCAGATAGGGGCTGCCTCCCACAGTGGTCTCTCCTGCGGAGGTAGTACGAGATCTATTCTCCGTTGGGGCACACCTCAGGTGGACCTGTTTGCCTCCAGGAGAATGCGAGTTGAGGCTGTTCCATGCCCGCCCCCCTCAGCAGGGCTCTCTGCAGGGGGATGCCTTCTCGAGGCCGTGGACCCCGGGCCTCTTCTACGCCTTTCCCCCGTTCCCCTTGATGCACAAGGTGCTGCTCAAAGCAAGGAGGGACAAGGCGCAGGTGATTCTGATAGCCCCAGACTGGCCCCGCCAGTACTGGTACCCAGATCTCCTCAGCCTCAGCTCCAGGCTTCCGAGGCAGCTTCCCGCTCGCCCGGACCTGCTCTCAGTCAATCAGGGGAAGGTATTCCATCCGGACCTTCAATCCCTGCACCTGACGACCTGGTTCCTGAGCGGCTAGAGTTCCAGGCCTTGGGTCTTTCCAACGAGGTCCTCAACGTAGTTGAGGCATCCCGTAAGGAGTCGACCAGAAAATGCTACGCCTTCAGATGGAAAAGGTTTTCCATTTGGTGTCATGGCAAGGGCCTGGACCCTTCCTCCTGTTCCTTGGCGAGCATATTGGACTACCTGTGGTCCCTTTCTCAGCAAGAGCTTAGGTCGACGACCCTTAAGGTGCACCTGGCAGCCATATCTGCTTACCGGGCGCGGGCCGGGAAGCAGTCGGTGGCGCAGGAGAAGGTGGTCTGGCGCTTTTTCAAAGGCCTTTATCACATTCCCTCCGGTGTGAGAACCTCCACCTCCGTGGGATCTACTGCTGGTACTGGCAAGCTCATGGGCAAGCTTATTCGAACTAATGCACAGGTGTGAACTCTCTCACCTGTCGTGGAAGACCGCTTTTCTCGGTGGCTGTCGCCAGCCAGAAGGATGGGAGAGCTCCAGCGCCTGCATCGAGTCTCCTACCTGGTCTTCCACAGGGACAAGGTTGTCCTGCGCCCCCACCCAAATTCCTTCCGAAGGTGGTGTCTGAGTTTCACCTTAACCAGGTGCTGACTCTGCCGTGTTCTACCCCAATCACACCTCAGAGGCCGAATATAGGCTTCATACTTTGGACCCTAGAACTTTAGCTTACTATAAGGGCCTACCGGCTGAAGTCGGGGGATGAAGCCTAGCTGTTTGTCACCTACGCTGAAGCTACGTCTGGCAGACCTGCAGCCAAGCAGGACGATAGGCAGGTGGGTCACCTCCTGCATAGATCTCTGCTATAAGTTGGCGGGCATGGAGCCTCCCAGAGGATAAGAGCTCATTCTACCCCGCCATACTGCTGCATCGGTGGCTGCTTCCAGGGACGTCCCTATCCAGGAAATCTGCAGGGCTGCTACCTGGAAGTCAGCACACACCTTCATCACCCATTACCACATCGACCTTGAGTCACGCCGGGATGCTGGTTTTGGGGCCTCGGTTCTCCAGTCTCTTTCCCAAGTAAGTATCGGGGTGTGCGCCTTGCCTCCCTCCTCCCGGAGAACTGCTAGGAGTCTGCCAGACAGTGTGGATGAACAACATATCCATGTCCCTAGAAATACAGGTTACTCACCTGTAACAGGAGTTCTAGGAATGGTATATGTTGTTCATTCACGACTCCACCCGACCTCCCCCCGCTCACGTGACAACTTCTGAGCTTCCAGCGGCCAGATCTGGTGTCATGGGGCGGAGCCGAGAGTTTTACCACCCGGGTGGGTGGGAGGAGCCAGCTTGAAGACCTTCCGGCAAGATTTAAAGCGGCAAGGATACCTGCCAGACAGTGTGGATGAACAACATAAAACCGTTACTAGAACTCCTGTTACAGGTGAGTAACCTGTATTTATTTTTGTTTGTTTTACATAAGGCACTAAGAACTGGTTTGGCATATGTCAAGTGAAGTGTCAGTAGGTATTGGTTCATTCTGGTCCTTTGGGAACAATCTACGTGCTTGGGGTAGGTATTTTGTTAAAGGGTCCTGCCTTCTCACTAACGTTTGGTGGATATCCATTGTAGATGGGCATTATTACTACATGTCACGTCGGTGAGATGCTGGTTACGTTTCATATGCATAGAAACCTAGAAAATACTAGCAAAAAGACAGTTGGGCCATCCAGTTCTGCCATGTTACATGCTGTCCTGCCCCAGGACCTGTTGCCTAGTCAGGGACCCTTGCCACCTGTCCTACAGTTATCCCCAGAATAATTTGCGCTTTTGCTCATTTAAGCCAAGTTTGAAGCCATCAGTGTTTCTTGTACTGCCACTGTTGCTTGGAGGCTGTTCCATGGCTCAAGCACTCTTTGTATAAAATAACTCGAGTACCTCCTGAATCTCCCCCTTAAAGTTTCCACTCATATCCCTGTGTGTTTGGTATGCCATGCCTGCTTAAAATTTTCGAAGA
Source organism: Neoceratodus forsteri (assembly GCA_016271365.2). Taxonomy (NCBI): domain Eukaryota; kingdom Metazoa; phylum Chordata; order Ceratodontiformes; family Ceratodontidae; genus Neoceratodus; species Neoceratodus forsteri. The sequence continues at coordinate 926,994,050 of CM028135.1, read as the reverse complement.
TTTGTCCTGTTGTCCCTCTTTCTTCTGGTCTCCATTGAGTATATGTTCAGAGCCTCAAGCTAAGCCTTCTAGGATATGCCCTAGTGGCCCTGAATAATTTTATCAGCCCCCAGGCACCGCACCTTTGGGAGATAACTGTGGTGTCTGCCCTGATTCCTTCACCTTACCTGGAGCCCTGCTGGACTCCCACGTAGCAGTGGTCCCCCCCAGGCGGGGACAAGGTGGGGCCTGTACAGCCTGAACTTGATATGCAAGGTGTGGTAGAAAGGATGAAAAGGGACTTGGCAAGATTGGAGGAATGGTCAAATGTATGGCAGCTTAGATTCAGTGCAAAGAAGTGCAACGTAATGCACGTGGTAAACAAAAACCCAGGGGAAGAGTACACAGTGGGGGGTGAGATACTGAAAACAACAAAAATGGAAAGGGACTTGGGGGTAGTCATATCAGATGACCTAAAGGTGGGCCAGCAATGTGAGAAGGCAGTAAGGAGGGCTGGGGGATACTGGGATGCATGGGGGAGTCATCACCAGTAGAAAACAGGAAGTTGTTGGCCCTCTGTACAGACAGTTGGTAAGACCACATCTGAAGTACTGTGTACAGTTCTGGAAACCCCATCTCCGCAGAGACGTAGGCAGGGTGGAGGCTTTCCTGAGAGGAGGGCAACCAAAATGGTGTAGGGTCTGCACCAGAAGACATGAAGAAAGGCTAAAGGAGCTTAAGCTGTATAGCCTCGAGGAAAGGAGGGAGAGGGGGGACATGATAGAAACTTTCAAATACCTCAAGAGAATCAACAAAGGTCAAGAGGGTATTGTCTTTCAGAAAGAGATGTGCAAGAACAAGGGGGCACAATTTGAAGTTAGAGAGGGGATGGCTCAGAGGTAATGTGAGGAAGTATTTCTTCACAGAGAGGGTTGTGGATGCATGGAACAGCCTTCCTTAGGAGGTTGTGGGGTCAAAAACAGTGGGGAATTCAAGAATGCATGGGACAGACATAAGGCAATTCTAGCGGGGGTAGCAGTAAGTAGGCCGTTTGTTAACTAGGTTCTGCAGCTTATCCGTTAGGTAGGGAAATGGGCAGACTAGGTGGGCCAAGCGGTCCTTCAAACAACATGAAGTCTTGCTGTATTCTGACAACTGCAGTTAATTCCTGCCTTTCGACTGCCCCGGAGAACATAGTTAACTTTTCTATGCATGGCATAAAATGTTCATCTCGAGCTCGGTTGAAGCCTCTGCCTGTTATTCGAACTGCAACTGTCAGATTCTTTACTCTGCCTCACTGCACAGTCGCTCCGGAGATTTCTCCTGCTGCTCGTTTCAAAGTTGGTTGAAGTGTCGGTTTTCGGTCTGTTTTCTACTGAATTGTTGTTTCCGCGCATAGTCTGTTCAAGTCTGTCTGTGGTACTGTGAGTACTAGATAGGTTTTTGTTCCGTTTTCTGTGTGGAACTTTTAAACTGTGGATCGGTTCGGCTGAACTGATCATTTTGAGGAAAAATTTGTACTTTACTTTAGTGTGTGGTTACAGGTCCGTATCGGTTCTTTAAAAAAAAAAAAAAGGGTTTTAGTACGGTTTTATCCAAGACCTGTGACGTGGTCAGGAACCGATAAGGGAGTCTTGCCTGGCGGATTGCAGAAAAAAGGGTACGTTTAGTTAGGTTGGCCATGTCTCAGAAACCCAAGAAAAAAAAAACGGGCTCACTGGGTTTCAACACTGCAGCGTGTGTGGGAAGGCTGATCCCCCACACCACCTATGTTTATTGTCTGGGGTTTGACCACCTCAATTCAGATTGCCAAATTTGCAGAAATTTTCCCAAATCTACCCTGGAAAAGAGATTAGGTAGACTGAGGGAAAGGGAGGCTGAGAAGTCCGCTGACCTGGATGGCCAGCCCGGTTCGGTTCCGACCGAACCAGGAGGAGTGCCCTCTGACCAGGGCTGTACTACTTCTGGGAAAAGGAGAGCCGATTCTAAGGAATTTGTTCGGACAAAAAGGACACGTCGACCGGTTTGGATCCAGAATCTCATACTCCGACCGCCGATGAAATAGCCAAAGCGATTAGGATTATGGAATCGCTTCGATCAGTTCCGACTGAACCGGCAGCATTTGGCAGGAGCTCGGTTCGGTCGGTTCCTCCGGTTCTGGATTATACCCTGGAAGAGTTTTATGAATCGGAGTTTGAGGAGGAGGGAGAGTATGAGGATGATTACGGTGATGGTGAAAGTCTGGATGTGCCTGTTGATCCGGACATCTCCCCAGACAGACCTTCAGGTGTTTCTCCTGCTAGGCTTTCTGAGTCCCCTTCACACTACATGTTGTTCAGAAAGGTGGCTGATACCCTCCAGCTTCCTGTGGAGGAGGCAGTAGAGGATCAGGAAGAGCCTGACTATGTAGAGATGATGGACATCCCGGAGTCCAGGAGACTATTTCCCTCCACAAATCTTTTGGGAAACGTACACAAAAAATTCTTGTCTCCCAATTCTATACCTTCTGTGGACAGAAGAATGGTCAAGAGGTATACACGTTCACACTGAGATACGGAGTTCCTTTTTCAGCAGTGTAGCCATGTTGGGGTTGTACAGGCTGCTGCCTGTGATAAGGCAAACATTCCCTTGGCATCACACCCCACCCCAGACAAGGACTCCAGGAAGATTGATGCCATGGCAAAGAAGCAGTACATGGCAGCATCTTTGAGACTCAGGCAGGCTAATTATATGGCTTATGTAGCCAGGTACCAGAAGTCCAGGTGGGATACCACTGGCACTGGCTAAACAGGCTCCTACCCAGCTTGCCAAGGAGCTGGAGCAGATGGCTGCAGATGGGATTGAGGCATCTAAAGTTCAGTTTCATGCTGCTGTAGACTCCAATGATGTATCAAGAGTCATGGCTACGTGTGTGGCTCTTCAGAGAATGGCTTGGCTCAGATGTGCTAGCCTCTCACAGGATACCCAGGCTAAAGCCATGGATTTTCCTGTAGTGGGTAATTCTCTATTTGGGGATCAGACAGAGAATTTCATGAAGAAAATGGATGGATACAGGACCCCTTACAGGAGTACTTAGGCCAAAGAAAGGCAAGCAACTCCTCAAAGGCAGCAGTCCAGGGGCAGGGGAGGCCTTTCTAAAGGCCTTTTTACCAAGCACAGGCTTCTTCTTTTTCGCAGAGGGGGTTCTTTAGAGGGAGAGGCAGAAGGGGGATGAGCAGGCCTGCATTTACCCCTTATCCTAAATCCCCTGCCAAGCAGACACCCTGATGGGTCTGCCCGGGTCGATTCTCCTATAGAAGTTGGGTGCAGGCTGGCTTACTTTGTCCAGGACTGGATGTCTCTTACATCAGACAAGTGGGTCCTGGAAGTAGTAAGCCAGGGACTGGTTCTCAGCTTCAAAAAATTTTCCCAAGCTGAGACCCAGATCTTTTCCACCTGCAAATCACTGAGACCCTTGCCCTAGAGGCAGAGGTTTCTCCTCTCCTAGCTCTCAGAGCTATAGAGAGAGTTCCTGCCCTACACTAGGGCAAATGATTGTACTCCAGGTAGCAGAATTTGACGGCAGATAAGGACCGCTTGGCCCACCCAGTCTGCCCATTTCCCTGCCTACTGGATAAGCTGCAGATCCTAGTTAATGAGCAGCCTACTTCTTTCTACCCCCACCCCCTAGAATTGCCTTATGACTGTCCCATGCATGTTTGAATTCCACCACTGTTTTTGACTCCACAACCTCCTCCGGAAGGCCGTTCAATGCATCCACAACCCTCTCTGTGAAAAAATACTTAATTAAATTACCTCTGGGCTGCCCCCTCTATCTTCAAATTGTGCCCCTTGTTCTTGCACACCTCTTTTTTTGAAAGATGCTACCCTCTTGGACTTTGTTGATTCCCTTGAGGTACTTGAAAGTTTCTATCATGTCCCCCCTCTCCCTCCTTTCCTCGAGGCTATACATATTAAGCTCCTTAAGTCTCTCTTCATATGTCTTCCGGTGCAGACCCTGCACCATTTTAGTTGCCCTCCTCTGGACAGCTTCCATCCTGTCTGTCTTTATGAAGACTGGGTCTCCAGAACTGCACACAGTACTCCAGATGGGGTCTGACCAGCTGTCTGTACAGAGGGATAATAACTTCCTGTTTTCTACTGGTGATGCCTCTCCCTATGCATCCCAGTATCCCCCCAGCCCTCCTTGCTGCCCTCTCACATTGCTTGCCCACCTTTAGGTCATCTGATATGACTACCCCCAGGTCCCTTTCCATGTTCGTTGTTATTATCTCACCCCCCATTGTGTACTGTTCCCCTGGGGTTTTGTTTCCCAGGTGCATTACTTTGCACTTCTTACCATTGAATCTAAGCTGCCATACGTTTGACCATTCCTCTAACCTTGCCAAGTCCCTTTTCATCCTTTCCACCCCACCTTGTGCATCAACTCTGTTGCAGATCTTTGTGTCATCTGCAAAGAGACATACTTTTCCTTCCAGTCCCTCTGCAATGTTGCTTATAAAGACATTGAAGAGGACGGTCCTAATACTGAACCCTGTGGTACCCCACTAGTAACCCGCTTTTCAGAGTGGACTCCATTTACTGTTACTCTCTTGACCTATTCTCCAGCCAATTCTTTACCCAGGCTGTCATCTTGGGACCCACTCCCAGGCTGGCTAACTTGTATATTAATCTTTTGTGTGGGACTGTGTCAAATGCCTTGCTAAAGTCTAGGTAGGCCATGTCCACAGCCCTCCTGATCTACTACTTTGGTCACCCAGTCAAAGAAATCTATCAGATTTGTCTGGCACGACCTTCCTGCTGTGAATCCATGCTGCCTTGGGTCCTGTGCCCCTCTGGCCTCTAGATACTCGACATTTCTTTCCTTCAGAAGTGATTCCATCATTTTCCCTGCCACTGAGGTTAAACTGACAGGTCTGTAGTTTCCTGCTTCTGCCTTGCTTCCACTTTTGTGAAGGGGAATCATATCTGCCCTCCTCCAGTCCTCGGGTACCACCCCATGCTCCCATGATTTGTTAAACAGGGTAGTCAGTGGTGTCACTAATTCCACCCTTAGTTCTTTTAGAATTCTGGGATGAATCCCATCGGGCCCCATTGCTTTGTCCACCTTCAGTTTTAAGAGTTCTTTCAGGACCCTTCTTCTGTAAATGGGCTGGTATCAACTTCTGTATCCAGAGTGTTTCTACTGTTTGTTTTAGGTACCTCCCCTCTTCATTTGTAAATACAGTGCAAAAATATTTGTTTAGTATCTCTGCCTTTTCACAGTCACCCTCTGCCCACCCTCCCTTATTAAGCCTCACTATCCTCCCTACTTCCTAACCCCCAAAAAGACAGGAGAGTGGAGACCCATCCTGGACCAAAGATATCTGAACAAACATCTCTTAAAGCCAAAGTTCAAAATAGTAACTCTGGAAATTATTCTTCCCTCTCTAAGGCCAGGGGACTGGCTAGCCTCCCTGGACCTCAATGATGCCTACTTTCACATTCTCATCAGGTGCGCCCATAGAAAGTACCTCAGGTTCAAGTTGCCCTCAGGCCACTGTCAGTTCAGAGCAATGCCCTTTGGCCTAACGTCAGCCCCAGGGGTCTTCACAAAGTGCCTGGCAGTAGTTGTTGTCTTCCTAAGAAAACAAGATTTCCATTTTCCCATACTTGGACGACTGGCTCATAGTAGGTCAGTCTCCAGACCAAGTCAAGTCGCACCTGCAAGTGACCCAGCAAGTGCTCACTTCTTTAGGATTCCTTCTCAATCTACCAAAGTCTGTTCTCGAACCAGTGTAGCTCCTCACCTTCATAGGTGCAGAACTGGATACGATAAAAGCAAGAGCCTTCCTTCCCCTGGAAAGGCCAAGGACCCTCATGGAACTGGCCTCTTCATTCTGCCTTCAGGTGTCTCTACCAGCAAAGCATTTCCTTCAGCTCCTGGGCCACATGGCAGCTTCCACAGCAGTGGTCCAGGGCGCAAGATTCCAAATGAGGGACATTCAGTTCCACTTAAGAGCTTTTTGGTCCCAAAGAAAGGATTCCCTTACCAAATTAATTCCAGTGACTCTAACTCTGATCCAAGCCCTGCAATGGTGGCAGAATCAGGACAATTTGAGGCAAGGGGTTCCATTTGTCACTCAGTCTTATTCAGTGGTCCTCACCATAGATGCTTCCCTGCTGGGCTGGGGATCCGATTTGGGGGAACTTACCACCCAGGGACTGTGGTTGCCTCAGGAATCTCTGCTTCACATCAGTCTCTTGGAATTCAGAGCAGTGTTTCTGGCACTGCAGGCTTTTTCCAAATCTGTACAGAACAAGGTGGTTCAGGTCAGGATAGGCAACACCACCACCATGTGGTACATCAACAAGCAAGGAGGCACTCTGTCTACGGCCTTGTGCACAGAAGCAATGAAGTTATGGTCCCTGGCCTATTCCCTGCAAACCTCTCTTGATAGCAGTTCACCTCCCAGGGAAGGACAGTGTCCTAGCAGATGCACTGAGCAGAATATCCCAGGGCCATCACGAATGGTCCCTAGATCCCCTGGTGTTGAAAGTGATTTTCTCGAGATGGGGCACTCCAGAGATGGATCTTTTTGCAGCCCCAGACAATCACCAACCTCCTCTCTTTTGTTGCAGACCCCCAGTCTTGGGCTCAGTCCCCCTGGATGCTCCGATTCTGAATTGGGAAGGGAAATTTCTGTGTGCTTCCCCCTTCCGTCTCCTGTTAAGAGTGTTAGTCAAGATAAGGTCACAACCATGCAGAGTTATTCTGATTGCTCCAGACTGGGCCAGGCAGCCATTGTATCCCTTGTTGCTGTCCCCAACAGTCCATCTTCCCCTGTCTTTTCCCAGGAATTATAACCTGTTAACATCTTCTCGGGAGGATTTGGTAGCCGGATCTTCAGTCTCTCAATCTCAAGGCTTGGCTCTTGAAGACTTAAGAGTTTGCAGATCTGCATCTTTCCCAAGGGGTTCTGGATATCCTTAAGGCTTCTCGAAAGCCTTCCACCAGTTGGTGATCTAAGAAGAATATTTCTCCAGACTCGGTTGGATTGCCTGTGGTTCTGGATTATGTGGTCCATCTTAATGGCTTAGGTCTCAGACCAGCTACTATCAAGGTACACTTGGCAGCTGTGTCTGCTTTCCTGTCTGTAGGCAAGTCTTTCTCTGTCATCCCATCCTGTATTCTGTAAGTTTTTCAAGGGATTGCTTCACACCAATCATCCCTTTAGGGATCCTGCTCCTGCTTGGGATCTTAATGTTTGCATTGCTCAGCTTATGCAACCCCCTTTTGAGACTTTGTCCTCAGCAGAGCTTAAGTACTTCACTTGGAAAACTGTGTTTTTGGTAGCCATTACTTCTGTCAGACGTATCAGTGAATGCAAGTCCTGTCCGTGAAATCTGATTTCATCTCTTTTCACAGAGATAAAGTGGTCCTTAGAACTAACCGAAAGTTCTTGCCTAAAGTGGTTTCAGATTTCCACCTCAACCAGTCCATATCTCTCCCTGTTTTCTTCACTGATCATTCTTCCTCGGGAGAGAGGAGGCTACACAGTTTGGATGTTAAGAGCCCTTAGCTACTACATAGAGCATACCAAGGGTCACAGGTTTGAATCCCTCCAGTTCCTCACTTATGGAGAAGTTGGGAAGGCCAAACCTGCCACTGAGAGGTCTCCTGCCAGGTGGATTGTTTCTTGTATTCAATTCTGCTATGAAAAACTGGGTAAAACTCCACCCTCAGGCCTGAGGGCTCATTCCACAAGCTTCCCTGGCTGCTACCAGGGATATCCCTCTCTTTGAAATTTGTCAAGCAGCCACCTGGAAAACTGTCCATACGTACACTAAGCATTACTCTCTGGATATCCATGCTAGAAGTGATACTCGGTTTGGCACAGCAGTACTGCAGAGCTTGTTTCCACAGTAGGTTCTGTCCCTCCTCCATGGAGATACTGCTTGGTAGTCTGCAGTTGTCAGAATACAGCAAGACTCCATGTTTGAAGAAAAAATTACTCACCTTAATAAGTATGTTTCTTCTAGTGGAGTCTTGTTGTATTCTGACCTCCCCCACGCCTCCCCTTTCAGAACCTAGTTTTTGGGGATGTGGGTGGGCAGGCGCAGTGTTGGCACCCTAGGGGTTCCCTTTTACACCCTCTTTTTCTTTGGGTGGACTGTTTCATTTGATGGGATTTTTGTTTTTGGGTTTCTTGACTTGAGTCTTCCTTTGAGAACCAAAAACATTATAATTTTGCCAGTTGGCTAGTAAAAATTTTACAGTTTCCACACAGAACACCTAGTGAGTTTTTGCTCGTAAAGATCTGACGGTTGCAGTTCGAATAGCAACAGGCAGAGGCTTCAACCGAGCTCGAGATGAACATTCTATGCTATGCATAAAAATGTTAACTATGTTCTCCGGGGCAGTTGAAAGGCAGGACCTAACTGCAACTGTCAGAATGAAGCAAGACTCCACTAGAAGAAACATAATTACTAAGTTGAGTAATTTTTTCTGATCTGCCGTCAGATTCTATGTTTCTAACTTCTTTTCTTCGGGTGCAACTTTCCGGAGCAGTCAGAAGCTTCTGGGGTCCACATCGGGCGCTCTGTCTACCTGTAGGCCGTTTTCCTGGCAAGCATGGTGTGCACCCTGCTGTCAAGGCGTCACCGCCGATGTGTGCCACGCTCGTTCCCCTAGCAACTTGGCTGGACGCTTGCTATCCCTCAGGCCTCTGACTGGGATTGGCCAAGTGCTGAGTCGCAACCCCCCCTCCCTTCCTGGAGAAGGCGAGCGGTCCTTTTGATGCTGAGCCTCCTCCCACCCTGGCCAGGCCTCAGTCCCCGGGCTCATTCCCGAACTCGTGTTGTCGGTGTTGCAAGTGGTAGAGCTGCTAGCAGGCCGGTCCCTGAATAATTTTGATTACCCTGCACTGTCTCCAGATTGCATGTTTTTTTTCTCAGAACAGGGCACAGTATTCCAGATATGGCCTCACCAGTAATCTATAGCGAGGTAGTATGATCTCTTCCTGCTGCTGTTGAAACCTCTCACAGCATACCATGACGTTCTTTTTAGCTTGCTGTATTGGCTAGATTGTTTTAGGGAGTCGGTTGCGACTCCCAGGTCCGTTTTCCAAGTTGGGAGGGTGCAGCTTGCCCCCTCCTCTCAGAGAACTGCTAGGAGTCTGCCAACGAGTGTGGATGGAACGTCATGTCCACATCCCTAGAAAAACTGTCTCCAGCTGAACCTATCTGGGAGATGGTGTTAGTTTGGATCCAGGGGATCTGCTTCTATCCTATAATAAGGCATTGATGTCTGCTGTGTATTCCATAGCTCCTGTCCGGGTTTACCCCCTTGCCCTTCACCCTCGGTCCCCTTGATTTGATCAGACTTTGAGGGAGTTGATGAGAGTGGGGAGAAGGTTGGAGCGATGCTGGCGGAAAACTGGCCTGGCTGATGAGCTTAGATTGATGTCCCATTATAAGGACCATCAGTTGGCGGTGTCCCGTAGGAAGGGAGAGTTCCTGTCCAGGGAGATTGACGCTGCTCGAAGTCGAGTGGCTCAGCTCTTCCGTACTGTGGACAGGCTGTGCAATCCGTCCTGTCTCCAGAATCTGGGAGCTTTTCACAGAATAAACGTGATAAGTTCGCTTGATTTTTTTTTTTTTTTTTGGCAGATAAGGTTGCCACCATCAGGTCAGAGATCTGTACAGCTTGCTGAAACAGGCGTGGCGGTGATCGGTGGGAGATTACAGTCACCTAGTTTGTCTGGTCCGACTTGGACTGGTTGGCGATCATGGATGTCGTAAAGATTATCCAGGGTTTGTGACAGACTTACTGTAGTTTGGACCCAGGTCCAATGTGCCTCCTGGTGGGGTGTGTGGAAGTAATCTGATCAGTCATAGCTGAGACTGAGTGTTCGTTGGAGACTGCGGTTGTTCCGCACACCCTCAAGAAGGCAGTGGTACGTCCCCTTTTGGAAATAATCTTTTCTTGACCCCGATTGTCTCGCCAACTACAGGCCTGTCTCTAACCTGCCTTTTGTAGGCAAGGTTATTGAGAAGGCAGTTTTGTTGCAGCTCGAATCATCTTACGACCCATGATGTCTATGTTCCTCACTAGTTCGGTTTCAGGGAGAGGCACATTATTGAGACTCTGCTGGTTTGGGTATAGAAACATATAGTCTGTTGGCAGATGAGGACCATACAGCCCAGCTAGTCTGCCCATTTCCCTACTTGGTTTGGCAGTCGCTACTCTTATCTAGACTGCCTTTCCCCTGCTCTGCTGTACAGAGGGTCCCTTTTTGCTTATCCCATGCACTTTTGAATCCCTGTACTGATTTCGCTTCCACCTCGTTCACTGGTAGGCTGTTCCACGGATCCACCACTCTCTGTGGAAAAAATACTTCCTTGCATTCCCCATAGTCTCTCTTCCTCCAGTCTCATGTTATGTCCCCTTGTCCTTGTGCACTTTCTTCTCTGAAATATACTCCCCTCCTGTACCCTGTTTATTACTCTTAAGGTATTTGAAAGTCTCTGTCATATCCCCTCTCTCCCTTCTCTATTCCAGTGAATAGATGTTTAGCTCCTTGAGTCTTTCCTCATAAGGCTTATGGTGCAGTCCATGCATCATTTTTGTTGTTCTCTGAACTGCTTCCATCCTGTGTCCTTCTGAGATGCGGTCTCCAGAATTGGACACAGTATTCCAGATGAGGCCTCACTAGTGATCTATACAGTGGCTTCACCACTTCACTACTCCTACTGGTTATGCCCCTTTCTATGCACCCCAGCATTCTGTTTGCCTTCCCCACTGCTTTTTCGCATTATTTGGCTGACTTCAGGTCATTGGATACCATAACTCCCAGGTCTCTCTCCTGACTTGTGGGGGCTAGAAACCGCCCCCCCCCAAAAAAAAATCCTGTATTGCTCTGTTGGGTTTGTGTTCCAGGTGCATTATCTTGCACTTCTTAACATTGAAACCCAACTGCCATACCCTTGACCATTCCTCAAGTAGTCTGGGTAATTTCTAATTTTATATAGTCCCTCCTGTGTGTTGAGTCTGCTACAGAGCTTGGTATCATATACGAACAGGCATACTTTCTCCTCCAGTCCCTCTGTAATGTCACTTATTAAGACATTGAATAGAACTGGACCCAGCACCAATCCCCGTGGCACCCCGCTGGTCACCACCTCCTCTTCTGTTTTCATGCCATTTACTACCACCCTCTGGGTCCTGCCTTTTAGCCAGTTACCAGCCCATTTTACCACTTCAGAGGCCACCCAGATTACCCAATTTAAGCAACCTTCTATGAGGAACGGTGTCTGTGGCGTTGCTGAAATCCAGGTAGGCCACATCCACTGCCCTTCCCTGATCCACCACTCTGGTCACCTAGTCAAGGAAATCGATAAGATTAGTCTGACAGGACCTACCATCAGTGAATCCGTGCTGCCTTGGGTCTTTTGCACTGCTCGATTCCAGGAACTTAACTACCCTCTCCTTAACTAGGGATGCTCCTGCCACTATTGAGGACCAATCTTTTCTTAAATCTGTTCTAGCAGTTCTATTTCTTAGCCTAAACTATCCTTTACAATTTGTAGTCCATAAGGTTGGCCACCTATGCCCCCCTTAACTATGCTATAGTGTCCTCTTTAATTTTCCTTTTTGCTCTCCGGTCCGCGTAGAGGGAGGTTATTGTGGTGACTTCCAAGCTTATGGAAAACAGGTTGTGTATCGTTGTTGCATTTAGTACGTAGTAGTATGTCTTAAATTACCTTGCTGTATATACCTTATGCTTGTGAAATCTGTAAATGTTGAAAATACCATGGCACTAGGTGTTTTTGATGATGGTAAAAAGTAGTAGGTGACTACAGAAATTAGGATTTACTTCGAGAGGTCTCTTGCAGTAGATAATTACATATAGGACTGATGGAAGGCGGCAGGACCACACGAAAAAATTTCTAGCTAGCAGTCTCTGGCGAGGGGACTGCTCCCATGTCAGATGACCAGTGTCAGGAGACAGTATAAAGGGGCGGTCCCTCACGCCTGCCTTCCAGTTCTTTCTCGCCATTGGCTTATGCCAGCGCCTCGCGGAAAATTTCACTGCTCGTCAGGCTCCTTCGCCGGTAGTTTTACAGAGTATTTTTTCTCAGCTGTCATCAGGTATCCGTCGGTGTATGTCATCCCCTGCACCCTCCGAGCACAAAAACAAGTGCGACTTGTGCAGCGCCCATCTCCAGCACAAGGATGACCATTCCCTGTGCCTTTTTTGCTTAGGTCCCGATCATCCGGTGGAGAAGTGCCAGCACTACCTCAGCTTTAACGCGGCCACCCGGAGAAGGCAGCAGAAGTCTCTGGAAGCCCACATTTTAAAATAGAAAAATGAGCTCCATGGAGAAAGAACTGAAAAAGCTTTGGCAGGCATCGACTTACCCTGAAGGCCATCGCAAGAAAAAGGATAGGGAATGGCACTGAGGCAAGGGCTCCTCTCCCACTGTGTCTTCCTCGGGAGTCACCGTGAAACAGGTAATGTCCCCCCGGGACCGCTCCACGACGGCTGCCTTAGAGGCTTGTAAGGCGGCGGCCGGCCCGCCAGACTGGGTCACATGCTGGGACCCTTCAGGCACTTCCGGGCTCGTGGAGGCCTCCGCTCCCAGTAAAGCCGTGGTTTTGCGGCCTACGGATGTGAGCGGCTCTGATAAGCCGGACATCGGCTCCTCCGACGACCGCACAGAGAAGGTCGGTATATCGCCCAACCCTTCGGGGTGGCGCGCGGCCCCTGTTCCGCCCGACCAGGCCACTCCTCCATCGCAGCCTGCCTTCGGCGAAGGGTCCGTTAAGTCGGACGCCGGCCCCTCTGGCATCCGCCCGGATCCCGCTGCTAAGCCGCACGTCAGTTTGTCCGTCCGCAGAGCGGATGAGCCAATGCCGGACCCCCCCCCCCACGTCCGTTGTTCTGGCTCCCGCAGCCTTCGCTGCCCTCCGGGAGCCAGAGTGTCCTCAGCCTGACCCCACGAATCCCCCCGCCCCCAATTCCCCGGGCAACGCTGAGGTTTCTGGTCCACCTCCGTCAGACCGTCCACCTTCTGGTCCAACTGATCTGACGTTGGTTCCCCGGATGCCGGCTCCGATGCTGGACGACATCCCACCCCCTGATGTCGGACCGACGCCGGGTCTTCCGCTCCAGAACCGCCCGTGGGTCCTCCAGCCGGGCCGTCTGCTCAGGCAGCTCCTCCGGCTCCCAGGTACCGGGCCCCGTCGTATCCGACGCCGCCATACCTTGGACCGCAGTGTCCGGCTCAGACATGTCCGCCGCAGTACCTGGCTCCTCAATACCCGAAGCGAGGCTTCCCGCCGTCTGGTTATGGATACATGCCCTTTGGGTATAGTCCATACCCGTATTCTCTCCCCCCTTCCTCCCTACACCCCCCAACCGCGGTGGAACTTGCAGGAGACTCTGGCCTCCTGGTGGGCTGAGGCCAAGGCTCAGCTCACCAGAGAGGTGGAGAGTCATCTTCAGATGACGGTGCCAGTTGCCATATGTCCATGACGACACACTCCCTCCCCCCTCTGGACACTAGGGCTCAACCCTCTGGGTCCAGAGAAGGGCAGGACACGCTTTCCTGAGGGATTCTCAAGGGGTCTGTTCCTCCCCCTCCGTTGGGAGAGGGAGTCTATCTCTTCCTCATCTTCTTCTTCCTCTGACACCTCTGATCCTTCAGATGGTTGTTCAGAGCAAGAAGATGAGCCATGCTCTCTGTCCAAGCCCCGGCCAGGGACTCCTCCGAAGTCCCCGCTGGAGGATCCTTCCTTTACGGAGTTGCTATGGAAGATCCAGGAAGTACATAAGTGGCAATCCTTGGAGCCAGACCCCCAGCGTAAAAATACTCGCTGAGCATCTTGATCTGCCCATGACAGCTCCCACTTCAGTGCCACCCTGGATCGAGCCTCATGCCGACCTTATTACCACCATATGGAAACCGTCGGCCTTAGCCCCACTTCCCAGGAAGTTGAACAGGCTATACCAGGCTCCAGAGGGTGATGACTTTTTAGACTCCCACCCTTGTGCTGACTCTGTTGTGATTAGCGCCGCTCATGGCCGGTCAGCCCAACGCAAACATCTTAGCTCGTCTCCACCTGACAAGGAATCCTGCCTTCTGGACCAGTATGGCAAGAAGATTTTTGCTTCTTTCACTCTGGGTATTAGGGCCCTGAACTACATTGGCCACATGGGGGATTACCAAAAGGCGATTCTTAGTGAGATGGAATTGAAATTGGACTTCCTTCCGGACTCTCAAGTCAAGCAGAAAGTGGCTGACCTTGTCCGCTCTGCACGTTCTGCCAGTCGGCACATTCTTCGTGCGACCTACGATGCAGTGGACACTGCTGGGAGGAGCTCAGCTTTCGCCGTAGGTTTATGGTGTCACGCTTGGCTCAGTGTGTCAGGGTTGGTCCTGGAAGTGAAGTCCGCTATCCAGGAAGCGCCCTTCCGGGGTTCGGTGCTATTTGGGGGTGATGTCAGGGGCATCATCACCGACCTGCAGGAGAAGGGGATGGCACTAAATTCTGACTCTATGTACCATCCCCATCAATCGCAGCGCAGTCCCTTTCGCAGATGGAATCAGCCCAAAGCGAGACCCCAGGGAAAGAGGGCCACTAAATGTCCGGGCTCCCCTCCCCGCTGCCAAGCCCCCGACCAAAAAGCAGCTGGAGCTTCAGCTGTGGTGCTGCCCACACCACCTGACTCCTTCCTGCTACCTCTGGGCTTCTCGGAGGAATCGGTGGAGGGAGGTTTTCCCTCCACCTTCTGGGCTGGGAGAGGATAACATAAAATTCATGGGTGCTCCAACTAATTGCAGAAGGACACTCAATCGAGTTTCTGCAGAAACCACCTTGTCACCCTGCCCCAAGGTCATCGTACTCTTGGGAACATCATCCTCTGGTCCAGGAAGAAATTTCAGCACTTTTGCTGAAAGAGGCGATAGAACCTGTCCCCCTTCCCTTGCAAGGAATGGGTTACTATTCCCACTTCTTCCTGGTCCCGAAGAAGACAGGAGATGTAAAACCTATTATAAATCTCAGTTCCCTAAACCTTTTTGTGGAGCACAAGAGGTTCAGGATGCTCTCACTGCAGAGCCTTCTGCCTCTCCTACACTCGCACCAGTGGCTGTGCGCTTTGGATATGCAGGAGGCTTACCTGCACACATTTATATATCCATCCATTTAAAATGCATGTAAATTGCTGTAAGTTGAGCAAGTCTGAAATGTCATGATTTGCATATATCCCATAATGCTTTGCATGTATGCATGATGTTGTATTTCTTTGAAACTTGACTTACTTGTTGCCAAAACCCTTTCGGGTATCCCTTTTTTCAGTGATTCTGAATTGAGGTTCTTAGTGTATAGCTTTTTTTTTTTTTTTTAAAGCTCCCACTAACCAAGCAAACAAGGCCCATATAGGGATGAAGGGTTTTCACTAAATGTTTATGTCAGAGATCAGTGTCTGTAGGTGCTGGCTAAGTGCAGAGAAAGGACATTCATTGTCTGGTGCAAACTAATGTACTGAAGAAGGAATAAATCATTGCTGAAGGTTATTTCCTGTATTTCGAGTAAACATAACACACAGATTGTGTGTTGAACTTGAATGGTCCATCTGTTAATCCACAACCTCTCCTCAAGGGAGTCCCATCATCTTCCCCACCTCTGAGGTCAGACTTACAGGTCTGTTATTGCCCGCCTTCTCTCTACTTCCAGTCTTGTATAGGGGGACCACATCTGCCCTCTTCCAGTCCCCAGGTACCTCCCCCGACTCTAGTGATTGGTTGAAGAGGGTTGTAGGACTTCCCTGAGTTCCTTCAACATTCTAGGGTGAATCCAGTCTGGCCCCATTATACTGTCTGTCTGTACTTTTCCTAGTTCCTCCAAGACTCTATCCACCATAAATGAGCTGGTGTCCACCTCTCTCCCCTGTACATCTTTCCTTGTGAGTCTTGGCCCTTCCCCTGCCTATTCCTTGGTAAATACTGAGGAAAAATATTTGTTCAGTACCTCAGCTTTTTCAAGGTCATCCTCCACCCACCCACTCTCTCCCTTCTTTAGCCTAACAGTACCATTTCTGGTCTTCCTCTCAAGTTCAGGTTTATTGCAGGAAAGACTCCGTTGAGCAAGCTCATTCACAAGGCTCTCGCTAATATAATGGAAGAAAGTCTTGTCCCCCTTCTTAATAGCCTGTACTGTTCCTTCCTCCTTTCTTGCCTTAGCCCCTCTCACAGCTTTCCCAGCTTCTCCAGATATTTTCAGTCTGTCTTCTTTCTGTGTCTTTGTATTTCCTGAATGCCTTACTTTTTTCTCTCACTTTCTTGGCTATTGACAGAGAACCACAGTGGCCGCTTCTTTCTTTTGGATACTTAAGTACTTGGGTGCTTAATGATTTCCTGATAGCTAGAGATGGGAAGAGCTGTTCCAGCTTGGTTCTCCTTGACCTCTCTGCGGCATTTGATACAGTGGACCATGGTGTGTTACTGGAGCGCCTGCGGCTGATCTGTCTGGGACAGTATACAGATGGTTTCTTTTTTTAAAACTTTATTTAGAAATTTCATATACTATACATACATGTACATTGATAGACATATGGTTAAACATTTAATTCTTTATAAGCTTTACTTAAATCATTACATAGATATCCCCCCCTCCCTTCTTTATTCTAAGTTCATAACCTCTTTCTCTTATGTAATTCGGCTACAACTTTTTATTCTCTTCCCTTTCCTCCTGTAGGTCATGCACTTCTCCCTCTAGCCAATGCACTAGATTTATGGTATGAAATCGGACCTTAATGGGGTTATATACAGAACCCATATTCTCCGTATTATTTCAAATTGTTCGTGCTGTTTGTTTAGCATGGCTGTTATGTGTTCCATTTTATATAGTTCTATTACTATGTCTTGCCAAATTTTTATTTTGGGGTCACATTCAGCCAGCTTCTGGTCATAGTTTTCTTAGATGCCAATATAAAATATTTTACCAGTTTTCTTGACTGTGTCTCTATATTCTGGTGGAAGTGGCAGGAAAAAAGTACATAGACTGTTTCAGGGTTAGGTTGGAGTTCCACATCTAAGGGCTTCCTGAAAGTCTAGTTTGAACCCTGAAAGCCTAGTGCAAAACCAGAAAATATGTGCATGGGAAGCAGGTGAGTGTCCACACCTTCTCCAACAATCAGCCTCAAATCCTCTCTTGTATTTAACCTGTGTTGCAGTGGGTCTAAAATATCTGGTAGTCTGTTTCCATACGAATTCTTTCCACATCTTGGATGTGATCCCTGTTTGTATAGTACAAACATGTTTTTCCCATTGTTCTTTCAAGACTGGAGTCTTCAAATCTTTTTCCCAGGCCTTCCTTACTGACTTCAAGCAGTCAGTCTCCAACTCCCTAAGGGCAGTATATAGATTTGATATTAGATGTTTATTTAGGGACTTGACCTTCAAATGCCCAGATAATATCTGTAAGAGAAGGGTACGGGTCCCCACCAAAAAAATATCCTGACAGTGATTTTATAAAGTTCCTAACCTGGAAGTAACTAAAACTCTCCCTTCTAGTAATTCCATATTTTTGTTCTAAGTCTGATTGGGTTATTATGGTCCCCTGTTGTAGGAATTGTCCCACTAAATGTAATCCTTTTCTTTCTCATTTCCGATATCCCAGATCCATTCTAGCAGGGAGGAAATGATCCACCCAGGGCAGGGAGAACAATAAGGGCCTCCACCCATCCATATTTTTTTTTTTTTTTTTTGTAAATAGGATCTTCGTCCAGTTCCGAACCGTGGATGGAGTATATGAGTTACCTATTTCTTCCAGATCAGTGTTAGGGGGATTGGCTAGTAATAATTTAAGTTGTCCAAGGTGGTCCTCCCACTTTTCTATAGTTTTCCATTTGGCAGTGTATTCCTGATCTAACCAATATAAAATAGTTCTCAGCTGCGCTGCCACATAAGAGAGTCTTATATTTGGTAATGCAAGGCCACCCTTATTTTTTGAGTTGAAATATGGTATATCTGATTCTAGGTTTCTGGGAGTCCCAAATATAGCGTGAGAGTGATCTGTTAAGTGTTTTAAAAAAAACTTTATGAAACCTGGATCGGTAGAGTCTGAGCCAAATAAAAGGAGTCTGAGTAGTATGACCATTCCTAATCGCCTCTAGTCTCTGAATTAGTGGTAATGGCAATACTCCATCTCTGAAATAATATTCTGTTTCAGGGGGGTATAATAGAGTTCATAAATTTTCTCATCTGGTAACCCAATCAGCACTGCCAGGTATTAAGTGAGTCAAATTCCATCGGAATGGGTAAGCTGCTAAAGTGCTTTGGGAGGGCTCGTAGTTTACTTTTAACACCTCTGTTCTTCCTCACGTTTCCTCTGAATTGTCCTCCCTCCAACTTCATCCCATGCCCCCTAGTCCTGGAACCTCTTTTTCACTTAAAAATAGTGCATTCCTGCACCCTGTTCCTCCCTGTAAGATACTTGTATGTCTCTATCATATCCCCTCTCTCCTTCCTCTCCTCCAGGGAGTACATGTTCAGTGCCTTCATCCTGTCCTCATAGGACTTGTGATGCAATCCATGACCATCTTTGTTGCTCTCCTCTGAACCTTCTCTACCCTGTCTATGTCCTTACGTAGGTAAGGTCTCCAGAACTGCACAGTGTACTCCAGGTGCAGCCTCACTAGTGTCTTGTATAGTGGAATTATGACCTCCCTTTTCCTGATGATGATGCCCCTGCCTATGCATCCCAGCATCCTATTTGCTTTACCTGCTGCCTTGTCACACTGTTTCCCTGCCAAGCATCCCTCTGGGTTGGCATATGAATCTATTTTCTCAAATGTTGTGAGTTTTGAAATTAATACTGCTGAACCTCTCCTTTTCCCTCCTCTATAGGAAGATGCCACCACTTCTCTGAAACCCATGCTGGCCAGTTTCAGATGCTCCTCTTTTCAGGTGCGTCTCTTGGAGAAGAGGAAATGCGGGCTTCTTTCTCTTAATAGCTGTCAATAGTTTATATCTTTTAATGGGATTGTTTACCCCATTCACATTAAGTGAAAATACGGTGATGGGACATTTTTTATTCATTAATATGGGGGGGGGGGGCTGATTTTTTTCCAACAAAGGGGGTCCAGCCCAAGTTTCCTCTTCTCCGGGGGTTCTCATGATGGGGCCTCTGCGCCATCTAAGATTTTGTCAAGCTGCACAGTAACCATCAACAAATAAACATTACTTTCCAAACCATTTAACAAACAGCACCACATATAACAAATAACCTATATTCAGTTACACTTCCTAGGTAGGAGGGCATTAATTTCTGCCCTCTATGACTGTGGGGGAGATCTTGAGACCCTTCCATGGGAGGAGTGGGGGCATAGCCAGTGGCCACTCCTCCTTGAACTCTACTTAACTTGAGTTCAGATGCTCTCCGCATCTTTAAACTCGTCAACCACCCAGTGGATCCGAACAGCCGGTCCGCAGTTTCTCCCATGAGCCACCCATCAATCTGAATTGGGGTTGTCACCCTTCCCGTGTGCCCTTTATAGTTTTTGGCAATACCAAATATAAAAACAGTTTCTCTCATTTTTAAATCTGGCATAATCCCCCTAGTAGCCTTGCTGGGAAGTTCCCCTTCCTTTAGCTGTATATAAGCTCTCTTGTCCAGTAAAAAAGAAAGGAAAGGGGAGAGAAACTATTCATTCAGGCAGTTTATTAAAACAGGACAGTTCTAACTTAAAGTTGGTTTGGATAAATTCTGTAAACATATGTTTTATTACTTAGATCTGCCTTCTTTCGTTACATTAAACAGAGCAAAGTTCTTCAAGTAAAGTTTGTGTCCTATAAGAAATGGGAGTAGGGCCTGGGACATGAGTTTGTCCCCACTGAAGCCCCTCCCCTCCTCGTCCTAATATCCGTAGGGAAAATCAGTTACACATCTTGTTTCATCTGAGGTGTTTTCAATATACTCCTCATGTCTGTTCTTTCTGCGATGAGACTCTGGGTTTCTCTGTCTTCCGAAATCTACCCAACTCTGATCTGATGCTCCGCAAGGACTGATGGAAGCCATTCTGTGTGCGAACTCTTCTCTGTAGCTTTCCAGTTATTTGCCAGTTTGCTCGTGGTGGGCGTGTCCGTTGCTCCTCTACTTGTTCTGACCAGAAAACCCATCCTCTGCTGGAGAGTTCCTGTCTGGCCTCCTCTGCTGAATTGTAAATCACTGCCCCGGAGTCCCAGAAGACTCTCGGCTTAGCTGGGTAGGGAGTCTGAAAACGAACTCCATGTTCTCTGAGGGCTTTCAGGACTGGTGAATATGCCGCTTACAATTTTACTATCTCCGGGTAATCCTGATCAAAAAAGAGGTGGGTGGTGTTATATTTTACAATCTTCTGTGCCCATGCTGTGCGAAGTATTTGCTCTTTATTCCTATAACTGGAGAATTTCAGGACAATAGAGCGTGGTATGGCATTAGGATCAGTCTGCTTTTGTGATGGTGCTCTGTGTGCCCGTTCGATGTGGAACTGAAAGGTGGTGGGTAAATGGAGCACATCTTTCAGCAAGTCCTCTAAGAATTCATCCATCTTCCTGGTCTCTGTTCCCTCGGGAGACCGGATATCCTCATGTTATCCCATCTTGATCTGGCTTCTAGATCTAATATTTTATCCTGCATGTTTTCCTGGTGGTCTGTGAGGAAATTGACCGCACTATGTAAGTGTTAAGTCTCCTCTGCTGTCTCCTCGATTTGTTTCTCTGTGGCATCTAATTTACCCTCCACTTCTTGCATTCTCATTTGTAGGGACTTAAATTCTGTTTTGTTCTCTGCCCGAAATGCTTTAATCTCTGCCAGTAATGTTTCGAATCGCAATCTGGACAGCTGCTTGCCTTCTTGATCCGTGTCACATTCACAGGCTGCACTGCTGGCCGGTGAAGCGCTCCAGCTGCTGTCGTGTCTACTCTGTAATCTTTCTGCATCCTGTTCGTTTCTTGCATTTTTTGCCTGAAACTTGGTACCTCTCATCTTCCCAGAATTGCCTGTAGTCATTTTTATTCGATATTGTAGATATTAAGCTATTCTAGGAGAGTTTTGATGGGTGAGTTCTCAGGAGCCGTAAACCAGAACAGCCATTAGGTCAGTGACGTCACCAGAAGTTTCAATCCTTCCTCACAGGCAGGTTTCGGAGAGTGGAGTAGGTTTTTTTTTCTCTGCCCATCTCCCCCTGCCGTGTGGGGTGCTGCAGGGCTCTGTGCTTTCACCCATTCTGTTCATGGTATATATGCTGCTGTTTGGAGATATTATAAGGCGGTACGGGCTGAGTTTTCACTGCTATGAAGATGTTTCTCAGCTGTTCATGTCCTTTGTGCCCGAGCAGAGTGGCGCTGTTTCAGTCTTTAATAACTGCCTCCCTGAGATTCAGGATTGGATGAGTGCCAACTGGCTTAGGTTGAATCTGGGTAAGACTGAGGTGTTTGTTGTGAACCCAGGTCATCGGGTAGAGGGGTTATCTGCTGGGCAGCCAGCTGACCACCTCTGACCAGGTATGAAATCTGGGCGTTAAACTTGATGGTTGGCTGACACTCAAGTCTGTGGTGTCAGCCATCGTCAAGACCTCGTTTTAATGTCTGAGGAATATCGCCCAGATAAAACACCTGGTCCCGCCTGATGATATTCCAACGTTGGTCCACACCTTTGTGACCTCCAACCTAGACTACGTCACCGCCCTGTACCTAGGACTACTGGGGTGGACCTCCGCCTCTTGCAGCTGGTGCAGAATGTGGCTGCCAGGTTGTTGACTGGCTCATCAAGATCTTCCATGTCACACCTCTGCCCCGTGGCCTGAATTGGCTGCTGGTTCAATGGAGGATCACCTTCAAGGTCGGATTACTGACCTATAAGGCCCGACACGGACTGGGACTGCGATATTTTCAAGATGATCTCTGCCCCCACCGTCCGCTTTGCCGATGAGGGATTGCTAGATATTCCCAGAGTCTGTTTGTAAACCTCTGGAGCTAGATCTTTTGCAGCCCCGACCCTGTGGAATGCTCTACCTTGTCGGATCAGAAAGTGCCTGACCACTGAGGCTTTTAAATCTGCCTTAGACTTGTTTATGTAACCTTGCATTTCCAGGAGCTTGAAGTTCCTGATGCCTGCTATTAATGGTTTTATGATACTGTTGTTGCTTAATTTATGTTTGCTGTTTTATCTATATGTACAATGCTATGATCTGGCTTTGGAATAGTGTTCAACAAATAGTTTGCTTTGCTTTCCTCAGATGTACTGTCTGGATTAATCCATGCAGTATTCTGTTCCGTGATTCTTCTTCCCTGTGGGCATCACCTTAGACTTATTGTTGTTGAATTTCAATTGATAGACATTGGACTATCTTTCTAACCTTTGCAGGTCTTTCTGCAACTCCCTTTCCTCTATTTTGCTGTCTTTCTTCCCACAGGTCTTTGTTTTCTGCAAAGAGGCAAATACTGCCCTGCATTCCTTCTATGTTGGTGATAAACATCGACTGAACCCTGTGGTACCCCACTCATGACTTCCCTCCATTACTGCCAGAACCGGTGGGGAAGGGGGCTGCAGCACCCTTACCTTTGTCCCTGAGCTTTCAAAGTGCCCCTTTAATGCATATAAAATTGGGAGGGAAGCAATCACTGCCTGCTTTGTAATTTTTTTTGTGTGCAGCCCAGTTTGCAGTTCGCATTTGAAATGGAAGCTCCCAAAGATCACCCCTAGTTATCACCTTTCCCACCAGCCACTCACCCATTGTCTATGAATAGAGTTTCCAGAATAAGTAATGTGGTTTGCTTTCAGATCTGCAGCTTCAATTCTTTGCAAGGTTGCACAACCAGCAGTGTCTCGTGTTGGTTACTGAGTTTTCCCCCCAGTGGTATAGAGTTTGTGTGGGCCATCATCTTAAAAAGTAAGTCGGTCAACTCAGAGCAGTTGATAATCTTTGGGGGAATCTAATTTATTGGGTAACACTGTAGAAACCTTCGCCGCTGGTGAAGGGGAATCCACATGGAAGATTTTCAGCAGTACAACTGGGGCCGCCCATGCTGTTGACATCAGCCCTATAAAGACATGAGTGGCCCCGCTTCCTCTTCAGTTTATTTTCCCCATTGATCTGCTCACATGGATCTCTGCAGAAGATCCGACTCAGTATTTGTGCAATTTCTTCACCTATGGCTTTTTCTTCAGCATTTTTCTGAATCTTTAAGAGGCAAAGAGAATGAGAACGAACCTCTGAAGGCACTCCCTGGACTGCTGGAACTTTGGGTGGTTCGGCTGGCATGGACAGCTTTTGTTACACACATTCGAGGTCAGGTCGTTCAGGTCAAGACTGACAACACCACGACATTTACTGCCTCAACAAACAGGGTGAGATACACTCCCTTCCACTGTGGAGGGAAGCTCTCCACATCTGTATTCTCATGCTCAGCCTGGGCGCTGATCTGGTCATCCATGTGGCCAGCATCTCCAATCAGCTAACGTACACTCTCAGCCATGTGTGCGAGGTAGTGTGCAGCCTGTTCTGCCAATAGGGCTCTCCTGTGGTGTACCTGTTGGCCTGTAGGGAGAATGCCAAGCAGATGCTGTTTCTGGGGACATGGATATGATCATCCACACTGTCTGGCAGGTATCCTTGTTGCTTTAAATCTTGCCGGAAGGTCTTCAAGCTGGCTCCTCCCACCCACCCGGGTGGTAAAACTCTCGGCTCCGCCCCATGACGCCAGATCTTCCTTACCGCTTGGAAGCTCAGGTTCCCTCCTTAACGCTCTGCGTATAAGACTTGTTCGTAATTCTTCGGTTTTGAAAATTTAAAAGTTTTTGCACTTCTAGACTTTGGTCTTCTATCCCTCGCGGCTGCGATGGACAGATCGACTCCCGGTTTTCGGAGATGCCCTTGCGGGCAGAAGATGTCTCTGACAGATCCGCACTCCACGTGTGTCTACTGTTTAGGCCTTGAGCACGACCCGCAGGCTTGCGACCTGCGCTCTTCCTTCTCAGCCTATGTCCTCGAAGACCGTGCTGCCCGTTTACAACTGGGGCTTCCCGAGAAACGTTTTCCTCCGGTAAAGTCAAAAGAGGCCCAGTCGGCGGTCTCCGGCGGCGGGCTCGGCGGATCAGCTAGAGCAGATGATCGCCTCAAGAGGAGGCGGGTCAGATCTTCCACGGCTGCGGCATTTATCCCGCTCTCCCTGGGTTCCTCTTATACAGCTTCTTTTAAGGAGCTTTGTCTGTCCCTCTCCACTAAGGGAGAGGGACCAACATCTGCCAGACCTTCTTCTCGGTCCAAAAAGAAAGACAAGGGTAAGTCCCTCTGTCGACGCTCTTGGGAGCGGGAAAGGTCCCTCTCCCAGAGTTGTCGGCCATCGACTTTGGTCGATCGTTCGGCTTCGGCCACTGGTCTCACGGTGTCCTCGTCAGGCCAGTTGACAGAGACTCCCGTCGACGCAGTCGAGATTTTTCTCGACCCGTTGGACGGGTTGTCGCCAGGTGAAGCTGAGAATCCTCTCTCCCCGGTTCCCCTGGTGGGAGTTGAGGATCCTATGGGCTTGCCAGTGCTTCCGGTTCCGGAGCCCTCTGGTGAACTCTCCGAGCCGAGGGGTGAGCCGGTTCCCCCCGTCCCCTCCCTGCCCTCGGAAAAGCCGAGGTTCTCGGTCTCGGACTTCTTCGCGGCCCAGCCGATCCCACCGTCATACCGGTCTCGCACTGCGTAAGCGGTACGCGCCCGTCCTCTCGACGAGAGCTTTGACGAAGTTACGCCGACGGTATCAGGATTCTCATGTGGCAACAGCTCCTTTCTGACTGGGAACAAGCGACGCCTGCCGCCTTCCCCGCCATTAAGTGGTTGTCACCGAGCGTCAAACAACCCTCACTTACCCGAGGAGCCTGTTCCTAAGCCGTTGTTCGGCCAAAACCAGCTGCTCCACCGATTCCGGTGGAACCTCCGCCTCCACAGCCGTTGTTTGGGGCTCCGACCAAGAATTCTCGGTCGGCTCAGGGACTGCCCCATAGGCTGTCACCCTCACTCCCGATCGACCTCGGCAGGTGGAGGGTGGCTCAGGCCCGAGGCAGCTCTTTGTGGACTCTTCAGAGTCCGACGGCACTTCCTCCCTTTTCTCTAGGCGAGTAGACTTGGAGTCCTCTGGAGGTCAGTCGATGGACACAGCCCTTTGTCCTATCTGGGATTGATTCGCCCATCTCGAGTCCACTGGGATGAAGCTCGAACCTGTGTCTAAGCGGGCCAGGTATCCCTCACGGAGATACTGGACCGAGGTCTCTCATGAGGTTTTCCGTGGCCGAGGCCATAGTGGCTCTGCCTTGAGCTCTGGCAGCGCCCTGCTTCCTGTCCTGTGCCCTCTGCCAGGATGGCCAGGAAATATGTTCCCTACCGTTCCTTGTCGGTTTTGAACACCTCAGCCGAGGGGTAGTTACCGACAGCGTTTTCCGGCGTGCCGGGAACGCTAGGGACGTGGACAAACCTCCCAACAAGGAGTCCAAGAAATTGGACTATGCCGGGTGCAAAGTCTACGCTGCGTCCTCCCTCGGCCTTCATCAGGCCAGTTCGGCCGTACTCATGGCACATTTCTCTCATTCCTTGTTGGGCTCCCTGGACGAGGTAGTTCCTCATCTTCCGGCGGACCTGCAGACCACGGTTAGGCAGGTGCGGGACCAGGGCAGTGGCCAAACAGCAGCTTCAGACTGCTCTGGACATTGGAGATTCATGTGCCAGGTCAGTAGCGGCCACAGTGGCTATGCGCCATCGGGCATGGCTGAGGATATCCACCTTCACTTCGGATACCCAGCACAAGTTGGCGGATGTCCCCTTCCTGGGGACCGACCTCTTTGGCCCTGGGGTGGAAGGTCACCTGCAGAGGATCGAGAAGTCCAATGCTACCTTGGACTCGGTCTCATCTGCACAGAAGGACAAAGGCTGCAGACCACAGCCTAAGCCCTTTCGTCCCTCTGTGCCCGCGGCACGTCCGGCCCAGCAACGTCAGGGCCAGCAGGCTCGAGCTTGGCATCCCAAAGCCAAGCCCTCGCTTCCTCCTCCAGGAAGCAGGAGGTAAAGTCCTGGAGGTCCTCGGCCGGTCCTTCCCAAGCCTGCCCAGTGACAGGTTGAGGGGTGTCGCCCCAACCCGCTCACCACTCCCAGGTGCCTCGTGGGGGGGCGGCTCCGCCACTTTCTTTCCGCCTGGTCTGTTATCACCACAGACCGGTGGGTGTTGGAGGTGGTGGGAAAGGGCCTGCCTCTGGAGTTCGAGCAGGCCCCATCCTTCAGAGCCGTCGCACCTCGGGAGGCCTCGGGGTCCAAAGCCTCGCTGTCGGCTCGCCGAGCCAACATCGGTCTCCTCCTCGAGAAGGAGGTGATCAGAGAGGTGGCGGACCCTCCCTCAGACCCGGGGTTCGTGTCCAGGTACTTCCTGGTTCCGAAACGGATGGGGGGCTGGCGCCCCATTCTCGACCTACACGACCTAAACAAGTTCTTAAGGTCTCGAACCTTCACGATGGTCACTCTGGCTCAGATAATACCATCCTTGGAACACAGCATGTGGTTCTGCTCTCTGGACCTGCAGGACGTGTTCTTTCACGTCCCTATCCATCCGTCACATCAGAGGTTCCTTCGCTTTCGAGCGGAGGGATCCCTTTTCGAGTTCCAAGCCATGCCCTTTGGCTTATCTCCAGCTCCCAGGGTCTTCACCAAATGCATGGCAGTGGTGATAGCATTCCTGCGGAGCTGAGGGGTCTGGGTTTACCCTTACCTGGACGATTAGCTGATAGCAGCCCCCACCAGACAGGAGGTGGAGCGGTCCAGAGATCTGGCCCTCCAGGTTTGCTCTCAGGTTGGCGGCCTCATCAACGAGGCCAAGGCGGAACTCGAGCTGAAGCAGGTGATTCTTTTTATTGGGGCAGAGCTCGATTCTCTTTGAGCCAGAGCACGGCTCCCGGCGGACAGGGCCGAGGTTCTTTCTTCCTTTGCCCAATCATTTCTGGTTGGGCAATCGCGCCCTGCCCGGGACTTCCTGCGCCTCCTGGGTCTCATGGCGGCCTGTACCAGCGTGGTCCGTTGGGCCCGCTGGAACATGAGCCCCCTTCAGTGGGGGCTGGCCAGCCAGTGGTCCCAACGCTGCGATCCATTGGACCAGCTAGTGACCGTGACCCAGGGGATGTGGAACGCTCTCCAGTGGTGGACCGTTCCAGTTCATCTGCAGGAGGGCATCCCGTTTGTCTGCCCCGAGCCGACGGTCTCTCTATCGACCAGTGCCTCTCTGGGTTGGGGTGCCCATCTGGGGGAACACCGAGCGCACGGCCTCTGGTCCCTGTGGGAGTCCCGATGCCACATCAACCTGCTGGAGCTCCGAGCGTTCCGCCTAGCTCTCACCGCCTTTGCTCCGTTTCTTCGGGGTCAAGTGGTCCGGGTCCAGACGGACAGTACCACGACCATGTACTATCTAAACCGCCAGGGCGGGACGCGCTCCATGCTTCTATGCAAGGAAGCTCTCCGCATCTGGTCACTCGTGCGCAGCCTGGAGGCGGATCTCCTAGCCATTCATGTGGCAGGAGCCTCCAACACCCTGGCCGATGCCCTAAGCCGGATAGGGGCTGCGTCCCACGAGTGGTCTCTCCTGCCGGAGGTAGTACAAGATCTGTTCTCCCATTGGGGCACACCTCAGGTGGACTTGTTTGCCTCCAGGGAGAATGCGAAGCCAAGGCTGTTCCATGCCTGCCCCCCTCAGCAGGGCTTGCTGCAGGGGGATGCCTTCTCGAGGCCGTGGACCCCGGTCCTCTTCTACGCCTTTCCCCTGTTCCCCTTGATGCACAAGGTGCTTCTCAAAGCAAGGAGGGACAAGGCGCAGGTGATTCTGATAGCCCCAGACTGGCCCCGCCAGTACTGGTACCCAGATCTCTCTCAGCTCCAGGCTCCTGAGGCAGCTTCCAGCTCGCCCGGACCTGCTCTCAGTCAATCAGGGGAAGGTGTTCTATCCGGACCTTCAATCCCTGCACCTGACGGCCTGGTTCCTGAGCGGCTAGAGTTCCAGGCCTTGGGTCTTTCCGACGAGGTCCTCAATGTAGTTGAGGCGTCCCGTAAGGAGTCGACCAGAAATGCTACGCCTTTCAAATGGAAGAGATTTTCCATTTGGTGCCAGGGCAAGGGCCTGGACCCTTCCTCCGTTCCTGGTGGCATATTGACTACCTTTGGTCCCTTTCTCAGCAAGGGCTTAGGTCAACGACCCTTAAGGTGCACCTGGTAGGTCATCTCTGCTACCGAGCGCCGGGCGGGAAGCAGTTGGTGGCGCAGGAGAAGTGGAATCTGGCGCTTTTCAAAGGCCTTGATCGCATTTCCTCCGTGCGAGAACCTCCACCTCTGTGGGATCTACTGCTGGTACTGGCAAAGCTCATGGGCAAGCCATTCGAACCAATGCACAGGTGTGAACTCTCTCACCTGTCGTGGAAGACCGCCTTCTTGGTGGCTATCACGTCAGCCAGAAGGATGGGAGAGCTCCAGGCGCTCTGCATTGAGTTTCCTTACCTGGTCTTCCACAGGGACAAGGTTGTCCTGCGCCCCCACCCGAAATTCCTTCCGAAGGTGGTGTCGGAGTTTCACCTTAACCAGGTGTTGACTCTGCCGGTGTTCTACCCCAATCACACCTCGGAGGCCGAATATAGGCTCCATACTCTGGACCCTAGAAGGGC
The DNA here is from genome assembly GCA_016271365.2 of Neoceratodus forsteri. Taxonomy (NCBI): domain Eukaryota; kingdom Metazoa; phylum Chordata; order Ceratodontiformes; family Ceratodontidae; genus Neoceratodus; species Neoceratodus forsteri. The sequence goes on along the minus strand of CM028135.1, from coordinate 926,965,369 downwards.
GCTCGCTTACTATAAGGAGCGCACGGCTGAAATTCGGGGAGAGGTTCGCCAGCTGTTTGTCACCTACGCTGAAGCCGCACCTGGCAGACCTGCAGCCAAGCGGACGATAGGCAGGTGGGTCACCTCCTGCATAGATCTCTGCTATGTTGGCGGGCATGGAGCCTCCCAGAGGGATAAGAGCTCATTCTACCCGCCATACTGCTGCATCGGTGGCTGCTTCCAGGGACGTCCCTATCCAGGAAATCTGCAGGGCTGCTACCTGGAAGTCAGCACACACCTTCATCACCCATTACCACATCGACCTTGAGTCATGCCGGGATGCTGGTTTTGGGGCCTCTGTTCTCCAGTCTCTATTCCCTAAGTAGGGGGTGTGCGCCTTGCCTCCCTCCTCACGGAGAACTGCTAGGAGTCTGCCAGACAGTGTGGATGAACAACATATCCATGTCCCTAGAAATACAGGTTACTCACCTGTAACAGGAGTTCTAGGAATGGTATATGTTGTTCATCCACACGACCCACCCGACCTCCCCGGCTTTGATGCACAACCTGAGCTTCCAGCGGGCCAGATTCATGCCATGGGGCGGAGCCTAGAGTTTTACCACCCGTGGGTGGGAGGAGCCAGCTTGAAGACCTTTCGGCAAGATTTAAAGCGGCAAGGATACCTGCCAGACAGTGTGGATGAACAACATATACCATTCCTAGAACTCCTGTTATAGGTGAGTAACCTGTATATTGTGCCCTCCCCTCTCAGAAGGGAACACCGCAGAGGGATGCCTTCTCGAGGCCCTCAACCTCTTCTGTGCCTTTACTCCATTCCCCTTGATCCGCAAAGTGTTGTTGAAGGTCAGGATGGACAAGGCACAGGTAATATTGGTGGCTCTGGATTGGCCCTGCCAGTTTTGGTACCCCGATCTGCTAAGCCTAAGCAGCAGATTGCCGAGGCATCCCCCTCTATGCCAGGACCTGCTTTTATGCCATTAGGGGAAGATATTCCATCCGGACCTTCAATCTGTGCACCTGACAGCCTGGTTCCTGAGCGGCTAGAGTTCCATGCTTTGGGTCTCTCTGGAGGTGTCCTCACTGTGATCGTGGCTTCTCTGGATGAGTCAACCCAAAAATACTGTGCCTTCAAATGGAAGAGGTTTTCCATTTGGTGTCAGGGCAATGGGCTTGACCCCTTATCTTGTCTGGTGGCTAGCATTCTCCACTATCTCTGGTCTCTCTCTGACAGGCCCCTGGTCGACAACACTTTATATGAACCTGGCTCCCATCTCTGCTTACCGGGCTTGTTTGCAGTCTGTGGCGCAGGATTAGGTGGTCTGGTGCTTTTCCAAAGGCCTTGACCACTTTTACCCTCCGTTTGTGTGAACTACCACCACCTTGAGATTTTTTGTTGGTGTTGGCATAGCTCATGGGCAAGCCATTCGAACCAGTGCACAGGTTGACATGTCTCAGTTGTTGAGGGAGATTGCCTTCCTGGTGGCTCATGTCAGCCAGAAGGATCGGTGAGCTGCAGGTGCTTTTGACGGAGTCTCCTTATCTGATTTTCCACAGGTACATGGTTGTTCTTTGCCCCCAACCTGAAGTTCCTCCTCAGGGTTTGTGTCACATTTTCACCTTAAGCAGATGATTAATCTCCTGGTGTACTTCACCAACCACACCCCGGAGGCCGTGCACGGTCTTCACAGATTGGATCTGCGGTGATTGCTAGCCTTACTATAAGGAGCGCATGACTGGAGTTCGGGTGGAGGTTCGCTAGCTATTTGTCACTTACACTGAAGCCACTCCTGGCAGACTGGCAGCTAAGCAGACTGTTGGCAGGTGGACTGTAACCTGCATCGACCCCTGGTAGATGTTGGCGAGTAGGAAGCCTCCCTTAGAGCTGAGGGCTCATTCCACCTATCCTACTGCTGCCTTGGTGGCTGCTTCCAAGGACGTCACTATCCAGGAAATCTGCAAGGTTGCTACCTGGAAGTCTGCACACACAATGATTTCCCAGTACCACATCGACCTTGAGTCGTCCCGGGATGCTGGTTTTGGGGCCTCAGTTATCCATTTCCTTATACCTGAATAAGGGGTGTGCACATTGCCCCACCTCCCGGAGAACAGCTAGGGCTCAGCCAGAAGTGTGGAAAGTACACCATATCCACGTCCCTAGAAAAACAGGTTATACATCTGTAACAATAGTTCTAGGAGTGGTATGTGGTGTACATCCACACTTAACCACTTGGCCTCCCCTGGCAAGTGGCACACCGGTTTTGCTACCAGCGGGCAAGATCTGGCGTCATGGGGCGGTGATGAGGGAGTTACCACCCTGGTGGGTGGAAGGAGGCAGCTTGAAGACTTTCTAGGAGGTGGTATGAAGGAAAGGCTACTGCCAGAAGTCTGGATGTACACCATATACCTCTCCTGGAACTACTGTTACTGGTGAGTAACCCGTTTTTCTTCCATGGGACCCCTTATATTAAATATTGTCCTAGAGTACATAGGTACATAAATACTGTCGTCGGATAAAGGCCTATGCCTACCCAGTGTGCCCATTTGAACTCGTAAGAGCTTTATTTTTCTAGCAGTCTGTTGCTCATTACCCCTGACCTCCAGGATTCCCTTATGTCTATCCCGTGTATTCTTAAATCCTGGGATTGTTTCAGCTCCCACCACCTCCTAAGGCAGGGTGCTCCTCTTGTCCACCACCCTTTCTGTGAAGAAATACTTCCTCACGTTTCCTATGAATTGCCATCCCAACTTCTTCCCATGCCCTCTAGTCCTGGAACATCTTTTTCACTAGAAAATAGTGTTTTCCTGCACCTTGTTCCATCCCGTAAAGTACCTGTATGTCTCTCTCATATTTCCCCCTCTCTCCTCCAGGGAGTACATATTCAGGTCTTTCAGCCTGTCCTCATGGGACTTGTTATGCAGTCCCTGTACCGTCTTTGTTGCCCTCCTCTGAACCTTTTCCACCCTATGTCATTATGTAAGTAGGTCTTCAGAACTGGGCACTGTACTCTAGGTGGGGCCTCCTTCGTGTCTTGTATAGTGGAATTCTGACCTCCCTTTTCCTGCTGGTGATGCCCTTGCATCCCAGCATCCTATTTGCTTTACCTGATGCCTTGTCGCACTGTTTCCCTACCTTGCCCGCAGTCTGGGAAACAAGCTCCCTGAAGTGGCGGCCTTAATGGAAGAGGGATGCCTGGATATCGTAGCAGTCAAACATGGTACACAGAGAACCATGACTGGGATGTTAACATACCAGGGTACACAACCTACAGGAGAGACTGGGAGAGGAGAAGAGGGGGCGGAGTAGCTCTCTATGTAAGGGAAGGGATAAAAGCAAGTGAATAAAAGAGTAAACTGGGAGGAGAGGAGGCACTTTGGGCCACCTCAGAGACTGGAAATGGCACCACAATCCGCACAGGGGTTGTATACAGACCCCCATGTCAGGGGGAGGGAATGGACAAGGATATGATGGAAGGCATCCTTAGGATGGCAGAGAAAGGGGAGATACTGTTGATGGGGGACCTGAATATGCCAGATGTTAACTGGAGCACCTTTGCTGCAGCCACATCCAAAAGCAGGGCCATTCTGTATGCCCTTCAAGTGGCATGCCTCAGACAGCTAGTTTCGGAACCCACTCGTGAGGGGAGCAATCTTAGACCTCATACTCTCAAATGGGGACAGTGAGAGGATCTCAGATCTAGAAGTGGGTAGCCATCTGGGAACAAGTGACCACCAAACAGTGTGGTTCACGATAAACTCAGCTACAGAGTCAAGCAGTACAAAAGTGATGGTTCTGGACTTCAGGAGGGCTGACTTTGGCAAGATGGGAGAGTGCCTTAGAAAAGCACTAGCAAACAGGCTAGGTGTAGGGATGGAGCAACAATGGGGAAACATCATAAGTGCCATCACAGAGGCAGCAAGCCTTTGTGTGAATCAAATAAATCAAAATGAAAGAAAACACCACTATGGTTCTCAAAAGAGGTGGCGGTGAAGGTTAGGGAGAAAAAGATACCATTTAGGAAGTATAAGGAAACACAGAAGGAGGAGGACAGAGAACTGTACCAGTTAAAGCAGAAGGAAGCAGGAAGGGTAGTCAGAATAGCAAAGGCCCAAACTGAGGAAAAGATAGCCAACTCGGTTAAGAAGGGGGATAAAACCTTTTATAGGTATATCAGGGAGCGTAGAAAGACAAAGGGAGGGATAGTGAGGCTGAATAGAATGGACGGTGGATGGGCGGAGAGGGACAGTGAAAAAGCAGTGATACTGAACGAATACTTCTGTTTGGTACTGTATTCACAAAAGAGGAGGTGCCTAATCCAATTAACAGAATCACTCTGGATAAGGGGGGGTCGATCCCAGTCATTTCACAGAAGAAAGGATTCTGAAAGAACTCCTAAAACTATAGGTGGACAAAGCAATGGGGCCTGATGGAATTCACCCCAGAATTCTAACAAAATTGAGAGAACTAGTGACACCACTGACTACCCTTTTTAACAAATCATGGGAGGATGGTGTGGTACCTGGAGAAAGGCAGATGTGATATCCCTTCACAAAAGTGGGAGCAAGACAGAGGCAGGAAACTACAGACCTGTCTGTTTGACTTTTTGTGGTAGGGAAGGTGATGAAATCTCTTCTGAAGGAAGGAATTGTTGAGTACCTGGAGGCCAGTGGGGCACAGGACCCAAGGCAGCATGGGTTCACAGCAGGAAGGTCATGTCCGACAAATCTAATTGATTTCTTTGACTGGGTGACCAAAGTAGTAGACCAAGGAGGGTCTGTGGACATGGCCTACCTAGACTTTAGCAAGGCATTTGACACAGTCCCACACTAAAGATTAATAGTCAAATTAACCAGCCTGGGAGTGGGTCCCAGGGTGGTAGCCTGGGCAAAACATTAACAGGACACAGAAGGTAATTGTAAATGGAGTCCACTCTGAAGAAAGAGAAGTTACTAGTGGGGTACCGCAGGGTTCAGTACTGGGTCCATTCCTTTTTTAATGTCTTTAAGTGACATTGCAGAGGGACTGGAAGGAAATGCATGCCTCTGCAGATGACACAAAGAACTGCAACAGGGTTGATGCACAAGGAGGCGTGGAAAGAATGAGAAGGGACTTGGCATGGTTGGAGGAATGGTCAGAAGTATGACCGCTTGGTTTCAGTGCAAAGAAGTGCAAAATAGTGCACATGGGAAACAAAAACCCAGGGAAAGATTACACAATTTTGGGGTGGGGGTGGGGTAGTATCAACAACAAAAATGGAAAGGGACCTGGGGATAATCATATCAGATGACCTTAAGGGAAGCAAGCAATGTGAGAAGGCAGTAGGAAGGGCTGGGGGGAGACTGGCATGTATAGGGAGAGGTATCACCAGCAGAAAGCAGGAAGTTATCCTTCTGTACAGACAGTTGGTGTGACCCCATTTGGAGTTCTGCGGACCCCATTTCCACAAGGACATAGACAGTATGGAGGCAGTCCAGAGGAGGGCAACTGAAATGGTGCAGGATCTGCAAGAGCAGCCATATGAGGAGAGAGTAAAGGAGCTTATGTATACTCTTGAGGAGAGAGGGGGTACATGATAGAAACTTTTAAGTACCTAAGTGGAATCAACAAAGTCCAAGAGGGTAGGATCTTTCAGAAAGAGATGTGCAAGAACAAGGGAACACAATTTGAAGATAGAGGGGGGACTGCTCAGGGGCAATGTGAGGATGTATTTTTTCACAGAGAGGGTGGTGGACGCATGGAACAGCCTTCCTGAGGAGGTTATGGGTTCTAAAACTGGGGGGAGAATTCAAGAATGTATGGGACAGACATAAAGCAATTTTTGTGGGGGGCAGGAAGAAATAGGCTGTTGGTTAAATAGGATCTGAAGCATATCCTATAGGTAGAGAAATGGGCAGACTAGGTGGGCCAAGCAGTCCTTATCTGCTGTCAAAGTCTTTGTCTGTTTGCGTGTGGAGGTCATCGGAGATGATAATCCCAAGTTCTAGGGACATGGATATGTTGTTAATCCACACTGTCTGGCAGGTTCCTTGCCGCTTTAAATCTTGCCAGAAGGTCTTCATGCTGGCTTCTCCCACCCACCCGGGTGGTTAAACTCTCAGCTCCGACCCATGATGCCAGATCTTCCTTACTGCTTGGAAGCTCAGGTTCCCTCCTTAACGCTCTCCGTGTAGACTGGATCCTAATTCTTTGGTTCACCCGAAACTTATTTTAAAATTTTCAAGACTTCGGTCATCTTTCTCCCTCGCGGTTGCAATGGACAAATTGACTCCCGGATTCCGGCGGTGCAGTTGTGGGCAGAAAATTTCCAGGACAGACCCACACTCCACGTACGTCTACTGCCTCGGCCTAGAACATGACCTGCAGGCCTGCGAGTTATGCCATTCGTGTTCGGGCAGTGTCCTGGAAGACTGTGCTGCCCGGTTACAGCTTGGGCGCCCTGAGAAGCGCTACCCACCGGTGAAGTCGAAGGAGGCCCGTTGGGCAGTTACCACGGTGGCTGGCTCGGCTGAGCAACTCGAGCAGATGATCGCCCTCGAGGAGGAGGCAGCACAGGCCACATCATCCTCTTCCTCGGTCGCGGCATTTATCCCGCTCTCTCTGGGTACCTCATATTCAGCTTCTTTCAAGGAGCTTTGCCAATCCCTTTCCACGAAGGGAGAGGGGCCATCGGGACATTCCTCTGTCCAGAAAGAAGGACTCAAAAGGTAAGTCCCATCGTCGGCGTTCGTGGGGGAAGGAGAGGTCCCCTTTCTTGGATGGTCGACACTCTGCTTCGGTCGAGTTTGCGGCTAAGGCCGCTGGCTTCACGGCGTCCCTGTCAGGTCAGCCGGCCGAGACAACCGTTGACGCGGTAGATTTTTTTTTCCTCGTCCCGTCGGATGGGCTGTCGACTGGTGAAGCCGACAGCCCTTCTTCACCGGTTCCCCCGGTGGAGACAGAGGACTTGACTGCGCCTCCAGTGCCGCAGACCCCGGTTAAGGCTTCAGAGCCGAGGGAAGAGCGGATGTCCCCCGCCCCTTCCAAGACCCGTCCTTGGAAACGCCGAGGTTCTCTGTCTCTGTCTCGGACATCGTCTCGGTCCAGCCAAGCCCGCCATCGGCGGTCTCGGTCTCGGCACCGAAGTAAGCAGCGCCGCCGCTTGTCCTAGTCTTCCTTCTTGGAAGAGGAGAGGCTTCGGCTCAAGTTGTGTCGACGCTACGAGGACTTGATGTGGCAGCAGTTACTTCTGTCCGGGAACAGGTCGACGCCATCGCCTTCCCCGGCCATCAAGTGGCTGTCACCTGAGTGGTCGAAACAACCCCTCACTGTAGCCGAGGTGCCCAAGCTTAGGCCTGTTGTTCGGCCGAAACCAGCTGCCCCACCGATTGTGGTGGAACCTCCGCCTCCACAACCGAAATCGGGGTTGCCGTCCAAAGACTCTTGGTCGGGTCAGGGCCTGCCCCACAGGTTGTCGGTCACCCTCACTCCTGACCGTCCTCGGCAGGTGGAGGGTGGCTCAGGGCCCAAGCAGTTCTTCGCGGACTCCTCGGAGTCTGACTCCTCCCTGTTCTCCAGGCCCGTTGACCTGGAGTCCTCCGGGGGCCAGTCGATGGACAAAAACCCATCGTCCTTCATGGGTTTGCTTCAGCTCATCTCGGAGTCCACCGGGATGCAGCCCGAGCCCGTATCCAAACGGCCCAAGTATCCCCTGATGGAGATACTGGACTGAGGAGATTCCCCCACGGAGGCCATTCCGGTAGCTGAAGCCATTGTTGGCCTAGCCTTTGAGCTCTGGCAGCGGCCTGCTTCCTGTCCTGCTCCTTTGGCCAGGAAGTATGCGGTCCCTACCGGCTCTTGGTCCGGTTTCTCGGAACACCCCTCTGCCGAGAGGTTGGTCACCGACAGCGTTTTCTGTCGTTCTGGGAACGCTAGGGATGTGGACAACCCCCGACAAGGAGTCCAAAAAGCTGGACTGTGCCGGGCGCAAGGTGTACGCTGTGTCCTCCCTTGGCCTCCGCCAGGCCAGCTTGGCAGTGCTGATGGCACACTTCTCCCATGCCCTCATGGGCTCCCTGGATGAGGTGATCCCTCATCTCCCGGCTGACCTGCAGATCACGATCCGGCAGGTATGGGACCAGGGTAGGGCAGTGGCTAAGCAGCAGCTCCAAACGGCTCTGGACATTCGAGACTCCTGTGCCAGATTGGTTGCGGCCGCGGTGGCTATGCGCTGCAGAGCATGGCTGAGGATATCCACCTTCACGGCAAATACTCGGCACAAACTAGCGGATTTCCCCTTCTTTGGGACCGACCTCTTCGGCCCTGGAGTGGAAGGTCACCTCCAGTGGATCGAAAAGTCCAGTGCCACTCTGGACTCTGCCACCTCCGCCCAGAAGGACAAAGGCCGCCGACAGCAGCAGCACAAGTCCTTTCGTCCTTCTGCGCCTGCGGCATGTCCGGCCCACCAGGGCCAGCAGGCTCGAGCTTGGCATCCCATCCCCGCAGCTTCCTCCAACAGGAAGCAGGGAGGTAAAGGCCCCAGGAGGTCCCTTGGCCGGTCCCTCCTCTAAGCCTGCCCAGTGACGGGTTGAGGGGTGTCGCCCCCAGCCTCATCCCTCCCCCTTGGGTTCCCCACATGGGGGGACGGCTCCGCCACTTCCTTTCTGCCTGGTCCGTTATCACCATGGACCGTTGGGTGTTGGAGGTGGTAGGAAAAGGCCTGCCCCTGGAGTTTGAGCAGGCCCGCCCTTCGGCCGTCGCCCCTCGGGGTACGGGGTCACTAACCTCTTTGTCGGCTCGCCGAGCGATGATTGCCCTGCTCCTCGAAAGAGGTGATCAGGAAGGTGGCGGATCCTCCTCCAGACTCAGGGTTTGTGTCCAGGTACTTCCTGGTCCCAAAACGGATGGGGGGCTGGCACCCCATTCTCGACCTGCACGACCTGAACAGGTTCCTAAGGTGTCGGACCTTCAGGATGGTCACTCTGGCTCAGATAATCCCATCCTTGGAACGAGGCATGTGGTTCTTTCATGTCCCAATCCGTCTGTCTCATCAGAGATTCCTCCGCTTCAGACTGGAGGGATCCCTTTACGAGTTCCGGGCCATGCCCTTCGGCCTTTCCCCTAGCTCCCAAGGTCTTCACCAAATGCATGGCAGTGGTGACAGCATTCCTGCGGTGCCGAAGGGTCCGGGTGTACCCCTGCCTGGACTACTGGCTGATTGCAGCCCCCTCCAGAGCGGAGGTGAAGCGGTCCAGAGATCTGGCCTTCCAGGTTTGCTCTCAGGTTGGCCTCCTCATCAATGAGGCCAAGTCAGAACTCGTGCCAAAGCAAGTAATACAATTCATCGGGGCAGAGCTTGACTCTCTTCGAGCCAGAGCACGGCTCCCGGTGGACAGGGCCGAGGTTCTTTTCTCCTTTGCCCAATCATTTCAGGTTGGGCAATCGAGCCCTGCCCGGGACTTCCTGCGCCTCCTCGGCCTCATGGTGGCCTGCACCAGCGTGGTCCATTGGGCCCGCTGGTACATGCGTCCCCTTCAGTGGGGTCTGGCCAGCCAATGGTCACAGCACTTCGATCCGCTGGATCAGCTAGTGACCCAGGGGATGTGGAATGCTCTCCAGTGGTGGACCATTCCAGCACATCTGCAGGAGGGCATCCCGTTTGTCCGCCCAGAGCAGACAGTCTCTCTATCGACCGATGCCTCTCTGATGGGTTGGGGTGCCCATCTGGGGGAGCACAGAGCGCACAGCCTCTGGTCCCCTCCCAAGTCTCTCTGCCACATCAGCCTGCTGGAGCTTCAAGCGGTTCGTCTAGCCCTCACCGCCTTTGCTCCGTTTCTCCGGGGTCAAGTGGTTCAGGTCCAGATGGACAATACCATGACCATGTACTACCTAAACCGCCAGGGCGGGACGTGCTCCATGCCTCTGTGCAGGGAAGCTCTCCGCATTTGGTTGCTTGTGGGCTGCCTGGAGGCGGATCTCCTCACCATTCATGTGGCAGGAGCCTCCAACACCCTGACCGATGCCCTAAGCCGGATAGGGGCTGTGTCCCATGAGTGGTCTCTCCTGCCGGAGGTAGTATAAGATCTTTTCTCCCACTGGGGCACGCCTCAGGCAGACTTGTTTGCGTCCAGAGAGAATGCAAAGCTGAGACTGTTTCATGACCGCCCCGCTCAGCAGGGCTCGCTGCAGGGGGATGCCTTCTGGAGGCCGTGGAACCCAGGCCTCTTCTATGCCTTTCCCCCATTTCCCTTGATCCACAAGGTGCTTCTGAAGGCTAGGAGGGACAAGATGCAGGTGATTCTGGTAGCCCCAGACTGGCCCAGTTACTTCTGGTATCCAGATCTCCTCAGTCTCTGCTCCAGGCTCCCGAGGCGGCTTCCAGCCTGCCTGGACCTGATCTCAGTCAATCAGGGGAAGGTATTCCATCCGGACCTTCAATCCCTGCACCTGAGGGCCTGGTTCATGAGCGGCTAGAGTTCCAGGCCTTGGGTCTTTCCGATGAGGTCCTGAACGTCGCTGAGGCGTCCCGTAAGGAGTCGACCAGAAAATGCTATGCCTTCAAATGGAAGAGATTCTCCATTTGGTGTCAGGGCAAGGGCCTGGACCCTTCCTTCTGTTCCTTGGCAAGCATTCTGGACTACCTGAGGTCCCTTTCTCAGCAAAGGGGTTCAGTCTACGACCCTTAAGGTGCACCTGGCAGCCATCTCTGCTTACTGGGCGCGGGCTGGGAAGCAGTCGGTGGCGCAGGAGGAGGTGGTCGGGCGCTTTTTCAAAGGCCTTGATCACATATCCCCTCCAGTGTGAGAACCTCCACCTCTATACGATCTGCTGGTATTGGCTAAGCTCATGGGCAGGCCATTCGAACTGATGCACAGGTGTGACATCTCTCACCTGTCGTGGAAGACCGCCTTCTTGGTGGCTATCACGTCAGCCAGAAGGATGGGAGAGCTCCAGGCGCTTTCCATCGAGTCTCCTTATCTGGTCTTCCACAGGGACAAGGTTGTCTTGTGGCCCCACCGGAAGTTCCTCCCGAAGGTGGTGTCTGAGTTTAACATTAACCAGGTGTTGGTTCTGCCGGTGTTCTACCCCAATCACACCTCGGAGGCCGAATAGAGGCTCCATACTTTTGACCCTAGAAGAGCGCTCGCTTATTACAAGGAGCGGATGGCTGAAGTTCGGTGAGAGGTTCGCCAGCTGTTTTTCACCTACGCTGAAGCCGCATCTGGCAGACCTGCAGCCAAGCAGACGATAGGCAGATGGGTCACCTCCTGCATAGATCTCTGCTATAGGTTGGCATGGAGTCTCCCAGAGGAATAAGAGCTCATTCTAGCCGCCATACCGCTGCATCAGTGGCTGCTTCCAGGGACATCCCTATCCAGGAAATCTGCAGGGCTGCTACCTGGAAGTCAGCAGACTCCTTTATCACCCACTACCACATCGACTTTGAGTCACGCCGGGATGCTGGTTTTGGGTTCTCGGTTCTCCAGTCTTTATTTCCCAAGTAGGGGGTGTGCGCCTTGCCTCCCTCCTCCCGGAGAACTGCTAGGAGTCTGCCAGACAGTGTGGATGAACAACATATCCATGTCCCTAGAAATACAGGTTACTCACCTGTAACAGGAGTTCTAGGAATGGTATATGTTCATCCACGCGATCCACCCGACTTCTCCGGCTTCGACGCACAACCTGGCTTCCAGCGGGCTAGATCTGGCGTCATGGGGCGTAGCCGAGAGTTTTACCACCCAGGTGGGTGGGAGGAGCCAGCTTGAAGACCTTCCGGCAAGATTTAAAGCGTCAAGTAACCTGCCAGACAGTGTGGATGAACAACATATACTATTCCTAGAACTCCTGTTACAGGTGAGTAACCTGTATTGTAAGGGTGTCCCACAGAAACTGGGGTGTGGCCCCTGGTCAGTTGTTCTCTCTAATGGTCTGTTCTACCACTGTCTTGAGTTTGGGTATGACCTCTGTCTCTCAGAAGTGATGTATTTAGGTGCCATTGAAATTTTTTTTTTTTTTTTTTTTTTTGACGTAAGCCCCACGTCTATTTCAGTGAATATTGGCTGATGATCTGAGTGGGTTGCTGTGCCCATCCAGGTGTGTCTCATTTTATTAAGATCTCTCACTTGTGTCAGAAACTTATTTATTCTGGAAAATTTTTATATGTGAGTGAGTAACAGGTATATTCTCTTGCTCGGGGGTATTTCTGCCTCCAAATATCTGTTAATCTTGTACTTTCTAGTAATCTGTTAAAAAGCCTTGCTGTTTTGGAGCCTGGAGCTGGTATTTGGGAAGTGGTGTCAGGCTGTCTACTCCTTACTATATTCCAGTCTCCCCTGATAAATGTTCCCTCTGCTTTTTCTACTATTCTTTTAATAATTTCAGAGTAAGTGGCATAGGGGAGCCTGGTGGAACATATACACTAGCCAAGGTCACCTGGGTGTTTTATATTTTCTGTTTGATTATTACATATCTGGCCCCTGGGTCTAACAAGGTCGCCTCTTGTTCGAATGGTAGATTTGCAGCTAGGAGTATAGCTACGCTCCCCCATCCCCCAAAAGAAGCGTGGTACACTGTAGGGAAACTTTTTATTTTTTTAAGTTTTTCTGCTTCTCTTTGGTTAAGGTTGTGTCTCTTGCAAAAATATAATTGGGGCATTTTGTTCCCTCAAGAATTTTTGGACCCTCTTTCTTTTAATGGGACTATTGAGGCCATTAATGTTATGTGCTAGAACCCTTGTGGTTGTTTTGGCCATCGTATAGGCCCCTTCTCAACTAATTCTCTGTTCCCCTACTAAACTTGATGTAAAGCCGATGCCCTGTTACTTAAATTTATTTGTTCCCTTAGTCTTGTATACTGTTTCAATCTGAATCTGCTTTCAACACATTAAGAATCTTATTTTTATACTCTTAACAACACTACTTATTGAAACTTAAAGTAAAAAAAAGTTTCTCAATGTTTACTAAACAAATTTTCCTTTAATGAAACTTTACTTCCTAGGTCAGGCCTTATATATCGGCCTGGGTTGTGCCTACCCTTGGCACTACTTGCCCAGTCACTCTGCTGGGATCTCCTCGTATCTCTAATATGGGTTGATGTTGCTAGAGGAAAATACCAACGTCTGTTATCTCTATGAATCTACGAGTTTAAAATTGATCTGCTTTCTGTGTTCCGGGCCGTCGTGATGAGTTCCCTTACGTCCGTTCGACTTGCACATTTATCTGTTCCCACCCTTCTGAACAGTGCGTACTAATTGTGCCCTAAAAAGTGATTTCTGATTTAACCTAATTTTACTCCCCTCATTAGCTCCGTTGTTCTAAAATTCAAGGTTACCGAAACTAGTTTTTCCCCTCTTACCTCCGTCCGGCCTCCTTCTGTCCTCTCTCGCTATGCAGCTTTCTCTCCCTCTTTTCCTATGGGAAGGTATTCAGATTGCCTGATAGGCGGTGCTCCAATCCCACTGGGGACAGTAACAAATCATATATGTCAGGGCAACCATTAGTTTTCCTCCTCCTTTCCCCTTTCTCAGTCTGTATTCTCTCACCTTCAAGTCTCCTAGGTACTTCGAGATGTATACTCTGTTTTGTCTCTGCAAGCTTCAGCATGTTGCTACCACCCCCCCATTCCAACCCAGGGGTCCACCATTTTTACCCTTGGCACTGTTACATTTCCTAGTGAATGCCATTGGGTTTAAGGGTGCTCCCCTACCCCTTTGATAAACTGATCCCCCTAGGACGCATCTTTTAATTTGAGTTCCGGCCCTCCTCGTCCCCCTCATAATGGCAGCAGTGCCTGCCTGCCGTGGCCCAGTGCTCCCCTCTCCATCCCATCCTTCACCAAGAGCCCAGCATTGATTTAAAAAATAAAAAAGGAAGAACCCATCAGATTCCGCTCTCTAACTATGGGTCCTCTCCCCTCCCCCCAACCGTAGCGTCTCACTGCTCTAAGGAGGAGCCTAACTACTTGGGTGCATGTAGGAAACTAAACATTCAACAACCATATGACTGTATAAAGGGCTCATTTCTGTGAGCGTGTCAACAACTGATCACGCGCAGAATGCCTGCGAAGCGAACTGTGAGTTGGAGGCTTCACGGCCTGAGTCAACCTTGTTGGAAGGGGGGAAGTCAGTAATATCCCAATTCAACAATGAACAAAGTTAGTATACATGAGTACTTGCTTCAGGTGTTAAGTTCATTTCTGGAGATGTTTTTCTTTTGTGGCAGGCTCATGGATTCCTGTTCTTCTCCCTCCGTGTCTTTCAGTGTCTGGATTCTTCCTACAGGGGTGTATTTTTTTTAAGGAGGTTCGCTACATCCGATCTCAGATTCGTATTTGGTACTGGCTGTTGCATACTTTTTCTTTTGTGCCCCTTTTAGACCACTTCCCAAGCTGCTCTTACCACCTCTCTCTCCAGTTGCTCACATACCAACGATGGGGTAGATATCCCAAGGCCCTCCAGAAATGATTTTGCCGCTAGCAGATCTGCAAATACTCCTGGGCCTAGGTCTGTAACTACATAGAAACATAGACTTTGATGGCAGATAAGGACCGCTAGGCCCATCTAGTCTGCCCATTTCCCTACCTACAGGATAGGCCGCAGATCCTATTTAACCAACAGCCTATATCTTCCTGCCCCCCACAAGAATTGCCTTATGTCTGTCCCATGCATTCTTGAATTCTCCCACAGTTTTAGACTCCACAACTTCCTCAGGAAGGCTGTTCCATGCATCCACTACCTCTCTGTGAAATACTCACATTGCCCCTGAACCGCCCTCCTATCTTTAAATTGTGTCCCTTGTTCTTGCAAGTCTCTTTTTCTGAAAGATGCTATCCTCTTGGACTTTGTTGATTCCCTTGAGATACTTGAAAGTTTCTGTCATGTCCCCTCTCCTTCTTTCCTCAAGGGTATACATATTAAGCTCCTTTAGTCTCTCCTCATACAGCTTCTCTTGCAGACCCTGCACCATTTTAGTTGCCCTCCTCTGGACTGCCTCTATCCTGTCTGTGTCCTTGCGGAGATGGGGTCTCCATAACTGGACACAGTATTCCGAGATGGGTCTCACCAACTGTCTGTACAGAGGATAACAACTTCCTGTTTTCTGCTGCTGATGCCTCTCCTATACATCCCAGTATACCCCGGCCCTCCCTACTGCCTTCTCACATTGCTTGCTAACCTTAAGGTCATCTGATATGATTATCCCCAGGTCCCTTTCCTGTTTTGTTGTTGTTACTACCTCCCACCCATTGTGTATTCTTCCCCTGGGTTCTTGTTTCCAGGTGCATTATTTTGCACTTTTTGCATTGAATCCTAGCTACCATACGTCTGACCATTCCTCCAACCTTGCCAAGTCCTTTTCATCCTTTCCGCCTCCTTGTGTATCAACTCTGTTGCAGATCTTTGTGTCATCTGCAAAAGGCATACTTTTCCTTCCAGTCCCTCTGCATTGCCACTGATGAAGATATTAAAAGGACTGGACCCAATACTGAACCCTGCGGTGCCCACTAGTAACCGCCCTTTCTTCAGAGTGGACTCCATTTACAATTACCTTTCGTGTCCTGTTGTCCAGCCAGTGTTTTACCCAGGCTACCACCCTGGGACCCACTCCCAGGCTGGTTCATTTGACTAATAATCTTTTGTGTGGGACTGTGTCAAATGCCTTGCTAAAGTCTGGGTAGGCCATGTCCACAGCCCTTCCCTGGTCTACTACTTTGGTCACCCAGTCAAAGAAATCTATTAGATTCGTCTGACATGACCTTCCCACTGTGAACCCATGCTGCCTTGGATCCTGTGCGCCACTGACCTCTAGGTACTCAACTACTCTAATCCGTGCAGGAAAGAGGATCTGGGCATGAATATTCTTGCTTCTGAGCTGCTTTATGATTGGCCAGAGGGTTCTTCTCTGCTCCTGAACCTGTGAGGTGTAATTGTTGTCTATTGATATTTTGTTGTCTTGAAACTTGATTTCTGCTTGTCTCCATGCTCTATTAATCAGCTCTTCTTTTGTAGAATACAGTGTGAGCTTGGCTACAAATGATCTTGGTCGGGTACCTGCGTTGGAAGGTTTCTGTCCCAGCACCCTGTGCACCTTGTCCATGCTTGGGTCGAGATCCGGCGGGGGGAGATCCAGTGCATTTGTGAGTAAGGATTGCAGAAAAGCTATGGTGCTAGTGACGTTCTTTGCACCCTCTGGAACTCCATATATACGGATAATCTGCCTCCTGTTGCATCCTTCTAAATCATTCAGCTTCTCATTAAGTGCTCTCTCCCTGGCCAGTAAATAAAGGAGGAGGCGTTCTTGTCGATCGGCCTGCTCTGTTACCGCTGATAGGCCCAGTTCTACCTAATCCGTTCGGTGCTCAATCCCAGTGAGCTTCGATTGGAGATCGGTAATGGATTTATTTTTTTTTTTGTTGACTGTTTTTTGCCGTCTGCAGTATTGTGGCTATTAGGTCAGTCTCTCCTTGTTCCGATGATACTTCTGAGGCCTCTAAGTACACTCTGGTCTCGATGGATACCAGTGTTCCTGTTTTCTCCTTCTGTAGGAGTCCTTGGAGTTTAAATGCTGGCGTCTCCGATTGCATAGTTGGATTTACTTTAGAATGGGTGTTCTTGGCTGGTGATTGCATCTCTGGTGTAGTCGATTTTATTTAAATTTAGTTCCGAGGCGGCCCGGGAGTTCTACATTAAGCAACCATTTCAAAGCTGACTTCACTGGAAGTACCGAATGTTGATCATTTTAACTTGCATGTTTTCTTACTGCCCTTGTAGAATTGTGATACTTTGCATGAAAGAAGCTATATTAAAATAAGTTGTAGTGTTGTTTTTTTTTTTTTATCTTTTGGTAACCAGGTAAGGCCCACTAGGCACAAGTGCCTGTTTTCAGGGGTGACCTGGGAGCACTGGGCGGTTAAGTGACTTGCTCAGAGTCGCAGAGTATGCAAGAGGAGGTTGTGAGAATCAAACTCTGGTCTCGTCTGCTAGATGTATCAAGCTCGCTCACACCTCATTCCTCTAACCTCTAGGCTATACTGCCAGCCCAGAGTAATATTACATAAGCTTCTTTTAGACAAAGAGCATTTTGCTAAGCATTTCTGAATTGTCTACAAATCACATTATTCAAGGGGTACTGCGCAGTTGGGAATCCACTCGGCACGCTTGTGACCCAGGTCTATGCCCCAAGTCAAGGATAGCATCGGTAGAAGTGTCTGCATTGATGCTGTGCTGTAGTAGTGGTGGTGGGGGTTGTTGTATACTGCTTGTTGAGTAGCTCAATGGTGGTATGATTGGTGGCATGGAAGATCACGTCACTAGGCACCCCATAGTATAGTGCCATGCCAGTCATGCACTCTCACCTGAGAGGTGGGTTGCCAGATGGAAGGGCAGTGAGAAAACGTGAAAATTGCCAGTTACAGCATGGACATCCTGCACACAGGTTCAGGAGTACAGTGTGAATGGAAATGGGCGTAACAGTGGATCTTACTTCGAGAGGGCTTTTGAAGCAGGTAACACAGGTAGGACTAAGCTGCCAGGCAGTAGGACCCAGTGGAAAAATTCTAGATAGCAGAGGACTACCCCCAACAGCCCGCCTCTGACGTCACCCATGATATAAAAGGGGCAGTCCCCCAGCCCATCCTCCATTCTTTTCCTGTCGTCGACCAGTGCACATCTGCTCCACAGACACCTTCTGCTTCAGTCGACTGCCGTATTTTGCGTTCAGCCACGTTTTCTTAGTTTTAACTTTAAATAATTTCTTTCTTCACAGCAATTCTTGCAGGATTCTCTTCTCCATCCTCCTCCACTAGGTGGCTTCAGCAGTCAGCACTGAGGGATGACCTTTTTGACCAGCCAGCTTGGCCTAGGCCCAGATCAAGACTTGGAGGATTGCCAGCATCGCCTACATCTCCACAGCACCCTCGGCTCCACCATCTACTCCGCTGCCAGCAGACCCTCGAGGCTCTCCTACTGAACAGCAACTACGTGAGACTGAGAAGAAGCTCACCAGAGACATCAAAGCACTGGGAGAAGATTATGGAGAAACCCTGGTTGGCTTCACCATCTTGGTCCCGGTGATCCCGGCTACCATTTTTGGGCCTTCCTTTCCCTGGAGGCTGACCCCTTTTCCACTGTGGCCTCCAAGCCATTGGTGGCTGAACCCCTTCCTGCTTCCATGGCATCTCGGGAGGAGATTCTTAAGATCAGGGGACTTCGTCCACCCCCTGGAGCTTAGGTCCTTTTTCCTTGCGGGTCCTAAGCCAGACAGCGTGGCCGGTGCATCTTTGGGCGGCGGACCTTGGCCTGTCCTCCCGGCCAGGATGCCTGCAAAGTCCTTGTTGATATCTGGAGCTAACTCCACCAGGTGATGCCCAAGGCATACACTCACCTCCCCCACGATAGTAGCGGCCCTGCCCCGCTTGGGAACCAGCTTCCCAAAAGGCACTGCCATCCTTTACAGATGCCGGCTGAGCTGCCAGTCTGGCGCCAGCCTATGCCGCTGATGCTGGTTCTGGAGTACGCTTGATGCTGCTTTATTCTCCTAAGTTGTCGGCTGAGCCTGACATCCTTTTTCAGCTGACACCTGAGGATCCAACACCTGTCACTGATTGGATGCCGGAGGGCACTGTCCATTTAGGATGGATGTCAGATTTCCAGGTTCAGACTGGGTCCCTAGCATCGATGTGAGTGATGGAGACGACACACCTGATGCTGCCCTCTCCTCTTAAGTCGCCGGCTGGGCCTAACGCCTTTCTTCAGCTGACGACTGAGGATCCGACCCTTGTCACTGATCGAACGCTAGATGGCTCTGTCTTTTTGGGACCAACAGGTTCCCTTGACTGAGATCCTGACACCGGATGTCAGCTATGGTGGCAAGGCGCCCGATACAGCCCCTATCCACCTGACGCCGACTTCAGCCATTGACGAAGGACCTGACGTCCATCGCTGACTGGACGCCGGATGGATCTTTCCCTTGGGGACAGATGCCCGGTACCCCAGACCAACTCTATCTGCGTCCAGGATACCTCATTGACTACGCAAAGGCCTTCTCCTCTGCCAAGGGGGATTGCTACAGTGCTGGGTGGCGCCTCTACCCACTGGCACAAAGGCAGGCGCCCTGCTCGCCTTTTCCCTCTGAGTTTGAGGACTTGGAGGACCATTATTCCTCCTCCTTGGGCTGAGAGGACTGACACTGAGCCGTCCATCATTCCCCTCCAGATTGCCCTTTCTTTATGGATATCTTATGGCATGTCCATGGGCCGTTTGTTCATCATTCCCCTCCAGACAGCCCTTTCTTTTTGGATATCTTGTGGTGTATCCAGCAGCTAAGTAGCTGGAATATGGAGGAGCTGGATCCAGTGTGACGTCGGCCAGTTATCTGTCTTTAAGGAAAGGATACTTTTCCTTGCAGGAATCTCCCTACTTGTTGACTGCTACACAGATGTCAACATGGTGAACTGGAAGCACCAAGCTTCTCTACGACTATGCGGTCTCTAAGAAGACTGTCTAAATTGTTCTGTTCAGGATCATCCCTTTTATGGAGAATAGCCGGATGCAGATTTTGTGGTCATTAATGCTGCCCAGAATCGCTTTTAGCACCCCAAGTACTCAGCCACCCAACAAACATTCCAGACAGGTTGATCCAGCTGGCTACATAGTGTTTTTTCCTCCACTCTACTTCCACAGGGCCCAAAGTCTTAATGCCCTGTGGGACAATGTTGAAAACCATAGACTGACTACTCACTGTCCAGCACTTCTTGAGGTGTAATGAATCCAAATCTGTCAAAAATTAGACACAAGAGTTCCAAAACAGGTTCCAGCTTTTTTATTGCTACACAGAGTTTCAGGTACTGGGAACCATTATGCAGCAGCCTCTGCGCTTCGTTCTAGTGAGCTTTGTCAGGAGGCTGACATCAGGTTCGATCATCGATAAGCACGTCCTCCAAGCCTTCTATGACTCTGCAGGACTTCGGCCTCAGCGGTTTGTATCTGCTGGTATTCGCGGCTCAGGGTGTCCAGGCTTCGTGCACTAACGAAGTGGGAAAGGGTTTTATGGCACCTTTTACTAGTGCTGAAGAAAAGAGAGGACCTGTGTTCTACCCTCGCCCTCAGCCACTTGAACAATTACATAACGTATAAACTGCTCAGGATGGTCTCTTTGCTGCGCCTTCTGCCTCTCCTCCAGTAAGGGGATTGCTTATGGTCTTCAAACATGCTGGTTGCATAACCCCATCTGCTGGTTTTCATCCTTAAAGGGACACTGTCAACCCTCTTAAGTCTCAGTGTCCCTAGTTTAAAAAACATATTTTATGATTGCCAAAATTCTGTAAAGATCATTGATGCAGCTGGTAGTTTGATTCTGACTCCTATTTTCTTTTAAAAAGTAAAAAACAGACTGACCAACATACTGGTGTTATCACACCAAAATAGATTTGTTTACGTTCCTTGATCAACTCCAGATGCCTCTTTCCTGGACTTGGGAATACCCACAAAACAGTCTAGCCCCTCATGCAGTGGGAGTTCAGGAGGCTACTGCCTTATGAGTGACCACACTATTTGGGTGTGTTTCTAATGCTCAGGGAGTATGTAGTAAGAACTGAACCGGGATTGTAAACAAAAACAATGTTGTTTATAAACATACATTGCTATGCATTTCAGTTTTACTAAGCAAGGAGTCAGACAAAACAAACCGCAACATCAGTGAATTTTAGAGATGGTAAGCAATCGTAAAATGTGAGTTTTCAACTAGAGATATGATGAAAAACAGGTTGACAGTGTCCCTTTAAAAGAGATGTCCGCTCTTCCACTTCCAGGGATGCCACTACCAGTGTCCGGATTTTGCCCTTCGGCCTGTGCTCTGCCCCCAGAGTTGTTACCAAGAGACTTGTTGCAGTGGCTAGAGCCTTACAGAGACACAGCCTCAATGTCTCCCTTCCCTAGATGACTGGCTGTTGACCCACCTTCCCCCTTTTTCGGAACCTAGGGGTCACCTTAAACTTTCTTTCTTTGGCCAGGTCAGAGGCTGCAGTACATAAGGGCAATTCTGGCCAAGGTTCATGGCACAGTAGTCTTCCCGCTGGACAGGGCAGAGCATCTCCTAGCACATAGAAACATAGACTTTGACGGCAGATAAGGACCGCTTAGGCCCATCTAGTCTGCCCATTTCCCTACCTACAGGATAGGCCGCAGATCCTAGTTAACCAACAGCCTATATCTTCCTGCCCCCCACAAGAATTGCCTTATGTCTGTCCCATGCATTCTTGAATTCTCCCACAGTTTTAGACCCCACAATTTCCTCAGGAAGGCTGTTCCTTGCATGCTTGACAAGTCCCTTCCTCTTGCCAGCTTTTGGGCCAGGACGGTCCTCAGCCCCCTGGGATGTGTGGTAGTGGCCATCACCACAGTTTCTCTGCCGCTTCTCTATATGAGGGAGGTGCAGGTTTTTTTTTTTTTTTTGGGGGGGGGGGGTGTTACCTTTTTATTCATGATTTTCCAAAGACAAATGGATGATATGCCCAGAATGTTACAACATATATACTCGTGCTATTAATCATATAACTCTAGCTTGGGTATACAAAATTAGTATCCTTATATATTGGTCACAACTTAGCTTGCGTTTAACATCATTTATATGGGGATTACAGAGAACCCTATTTTTTCAATATACAAGCCCCTCCCATTAATATTAACCCAGATATTATTCCCTCTAGTAGTGCTATTTTTCCAGAGGGGCAGGAGGTAACCTGTGACAGGCCAGTCGAACACCAAATATCGAAGAAAAAGGATGTAACGGAGATGGCATCCAGGGGAGGGAAAAGGACACCATCGTTATCCCCACCCATTTCAACCCCCTGCAGTTATTTAGCATACCAGGACTGGATGTTTTTTTTGAAATTAGGAGAAACCAGGGGGTCCATCTATTCATTAGAATTGGAATTGTGTTATGTAATCTGGCTGTAAGATACTCCAGTTTGTAAATATCATATATTGTAGATTCCCAGTTTGAAATTTCAGGTGGGGTTGGCCTTAGTCGTAGTCTAGTGATAACCTTCTTTGCCACAGCCAGTAGTAAACAGATCAAATACACCTGGTGGGCACTTCGAATTTGCTTAGGTATATGCAGTAGAAGAGCTGTCTCTGGAGTTAAGTTGTCCAGAACAGGGAAACAATTTACCAAAGTCTCTTCTGCCTCTTTCCAGAATGGTGTTGGTACTGGCCAAAACCAAAATATGTGAGAATGTGTTACCATTTCACATCCGCAACCCCTCCAACACGAGGAGTCTCCTAGAGCGGAGTATTTCCCCGTAATATGGGGTGTATGGAAGAATCTTACAGCCACCTTCTAGGAGAAGTCTCTCCAGAAGTAAGTCGTCGTCTGGTTATGGCGATGTCTTTTGTGTGTTCAGTCCCATGGCATTAAATTTAGCATTAATTCAGCCTCCCAGTTTATCTGGACATTATCCATTTCACCGGTAGGAGAGTCAAGCATGGCCTTGTAAAAATCTGAATGCCAGATGCCATAGAGGAAGGTCACCTGTCTGCTGAATAAGTAGTGCATACAGTGGGGGAGGAGGAAGGCAGAACACAGACAATCCCAGCTCTGTGTTTAAAAAATGGTGGATTTGTAACTAGCGAAAGAAATTCTGTCCATGTAAGGAGAACCACTCCTGCAACTGATGAAATAAAATTGAAGGTTCCCTTATCATAAAATTGAAAGGTGTGAATGAACTCCAGTCTCCGCCACCTCTCAAACCCTCTATCCATATGAGAAGGAAGAAACTCGGGGTTACACCCAGGGATGCCCATTCATTTAGCTCCAGAGCAGTTTTCCGGCGTTGCTTTAGTAAATGTGCAGCTCTTTTCAGTAGGCGAGGGCAGTCTGGATTGGAATATCAGTTCCTTAGTTAAGGGGAAGTGCGTTATATAGAGCGTTCAGTTGATAACCAGCTTGGGGAGTCTGATGGGTATAGATCAACTCACTAGATGTGTCATTGCAGTTGCTATAGAGTACCTATAGAAACTCAGGAGGGATATGCCTCCCCCACCCTTTTTGGAGAGGTGAAGTTTCCTAGGGGCAAGGTGCGGTCTGTTCCTTCCCCCGAGGTAGCCAGAGATAATTACATTCATCCGCTTTAAGTCTCCTTGTGAAATCTGGAGTGGGATATTCTGCATCGGAAGTACGATCATTTGTATTGATTGGATTCTGTTCAGAAAAGCCATAGCGAGGTGCATCTAGCGTTTTAAATAGTCTTGGATCTGGGCGAATAGGGTATCATAATTCAATTTATATACATCCCGGGGATTGGAAGAAAGTCGAATGCCAAGGTAGGTAATATGGGGGAGGTTCCATTTAAATGGATGTTTATCTTGTATAGTCTGAGGGATATACTGGTGTATTATAATGGCTTCTGATTTGTCTTGGTTGATTTTATAACCCAGTACACGTTCATTCAGGGCGAGTCCGTCTTGCAAAGCAGGCAAGGAGGACTCGGGATGTTATATAAAGTAATAAATTGGCATAATATGCCAATTGGTGAAGAATGCCATTAATTGTATAACCCGTAATTGTTTGGCTTGTCTCAAGTATTGCGCTATAGGCTTTATGTAGAGGGCAAATGGGGTGATAAAGGGCACCTTTTGCGCATGCTGCACTGAAGCGGAAATCGTGATGAGTGAGATCCACTGATCTTTACCATCGCCTCTGGATTAGTATAAAGACCACAAATATTGTCTAAGTTGAAAAGGGAAGTCAAATTGAGCAAGCG
Organism: Neoceratodus forsteri; assembly: GCA_016271365.2. Lineage (NCBI taxonomy): Eukaryota > Metazoa > Chordata > Ceratodontiformes > Ceratodontidae > Neoceratodus > Neoceratodus forsteri. The sequence continues at coordinate 926,941,641 of CM028135.1, read as the reverse complement.
TATACTGTAGGAAACTGCAGGGGACCCGATTGAATGCTTTCTGCGTGTCTAAACTGAGACTCTGGTGTGGAAGTGGTCCAGGCATGCTCAACTACAGACCAGTCAGCCTCACCTCGGTAGTGGGGAAGATCATGGAAGCACTACTGAAGGAGAGATTGGTGGAACATCTGGTTGTCAATGGACTACAGGACCCAAGGCAGCATGGTTTCACCAGGGGAAGGTCATGTCAGACCAACCTCATTGAATTTTTTGACTGGGTGACTAGGGAGGTGGATCAGGGGAGGGCAGTGGACATGGCCTATCTGGACTTCAGCAAGGCCTTTGACACTGTGCCACATAGAAGACTATTGCACAAACTGGGGAATATGGGTGTGGGCAGGATATTAGTGCGGTGGGTAGGTAACTGGCTGGACAGCAGGACACAGAGGGTGGTGGTAAATGGCTGTCACTCCACAGAGGGAAGAGTGACCAGTGGGGTACCACAGGGATCAGTGCTGGGACCGGTACTATTCAGTATCTTCATCAGTGACATTGCACAGGACCTAGAAGGCAGAATTGCACTGTTAAGCTGATGACACAAAGCTCTGTAACAAGTAGACACACCAGAGGGTGTAGACAGAATAGAAGGGACCTGCAGAAACTGAAGAATGGTCAGGGGTTTGGCAGTTGAAATTCAATGCAAGGAAGTGCAAGATAATGCATATGGGGCACAAAAACCCTGGCACAATATATCAGTTAGGGGGTGAGGATATAGCATGCACCAAGCAGGAAAGGGATCTTGGAGTTATCATCTCTGATGACCTCAAGGCAGGGAAACAGTGTGACAAGGCAGCAGATAAAGCAAATAGGATGCTGGGATGTTGGGATGCATAGGCAGGGGCATCACCAGCAGGAAAAGGGAGGTCATAATTCCACTATACAAAACACTAGTGAGGCCCCACCTGGAGTACAGTGTACAGTTCTGGGAGACCATACCTACATAAGGACATAGACAGGTAGAGAAGGTTCAGAGGAGGGCAACAAAGATGGTGCATGGATTGCATCACAGGTCCTATGAGGACAGGTTGAAGGCACTGAACATGTACTCCTGGAGGAGAGGGGGGGAGAGGATATGATAGAGACATACAAGTATCTTACAGGAGGAACAGGGTGCAGGAAAACACTATTTTTAAGCGAAAAAGATGTTCCAGGACTAGAGGGCATGGGATGAAGTTGGAGGGAGGACGATTCAGAGGAAACGTGAGGAAGAATTTCTTCACAGAACGGGTGGTGGACAAGTGGAACACCCTGCCAGAGGAAGTGGTGGGGTTGAAACAATCACAGGATTTAAGAATGCATGGGATAGACATAAAGAAATTCTGGAGGTCAGGGGTAAGGGGCAACAGACTTCCTGGAAAACATAAACTGAACTTACAAACTTAAATGGGCAGACTGGGTGGGCCATAGGCCCTTATCTGCCGACACTGTCTATGTATCTATGTAATTACAAATAGAGCTCATTTAATTTTCTGTGTTCTGTTGTGTTTTAATAAACCCTGATTGGTCGGGATGCATTAATGTAGGGAGAATGTCATCCATTCTGTGTGCTAATATGCTTGTGTAAATCTTGTAGTCTTGATTAAGAACTGATATAGGTTGGTATGAGTTGCATAAATGAGAAGGTTTTTATGGTTTCACTATTGGTGAGATAACCGTTTGTCTCCAAGAAACAGGGTAGTCTGCCATGGTATGGCCTGCTTGCATGGCATCTAAAAAGGAATTGTGTATCAAATCTAAGGTTCCTTTATAGAATTTCGCGCCAAAGCATTCGGGGACCGGACTTTCCCATTTTTCAAATTCCGGATAGTGCCGACCAGTTCCTGAGATGAAATTGGGACAAGTAGTTTTATCTTTCTGGGCTGTAGTGAGTGTGGGTAACTTTAAGTTGGTAAAAAAAAGATGAAAGATGCTGGGGGTCAGGTGTAGCGGGGTCCATGTACAAGTTCTGGTAGTACTGCTGGAAGCATTGAGGGTAGTGCAGTGGTACCGGAGAGCCCAATGGGACCATCTACCAGACATTCTAGAACAGCCTGTCCTGGTATCAACCTCACAAGATGGGGCTTGGCATGGTGGTCTGATTTCACCATCCTTACCAAAGAAGTTTGTTTTCAGAAGGAGTCTCCCAGTCCAATTCTGATCACGGACGCATCAGGCCAAGGCTGGGGAGTCCTCTTTGGAGATGGTCAGACTCTGGAGAGCCTGGTCCCAACAATGAACATTCTCCATACTTCTGTCCCGATGATGTGGGTGGATTTAATAGCCTTTAGGCTTTTCAGATGGTTCTGATATCCAGTCCTTTGTTGATCCAGATGGACATCATGTTTGTGGTCTCCTTTGTGAACCGGCAGGGTGACACGCTCTCCTTCCCATTCTGCAGGAAGACCATGAGAGTATGGTCTTGGACTATGGATCATTACCTGGATTTCTCAGCAGACAATGTTACAGGCGTGCCAACTATCCTGATTGATATCCTTTGTCTGTCTCGATCCAGGGCTTTCAAGTGGGGGGCTTCTTCCCACAGTGGTCGATGATGATCTCATCAGATGGGTATGCCCTAATTGGCATCTGTTTGCCCCCCTCCCCCATCTAACGCACTAGCTGTCCCTGTCCAGTACAGGGAGGTTCCTCTACGCCGCCCCTCCCTTTCCCTGACTGCAGGGAGTTTCCTTCCGCTGCAGTTGGAGGCGGAAGGGATGATTCTAGTGGTGCCCTATTGGCCCTGTCAGATTCGGTTTCCACTCCTTCAGCAACCAACAGTGGAATCTCTGCTTTCCCTGCCCCTGCCCCAGATTTGTGCTCTTAGTGGCAGGGCACCCTAGTCCTTCCGGATCTTGTATCTCTACATCTCCATGCGTGGTTCATGCAGACCTAGCTGTCTCCCGATTTGGGGTTTCACCCGTGGTAGAGGATCTCTTCGTGGTCACTAGAAACCTTCCACCAGGGCCACTTGTGCTATGAAATGCAAGCTGTTCTGCATTTGGGCCACTGCTAACCATCTGGGTCCTTTCACCTGCCCGGCGAACCCTGTTCTGGAGTAGCTTCTCTCCCTGTCAGTTTCAGGTATGGTTTCTCCTTAACTCATTTTATCATATTGTCACTTAGAATGTTCAGGTACCTTCTGCCTGCTGCTAGAACACCTGTGTTCCTGAAGGGGTTTTAGATCTGCAGCATTCATACAAACACACTGTGCTTAAACCTACATATCTTAAAAACCATACATCCAATTTTAAAACTGTAAAAAGAAAAGTTTTTCAGGATAAAAAGTTTTTGAAAATGAGTGAGGTTTGCTAGTGTCTATTTAACTAGATTTAATGTTGTGTAAGGTTTTCATATTTTAATAAATTCAGATTTTATCAATATAATTATGCTCTGTTTACTCTGTAATGCAAAAATATTAAATTTCTGTACAACTGTTGGTTAAAATTGTTAAAAATATACAATAAACATCTGTCATTGTCTAAATATAAATTTTGCAAGTTTTTTCCCATTTTTTTAGTCAAATCAATATCTGAATCTCTTGTTAGTTTGTTTTGTTCTACTCCACTGGTTGTAATAAGTGATGTTATTGTGTAATATCATCACTGTCTCAGGCACCCACTGACCAATCAGAATGCAGGAAATTTCCTTGCTGTTGTATAATTCTTCTTACCCACTGATTTTAGTTTATGAATCTGATTCTCAATCTTTTGTGTTTTCCCCCTAGTTTAGTAACAACATATTTGCACATTACCTTAGAAGGACATATCAGGAAGTGATGCAGGAAGGAAGTGCTTTGTGAGGTCAAGTGATGTAAATAGGAAGAACCTTTACAGTGTAGGTCAGTGAGCTGACACAGGAAATTTAATACATGTTTTGGTGCTGGAGGTCTCTCTGTGATTAATTGCGTATTTGCTGTAGTTAAAATGTGTTATTTCATTGAAATAAACTATTTTATTTTTGTAATAAAATACCATAAGTATAGGAAACTGTTTTATTAGTGCTATTTGCTTTATCACACTGTAAATGAAGCATGATCATGTAAAGGTTGAGTCTTTCAGTAAACATCATGTTACATACATGTGTGTATTTAATTTCCTGGCATAGTTTATTTGTGGGGGGTTGTATTATGAGATGATATAAGGTGAGGGAATGACTGTATGATGAAGCACTGTGTTAGTGGCTGGGGGGGGGGGCTGTATTCATAATACATGCTCAGATGCACTTCATATGTTCTGGGGAAATGAGGGGCTGTATGCATGCACTAATGATGCTAACGGACATTCTAGATACAATATGGGTATACATATAGGATGACGAAATTGCTGAAAATGCACTGGTAATTTGGGATATACTGTGTCATGGGGAAGGGGGTGGGTGTGCCTGTACCAAGGAATGGTGCTTATAGGCACTGCAGTCATTTTGTGTCATGAATTGGCACCAGTCCTTGGGGTATACTCTGTTGTAGGGAAGCAGGTGGGGCTGCCTGCACCTGGTAATGGTGTTCATATGCCATTCAGAGACATTGTGGGTACACATACAGGGTGATAACATGGGCACCTGTAATGGTTGTGTGCTGTGTCACATGGTTTGCCTGCATACACATGATATGTTGCAGCATTCAGTATGGAGCACTGTGTGGGTGGGAAGGTGTGGGTATGCCTGCACCATGGAGTGATGCTCATTGGTGCACATGTGTACTATTTCATTTGAATGGACTGTATAAGTCATACACTGGCACTGATCACATCACAGTGCATCAGAGGTAAGGGCTGGTCTGAAGCATTTTGAGCACAAGGGACTAAACAAGTGGTTGTGGAGTGATTGAAACTTGAATAGAACATTACAGTGCATCTGAGGGTAGTGTTGGAATGAATCTTGATGTACACAATGGACTACACCATGGTGACTGAGGAGGGATCCATATCAGTTATACACATCAGTGTGTCAGAGATAAAGGTTGGACTGAAGACTGATAAACAGATGGACTAAATCAGTGACTCTGGTGGGATCTGAACCTGAACAGCACTTTACAGTGCAGTAGAGGTTGGGGCTGGACTGACGCCAGATCAGTCAGTGGGCAATACCATTGGCTGTGGAGGGATCCGAACCTGAAATGCACTTCACTGTTCTCTACAGTTTGGGGCTCGACTGATGCATGATAAGGAGATAGAAGGGAAGTTTTAATGTACAAACGAGATGTTAAACCTAAAATTGACTGTCCCTTCACCACTAGTTTCTCTAGTCAAGCACATGAAATAAAACAAATCTTAGTGAACAATTGGCCCACTTTGGAATTAGAACCAAAATTGAAAGGAATAACAAAAAATGGACCTAATGTTGTGTATAGGAAGTGTAAAAGTATTAAAGATTATGTGGTATCGAACATGGTAGACTCCAACATAAGACAGACAAACATTGTTGACATCAAAACCAAAAGGAACGTATAGATGTGGGAATTGTGTATACTGTAAACATATTAATTGTTGCAAAGACTTTACACATCCTGTCACTGGAAATAGTGTAGAATTACCAGACTGTTACATGTAACAGTACAGGTGTGATATACCTACTAACGTGAGTGTGGCGTCTATTATGTTGGACGGACCGTACGTAAATTCAAAGTGAGAATTGGTGAGCATGTCAGAGCAGTGGAAAGATGTGATGCCTCATATGCTATAGCTAAACATATCCTAAAATACGGTCCAAGTAATCATAACTTTAGTTTCTTGGGTTTAGAACTAGTTTCACTAGGACCAAGAGGTGGAGACCTAAATAAAAAAAAAAAAAAAATAGGTCAAAGGGAAAGTTTTTGGATTTACACTCTAGGGGCATGTACAAACAAGGGTCTTAATGACAGTATTGAACTGGCTGCATTTTTAAAGAAGTACAAATAATTTATAGGTACTATTACTGCGGATTTTTGGAAAATCTGTAAATTAAAAAGTACCTTAAATAAGTGAACCCGGCCATATTTCCCAAGACAAAATAGACAACTAACATAAGTGTGAAGTAGGTTGTGTATTAAAGATTTAGAAAAAGTAATGACAAATTATTTAACAGGTGTTGTTCCCTCTAACACATGCGCTTTCTATTTTTATATAAACAAATACACAAAAATGTTTTCTACCAAGTAATTAAGCCTGGTCACCTCATTTTATATATATTTTTTATGGACATTTACATGTAAATACTTAGGTAATATTGCATTTGAGGTTGCCAAGTACTGTTATATGTTTAAGGTGATTCTTAGTAATAATATGGGAGTAATGGATATATACTGTGTTTCTTTAAGAAGTGTTGTTAATTGATTAGTGCATGAATGGTGGTGTATTTGTATTGGTGCATAGAAATCACATGACATGGTGACTAGAATACTTAAGCTCCTGTAAGGTGTTTTTTACTCTGAAGAAACTTGGCAGACGGCCAAGTGAAACGTCAGTTTATGTAGTGTGTGTCCTGGTCTATAATAAAATTTGGATTTTTTTATCCACAAGATGCTTTGAGTGTGCTGTGCGGGTGCTTATACTTAATTTCTTTTGTCATGATAAGGAGATAGATTTTACAAGTGGCCGTGGAGGGATTTGAGCCTGAAGAATACTTTACAGTGCATCAGAGATTGGGGCTGAACTGATGGCATATGAATTGATGGACCACGCTAGTGGATGTGGAGGGTTTTGAACATGAAATGCACTTCACAGTGTATTATGGAATTGGTCTGGACTGATGCATGGTAAATCGATGGACAACACCATCAGTTGAGGAGGGATCTGAACCTGAAATGCACTTCACTGTTCACTACAGTTTGGGGCTCAACTGATGCGTGGTAAGGAGCTAGATCTTACAAGTGGCTGTGGAGGGACTTTAACCTGAAGAACACTTTACAGTGCATCAGAGGTTGAGTCTGGACTGACGTCATAAGAGTCGATGGACAACACCAGTGACTGTGGGGGGATTCAAAACTGATTTGGCCTTTACAGTGCATCAGAGATTGGGGCTGGGCTAATGCCAGATGAGTTGAAGGCAACACCATTATTTTTTCATTTTAAACGATCAGCAGCTGCGTATTAGGGCGAAAACTCAAGTGCAGAGCATGAGACAAACATGCTGCTGACCCTAACCCGCTTATCCATAACGAAGGGAGCAACATGCCACATAGATTTTAACATAGCCATAATCTGAACATAAACTCTTTAAAAAGTAACAAAAGGTGCTGAATTCATGTGACCTCATCTATTACATGCAGAAGAAATGCACTCTCCCATCAGGAATGCCAGTCTGATCCATAAGATGTGATCACACAGGATGACCAGAAATCATCCCAAAATGAACAGAGTGACAACTATGAAAACTTTTATCATAAATAAAAAATAAAGTAAATACAGATTACAAATCGAGGTTTTGGCACCAAAATGAAGTGAGTATTTTAGGATAAGAGCAGCACCTCCATCTTGAAACAGAGTTTCCAGTTACCATGCTCTTCCTGCACCAGTGTGTGCTCTGACTGGTTAATGAAAATAGTGAAGTGTGCAGTAAGCATAGGGGAAGCATGGCAACAGTGAGGATCTATATGACCAAATGGTGCAGCACTACAGAGCTAGGGCGGGTGCAGGTGAAGGCTGCGAGCCCTAACTGAGACAATTAAAAAAAAAAAAAAAAAAAATCACTGTACACTCCAGAGCCCGGAGAGCCACTTTCCCTCCAGTGATGGTTGTAAAAAAAAAAAATACGAGTCCTTGCTTAATGCTAAATAAGGATTTAGTCTGTTTCAGGCGCACACACACTGAATAGAATAGTGGCAGGCACAACAAAAAGATCTACGTGCAGATTCTCTGGTGCTTCGACAACTAAGGCTTCATGAGGGGGATGGTGCCTGCATCTAAGAACAGTCCCTTTATACCATTTAAATTCAGAATTGGTGATGTCAGAAAATCTGACCAATCACAGAGCTCAGTTTTTAAATACAGAAATATTAAGCTCACTTAGTGGTATAAATGGACTTATAGTTATAACAATCATATCATCAGTGACATGTTATTGTAGAAAAATATCCCAAAAGACATTAAAAAAAAAAAAAAATACACCAAAAGTGGCGATAGCCAATCGGATTGCTCAAATAAAAATGTTATCAAATTAGTGTCAACCTGATCAGCTTAACATGTTACACTAAAACAAGATGATTTGTTACAAGACAAACTAATGGCAGAATGAACATAATAAACATTTTTCACAGCACATGTAAAAATAGTAAATTTATTTATATATTGAGGCATATTTTCTCAAAAATAGCCAGTGGGAATGCATATTATATTGGGTAAAATCAGTAAGGCTACGATGTCACCTGTTGGCTGGTACAACTCAATTCATCAGATATAAACAAATGCTCGAGTTGCACCAAGAGAAAAACGTGGACACTAATCGGCGTCATCAGGCACTACAGCACATGATTTAGGACGCCATATGGCATCATCAGGAAAAAGAGGTATTTTTTTATGACTCCATATGGCGTCATCAGGACAGAATGAGTTTTAAAGGTGCATCCATTCGCTCTCCCAACTTTCCATGCACCAACAGTGGGCGGCACTGTTGCCCAGATTGGCATTCCCCACAAATTGTTCTGGGGCATTTTGCTTTGGAAGCCTCCCTTTAGGGACCCAGTCCCATGAGGGGTATGTTATTTTTAATACCATTCATTTTGCTCGAAGGATTCCCGAGCTTCAGACTGCTGTGTACAGACACTTGTTTGGTTTTCCACAAGGGTAGGGTGTCCTTGAAGACTTATCCACTCTGCTGTCTGCTACCAAGAGTACTTGATCCTAAGGGAGGCGCTACTTCATAATCTGGATATTCACGAGTTGCTTCAATTCCTCAAGGAATGCACCCATACTATTAGACTGACCAGTTGTTTGTATCTTTTGCCCTGATGTTGACAGGGGCTCCTGTTTCTTGGCAGTGTTTATCTGAAGGGTTGGTTAATTGCCTTATTTTCTGTTACAAGTACAACCAGCCTTTACCAGGCTCTGTAACAAGCCACTCTACCCTGGAGCATGGCTTTCTCCTTTTGCCTCCTTGAGGAATGTTTCTGCTGCTGATACTTGGGCAACTGCCACTTGGAGTTATGTCCATGCCTTTATCCAGCTCCATGGTCTGCATATTGTCTCATGATGCAGAGCAGGTTTTGGACCAGCAGTCCTTCACGGCCTCCTCTCTTTAAATCCTTTGGGAGTCTTTCTGTTACCCCCACTCAGCTGACCGGGGTCACTCCTTTATTGCTTAGGACTTTGTCCTAATGGTGTTACCTGCTGCAAGAGCCCTCTCACTGTAAGATAGTACACTTACGTAAGAACTCACTGTAACAGTACATCTTCAAGGGAAGGTCTTGCAGCAGGTACTATTTTCCCTCCCACCTTCCTTCTGGATGTTTCTTTCTCCATCATGGATACCTTTCCTCTTCTATGAGGAACCTCCTCAGTTCTCCATTCTCTTTTTGTGCCGTGGTCTCTGGAGGGAGAACTGAGGATGGTAACTGAGGACCACCCTTTTATACCATGGGTGATGGGAGTGTCCGGGGGATTCGCCATAGACTGTTAGCTAGAATTTTTCTGTGAGGTCCTAGCGCCTGGTGGCTTAGTCCTAAGGGTGTTACTTGCTGCAAGAGCGACTCCCGAAGATCTACAGTTATAAGTTTTTACGTAACTGTACTCTTCCAAAGTTCTTAGACTCCTCATTGCAGAAATCTGCCATGGCTGAGCTGTGTTGCTGATCGCAGCTGTGGGGAATTGTGGTTTGCAACTGAGTGGCATAGTTTACTGTTTGGCAATTGAAGGGGATTGCATGAATAATTGGATTAAAACTGAAATGGAGTAAGTACAGTATGTTTTCCATTGTAATCACTCTGCTTATGAGCTTCCTTGTTTGTATTTTTTAGGGAGCTAATTCAGACCATAAACGTTCACCTATAAAATCGAACAAGAAGCTGAATTGCTCTGACAATCCTTTTTCTATATGTTCGGAGGCTAAGCTCTTCAGTGCATTGTCACCTCCTCAACGCCTATCGACATGTCATCATTGCGGGCTGTCTGGTAAGTGCCAAGTGTTGATGTTCATGTTCAGAACACACATAATGTAACTGAACTCTCAAAGCAGCAGTGCAATGAAATTTGGACAAAAATTTGACCCTACTTTTTTTTTTTTCACTATAAGAGATTCCAGGCATCTTCCAATTTTAGTTGGTGGTACAATTTTCTAAGTCCACCAAGATGAGTATTTTATAAAGGTTTTACTTGAGTTCATTTCTCAAGAAAAAAAGATGGCTGTCAGATTTTGCATAGAAATAGCATTGTAGATCTGGCAAGGGTTAGGACTGGAAAAGTAAGACTCATGGTGCACAGCATAGGATGTACCTAGACAAGCACATTTGACAGGCATGCTAATATGTTTCCTAACTGTGGCTGAAACTAGCTTTTTTGGAAAAACAGGTTTCATTGCACTGCTGCTTTAAGATTCAAGCCAGCAGGGCCTGCCCATTGGCACAGTAACAGCGTTGCTCTTTGTGACACCAGCAACCCAGTTTTATGAGTAAGCCCGGGGTGCTGAAGGACTGTCGGAGGAGGAGAAGGATGTTTTTATTCTATAGGATACTCGTTGTCTTAGAGTAAGAGTTTCTAAGCCCTATGTTTTGCTGGCATCTTCAGGGGGCTCACAGATGGTTTAGGCAGTGTGGAGGAGGACGGTGGGGGGGGGGAGATGCAGGGCACGTTCACGTGCTTGCTTATAGAAATAGTTTGGAACTTCCCTGCTTCCTGAGATTGGCTAAACAGCTTCTGAGACCCATTTCTTACTCCACAATGGCACAGGATGGTATAAGTTTGGCCGTGTATTGTGGCATTCGTCCAGCTCACAAACAAAATCCCTGAGCTACATTACCCACTCCTGACCCGTTATAAATATGGCTGCCATCTCTCCTCGTATATAAAAATCTTAGTGAAGGCCTTAAAAATAAAATTCTCTTAAATTAAGCAAAATAAGTAAATTACTGAATGTTCTTTCTACTTGAGAACCTCTCCTTACATAAAGAAATATAAAAAAATCAAGTACTGTTCAGAGTTTCTATTTCTGATCTGTTCCTTTGAGAACCATGAAAAGTTCACTGTGCATCCTTGCCAGTTTGCCAAAGAACTCCCTTTTGTTTCGCCTGCAACTGATAAAATTGAAGCTGTGGCGCCACTTGAGGCCATTGTGTGTCCATGTGTGTATGCCAGTGGAATTCTCATGAATTTTAAATTCATTTATTCTTTGTTACCATTCTGCGTGTGTTTTGGGGGGCGTGGAGAGAGGATTGAGCATTCTACTAGTGGAATACTGCAGAAGTTTGAAATCTTGTACTCCATGGTAAAAAAACACACTATGTATTGAATGTATAGAAAGACAGATGACTGACGGGTGGAAACGATCTGTGGAGGAACTATTTTACTTTGTTTTTTAGCCATATCTTATTGCATTTTTTTCCCTTCTAAACTTAGTTTGTGTTTTTGCAAGTTGCCTATGGATACAATTTATAGAAGCTGATGTTTTTATAATTACCGTAGGGCCCATCCAGTCTGCCCATTTCTTTTTCTACCTTATGAATGTGCCATAGGCCTTTACTTTGTCAATGGTCTATCTATTCATACTCATCTGTATTGCTGTCTTGTGCCTATTTCATGCTTGTTTGAAGCCCTGCATTGTATTCATATCCACCACTTCCTCAGGTAGGCCGTTCCATGCATCCACCACCCTTTTTGTGAAAAAGAACTTCCTCACCTTACCCCTTAATCGGCTTCCCTCTCATCTCATGCTGTGTCCTCTTGTCCTGCTGTTTTTCTTATATTGAAACATGTTAGACTCTTTCACTTTAATACCCTTAAGGTGTTTGAATGTTTTGATCATATCACCTCTCTCCCTCCTTTGTTCTAGGGTATACTAGTCCTCAGATGGTTTTCATCTTTCCTCACTGGGAGAATGCAGAGGGTGATCTTGGGTTTGTTTTCATCTGGGGTTTTTCTCTCTGCCTTGTGGGGTGCCTCAGGGTTCGGTGCTGTCCCCCATGTTTATTCGCAGTATATATGCTACCCCTTGGAGACATTGTAAGACAGTATGAGCTGAGGTTCACTACTATGCTGATGATACCCAGCTCTACCTGTCTTTTGCACCCGACCAGGTTGGAGCTATCTCTGTACTGAACAACTGCCTCACAGAAATCCAAGACTGGATGAATTGAACCCAGGAAAGACTGAGGTTTTGGTTGTGGACCCAGGTCATAGGGATTGAGGACTGGGTTCCCTTCCAGTTTCATTCTGGGGGAGCCACAGATTCTCACTTCTGAACTGGTGCGTAATGTGGGAGTGGAGCTTGATTATGGTCTGACTCTTAGATATCAGGTGTCGGCAGTTGTCAAGCTAGCCTTTTTCCATCGTAGGAACATTGCCAGGATTAGGCACCTTGTTCCACCCAGTGACCTTGCCTGTCTTGGTACATGCCTTTGTGATATCGCGCCTTGATTACTGCAACTCCCTTTATCTAGGGGTTCCTGGGGTTGATATCCGCCGCTTGCAGCTAGTGCAGAATGCGGCAGCACATTTGTTGACTGGGGCATCTAGGAGATCTCACATCACCCCTGTGCTGCACGCTCTGCACTGGCTGCCAATACAGTGGTAGATCTCCTTTAAAGTAGGTCTGTTGACTTCCATGCACTACGGACAGGCGATTACGTTGAGAGCTCCTGGTTCCTTCGCTCCTGCGACAGCTCTGCTTTCGACTGACGAGGGTTGCTGGAGATTCCAAGGGTTAATTTGAGTACTCTGGCGCTGTGTTTTGATTTGGTTTTGTGGCACCTACCCTCTGGAATTCTCTGCCCAGTCAGCTCCGGGAGTGCAGGACGGTGGGGAGTTTTAAGCAGGCACTAAAGACTTTCTTATGGGGAAAGGCATTTCCAGTTTTATTGTGATATTATATTGCATGTACTTCTATATGTTTTATCTGTACTAATATTGTACAGCGCTTTGGAATTTTGAAAGACGCTTAAATAAAGGTATTATTATTATACATATTGAGCGCTGTTAATCTGTTCTTATGTTTTCTGATGCAGTCCCTGCACCATTTTGAGTGACCTTCTCTGGACTGCCTCCATTTTGTTAATGTCCTTGTAAAGGTGTGGCCTCCAGTACTGCACGCAGTACTCCAGATGTGGTCTAACCAGTGTCTTGTAAAGAGGGATTACTACCGCCCTCGTACGACTTGTGATACCCCTGCTAATACACCTCAACATCTCCTAGCCTTACCTACTGCTTTAGTGGTCTGCTTGGATGATTTCAGGTCATCTGTGGTGATGATGATGCCCAAGTCTCTCTCTTCCCTTGTGATTGCCAGCAACTCCCCTCCCAATCTGTAGGTGGCTTCAGGGTTTCTCTTCCCTATGTGCATGATCTTGCACTTCTTTAGGAGTGCCATATGGCACTTAGGGGTGTTGGTTGTGCTGGTTTTACCACAATTCCAGTGGATGAAGACACTTGACATGTGGCTTTCATGCCTTGCTGTACTCGTGGACATGTCTTACTGCTTACTTGCTACATGCTTACACCACAGTTAATGCCAGCATCTCGGTGAACGAGAAAAATGTCCATAGCAGGATGGAGCTCTCCTTGCAGGCCCTGCACTTCCAACCAGGCGGAAGACATCCTTGCTCAGTTTATTCTCTGGGTTTATGGATCACTCTGGCCATTTTCGCCATTGGAAAATGAGTGACTGGCCGGAGAAGTAGGGCTGAAGGGGGCTGGCTATTGGATGAGTATAAACTATAACTGAAAAAAATTAAAAGTTAAAAGCTGGCTAAACATGATTGACAATGAATTGGTAGGAACTTCGTGTTTGTTGCATCATATTTCTGTTTGAAAACCCACATTTGATTGCTTACCTTCTTTAAAATTAATTGATGTTGCAGGTTGTTATATTTGCTTCCTTTTTAGTAAAAATGAAATGCATGCTAAGGGTATAGTAGCACACAACCTTGTTTTGCTTCAGATCTTTGAGCCACTGTTATTGCATACTTCCAGCGGGCGTAGATATGGTCACTTATCCACACTCCGGCAGGTGCACTGGAGTGGTCTGATTGGCCGGACATCTTTAAGCAGAGCTCTTCTTGCCACCTGGGCAGTATATCATCCAACTTTGCTCCACGACCGCAGATCTTTCTTTACCCTAGAAGAACAGGTTACCTCTTTCTTGGCTCTCGCTTGGGTTTTCAAGTGTGTGTTTGACAAACTTTATTCAGTTTTCAAATACTTCAGTAGATTCTCTGGGTTTCTTCAACTCCCTTCAATTGATGGAGCAATGGAATCCGGATTTAAATTTTGTGTGCTGTGCCAGCAGAAGATGTCAGTCACTGACCCGCATGAGACGTGTGTATTGCCTGGGGAGGCAGCATGATGTGACCATATGCAGGCTTTGCTTAAGCATGCTTCCCAAGTCCCTCAAGGACAGGAAACTTTGGCTTTTCGTGGTCAGCTTTTGGAACGGCATCTGAAGGACCACCCTAAGGGCCGCAAGAAGGTCTCTGTTCCGGTAGGTCAGCAGAACGTGGCCCTGAGGCGGAAGCGGTGGTGACAGCAAGGAGGCATCTCCTTGTCTCAGTGCTATTCCCTGGGGTCAGCGTTGCAGGGTCATTCAGTGGAGGATTCCAGGAGATATATCTGTCCTTCCAGACCTTGGAGACAGCCCTGTCTCCTGTGGTGCTTGCAGCACGCGGTACTGGTCTTGGGGCCAGGAGTGATTGAGGTCTTCCCGGTCCTCTACTCACATGACTGATGTGACTGTCAAGCACCCTTGAGCTGGGGTGCAGGGCTGGGGCTTTTAGGTTCCCCCATTGAGCCATTTGATTTGGACTCCAGTCAGGCAGGATGCTGAGATCTTTCTCAAGCTTGTCTGCCAGTTTTCGGACAAGGTTGAGGATTCAGTCTCTCAGACCCTGGTGCTTCTGGGCATCACGCAGGAGAACGTGGTCTGGTTGGTGTTTCTGGATGGCTCTTGACAGGAGCAGCCTCCAACGAAGGGTGGGTCTTCTGCACTTGTGTTGCTTAATGTGGGCAGGCACGTGATCCAGAGCAAAACGGAGGACACAGTCACGCACTGGAACGGCTAAGGACTGCCAATCCACCCAGAAATCACTTGGTATATGCCGCATTTCTCAGCAATCCACAATAGTAGGCAAAAAAAAAAGAGGTTGCTTTTAAAAAGCATTTTATTGTAGAAACAGTGTCCAGAGTGGTCGATTAGATAGCCGTGCCTCAGCGCTTCAGCCCTATCCAGGTCTTTGTCATGGGGTGGATGTAGTGACTGTCAGGTATATCCACTTTTTAACTAGTATCAGCATCTAATTTATATAATTGATTTCAAGCATTATCTCCTTGTGTCAATCAATTTAATTGTATTCTTATTGTAATAAGACTCATTTATTTACCTGAGAACACCGTAATGTGTAATTGGCTAGGTCTGGGTCCTGTTGTTTTTCTTTCTCTCTCTCTGACTGTTGCGCAACAGCACTCCACTTTTTTTTTGTTCTAATATTTATCTTCTTTCTTAAAGCCATTCCTCTTTTTGCCCAAACGGGTTGGCCACCCGCTAAGCATTTTCTTGAAATATTCTCCTTCCATCTATATTTCTACCCAGACTAGCGAGTACTCAGTGTCTTTTCAGGTCCAAATAAATAAAAACATTCAGTATCAGACAGAATCCCTGTATAAGACCTGTAAATTCTGTGCTCTACTGTGAAAAGCATTTCTCCATGTAAATGGTAGTAGGAAATCACAGAAGCACAGTGTTCTTGCTTTCTACAGCTTTGTAGAAGTTCCATGTCTTCTGGTCTACTGAAGTTAGCATTGGTTCCCCGAAGATGAAGCATTGAGGCCTGATTAGTTTATCCTTGGGGGACGAATTGTTGTATGTCCCTGCTTAAGCTAACTATAAGCCTGGGTAAAGACTCCTGCTAACTGTGCAGCTACCTCTCGCACTATTGCGTAGGAATCCCCCCACCACCACCCGTAGCATCAGGGGAAAAGGATAGAGAGTCCCTGAAAATACAAAGTGAAGGATTCCAATGTGTATATGTGTTGGAAAACAGGCAATCTTAAGGAGTTTGAGGTTTTTTGGTCCTCGGAAGTGTCTGCCTGCTTTCCATCGCTACAAGGTGTAGCTCTCTGAAATTAAATGTACGGTTGTGCTTCACCTGAAGTAGGAGAAGCTGAAATATAAAGTAATAATAAAATCCTATGTCATGACAGAATGCAAAAAAAGGGGTACAAACAATAAGCAAGTTGTCATTTCTGTTTTCTTTTTCTCCCTTTGTACTCACCATTCACTTGATGCCTCTTGGCAGGGTGCTGGGAATGTCCTATAGTAAGTCCGCGGCACCTTAGCTGCACCCTTTATACAGACCTAGACCGTCTGTCACCCTGTTGGGGGATGAGCCAAGTCTCATTAGTTACCCCTCCTTCCCACTTTAAGATTTTAACTGAAGAATACTGTGCTTAAGATGCACTGTTGGAACTAATAATGGATTATTAGTAAAGATGAACCAGGTCTGCTGACCTTTTAGATTTTATAGCCATTTTCTGAGGAATATTTTAGGATAACAGATTTAGAGATGGGTCCAAGATGTGTCCAGCATCCTAGGGAGGAGTTAGCTGGCTATTTAAGCGGACCCCTGGTACCTCCTCCTCAGATCAAGTTAGGGATTGAACCTGGTGAGGTCTCCCTGTAGAACAGATCTCTTGAGTGTGAGATCAAGCACAGTCTGATGTCATGGAGTTGGTCTCCTTAACTCCCTGAGCTGTGCCTTTTTCTTTCCTAAGTAGGGCAAGTGAAATAGCTGTACAGTATTGCAGAATTGCTAATCTTGTTAACTAACCTGCTGAACATTGAAGCTGCTGCATTGCTGGAATATTATGAACTGCTGAACTGAAACGTGAGTTTTTTTAATTTTTTTTTTTGTAAATAAAATTGACAACTGTGGAATGCCCAACCATATATTTAATTTGTGTGATCTTATTCTGCACCCACAACACTTATACATGGTTTAAACTACTAGGTGGAGTACACTTAATACAGATGGAAGAAAAACTTCTTCCTTTAAACCTGTTCAATAAAAACAGAGTACAGGACAATTTGATATCCTGTGCGTGCACAACAGGATTTTAGTTATTTCTTTCCTTAACTCTGTATTAGAGGTGCCAAACACAACAGTACCATTTCATTTATTTGACTCTGTTAATAAAAAAATTAGAAACAGTGCTGTACCTTCAACTATGGAATGGAGGGAGGTGTTTATTTTTTTTGGGGGAGATATAGGTGGAATGGAAATTATCTAAGTGATGTCCTTTGCAAGTTAAAGGGTACCAGGGTACCCATGTACAGAGATGGATTAAGAGGTTCACAACTGGAGTTAGTCGATTGGGGGTTGGGGTTAACACACTGCAATTAATGGTAGCACAAAACTTCATTACTAATCCATAAAGTACAGCAAGTCAAAATTAAACAAGCTGATTGCTTATGTAAGCAAATGATTAAATGCAATAAAGTGTCCTTTCAGGAGAAAAGGTGCTCCAGGTCCAACTGTGTAGTGGTCAGAGGTTTTCCTGAGGGGCAAAGAAGGCTTATGAGCCAGAGTTTCACTGTATACTGGGAGAAAAGTAATTAATCATTCAACATTCAAAAACATTAAAAAAAATCAAATGGAAAATTTCAGTCTCACTTCAAAGAATGTATTTGAATTTCTACATTCACTATCCATTAATCTGTGGTAATCTTTAACTTTTTATTTTATTGTTTTCTTTTCTGAACCCCCCAAGCGTCGCACCTTCAGGAGACTCCTATGGTGTCTGCCCCTGCTTCCTTTCACCTACCTGCTGGACTCCCATGTAGCCGTGGTCCCCCCGATGGGGACGAGGTGGGGCCTTTACACCCCAGAGTTTGTCTGCATCGGATCCCGCTTCAGGGCAGGCAGGCGGGAGCTTCTGGGGTCTGCACCGGTCAAGCTGTCTACCAGGTGTCTGGAGAGACATATTCCTTTTTACTTCGAGTGTGGTGTGTGCTCCGATGTCCGCCACGCCCATTCCCCAGAAGTGTGGGTGGATGCTTGCCACACCCCAGGCATCCGCCTGGTGTTGGCTAAGTGACGAGCTGCAACTTCCCTACTTCCCGGAGAAGGTGAGCGGTCTGTGGGATGCTCAGCCTCCTCCCCCCGGCCGTCCCTTCAACTCCCCGGACTCGTTCCCGAACCTGGGTCATTTGCTTTGCAAGTGGTACCGCTATGGCTGTGCCAGCAGGCTGGTTTTTTTTTTTTTCTATGTTCCTTTTGCACATAGAAAATCTGTTTACAAATTTACATACTTATGCAAAGTTAATTAATGCAAATAATTACCCTCTAAATACGGCTGCTTAATCTACAAATGAGAAAAAGCTATGTCCTCAATCCTGTTGGTGATGCTGTACCCAAAATGACAGTAGCCCTTAAACTTACTTAGAGAAAGGCTCTTGCAGCAGGCCACACTGGTAGGACTAAGGTGCAAGGTGCTAGGACCACAGAGGAAAGTTGTAGCTAGCAGTTTGAGACTGTCCACCGCTGTCAGCTGACGTCAGCCTAGCTTATACAGGTGGGTGATCCCCCACACCTACATCAGTTTTTCACCGACGTCGATCTGCACACATTGGATCTTGGCAGATGCCACAGTTACATTCGACTGCTATTTCCCACCCTTACCACGCTTTATTTTTCATTTTCTTCTGTGTAAAACGTTGAATTTTCTGTGTTCTCCTCGAGTTTGTCTTCTCCATTAGCCTCGGTTTCCGACTGCCCCTTGAAGTGTGCTTATGGCAACCTGAAAAGGACAGCCACTCTGCATGTCTCATCTGCCTAGGCCCCAACCATAACATCTAAACCTGCCAGTTTATCAGAAATTCAAGCAGGCCACTCACAGACGTTGTTAAACTTTGGAGAGCCACCTTTTGACACAGAAGTTGGTCATGATGGAGAAGGAGCTGCAGGCCATGAGTGTTATGGCATTGCTGGCACAATCCTCTGGGGCCTCTTTATCTTCTCACAAGGAGAACTCCAGGAAGCATATGCACTGGGATAAACAGAGACCGGGCCCGGTCAGCTTCCTGTTTGCAGTCTCCCCTTAAACTGTTGATCCAGTGGTTGGATTTCCACTTGCGACGCCGGGTTCGGGAACGAGCCCGGGTCGCTGGAGGGCCGGCCGGGGGAGAAGGATCGAGCATCCTGTGGCCAGTTCACCGGGGCGCTGGGGGGTTAGGGGACTGGTCCGGTGCCTGCTGACTCCTAGCGGAGGATGTATGGCCTAAGTGGCAACGGGGATGAGCGGACGCTGCTTATGCCATGACATCAATATGCTGCCCCCAACAGAAAAAGGGAAAAATGGCTGGGTGCTCCCCGCGTGACAGCCTCTGGATCCTTCGCATCCTCCAGGAAGCCGTCTTTGCAGGTCCCAGCAGCATCCTGTGGCCTAGACTAAGTGCTAGTGTTCCCCCTAGGAGGAGGGGGACCAGCCTGGCGAAGGGAAATGCTAGGATACCATGGGAGGGCTGCTATGTGGGACCTGCAGAGGAGCCAGGACTCGAGGGAATGGCAGAAGCATAAAGGACACCAGGAGTGCCCGAAGGAGTGGTGGGCATCCGAACAGGAGTGTGGGGGATAAAACAGATAACACAAAAAAAAAAATACCCAGTTGATTGCGACAGGGTTGTCCCCCACTTTTGGGGGTTGGCTTCTCCAGCTTTCTCTTCTTCCGGGCTCTTGGTGGCTCTGCTGCCTGCTCTTATTTCAATTTCAAGCAGCTGCTCTTCGGGGAAGGGGACTTCATCTCCTGCTCCCCAGTCCCAGATGCTCAGGCCCATATCTTCCATGTGCTCTCACCCAGGTGGCTTGGCTGGTGTTGGTCTCTCGGGTGTCTGCTCTATAACAGTTGCACCCCCTGCCATGGCGCTGCCTTCATTGGCTCCCATCGCCGGGACTGACATCAGTCCTGCAAGGCGACACCTGCATTAGCCTACTTCCATCTCTTCTTCACCAGCGTCGCCTCTGCCTTTGACTCAGGGGTCTCCATCCCCTCAGGCACCAGCTGGGCCAGCGCCTCACCCGGGCGCTCCAGGCTGTCTCCTACTGGGCCACCACCTGTGCAGCCGCAGCCCTAGCCTATGGTCCTGACTCCATCGCCCCTGCCACAAACTATGCTGCAGCTGATGCCTGCTGGCCCATCGCTAGACCTAAGCCAGGGTACCCTTCGCTGGCTCCTCAGCCATCATACCCTTCCCCGTACCCCTTTTTTTTTCCATTCCTGCTGGTGTACAATATAGCACCCCAGGTGGATTATAGTGTTCTTTTCAGCATGGTAGTCCTTTATGCAAGAGCAGACCCCTGCCCTCGGGTCTGCTTCTGTCCTCTCCCCACTTCGGATCACCAGCCCTGGAATCCAGATAAGGCTGATCCGAGTGAACACCACATGTTGGTGCGCTCTGGCTCAACCTGACGATTCAAGTTCTAGAAGGGATGATCTGCCGGCCTCCGGGGTTGGTCCTGGATAATGATACTACTAAGGATGACTGCGATCCTTCGGGGTCTTCCTCCTCTCCTGGTTAGCCTTCAAAGGGGGGATGACCAGGCCAAAAAGATGCCAAAGCTCCCCCATGATGAGCCATCCTTCGTGGATGTCATGCACCACATGCAGTCCATTATGGACTGGGAGATGGAGGAGCAGGACATAGAGAGGCACCGTTTTGCCATCTACCTCCTCCGGCAGTGGGATGCCCTCCCTGTGGTGGTGCCCTCTTTGATTGACTCCTTTGAAGATGTCACTAAGGCAGCCTGGAATGACCCTTCCACCACCCCTTCTCTGCCTAAAAAGGTGGACCACACGCCAGCTGGGTAGCCTTTTCTGGGGAGCCACCCTAAGGCGGATTCATTGGTATTTAATGGAGTGTATGACCGTACTAAGATGCCCAGACACCTTAGTACCCTTCCCTTAAACTGGACCGGGAGTCCAGGCAGCTGATTAGCTTGGCAAACGTGTTTCTGCCTCTACCACTTGGGCTGTCTGGGCCATAAATTATCTGGCCCACATGGTCCAATACCAGAATATTCTTAGGCACCAATTCAGGGGCCTGATACAGACTTTACCAGAGGACCACACTAAGATGCAACTTGCCCAGTTTATGAAATGTGGCTCGGACATTGGCAGTGATGTCCTCTAGGCAGCTTATGATGCTGTAGATGCCTCTGGGAGTGGTGTGGCTGCCTGGGTCTGTCTCCAGTACCACTCTTGGCTCCAGATATCCGGATTTGCCTCAGATGTGCAGGCCAGCATTTTGGATCACTAAGTCTGACTGTCCTGCATTTTTCCATATCAGTGCTCCCAGTACATGATTTTCCTGAGCATTTTGAACCACATGGTAGCGGCTGTTGCCACAGTTACCCTGGCCCATCTGCATATGCGAGTTCTGCGACAGACCTTGAGACTCCAGTGGGACCAGCGCATCAATGACCTGGACCAGTTTGTTCTGATCTCTGACCCGGTCCGGAGGATTCTGTCATGGTGGCTGGATCTGGCTTACCTCCTTGTGGGAGGGGAGGGGTCTCTCTTCAGCTCTCGACCCCCAAAACGAGATTATCAGAACAGACCCATCTGGCCTGGGATGGGGTGCTCCTCTGGTCGATCACCAGAACCAGGGTACCTGGATGGACGTAGAGCAGGGTCTTCATATCAACATCCTGGAGATGCGGGCAGTTCGTTACGCCCTTCAGGGCTTTCAGACTCCTCTCCTCCCTGGTCTGCTGCTGGTGCAGATGGACTGCTGAGCTCCTTAAAGCTGTTCTGCTTGGCAGGCTATTTGGATTAGGGAAAATCCCTTTTATCTCTTATTAAAGTAGGGAAATTCCCTGTGTCTGCTCAGTGGGGGTTGTTACTTTGCTGCCCCCTTGTCACAAACGCACTCAGCAGGTCAGGCCCTCTGCCCCCACAGTGCCAACCTCAGAGTGCAATAGTGTGAACAGGTAACAGATAGGGTAACCCTCCTGTCTGCTTTTGGGTCCAAATCACCTTTAGTCTTGAGTTCTGGGGGGATTCAAATGGTGAACCTTATGCTAGCGTACCCAAATGTACATGCTCAGATAAGGGATGCAATATGTCTTTCACCTAAGGGCACCTAACCAGGTATCCAAAATGAACCCTTTTAACTCTATAATTAGAGACCTTCGGTATCTTCTTACCTTTTTACTCAAGCTCAGTAACATCATCAAGCTGTTGAACAATTGTCAGACTTGACCATCTATACGTCACATGCAAAAAAAAAACTGGCAGACACCCAGGCAGTCTTTCAAAGAAAAGGTACTTTACTAAAAGATGATAAAAATATGAAAAATGTAAACACAGAACAATATATCAAAGAGCTCACAGTCGCATCAAAGTACGAGGGAAAGGTACAAAAAAAAAACTCCTACCACAATACATTTAGACCCTTGCTGACTAAAGTGATATTACTTCTGGAAGTGCTTAAGTTAGATCAGAGAACTCTTGAGTCCCAAAATAATATGACATTGATTTCAGACACTAGTATCCGGTAAAACTGTCTCTCTACACCCCTTCTGTGAGTCATCTAGCTCCTCCTTTTTAGAATCAAAAAAATAAACATGATGTCCTATCAGGAGGTATATTAAATGATGTGACGTCGGCAAAAACTCAATTCCCAAATTGAGTCTGATAAACCAGTTCCCTTGAGGTTTACAACCCTGTAGTCTGTCACCTAGGTGTGATATAGCCAACAGGAATCGGCTAAATGACGCTTTGTCCTGTAATAAAATGTATATTTAGTTTTCCAGCTTCAAAAGCATGAGGTCATAAAATGCTATTCTGAAGGATGTCAGTTGATTAAATGGTTCCTGGTCAGTTTACATATCCTGTAGCTTCACTGAAACCTTGGGGGCAGGGGCACCCATGGAAGCACAGGCTGTCTTATGTAAGACAATTGCATGCTATATTTTTATATTACAAATATCATACAATAATTATAACCAGCTGGTCAAGTGTCGCACTTCTCCCCACCTAAACTAAATTTGGTGGCTCTATCCCCTGTATGGGATGAGCTCCCTAAGTCCGTTCACTTCTCATATAGATGCTATAAGCCATCTACATTTTAATTGGTCACTCCAGTCCTATGTAAGATAGACATGTCCTACCCTTGCAAGGCAAGACTCGGTCTTAATAGTCTACCATTAGTTTTTCCCATTTGTGTCAGCCAAACCAGGAGGTTGTGGTCAGTTTGTACCTCAAAATGCTGCCCATACAAGTATGGCTCTAACTTCTTTAGGGTCCACACTATAGCAAGACACTCTCTTTCCACAGTAGAGTAAGCCTGCTCCCTGGGAAATAACTTTTAGCTTAGGTAAACTACAGGGTGATCTTTCCCTTGGTTGGATGTCTGACTCTGTACTGCCCCAATACCCACGTCTGAGGCATCAGTCTGGACTATAAAGGGTCTGCTATAGTCAGGACTTGTCAATACAGGAGCACTGCACAGTGCTTCCTTAGGTCTGGTAAAGGCTTTTTCACAGGCTGGTTCCCAGGTAATTTTCTTCGGCATCTTTTTCTTTACCAGGTCAGATAGGGGAGCAGCCAGGGTGCTGTAATTAGGTACAAATGTCCTGTAGTACCCTGCTGTCCCTAGAAAACTCCTGACCTGCTTCTGCATTTCTGGTCTGAGCCATGCCTCGATATCCTGTATTTTTACCAGGTTAGGATGGAGCTGTCCCCAGGCTACAATGTGCCCGGGGTATGCCACTTCAGCCATGGCCACCTGCTCTTCTCAGCTTTGACAGTGAGCCTGGCCCTCTGTATTCTGCCCAGCACTTCCCTAAGGTGGGACAGGTGTTCCTCCTAGCTGGTACTAAAGATGGTAGTGTCATCCAGGTACGCCGCGGCATATCCCTCAGCACCATTTATCACCTGGTGCACCAACCTTTGGAAAGTGGCCAGGGCGTTCTTCATTCGGAAAGGCATTACTTTAGATTTAAATAAGCCTATCGGAGTGATGAACGCCGACCTCTCCCTAGCTCTGTCGGTTAACTCTACCTGCCAATACCCCTTTGTCCGGTCAGTAGTCGTAAGGTCTGTCACCCCTCCCAACTTGTCCAGGAGTTTGTCTGTCTGGGACATCGGATGGGCGTCTGACTTTGAGACTGCATTCAGTCCACGATAGTCCAAACAGAAACGGGTAGAGTCATCTGTCTTGGGCACAAGGACTACGGGTGAGGCCCAGGGACTGTGGGATCTCTGAATTACCCCTAAATCCAGCACTTCCTCCACCTTCCTCTTAATGTCCTTTTGAACAGCCTCTGACACATGATATGCTGTCTGCCGTATGGCATCTGTGTCCCTGTCTCTATATTGTGCGCTGCTAAGTGGGTTAGTCCAGGCTTGGGGCTAAACAGTGGGGCAAAGTCTGCTAAAACTACCCTTCCTGGATCTTGTCCGGGGCCAGCTGGGGTGACAATTTAACTGCCTCCACAGAGGACTCCCGCTTGTTTTCTGCCAGCAAGTCCAGAAGGAGGTCTCCTACGTCCATCCCCTCCCCAGGACTACATCCTGTAAACACCATGTCAGCCCTGTTAGCATATGGCTTCATCATGTTGACATGGTACATTGTTTCTGTATGTCTTCTGTCTGGTAACACTCTGATACAGTTCACGCCACTTACCTTCCTAACTACTTTGTACGGTCCTGCCCACTCAGCCTGCAGCTTGTCTTTCTGGACCGGAATGAGGACCATAACTTCCTGACCCACCGTGTACGAGTGAGCTCTGGCTCTGCGGTCGTACCACACTTTTTGTTTCTGTTGGACAGCTGCCAGGTTGCTCTGGGCTGTCCACACAAGCTCCTTCAGTCTTTCCTGAAAACCTAAGGGTGTAATCCACTATGGGAGTTCACTGGGTGGAGTGCTTGCCTTCCCAGTCCTCCCGGATCAAGTCTAGGGGCCCACGTACCTGGCGTCCATATAAGAGCTCGAAGGGTGAAAAATCCTGTTGACTCTTGGGGCACCTCCCTGTATGCAAACAGGTGGGGAAAGAATTTCTCCCAGTCCCTCCCATGCTATTCAGCAAACGCTTGGAGCATTGACTTCAGGGTACCATTAAATCTTTCCACAAGCCCATTAGCTTGCGGGTGGTAAGGTGTTGTGCACCTCTGCACCGCCCCACGCTTCTCCCACAGTCATTTTATCAGGTCCAACATGAAGGGAACCCCCTTGATCGGTGATAACCTCCTGCAGAAACCCAACATGGGAGAAAATCCCAAGTAAGGAATCTGCCAATTTGTCTGTCCTCTCCGAGGAAGGGGCGGCTGCCTCTGGATACCGGGTGGCATAATCCACCAATGTCAGGGTGAACTTCTTCCCGGAGGAGCTGGGGGTATTTAAAGGCCCCACAATATCCATTCCCACCCTCTGGAATGGCTTCTCCAATATGGGCAATGGAATTAAGGTGGCTTGGGTTTTCTTACCCACCTTCCCTATTTCTTGGCACCGGTGACGAGACCTGCAATACGCCTTCACCTGCTGGGTAAAGTTGGTCCAATAGAAATTCTGGGCCAACCACTGCATAGTGCGTGCGATTCCCAGATAAGGGAATATCGTGTGCAGTCTTGAGCAACTGCACACGGTACACTTGGAGAACGACAAGCTGCCTGCCTATCACCCGTCCCTCTGCCTTAGCATCCTGAGTGTACATCAGTCCATTTTCCCAATAAATTCTGTTTTCCGTCACCTCCCTGTGCTCTGTCAGAGTCTGCCCAAGCCCTCAGCTTCTCTTGACTAGGGTCACTTTTCTGAGCAGCTGCAAACTTCTTACACATTACCAAGGCATGGGACAGGTCCCCTTCAGTCTCTAAACTAGGGTCCCTAGCACTAGCTTCAAGGCACTCAGGATCACTGTCATCCCTAGCCCTCTGACAATGGGTCACCCTTCCTTCTTCGGAGTAACCCTCCATAGCTGTTTGGTTAACTGCTACTGGGGAAATTTTTACCCTGTTTTCATTAGTCTCCAAATCAGGAGACACAGGCTGGGGAACCAGACTCCCAGTGGCTTCTGTGGGGTCCAGGGAACTACAGTTTTCCCTTAACCCTTGGCTACGGGTAACTGCACACATCATCCCCTGTTAGAGATTGTTGCCAAGGATGACGTAGACTTCTAAAGTTTTGGCTACAGCCACCATTTGCACAGTTTCCCGTTTCACCCCAGTCTAGGAGAACACTTGCGAGTGGCAAGGTTGTCTCCTCCCCAGCGAACCCATATATAGTTACAAATCTATTGGGTATAAGCTGACCAGGCTCTACCAGATCCCATTTTACGAACGTCAGGGATGCCCTTGTGTCTGTACACCATTCACAGTGACTGGGTGCATGTGTTCCCTCATGTTTACAGGCATGCTTCCAGGGACACACAAACAACCCACTTCTTTCCTTGCCCCATTCTGCGTATTGCTCGTCCTTTTGGGACACACTCTGGCAATATGCCCAGTTTCTTTGCAAACCCAGCATTCGTTTATTTTCTTAGCCGCAGGTTTCAAAGAAAAGATTTTTCTAACTGGTTTTGGTGGAGGCAGTGAGGGTTTTAGTGGCCCTGAAGGCGTGCTTTTCCCTTTCTGTGCCGCCACGCCTGCCCCATTTGCTCTCAGAACATGTCTGCTCTTGGCATAGTGGTCCGAGAGTTCAGCAGCCTCTTGCACTGTTCTGGGATCTCGGTCCTACAGCCAGGTTTTCAGCTCTGCTGGGAATGCCCAGAAAAACTATTCCAACACTATAGCATTTTCAATTTTATCTACAGTTTGCTTCAGTTCCTTCCCACCAATGTTTTAAAAACTGGCATTGTTTCGTGGATAGCTCCTCGTAGGTCATGTCAGGGCTTCTCTTGAGCTTACAGAATTTAGCTCTGTTTGCTTCTGGAGTTAAATCAAACTTTTTTTTAAAAGTGCAGCTTTATGTTTGCTGTAATTATTACTGTCCTAATTTTCTGTTTGACCTAGTGCATCCCGAGGTTTCCCGGTAAGTAGCGGGGATAGCTGGAAGCTCCAGGACCCTCTAGGAATCTTTCCTGAATACAAACTTTTTCAAAGGAATTTAAAAAGGCATCCATATCCTCCCCCTCTTCAAATTCAGCTATCAATTTGGAATTTAATT
Source organism: Neoceratodus forsteri (assembly GCA_016271365.2). Classification (NCBI taxonomy): domain Eukaryota; kingdom Metazoa; phylum Chordata; order Ceratodontiformes; family Ceratodontidae; genus Neoceratodus; species Neoceratodus forsteri. The sequence continues at coordinate 926,914,356 of CM028135.1, read as the reverse complement.
TGTAACCTATTCCTGTAGTTCCAGTTAAACCCAAGCCACTTACCTGCTCTGGTGCTGGTGGTTGGAGTCGTAGCTTCTCCAGTTCATGTTACCTCTGGTGCTCACGCTCTTCACGGTCCACCTCTCGCTGTTCATGTTCAGCTTCTCACTGTTCTCTCTCCCTCTTCTCCTCTGCGGCTCGTTTCTGTATATCCGCTTCTCACTGTTCTCGCTTCCCCTCTTGCTGTTCTTGTTCAGCCTCCCTCTGGAACTCCAGCTCCATTCTGCGCAACTCAGTCTGCAGCCTGATTGCTTCTGGCTCCAGAATGCTGGTGACCTTCCCCTGCTGCTGTGGCCCTTCGCTTGAACTGGCCCTGCTGTCCTCCTCACCGGATCTGGACACTGCACTGGCCCCTCCACGCCCAAGGTTTGGTCCTTTACAGTCACAGTCTGTGATTCTATGCTCTGGGCATCTGCTGTCATCCGGGCATCGACGAGGTTCTGCTTGGTGGCTCTCCCCTCGTGCAGGACGCCTCTCCTTGCACAACTGCTTCAGGTAGTCTGTAGTGAGCTCATTGTAGTTGGAAGACGTCATTTTCCCCAACTATGGCTACTCTAACTTGCACTTTGGGGAGAAAACGGTAGGAACTTTAACTGTAAGTAAAATGATGTAGTTCTGTTTCCTTTTTTAAAAATAAATCCCTGCCTTATTTTGCAAGTGAGCTGTACAGTATTAGGCTGATACACTGAGCAGTTAAAGCTTGTTACCAAATTTTATCCCACTGAAGTCAACCAAATCTGTCACAAACGCACTCTGGTCAGGCCCTCTGCTCCCACAGTGCCAACCTCAGCACAATAGTGTGAACAGGTAATAGACAGGGTAACTCTCCTGATTGCTTTTAGGTCCGAATCACCTTTAGTCTACCGTTCTTTGGGGCGGGGGGGTTCCAACTGTGAACCTTATGCTATCGTACCCAAATGTACAGGCCTAGATAATAATCTCTTTGGGGGGATGCAATATATATTTCACCTAAGGGTACCTAACCAGGTATCCAAAATGAACCCTTTTAACTTTATAAGAGACCTTGGGTATCTTCTTACCTTTTTACTCAAACTCAGTAACACCATCAAGCTGTTGAACAATTGTCAGACTTGACCATCTGTACGTCACATGCAGAAAAGAACTGGCAGACACCCAGGCAGTCTTTCAAAGAAAAGGTACTTTACTAAAAGATGATACAATATATCAAAGAGCTCACAATAACATAAAAGAACAAGGGAAAAGTACAAAACAAAAACTCCTACCACAATACATTTAGACCGCTGCTGTCTAAGGTGGTATTACCTCTGGAAGTGCTTAAGTTAGGTCAGAGAACTCTTGAGTCCCAAAATAATGACATTCATTTCAGACACTACTATCAGTTTAAACTGTCTCTCCACACCCCTTCTGTAAGTCATCTAGCTCTTCCTTTTTAGAATCAAAAAAATACAAACATGATTTCCTATCAGGAAGTATATTTAAGCAATAAGGGACGACAAGGTGTGTGTTACCATGTAATAATGTCACTCCTGGGGTGGGTTGAAGCACGAGGCAAAGCAGAGTGCTTTCACCACCCAAGGAGTAACATTATTACACAATAACACACACCTTGGGGTGCCTTATTGCTATTATACAATGGCTCGATGTTATACAAAATAAAAACATTTAAAAAAGGTTTCGATAGATTTTTAGTGCAGCAATATATCTTTGTTTCTGAAAGGGGCATCCAAACAACAAACCAAAAGATCAATACAGTGATGTTATTGTGTAATAACATCACTGTCCCAGGCACACACTGACCAATCAGAGCCCTAGAAATGTTCTTGCCATTGTATATTAATGTGACATCAGCAAAACCTCATCTTCCAAATTGAGTCTTTAATCAGCTAGTTCCTTTGAGGTTTACAACCCTGCAGTCCGTCACCGAAGTGTGATATAGCCAACAGGAATCGGCTAAATGACGTCCTGTCCTGTAGTAAAATGTATATTTAGTTTCCCAACTTCAAAAGCATGAGGTCATAAAAAGGCCATAAAATGCCATTCTGAAGGAAGTCAGTTAATTAAATGGTTCCTGGTCAGTTTACATATACTGTTGCTTCCAGGGCTAGAAATAATTTTTTTGAGATGCCTGTCCGAGGGACAGCTGGAATGTAAGTGTTGCCTGTCCGGACAAAGTTTTACTTGTCCCCATTGTTGTGAGGTGAATTTTAAACTTAAAACATAAAATGGACTGTAAAGTGGACATAGAGAAAACTGTTGCTTTTGGGGGGTTATTTTTCAAGGTAAAACACTGATTGAGTCAAGTCTATTTCTGAATCAGAACTTGAATCTAGTCTGCAGCCATATGGTCTCACATGAGGTCTTCTCTTTTGTTTTCCAGATTTGAACCATAGTGTTATGGCATCCTGCAGGTCAAATGTAGCAACGCTAGCATCTGACAGCTTGACACGCATTAGTTCAGATGTAGTCATAGGAGACAGACAGGACCGCCAGTCAGACTTCACTCTGCCCATCAAGCTGAATCTCTCTCAACTACTGCAGTTTGGGTTGGGATCAGTAGAGCTATTGTGACTAAGACCAGAATATCAGGGAATCGCTGTTCATGTGCATCATTATGGAGAATTTTTTGCCAGAAATCCAAATAGTGAAATTTCGGAGACAGCTTATTCGGTGATTTTTTTCATAAGTGGTTTAAGCTCTAACCATTGCGCTTCAGTCAAGTTTACATTATGATTGTGTTTCTTCAGTAGGTCACTGTAGTGCTCTGTGAGGATTCTGACTTCCTCATTGCCATAAAGGGCTAGTTGGTTGCTATCTGGTAACTGTAATGGGTTAAATATACTGAATGACTGTAGGACTTTGTCTGTTTTAAAATTGGAAAATCGTGAGTTAATACTTTCAATTGTTGATGAAAGAAGGCTTGTAACATCACGCAACACTGCCTGTTTGGTTCTATCTATAGAATATCCCCCTTTCTAAGTTAAGGAAGATATCAGATCCACGGAACTGAACCCGAGTAGTGGCTGAGCCTGTCAGTCGACTTGTGCTAGTGTCACTGTCAGCTGTGTCAGAGTCAGGGAGCAAGAGCAATTCGTTACAGACTTTGTCAAGTTTATACTGCACAGGGTAGTTCTAGCCAGAGCACTGTGCTTTCAACCTTACTGACTATTGTTTCTACTGTTGAGCTGTCTCTCTGTTGAGTTAGACTGAAGGCCATCATGACAGAAAGGTATTCAGCCAGAAATTGAGAAAAGAGGACAAATCTCACAGTACTTATTGTTTTGAACAACCCACTGGCCTGATCTTTTGTTTGCCCTGGTGTGGAAGCAATGTGCTGTAAATGTACAACTAAGGCCTTGTAGCTGGACAGAATAACAGACAGAGCCCTTTCTCTGTGTGCAACCCACCGGGTCCCGGACACGTTAACTGGTTTGTGAATTGTGTAGCTCATATTACTGGCTAACTCTCTGAGACCGGCCCAGTTTTTGGGAGACTTATGATATATTTTATAGATACACATTAAGACTTCATCTGTTGTTTTCATGTATGGAATAGATGTTGCTGATTGCTTTATAGCAAGCTCCAACTTGTGGGCACTGCACTGAATCCCTAACAAATAAGGTACGTCTTTCAAAATCCTGCCAAACACCCCAGTCACTTTACCCAACATGACGGGTGCCCCATCAGATCCAAAAGCAACAAGTTTTTCTTTCCAGTCTTTACAGTCCAAGGTGAATTCTAAGGCATCACCTATTGAGTTATAAATGCTTTCACCATTTGGAATAGAGACTGGCTGAAGGGAAACAAATTTAACTGGATGGAAATTTTCCATTGTCCTAATATAGACTCCCTCCTCTTCTATTACTGAGGCATCAGTGCTCGAGTCACATAAGACAGAGATAAAAGTGTTACTATTAACCAGTTTTGCATCTTTTATCCTTATTGATTCTGAAATAAAATGTGTGAACGTTGCTGCCTGTTTGTCACTTCTATAACTGACTCTGACATTTGTACCATTTACATGTTGTAAATCTAAGATGCCAGGGAAATCTGTGAATGGGCATTCTGAATTAATCAAATAAAGAGTTCTAAACAAATGTTCTACTTATGTTGCCTCATTTTTTTCGATTTGTAATATTCCTTGTTCTATTGCTAAGTTGGAAGGTACAGTGTTACACACAATATTTTTTTCATTGGCTAATTTATGAGGTTTGGAGAATTCATGAGCACGTACATTTTCAGGTCTCATGCTCTTACAGCCACTCATGAAAGTGTTTGTCTCCCTTAAGTATTTTTTGCAGTATGAGCAGGTCATACCCACATCAGGCTCATATAGTAGCCACTCCCTATTTTTCTTCCAGGTCTCCTGGAACCCCCTTTTTCTTGTCCCACTTTCAACAGTAGTGAGAGTTGCTGGCATATCAGCAGTGGCACTACACGTCGTCACATCTGTGGCCACAATGGTGGGGTCAGGGTGAGTAGTTGGTGCTACTGAGTCTATCAGTAATGGAGAACCAGTACACATAGAGGAACCCGAGCTTTCTCCTCCCTCTTGGCTTGAAACTGAAGGCTTTCCTGTAATTTTTTTAAAGCCAAACTTTGACAAAGACATGTTTTCCCCTTTTTGGTTTACTTAGCTAAGAATACTTAAGTTAGTAGTAGTCACTGTATTTTTATTAGTCCTCCTCCTCCTCCTCTCCATTCCTCCACATCCACAGAGAGCCTTATCTCTCAAGCAGAAGCACTGCAGGCACTCCTTATACTTGTTTTAATTTAGTATTTCTTTTTTATCCACAAAACAAAACCCCAGAAACAAGTATTTTTTTTTTTTTTTTTTTTTTACTCCTTGTTTACTTTGTCTGAGTTGCTCAATTCAGCCCCTCTCCTCTCCCTTTGACAGTGCCTTCTTGTCACAGTCACCCAATTTTACTTTTATTCAGTTAGTCCACAGGCTGACAGGGCTAGTTTAAGTTAGCACAGTCAGTCTGTCAGTATCTATCTTCAAGGTTCAAGCTGTAGCTGACAGCTCTGGAGGGCTTTACACAGGCTGAGTGAACAATAAGCTTAGAGCCTTGCCTTCACCTCTCCGCACAGTCAAGATATATATATTTTTTATTCAGAATCGGACCACTTGCAGATCACATGGCTTTTTGAGAGAGTGGGTTAATAGAGAATTTATTCAGGTGTACAACAGTACAGAGCAGTACTGACTCCTGTCTCCTTCTGACAGTGCCTGACTGCTTTCTTTTTTTCACTCCCTCTCCCCTCCCCTGAATTCACCTACCCACACCACCAGAAGTTCAGTCAACACACAGACTCTAGGCAAGCGTTTAGTTCTCGGCACAATACCCTTGGGATAGCCTCCCTAGTTTTACTCTTCGTATTTTTTGCTTTTGTTTTTCTGGTTGTCCCCCCCCCCAAATATTTTCCTCCCTCCCCTCATACTTTTTTTGCAGATTGCAGTGCACAGAAATACAGTGGAGGTCTAATTTGATGACTGAGTGATCAACAAAAGGCAACACAGCACAGAGCTCAGCTGTACAGACCCCTCAAGGCAGAAGTCTTTTTTTTTTTTTTCCTTCAAAGTTAAACCAGACCAGAAGCCTTTTTTTAATCCCACCTTGAGAGCACTGACCTCAGTGGAATAAAAGAAGTGGACTGAAGTGAGCTGCTCACAAATTAATTTGAACAGAGGCACTGGGGCTAATGCTCAATATCCATGGTAATAGGGGGCACTGTCTTTTACTCAACTTATTCAGTACCAGAAGCCCTGATTAAAATGTTTTATTTTTATTTCTCTCTGTCTGACTTTCTGCAAATCAGCACATACAGTGGAGTATCAATAGATAGTTTGTTTTCCGCAGCAGACTGCACTACAGAGCCCTCAATGCAGCCCTGAGCCCTGTGTGACTGATTTTTTTAAACTGTCACCAGAGAAGCACTTTAAACTTATTTATTTCCAGTTGTGGCTTCCAAAACAAAATAATAAGTCCCCACTCCCCTCCCACTCCTCTCCCTGTCCTCCTCCTCCTTAGGTTCTGTCTGTCCCCCGACCCAGACAGCAAGATCAGTTTCATTTTTTTTTTATATTGATTAAGATAAAAGGTCAGAGCCCTGAAAAGGGCTGTTGTGTATTATATTGCTGCTGCACAAGAAATAATCTGCGCTGACTTGTGCCACCGATATACAAGGCAGCACAGCACTCGCTCTCCTACTCACGGAGCTCCTCACCATGCAAAGGGTAGAGTGAAAGTGAGGAAAGCGAGTCAGGATACCCAACTGCGCATGTTCAGTGCCTGTTAATCTTCCCGCCCGCTGAGAGAGGTCAGGTGACACTAGTGGCTGCAGTCACTTGACCCTCAGTGGGAAGACTGAATGGGCGGGCGGAGCTGCACTTTTCGGCGGGCGGAGCTACGCGTCATGTCGACATGACGTCGTCCGGATACCTCCCGTCTGCCGCTGGGTCCTAGTGCCCAATACTGTCTGGCTGCATCAGTTCAAAACCGCCTGTCCAAGGGACAGGCGGATTTCACAAAACGGCTGTCCCAAATGAAAAACGGCTGTCCGGGACGGGTGGATAGCCGGTTATTTCGAGCCCTGGTTGCTTCACTGAAACCTTGTTGAGGGGGGCGGCACCTCCATGGAAGCACGTGCTGTCCTATGTAAGACAATCACATACTATATTTTTATATTAGAAGTATCACACAATCGTAACCAGCTGGCCAAGCATCACACTTGCTCCCACAGATATCTCACAATAATCATAACTAGCTGGCCAAGTGTCACATTTGCTCCCAAGAAAAACAATCAGGCAACCAAAGTATAATTCCCCGTTTATGCACACAGCCTTCCAGAACCTAGAACAAATACCAATGTAAACTGGTAAAAATGAAAGCACTTTGTGTTGCAGTTACTTGCCTTCCCTGAGGATAGCAGCCACCTCTTCACTCGCTGCTGTTCCTTCCCCAGGACGCCTGGTTCTGACTCCGGTAAACCTGTCGAGCTCCTTAAAGCTGTTTTGCTTGGCAGGCTATTTAAATTAGGGAAACTCCCTCTTTTAGTCTGCTCCCAGGCTGAGGGGAGCAACAGTCTCCTCCTTTTTCCACCTGATGCCTGATAGCTTTCACACTTATTGGGTCTTTTCTTGATAGAGTTTTGCCGGTTGGTCTCTGGACAGACCAGGCACCCTTTGTTTCTACCTTTGCGGATCTCCCTTCAGGTAATCTCCCCCCCCCCCGCACCCGTCTATGCTCCCTCCTGAGGGTCCAGAGGACTAAATGTCTAACGTATCTTTGGGGTGTTCTTCCTTCTCCCCCAAGATTTTCTCTACCTCCTTGCAGGCAGTTTTCCTTTTTCCTAGACTCCCTCTGGTGAGTCTGCTCTCACCCCTGGAGTTTCCAGCCTCTGCTGGCCATTGGGGGCTACGCTTTTTTCCTTTCCAGGGATTTGCGCTCATCCTAAGGGGTTGATATTTGAGCTCGTAGAGTGGGACCTGGACCAGTGATACTTTTGGATCTGAGCCCTGCCAGGCTTTCGACTTCCTCTGCTTCCTTCTCCCGGAGTATTGTTTTACCTTCAGGCACTGCTTGGGATGCCATTCTAACGTTGCCTACTGCAAGAGCCCCCCAAGTGAGATAGCTCCCCCAAGTGAGATAGCACAGTTATGTAAGAACTCACCATAACAGTAGATCTTCGAGAGGAGCTCTTGCAGTAGGCAGGATTTCCCTCCCTCCATCCCCCTGCTCTCTTTCTCCATGATTAGCCTTTTCTGGCTTCCATGCCCCAATCAGATTGTCTTTTACAAGTCTCCATGAAAGAACTGTGATGCGTGTTGAGGCGGTCCCCTGTTATAGATTGTTGGCTTGCAATTTTTCTCTGAGCTCCTGATACCTGGCGGCTTAATCCTAACGGTTTTGCCTACTGCAAGAGCTGCGCTCGAAGATTTATTGTTATAAGTTCTTGCGTAACTGTACTATCTTTGAGGGGATCTCTTGCAGGAGGCCCTACTTTTCCCTCTCACCTTCTCCCTAGGCCTGTTTTCCTGTTATGCTTCCTCTCCAGGAGAAGACCTTCAGGCTTCCCTTTTCGTGCCTTTTTCCTTGAATGTCTGGTTCCTCCTTGGTGTCTTGGTTCCCGCAGCCGGATATTCTGGGGTCTGTGGCCGGAGAACAGGGGAGGACTTTGGGGGGGGGGGTGTCTTCCCACCTGTATAGGGCAGCTGATGTCAGAGTGATGTTAAAGGTGGGATGCCCCCCTGTGGTAGACTGCTAGCTAGAAAGTTTCCATGTGGTCCTAGTGCCTGACAGCAGAGTTCTACCTGTGATGGCCTGCTGCAAGAGATCCCTTCGAGGATCTACTTTTACGGTAAGTTCTTCCGTAACTGTACTTTCCTGACCACCGTTCTATTCCTCTCCACATTTCATAATATTATGTTCATGGTGATACTTTCTCGCCAATAAAACATTTTGACTTATACCATTTGGTATAAGGGAGCATACCGGGAGAAAGGCAGGAATTACAAACTTATAATTAGCGCTCTTAGAAAAATCCTACTTATCCTCCTGCTTTGTTCAGGCAACGTAGAACTCAACCCTGGCCCCACAGAAGCTATTGCTTTGCCAGCAGAACTAGCAAATTTAAAAGGAATAAGCTTCTTGCATATTAACGTATGTAGCCTCCTTAAAAAGATAACCTTAATACAAACCTGGGTAAATCATACCTCTCCTGACATACTTGTGATTTCCGAAACTTGGCTTAGACCCAGCACCACTGATAGAGAAGTAAACATACCCAACTATGCTTTGTTCAGAGCTGATAGGCATGCCAGAGGAGGAGGGGTAGCTATCTACGTTAAAGACAAATTTTCTGCCTCCTGCTTATCCTCTGCATCTGTCGCCAGCGAATTCGAATGCATAATTCTCAAAGTGGAAATTACACAGACTACTGCACTCTACGTAATAGGATGCTACAGACCACCGTCTGCTGGCCTACAGCTTGTGTCATATCTAAGTGACAAGTTGGGACAGGGGCTGCCAGAAACTATTATTTTAGGAGACCTCAACTTTGACTGGCTCTCTAACACAGCAGCCCCTTGCATCCTTCTATGATGAACATGGGCTGGCGCAACTTATTACTGAACCAACACGCCAAACATGAAGAACCCCAGTAAAGTACACTTTTGGATGTGCTAATGGTGAGCAAACCTCATCTCTTCTCCCACGCTGATGTCTTCTTCTCAGGCGCCAGCGACCATTGTTTATTGCGGGAGTAAGATCCACCGACAACCCAGCACCCATCAGCAAGTTCTCTATGAAGAGATCCAGGCGCAACTTCAATGAACATGCCTACCCAAATGCTTTAAGTACTCCTGAGTGGCAAGATTTCTACTCCACAAACGATTACGCCAGCTTACAACATCTTCCACAACATTCTATCAAGGCCCTTAATAAGTATGCTCTCCTTATTAAAGTTCGAACTAGGACCAAAACCTGTAAATGGTTCACCCCTCAGATCAAGTCCTTGCTTCTAGAAAGAGATAAGCTCTGGAAAAAAGCACGCAGACTGAACACTGCAGAGGATTGGAACCAGTTCAGGAGACTACTGAAATTTATGTACCAAAACAATCAGAGAATCGAAGGCCACCTTCTTCAAATCCGAACTCGACTCTGCCACAAAGAGCCCAATCAAGCTCTGGAACACAATCAGTGATCTGCTAGGCCACTCCCCAGGAAATTCACTCCCGACCAAGATTACCTCTGGCAACTTGACTATAACCGAAAAGATGGATATACTTGACGCATTCAATAACCACTTTGCTACTACAGGCATGGCATTTGATAACTCCCCTGCAAACATACTTCTCTCCCAGACTGCCAGCCAACTGCCTGAAACTCCGATAGCTTCGCCGCCTTTCTCACTTCAACCTGCCACACTGAAAGAGGTAGAGGACCTCTTGCTTCAGTTGGATACTAGAAAAAGTGCTGGGGCCGACTCCCTTGACCCTTACTTCCTAAAAATTGCCTACCACGTACTAGCAATACCCGTCACCCACCTTTTTAACTTATCCCTGTCTCAGGGCACCTTACCACCTATATGGAAGACAGCACATGTCATACCACTGTTCAAATCAGGTGACTGTGGCGATCTCAATAACTACAGGCCAATTTCCCTCCTTCGGTCCTGTCCAAGCTCCTAGAAAATTGTAAATGCACAGCTGAGGACTCACCTTGAGTCTAGGAACTGCTAAATCCTATGCAGTTCGGATTCAGAGCTAAACATAGCACTATCTCAGCCCTGCCAAAGTTACTAACGACTGGCAGCATAATCTTGAGAGCAAAAACTTTATTTGTGCTGTTTTCCTTGATCTAAGCAAGGCTTTCGACACCGTCGACCACATGAGTGTCTCCTCTAGCCCTTCAAACCATAGGTGTGGACCCCTCTCTCTGCGTTGGTTCACTGACTATCTTACAGGGCGCCTTCAACAAGTTAAAGCCGAAGGAGGCCTGTCCCCCTTAAAAACTCTGCAAAGAGGGGTACCTCAAGGTTCTATATTAGGGCCCTTACTTTTTGCAATCTACATTAATAACATCGACTACTGTATAAAAGAAGCCAACATCCATCTGTTTGCAGATGATACAGTTCTCTACGTGAGTCGCCCAACACCTGAAGCTGCCTGCAATGACCTACAGTCAGAATTCAACCTTTTGCAAAGTCAACTCCTCCAAAAAAAGCTACTCCTTAATGCCAAAAAAACTAAAGCGATGGTCCTCTCTCCTTTTATCCGTACAGCTAACCCTGTGTCCAGTGGGACAGTTCCCCAAATTACCACAGTTCTAGGTGAAAAACTAGAATTTGTTACAAAATTCAAGTATCTGGGAGTTTGGATAGACCAAAGACTCTCCTTCATTGAACATATCGAGGACTTGCTAAAACGACTTTGGCAAAGGCTTGGACTGTTTTAAGAATCAGCCAATTTCTCACCAGGATGCCAAGAACAACTGATCCAATCCATTTTCCTATCATTGGTTGATTACGCTGACTTCCTCTACAGCCAATGCCCCAACTCTTACATGGCTAAACTGGACACACTCTACCATCGAGCACTGAGGTTTATAGCAGGACTCCCTTGACACACATCACTGCACCCTATATGCGGCAGTGGGATGGACATCACTAAAGTTCAGGCGCCACAGAAACGCCGCTCTCTGGACCTATAGAGCCATCTCTAATAAGCTGCCTTACTATATCTCCTGCTGTCTTCCCTGAGTATAATTGGAATCTGCGTTAGAAGTTACTCAGCTATTACACTTAAAGTACCCAAAGCAAAATCCGCTTATGCAGGGGCAGCCGTAAGCTTCGTGCTACCTACCTTATGGAATGATCTACAAAAACCCTCAAATTAAGCACTCTAATCGGTATAAATGCTTTCAAGATGCTTTATTTCCGTACAATCAGAGAAGTATGTAACTGCTTCACCCACTCAGACCCAGTACCGGTGTCTGCACTGGTATATAATACGCCTAGACCCAATTTTAAGTACCGACCCCAGCTTGCTCCTCACCAGCCTAATTGTTCTCTCTCTTATCCCCTGTCTATCAACACTAGGCCCATCCATCCCCTTATTCTTCCTTTCCCAACCTCGGATAGGAGCTCACTACCCTGGGTTGTGACATCCTACCATGCCCCGTACTTTATAACATTCAATCCCGGGGCTCACTCATACTCCTTTTCTCCATCCACCTTCTCTACATCCAGCTTTACCAACTCCTTTCTGTGCACTGTGCCCTCCTAACCTTTCTCCCCCTACTTCCCTCCCTCTCTTCCCCCCTACCTTCACCTCTACTTGGTGTATATTTTTATTTTTTTCTTCCGTTACTTCCTCCTGCAACCTTAGATAACCTGCTTTATCTTCCTATAGACACTTCTATGTATGTAAATACTGTGTAATCTGTACAATATCTGTATAATTCTATGTACATATGAACTTCTTTTTCTTCCTCTCTGTAGAGAGTATTATCTGTATTGCCTTGTAAATACCTGTGTTGACCTGTATATACAATTGTTCATGCTCCACCCAGGTCCATCTTGCAAATGAGCTTCTGCTCAACGATGAACGCCTGGTTAAATAAAGACTTGATTGATTGATTGATTGATTGATTTGTTGTTGTACTAATCATTACAGTTTATCAAACATGATTCTGTAGCCCTTCAGAGGCTAATGCAAATCAACTGCTTTGAGCAGAACTTTTGTTTTATGTGTCTGACTTTAATATTCTGGAATACATTGTGCTTTTTCAGGCTCTATGAGGTGTTCTCGGTGCAAGCAGACCTATTACTGCTCGGACACATGTCAGAAGGATGATTGGCCAGCACATAAGAATGTGTGTAATACAGTTAATACCACCAAGTAAGTTAATGAAGATGCTTGGCAGTAGGTATGAATAATTTATTAGGTATTTGGTACAGGTGTCTCCCCCAAAAAAAAAAAACCTGCCTGCTTTTCAAGAAGTGTTTTAATGTTGCATGTCTATTGTCTTTTTGGCCCTCTATTTTCCCCAGTCGATGTAGATTGTAGGTCGGGGCTAGTACTAGCCCTGGTAGTGTTGCTAGGCTTCACAGACTACTGTAAAAAGCACATAATGCACTCCTAGGGCCAAAGCTTTGCTTGCTTAGGAAAGAGTGCTTTATTAATCTACAGTATGTACCAAAGGCACAGCCAGAGCATGGAGAAAAACCTTACTGCTTTGAGGAAAACACCTCTGTTAGTCTTATGTACATTCTGTTTTGTTTTGTTTAAAGTATCCCTCGATTTTTGCTTTACTTCCTTTTTTCTGGTGATTTAGTGTTTGTACCATTACCATTTGCCAGCTGCATAATGGCCTTCATGCACCACTAAATGCGTTCCCTGCCCCCCCCCTTTTCTGTGCCAACAGGAACACTAATTGCTGTTTCTAGGGACATGGATATGTTGTTCATCCACACTGTCTGGCGGGTTCCTTACCGCTTTAAATCTTGCCGGAAGGTCTTCAGGCTGGCTCCTCCCACCCACCCGGGTGGTAAAACTCTCAGCTCCGCCCCATGACGCCAGATCTTACCGCTTGGAAGCTCAGGTTCCCTCCTTAACGCTCTGCGTGTAGACTGGATCCTAATTCTTCGGTTCGCCCGAAACTTATTTAAAAATTTTTTAGCCTTCATTCAAGTTTTTCCCTCGCGGCTGTGATGGACAAATCGACTCCCGGATTTCGATGGTGCCCTTCTGGGCAGTAAATGTCCAGGATGGATGCGCACTCCACATGTGTCTACTGCCTCGGCCTAGACCATTCCGAGAAGTGCTACCTGCTGGTGAAGTCGAAGGAGGCCCATTGGGCGGTTACCGCGGAGGCTGGCTCGGCTGAACAACTCGAGCAGATGATGGCCCTCGAGGAGGAGGCGGCACAGGCCGCATCATCCTCTTCCTCGGTCACGGCATTTATCCCACTCTCTCTGGGTACCTCATATTGAGCTTCTTTCAAGGAGTTGTGTCGGTCCCTTTCCACGAAGGGAGAGGGGCCATTGGGACATTCCTCTTCCTCCAAAAAGGAGGACTCAAAAGGTAAGTCCCACCTTTGGCATTCGTGGGAGCGGGAGAGGTCCCCTTCCCCGGACAGTCGACACTCGACTTCGGTCGAGGTTGCAGCTAAGGCCGCTGGCTTCACGGTGTCCCTGTCAGGTCAGCGGGCTGAGAGACCGGTCAACGTGGTCGAGATTTTTCTCACCCCGTCGGATGGCCTGTCGACTGGTGAAGCCGACATCCCTTCTTCACTGGTTCCCCTGGTGGAGACTGAGGACCTGCCTGCGCCTCCGGTGCCACAGTCCCCGGTCAAGGCTTCTGAGCCGAGGGAAGAGCGGGTGTCCCCGGCCCCTTCCCAGGCCCGTCCTTGGAAACACAGAGGGTCTCGGTCTCTGACATCCTCTCAGTCCAGCCGATCCCGCCGACATCGGCGGTCTCTGTCTCAGCACCGAAGTAAGCGGCGCCACCGCTCATCCTCGTCTTCCTTCTCAGAAGAGGAGAGGCTTTGGCGCAAATTGCGTCGATGCTACGAGGACCTGATGTGGCAGCAGTTACTTCTGTCCGGGACCAAGCCAACGCCGTTGCCTTCCTCGGCCATCAAGTGGCTGTCACCCGAGTGGCCAAAACAACCCCTCGCTGTAGCCGAGGTGCCCAAGCCTGGGCCAGTTGTTTGGCCTAAACCAGCTTCCCCACTGGTTGTGGTGGAACCTCCGCCTCCATAACCGAAATCGGGGGCACCGACCAAAGACTCTCGGTCGGGTCAGGGCCTGCCCCACAGTTTGTCGGTCACCCTAACTCCTGACCGTCCTTGGCAGGTGGAGGGTGGCTCAGGCCCCAGGCAGCTCTTCGCGGACTCCTCGGAGCCCGACTCCTCCTCCCTGTTCTCCAGGCCCATTGTCCTGGAGTCCTCCGGGGACCAGTCGATGGACGAAAGCCCATCGTCCTTCATGGGTCTGCTTCGGCTCATCTCTGAGTCCACCGGGATGCAGCTCGAGCCCAAATCCAAGTGGGCCACATATCCCCTGATGGAGATACTGGACCGAGGGGCTTTACCCACAGAGGGCTTTCCGGTGGCTGCAGCCATTGTTGGCCCAGCCTTGGAGCTCTGGCAGTGGCCTGCTTCCTGTTCTGCGCCTTTGGCCAGGATGGCCAGGAAGTATGCGGTCCCTACTGGCTCTTTGCCCGTTTTTTCGAAACACCCCTCCACCGAGGGGTTGGTCACAGTGTTTTCCGGCGTTCTGGGAACGCTAGGGATGTGGACAAGCCTCCCGACAAGGTGTCCAAAAAGCTGGACTATGCCGGGCGCAAGGTATACGCTGCGTCCTCCCTCAGCCTCCGCCAGGCCAGCTTGGCCTTGCTGATGGCACACTTCTCCTATGCCCTCGTGGGCTCCCTGGATGAGGTGATCCCTCATCTCCCGGACGACCTGCAGACCACGGTCCGGCAGGTACGGGACCAGGGAAGGGCGGTGGCTAAACAGCAGCTCCAAACGGCTCTGGACATGTGAGACTCCTGTACCAGATCAGTTGTGGCCGTGGTGGCCATGCGCCGCAGAGAATGGCTGAGGATATCCACCTTCACGGTGGATGTCCCCTTCCTGGGGACCGACCTCTTTGGCCCTGGAGTGGAAGGTCACCTCCAGCGGATCAAAGTCCAATGCCACTCTGGACTCTGTCACCTCCGCTGAGAAGGACAAGGGCTGTTGACAACAGCAGCATAAGTCCTTTCGTCCGTCTGCGCCTGCAGCACGTCCGGCCCACCAGGGCCAACAGACTCGCGCTTGTCATCCCAAACCCAAGCCTGCGGCTTCCTCCAATAGGAAACAGGGAGGTAAAGGCCCAGGAGGTCCCTTGGCTGGTCCCTCCTCTAAGCCTACCCAGTGACTGGTTGAGGGGTGTCGCCCCCAGCCTCATCACTCCCCCCCGGGTTCCCCCCATGGTGGGATGGCTCCACCACTTCCTTTCCGCCTGGTCCGTTATCGCCATGGACCGTTGGGTGTTGGATGTGGTAGGAAAGGGCCTGACCCTGGAATTCGAGCAGGCCCCGCCCTACTGAGCCATTGCCCCTCGGGGCTACGGGGTCCGCAGCCTCTTTGTCGTCTTGCCAAGCCGATATCGCCCTGCTCTTCAAAAAAAGAGGTGATCAGGAAGGTGGTGGATCCTCCTCCAGACTTAGGGTTTGTGTCCAGGTACTTTCTGGTCCCAAAACGGATGGGGGGGCTGGCGCCCCATTCTCAACCTGCACGACCTGAACAGGTTCGTAAGGTCGCGGAACTTCAGGATGGTCACTCTGGCTCAGATAATCTCATCCTTGGAACGAGGCGTGTGGTTCTGTTCTCTGGACCTTCAGGATGTGTTCTTTCATGTCCCAAGCCGTCCGTCCCACCAGAGATTCCTCTGCTTCAGGGCAGAGGGATCCCTCTACAAGTTCCGGACCATGCCCTTCGGCCTTTCACTAGCTCCCAGGGTCTTCTCCAAATGCATGGCAGTGGTGACAGCATTCCTGCGGCGCCGAAGGGTCCGGGTGTACCCCTATCTGGACGACTGGCTGATTGCAGGCCTCCTGCAGAATGGAAGTGGAGCGGTCCATAGATTTGGCCCTCCAGGTTTGCTCTCAGGTTGGCCTCCTCATCAATGAGGCCAAGTTAGAACTTGTGCCAAAGCAGGTGATCCAATTCATCTGAGCAGAGCTCGACTCTCTACGAGCCAGAGCACGGCTCCGGTGGACAGGGCCGAGGTTCTTTCCTCCTTTGCCCAATCATTTCAGGTTGGGCAATTGCGCCCTGCCTGGGACTTCCTGCGCCTCCCGGGCCTCATGGCGGCCTGCACCAGCGTGGACCGTTTGGGCCCTTTGGTGCATGCGTCCCCTTCAATGGGGGCTGGCCAGCCAGTGGTCACAGCACTTCGATCCACTGGATCAGCTAGTGACAGTGACCCAGGGGATGTGGAACGCTCTCCAGTGGTGGACCGTTCCAGCACATCTGCAGGAGGGCATCCCGTTTGTCCGCCCCGAGCCGACAGTCTCTCTATCGACCGATGCCTCTCTGGGTTGGGGTGCCCATCTGGGGGAGAGCAGCGCGCACGGCCTCTGGTCCATTCGGGAGTCCCGATGCCACATCAGCCTGCTGGAGCTTCGAGCGGTTCGCCTAGCCCTCACTGCCTTCGCTCCATTTCTACGGGGTGAAGTGTTTCAGGTCCAGACAGACAATACCACGACCATGTACTACCTAAACCACCGGGGCGGGACGCGCTCCCGGCCTTTGTGCAGGGAAGCTGTCCGCATTTGGTCACTTGCGCGCAGCCTGGAGGCGGATCTCCTTGCCATCGATGTGGCAGGAGCCTCCAATACTCTGGCTGATGCCCTAAGCCAGATAGGGGCTGCGTCCCACGTGTGATCTCTCCTCCCGGAGGTAGTACAAGATCTGTTCTCCTACTGGGGCACGCCTCAGGTGGACCTGTTTGCATCCAGGGAGAATGTGAAGCTGAGACTGTTTCATGCCCGCCCCCCTCAGCAGGGCTCGCTGCAGGGGGATGCCTTCTCGAGGCCGTGGACCCCGGGCCTCTTCTATGCCTTTCCCCCATTTCCCTTGATCCACAAGGTGCTTCTCAAGGCAAGGAGGGACAAGGCGCAGGTGATTCTGGTAGCCCCAGACTGGCCCCGCCAGTTCTGGTATCCAGATCTCCTCAGTCTCGGCTTCAGGCTCCCGAGGTGGCTTCCAGCCCGCCTGGACCTGATCTCTGTCAATCAGGGGAAGGTATTCCATCTGGACCTTCAATCCCTGCACCTGACGGCCTGGTTCCCGAGTGGCTAGAGTTCCAGGCCTTGGGTCTTTTGGACGAGGTCCTCAGTGTCGTTGAGGCCTCCCGTAAGGAGTCGACCAGAAAATGCTGCACCTTCGAATGGAGGGGATTCTCCATTTGGTGTCGGAAAGGGCCTGGACCCTTCCTCCTGTTCCTTGGCAAGCATTCTGGACTACCTGTGGTCCCTTTCTCAGCAAGGGTTTCGGTCGACGACCCTTAAGGTGCACCTGGTAGCCATTTCTGCTTACTGGGCGCTGGCCGGGAGCAGTCAGGGGTGCAGGAAAAGGTGGTCGGCCGCTTTTTCAAAGGTCTGGATCACATATCCCCTCCGGTGCGAGAACCTCCACCTCCATGGGATCTACTGCTGGTACTGGCTAAGCTCATGGGCAAGCCATTCGAACCGATACACAGGTGTGACATCTCACCTGTCGTGGAAGACCGCCTTCTTGGTGGCTATCATGTCAGCCAGAAGGATGGGAAAGCTCCAGGTGCTCTCCATAGAGTCTCCTTATCTGGTCTTCCACAGGGACAGGGTTGTCCTGCGCCCCCACCCAAAGTTCCTTCTGAAGGTGGTGTCGGGGTTTCACCTTAACCAGGTGTTGGCTCTGCCGGTATTCTACCCAAATCACACCTCGGAGGCCGAATATAAGCTCCATACTTTGGACCCTAGAAGAGCGCTCGCTTACTACAAGGAGCGGATGGCTGAAGTTCAGGGAGAGGTTCGCCAGCTGTTTGTCACTTACGCTGAAGCCGCACCTGGCAGACCTGCAGCCAAGCGGACGATAGGCAGGTGGATCACCTCCTGCATAGATCTCTGCTATAGGTTGGCGGGCATGGAGCCTCCCAGAGGGATAAGAGCTTATTCTGCCCACTATACCGCTGCATTGGTGGCTGCTTCCAGGAACGTCCCTATCCAGGAAATCTGCAGGGCTGCTACCTGGAAGTCGGCTCACACCTTCGTCACCCACCAGCACATCGACCTTGAGTCACATCGGAATGCTGATTTTAGGGCCTCGGTTCTCCAGTTTTTATTTCCTAAGTAGGGGGTGTGCGCCTTGCCTCCCTCCTCCCAGAGAACTGCTAGGTGTGTGCCAGACAGTGTGGATGAACAACACATCCATGTCCCTAGAAATACAGATTACTTACCTGTAACAGGAGTTCTAGGAATGGTATATGTTGTTCATCCACACGACCCACCCGACCTCCCCGGCTTAGACGCACAATCTGGCTTCCAGCGGGCTAGATCTGGCGTCATGGGGCGGAGCTGAGAGTTTTACCACCCGGGTGGGTGGGAGGAGCCAGCTTGAAGACCTTCCGGCAAGATTTAAAGTGGCAAGGAACCTGCCAGACAGTGTGGATGAAGAACATATACCATTCCTAGAACTCCTGTTACAGGTGAGTAACCTGTATTTTTGGGAGATCAAGAGCTGTTCATTCTAAGTGGGGATATGCTTGCCCTGAATTGGCTAGTGTGTCAGATGGACTTGTCTTGAATACTAGGCCTTTAGTGCATGTAAAATTTGGGCTGATGGCCTCTTCCTCTCTGACACCGTCCCCCTGCCTTAATTAAATGTGGAACAAGGTATTTAAAGTTTGTGATGGCACAGCAGACCTTTTGCATGTGGGTTAAAAGTCTGGCCCATCTTGGAACAAGTACAGTTGTGTTCAAGTTAGAATCAAGGAAAAGCCATTGAGGAAGAACACTGCACAGGGCAGGGTCCAGAAATGAAGTAGCAAAGGAACTTGGGACTAACGGCCACAAGGGAAATTAAGATATCTGTAAGTTGGTGGTATGCAAAAGTTTAATTCAAGTGTTGAATGATTTCTGCAAGTTAAAGCAAAGCGTCATTTGGGAGCACCCAGCACACTAACCACATTTCCCTCCTGCGAGCTTCTTCAGGGGCCTGCTCACTTGTGCACCTTAGATAGTAAAAATTTTAAGAAACGGTAACATACTAGTTTGAAAAACAGAGACAGTTATGTCAGCTGACAAAATGCATAACGGCATTTACCATTCATGAAAAGGAATCTCACTGGGATGGGGCGCTCACAATACAAAAAAAAAAATCATGAAACACAATGAAAGGTATTGGGCACCTACCACCTACATTTAAAAAGCACCACTAACTGCATTTATTAATAAAATAAATATTTTAGTAATTGTTGAAAGGCAAAAAAACTGTGCTGCCTAAAGTGTTTCGGACAAACAGTCCTTTATTGATGGCATAGTTTCCAGGATGCAGTGATTTCTTAAATACCTCTAACCCTGTGTTGTCATATCCATGTCACTTGATGATTACAAACGCAGGTGTTCAGTTGCCAATTCAAGACTGACACACGTTTCTGCACCATGTTATTTAAAACCGTATCATATCCGATGTGCATATTGTATTTACATCTAAGTCTTATCAAATACACAATTTAGAACAGACATACAACATATAGTATCTGAGTGTATAAAGCTTATGTCCAAAAACCATTGGAACATTGGCTCAACATCTGCAATGCAATAAGGAAAATGTAACTAAAATGCTCTGAATCATATTGGAACACACTATATAATTAAAAAAAGTGTACAAATATTGAAAACACTCTGTGAAGTAATCATGGATTCTAAATACAATAACACCTCTATTATAAGCAAAATATATTTTGCTTATAGAGCCCTAAGCTCTATAAATGGTCTCAACTGTGACAGCTCCTCCACTCCTAAACTGGGCACGTTTAAATTCAGGCTCCGCCTTCTCCTCACTGCCTCCAGTTCCTGTGATTGCCTCAGTTAATAAGCCCAACGAACCTCCACCCTAGTCTTATCTGCTCCCTATTTCTAGCACTTGAATGTCTCAATCGTCCCTTGCCCCCCCCCTCCCCCGTCCACCAGCACTTCTCTCTGTTTTGATGTCGACAGTTCCCCTGGCTGCTCCAATCTCTCCTTTGTTCCATTCCCCCGTCCTGTTTCCTCACCGTCTTCATTTAATGGTTCTCCGTCTTTTGTTTTCCTAGAATCACATGTGAATCATTCTCAATTAACTGATAGTTGCTCTTGTATATGAACACTGTTTTTGTACAGTTTTTTTTTTTTGTTTTGTTTCTTTATTAACTGTATTGTAATTTAATCTGACGTGAACTCTGTAAAAGAGCCTTGGCTCAAAGGTAATTTTAATCCTAGACCTAAATAAAATAAAAGTAGTAATCTAGAGTGGGAATTTATCTTGGGAAACATCCCATCCATGGCCAAGCTTCATGGAGAAAATTTATTGCGATTGTACAAGCTTTCAGTATAGTGATATAAAAATGTGCATATTGGGTAAAGATGACTGTGGATTAATTCCCACTTGAGATGACTGCTGCTTATAGAGGTGTCATTATTGTTATTGATTTCGTATAGACAGGACCCTGATAAACAGAAAAGCAGAGGGGTGTATGAATACGTGGGTATAGCTAGCCTCAGTCCTGAGTCCCAGTTTCCGTGGAATTGAAGAGTATTACTCACGATGGTCAGAGTAGTGTCTGTGCTACCCATCATCTGAGCAATCCTGCAAAGATGTCCTTGGCACAGCTTGACAATTGTCCTCTCGGGCTGTCCTGGCTGCTTCTATATTTTTTTTGTATAAATAAGTTCTATTTTAATTTTCAGTAGTGCATGGAACAAGGAAATAAAACCCAAACAGTGTGAATGAAGTGGTAACTTGAGATAATGAAGAGAATTAAAAACAAAACAAAAAGGAAACTTGGCCGCGGAAACTCCCTTGTTGATGCAACACTAAAGCAAAAAACATTTAACTGTAGGACTCCTACAGATGAAGAGTATGACCTAGCTGATAACATTAACCAGCTGATTTAGATACAGTAGTATTGGGCTGCCTGTTCCTAATTCCAGCTGTTGTGCAGGTGTTAACAACTTCTTCACTGTCCTCACGGGTATCAATAAAGTGTCGCACTAGCATCACCAGGAAAACTCTGTCATGCTTTGTAATATAATGCATGAAATAATCAATTCAGGAAAATCACAGCTGTTAAAAATGTCTAGTGACATCTGTGTGGACCAGCAGAGAAAGAAGGGGGTACATATCCGAGAGAAAGAAAGAAATGGGGTGACAAGAGAAAACAGCAGCGACCAAGCCTTTGGGAACCCGTTGGGGGTGAGGTTTACCTGGCAGTGTCAGTTCTAAGTCCTTCAACCATGGATCCCAAGAACCTTGGAATTTTCCCAGAGAGCCTCTGTGGCAGAGCAGGACGGGGAAGTAGGGGGCAGTTTGAGTCATCCCTAATTCCCAGTTCTTTATTACAGGGCTATCTACCTGCTGCTGGAACATCAGAAACTGGCATTTTGCCTCCATGGTTGCTGTCAGTAGAAAGTATTTGTAGACTCAACAGTCGGATTTCCATTTGCGATGCCGGTAACCTGGGTTTGGGAATGGAACGGAGTCGGAGGGCCGGCTGGGGGGGACAAGGATAGTGTCTCTCAGGGAAAGATCTCCTTCTCCGAGGGGAGGGCAGGGTGTATGTCCAGTGCTTGACGGAGGCCGGGGGTAGCGCAGCAACTGGCATCTGAAAGTGGTCAGAGGGTCAGGACGGATGCTGGATGTCATTGCACGTTGCCACCCCCCACGTACAGCACCAAAAAAAAAAACTCTTGCTGCCTGTGGCCCTAGATGAAGCCTGCTCTGGTCTTCATCAGCCTCCAGGACTGACCCTCAGACAGTCCCTTTGTGCGGCGCCATTAAAGGGATCGGTGCCACACCCCACCCTGGGGGGTAAGCCAGGCGGTATCCGAGGGGTGTGGCTCCATGTGGAGGTGGAGGCTAGGGTCCATGATCAGGCAGAGGTGCCGGGTTGTAGGCAGCGGAGGCAAAAGGTATTTAAAAAAAAAAAAAAAAAAAAAAAGTATTGGGGTCTGGCAGGTGGCATAAGTATCTGGATCTCACTTTGAGAGGGCTCTTACAGTAGTCAATTACCACAAAGACTGAGCCGCCAGGTGCTAGGATGACGTGGAAAATTTAACTAGCATTGTGTGGCAGGGGACTGCCCATGGTATATAGTGGGCGGTTCCCACGGCCGCCTCCAGTTATTTCCCGCTGTCGACCTGCGCACGTTGGACCTTATGGGATGCTGCTACAGTTGACTGCCATTTTCGATAAGTATTATCTTTTGATTTTTTTACCAAAATCAGTAATTTCGACATTGGATTGCATGTCTTCTCCAACGTCGTCCTAGTTCCACAAAAACAAGTGCTCATGTGGCAAGCAGATACTGGAAAAAGGCGGCCTTATCTCATGTCTCCTCTCCCTTGGGCCTGACCACGACATCGAGGGCTGTGAGGCCTGCCAGAAGTTCAACCAGGCCACATGGAAATGCTGTCAGCAATTCTTGGAAGCCCACCTTTTGAAACAAAATCTAACTTTGATGGAAAAGGAGCTACAGGAGGTGCGGATGCTTCTTCAGCTCCTGGGGTCACTCTTCCAAGCAGAAGAAGCACAAGTGGGACAAGGACAAGAACCGGGACGGGTCTCCCTCCAGGCAGCGGTCTCTTTGGAGACCATGGCCGTTGAGCTTCCCTCTACCTGTAGAGGAGGCGCCACTTTGGCCAATTCTGCTCCTCCAACTATGAAACAGCCTTTGGCTCCCCCACCCGAGCTGGTAACTGTTCCAGTGGGGACCTCTGGAATTCGGAGGTTAAGTCCACCCTTAGGGTTTTCAAACCAAAACCAGGGTCTAAGTAGGGTGGTTCAGCTGGTAAGTCAGATACTGGCTCTGCTGACGACCGCACAGCCCTGGCACTCAAGTTGAACCCCAGCTCTGTGTGACGCTGGTCCTTTGGACCACCGCCCACTGCCACTTCGGCCGCAGCTGCCCCAAGAGGAATCCCCCTCTCGGGACTCTCCTTTGTCTCTGGGGCCCTCAGTCTCCTTCCCACCCAGAGCTGGAGGAGCTGCTGCCTGCTGGCCCGATCAGCCATCGCCGGCCGCCCTACAATGGAGACTCCCGAGGACCTCATGGCCAACCTGCCTGTGATCCCTCCGTCTGGGCCACCTCCTAAACACCAGACCCCGGAGGATCCTGTCACCCCGTCTGGGCTGATGCCAGGTCCCCCTGTATGTTCACAGCCGGATACCCCGCTACTGGGACCATCTGGCCCCCTTTCGGACTCTCAGCCAGGTACCTCACTCCCGCCGTCGGATCCTTGTTCAGGTTACCCGACACTGGGCTACCCGCTGCAGGGCTATCCTTCACCATGTCAGAATCTCCAAGGGTGTACACCAAACCTTACTATGATTGAATCCCTTCTGCTTGATGATAGTGGCTCCCTTCCAGAACCCCTCCCCTCAACAAGTTATCACCATGGATGTCTGGCATGGATGGGGTGTCCACTTCGGGAGCAATCAGACAAGGGAATCTTGGACTCTGACAGAATGCTCTTTGCATATAAACGTTCTGGAGATGAGGGCTGTGCTTGGGAAGAGGAGGGTGACTGAATAAAGTCTGATTTAACAAACATCCCTCCAGTGTTTTTGGGGTCAGGATTTACCTTGGCATAAACAGCCCTTTACAAAACTCTTGTTAGGAAAACACAGTTAAGGCAGGGCAACAGTGTGGACTCTGCAAGTGGAGGGGGACTGAACAAGGTGTGTATGTCAGTAGACAGCCCTTCAGTGTTTTGGGCGGCAAAAAGCCTTAGCCTACAGGAATCTTTGGGGGAAGGGGGGGTGACTCTTCTAAGGTAGGGATACAGTGTGGTTCTGCAAGAGGAGGGGACTAAACAAAGTCTGTGCTTCAGCAAACACCCTTAAGTGATTTTTTTTTGGGTCTGAAAGCATTAGCATAAACAGTCCTTTACAGAAGTATTTTTTTGGGGGGAGTGGGGGCGGCTAAAAAAAATACTCAGTTAAGGCAGGGCAGGTTACAGTGTGGACTCTGCAAGTACAGGTTGAGGGGAGGAGACCGAATAAATTTGTGGGGAGACTGAATAAAGTCTGCTTTAGCAATCATCATTCTGCTCTAGTGTTTTCGGGGACAGAAAGCTTTTAATTTTTCCTCTTTACAGTCTGCTTCTGTAAGGTATTTTAAAAATACAATTTATAACAATGTGGACAGGTAAAAAGTTTGTGGGACAGGCAAAATTTACACCTTACCTCTCCCTCAGACAGGCATCTGAAAAAAAAAAAAATTATTTCTGGCCCTGTGGGCAGTAGATCACAGCCTGGATCTGTTTGAGGTACATGTCCCAGGTCTTCAAAACACCTTAGTAGACGGCCTCAGTCGCTTGCATTCCCAGACTGACGAGTGGGAACTGCTTCCACAAGTAGTGGACGACCTATTCAAAAAAAATGGGCGATTCCAGAGCTAGACCCCTTTGCGTCCCCACTCAACGCCAAACTGCTCAATTTCGGCTCGCTAGAGACAGGGCCTTTTTTTTTTTGTCGTACCTGTCACAGGTCTCTGGCAGGAGAACTGAGGTGGGCTTGAAGGACCTCCCACTATATACCGTTGGACCGACAGTTACGTGATGTCAGGTGGGCGGTCCCCCACCAGACACTGTCTTGGACTAGGAGGTTTCTCTATTCCTTCCTGCCCTTCCCCTTCTGCAGCGAGTCCTCCTCAAGCTACAGTCTGAACCAGCAACCATGATTCTGGTAGTGCCATTCTGACCCAGGCAGATTTGGTTCCCACTTCTAAAACAGCTGGTGGTAGAACCTCCAGTTCCATTTCCTCTGGCCTCTCAGTTACTAAGCAGTCTCAAGTCTGTGCACCTACATGCATGGCTTCTGCAGACTTGGCCAGGAGCAGGTACGGGGTAGCCGAGGTATTGGTGGCCACAAGAAAACAGTCTGCTAGGGCCACATGTGCCATGAAGTGGAAGAGGTTCAGCCTATGGGCTTCTACCCGTGACATAAACCCGTTCTCATGCGACTAGGTTCTGGAGCATCTCTTATCCAGGTCTCTGCTACTCATCCATAAAGGTACATTTCTCGGCTAACTCAGCCTATCATGTACTGGTGGATGACATGATCTTGGAGCAGCTGAATCTGTCCCGTACCTTCCTGTGAGGTATCCTGCACATCACGCCTCACATTCAGGACCCTGTTCCCCATGGGATCTGCTGTTTATGCTGGTGAAGTTAACATTGCACCCCCAACCAGCTGCGAGTTGAGTTTCGTTTTCTGTCTTGGAAAGTGTTATTTTTAGGTGGTACTAACTCAGCCTCGGCCTGGAGGATTTCTGAGCTCCAGGCTCTCGTGTGCAAGGAGCCATATTTGGATTTTCATAGGAAGAGGGTGTCTCTTCGCACAAACTTCCAAAGGTGGTGTCGGAGTTTACTGTCAACCAAGATATTGACCTACCTTTTTACTATCCTGAATACTCTCATCAAAGCGGAGGCATTGTTACATTCTGTAGATGTACATAGAATCCTTGGGTATTATGTTGACCATACACAGTCCATAAGGAAATCAGACCAGTTGTTTGTGACTTTTGCCCGACGAATGTTAGGTGCACCAGTTACTAAACAGTCTATGTCCAAGTGGCTAGTGAACTGCATTGTGTTCTGCCACAAAAAGTATGGCAAACCCCTTCCGGGCTCTGTTACAGATAATTCAACTAGCGGGATAGCGACGTCTGTCACATCTCTTGAAAATGTGTCTGCAGCTGATCTCTGTGGTACAGCCATCTGGAGTTCGGTACACACCTTTGTCTGCCACTACAGTTTATACATTGCTTCAGGAGGAGGGCAGGTTTTGGCTTTGCAGTCCTCCAGGGAGTGCTGTCATAGGAGCCCAGGGGCATTTTTACATCCACCACCCGTTTGACCTGTTGTTATCCCACTGCTGCTTGGGACTTGGGCCTAACGGTTATTACCTGCTGCAAAAGCTCTGTCTTGAAGTGATATAGTACAGTTAAATGAGAACTTACCATAACAGTTGAGAAGAGCTCTTGCAGCAGGTATGCTTTCCCATCCTTCTTCCTGTATGTCTCTTATGGAAATGACAGAGCCTCTTTGGTTTGTCCTTTCCTTCATGCCAGCTGGGTATCCGGTGCATGAACTAGGGTGACGCCGGGGGACTGCCTCATATATACTGAGAATGACGCCAAGGGTGGTTCCCCGTCTCGTACTGCTAGCTGGAGTTTTTCCCTGGGGTCCTAGTGCTTCGTGGCATAATCCTAACGGTTATTACCTGCTGCAAGAGATCTTCTTGAAGATCTACTGTTATGGTAAGTTCTTGGCGTAACTGTACTTTCTTACGTAACTGTACTGTCTTCGAGAGAGGCTCTTTAAGTAGGCAAGGGTTTTTTTCTATCCTTCCCACTGCTGTTTCTCCTCATTTCTAGGGACATGGATGTGGTGTTCAATCCACACTTCTTGGCAGGTAAATTGCTGCTTTAAATGTTGCAGGAAGGTCTTCAAGCTGACTCCTCCCGCCCTCCAGGGTGGTAAAACTCTCGGCTCCGCCCCATCACTCCAGATCTTCCTTATTGCTTGGAAGCTCAGGTTTCCTCCTTAACGCTCTGCGTCTAGACTGGATCCTAATTCTTTAGTTTACCTAAAAATAATTTAAAAGTTTTCCAGACTTCAGTCTACTTCTTCCTTCGCGGCTGCGATGGACAAATCGACTCCCGGTTTTCAGCGGTGCCCATGCGGGCAGAAGATGTCCAAGACCGATCTGCACTCCATGTACGCTTACTGGCTTGACTACCTAATTCGCAGGCTCATGTAGTTGTGCAGATCTTTTTCGCCCAACGTCCTTGAAGACCGTACTGCCCGGCTCCAACTTGGGTGCCCAGAGAAACGTTATCCGCCGGTGAAGTCCAAGGAGGCCCGTTGGGCGGTGTCCGCGACGGTTGGTTCGGCTGAGCAACTCGAGCAGATGATCACCCTCGAGGAGGAGGCGGCCTAGACCACATCCTCATCTCCCTCTGTCGTGGCATTTATCCCGCTCTCCTTGGGATCCTCTTACACAGCTTCTTTTAAGGAGCTTTGCCAGTCCCTCTCCACGAAGGGTGAGGGGCCATCAGGACTCAATTCTCGGTCAAAAAGAAGGACTCGAAAGATGAATCCCTGCATCAGGCGCAATGGGGCGGTCCCCTTCCTGGAAAGTCGACACTCTCACCGGTCAGAGTTGCGGCTAAGGATGGGCTGTCCACTGGTGAAACCGACAACCCTCCATCACGGTTCCCCGGTGGAAACAGAGGACTTGCCTGCGACTCCTGTGCCGGTGTCCCTGGTCAAGGCTCCCGAGCCGAGGGAGGAGCGGGTTTCCCGCGCTCCCTCGGAAACACTGACGGTCTCTGTCTTGGACCTCGTATCGGTCCAGCCAATCCTGCCGACACCGGTGGTCTCGGCACCGAGGAAAGCGGCAGCGCCGCTTGTCCTAGTCTTCCTCCTCTGAAGAGGAGAGGCTTCGGCACAAATTGTGTCAACGCTACGAGGACTTAATGTGGCAGCAGCTCCTTCTGTCCAGGAATAAGCAGACACCGTCGCCTTCCCCAGCCAGTAAGTGGCTGTCACCGAAGGCAGAAACAACCCTTGCAGTGGTGGTGCCCAAGCCTGGGCGGTTGTTGACGAGAACCAACTTCCCACCGATTGTGGTGGAACCTCCGCCTCCACAACTGAAATCGAGGACTCCGACCAAGGATTCTCGGTCAGGTCAGGGTCTGCCCCACTGGTTGTCTGTCACCCTCACTCCCGACCGTCCTCGGCAGGTGGAGGGTGGCTTAGGCCCTAGGCAGCACTTCGCCGCCTCCTCGGAATCTGACGACGACTCCTCGCTATTTTCCAGGCCTCTTGACCTGGAGTCCTCCGGGGGGGCAGTCGGTGGACGAGAGCCCATCATCGTTCATGGGTCTGCTTCGGCTCATCTCGGAGTCCACCGGGATACAGCTCGAGCCCGTATCCAAGCGTGTCAAGTATCCCCTCACGGAGATACTGGACCGAGGGGATTCTCCCACAGAGGCCTTTCTGGTGGCTGAAGCCATTGTTGGCCCAGCCTTGGAGCTATGGCAGTGGCCGGCTTCCTGTTCTGCGTCCTCTGCCAGGATGGCCAGGAAGTATGCGTTCCCTACCGGCTCTTTGTCCGGTTTCTCAGAACACCCCTCTGCGGAGGAGCTGGTCACCAATAGCGTATTCCGGGAATGCTAGGGATGTGGACAAGCCCCCGACAAGGAGTCCAAAAAGCTGGGCTATGCCAGGCGCAAGGTGTACGCTGCGTCCTCCCTCGGCCTCCGTCAGGCCAATTCGGCCGTACTGATGGCGCACTTATCCCACACCCTCATGGGCTCCCTGGATGAGGTGATTTCTCATCTCCCGACTGATCTACAGACTATGGTCAAGCAGGTGCGGGATCATAGAAGGGCAGTGGCGAAACAGCAGCTCCAAACGGCCCTTGATATTGGAGACTTCTGTGCCCGGTCAGTAGTGGCCGCAGTGGCCATTCGCCGCAGAGCCTGGCTGAGGATATCCAACTTTATGGCTGATACCCAGCACAAGCTGCCAGAAGTCCCCTTCTTGGGGACTGACCTGTTCGGCCCTGGAGTGGAAGGTCACCTCCAGAGGAGCGAAAAATCCAACGCCACCTTGGACTTGGTCACGTCTGCTCAGAAGGACAAAGGCCTTCGACAGCAACATATGCCCATTCGCCCTTCTGCCCCTGCGGCACGTCCGGCCCAGCAACACCAGCATCAGGGCCAGCAGGCTCGCACTTGGCACCCCAAAACCAAGCCTGCAGCTTCCTCTAACAGGAAGCAGGGAGGAAAAGGCCCAGGAGGTCCCTCGGCCGGTCCTTCTTCCAAGCCTGCCCAGTGACGGGTTGAGGGGTGTCGCCCCCAACCTCGTTGCTTCCCCCGTGGGGGGGCAGCTCTGCCACTTCCTTTCTCCCTGGTCCGCTATAACCACAGACCGTTGGGTGTTGGAGGTGGTAGGAAAGGGTCTCCTTCTGGAGTTTGAGCAGGCCCCGCCCTTCCGAGCCGTCACCCCACGGTGGGGGGTTATGGGGTCCGCAGCCTCTCTGTCGTCCCGTCGAGCCAACATTGCCCTGCTCCTCCAAAAGGAGGTGATCAGGAAGGTGGCGGACCCAGGGTTTGTGTCCAGGTACTTCCTGGTCCCAAAACGGATGGGGGGCTGGCGCCCCATTCTAGACCTGTACGACCTGAACAGGTTCCTAAGGTCTCGAACCTTCAGGATGGTCACTCTGGCCCAGATCATTCCATCCTTGGAACAAGGCGTGTGGTTCTGTTCTCTGGACTTCAAGGATGCGTTCTTTCACGTCCCAATCCATCGGTCCCACCAGCTATTCCTCCGCTTCAGAGCACAGGGGTCCCTCTACGAGTTCCGGGCCATGCCCTTCGGCCTTTCTCTAGCTCTCAGGGTCTTCACCAAATGCATGGCCGTGGTGACAGCATTCCTGCGGCGCCAGAGGGTCTGGGTGTACCCCTACCTGGACGACTGGCTGATTGCGGCCTCCTCCACAATGGAGGTGGAAGCGGTCCAGGGATCTGGCCCTCCAGGTTTGCTCTCAGGTCGGCCTTCTTATCAGCGAGGCCAAGTAGGAACTCGTGCTAAAGCAGGTGATCCAATTCATCGGGGCAGAGCTCGACTGTCTGCGAGCCAGAACACGGCTCCCAGTGGACAGGGCCGAGGTTCTTTCTTCCTATGCCCAGTCATTTCAGGTTGGGCAATCACGCCCTGCCCGGGACTTCCTGCGCCTCCTGGACCTCATGGCCTGTACCAGCGTGGTCCATTGGGACATGCGTCCCCTACAATGGGGACTGGCCAGCCAGTGGTCACAGCGCTCCAGTCCTTTTTGGATCAGCCAGTGACAGTGACCCAGGAGATGTGGAACGCTTTCCAGTGGTGGATCGTTCCTGCTCATCTGCAGGAGGGCATCCCATTTTTCCGCCCTGAGGCGATGGTCTCCCTATCGACCGATGCCTCTCTGGGTTGGGGTGCCCATCTGGGGGAGCACAGAGCGCATGGCCTCTGGTCCCCTCGGGAGTCCCGATGCAACATCAACCTGCTGGAGCTTCGAATGGTTTGTCTAGCCCTCACCGCCTTCGCTCCGTTTATTCGGGGTCAAGTGGCCCAGGTCCAGACGGACAATACCACGACCATGTACTGCCTAAACCGCCAGGGCGGGACGCTCTCCATACCCCTGTGCAGGGAAGCTCTCCGTATTCGGTCCCTCGTGCGCAGCCTAGAGGCGGACCTCCTTGCCATCCATATGGCAGGAGCCTCCAATATTCTGGCCGATACCGTAAGCCAGGTGGGAGCTGTGTCCCACGAGTGGTCTCTCCTGCAGGAGGTAGCACAAGATCTGTTCTCCCACTGGGGCACGCCTCAGGTGGACCTGTTTGACTCCAGGGAGAATGCGAAGCTGAGACTGTTTCATGCCCGCCACCCTCAGCAGGGCTCGCTGCAGGGGGATGCCTTCTCGAGGCCGTAGATCCGGGCCTCTTCTTTGCCTTTCCCCCATTTCCCTTTATCCACTAGGTGCTCCTCAAGGTGAGGAGAGGCAAAGCGCAGGTGATTCTGGTAGTTCCAGACTGGCCCCGCCAGTTCTGGTATCCAGATCTTCTCAGTCTCGGCTCCAGGCTTCCAAGGTGGCTTCCAGCCCGCCCGGACCTGATCTCAGTCAGTCAGGGGAAGGTATTGCATCCGGACCTTCAGTCCCTGCACCTGACGGTCTGGTTCCTGATCGGCTAGAGTTCCAGGCCTTGGGTCTTTCCGATGAGGTCCTCAGCGTTGCTGTGGCTTCCCGTAAGGAGTCGACCTGAAAATGCTACGCCTTTAAATGGAAGAGATTCTCCATTTAGTGTCAGGGTAATGGCCTGAACCCTTCCTCCTGCTCATCTTGGCAAGCGTTCTGGACTACCTGTGGTCCCTTTCTCAGCTTGGGCTTCGGTCGACAACCCTTAAGGTGCACCTGGCAGCCATCTCTGTTTACCGGGCGCGGTCCGGGAGCTGTCGGTGGAGCAGGAGAAGGTGGGCGGGTGCTTTTTCAAAGACCTTGATCACATATGCCCTCCGGTGCGAGAACCTCCACCTCGGTGGGATCTACTGCTGGTATTGGCTAAGCTCATGGGTAAGCCATTCTAACCGATGCACAGGTGTGACATCTCTCACCTGTCGTGGAAGACCGCCTTCTTGGTGGCTATCACGTCAGCCAGAAGGATGGGAGAGCTCCAGGTGCTTTCCATAGAGTCTCCTTATCTGGTCTTCCACAGGGACTAGGTTGTCCTGCGACCCCACCCGAAATTCCTTCCGAAGGTGGTGTCGGAGTTTCACCTTAACCAGGTGTTGACTCTGCCGGTGTTCTACCCCAGTCACACCTCAGAGGCCGAATATAGGCTCCATACTTTGGACCCTAGAAGAGCGCTCTCTTATAAGGAGTGGATGGCTGAAGTTCGGGGAGAGGTTCGCCAGCTGTTGCACTTACGCTGAAGCCGCACCGGGCAGACCTGCAGGCAGGTGGGTCACCTCCTGCATAGATCTCTGCTATTGGTTGGTGGGCATGGAGCCTCCCAAAGGGATAGGAGCTCATTCTACCTGCCATACCGCTGCTTCGGTGGCTGCTTCCAGGGACATCCCTATCCAGGAAATCTGCAGGGCTGCTACCTGGAAGTCAGCACACACCTTCATTACGCACTACCACATCGACCTTGAGTCACGCCGGGATGCTGGCTTTGGGACCTCGTTTCTCCAGTCCTTGTTTCCTAAGTGGGGGTGTGCGCCTTGCCTCTTTCCCTCCCGGAGAACTGCTAGGTGTCTGCCAAGAAGTGTGGATTGAACAGCATATCCATGTCCCTAGAAATGCAGGTTACTCACCTGTAACAGTAGTTCAAGGAATGGTACTGTATATATTGTTCATCCACAAAACCCACCTGGCCTCCCTGGCTTCGACGCACAACCTGGCTTCCAGTGGGCTAGATCTGGCGTCATGGTGGCGGAGCTGAGAGTTTTACCACCCAGGTGGGTGGGAGGAGCCAGCTTGAAGACCTTCCGGCAACATTTAAAGCGGCAAGGCACCTGCCAAGAAGTGTGGATGAACAACATATACTATTCCTAGAACTCCTGTTACAGGTGAGTAACCTATATTTCAAACATGAAGTCTTGCTATATTATGACACGTGCAGTGAGTCCCAGCCTTCGGACTGCTCCGGAGGTGAAAGAGTTAACTTTCCATGCCAGGCATGGAACTTTGAGCACGAGCTCGGTTGAAAACTGTCTGTTGTTCTTAAAACTCAAACTGTCAGATTCTTTACTCTGCCTCACTGAACAGTCGCTCCGGAGATTTCTCCTTCTGCTCGGTTCATTTTGTCGGTTAAAGTATTAATTTTTCGGTTTTTTAACCGAATTTAAACCGCAACCGGTCGGCTCAAGCTCTGTCTGTGGTATCGTAAGTACTAGATAGGTTTTACATTTACTTTCTGTGTGGAACTTGTAGACGGTATTATCGGTTCGGTTGTAAATACATTAAATCTGTCTTTAGAGTGCGGTTCCTGGTTCTTATCAGTTCTAAAAAAAAAAAACTGATTTCATTACGGTTTTTTCCACGACCCGTGACACGGTTGGGAACTGATAAGAGTCTTGCTTGGCGGATTGCCATAAACGGGCAAGTTTTGGTTAGGCTGGCACTGTGAGAAACCCAAAAGAAAAACCGGGCCCATTGGGTTTCAACACTGCAATGTTTGTGGGGAAGCCTTTTCCAAGGCTGACCCCTACACCACCTGTGTTTATTGTCTGGTGTTTGACCACCTCAATGCAGACTGCCAGATTTGCAAAAATTTTCCTGCAGCTACCCTGGATAAGAGAGTTGGTAGACTCAGGGAAAGAGAGGCCAAGAAGTCCGCTGACCCGGATGGCCAGCCCGGTTTGGTTGTAACCGAACCGGAGGGAGTGCCCTCTGACCAGGGCGAGACTTCCTCGGGCAAAAGGAGAGCCGACTCGGAGGAGTCGGTTCCAGCAAAAGGACTAGAAAATCAGCAGGTGTGGAGCCAAATTTCCATCTCCAACTGCTGAAGAAATAACCAAAGCGATTTAAAATTGTCCAGTCGCTTTCCCGGTTCCGCCGAATCGGCACCATCAGGTAAAGCGTGCGGTTGGTCGGTTCCACGGTTCAAGAATATGATTGAGAATTTTATGAACCGAGGAGGGGAAGAGAGTATGAGGAGAGTGAATGTGGATTTGAAAGTCTGGATGTGCCCATTGAACCGGACATCTCCCAGACAGACCTTCAGGAGTGTCTCCCTAGACTTTCTGAGTCCCCCTCTCATTTTATGTTTTAAAAAAGTGGCTGAAACCCTCCAGATCCCTATGGAGGAAGCTGTGGATGATCAAGAGGAGCCTGACTATGTAGAAATGATGGATATCCCAGAGTCTAGGAGACTGTCTATTCCTTTGCATAAATCTTTTGGGAAACAGACAGTAAAAATTCTAAACTCCTCACACTATACCTCCTGTGGATAAAAGAATGGACAAGAGGTACACATTGTCAGGCTCTGATACGGAGTTCCTTACTCAACAATGCAGCCATGTTGGGGTAGTGCAGGCTGCAGCCTGTGACAAGGCAAATATTCCTTGACTTCACACCCCGACAAGGACTCCAGGAGGATTGATGCCATGGCAAAGAAACTGTACAGCAGCATCCTTGGGACTCAGACAGGCAAATTATATGGCTTATGTTGCTAAATATCAGAAATCTAGATGGGATACTGTTATGGCTCTAGCAAAACAGGTCCCTGTCCAGCTTGCAAGAGCTGGAGCAGGTGGCTGCTGATGGTATTGAGGCATCCAAGGTGCAATTCCATGCTGCAGTGGACTCTAATGATGTGTCATCAGAGTCATGGCTACATCTGTGGCACTTCGGAGAATGGCTTGGCTCGGATATACTAGCCTGTCACAGGATACCCAGACTAAGGCCATGGATTTTCCTGTTGTGGGTAATTCTCTGTTTGGGGAGCAGACAGAGAATTACATGAAGAAAATGGATGAGTATAGGACCACCTATAGGAGTGCACAGGCCAAGGAAAGGCAGGCCACTCCTCAAAGGCAGCCTTCCAGGGGCAGTGGCAGACCTTTTCATAGGCCTTTTTACCAAGCCCAGGCCTCCTCTTCAGCTTATGCCCAGAGAGGGTTCTTTAGAGGGAGAGGCAGACGGGGTACAAGCAGACCTGCTTCCACCCCTCAGCCTAAAGCCCCTGCCAAGCAGGCACCCTGATGGGGTGGCCAGGGCCGATTCTCCACTACCTGTAGGGGGCAGGCTGGCTTACTTTGTCCAGGACTGGAAGTCTTTAACATCAGACAAGTGGGTCCTGGAAGTAGTAAGCCAGGGACTGGTTCTCAGCTTCAAAAATTTCCAAAGTTGAGAACCAGGTCCTTTCCACCTGCAATCCATCAGAGGCACTGCCCTTGAAACAGAAGTTTCTACCCTCCTGGCTCTCATAGCTGTGGAAAGGGTTCTACTCTACACAGGGCAAAGGTTTGCTCAGGTACTTCCTACGCCAAAAAGACAGGAGAATGGCGGCCCATCCTGGATCTCAGATACCTAAACAAGCACCTTTAAAACCAAATTCAAAATGGTGACTCTGGGAATTATTTTACCCTCTCTAAGGCCAGGGGACTGACTGGCGTCCCTGGACCTCAAGGATGCCTACTTCCATGTTCTTATCAAGCTCCCATCGAAAGTACCTCAGATTCGAACTGCCCTCAGGCCATTACCAGTTCAGAGCAATGCCCTCGGCCTCACCTCTGCCCCGAGGGTATTCACAAAATGCCTGTCAGTAGCAGTCGCCCACTTAAGAAGGCAAAAGATTGCCATCTTTCCTTACCTGGACGACTGGCTCATTGTAGGCCAGTCTCCAGACCAAGTCAAACTACACCTTCAGGTAACTCAGCAACTGCTCACATCTCTAGGTTTCTTTCTCAATCTTCCAAAGTCGGTTCTAGAGCCTGTCCAGCTTCTCACCTTCATAGGTGCAGAACTGAACACAAGAGGCCAGAGCCTTCCTTCATCTGGAAAGAGCAAGGACCCTGGTCTCTCTGGCCTCCTCTTTCACCCTGCAGGTCTCTCGACCAGCAAGGCATTTTCTGCGTCTCCTGGGGCACATGGCTGCTTCTACAGCAGTAGTGCAGGGAGCAAGATTTCAGATGAGGGACATCCAGTTTTATTTGAGAGCCTTTTGGTCTCAAAGGAGAGACCCTCTAACCAAATTTATCCCAGTGACTCGAACCCTGATCCAAGCCCTTCAGTGGTGGCAGGACCAGAGCAATCTGAGACAGGGGTTCCCCTTCACCCCTCAGTCTCACTCCTTAATCCTTACTACAGATGCATCCCTCTTGGGGTGGGGAGCTCACATGGGCGACCTCACTACCCAGGGATTGTGGTACCCTCAGGAATCTCTGCTCCACATCAGACTGTTGGAAATCAGAGCAGTTTTTCTAGCACTTCAAGTTTTTTCCACATCTGTTCAGAACAAAGTTGTACAGGTCAGAACAGACAACACCACTACAATGTGGTACATCAACAAGCAAGGAGGCACTCGGTCTACGGCCTTGTGCACCGAAGCAATGAAGTTGTGGTCTCTGGCTTATTCCCTGAACACCTCCCTTACGGCAGTTCACCTCCCAGGCAAGGACAATGTCCTGGCACATGCTCTCAGCAGGATTTCCCAGGGCCATCACGAATGGTCACTGGATCCCCTAGTACTGGAGGTAGTATTTGCCAGATGGGGCACCCTGCAGATAGATCTTTTTGTAGCCCCAGACAATCACCAACTTCCCCTTTTTTGCTGCAGGCCCCCAGTGTTGGGCTCAGTCCCTCTGGATGCCTTCCTTCTCAGTTGGGAAGGGAAGTTTCTGTATGCTTCCCCCCCTTCCCTCTCCTGTTCAAGGTGCTAGTCAAAATAAGATCTCAACCCTGCAAGATGATCCCGATTGCTCCAGACAACCCTGGTACCCACTCCTTATGTCCTTAGCAGTCCACCTTCCCCCTGTGTCTTCCCAGGAATCACAACCTGTTAACCTGTGCTCAGGGGAGAGTTTGGTACCCGAATCTCAAATCTCTCAATCTCAAGGCCTGGCTCTTGAAGAGTTAGAGTTTACTGACCTACACCTCTCCCAAGATGTATTGGATATCTTGAAGGCTTCTAGGAAGCCTTCCACCAGGGCTACTTATAATTCCAAATGGAAGAGATTTTCCATATGGTGCTTTGGCAAGCACATTTCCCTAGAATCTACTGACTTACCCACAGTCCTGGATTATATGGTGCATTTGAATACTTTGGGGCTGAGACCAGCTACCCTAAAAGTGCACCTGGCAACCGTGTCTGCTTTCTTATCAGCAGGTAAACCCTCTTCTCTTTCAGCTCATCCTGTATTCTCCAAGTTTTTCAAGGGGTTGCTTCACACCAACCCT
Source organism: Neoceratodus forsteri (assembly GCA_016271365.2). Taxonomy (NCBI): domain Eukaryota; kingdom Metazoa; phylum Chordata; order Ceratodontiformes; family Ceratodontidae; genus Neoceratodus; species Neoceratodus forsteri. The sequence goes on along the minus strand of CM028135.1, from coordinate 926,877,585 downwards.
CCATTCAGGGACCCTGCCCCTGCCTGGGATCTTAATATTTGCATTGCCCAGCTTATGCAACCCCCTTTTGAGCCCTTGTCTTCAGCAGAGCTTAAGTATTTGACTTGGAAAACTGTGTTTTTGGTAGCCATCACTTCTGCGAGGCGCATAAGTGAATTACAAGCATTGTCAGTGGAGCCTGATTTTATCTCTTTTCATAGAGATAAGGTGGTCGGTCCTCAGGACTAACAGAAAGTTCTTGCCTAAGGTGGTTTCAGACTTCCACCTTAATCAATCTATGTCTCTCCGTGTACTTCACTGACCATTCCTCCTCTGGCGAGAGGAGACTGCACAGTTTAGATGTCAAGAGCCCTTAGTTACTACATAGAACGTACCAAGGGTCACAGGTTTGACTCCCTCCAACTGTTCCTCGCTTATGGTGAGGTTGGTAAAGGGAAACCTGCCACTAAAATATCCATTGCCAGGTGGATTGTCTCTTGTATCCAATTTTGCTATGAAAAACTGGGTTAGGTTCCACCCTCAGGCCTGAGGGCTCACTCTACCAGAGGTACAGCTGTGTCTCTGGCTGCTGCCAGGGACATCCCTATCCTAGAGATATGTCAAGCAGTTACCTGGAAAACAGTTCACAGTTTTGCCAAGCATTACTCCCTGGACATCCAGGCTAGGAGTGATGCTCGACTTGGCACAGCTGTGCTTCAGAGCCTGTTTCCTAAGTAGGTTCTGTCCCTCCTCCGTGGAGGTACTGCTGTGTAGTCTGCATATGTCATAATATAGCAAGACTTCATATTGTTTGAAGAAAAAATTACTCACCTTAGTAATGTTGTTTCTTCTAATGGAGTCTTGCTATATTATGACCTCCCCCCCTGCCTGCCCCTCTCAGAACCTCTGCTTTTGGAATGTGGGTGGGCAGTGCAGTGTTGGCACTTAGTAGATGCCCACCTTGTTTTTTCACCCCTCCTTTTTGGGGTGTTTGGGTGTTGTGTTTTTATTTTTTGGATCCCCTGACTTGAGTCTTTGTTTTGGGACCAAAAAATGTGTTCTTATATTTAGTAGCCAGTTGGCTAGTGTAGGTTTACAGCTTCCACACAGAACCTTAGTGAGTTTTGCTCGTAAAGATCTGACAGTTTGAGTTTGAAGAATAGACGGAGTTTTCAACCGAGCTCGTGCTCAAAGTTCCATGCCTGGCTTGGAAAGTTAACTCTTTCACCTCCGGAGCAGTTCGAAGGTTGGGACTCACTGCATATGTCATAATATAGCGAGACTCCATTAGAAGAAACAACATTACTAAGGTGAGTAATTTTTTCTTCTTTGCCTTGCTCGCGGCTTCAGGAGCCTACTCCTCCTGTCGTACCTGTCACAGGTCTCTGGGTGGGCGGTCCCTCACCAGAGACTGTTCGCTGCGTTTTCCGTGTGGTCCTGGTGGCTCAGTCCTTATGGTGTTGCCTACTGCAAGAGCCTCTCTCGAAGATCTACTGTTACGGTAAGTTCTTGCATAACTGTACTGTATTTAAAATCCTTAGCCCCAAGTGAGATCCTCGATACTCACAGGTCTACATGTATTTCAGCTGCTAGAGGCTCTAGATGGAGTGCAAATCATAGTGGTGAGAAGTTGCAGCCCTGGTGAATACCTCAACTCAAGGGGTAATTAGGGAGCCATTAATCTGCAAATATGCGCTGGAGGAAACATAGATACTGAGTAGCATTTGTTCTGTGGACATGGATATTAAGATTTTACTTTGAGAGGGTTCCTTCAGTAGGTCATTACTTATAGGACTGGCACCATCTGGTGTCAGGCCACCCGGCAGACTTTTCTAGCAATCCCTAATGTGGGACTCCCCACCCGACGTCACGTTACTGTGAGCTTGGCTGTATGTAGTTGCCTTGTGTCAGTCACATTGTAGACTTCCATACAGCGATCGTGTGAGTTCTTGCATCAGATTTTCCTTTCGCCAAATCTTTATCGATATGCTACTACTTGATGACTTCACCCAAGATGTGCTCGTCCTGTGGCACACAGATCCCTCATAAGGGCAGTCACCTGAAGTGCGTGATCAGTTTGGGCCCCGACCACCCTGTCTCCTTCTGCTCGGAGTGCCACACCTTCAATCAGGCCACTAAAAAGTGGAGAAAGCAGGCTTTGGAGGCCCACCTCTTAAAGGTCTGCTTAGCTTCCTAAGAAAAGCAAATGGACCCGTATTAGCGAGTGCTAAGTCTAGAAATCTTCTCCTCAAAGAAGCACCATAAGGAGAACTCTCGGGAATGGGAATGCTTCATGGATGAGACCTCATGACCCCTCGATGAGCACGGCCCAACCACTGCCAAAGACTACTTCAGATGGTAGAATCTGGCAAATTTTCAATGGTCAATCAGTCGTCTGCTCCTCCAGCGACTGCATGATGCAAACGCTAAGTTAGTCCGGCTCCTCGGAGGCGCTACGGCTGCGGTAGATTGCTCCCCAGCCTTTGCGGACCTGACCCAGCACCAGTCGATAAGTCGGGCGGGGTTCCTTCCTCGCCTGCCTTGCTCAGGTGTGGATTTCTCCCGTCGGGGCCTAGTGGCACCTCACCCAATGACGGGAGAACCGGGGAGAGCCCGGCAAAATCTTGCGCCCTCCTCCTTTCGTGGTGGGTACTTCAGGTGAAGACCGCAGAGAACATACTAAAATGCCAGCAGAATAGGCCTAACGGTCTTTCGCGTCTGCTCATTTGGTCAGCCCTCACCCTGGGAGCTGACCTTGCTGCCCTCCCTCGCCTTCTCTGGCTTCTCCCTTCCCAGTTCTGGATATTCTCGCTGCATTTGATTTTGCTTCCAGAACCCTTTCCCTGTACCTGTCCCACCCTCTCTTGAACCCCTCCACCTTCTCTGCCTCCTCCGGCCCCCTAGGCAGCACATTCCATTGCTCCACCACCCTCTCAGTGAAGTAGCACCTCCTCCTTTCTCCCTTGAATCTTCCCCCCGTCCAGCTTCCACCCATGCCCTCTAGTGGCCCACTCCTCCTTACTTCGAAGCACCCTGACTGTTCCTCCCCTATTTACCCCCTTCATGTACCTGAAGACCTCTATCTTGCCCGCCCCCCCGGTCCCTTCTCTCTTCCAATGTGTACATATTTAGCTCTTCCAGCCTCTCCTCATAGGTCTTGTCCCCCAAGCCCCAAATCAATTTGGTTGCCCTCCTCTGGATCCTCTCCAGGAGTTTAATGTCCCTCTTTAAGTGTGGCCTCCAAAACTGCATGCAGTACTCGAGGTGCGGCCTCACCAAGCAGTTATACAGAGGGAGTATCACTTCCCTCCTTCTGGAGGTGATCTCCCTAGCGATGCATCCCAGCATTCTGTTGGCCTTGGCTGCTGCCCTCCTACAAGTCTCCGAGTTGTACATCTTGACATCCACAACCACCCCCAGGCCCCCCTCAGCCATAGAGACTTGTAGCATTTGCCCCCCCAAGTGTGTACACTTGGCCCGGGTTTCTGGCCCCCAGATGCAGTACCTTGCATTTCCCTGCATTGAACCTCAGTTTCCACTTTCTAGACCATCTTTCCAGAGCCTCCAGGTCCCTCTGTAGGGCCACCCTCCCCTCCTCCCCATCCACCACCACCCCCAGTTTTAAGTCATCTTCAAAGAGACTCATCTCACTCCTGATACCTGTCCTTATGTCAGAGACGTAGGCGTTGAACAGGAGGGGCCCAAGGACTGATCCCTGTGGGACCCCACTAATGGCCCTCCTTGGGGACGAGACTATCCCGCCAACTATGACACTCTGGTTCCGGTCCTGGTGCCAATTGCCTATCCATCTGATCATCTGGTTCCCCACCCCTATGTCTCCCAGCTTATCCAGCAGGCCCACGTGAGGAACAGTCAAATGCCTTTCTGAAGTCTAGAAAGAGGACGTCCACTGGTCTACCCAGGTCCAAGGCACTCGTCAACCAGTCATAGAACTCCACAAGGTTTGTCTGACACGATTTCCCCGGGACGAATCCATGCTGTCTGTCGTACAGGCACCTTGACTTTTCTAGTCTCTCCCCCCCCGCCGCCTCTCCTTGATGGTGCCCTCCATCACCTTGCCCACCACCGATGTCAGGCTGACAGGCCTGTAGTTCCCTGCCACCTCCCTTGTGGATAGGCACGATATGCGCCACCTTTAAGTCCTGTGGTACCCACCCTGTCCTCGGAGAGATGGTGAAAAGCTCCGCCAGGGGTTTCGCCAGGACATCCGCAAGTTCCTTCAGCACTCTGGGATGTAATTTATCCGGCCCGATGCTCTCTCCGTCTTAAGGGACCTGAGGGCTTCCCTCACTCTCTCTGCTGTGATATTCACTTCTGCTGCCTCTTGTCCTTGCTTAGCCTTCCCCCTGCTCCTGCCAGTGATACCTCCCCTTCTTCCCAGACCCACCGATCGGTAAGGGTACCCCCTTCCTCAGTATCACTGTCTCTCCCATGTGGCAACAGCACACCCATTTCCTTGTGGTGAAAACTGAGGTGGAAGTACATTGAGTACCTCAGCCTGCTCCCCTGGGTCTTGTGCCCATCTCTCCCCTGTTTTAATCCTGCTAATCTGCCCCTTCACCCTTCATTTCTCCCCAATGTATCTAAAGAACCCCCTGTTCCCTCTCCTAATTTCCCTGGCCGGGTTCTGCTCCTTCCTTGCCTTAGCCGCCCTCACCACCCTAGTGGCCCTTCTAGCCATCAGCTCGTACTCCCCTCAATCCCTTTCACTGCTTGAGCACTTGAATTGCCTATAGGCTGCCTTCTTTCCCCGCACCACCTCCTGGACCTCCCTGGTCCACCAGCAGGGTTTTCGGGCCCTACCGCATTTTCGTCTTACTCTTGCACAGGTGCTGGTAGCATTCTGCACCCCTCTCCTGATGATTTCCCACCTGCTATTAGCGTCCATGTCTGACCCAATCCCATCCAAATGCTCCTTAAGGATCCTTCCCATTTCCTTAAAATCCACCCCCCTGAAGTCAGTTACCTCCGTCTTTGTGCAGCCTTCTACTTCTCTTAGGTCCAGGCAGAACCAGACCGTGGCATGGTCACTCCCCGCCAACGGGTCCCTTACCTCCAGACCCCCAATCTGGTCATTGTCTGCCAGGACCACATCCAGTACCAGCGCCTCCCTGGTTGGTTCCCCCACTTGCTGAGTTAGGAACACGTCTTGAAAGACATCCAACAACCTCTGTTCCCTGGCTACCATGGATGTCATAGTCTCCCAGTCTGTTCTTGGCATGTTTCATGTTCCCCAACACCACCACCCTTCCCCTGCCCAGTCCAGAGCGTCTCCTAACATCTGCCACCAGACTCTCCTCCAGCTCCTCCGCCAGTTTAGGGGGTCTATACACAGCTCCTATTTTTTACTCTCTTGCCCCTTGTTATCAAGGTGACCCAAATCGCCTCCACGGTTCCCTCCACTTCTTCTACTCCCCCATGCCAATGCAGTTTTTGACTGTCATTGCTACCCTTCCCCCCTGTCCTTCTTGGACATAGTGTATCCCTCCAGGTTTAGGTCCCAGTCATGTCCTGCGGTGGCCCAGGTCTCAGTGACAGCTACCCCATCCACCATTCCCTCAGTTAGCATCGCCTGGAGCTCAGGCATTTTATTGCCCAAGCTCCTGGCATTTAGCTGGACTACCTTCCACCCTTTCCCTATACTTCCATTTCCCTTGCTCTTGTTCCCATGGGGTTTCTGTTTTCCCCTGGTCTGCACTTCACCAGTTGTCCTTTTCCCGCATTGCTCCAGCTCCCCAGGGGGTGGAGACAGAGTCCCTCCTTTATCGGCACCCCCTCGACAGCCTTTTCTCCCATCCCTCCCCCCTTCACAAGTTTAAACCCCACTTTTCACCAATGAACCCCTCTATTTTCAACTTAAGGATTCCCTTCCCCTCCAAATTGAGATGGAGCCTGTCTCTAGCATAGAGCTCCTTATCCTCCCAGATCTCCCCCCAATCCCCCATCAACCCATACCCTCTGGCCTCACACCCTCCCTGAGCCACTGGTTTATCTCCCTAATCTTCCTTTTGTGTTACCCACTAGCCCTAGGCACCGGCAGGATTTCTGAGAAGGAAACTGTGCATCCTATGTCATGACAGACCCTGGAAAGCTCCCTGAATCTTGCCTGTATCTCTAGCTTGCTATTTCCCTCAATGTCATTTGTACCCAGGTGGACTAATGTCTGGGAACCCCACAATCCTTTGCCAGCTGATATACCTCATGCTTGGCCCTGTGCACCGTTAATCCAGGGAAGCATTTTGTTCTAACTGGCCAGGCTTCTCCCTCCTCCCTATCCTATTTGATACCCCTGATCATAGAATCCCCAACAGGAGCACTCTGACCACTCCTTTTCCTCCCCTTCCATGTCCCTCATCCTTTCTACTGGCCCCTCTACCCAGCCGGCTCCTTGTTCCTCCCCCTATCTGGGTGTCACATGCCGCCCCCTCCTCTGTTGTAGATTCCTCGGGGTCTGACCCACTCTTTTTTTTTTTTTCCCCCCAACTTTTATTGCTTTTGCAATAAACATTAGCATATTGTACAATCATCTGTCAGGTATCAAGATTGTTTTAACAGATAACATCCAATGTAAAATAGTATAACCAGAGCCTAGACTGTTTTGATTTGGGGGGGGGGGGGACCTTAAATAAAACATTTTATCAAAATAATATAACTAAATAAACCACAGCAGACAAGGGTATTTGGTGTCAAGTCCATAATATTCAAAGTCCAGACATTGTAATTCAGCACCTAGTGCTATGTCCCCCATTCCTTAAAAATACTAGATACGCCTAAAATCTATAGCACTAAAGATGCAGTACTCCATACTTCTTTTAAATTTTTCTTAAGCTTTAGGAAAAACTGAATGATACATTCTCCATAGGTCTGAACAAGAAAAACAGTATACAATTATGGGCAATCTCAAAAAGATTTACAGTAAACAGTCAAGTTTCCTGGTCAGAGTCCAAATCTCTTATATTGCCGCCCTCCACCAATTGGAACTCCCGGGTAATTAATTCCACATTTTCACCTGCTTCCAGAGGGTTAGTGTACTGGAAAGTCTTACCCCTGTAGTGGATGCGTAGTCGGGCCGGCATCAGGAGAGTGTGTGATACTCCTAACCCGTGAACTCGAGCTCTCATAGCATCGAACTTCTTCTGTCTGGTGCGTGTTGCAAAGGAGAGGTCTGGGATCAAATGGACGGTGGATCCATTAAAAGCAAGCCCTCCTGAAGATCTTTCTGCTTGCAAAAGGCGATTCCTGATAATAGAACTTTCGGTCACCAGCAGAACCACTCTTGGAGCCTCTCCACATGGCCCCACAGCTAGAGGTGTAATCTGAAATGCCTTAATGAACTGTCCCTCCAGGGTTCCTTGAGGAAGTTGAAGTGCTGCAGGTATCCACAACTGAAGAAAGGTAATAAGATCTTCCTCTTCACTTCCCTCTGGGAGACGAATTACACGTATGTGTGCTGCCCTATTTGAGTTCTCTAGCACTTCTAATCTATAGCACAGTTGACCATTCTCTTGCACAGGCTTAGTTGTTGCTGATGGCGCTTGAACTGCCGTTTTCTGTGCAGTAGTTGCTGTTTGGGTGACTACCTCAAGTTTTACATCCTGCTCGGCAAACCTTTGAATGATCGACTCTATTTTAGTCGATTGCTTGCATAGAAGCCTGTAGAGCTCTCCACAGGGGCTCTCTGCCGGTGATAGTTGTTGGGGGATTCACAGCCTGTTCATTTGTTGCCTCCGCATGTTTAGGTCCACTACTGGAAGCTTTTTGTTTGCGACCCATAACCATCTGATCTCCCACAACACCGGACAACTCTCTCTGTTCACTGCTGCACTCGAAATTCACTTTCTCCCACAGCAAACTGTGATTTTTAACAAATTAGGTTAATAAAAATGTAGAGCTACCCTTAAGTGCGTGTTGCCGGTTTGCTGCTCCACAGCACCCCACCCCATGCTGTCCTGATGGGGTCATGGAGAAAGAGTCTCCTCCTCGGCCATCTGGCCTTCCAGTGGAGGCCCCTCCTCCTTCATGAGGGATCCCTTCAGAGCCGACGGATTATCCTGGTCCCAATTCCACAGTTGGGTCTGGCAAATCCTATTCAGACGCCAGACATTCAGACGACTCTTCCTCAGTAAGGGCTCTGTGGTTTGCCCCAGCGTTAAGCTCCGGTGCCAGAGCTGGTCACGCCATCTGGCCCCAGCCCCTCAGACGCTGGATTGGGTGGTGCCGGTCCCGATGTCTGTTCCTCTGATGTTGGCTATCCCGACGCCGGACTCCCTGCCGATTTACACTACAGAGGGGCTGATGTGGGTACCCCCTTCCTCAGATCTGATGACTGGGATGTACACTGGACTCAGGACTCTCATATTACCCTTTCGGATATCCTGGGGACCACTTCCCGGCTGGTCCTCCTCCTGAGTGGAGCTCATTTGGACAGTACTACCCTGGTTATAACCCCTACCATCACTACTGGGGTCACCATACCTGCCACCCGGTTATGCCCCCCGGCACAACCTCCTCCGGCTAGGTCATATTTTAAGACCGTCATCCAGTCTTGGTGGCAGGGACGCTCTCTGAGTTGGTTTCAGACCTTGAGACAAGACTCAGTCTTCTATGGTCCCCTAGGTCTGCATCCTCGAGAAGCTGTTCTCCATCCACGGTACATGTCTCGGGGGCGGCTCGTCAGGTCATAACTTTTCCAGACATGTCACCTTCCTGATGAGGGGGGCAGACGATGATGATGGTGCCAACGAGTCTGCGGAGGATGCTCGGGAGGAACCCGAGGGTCCGTTAGGCAAGGTTTACTTCAAGTCTCCCTAGAGGACCATGCCTTTTCGGATCTTCTGAGGTCCATGAAGGATTTCTTCGACTGGGAGTCAGAGGAACAAGACCCTATGAGACAAAGACTAGCCGAACACCTGGAATTAGTCTCTGTCTCCGTTCCCCATTCCTCCCTAGATCGGACCTCACCAGGATCTCACCTCTGTGGTCTGGCAGATGCCTCATTCCCTCCTGGCTGTCCCCAAGAGGTGGACAGGATTTACGGGGCGCCGATGGACACTCAGTTTCTAAAGACATCCTAAGGCGGACTCTGTTGTCATTTCAGTTGCTCATGACCACTCCGCTGCACCCAAGCACATGAGCACCTCTCTTCCGGACAAAGAGTTGAGGCAGATTGACCAGTTCAGTAAAAAGGTTTATGCCTCTGCCACATGCGCACCTAGATCCCTCAACTATGTGGCCCACATGGTGTCCCTCTAGCAGACTACCTTTGCCATGTTAGAGGCTCGTGTCCAGGCTATGGAACCCTCGCGCCTCAAAGAGGAACTTGCCAAGGACCTTTGCGCGCCTCTCTCGTTTTTCATGTAGGGATGCCTTGCAAGCTAGATAAGACTCTGACTCTGTAGCTCGCACCTCGGCAAGTTCCGTTACCCTAAGATGGCATTCCTGGCTTCACCTCTCTGGCCTTGCTAATGAGGTAGAGTCGACGACCCAGGATGCCCCCATCTGGGGCTCGGTAGTTTTTGGTGGGGACACCAATATGTCATTGCTGATCTCCAGAACAGAGGCCTCGCCCTCAGAGCAGTGAGGTCCATGTACCGATCGCGCACTCAGCAGCAGCCCCTTCGGAAGAGGACCTGGAGGCAGAGGAAGCAGGCCCTTGCTCGGCGCCAGGGCAAATGCAAGTTCCCCGGTTCCGCAACTCCTCCAGCCTCCAAAAGCCAGAGATGTGCAGGGGGCTCTCCCCTGAAGGTCTTGCCACTTCCTGACTCACTAGCCCCACTACCTCATCGTCTCACAACGAGCAGGGGGGGGGTTTACCCACCATGTGCAGGAATGGAAGCCAATAACCTCTTACGCATGGGTCCTGCAGCTAGTGTCCATTGTGCATGCCATAGAGTTTCTGGAGCTTCCTCCAGAATCTCCGCCAAAAAGGTCTTCTTACTCCGGGGATCAGGCTCTTCTCGTCCGAGAAGAAGTTCAAAGCCTCTTGCTCAAGGAAGCAATAGATCGCGTTCCCCTCTGGCACAGCGGCAGGGAGTTTTACTCCCATTTTTTCCTCTCTAAAAAAAGATTGGAGACTTCACGCCCATTCTCGACTTAAGCAACCTCAGTCAGTTTGTCGAATACAAAAAGTTTCAGATGTTGACGCTCCAGAGTTTCCTTCCACTCCTTCTTGAGGATCATTGGTTGTGTACTCTGGACATGCAGGATACCTACCTGCACATCCTGATCTTCCCCAGCCACCGCTGTTTCCTGTGGTTCCAATTCCAAGTGGAACACATCCAATTTTGGGTCCTCCCTTTTGGTCTGTCCTCGGCACCCCGGGTCTTTACCAAGTGTCTGGCGGTAGTGGCGGCTTTCTTGCGCCACCAAGGTATTGTGGATTTCCCTTATCTGGACGACTGGCTGATCTCAGCCCCATCCAGGGACTCTTTACTGGAGGCTCTCTTTTTCACCTTGGACCTCTTTGGCAGACTAGGGATTACTATCCGTATTTCCAAGTCATCCATAATCTTGTCCCAGAGACCTCAGTTCATTGGGGCAGTCTTTGATACTGTCCAATGCAGATCCTTTCTTCCTCCAGACAGGATGGAGACCCTGATCCATCAGGCTTCACGAGTGGCTTCCTCCAGGACCATCCTAGCCCGGGAGATCGTCCACCTTCTCAGCCTGATGGCAGCCTCCATCACAACTGTTACCTGACGAAGCTTCACATTAGTTACTCAGTGGTCCTTGCGTGTGCAGTGGAACCAACTTCTGGACAACTTGGACCATCCGGTACTGTTCTCTGCAGCGGTTCAAAAAGAATTGCTTTGGTGGAGGGACCCCTGCAACCTTTCCTTTGATCTCCCTTTCAGGAGCCCTGCTCCTCTGGCATCCCTGACCATGGACGCCTTGAACATGGGATGGGGAGCGCGTGTGCGGGAGCAGCAAGCTCAAGGTCTGTGGTCCAGCTTGGACGCACCCTTGCACATCAACGTTCTGCAGATGAGAGCGGTTTTGTACGCCTTGCAAGCCTTCCAGACTCTCTTTCCCAAGGGATCTCTGCTGGTCCAAACGGAGAATATGTCGGTAATCTGGTACCTCAGCAAACAAGGAGGAACCCGGTTGTACCCTCTGTGCAGGGAGGTGATGCAGGTGTGGAATTGGGCGGTCCAGCACAATCTGGCTCTTGTGGCCATGCATGTTCCAGGAGTTATAAAATGTCCTGGTGGACAGTCTCAGCAGGTCTCGGACCCTACCTCATGAGTGGGAATTACATCAGGAAGTATCGGAATCTCTCTTCCTAAATTGGGAGCATCTGGAAATCGACCTTTTCACATCCCAGTACAACGCAAAACTTCCTGGTTTTGCTCGCTCGTTCCAAGACATGGGGCTCGGGACACTGCATCTTCATGCAAGGCTCCTGCAGACATAGCGATTTCTCACTTTGGGGGTCTCCTCCCAAGTCATTCAAGTCTTCCTAGAGGCTAGAAAATCCTCCACTCTTTTCACTTATGCCATGAAGTGGAAATGGTTTTCTATATGGGCAACTTCCAAGAATTGGAACCCCTTTTCTTGTTCTGCCCCTCAAATCATGGAATACCTCCTTTGTCTGTCATATTCCTCCTTGAAGGTCAACCTTTCTGCAATTTTGTCATACTATGAGCTGGTGGATGGTAAACCTGTGGCTCAGTTGACAGTCTCAAAAACCTTTCTGAAAGGGATCCTCCATCTGAAATCCCCCATCCAAAGCCCAGCTCCACCTTGGGATTTGAACTTTGTGCTGGAGTGGCTCACCCTTCCTCCACTTGAGTCGGCTGTGATTTGTATTTCTTTTCCTGGAAGGTGTTATTTAGTTGCCATTACATCAGTCCAAAGGATTTCAGTTTGTAAAGAGCCTTCTCCTATTTTCCACAAGGACCGGGCGGTCCTCAGGACAGATCCTAAGATCTCACTTCGAGAGGGTTCCTGCAGTAGGTCTTCACATATAGGACTGCAACCCCTGATGTCAAGTTCCAATGGCAAACTTGTTGATAGTAATCAGCGGGAACCGCATCCGATGTCGGGCGACATGATGTCAGCCCGGCTATAAAAGGGGGCGGTGCTGCGCCTGTCCTCCAGTTCTTTCCCGCCATCTCCTCAGTTCGTTTGGCGCATGAGTTAGAACAGCAATTCAGCGCCCACGCATCATTTGACGTTTTTCTTCACATCGTAATTGTTTTTTTTAACGTTTCATCCGGTTGATGTCAACTCGTCCAAAGAAGTGCTCTAAGTGCGGAGCCCAAATACGGCACGGGGATGACCATTCCCGCTGCCTTTTGTTTCTAGGCCCCAAGCACAACTCTGACGAGTGTGCTATCTGCCAGGTCTTCAACCAAGCCACTAGGACCCAGTGCAAGCGGACCCTCGAGGCCCACCTCCTTACCCGACAGTTGGCGTTGATGGGAAAGGTCGTCGTTGCCAGCACTGAGAAAGAAGAAGAGCAAGGAGAAGCGCCGGGACAGGAGTCCTTTGCCACGTGGGAGGCCTGCTCCGAGAACCGTGAGTACTACTTCTGGCACCCCGTCTGCCTCTTTGGGCCGGGTACCTTCTTCCTCTCCTGCCGAGGTCAGCGGGCAGCGGGGGGTCGTCTCCCATGGTTTCAGTTCAGTCTTCTCTCATCTCTGCCAATAAGTCACCCCTCAACTCCATCGACAAGTGCACGGCACCCACCGATAAGCCTAGTGGTGGTCCTCCGCTGCCCTCTAGCCCAGTTAGACCCGATAAGTTGGACGCAGTCTCCTGCCCGCCTGGACCCTTCCACTGTCCCATTGGGCTCTAGTTTGGCCCCCAGCATCGGACAGAGTGAGCTGCAGAGTGACTCTTCATCCCTATGGGTTCTTCGCCCAATGGATTTGCCACCCGATTCTGCCTTCACCCTCCCGTTGGGGTCCCTTCCAGAACTACCCCCTTCGCCAGATCTTTTACCTTCTCCAGACAGGAGTCTGTTGCCGATCGGGGATCCTACCATGGAGCCTCCTCCCTCGGGACCTTCGGGAGGGCTCTTCTGGATCCCACGCCACCTATTGGCCCTTTGGCACCTCCCCTGGTTGGTCCAGAACTTCTAGGCGGTCTCCCTTGGCCAGACCCTCTCGTTCTGCCGCCGTCGGCTCCTCAGTACCCGACGTCAGGCCACATGCCTCCGACGCCGGCATACCTGCCAGAATACCCTGGGTACACTTATAATACACCAGGATTGCCAGGTTATCAGTACACTTCATGGCAATACCCAAGTTACCCTGGCTTTGAGCCTCCTCTTCCCACCTTCTGTGCCAGACAGCAAGTCGGCAACTTCTTGGTGGCAGGATGCCAGAACCCAGCTCCTCTTGGAGATTAGGCAGTCTGTGGGGGACATTTTCCTTTCTAGGGCCCCTTCTCCACAGACACCCTCCGGACAGGCAGTGGGTTCTATATTTGTTGGCTCATTTGGGGTAGACCCTTCTATCCCCAGTGGTTCTAAGCCTTCCAACTTGGTTCCGATCCTTTGGACCCACGGTCCGCTGTCAAGTTACCACCCAAGGAGTCCCCAAAATCTCTTCCAGTGGATCCTTGCTTTGGGGACCTCTTAAGTACCATTCAGGCAGCGGGAGGCTGGCATTCTAAAGAAGTAGATCCCCAGCATAAGAGACTGGCGGAACACCTTGATCTAGCCACAACAGATCCCCTACCCATCCCTCTCTGGATTGGTCCTCACGAGGATCTGGTGACCACTGTATGGCAGCAGCCGTTGTCTATTCCTGCTGTCTCCAGAAAGGTGGATCGTACCTACTATCCCCTGGAAGGGATCCAACATCTCACCACTCATCCTAAAGCTGACTGTATTGTGATCACTGCTGCTCATGACTGGTCCCCTGCCACCAAGACTGGATGACTGGTCAGCTCAACCAAAACATTTGAGTTCCTCTCCTGACAAGGACTCTCGGCAGTTGGATCAGTTTGGCCAGAAGATTGTGCAATCCGGTCCCTCAACTATGTCACGCACATGGTTGCATTCCAGAAGGCCTGCCTCTCTCTCCGAGCTGGAGAGGGACCTTTAGGAAGTCCTGGATGAGACACTCCGGAATAAACTATTGGACAAGGTCAGAATGGGAAAGTCCTCTTGTCATCATGCTTTACGTGCAACGTATGACTCAGTGGCTGGGGCAGCAGCCATGGGGATCTGCCTCTGTCGCCTTTATTGGCTCAGGATAGCAGGCTTGGCACAAGATGTCTAGTCCTCTCTTTTGGATGCCCCTTTTAGAGGTTCTGTTCTCCTCGACAGCGACGCCAAAGATATTACCGGGCTGCAGGAGAGCAGTCGCTCCCTTCGGGATGTATGCTTAATGTGCGGACGGGGCAAAACAGCAGCCTTTTTGTGGCAAAGGAGACTGAATAAAAACCGGGGAGTAAACGTCAGGGTAAGCGACGAGCCCCTGGTTTAGGAGCCCAACCCCGCCCTCGGCCAAGTTCCCTAAACAGGCCTCCGGGGCAAAAGCTCCCCTCGGCGTCCTGACTCCTTTCCCCTCCTTCCGCTACCTCCACTAGTCAAGGAGGAACTGATGGGAGGGAGGTTTGGTCTTCACCTGGAGGGGTGGAGGTTCATCACCACAGAATCTTGGGTGTTCACAACTCATCCAGCAAGGTCACTCGATAGTTTTCCAAGATCCGTGCCCCTCATCCTCCGGGATGGTCTTTCTATCCAAGAGATCAGATCCCCATATTCTTCCAAGAGATTCAGGCCCTTCTTTTAAAAGAGGCTGTAGAACCTGTCCCTCAAAGCCAGCTAGGAAGGGGATTTTACTCCCACTTTTTCCTAGTTCTAAAGACGAAGGGTGATCTGAGACCGATCCTGGACCTCAACATGCACAACCTTTTTGTCGAGTACAAGACATTTAGCATGCTGACCCTTCATGGGCTTCTTCCCCTGCTCCAGACAAATTCTTGGCTGTGCTCCCTGGACATGTAGAGGATGCTTACCTGCACATCCCTTTCCTCCTGGCGCACCGCTGCTTCCTCAGTTTTACTTTTCAGGAGAACCATTTTCAATTCCGAGCACTTCCATTTGGCCTTTCCTAGGCCCCTCGGGTGTTCATGAAGTGTTTAGCGGTGGTTGTGGCTTTTCTAAGCCGCCAGGGCATTTGTTTTCTCATACCTGGTCTGGCACCTCGCAGCACCCTCTCCGTCCAGCCTGAAAGTCTGTCTCTTTCACTCTGAACTTGTTTACTCTTCTGGATATCACAGTCATCCTGCCCAAATCCCAGCTAGTACCATCTTATCCGCTCCAATTTATTGGAGCAGTACTAGACACAGTTCGGAGCAAGGCTTTTCTGCCATTGGATCGACCCGAGGCCCTCTTTGCTCAAGCCACCCTCGTGGCCCAGGCTCAGTGGATCCCAGCATAAGCTGTGCTTCATCTCTCGGGATTGATGGCAGCAGCCATTTCTACAGTGCCCCTGTCCAGACTTCACATGAGGGTCATCCAGTGGTCTCTTAGAGTCCAATAGGATAAGAGGATGGACAGCATGAACCAGAAGGTCATGATCTCCAACTGCCTACAGAAAGATCTTTGCTGGTGGCAAGATCTCTCCAATTTTTCAAGGGGAGCCCCCTTTCATTCCCCTGTCCAATCTCAAATCCTAACTATGGATGCCTCAGACTTGGGCTGGGGAGCCCATCTGGGGGGGCACAAGACGCAAGGATCTTGGTCTGACCAGGAGCTTCTGCTCCACATCAACGTTCTGGAGACCAGGGCAGTTCTGTATGCCCTCCAGGCGTTCCAGTCTCTTCTGGTACCGGGATCACTAATTGTCCAGACTGATAACATGTCCACTGTCTGGTACATCACAAACAAGAAGGAAATCGCTTGTACCCTCTCTGCAGAGAAGCAGTGAGGGTTTGGTACTGGGTGATTCAGCACAGCCTTTTCTTGACAGCAGTCCATGTTCCAGGCATAAGCAACATTCTGGCAGACAGTCTCAGCTGATCGGTGGCCCGGGTTCACGAGTGGGAACTAACGCTAGAGGTGGTCAAAGACCTCTTTCTTCAATAGGGTCGACCAGAGTTAGATCTGTTCGCCTCCCCATTGAATGCAGAACTACCCAGCTTTTGCTCACTTGTTCTCGGGCATGGTGCTTTTTGGTGAGATGCACTGTCTCTCTCTTGGACAGGGAGGTTTCTCTACGCTTTCCCTCCCTTTCCTCTCACTCAGAAGGTTCTGCTGAACCTTCAGGAGGAAGGAGCAGATTTGAGTTTAGATGTTCCTCTGTGGCCACGCCAGATTTGATTACATCTCTTAGAACATCTGGCACTAAAACCTTCAGTTCCCTTGCCGTTGTCCCACGAACTTCTGACTCAGGAGCAGGGCACCCTGGTGCATCCAAGCCTTCAGTTTCTCCACCTTCTTGCGTGGCACCTATGGACATAGCGGCCTCTTGCTATGGTGTCTCTTCACAGGTTGCATATATCTTGGTGGAAGCCAGGAAATGTTCTACCAGATCTACCTATGCCATGAAGTGGAAAAGATTCTCAGTTTGGGCCCTAGCAAGGAGCTGGGATCCCTTTTCGTGCTCAGCAGCCCAAGTGTTGAAGTACCTCCCGCATTTGTCAGAGGTAGGCTTTAGTTATTTCTCCATTAAGGTCCATCTCTCTGCGGTGTCTGCCTACCACCTCCTGGTGGAGGGCAAAAACTGGGCTCTATTGGGGGTTGCCATAACATTTTTGAAAGGCATCCTTCACTTAAAACCTCCGATCAGGAATCCTTGTCGCCCTTGGTACCTAAATTTTATGTTGGAAAAGCTGACTTTACCGTCTTTTGAACCAGCCTCTAGCTGTGACATGCGCTTCCTTTCTTGGAAGACTTTGTTTTAGTCGCAGTCACTTCCACCAAAAGGGTTTCAGAACTTCAGGCATGTGCCTGTGAGGAACCCTATTTGATTTTTCATAGGGACAGAGTAGTCCTTCGGACTAAACTTTCATTTCTCCCCAAGGTAGTTTCAGAAACCACACTTAATGTGTCAAACTGCCTGTATACTATCCTCGGCATTCTAAAAGGGGGAGGGGGAATACCTGCTGCACACTCCTGATGTGCACAGGATTCTGAGGTATTACACAAGCAGGACTAAAGAGGTTCGTAAATCCAATCAGCTCTTGTGGCCTTTGGTCCCTAGTGCCAGGGCAAGGCTATTTGCAAACAAACCATTTCTAGGTGGTTGGCTAACTGCATCCACTTCACTTACCAAAAACACGGAAAGTCCCTTCTGGGGGCGGTTAAGGGTTACTCCACTAGGAGTGTTGCTACCTCTACTGCCTTTTTCAGGAATGTGTCTGCTGCAGAAATATGTGCAGTGGCCATGTGGTCGTCTGTCCACACCTTCATTAAGCATTACAGTCTGGACATTGCCTCTAGGCGCAGAACTGGCTTTGGCCTTGCAGTTCTGCAAGGCCTCCTGTCGTAACTTCCTGTTGGCGACTTCTCCATGATGTATCTCCTTTTTATTTCTTTTGGGACTGCTTGGTATTCAGTCCTATATGTGAAGAACTACTGCATGAACCCTGTCAAAGTAAGAGATTGCAGTTACGTAAGAGCTTTCCATAACAGATCTTCGAGAGAGGTTCCTGCAGTAGGTCTGGTTTCCCACCCACCTTCCCCCTACTTCTGGAATGTTTCCTTCATTTTCTTCCTGCCTAGCCCTGGGGTTTAAAGAGGAAGCATGGTCCTGGGAGTTTTCACTCCTACTTTTTCTACTTAACCTTTCTTTAGATCTCTGGTGGAAAAGAACTGGAGGGTGGGCACTGGACCGCCCCCTTTTATAGCCGGGCTGACATTGTCACCCGACGTCGAGGGCAGTCCCTGCTGATGATTGCTATCTACAAGTTTGCCGTTGGAACCTGATGCCAGGGGGTGCAGTCCTATATGTGAAGACCTAATGCAGGAACTAAGATCTATTGTTATGGTAAGTTCTTGCGTAACTGCAATTTTCTTCCCAAGGTAGTGTCAGAAGCCACACTGAACCAGTCAGTAGAGCTTCCTGTTTACTTTCCTTCCTCTTCCAGTAGAGGTGAGGCACTCCTGCACACCATGGACGTCAATGGGATCCTTCGGTGCTACACACAACGGACCAAGGATTACCATAGCTGCGATCAGCTTTTTTTTTTTTGCCTCCAGGTCCAAGGGCAAACCGGTTTCCAAGCAGTGTCTTTCCAAATGGTTAGGTAGCTGTATTTTGTATTGTTAACAAAAGTACGAAAAACCTCTGCTGGGTCCCATCAGAGGTCATTCTGCTAGGGGCATGGCTGTCTCCACTGCCTTCTTGCGGAACGTCTCTGCGGCTGATATCTGTGCCGCAGCCACTTGGAGTTCGGTCCATACCTTTACCAAACTCTGCAGTCTGGACATTGCTTTTAGGTGGAGGGCTGGCTTTGGCCTAGCTGTCTTGCAGGGCCTTCTGTCCTAGGCTGGGTCCATTCTGGTCCCCAGATTCTGTTGGAGCTATTTCTACTCCTCCCTGGTTTCTCTCTGTTCTCTTGGAGGAACTGCTTGGGGCTCTGTCCTATATATAGTGATCTACTGAAGGAACCCTCTCGAAGTAAGATAGTATGGTTATGTAGGAACTTAACGTAACAGATCTTCGAGGTTCCTTCAGTAGGTCATATTTTCCCCTCCCTCGTTTCCCTCATTTTATTTATAACAGTGACTCCAAATCATGTTCGCTCCTGCTGTCAGGCCTCTTCCTGGCTCATGTGGGAGAACTGGAAGCAGGGGCATGGGGGCTGTCGGGATTGCTAGAAAAGTTTGCTGTGTGGCCCGACGCCAGGCGGCGTCAGTCCTATATTTAATGATCTGGTGAAGGAACCTCTCTCAAAGATCTGCTGTTATGGTAAATTCCTACATAACTATACTTTCTAGCCACACTTTCTGGCAGTTGCCGTTCCCTTTAATTCTGGCCAGAACGTCTTCAAGCTGGCTCCTCCCGCCCCAGGACTCCAGATCTTCCTTTCTGCTGGAAGAAGCAGGTTCCCTCCTTATTGCTAGAAGTGCTGAGTTGGTCATTTTTGCTCTAAATTTTTGGATTTACTTCCAAACCTTCAAAAATGTTGTCTTCAGGCTCGATCTTCGATTGTGACCGTGATGACTGATGACAAGTCTGCTCCGGGGTTCTGCCGGTGCCTCTTCAGGTAGAAGATAGAAATATACAAACATAGAATGTGACGGCAGATAAGGACCACTTGGCCCACCTCGTCTGCCCATTTTCCTACCTAACAGATAAGCTATAGATCCTAGTTAACCAACAGCTTACTTCCTCCTACCCCCCCCCCACTAGGACTGCCTTATGTCTGTCCCATGCATTCTTGAATTCCCCCACTGTTTTTGACTCCATGACCTCCTCAGGGAGGATGTTCCATGCATCCACAACCCTCTGTGAAAAAAATACTTCTCACATCACCTCTGAGCCTTCCCCCCTCTATCTTCAAATTGTTCCCCCTTGTTCTTGCACATCTTTTTCTGAAAGATGCTACCCTCTTGGACTTTGTTGATTCCCTTGAGGTACTTGAAAGTCACTATCATTTCCCCTCTCTCCCTTCTTTCCTCAACGGTATACATATTAAGCTCCTTTAGTATTTCTTCATATGTCTTCTGGTGCAGACCCTGCACCATTTTGGTTGCCCTCCTCTGGACAGCCTCCACTCTGTCTATATCTTTGCAGAGATGGGGTCTCCAGAACTGCACACAGAATTCCAGATGGGGTCTCACCAACTGTCTGTACAGAGGGATAACAACTTTCTGTTTTATACTATTGATACCTCTCCCTTTGCATCCCAGTATCCCCCAGCCTTCCTTACTGCCTTCTCACACTGCTTGCCCACCTTTAGGTCATCTGATATAATTACCCCAGGTCCCTTTCCATTTTTACTGTTAGTCAGTATCTCACCCCCTGTTGTGTACTCTTCCCTGGGTTTTTGTTTCCAAGGTGCATTACCTTGCACTTCTCTGCATTGAATCTGAGCTGCCATACATCTGACCATTCCTCCAACCTTGCCAAGTCCCTTCTCATCCTTTCCACTCCATCTTGTGCATCAACCCTGTTGCAGATCTTTGTGTCATCTGCAAAGAAACATACTTTTCCTTCCAGTTCCTCTGCAGTGTCACCTTTTAAAGACATTAAAAAGGACCGGTCCTAGTACTGAATCCTGCGGTACCCCACTAGTAACCCTCCTTTCTTCACTGTGTACTCCATTTACTACTACCGTTTGTGTCCTGTTGTCTAGCCAATTTTTTTATCCAGGCTACCACCTTGGGACCCACTTCAAGGCTGGCTAACTTGTGTATTAATCTTTTGTGTGGGACTGTATCATATGCCTTGCTAAAATCTAGGTAGGCCATATCCACAGCCCCTCCCTGGTCTACTACTTTGGTCACTCATCAAAGAAATCTATTAGATTTGTCTGACACCTTCCCATTGTGAAGCCATGCTGCCTTGGGTCCTGTGCCCCACTGGCCTCTAGGTACTCAACAGTTCTTTCCTTCAGAAGTGATTCAATTATTTTCCCTGCCACTGAGGTCAAACTAACCGGTCTGTAGTTTCCTGCCTCTGTCCTGCTCCCGCTTTTGTGAAGAGGAATCACATCCACCCTCCTCCAGTCCTCAGGTACCACTCCATCCTCCCATGATTTGTTAGAGAGTAGTCAGCGGTGCCACCAGTTCAACCCTTAGTTTCTTTAGAATTCTTGGGTGAATCCCGTCAGGCCCCATTGCTTTGTCCACCTTCAATTTTATTAGTTCTTTCAGAACCCTTTCTTCTGTAAATGGACTGGTATAGACCCCCCGTCTTCATAGTGTTTCTCTTGTTTGGTTTAGGTACCTTCCCCTCCTCTTCCTTTGTGAATACTGAGCAGAAATACTCGTTCAGTATCCCTGCTTTTTCACTGTCACCCTCTACCCACATTCCCTCCCTTTTATTAAGCTTCAGTATCCCTCCTTTGGTCTTTCTTCGCTCCCTAATGTACCTGTAAAAGGTCTTATCCCCCTTTTCTTAACAGAGTTGGCTGTCCTTTCCTCGGTTTGGGCCTTTGATATTCTGACTGCCTTCACAGCCTCTTTCTGCTTTAACTGATAAAGTTCTCTGTCCTGCTCCTTCTGTTTCCTTATTTCCTGAATGCTATCCTTTTCTCCTTAACCTTCCCTGCCACCTCTTTTGAGAACCATAGCATTTTTTTTCCTTCGTTGTGTTTTGTTGATTTGCTTTACAGAAAGGCTTGGTGCCTCTGTGATGGCTGTTTTGGTTACTCCCCATTGTTCCTCCACCCCTCTTTCTTGCCTGTTTACTAGTGCTTTTCTGAGGCACTCTCCCATTTTCCCAAAGTCGGCCCTCCTAAAGTGCAATACTCTTGCTTTTGTATGGCTGTGTTTATCGTGAACCACACTGTTTGGTAGTCGCTTGTTCCCAGATGACTACCCTCTTCTAAATCTGAGATTCTTTCTCCATCCCCATTTGAGAGTACCAGGTCTAAGATTGTTCCCTCCCAAGTGGGTTCCAATACTAGCTGTTTGAGGCATGCTCCCTGTAGGGCATCAAGAATGACCGTGCTCTTGGATGTTCCTGCAGCAAAGGAGCTCCAGTTAACATCTGGCATTTTCGGGTCCCCCATCAATAATATCTCCCCTTTCAAACAACATGAAGTCTTGCTGTATTCTGACAATAGCAGCAGTGAGTCCCAACCTTCGAACTGCTCCGGAGGTGAAAGAGTTAACTTTCCATGCCAGGCATGGAACACTGAGCTCGAGCTCGGTTGAAAACTGTCTGTTGTTCTTCAAACTGAAACCGTCAGATTCTTTACTCCGCCTCACTGAACAGTCGCTCTGGAGATTTCTCCTTCTGCTCAGTTCATTTTGTCAGTTAAAATATTAATTTCTCGTTTTTTTGACCGAATTTAAACCGCAACTGGTCGGTTCAAGCTCTGTCTGTGGTATTTGTGAGTACTAGATAGGTTTACATTATTTCTTTTCTGTGTGGAACTCGTAAACGTTATCGGTTCACTCTTGAACCGATCAGGTTGTTTAAAAATATTTTATTCTATCATTTAGAGTGTGGTTACTGGTTCTTATCGGTTCTAAAAAAAAAAAAAAAAACGGAATTTCTTACGTTTTTTTCCACGACCTGTGACACGGTTGGGAACCGATAAGAGGGTCTTGCTTGGCGGATTGCCATAAACGGGCAAGTTTGGTTAGGACTGGCACTATATCTGAGAAACCCAAAAGAAAAACCGGGCCCACTGGGTTTCAACACTGCAGTGTGTGTGGGGAAGCCTTTGCCAAGGCTGACCCCCACACCACCTGTGTTTATTGTCTGGGGTTTGACCACCTCAATGCAGACTGCCAGATTTGTAACAATTTTCCTGCAGCTACCCCGGATAAGAGAGTTGGTAGGCTCAGGGAAAGGGAGGCCAAGAAGTCCGCTGACCCGGATGGCCAGCCCGGTTCGGTTCCGACCGAACCGGAGGGAGTGCCCTCTGACCAGGGCGATACTTCCTCCGGCAAAAGGAGAGCCGACTCTGAGGGGTTGGTTCCAGCAAAAAGGACTAGAAAATCAGCTGGTGTGGAGCCAAAACTTTCCTCTCCAACCGCTGAAGAGATAGCCAAAGCGATTCAACTTGTCCAGTCGCTTTCTCCGGTTCCGAGTGAACCGGTGCCATCTGGTGAGCGCCCGGTTCCACCGGTTCAAGACTATGATTTAGAGGAATTTTATGAACCGGAGGAGGGGGAAGAGGAGTATGAGGAGAGTAAATGTGGATTTGAAAGTCTGGATGTGCCCATTGAATCGGACATCTCCCCAGACAGACCTTCAGGAGTGTCCCCTCCTAGGCTTTGAGTCCCCTTCTCATTTTATTTTCTATAAAAAAGTGGCTGAAACCCTCCAGCTCCCTATGGAGGAAGCTGTGGATGATCAAGAGGAGCCTGACTATGTGGTAATGATGGATATCCCAGAGTCTAGGAGACTGTCTATTCCCTTGCATAAATCTTTTGGGAAGCAGACTTTTAAAATTCTAAGAAGTCCTCACACTATACTTCCTGTGGATAAGAGAATGGACAAGAGGTACACTTTGTCAGGCTTTGATGCGGAGTTCCTTACTCAACAATGCAGCCATGTTGGGGTAGTGCAGGTTGCAGCCTGTGACAAGGCAAATATTCCCTTGGCCTCACACCCCCTGGATAAGGACTCCAGGAAGATTGATGCCATGGCAAAGAAACGGTACATGGCAGCATCCTTGGGACTCAGACAGGCAAATTATATGGCTTTTGTTGCTAGATATCAGAATCCAGATGGGATACTGTTATGGCTCTAGTAAAAACAGGTCCCTGGCCAGCTTGCCAAGGAACTGGAGCAGGTGGCTGCTGATGGTATTGAGGCATCCAAGGTGCAATTCCATGCTGCAGTGGACTCTAATGATGTGTCATCAAGAGTCATGACTACATCTGTGGCACTACGCAGGATGGCTTGGCTCAGATGTACTAGCCTGTCACAGGATACCCAGACTTAGGCCATGGATTTTCCTGTTGTGGGTAATTCCCTGTTTGGGAAGCAGACAGAGAATTACATGAAGAAAATGGATGAGTATAGGACCACCTATAGGAGTGCACAGGCCAAGGAAAGGCAGGCCACTCCTCAAAGACTGCTTCCCAGGGGCAGGCCTTTTTACCAAGCCCAGGCCTCCTCTTCAGCTTTTGCCCAGAGGGGGTTCTTTAGAGGGAGAGGTAGACGGGGTGCAGCCAGGCCTGCTTCCACCCCTCAGCTCAAAGCCCCTGCCAAGCAGGCACCCTGATGGGGTTGCCAGGGCCGATTTTCAACTACCTGTAGGGGGCAGGCTGACTTACTTTGTCCTGGACTGGGAGTCTCTGACATCAGACAAGTGGGTTCTGGAAGTAGTAAGCCAGGGACTGGTTCTCAGCTTCAAAAAGTTTCCAAAGATGAGAACCAGATTCTTTCCACCTGCAAATCCTCCAGAGGCACTTGCCCTAGATGCAGAGGTCTCTTCCCTCCTGGCTCTCAGAGCCGTGGAAAGGGTTCCACCCCTACACCAGGGCAAAGGGTTGTACTCCAGGTACTTTCTTACCCCAAAAAAGACAGGAGAATGGCGGCCCATCCTGGATCTCAGATGCTTAAACAAGCACCTTTTAAAACCAAAATTCAAAATGGTGACTCTGGGAATTATTCTACCCTCTCTAAGGCCAGGGGACTGGCTAGCGTCCCTTGACCTCAAGGATGCCTACTTCCATATTCTCATCAGAAGCTCCCATCGAAAGTACCTCAGGTTCGAGCTGCCCTCAGGCCATTACCAGTTCAGAGCAATGCCCTTTGGCCTCACCTCTGCTCCAAGGGTGTTCACAAAATACCTGGCAGTAGCAGTTGCTTCTCTAAGAAGACAAAAAATTGCCATCTTCCCTTACCTGGACGACTGGCTTACAGTAGGCCAGTCCCCAGACCAGGTTCAGTTACATCTACAAATAACTTAGCAACTGCTCACCTCTCTAGGTTTCCTTCTGAATCTTTCAGAGTCAGTTCTAAGAGCCTGTTCAGCTCCTCACCTTCATAGGCGCAGAGCTGAACACAGAGAAGGCCAGAGCCTTCCTTCCTTTGGACAGGGCAAGGACCCTGGTCTCTCTGGCCTCTTCATTCACCCTGCAGGTGTCTCGACCAGCAAGGCATTTTCTACAGCTCCTGGGGCACATGGCTGCGTCTAGAGCAGTGGTGCAGGGAGCAAGATTTCAGATGAGGGACATTCAGTTCCATTTGAGAGCCTTTTGGTCTCAAAGGAAAGACCCTCTAACCAAATTGATCCCAGTGACTCGAACCCTGATGCAGGCCCTACAGTGGTGGCAGGATCAGAGCAATCTCAGACAAGGGGTTCCCTTTGTCACCCAGTCTCACTCCTTAATCCTTACTACAGATGCATTCCTCTTGGGATGGGGAGCTCACCTGGGCGACCTCTCTACCCAGGGGTTGTGGTCCCCTCAGGAATCCCTGCTGCACATCAATCTGTTGGAACTCAGAGCAGTTTTTCTAGCACTTCAAGCTTTCTCCAAGTCTGTTCAGAACAAAGTGGTACAGGTCAGAACAGACACCACC
The DNA here is from genome assembly GCA_016271365.2 of Neoceratodus forsteri. Classification (NCBI taxonomy): domain Eukaryota; kingdom Metazoa; phylum Chordata; order Ceratodontiformes; family Ceratodontidae; genus Neoceratodus; species Neoceratodus forsteri. The sequence continues at coordinate 926,852,467 of CM028135.1, read as the reverse complement.
ACTACAATGTGGTATATCAACAAGCAAGGGGGCACTCTGTCTACGGCCTTGTGCACCGAAGCAATGAAGTTGTGGTCTCTGGCTTACTCCCTGAACACTTCCCTTACGGCAGTTCACCTCCCAGGCAAGGACAATGTCCTGGCAGATGCTCTCAGCAGGATTTCCCAGGGCCATCACGAATGGTCACTGGATCCCCTGGTCCTGAAGGTGGTATTTGCCAGATGGGGCACACCACAGATAGATCTTTTTGCAGCCCCAGACAATCACCAACTTCCCCTTTTTTGCTGCAGGCCCCCAGTGTTGGGCTCAGTCCCTCTGGATGTTTTAGTCCTCATTTGGGAAGGGAAGTTTCTCTATGCTTTTCCCCCCTTCCCTCTGCTGTTCAAAGTGCTAGTCAAAATCAGGTCTCAACCCGGCAAGATGATCCTGATTGCCCCAGATTGGGCCAGACAACCCTGGTATCCACTCCTGCTGTCCTTAGCAGTCCATCTTCCCCTCTGTCTTCCCAAGAATCACAACCTGTTAACTTGTGCTCGGGGGAGGGTTTGGTACCCGAACCTCAAATCTCTGTTTCAAGGCCTGGCTCTTGAAGAGTTGGTTTACTGATTTACACCTCTCCCAAGGTGTAATGGATATTCTGAAAGCTTCTAGAAAACCTTCTACCAGGGCTACTTATAATTCCAAATGGAAGAGATTTTCCATATGGTGTTCTGGAAAGCATATTTCCCCAGAATCTGCTGATTTACCCACAGTCCTGAATTACATGGTCCATCTAAATACCTTGGGGCTGAGACCCGCTACCCTAAAAGTGCATCTGGCGGCTGTGTCTGCCTTTATTTCAGCAGGTAAGCCCTCTTCTCTTTCAGCTCACCCTGTATTCTCCAAGTTTTTCAAGGGATTGCTTCACACTAGCCCTCCATTCAGGGACCCTGCCCCTGCCTGAGACCTTAATGTTTGCATTGCTCAGCTTATGCAACCTCCCTTTGAGCCTTTGTCTTTAGCAGAGCTTAAGTACTTGACTTGGAAAACTGTTTTTCTGGTAGCCATCACTTCTGCCAGATGCATAAGTGAATTACAAGCTTTGTCAGTGGAGCCTGATTTTTATCTCCTTTCATAGAGATAAGGTGGTCCTCAGAACTAACAGGAAGTTCTTGCTTAAGGTGGTTTCAGATTTCCACCTTAATCAATCTGTGTCTCTTCCTGTGTACTTCACTGACCATTCCTCCTCTGGCGAAAGGAGGCTGCACAGTTTAGATGTCAAGAGAGCCCTTAGCTACTACATAGAGCGTGCCAAGGGTCACAGGTTTGACTCCCTCCAACTGTTCCTCACTTATGGTGAGATTGGTAAGGGGAAACCTGCCACTAAGAGATCCATTGCCAGGTGGATTGTTTCTTGTATCCAATTTTGTTATGAAAAACTGGGTAAGGTTCCTCCCTCAAGCCTGAGGGCTCACTCTACCAGAGGTACAGCTGCTTCCCTGGCTGCTGCCAGGGACATCCCTATTCTAGAGATATGTCAAGCAGCTACCTGGAAAACAGTTCATACTTTTACCAAGCATTACTCCCTGGACATCCAGGCTAGGAGTGATGCCCGGTTTGGCACGGCTGTGCTTCAGAGCCTATTTCCCAAGTAGGTTCTGTCCCTCCTCCATGGAGGTACTGCTTTGTAGTCTGCTGTTGTCAGAATACAACAAGACTTCATGTTGTTTGAAGAAAAAATTACTCACCTTAGTAATGTTGTTTCTTCTAATGGAGTCTTGCTGTATTCTGACCTCCCCCCGGCTGCGCCTCTCAGAACCTCTGTTTCTGGGATGTGGGTGGGCAGTGCAGTGTTGGCACTTAGTAGGTGCCCACCTTGCTGTTTTTCACCCCTCCCTTTTTGGGGTGAATTGGTGTTGTGTTTTTCATTTTTTTTGGTCTCCTGACTTGAGTCTTTGTTTTGGGACCAAAAAATGTGTTGTCATGTTAGTAGCCAGTTGGCTAGTGTAGGTTTACAGCTTCCACACAGGACCTCAGTGAGTTTAGCTCATAAAGATCTGACGGTTTGAGTTTGAAGAACAACAGACAGAGTTTCAACCGAGCTCGAGCTCAGCGTTCCATGCCTGGAATGGAAAGTTAACTCTTTCACCTCCGGAGCAGTTCGAAGGTTGGGACTCACTGCTGCTATTGTCAGAATACAGCAAGACTCCATTAGAAGAAACAACATTGCTAAGGTGAGTAATTTTTTCTTTTCTGCCATTCTTAGGAAGCCTTCTATCATTTCCTTGTTCATTCCCTCCCCCTGAGATGGGGGGTCTGTATGCAACCCCCATGCGGATTGTGGTGCCATTTCCTGTCTCCAGGGTGACCGAATGCCTCCTCTGCTCCCTATTTACTCTTTAGTTCTGTTGCTTTGATCCCTTCCTTTACATAGAGAGCTGCTACTCTTCCTGTTTTACCCTCCCTGTCCCTCCTGTAGATTGTGTATCCTGGTATGTTGACATCCCAGTCATGGTTCTCTGTGTACCATGTTTCTGTGACTGCCACAATATCCAGGCAACCCTCTTCCATCAAGGCCACTAGTTCAAGGAGCTTGTTACAGACTACGGGCATTGGTACTCATCACCCTCCACTTTTTGATGGCCTTACCCCTTTTAGCCCCATTCCTGTCCTTATTGCCTTTGCCTTTTTTCACATTTACCTCTGTCTTGCTCCCTAATGACTTCTCTACCTTGGTGTTTTCCTCACTAATTACCGTGTTTTTTGGGGGGAGGCTTGGGTTTCCATGCACCTTTCAGTGCGTCCCCCCTTGGCTAGTTTAAATGCTTGCCAATGAAGCATTTAAACCTCTCACTGGATCCTGGTCCCCGGATTAGATGCAGACCATCGCGCCAGTATAGGTCTGCATCCCTCCAGGTGGCTCCCCAGTCCCCAATGAAGCCAAAATCCTGAGCTCCACACCAGTTTTTCAGCCATTTATTGAATTCCCTGCTGAGAAGTACCCTAGCATCACCCTTGCCATAGACAGGCAGCATCTCAGAGAAGGTTACTGTATGCGCTACTTGTCTAAGCTCCTCCCCAACTCTATAAACTCCTCTTGCACTGCTCTGATCCCATTCCTAGCCAGGTCATTTGTCACTAGGTGGACAATGACATCCAGCTCCCTCCCTCGTGCAGCTGCTCCCACGATCCTGAGGATTCGCTTCCTGTCCCTCTAAGCCGTGGCGCCAGGCAGACACCTCACCTCTCTCTCTCCCCTTCGTCCCCCATTTCTACCCCCCCAGTGATTGAAAGATTTCCTGAATGGGTCCGCACACTGCGTCCGTCCACTGTTTAGGCCATGAGTACGATCTTCAGGCCTGTGACATATGTTCTTTCCATCCTTCCCTTCTCGAGGACTGCTATGCCCACCTTGTACTTGGCCGACCAGACGAACAGAACCCACCGGTCAAATCTAATGTTGCCTGCTGGGTGGTCTTCGCAGCTGCGGAGTTTGAAGAGGTGGCAGCTCAGGCTGTGGCACTCACCTGCTCAGCTTCGGCCTTCATTCTGCTTTTGCTGGGCACCTCCTTCTTGGGATCTTTCAAGGGGTTGTGCCAGTTCTTGTCGATACGCGATGAGGGCCCGTTCACAGGGCAGAAGTCTAAAAATGTGGTGGTGAGGAGGGTTTCGCAGTTGATTGTGGGATCGGAAACACTCCCAGTTGAGGGCTTCTAATTCCTGCGTTTCTCCTTATCCGACTTTGGTCAAATCTTCGGCCCTTGCCGCCAGCTCTATGGTACACCTTTTGGGGCAGTCCGCTGGTCGATCTTCCAGCTGAGATTTTTTTTTGAGCTGGTCAACCAGTTGTTGACTGAGGAAGCAGAGATGTCACTTTCCAGGATTCCGGTCCTGACTCTGGGACAGATCAGTCCATTAACATGCCACCTCTGGTCATTAACCAAGACCCGGAAGTGCCTCTGCTGTCACTGGCTCCTTCTGATTTCCCGCTGCTGGTCCCCCCAGCAGTGCAGAAGTAGGCCTTGGTCATATTCACGGGGGTAGAGCAGTTCCTGCAGATGTTGGTGCTCCTGCTCTTGACACCTTGGGAAGTTGAGCTGCCGATACTCTTCATTCTCAGATGAGGAGAGGCTTTAGTGCAAGCTGCGGCAACGCTACGAGGATCTTATGTGGTAGCAGCTGGTGTTCTCCTGTATGAAGCCAGCTCCTGCTCCTACACCGGGCATCACTTGGCTCTTGCCTAAATGGCAGATGCCTTCTTCACTTCAAGAGCAGACCAGAACAGTCTTGGCTCGGCTGCTCCTGATGTGTCCACAGATTCCTGTGGAGCTGCCACCTGTACAGACGAAAACTGGTGCTCAGACCAAGGAGTCTTGGTTCCCCATTGGCTGTCTGCCGCAGTCACCCCTGACCGTCTGCGGAGGGTCAGCGGGGATTCTGGCGCTTTGTCCCCCTTTATTGACTCCTCGGAGTTGGAGGGTTCTACACCTGTCTGATGAAGGCCTTACGGAGCCTGTCCAGAAACGGGCTCAAAACCCTTTGACTGAGATCCTAGACTGGGGAGATGCTCCTGTAGAGGCCTTCCCAGTGGCAGAGGCCATTCTTGACCCTGTCTTGGAGCTTTGGGAGCGTCCCGCTTCCTGCCCTGCGCCCTTTGCCTGCATGGCCTGCAAGTATGCGGTACCTACCGGTTCTCTGTCTGGATTCAAGGAACAACTCTTGGTCGAGGGGCTGGTGGCCGATTCTGTGTTCAGGTGCTCTGGCAACACTGAGGATGTTGAGAAGCCGCCCGCCCGAGTCCAGGAAGTTTGATCATGCAGCTAAGAAGGTCTGTGCTGTCTCCTCGCTTGGTCTTCACCAGGTGAGCTTGGTCCCCCTTATGGCCCACTTCTTCCATGCCCTGCTGGGCACCCTGGATGAGGTGCTTCATCTGCTGGCAGACCTGCAGACGAACGGTCAGTCAAGTCCGGGACCAGGGTTGGGCTGTAGCTAAGCAACTGCTCCAGACAGCTATTGACATTGTGGACTCCTGTGCCTGCTCCATGGTGGCCGCGGTGGCCATGTGCCGCAGGGCTTGGCTGAGGATCTCTACCTGCACAGCAGACACTGTGCACAAGCTGGCAGATGTTCCTTTCCTGGGCGCCAACTTGTTAGGGCCTGGGATCGAGGACCACCTCTCGCATTGGGAAGTCCAGTGCCACCTTGTACTCGGTGACATCTAGCCAAAATGACCCTATGAACTCTTACGCAGCAGCAGCAGAAAAAGAAGCTCTTTCTGTCCACCTGTACTCCTGCGGCCAAACTAGCCAACCCTAGGCTTGTCAGCAAGGCGAGGCCTGGCGACCTCTGACACAGTTAATGGCCTTGGTTGTTCATTAGCCTGGGGGGAGATGGTCCGGTGGCTCCTCAGGCCTGAAACTTTCTTCATGCCTGTCCAGTGACGGGATGAGGGGTGCCTCCCTGATGCCCGTTACACCTCTCCTGGGTCCTCCTGTGGGGGTCCGGCTCCTCCACTTCCATTTCGCCTGTTCCGCTGTCACTATGGACAGGTGTGTCCTCGAGGTGGTGGGTCAGTGTCTACCTCTGGAATTCGATCAGTACCCTCCTTTCTGAGTCCACGCGAGGACTTGGTATCTGTTGACATCTTGTTAGTTCCTCGGGATGACATTGCTCAGCTCCTCCACAGGGAGGTTGTGCTTCCCGTCGTGGATCTTTTGGAACACTCTGGGTTTGTCTCCAAGTACTTCCTGGTACCAAAACGGAGGAGGGCTGGTGCCCATTTCTAGATCTGGAAGATGTGAACGAGTTTCTCTAGTTGCGCACTTTCAGGATAGTAACTCTGTGTAGGATTATACCATCTCTGGAAGAAAAACATAGGTTACTCACCTGTAATAGTAGTTCTAGGAGATCCACATCCAGGCTGCGCACGAGAGTCCAAATGCGGTGGGCTTCCTTGCATAGGGGCAGGGAGTGCGTTCCGCCTTTTTGACATAGTTCATGGTTGTGGTGGTGTCCGTCTGAACTTGGACCATTTTACCCCGAACAAACTGAGCGAAGGCAGTCAGCACCAGCTGAACTGCTCTGTGCTCCAGCAGGTTGATGTGGCATAGGGACTCCTGAAGGTCCAGAACCCGGGGACTCTGTGTTCCCCCAGATGGGCATTCCAGCTCGTAAGAGGCGTCGGTTGTCAGGGTGACCGGCATGGTGCGGACAAATGGGATCCCTTCCTGCAGATGCTCTGGGAGAAGACACAATCGGAGGGCTTCCCACAGCCTCAGAGTCACTGTGACTTGCTGGTTGAATTGACTTTTGCGCTGAAACTACTGGCTGTCCAGCTCCCATTGGAGGGAGCGCATATGCCAATAGTTGCAACGGACCACGCTGGTGCAGGCTGCCATGTAATCCAGAAGGCACAGGAAGTCCTGGGCAGGGCGCAAGTGCCGAATAAGAAATGATCAGGAAGAGGACTTCTAGTGACGTCACTGACTGGGATGTGAGGGTAAAACCTAGCTCTGCTGATCCTGGGCTAAAAACTGACAGTCTCACAAAGAAAACATAAAAATAATCAAAGAATATCGGGGAGAGACACAGCATTGAATGGGAAGCAACGGAGTGTACACACCCCCAGAAGCAAGGATTTGGCAGGATTCTCTCGCCCTTCTTAAGCTCTGCAGAGATTATACATGGTGGCTCCAAATGGGGCCTCTTGTCAACAACCTAACAATGCTACCATTCTAGCAGAGTTGCAGGAATTCAGGACTGAGGTTCGTACTTTCCGGTCAGAATTAACTACAGAAATCAGTAAACTTTCAACTCGAGTTACTGAGGTTGAAGCTGTGAGGGAATTTTTATATATCCTAAAGCTATATTTGCTATTAAATGCCTTGAAGCTATGCTTGCTTTGAAAGCCGTGCTGTAACAAAGTCATAATGAATGTAGTAGACATTTCTGAGTTCATGTTTTCTTTCTAAGGGTTATAGAATTTGTACTGAGGTTACTTGAGGTACATTTGGGAAAAGAGAAAGCTAGATAAAACTGAGCAGAACTGGTTGTACCAGCCTGAATAGCAGGCTTGGACAAAATATAGAGATAGGAGCATGCCTGGGCAAAATATAAAAGATAACAGCACGTAGTAGCATTGAAGGCAAGCTGTACGTTGCTATGGTGTGAGTGAAACTAATTGTCTCTCAGGTCAGCTTGACCCAAGCATATGTATCAAGCAGTAATGGAAAGAAATGAATTGCAGTGGAAAAGTACCTCATACAAATCAACTTTTTCCTTTTTTCTGTTACATTGCTGAAAACTTGTTATGCTGTCTTATGATTGGCTTATACTGAAATGTTGGTATTTTTCAAGATAAGAAGTGCAAAATCTAGCTTATAAAAGCTGCTGTAAATTGTAATCGGAGAACTTCTCCGTTGTAGAAATCCCACATGCATGTTGTTTGATCAAATAAAGCGGCGTTAAGACAAAACCCAGTGGTGTGGTTTTGCCCGGGCGACAGGAGTGGTTGCTCAGGTAATACTTGCAGTGAGAGAATTTGCGATCACAGTTTTGGCGTAGTCGGCAGGATGAGTTCTTGATCCGTGTCACCTCATGATCGGTTGTTTCCTTGGACAAAAAGAAGGACAATTTGTGGAACCCCATCAGGATGTGGCTAGGGCCTGGGCGACACTCATTATCACTGTAAGTACAAGAATACCTTGGAGCGAGTGTGCACTATAAAGGACAGGCCTAAATAATATGGGAAACAAGGAAAAAAATAGCTGGGTCCAGAGTTAGTATTATCTGGACCGGCAAAATGTATGTTTGACAAGTTTGACTAAACAAATTACAAGGGCAACTGCACTGCCCTTTGTACTTGTAATTTGTGCTTGCTGCAAGTATATACTGTTAGAGCCAATGATGGCTTTCTACAGTTCAGGCTGCTTTAGGAGAAAAACAGCTGCTGATTAAGTAAAGTTAGATAAGCAACATCTAGAAAAGAAAAATAAACTACTGTGGATATACGCACAGTAGGTGACTACAAACGGATGATTTGAAAATCCCCCACCCCAAACTTGCCTGTCTGTAGTATCAAGTTTTTCTGTATCAATTTAAGTTCCCTTGCCTCCTATAGAGGCTAAAACATTTGATCCCAAACCCAGTACTGGGGATCTCTACCAGATGGATGTCAACCTAGTACTGTTAGAGATTTTTTTGTTTTGTTTTTAAACTGCAAACCAGATCTCTGGAAAAAGACTTGGTTTGGCAGGTTACTAAAATGGCCAAAAGAAAACCTTTGAAAGGGTTAATAGCTGCAGTGTTTGGAAATTATCATGAAGGTCCTGCAGTCAGTTTTCTTACTCAGACTAGTGTATCGGAAAAAGAAGAAGAAAAAAAATACCTTGGCACCGGGTAAGTCTGAATTTTTTTTATTCAAAGTTGATTTATGTCTGTCTGTTTTATTTCTGTAATACATATACTAAACAAGGTAATGCTCCATTTTTTCTTGTGCATATTTTCTAGCTTATATCTGTGTTCTGTAATTGTGTTCTGTTGTCAAGGTTGCGAGATAGGATTGACTGCCTTCAGTGCACAACATGTTACAGTAAAAAAAAAAAAGAAAGAAGTTTCTTTGCCTCATAGCTGACTGTTTTAATTGGCTTTATTTTTAATGGAACATTTGTGCTGCCTAGATAGGGTCAGTGAAGAACTTTTGTTTGTAGTTGTTGGATTGGAGCAGGTAGTGTTGATGGTGAAGAGTTATGACGTCATATAGATTGCAATGTGCAGAAAGATTTGTAGTTTGCAAGCAATGTGCCAAGCCACTGCTAGGTGAAAATGTAATGTGTTAACAGCTATAAATGGCTTTATCATACTTCTAGTTATAACCAGAAACTTTTTGCAAAATGGCAGGGTGCCATATTTTGGCTATGTGCCAAAAGGTGTAACCATGTTATACAAGATGTGTTCACTTACAGATGATATGTTCTGCTGCGTTTAACGGAGTTAAAATCTGTTTAAAAGTGTTTTGTTCTGGAAAGATTTGGCATGGCGATATGTATAAATGTGTTGATTTAAAAATTGTCAGTGTTACAAGACAGGGGGAGGCAGCACATATATCTAAAACACGTACAGTTTTCTAATGAAACTATGGGCATTACCTCAGCAAATTGGTGTGAAACAATGTCAGTCTTATTTTGTGTTAAGTATTTCTATATGTATTGTGTGTACTGTCTTGGCCAGCAGTTTTATTCTATGCTTTAAAGATATTTAATATCAGTAGTGTTCAAGGACACTAAAAAAAAAAATAAATAACTGGGTTTGAACGACCTTGCATGCACACTGTGACCTTTTGCATGTTATTTGACCTTCTTGTGTTTCAACATTTTATGTTACTACCAGTTCAAACTTGATGTGTATTCCATACCTAAAGCACAACTTTTCACACAAATGTATGTTTTCATGAAAGCACACCAAGAGTGAACCATGTAATTTGACTTTTATTGCAAAACTAGTATTCTAAGTGAAGAGGAACAAACTTTTCTTCTCGTCTCACTGCTTCTGACTTACAGCCAACACAGGCAATACTCCAGCTGAAAGGGAGAATTATTCATCATCTCCCATATTTTATATATATATATATATATATATATAGTACGCTTTGAAAAAGGACTATTACAGCTGTTTTGAGAGTTTACCATCTACAGTTAAAAACAATGGCTTTTGTTTTATGTGTGACCATGGTGTAATCATTTTTTGTCTTTTGAAATGCATTCTAAGAGATACGTACATACGGTATTACCATCAATCTGGATTTTTTATAAACTCAGCTGACATTTTGTCATGCTTAGGATAAGGGAACCCAGGGACGCTTGGCTTCTTTTATCCTATGGAAATAATCTTGTTTTATTTTTAAACTGGTGTGTGTTTGTTTTTGTTGTTTGTCTGTGTTTCTTCTCTTTCTTCTAGAGAAAAAGAAGTTCCCCATCTTTATAGTAAGGTATGAAACTTACTAAACTAATTGTAATATTATCTTGTTATAATTTAAAGTGTAGTAGGTGGGGATCATGTCACCATCCACAGCTAACCTTTTTATTGCTACAGTATTCGAGCTGTCTCTTCCACCAGTAGGAGCTTGGGGGAAGGGGGTAAGCTACCCTTCCTCTATCCCTTCCAGTGTAGTACCCACAAAGGTTGCAAGGTACATCACTGTTCCCCCAAAGGGGTAAATAAAGAAAATGTATATTTGTCAATAATTGTTTCTTATTTACAGGTTTTAAAAAAGACCCAAGGTATTTTAACAGCATAACCCAGCTCAAGCCCTTCTGTTTTTTCTAGTGCAAACAGTTAAATCTCACACCTATTATTGGTACAAGGGTTTCTGCCCTCAGCAAGTAATCAGTTACGCTGGAGGGTGAATTGTGTATGTATGTCCACATATTCATTCTTTTGATTATCTTTTCAGCTTTCTTATCCTGTTAAAACAAATGCAAAACAACTTTTGTCATTGCCTTACAGCAATTAATGAATGCATTTTTTTCAACCAGTAAATTCACAGTACTCTAACATTTCTGGACTCTAAGCTAAGTTTACAGTCTATATGTGTTGTTTAAAATGTATTTTATGCATTATGCTCAATACTGAAATTGTTCTATTACAAACATGCTTATGTTTCATGTTTTGATATACATCTTGCTACACTGTATCATGTGTGTATTCAGAAAAGTGCTCCACATGTATAACGTTTTTAATGCTCATAACCAAACCTAAATACTGGGACCAGCATTGCTGACCCACCCCTACAATATGTTCCAAAGCAAAACCAAAAGTAAAATTAATGCTCTGTTTGTCTTATTACTCACAGGTACCCCGAAAGAATGAGTGTACTCTATGCAGGTTTTGTCATTTTAAATTTTAACAATTATAATATGCAGAATTTAGATTGTACTCCAAACCTATGCTTCAAGCCTTACCCCACTCAGTACTTTGGAGTATTTCACTATACAGGTAAAGAAGGTAGATCTTTCACTTGTCACAGGTGCAGTAGGCACTGTTATTAAATTGGCATAGGCCAACAACATATGTATTTGTCCCACTAATTGCATTGTGTAAAAGGCATATTGTTATGAACAATATGTTTAAGCGTGTAACTGCATTAAGCAGGTTAGCAAGAGGAAAAGGAAGAGGAGACCATTATGGTTTTCCAAAGAGGTAGCAAAGAAAGTGAAAGCCAAAAAGATAGCATTCAGGCAATACAAAAGACACAGGCAGAAGGGGATAGGAGAAGTACCAGGAGAAACAAGGGAGGCAGGGAAGTCAGTAAGGGAAGCCAAAGCTCAGACAGAAGAACACATTGCAAAATCAGTGGTTAAAGGGGACAAAACCTTTTACAGGTACATAAGTGAAAAAAAAAAAAAGACAAAGGGAGGGATAGTGAGACTGAAGGGGGAGGATGGGAGTCGCGTGGAGGATGACAACAGTAAAGCTGACATATTGAACAGGTATTTCTGCTCAGTCTTTACTGAGGAAGAGGGGGTAATGGGTCTGAAGGAGTACAAGGGTGAGAATGGTGCAGAAATGGATTGCATCACAAGTCCTATGAAGACAAGTTGAAGGAACTGAACATGTACTCCTGGAGGAGAGGAGGAGAGAGAGGATATGATAAGAGACATACAAGTATCTTACAGGGAGAAACAGAGTGCAGAGAAAACACTATTTTAAGCGAAAAAAGATGTTCCAGGACTAGGGGCATGGGATGAAGTTGGAGGAGGACGATTCAGAGAAACATGAGAAAGAATTTCTTCATGAACGGTGGTGGAATTGGTGGAGCACCCCTGTCGGAGGAAGTGGTGGGGCTGAAACAATCAAGGATTTAGGAATGCATGGGATAGACATGAAGGAATTCTAGAAGTCAGGGGTAAGGAAACAGACTTCTAGGAAAACAAACTGAACTTACAAGCTCAAATGGGCAGACTGGGTGGGCCATAGGCCCTTATCTGCCGACACTGTCTATGTATCTATGTATTGTAACATTACAAGATTTTATAACTCAGGTCTCAGTCAGGCCTGCTTGCAACAGACAGGGAAATAATGTTCATCACTGTCATAACTGCTTCTGCGATTTAAAAGCAGGAGGTAACCATAACATTGTCATGATCTACAGATGGTCAAATGGTATAATTGAACCTCGGCCTGCACCCCCAGGTGTGCGGTTAATGTCCCATTTTTATTTTTTATTTTTCTAATTGCCAGAATTTAGGCTCTGTCACACCACTCTTTACAAAACAAGAAGGTTTAAAAGATTGTTATTTATGTGTTTTTAACTCAGTGTCTAACACACTTTGCAAGTTTGCAGGTTTCCACGGTGTGGCACACATAAGATCTCCACGTTCAACAGCAGTAACTCTGCAAGTGTAATGTTTTCAGCGAAATTACACCTATTTGTAGAACTTTAAATCAACTGAAGAAGGTCCAGTCAGTTCAGACTCTGCAATCAAGCTTATTGTTTCTGCTTACTATGAAGTTAAGTCTGGGAAGGGCACTCTCAACTCCAGCGAGAAGATTCTGCTTCAATTGACCTTCAAGCAATACATCCATTTTCTTCACTGCCGCTTGTTCCAAACATGGCTGGTACTTTCTACAACCCTATTGCTCTGTTACGGACTGTGTTCTTAATGGTTTATTGTCAATTGTTACCTTTTTATGGACTGTTAATCTTTATGCTGGGGTGTAATCAACTACGACAAAACAAATGCCATGCCAGTGTGTGTGTGTGACTACTCCATTAAAAGGACTCAATGCACCCCTGGCCAGTGTGTCTACTAATCAGCCAGCCAGCAAAATGAACACTGACTTTTCTACTATGCTGGTGTTTTGTTTTTGAATTACTGTCTGCATTGCCCCATATGCCTTGTGGGGTTACCACCATTCTGCAAATGACATTTTCATCTGTACTGTAACTACATCAACCTGTGGATACTTATATGAACTTATGAACTGTTCATTTCATGGACTGTTATGTTTTATAAGGACTTATCTGTCAAGAGACATTATCAACAGATTCTTCAGTCAAGCTCCCAGGGTGTGCCACACCTCAACACAAGGTAGCATCTACCTTATTCACTCTCAAAGTGAATTCCATGAACTCTTTTTCATCAACAAAATTGTTATGTTATATTGTGTTATATGTGGTGTCACATGTTAGCATTTTTCACATATTTCAATTGTGGTGTTGACATCCCTCAATTCTGTATTATGTTTTACAAACTCACGATTTGTGTTCCGTCTGTAACCACCCCTGTGCCAACTCCAAAACAGGATGCTTTTTATAAATGCCTTGACTATCTGTATGCTGATCCAGAAGCAAATGATTTGATACCTTTTAATGGACCAACATAGATGTAACAACAAGAACAAAGTGCTCTAGCTTTCGGACCAACCATGCTGGCAACCAGTTTTAAATCATATACCTATTCACCTAGTCTAACAGTCTAAAAGTAGAAATGTTTAGTTTGGTTTTTTTTAACCTTCAGTTATTAACTAATATCTTTACATTTATGTTCAATTTTTGTGAATGTTCGAGTCCCTCAGGGGCTTCCTATCTTCAGGGTGGAAATTAACAGTGGTCAGTGGCCAAGGTTTTAGTAATCAGTGACCAAACTTTTATCAACAATGTGTAGTTGGCTAACCATAAAACTGAGGAAATAAAAGGTGTAAATGGCTAGTGTAAATTGCTAAAGGGCTAGTAAAAGGTAAAAATGGTTAGTAAATGACTAAATGATGCCAACATGTAAATTAGTATATCTAGTAGCAAAAGGCTGCAAGTGGAAAATACCACTATGTCACTTAATATGTATGCGTGTAAGACTTTAAAAGGGTTAATTGTAAAATTCCATACAATGAAAAAAAAAAAATAAGACCGTACGATATACACAAATTCCAGCCTTCGCATTTTTCTAGCTACCTACATAAAAGGGACCCATGGTAATGGCTTACAAGCGAAGTTGGTGACTGAGGTGCTACTCTTCTCCATTGGGTGACAGTACTTCTAAGTGGTCATATTGGCACTCTGGCTACTGACTGTCCTAATCAAACTTCTACAATGCCTGTGTAACACAATGGCGCCGGGACGCCACCCACCTGCCCCCTCTACAACCCCGAACAAAAGGACCCCATTAAACTGAGGTGTTTTCCATTACAAACAGCCAGATTGTGACCAAAATATAAAGCGAAAATGTAAAAAGGGATCGGTTAGTTGATGCATAGTATCAAAAGGGGGGAGAGTGTGAGGGAATTTTTATATATCCTAAAGCTATATTTGCTATTAAATGCCTTGAAGCTATGCTTGCTTTGAAAGCCATGCTGTAACAAAGTCATAATGAATGTAGTAGACATTTCTGAGTTCATGTTTTCTTTTTAAGGGTTATAGAAATTGTACTGAGGTTACTTGAGGTACATTTGGGAAAACAGAAAGCTAGATAAAACTGAGCAGAACTGGTTGTACCAGCCTGAATAGCAGGCTTGGACAAAATATAGAGATAGGAGCATGCCTGGGCAAAATATAAAAAGATAACAGCACGTGGTGGCATTGAAGGCAAGCTGTATGTTGCTATGGTGTGAGTGAAACTAATTGTCTCTCTCAGGTCAGCTTGACCCAGGCATATGTATCAAGCAGTAATGGGAAAGAAATGAATTGCAGTGGAAAAGTACCTCATACAAATCAACTTGTTTTTCTTTTTTCTGTTACATTGCTGAAAACTTGTTATGCTGTCTTATGATTGGCTTATACTGAAATGTTGGTATTTTTCAAGATAAGAAGTGCAAAATCTAGCTTATAAAAAGCTGCTGTAAATTGTAATCGGAGAACTTCTCCATTGTAGAAGTCCCACATGCATGTGTGTTTGATCAAATAAAGCGACGTTAAGACAAAACCCAGTGGTGTGGTTTTTGCCCCGTGACGACGGGAGTGGTTGCTCAGGTAATACTTACAGTGAGAGAATTTGCGATCACAAAGCACAACGTATTGAGTTATATGATCGGACTGACAGGCTTGGATGTATGGTAGTGCACTTGCTAGATGAACAGCATGCTTTAAGAGCAAAGTGAAGATCTGGAAAACGGATCGCGCAGGAATAATTTGAGAATACATTGGATTCCTGAGGACGAGGAAGGGAGCGATAGTTTAAAATTTGTGTAGCAGCTCCTCTGCGACTCTGCAGTTAGACCTAGCTTTTAAATTCGACATAGAGCGAGTCCGTCGGGCTCTATTGCCGAAACCAACTCAGCCAGACAGATGACCTCGCTCCATCATAATGTAGTTTTAAACTATACTACTAAACAAACTATCCTTACCAGGGCCTAGAGAATGAGGTACTCTAAATATAAAGGAAAGCACATTTATTTTGACAAAGATTACTCCCCATCTGTTTCAGCTAAGCACAGGGCCTACGTTCCAATACTCAGCCTTTCAAAGCAACAACTAAAATTTGCTACTCCATACCCTGCTAGCAATCATATTTTCAGATGGCCCTCAAACCTTTGAGACACCAGATGAAGCAATGAAAGCACTCCAACTCAGGGGCGTGGTTCAATCCACCCAAGAAGACTCCTCACTCAGGAAAACTTAGCAAGGCCTTCGCGATGCAGTTTGAGACACTGATAGGGATTCGGGTTTCAGAAAGAGACAGAGCCAAGCAACCCTAGAGGATGTGAAAAACCTTTTACAAAGATTTCAGTGACCTGCACCAGAGTGAGTGGCAAGAGAGGTTCTGCAGAGACTTAAAAACTGGTATCTTGATGCGGAGGTGACTCTACATGCAAGAACTACACCGTGGAACTCGAGGAAGCCTGTTTGGGGTGGGGACATTGGGAAATGGAAATCCTGTTTATATTGTCAAGCCCATAGATGGGAAAAGGTTAGTGAACCAGAAGGGCTTTTCTGAATTTCCCTTGGGTTATCTCTCTCCCCCTCCCCCCAGCTTGCTGATAGCTTTCCCATAGTTAGTGTTTAATTATACCGTAGCCCTGAAAGGCGGCATGACTTAATACATTTTTGTAGCACTGCATGCCCCTGACCATTGTAGGGTCAGAAATCCATCCCTAAACAGTCGACGTACCCTTAAGGCCTTACTGGAGATGAGGCTCATTGGGACCATTTTGGGGGGTCTCTGTTCCTCATTTTTATTTCCAGTGTGGCCTGCTGCACCGCTAGGTACCAGGGAAATAGTGGTGCTGGTGGCCCTTATTGTTGCCTTGATACTCCCCCTCAAGGCACATAATCTGCCCCTTCAAGGAGCGGTATCTACCCTCTCTCTGCCTTCGGAGCCATTTAAATTTTCTGCCAGGTTCAAAGACCTGTTACGGTAGGTACAATTTGCTGGTACAAAAAAGTTGATGCCCTGTTGGCATTTGGTTAATTTGGCAGGCCTGAAAGTACTGAGCATCATGTATAACGTTAAAATGGTACAGGCCTGCACATGTTTAGTTGTTTTAGGTCTAGTGCCGAATCTTTTAGATTCTTGTGTAGTTCCAAAGAATCTGACAGTGATATTGTTTGAATAGAACAGGCAGACATTATAATTCACTTACATTGGTGACAGTACATAAAGCAAATAATACTACAATATTATTGATCGTAGGGGTGAAAAGGCATAAGTACGATAGAAAGGAGATATATTGTACTTTTAACACGCAGGAAATATTCATAGAGGGACTGATCAGAAGTAGATATGGCAAAGTCAACTTTGATTTTATCTTTCAATGTGAATGGGATTGGTAACCCGATAAAGCGCTGTTGATCATTTCAATTATTTAGAGAATAGACCAGGGCTGCTTATGCTGCAGGAAACCCACATGTTCTTGGATGAACATAAAACATTTCAGAGGTGTGGGTATTCTGTAGTAACTGAATCATCCTATGGGGTGGAAAGAAAGGGTAGTGATTATACTCTCTCAGGAGGTGCCCTTTGAAAAACAGTGAGTTTAGTAACCCGGAAGGCCGCTTTTCCACAGTGACGGGCAAGCTGTATTTAAGACCTGTTACCCTGGCATCTGTTTCCCATTCCCACCTGGGTTAGGGAAGCCCTTAGCAGTAAAATTCTTTACGGATTTAATGTCCCTCATAGAGGGACAGTAGCTGCTGGGGGGAGACTTGAATATCACTTTAAACCCCTCTTTGGATGCTGCTGTCCCTCTGGCCCATAGCTCTATTGTTCTCTCCAAAAATACACAAAACAAACCATCACTTCTCTGGGCTTGGTGGACACCTGGAGACATTTTTTTCTCCAAGACAAAAAAAATACACCCATTGGGCCCCACACGTGGGAAGCAGGGCTCGACTGGACTAATTTATTACCATGGTCGAGCATTTAGACTCCATCTGTGATCTGGCATGGGGCCACACCTTCTTATCTCATGGTGGACTTGGGGTCACAATTTTAAGCAAACCAATTGGTGCCTGAACCTTGCCCATCTTAAGGACCCAGAATTCCTTGAACTGGTCCAGGAGGCTGTACCTAGAATTAAACAAGAAAACACGCAACACAAAGTTGCCCCCACTATTCTGTGGGATACTTTAAAAGTAGTATTAAGAGGAGAGATCATATGATTTTTTTTCATAAAAAAAAAAAAAAGGCAGAGGGAAAAAACACACAAAGACCTGCAGGAGGAGCTATTACATTTATAGCATTGGCCAGATCAGAAGGACCCCACAAATAAGACAACGATTAAGAATTGTAAAACAAAAGCTACAAGAAACAGTAGACCAATCAGTACATCAAAAACTATTATCTAAAGTTAAGGCGTCATGAGGGGGTCCTCAGGCCTCCAGAAATTTAGCAAGAAAATTGAGAGAACAGAGAACTAGAGCGAGCATAATCAGCATGGTATATCCTAAAATAGGGAGATTAGCAAAAAGACCCCAGGAAATTAGACTTATTCTACAGTGGTTTTACCACGAGTTGTACACTAAAGAAGAGAAAATTCCCCTAGACAACATCAAATTCTATTTATAGAGTTTACCAGTACCACGAATCAGCCCACTACAGGCTGAAGCCTTGCTGGCGCCAATCAACGAGGGAGAACTACTCCAAAAAGCTCAGACCCTG
Organism: Neoceratodus forsteri; assembly: GCA_016271365.2. Lineage (NCBI taxonomy): Eukaryota > Metazoa > Chordata > Ceratodontiformes > Ceratodontidae > Neoceratodus > Neoceratodus forsteri. Next base: position 926,834,399 of record CM028135.1, on the reverse strand, counting down.
AAGGCGCCAGGTCCAGATGGGTATCCCTCTGAATTTTATAACAAATTCAAAAAGCTGCTACTACCCATATTACTCCCGGCCTTACATGCGGTCCAGGAGGGATAACCCCCACCCCTCACATGGCAGTATGCCACCATATCAGCCATACTTAAACCTCATAAAGATGTTAAAAACCCCTCCTCATTTCGTCCCATTTTAATGCTAAATTATTACAAACTGTTCATGTCGACCATGGCCTCTAGAATAGACCATTTATTACCAGCTAATATTGATCCTTATCAAGTGGGTTTTATTAAGGGCAGACAGGCACATGATGCCATAAGGCGTACACATTTCTTAGTAGATTATGCCTTAGAAAGACTAATCCTTTTAGTGCTACTGGGGTTAGATGCTGAAAAGGCATTCAGTTGGGTCAGCTGGTCTTTTTTATGGCAGACTCTGGAACACTTTGGATTCCCAGAACAACTTATAAAACGATTACAAAATATTTATGCCTCCGCTAAAGCAAATGTTAATGTGGATGGGGCACTTTAAGATACATTCCAACTCTCTAGGGGCACCCGCCAGGGATGCCCAATGTTGTTTCCTCTACATCTCGAACCCCTGCCCATTGCCATCAGATCTTCTCTGGGCATAGAGGGCCTTCCATTGGGAGGTCACCTGCACAAGATAACACTTTCTGCGGGTGAATATTCTGCTGGCTCTTACTGAGCCTGAATAATCCGTCCCAGAGGTATGGAAACAGCTACAAACATTTGGTAAGCTAGCGGGATATAAAATTAACAAATCAAAAATGGTGGTATTGACATACAATTACCCCTTCCCTCCCACTTCAAAGAAGACTTCCCCTTTAAGTGGCTCAGACAAGAGATGAGATACTTGGGAATAAAGCTCACAAGAAACTCCATTCATGCAGAGCTCTCAAATCTCGAGCCCTTGACCCTAAAATTGACAGATCATCTATCTCATTGGTCACGTCTGCCTCTAAGCTTTTTGAGTAGGATAGATACAATTAAGTAGAATGTAGTTCCCTGCATATTATTCTTTCTTCAGACACTGCCCTTCATCCCGGCTAAAACATTTCCAGGCATGGGACAGAATGATATCCCACTTTATTTGGAGTGGAAAGCGACCTAGAATTAAATATTCTGTTCTGCAACTGGTCAGAGAGAGAGAGAGGTGGCTTTATCCTCCCGCGATGGCAGCACAGCTAAGGGTAGTCCTACACTGGCTAAATAAACAGCATGATGCACACTGGAAACAATCCGAAGTATCTTGGGGGTGGGGGCTATACAACACTCAGGAGCTCCTGTTTGGGATGCCTCCCAAGTGCCAAGGGATAATGAATTATCCGAAGTTCACCAGAGAACCCTTAAAAAATATGGCTTAAGGTCAGTAATAATTATTTTACATTCCCTGAAAAATGTTCTTGGGAACACTGAAGTATAATGCAGACTTGACAGCAGGTCCCTCTGGCCCCTATGTAATTCAGTGGTAGAGATATGGCATGGGCATTATATCTCCCTTCAGAAGGAATTCCATCTGCCTCATAAATATTTTATTTACATCTTAAATCGTACCTTCAGCCATATGAACGGTCACTAGTGGCCCTAATTGAAATTCCTACCCAAATAATACAACTGTTACAAGCTCATATCAGAGGAACAACCTCTGATCACCTGATTAGTAATATATATAAGGCCTTAAATGAAAGACAGAGACTCGACCAACTCAGTCAGGATTAGATGGGAACAAGAACTGCAGGTATCAGTCAGAGAGGAGGACTGGAATGAGACTGCTTTACCAACTATAAACATCTTTTTTGTCACCATATTGGTTTGAATACATGTGGAAACTTCATTCTCGTTTCTTCCGTACACCAGCATGGGAGAATTAGGGGAGGGAGAGTGTTGGAACGAATGTGGGGATGATGGAGCAAATCGGGAGCCATGTCCTTTGGTCATGTCCTAAGCTATCCAAGTTCTGGAGGGAGATCCTTGAGGAGCAGAGTGCAATATATGACACTACTGAGTTAACTCCCACATTTATATTGACTTTTATTAAACCAGAAGGTCTGCAAATTGACAAAAACTTGCTAAAACAAATTTTACATTTATAACAGAAGTCCACAAAATTCACTAGAGTGTGGTTTACAAATAAAATACCCACTAAAAAAGCCTGGATTGTTTTGTCCAGGGAGATATATGCCCTTGAACGACACTCTGCCAAGATGATGGACAGAGTTCAGAAATTTGATGTACAATGGCAAAATTGGATATCGTATCAACTAAATCATTATGATTTTGTACCTTAAGCTATGTACTGAACAAGTAATTTTGCTCTCCTTTTACAATTAAAAGATACTCTGGATATGACCTGTGATGTTTCTTGAATTTTAATGGGACTAAAATCTGGGAGGGGAAAGGGGAGGGCTCACCATACTATGTCTGGTTTGATTTGAGTGGATCACAGACTGAACTTAAAATGAGTAATTACGATTCTCTGGATACTGAAGTGAGAAGTTAATTTATTTTTATGTAATGTAGTGTGATATCAACTGGTATTAACTGATGTATTGCTGCCTGTAAAATTGCTGCATTTATAAATTAAAATAAAAAGACTAAATAAAAAAAATAAAAAAAAAAAAAGGATCAGGAAATGGAGGAGAGAACCTCTGTCCTGTCCGCCTGGAGCTGAACTCTGGATCGGCACGAGTCGAACTTTGCCCCGATGAAGCTGATCACCTGCGAGGGCACGAGTTCTGACTTGGCCTCATTAACCAGGAGGCCAAGGTCGATTCAGGTCTGGAGGGCCAGGTCTCTGGACCACCATGTTCTGCCTGGAAGGATCTGCTATCAGCCAGTCATCCAGGTAGGGGTACATGCAAACCCCTCGGTGCCTCGGTAAGCTGCCACCACTACAGTGCATTTGGTGAAGACCCTGGTGCAGAGAAGAGGCTGAAAGGCATGGCTTGGAACTTGTAGAGGGTTTCCTCTTCTTGGAAGCGGAGAAACCTTCAGTGGGACGGATGGATCAGGATGTGAAAGAACGCATCCTGAAGATCCAGAGAGCGGAACCACATGTTCTGCTTCAGAGATCATATGATCTGGGACAGTTACCATCCTGAAGGTGCGAAACCTGAGGAATTTGTTCAGGTCGTGCAGATCTAGAATGGGGCATAACTCCCCATCCGTTTTGGCACCAGGAAGTACCTGAAGACGAACCCTGGGTGTTCTGGAGGATCCGCAGCTCTGACCACAACCTTCTTGCGGAGGAGCTGGGGTACGTTATTTCAAAGAACCGACAGTGTCTGCGGATACCAAGTCCCAACATGGGGCGCTGGCTCAGCTTGGAGGGTACTGCTCTAATTCCAGAGGAAGACCCTGACCGACCACTTCCAGAACTCACTTGTCCATGGTAACAGTGGAACAGGCAGAAAGGAAGTGGCAGAGCTGGCGCCCCACAGGAGGATGCAGGGGAGGTGTGGCTGGCATTAGGGTGGCAACCCCCATCCTGTCATTGAGCATGCTTGGAGAAGGTGGATGTGGCTGAGGAGCTGCTTGGTCCCTTCCTTCCAACTTTTGGACCACTGAGGCCATGGACTTGGTCTGAGGTCGCCAGGACTGAGCCTGCTGTCCAGACTGATGCTAGGTTGGTTTTGCTGCAGGTGTAGAGGACCTAAAGGGTTTTTGCTTCTGCTGCTTGGAGCCCTTGGGGTCCTTCTGGGCTGATGTCATGGAGTCCAGGGTGGCACTGGAATTCTCAGTGCACTGGAGGTGACCCTCCACCTCAGGCCCAAATAGGTAGGTGCCCAAAAAAGGGGACATCCACCAGCTTGTGTTGGGTATCTGCTGTGAGGTCAAGATCCTCAGTCAAGCCCTACAGCACATGACAACTGCTGCCACAAGAATCAGCAAGTCTGGAGCCATCTGGAGTTGCTGTTTCGCCACTGCCCTAACCTGGTCATGGACCTGTTTGACTGTGGTCTAAAAGTCAGCAGGAAGGTGAGGAATCACCTCATCCAGGTAGCCTAATAGGGCATGAAATAATTGTGCCATCAAGACAGCCTAGCGCACCTGGCGGAGGCCTAGCGAGGAGGTAGAATATACCTTTTTGGCCGAATGGTCCAATTTCTTGGACTCTGTCCGGTGGTCTATTGGTGTCCCTGGTATTGCCAGAGTGCCGAAACACGAAGTCAGCCACCAAACCCCTCAGCTGAGAGATGCTCTGTGAACCTTGAAATGGTACCAGTGAGCACCACATATTTGCGGGCCATCTGGGCTGAGGATGCAGGGCAAGAGACAAGGTGCTGCCAGAGCTCCAGGGTAGGGCCAACAGTGGTCTTGGCCACTGGGAAAGTCTGTCAGAGAGTCTTCTTTGTCCAGGCTTTCTGTATGGGGATAGCGAGCCCGCTTTTGGACAGATTCCAGTTTCATCCCTGTAGACTCCGAGATGAGGTGGAGAATGCCCACAAATGAAGTAGGGCCTTCGTTTGTGGAAAGATCCCCAGTCAACTCAGTGTCCAGTGGATGAGGGTGCAAGGAGGAATCCTCAGACTCTGAGGAATCCACATAAAGCGGGCGACCACCCGTGTGACCCTTGACCTGCCGCGGGTGGTCAGACATAAGAGTGACCAACAACCGATGGGGAAGCACCTCGGCCGGCTGAGACTCCTTGGTCAGAGTCCAGGTCGTCTGCTTCTTAGGTGGCAGCTGCACCACTGTCAGTGGAGAAGCCTGCTTCAGCTTAGCAGACATGATCTGAACCGGCTCTGCTGGGGGAGGAATGGTGTCAACCGGCCTCGCTGTGGGAGTCTGCCTCGGTGTTTCGGGCAATAGCTAGGTAATGGCCATGGTGATAGCCGGTGTTGGCTTCTCCTTTTCAGAACTGTTGCCACATGAGGTGTTTGTAGTGTTGATGCAATTTGCTCTGAAGCCTCTTCTCACTCGAGGAGGATGAAGACGAGTAGCGGCGGTGCCACTTCCTATGGTGCTGAGAGTGAGACCTCCGATGTTGGTGGGACCTGCTCGACCCTGAGGATGAAGATGACTGAGAGCTCGACTTCAGCCATCAGTGGTGCTGAGGGGCTTCTCCTGGTGTGGGTTGATGACAGGCGGTTCCATCTCAGCGGGCTTGGCCGACCCATCAGTGGTCACTGGCAGGACCAGGGTCCTGAAAAGAGAGTTGTCGGCCACTTCAGATAACTGGTCGACAGGGTCGATTTTAAAGATCTCTGCCACGTTGTTGACCAGTGTCTCAGCCATCTGGTCCGATGGGGTTACCGTGAAGCCAGCAGCCATGGCCGCGGTTTCGACCATAGTCAGTACCAAAGATTCGTGAGAGTGGATAATGCTCCTGGTCCCAGAATAGTTGGTGATGAGTCTTCTCTTTATCCTTCTTGGACCCCTTGTGAGAGTGGAAATTGTGTGATTTGGCAGGGCTCTCCCCTTTGGTTGAGAGGGACTGGCACAGCTCCTTGAAGGAGGCCAAATAAGTGGAGCCCAGCTGGAGTGGAATGATGGCTGAGGCAGAAGAGGAGTGAGTGGCGGCCTGGGCTGCCGCCTCCTCTAACACCTTGAGTTGCTCCAACTGCTCAGTGGACCCTGCAGCGGTGTAGCCCACCCAGCGAGCATCCTTAGATTTGACTGGATAACATGTCTCTGGATGGCCTATCTTTAGGTGGGCTGCGTGGTTCTCCAGGACATTCGGGTAAATGACCGACAAAAGTCGCAGGGCTGTGAAATGTGATAATTTTCCAGACGGTAAATGCACAAGGCGTGAGGGTCAGTAAGTGACATATTCTGCCCAAATGGACACTGACAAAATCCGTGCGAAGATTTATCCTCCATCGCGGTCACGATTGAAGATCAAGGTGAAGACGAAACTTGAATGATTTTTAGTTTTAAGTTTTGGAAGTAAATCCGAAGATTTAAGTGCCAGGGCATACTCAACGTGGGAGCGGTAAGGAGGGAACCTGCTTCTTCCAGCGGAAAGCAAGATCTGACATCATGGGGCAGAGCCAAGGGACTTACCACCCAGGTTGGTGGAAGTAGCCAGTTTGAAGACATTTTCGGCAGGTCTTGAAAGGCACATGCCATACAGTGTGGATAGAACATCATATCCACATTTCTAGAAAATGTAGTTTTGCTCCCTGGATCTCCAAGACTCATGTCCCGATCCATTCATCTCACCGAAGGTTCCTCCGCTTCTGAGTGGATAGAGCCATCTAAGAGTTCCAGGCCATGCCATTTGGCCTGTCGTCGGGTTTGTCTCCAGGTACTTCCTGGTGCCAAAACGGATGGGGAGTTGGTGCCCCATTCTATATTTGTATGACCTGAACAAATTCTTCAGGTTCTGCACCTTCAGGATGGTAATTTTGTCGCAGATTGTAACATCTCTGCAGCAGAACATGTGGTTTTTCTGTTTGGATCTTCAGGACGTGTTTCACGTCCTGGTCTGTCCGTCCCACCGAACGTTCATTGCAGTGGTGGCAGCTTACCTGAGGTGCCGAGGAGTCTGGGTTTACCCTTACCTGGACAACTGGCTGATTGCAGGTCTCTTCAGGCTGGAAGTTGGAGCAGTCCAGGGACCTGGCCCTCTAAACCTGCATCTCCCTTGGCCTACTAGTCAACTAGTCCAAGTTGGAACTCATGCCTTTGCAGGTGATTAACTTAATCGGGGTGGAGCTCGACACTTGGCAGAGCCAGAGTCCGGCTTCTGGTGGACAGGGCGGAGGATCTCCCCTCCTTTGCCGGATCATTTCAGATTGGGCAATTGTGCCTGTCCGGGACCTCTGTGCCTGCTCTGTTACATGGCGACCTGCACCAGCATGGTCCGCTAGGCATGCTGGAGAATGCTCTGTCTGCAGTGGGAGCTGGCCAGCCATTGGTCTCATTGCAGGGGTCACTTTGACCCAGTGGAAGTGGAGCACTCTCTAGTGGTGGTTAGTCCCAGAACATCAGCAGGCAGGGATCCCATTTTTTCACCCAGAGCCGATGGTCATCCTGACGGCCGATGTCTCTCATGGGCTGGCATTCCCACTTGGGGGAACATAGAGTCCATGGACTCTGGACCCTGAGGAGTCCCGGTGACCCATTAACCTGCTAGAGCTCTGAGCAGTTCAGCTAGCACTGACTGCTTTTGCTCCATGCATTCGGGACAGGTGATCCAGGTCCAGAAAGACAAAACCACGACTATGTACTACCTCAACAAACTGGGCGGGATGCTTTCCCTGCCACTGTGCAAGGAAGCTGTCCATGTGTGGACCCTCGTGCGCTGCATGGAGGCTGATCTTCTAGCCATCCATGTGGCAGGGGTCTCCAACCAGCTGACAAATGCTCTCAGCCATGTAGGTGAGGCATCTCACTAGAGTTCTCTCCACTCAGAGGTAGGACTCTGTCTGTTCTCCCAGTGGGGCACCCCTCAGGTGGACTTGTCCGCCTCAAGGGAGAATGCAAAGCTGAGACTGTGTTGAGGCCCCCCCCTTCCCAAAAACAGGGAACGCTGAAGGGGGATGCATTCTTGAGGCCCTGGACTCCAGGCCTCCTCTATGCTTTCCCTCAATCCACAAAGTGCTTCTCAAGGCCTGGAGGGACAAGGCACATGCGATACTGGTGCTCCTGATTGGCTACTCCAGTTTTTGTATCTTGATCTCCTCAGCCTCAGCAGCAGGCTCTTGAGGAGTCTTGCTTTCCGCCCAGACCTGCTCTCCGTCAGTCGGGGCAAAGTACTGTACCTGGACCTTCAATCCATGCACCTGACAGCCTGGATCCTGAGCAGCTTGAGTTCCAGGCTTTGGGTCTCTCCGAAGAGGTCCTCACTGTTGTGTAGGCATCTAGGAAGGAGTTAACCAAGAAATGCTGCACCTTCAAATGGAAGAGGTTCTCCATTTGGTGCTAGGGCAAGGGATTGGACCCTTTGTCCTGTCCAGTGGGTAGGATCCTTGAATATCTGTGGTCCTTATCTAAGTCGGAACTTTGATCAGTGACCTTTAAGGTGCACCTGGGAGCCATCTCTACTTAGAGGGCATGGGCCAGTCAGCAGTCGGTGCAGGAGAATGTGGTCTGGCACTTTTTCAAGGGCCCTGACCATATTTCTCCTCCAGTGCGTGAACCACCACCACTACTTTGGGATCTGCTGCTGGTTTTGACAAAGCTCATGGGCAAGCCATTTGAACCTGTGCACAGGTGCGATATGGTTCACTTGTTGTGGAGGACTGCCTTCTTGGTGGCTATTGCGTCAGCCTAGAAGGATCAGTGAACTCCAAGCACTTAGGTCTTCCACAGGGACAAGGTTGTTCTTTGCCCCAACCTGAAGTTCCTCCCGAAGGTTGTGTCAGAGTTTCACCTTAACCAGTTTCAGTCTCCCGGTGTACTTCATCAGTTACACCTCAGAGGCCAAGTACAGGCTGTATACCCTGGACTTGAGGCGAGCACTCTTATTACAAAGAGCTCATGGTTGGAGTTCGGGGAGAAGTTTGTCAGCTGTTTGTTCCCTCCACTGAAGTTACACCTGGCAACCAAGTGGACAGTTGGCAGGTGAATTGTATCCTGCATCAATTTGTGCTCTAGGTTGGTGGTAATGGAGCCTCCTGGAGGGCTAAGGGCTAATTCCACCCATCCTACTGCTGCCTCAGTGACTGCTTCCAGAGATGTCCCTATCCGGGAAATCTGCAGGGCTGCTACTTGGAGGTCAGCACACACCTTCATTTCCCATTACCAGATTGACCTCACGTCACGCCAGGATACTGGTTTTTGGGCCACAGTTCTTCAGTCTCTGTTCCTTAAGTAGGAGGTGTGTGCCTTGCCTCCCTCCACCTGGAGAACTGTTAGGAGTCTGCCACAAAGTGTGAATCGAACATCATATCTATGTCCCTAGAAAAACAGGTTACCAACCTGTGACAGTAGTTCTGGGAATGGTGTATGATGTTGATTCACATGGACCACTGAATGTTCCCTGGCTTTGGCGCACTACACTGCTTCCAGTGGGCAAGATCTGGTGCCATGATGTGGAGCCGATGGAGTTACCACCCGGGTGGGTGGGAGGAGCCAGCTTAATGATGTTCCGGACAGATTTAAAGGGAAAGGCAACTGCCAGAAAGTGTGGATGAACATCATACGCCACTCGTAGAACTACTGTTACAGATGAGTATCCTGTTTTATCACCTCATCTTGTAAGCCAGTTTGGACAAGCTGGAGCAGAGGAAGGTCCTGTCCAACCTGTTGAATGCCTTCTCTGCATGTAGACTGGGCATTGCCATTGGTGTACAGCATGCAGTGGTATGTTCTGTTAGCAATAGGGTGTGAGGGACACTGTCATGTGCCTGTCTTCTGTGGATGAAGCCCACCAGGTCTTTGTTTAAAAGAGTGGTTAAAAGAGTCTCAAGACTGCAGGCCCCAATTGCTGTAAACAGCTTGTAGTCCTCATTCAATTCGGACATTGTTGGTATGAGGCTGCCTGTCTGGGGTCTTTACCCATCTTTGGATTTGCAGAAATTGCTGCATAATTCCATGTCTGGGTAGGAACACCACCGTTTTGCACTGATTTGAAAGGTTTGCTGGAGGTGAGGGAAAGTAGGATATCTAGAAATTGTTTTATGAAATTCTTTTGGATAGCCATTTGGATCAGGGCATTTTTGTGACTTAAGCTTTTGTATTGGCTGCACAAATCTCGTCTGCTGAGATAGGGAGCTGCAATCGCTGGCCCACAGCCATGGAAAAGTAGGGAGAGGAAGGGATCGGAACCCCATCTGGAGCACTGTCCACTTTTGGAGACCACATTTCTATAAGGACTGTCCATGAATGGTAACTAAATTGGTGCAGGGTCTGCATCCAAAGCCCTGTTTGGAGAGACTTAAGGACCTCAATATGTACATCCTGGAAAAGAGGAGGGGGACATAATAGAGACTCTAGATGGAAGTGTATTTCAGAAAAAAGATGCTCTAGAAGAAGGGGACATCTAGTGAAGCTGGGTGAGGTAGATTCAGGAGAGATGTGAGGAAGTAGTTTTTCACAGTGAGAGTGATGGGTGCCTGGAATAGACTTTTAGTGGAGTGGGGAGGTGAGGTTGAAGAATACATGAGATAAGCACAAGGGAATCTTAGCGGAAAGAGGAGGGAAGGGGCCAGAGATCAAGTTGAGTCTGCAGTGGCACTGTATGTAGGGAAAATTGGGCAGACTAGGTGTGTAAAGTGGTTTTGATCTGCCATCAGATTTTGTGTGTCTTATATCTGTGTAGCTTTTCCACCCCCATTGCACTATTATTGATGCTTAATTGGTTGTAATCAGTCAGTGTATTGAGGTTAATACTGCGACTTGCGTGAGCTACTACGTTGATGGAAATTGAGCATATTGAGACACTTCATTTTCACCAACATTGCAGCCATTGTATATAGCATTACTGGCATACAGAACCATTGACTAGTGCAGCTAGAGTCACTGGTAGGTGCACCGCACCCACCACAAGCACTTTCTCAGCTATCTAGACCCAGTATCTACTCAGGAAATGTGAGCAGGCAAACATGATTGGCATTGATCAGTGCTTGTGTCAGGGTGTGGTGTCTTCAGCTGCTAAAGCACTCTGGCCTCAGAGCAGCACTAGATTTGTGAAGGCAGTTGCTTGCCTGTTATCTGAACTGTAGGAACACAGTCACCATGGTTTTCTCTGAGCATGGGGAGGGGCAACAGCACAAAAAAGTGCAAATTCCAGTGCAGCTATACATTAGAGGATTACATTGTTATGGGGTGACTGGAACAACGTTAAGAAAGTGAAGTAGGGTGCAAATGTTTTGCATACCACGTGGTTCCAGTTGCGTAATGCTTTGCCATCCATGCGGAGACCTCTTTGGTACTGGCACAACCATACTAGGCTCCTCAGTTGCCCGATACTTTCCTCAAGGGCTGTTTCTGGGCCATGTCCTTACCATGCCTTGGTCCTCTGGGTGATCAGAAGACCCCACTCCTAACCCAATTAAGTCAGTGGCTGCCAGTTAATCCTCCTTCCCTATCCGTGTTGCCTTGTATGTTCTCTGCTCAGGTTCCTTACCTGCCAGTGAAGACAGTGGTGGTACTACATATTGGCACCCCTACCACCTCTCCTGATTAGTTCTGAGGTAGGCCGTGTTGCAAAACTACTGCTGTCAGAAAAACGAAGGATCTTGCCTCGAGGAGAAGCTCTTGCAGTAGGTTCCACAGTGAGGACCGATAACACCTGGCGGTGGTTCTGGCAACTTTTTCTTTAGCAGTACCGATGTGGGAACACCCACCGCCGGCGTCAGCTCCACCCACGATGTCTCCCTATATAAGGGAGGAGTTCTCCACATACTCCAGTTCTTTCCCGCTGCACGGTCAGGGTTAGTCCACTCGGTTACGGCTCTGTACCGATAGCTTCTCCACCTCAGAATTTGTAATGTCTGCTCTCAAGAGCTTCTATGTCCACTTCTCACCTCAACAAGTGCAATTTGTGGGCAATAGATTCCCACTAAGGATGGCCATTCGTTGTGTCTCTACTGCCTGGGGCTCGATAAAGACACCGGCGCCTGCTTCCACTGTCAGGCCTTTAATTCGCAGGTGTGGATCCAGCATCAGAAATTGCTCGTGGCCTACCTCGCCAAGACAGAACTTGCCGCCATGGAAAGGGCCTCCTCGGGGGGAAGGGGGGGGTCTGATCCACCTCTTGCCCACAGGCATGGGGAGCAGGACAGGGGAAGGTCGTTCTCAAAGCACAGGTCTTCAGGCTCGAAGTCGAGGCATGAATCACGCCTCATGGCCCTTAAGCCCTCCTCTGTCCCCAAAACTTCTGGTTCTACCCTCCAGCCTCTGAGGGTGTCTCAGTCCGCCAAAAAATCGACAGGCTTAGGTAAGGGCTCCTCCCACTTGAAGAACAACTCCCGGGAGTCGAGCAAGGTCTTCGGGCGGCAGGGCCTCCTCCTTGCCACCAAAACATTGGGATCCCGACTGAAGCCAGCCTCTGACGACTAACCGGCGCTCTGCTGAAAAGCACGTTGGCCACAAAGCTGACCATCCTAAGGCTCATGCCTCCCATTGACGTCCGTCAGTGCCTAAGAAAAACGGATGCCGGTTCGTCGTCCGCCAGTGGCCAACCCAGCTCCTGTCCCGACGGCAGTTATTCCGCCGCCGGTTGTTTGTACACTGGTCACCCCGGCTCCACCTGACATCAGCTCTGGTACTCCCTCCCCCTGTTTGCCAGTTAGGCTGTTGCCGGACCCTGATGACAGTGGTGCTGATGCCGCCCCTATGTCCCCCTTCGGCCGATGCCGGTCGATAAGGGTGCGGACCCGACACCGGTACCCCCGGACGACGGTGCTGACACTGGTTCGGGCTTGGGTCCTCCTCCACCTCCTCCTCCAGGTTCACCCAAGTTAAATCTATCTTAAGGGAAGGAGCTGTTTTCCTACTGGTGGGATACCGTAAAAAAGGACCTTCCAGTGGGCGCGCCCCCTCCCATGCTGGTACATGTTCCTGACCCTGTTAACACTGAATCAGTGGACGGTGGGGCGGAAGAGGAGCTCCCTCCTAAGAAGCACTCTGAAAAGTCTTGGAGGCATAGGTCTCTTGAGTTCCTCCCGCTCACCCTCTCCATCACTGGACATGAGGCGCAAGAGGAAGAGGCACAGCCCTTCACCCTCTGCCTCTCCAGACTCCTATGTAGACTCTGACTCTTTGTCGTCCGATGCCTACGCGGAGCCAGACCTAGGGGACATGGAGGGTCTTCCCAAATCCCTTCCGAACAACCCCAGCTTCATGGAGGTAATGAGGCACATCCAGGCCAACGTGATGGGACACTGAGGCCCTGGACTCCGAAGCGATTGCCAAAAGGACCCAAAGCTGGTGGTCATCCCTCCCATGGTTGACACCTTTCAGGATGTCACCCGTATAACCTGGAAGCGCCCTCATTCCTCCTCTGGTGTGCCCAAAAAGGCTAATCGGCTCTTAACGGGCACCTTCGGATCATCCCTTCCTTGCCGAACCACCCACTGTGTACTCTGTGGTGATTTCGGCAGCTTACGATCGTTCGCAGAGGCCCAAACACCTGAGCACTCAGCTGCCTGACTGAGAATCGAAGCAGCTGGATCCGGTGGGCCGCAAGGTGTACTCTGCTGCCAGCTGCAGGATCAGGAGTTTGAACTTCTTGACACACATGGTCCAATTCCAGAACGCTCTTTGGGAACAAGGATTGGACATCGTGCAGAACATGCCTGATTGCCCTCAGGGGGCAGAGCTGGCCAAGCTTTTACAGACTGGCTCAGACAAGGGTACCCATGTGCTGCGCTCGGCCTATGACTCTGTGGACACCTCTTCGAGGGCGGCCGCCACTGGCATTTGCCTACAACACAATGCGTGGCTTCGGGTCTCGGGGTTGGATCCAGACCTGCAGACTAACATTCTGGATGCTCCCTTTAAAGGCTCAGTGCTCTTTGGCGAGGACACTGAGTGCATCACCAGGCTGCAGGACTGTGGTAGGGCTGTCCGTTCCATGCAATCCATGGACCTCCCGAAATGGGCGAGCCCGTAAGCCTCATTTTTGTGGCCGCGGGGGACATCAACCACAGCAGCCCCGCTTTCAGCAGCATGCGCAACAAGGTGGCTTCGGTCGTAGAGGTGGAGCCAGAGGCACTATGGCCTCCGCCCCAGACGACTCGAAGCAGCCACTGCCACCCTTGCCCCCGCCCCACCCAACGCCTGACTCTCCTAGCTACCCTCTTCCTTGGGTCGCACGGCCAGAGGAGCCTGTCGGAGGTCGCTCGCTTTTCAGTCTATGTGTACGTGTGGGGCCAGGTGACCTCCGACCAGTGGGTACTTGATCTTGTGGAGTTCGGGCACCCCATAGAGTTAGACTCTATTCCTCTGGACAGACCACCGCCTCCATCCCGTTACCCAAGGGAACACAGAGCGCTGGTCCGATGGGAGATAAGCGGGTGCCACCGGTCGAGTCAGAGAGAGGGTTGTTCTCCAATTTTTCCTTAATTCCAAAGGAATATGGAGATCTCAGACCCATTCTGGACCTCAGCAATCTAAATCAGTGGGTGTCTTACAAGAGATTCAGGATGGTTTTCCTTCTCACTCTCCTCACACTCATATCAGCGGGAGACTGGCTGGCTTCCCTGGACATGCAAGATGCTTACCTGCGTATTCCTATCGCCAGGAGCCATCGAAGATTCCTAAGGTTCAGATTTGAAGATGAGGACTATTAGTTTTGAGTCTTTCCCTTCGGGCTCTCTTCAGCCCCCAGGGTCTTCACCAAGTGCCTGGCTGTCGTGGCAGCGGCACTCCGAAGGCGGTGCCACTTTGTGTTCCTTTACCTGGACGACTGGCTTCTCCTAGCTCTTTCCAGGTCTCGCCTGTCTGAAACTATCAAGGATTCCATCTTGCATTTTCAGAGTCCCGGAATCACCATCAACAGGGACAAATCTCATTTGATCCCAACCCAGATTCTCTAGTTCATCAGAGCTCTTCTGGATACCACTCTCAGGAAGGTCTTTCTTCCCTTTGACAGAGCGAGTTGCATTCAGGTCCTCTCGTCCCAGATCTCTTCAGCCTCAAGGGTGCCGACTCTGCTCCTACTCAGGCTGTTGGGGCATATGGCTACTGCCATAGTCTCTGTTTCTCTGGCGCGCCTGCACATGAGGACCATGCAGTGGGATCAGACATCGGACAGTCCGGTCGCCTCGATCATATCAGAGCCAGTCCGCTGAGAGCTTCACTGGTGGATGTCGTCCAGAAATTTGCTGGCGGGCATACCCTTCCAATCGGGGTGCCATCTCAGACTTTAACCACGGGCGCCTCATCCCAGGGTTGGGGCGCTCACTTGGGGACTCACCGTACCCAGGGTTCCTGGTCTTCCATAGAAGTAGATCTGCATATCAACGTCCTGGAGATGAGAGCAGTGCTTTACACCCTCCAAGCCCTAGCCTCAGTCCTAGCGCCGGGTCGTCTCTTGGTGCAGACAGCCAACTCTTCGGTGATGTTCTACATCAACAAACATGGCAGCACACATTCTTATCCCCTTTGCAGGGAAGCCATGCGAGTGTGGGATTGGGCCCTCGAACATCATCTGTTTCTGATGGCAGTGCGTGTTCCCGGGCTTCAAAACGTGTTGGCCGATGTGCTCAGCAGGACAAAATTGCAAACCCACGAATGGGAGTTGCTCCAAGAGGTTGCAGATCACATCTTCTGTCTGTGGGGGACGCCAGAAATGGACCTTTTCGCGTCATGATTCAATGGAAAACTGCCCCATGTTTATTCGCTAGGTTGAGAGCATGGAGCTTTTTGGCAAGACGCGTTGTCCCTCTGCTGGAACGCGAGGTTTCTATATGCCTTCCTTCCCTTTCCGCTCCTACAGAAGGTCCTCCTCAAGTCTCAGTTGGAACCTTCCACTCTTATCCTGATCGCTCCACTATGGCCTAGTCAAATCTGGTTTCCCTTACTACAGCGTCATGCGGTGGTCACCGATGCCTCACCCTCTCTCTCTTCACCTCCTGTCGCAGGGGGTCCCTGTTAAATGTGAACCCACATTCTCTTCACCTGCATGCCAAGCTCCTCAGGACCTAGCTAAGGTCGGGTTCGGTGTATCTGATCAGGTTGCTCTAGTGTTGGTTGAGGCTGGGAAACCTGCCACCAGGGCCACTTACGCTATGAAATGGAAACGCTTTTGTATTTGGGCCACAGCCAAAAGAGTGGATCCGTTGGTCTGTCTGGTAAATACCATATTAGAATATCTGCTTTCTCTTTCCGAGAAAGGTCTCAGCTATTCCTCCATCAAGGTACACCTGGCCGCCATCTCCGCTTACCATTTCTCTGTGTCGTGTAAGATGGTGGCTCAGATGGAGGTTTCCACGGCATTTTTGTGCGGTATTCTCCACATCAGACCTCCATCAGGGACCTGGTTCCTCCTTGGGATGTCCTGGAGAAGCATATTCCCCAAATTTGAACCGGCCATGGAGTCCGAGCTTAGTTTCTTTCTTGGAAGACTTTATTTTTGGTAGCTATTACTTCGGCAAGGTGTATTTCAGAACTTCAGGCCCTCGTGTAAGGAACCTTACCTTGTTTTCCACAAGGACAGGGTTGATCTCTGCACTAATCTGAAGTTCCTACCGAAAGTTGTTTCAGAGCTCACTCTGAATTAATCAGTTCAGCTCCCGGTTTATTACCCAGAGCACTCTAACAGGGGGGAGACCCTGCTTCATTCCTTGGATGTCCACAGGGCTCTCCGATGCTACCTGGCTAGAACCAAGGGGGACAGGAAGTCTGATCAGCTTTTCGTGTCCTTTGTTCAACGGTCTGTAGGTCGCCCGGTCACCAAACAGACGCTTTCACGCTGGTTGGTTCATTGCATCTCTTTCTGTTATGAGAAGCACAACAGGTCGACTTAGGGGCCTGTTGAAGCTCATTCGACTAGCGCTATCGCTGCTTCCTTTGCAGCACTAAAGAGAGTACCGACAGTGGATATTTGCGCTGCCGCTATCTGGAGTTCTGTTCCTACTTTTGTCAGGCATTATAGCCTTGACATTATTTCCAGACGCAGAGCAGGGTTTTGCCTCGCAGTTCTACAAGGCATGGTTTCCTGAGGGATTTTCCCTTATCCTGCTGTTCCTTGCCTTGCTGTCTCTCCCCTCTCTCCCCCACCCACGGGTTGCTATATGCTTATACTGTTTGGGACTCAGTCCTCATTGTGGAACCTGCTGCAAGAGCTTCTGCTCGAAGTAAGATAGTACAGTTACGTAAGAACTTACCGTAACAGTAGATCTTTGAGAGAAGCTTTTGTAGCAGGTATATTTCCCGCCCTTCTTCCCCTAGGGATCAGGCCCTGTTCATGCGGTTTCTCCCTCTTGGAGGGGTTGTCCGTTGACTATCACTTTCTGTCCTTTGCCTGTCGTTATCTTGCCTGACGGGGACTCCTCCTTAAATCTGGCGACATTGGGGATGGAGCTGATTTGGGGGCGTTCCCATGTTGGTACTGCTAGAAAAAGTTGCCAGAACCGCCGCCGGGTGGTGTCAGTCCTCATTGTGGAGCCTGCTGCAAGAGCTTCTCTCGAAGATCTACTGTTAAGGTAAGTTCTTGCCTAACTGTACTTTGCCTTATTTTGTCCCATGCCCTGCAGTCATTTACGTGGCACACATATTCTGTGCACATTTGCAGATTTGTAAATGTGCTGAAATAGTCCAACCTCGTTTGAGCATATCTCGAGGCTCAGTCTTAAGATTGGTGTAACAGTCTAGGTTTTGCAGTTTTACCCTGGTCTTCTGTGATTGAGAATCAGGTCCTGTGTCTTAAGTATTCTAAGATTAGAATGTTAAAATCTTGCAAACTGCATTCTTTTAAAATATTAACAAAACATTTTTGCTGTATTTAAATTAGTAACAAACCGAAGCAGCGTCCCAGATTTCCAGAGGAAAAGAAGCTGAAGGATATTGATCTAAAGGTAACATAATTATTTCATCAGTATCTGAATTAAGGTTTTATTTATATAGCGGCTTTCTAAAAGCTCAAGATGCCTCATATAAAATTTAAAAAAAGTTTTATTTTCATATTATCATTTATACAAAATGCATCTCGTAACTCTTCACAAATTTAGTAAAACATGTTTAACATAAACAGAATTACTTATTATCCAGTGATGAAGGTTTATAGACTAGGGGACCAATATTCAAAAGTTTGCTCTGGTGCAAATGGGTTTTTGCTCGCACAAACCAGGTGTTACGCAGGAATGTGATATTCAGCAGGTTTGGTTGTGCGGCAAACAGTGTTAACAGCCACACAAAAAAATGATGTGGGTGGGTAGAGGAGAATGCCCGAACAACCCGATACTTGGCGCATTTGCACTGCACAGAAAGTGTTAGCATGGTCATTTTGTGCAGGGTAAATACTACCGAACAAACCCTTTAGTAACTCTAGGTAACCCTGGCTGCTGCTTTAGTTACTGCAGCTAGCAATCAAGTTGGCCAGTGGGGGAGCGCACACCTGCCCCCTGGTGGTCTTGGCCCCCCACCCCTCTGATCACTGTCCTGGTACTGATTTAGTTAAGCCCTGGTGCCTAGTAGTCCGCTCCCCAAAAAAACCCAGTAGACAGCCTGACATAAATACTACATTCCTGGTGCCCAGTATGCCCAGTAGCACCGCCCCCAAAACCAATCAGTGATTGCTGGCCTGACAAAAATGAGCTAAATCTTGGTGCCCAGTGGTTCACCCGACCCTGTGAACACTGGCCTGATATAGAATAAAGCTATTCCCTGGTGCCCAGAGGTCCCACCCCCCCACCTTGTGATTGCCAACTCGTATACTAATAATTTTCCCTGATGCCTATTTGTCTCCCCAACCCCAAAAACCTGATCCCCAGGTCTGTGCCAGACTACAGGCTCCCTGGTATTCAGGCCCCCCTCCCGTCGAGATCCCCAGCTGCTTTCTGAATGTCGACAGTACGTAGACCAGAAAAAAAAAAACTAAACAAGGTAGACAGTTATGTGGGGAGTAGTGCAATGTGATGGCTGTGGGGCAGCAGTCTTCTGGGAGTCTTTCTGGAGGCTGAGATGCTGCCCTGAGGGAGGAAGTTACCCGTCTTCAGGCTGCACTGGACAGTAGCAAGGGAACCTCCCCCATCCAGGGAGCACCAGAGCCACCACCGCTACCGTAGAGGTTGCGAAGAAAGCACAGCAGTTGGACCACAGTGGGCTCAGGGAGGGTAAGGGTGGTGGAACAGAGGCACACCCAGTCAGTTGTTCCACTCCACAATCCATACACCATTCTGGGGGAGCATATTTCCACTATGGATGCACCCGCAGAGGAGTCTAAGGAGGGTGCAGACAACTGTCACAAGGGAGGCCCTCAGGAAGGAGGCAGAGGGCACCACAGGGAAAGGAAGCAGCTCCTGGTGGGGGACTCAGTTATTAGGGGGATAGAACTGGGGGGAGCAGGGAAAACTGAAGTAAGGTGCCTGCCTGGTGCCATGGCTTGGAGGGACAGGAAGCACAACCTTAGGATCACGAGAAGAGTTGCATGGGTGTCTGAGCTGGACGTCATTGTCCACCTAGGGACAAATGTTTTGGCTCATCATGAGATTAGAGCAGTGCAGAAGGGCTTTGTAGAGTTGGGGAGGGGCTTAAGACAAGTAGCACACACAGTATTCTGCTTGGAGGTGCTGCCTGTCAGTGGCATGGGTGAGGCGAGAGAGTACTTTGCACCATGCAGTTTAACGAATGGTTTAAAAAATAGTGCGGAGCACAGGGTTTTGGTTTCATTGGGTAATGGTGTTCCACCTGGAGGGACACCAGCCTATACTGGCAGGATGGTCTGCATCTGTCTAGGAAGGGAACAAGTCTTTTGGGCAGTCTGTTTAAATGCTTCATTGGCAAGTTTTTAAACTAGTCAAGGGGGGAGGCACTGATGAGCAGCAGGAAAATCCCAGCCTCCCCCTACAAAACAGGGTACTAAATGAGAAAAAGACCAAGGTAGAAAGGTCAGTGGGGGGATGCTGCTACAGAAGGTAAAGCCATCAAAAAATGGAGAGCAATGAGTACCAGTGCCCGTAGTCTGGGTAACAAGCTTCCTGAATTAGTGGCCTTGATGGAGGAGGAACATCTGGATATCGTGGCAGTCACAGAAACATGGTACACACAGAACCATGACTGGGATGTACATATACCAGGATACACTATCTACAGGAGGGACAGGGAGGGTAAAAGAGGAGGAGGAGTAGCTCTCTACATAAGAGAAGGAATCAAAGCAACAGAACAAAAGGGTAAACTGGGAGGAGAAGAAGCACTGTGGGTCAATTTGGAGGCAGGCAATGGCACCACAATCCGCACAGGGGTTGTATACAAACCCCGCTCTCGGGGAGGAAATGGACAAGGAAATGATAGAAAGTATACTTAGAATGGCAGATAAAGGGGCGGTATTGCTGATGGGTGTTCTGAATATGCCAGATGTTAACTGGAGTGCAGTTGCAGCAGCCACTTCTAAGAGTGGGGTTATTCTAGATGCCCTACAGGGGGCATGACTTAGACAACTAGTATTGGAACCCACTCGAGAGGGAGCAGTCTTAGACCTGCTCCTCTCAAATGGAGATGGAGAGAAGATCACAGATGTAGAATTGGGTCGCCATCTGGGAACTAGCGACCATCGAATAGTATGGTTCACAATAAACACAGCAGTAGAGTCAAGCCATACAAAGGCAAAAGTACTGGACTTCAGGAGGGATGACTTTGCCAAAATGGGTGAGTGCCTAAGGAACGCACTAGCAAATGGGCAGGAAGGAGGGGTGGAAGAACAATGGGGAATAATAAAAACTGCCATCACAGAGGTAACAAGCCTTTGTGTGAAGCAAATAAAGCGATGTAAGAAATCACTATGGTTCTCAAAGGAGGTGGCAGTGAAGGTTCAAGAGAAAAAGAAAGCACTCAGAAAGTACAAGGAATCGCAGAAGGAGCAGGACAGAGAATTGTATCAGTTAAAGCAAAAGGAAGTTGGGAAGGCAGTCAGAACAGCAAAGGCCCGAACTGAGGAAAAGATAGCCAACTCAGTTAAGAAGGGGGATAAAACCTTTTTTTAGGTACATCAGGGAGCGAAGGAAGACTAAGGGAGGTATAGTGAGGCTTAATGAGGGGGGTGGGCAGAAGGTGACTGTGAAAAGGCAGAGATACTAAACAAATATTTTTGCTCAGTATTTACAAACGAAGAGGGGGAGGTACCTAAAACAAACAATAGAAACACTCTGGATACAGAAGTTGATACCAGCCCATTTACAGAAGAAAGGGTCCTGAAAGAACTCTTAAAACTGAAGGTGGACAAAGCAATGGGGCCTGGTGGGATTCATCCCAGAATTCTAAAAGAACTAAGGGTAGAACTAGTGACACCACTGACTACCCTCTTTAACAAATCATGGGAGGATGGGGTGGTACCGGAGGACTGGAGGAGGGCAGATGTAATTCCCCTTCACAAAAGTGGGAGCAGGGCAGAAGCAGGAAACTACAGACCTGTTAGTTTAACCTCAGTGATAGGGAAAATGATGGAATCACTTCTGAAGGAAAGAATTGTGGAGTACCTAGAGGCCAGAGGGGCACAGAACCCAAGGCAGCATGGATTCACAGCGGGAAGGTCATGCCAGATGAATCTAATAGATTTC
Source organism: Neoceratodus forsteri (assembly GCA_016271365.2). Lineage (NCBI taxonomy): Eukaryota > Metazoa > Chordata > Ceratodontiformes > Ceratodontidae > Neoceratodus > Neoceratodus forsteri. The sequence continues at coordinate 926,813,263 of CM028135.1, read as the reverse complement.
TTTGACTGGGCGACCAAAGTAGTAGATCAGGGAGGGGCTGTGGACATGGCCTACCTAGACTTTAGCAAGGCATTTGACTCGGTCCCACACAAAAGATTAATATACAAGTTAGCCAGCCTGGGAGTGGGTCCTAAGATGATAGCCTGGGTAAAGAATTGGCTGGAGAATAGGACACAGAGGTAATAGTAAATGGAGTCCACTCTAAAGAAAGGGGTGTTACTAGTGGGGTGCTGCAGGGTTTAGTATTAGGACCGGTCCTCTTCGATGTCTTTGTAAGTGACATTGCAGAGGGACTGGAAGGAAAAGTATGTCTCTCTGCAGATGACACAAAGATCTGCAACAGAGTTGATGCACAAGGTGGGGTGGAAAGGATGAGAAGGGACTTGGCAAGGTAGAGGAATGGTCAAATGTATGGCACCTTAGATTTAATGCTAAGAAGTGCAAGGTAATGCACCTGGGAAGCAAAAACCAAGGGGAAGAGTACACAATGGGGGGTGAGATACTAACAACAAAAATGAAAAGGGACCTGGGGGTAGTCATATCAGGTGACTTAAAAGGTGGGCAAGCAATGTGAGAGGGCAGTAAGGAGGGCTGGGGGGATACTGGGATGCATAAGGAGAGGCATCACCAGTAGAAAACAGCAAGTTGTTATCCCTCTGTACAGACAGCTGGTCAGACCCCATCTGGAGTACTGTGTGCAGTTCTGGAGACCCAATCTCCGCAAGGACATAAACAAGATGGAAGCTGTCCAGAGGAGGGCAACTAAAATGGTGCAGGGTCTGCACCGGAAGACATATGAAGAAAGACTAAATGAGCCTAATATGTATATCCTCAAGGAAAGGAGGGAGAGGGGGGACATGATAGAAACTTTCAAGTACATCAAGGGAATCAACAAAGTCCAAGAGGGTAGCATCTTTCAAAAAAAAGAGGTGCACAAGAACAAGGGGGCACAGTTTGAAGATGGGGGGCGGCTCAGAGGTAATGTAAGGAAGTATTTTTTTCACAGGGAGGGTTGTGGATGCATGGAACGGCCTTCCGGCGGAGGTTGTGGAGTCAAAAACAGTGATTGAATTCAAGCATGCATGGGACAGCCATAAGGCAATTCTAGGGGGTGGGGGTAGAAAGAAGTAGGCTGCTGGTTAACTAGGATCTGCAGCTTATCCATTCGGTAGGGAAATGGGCATATTGGGTAGGCCAAGCGGTCCTTATCTGCCATCATTCTATGATCTTACTTCGAGAGGGCTCTTGCAGTAGGTAATTACATATAGGGCTGATGCCGGCCGGCGGCAGGACCCAACGGAAAAATTTCTAGCTAGCAGTCCCTGGCGGAGACCGCCCCCACGTCAGGTGACCGGCATCATACGACGTCGGTATAAAGGGGTGGTCCTGGACACCCGCCTTCCAGTTCTTTCCCGCCGTCAGCTCGTGCAGCGCCTTGCGGTTAAGTTCTTACCACTCAGTCCTGTTACTTCGTCATTTTTTCCGAACAAGTTTTCAGTATAGAATTTTATTCTTCTTTTGTCAGGTGAACGTCTGTTTATGTTGTACCCTTCAAAGAATAAGTGCGACTCGTGCGGCGCCCAACTGCCTAACAAAGACTGTCACTCCCTCTGCCTTTTCTGCTTAGGCAATGACCACGCGGTCGACTAGTGTCCGCACTGCCTTCGATTCAACGCGGCCACTCGCAGACGCCAGCAGTCCCTCGAAGCCCATCTCCTCAAAAAGAAGATGTCCGCGATGGAGAAGGAGTTGAAGAAACTTCGGCAGGCATCGACCTCCCCTGAAGGGCATAAGAAGCGGGACAAGGAAAGGCACGGAGAAGGCCTCCTCCGCGACTCCGGCGAACAGGTAACATCCCTCCGAGGATACGCCAGCGGCAGCCTTCAAGGCTTTGAGAGGCGTCGGCCCGCCCGTCGGGTTGGCGTTGAGCCGCCAGGTGTCTCGGGCAAAGGAGACTCTATCCCCAGTACCGCCGCAGGCCTGCGCCTACTGGTGCGGGCACCTCCCTTAGCCGGACGCCGGCGCTCTGACGTGACGCCTCGAGAAGGTCGCCGGCAGACGCCGACTTTTGGGGCGGCGCGACGGCAGTGTCCCGTTGGACCGGCCTCCTCTCATACTCGGCCTGCCTCAACGAGGGACCCCCGAAGTCGGACGCCGGCTCCTCTGGCGTCCGCCGGGATTCTGCCCATAAGCCACACGTCGGCTCCTCCGACGTGCGCCGGGCCTCGGAGCCTACGGCAGACCCTGCCGCCTCTGTCGTACCAGGCTCCCCGCAGCCTTCGCTGCCGTCATGGGAGCCCCAATCCCCCCCTGCCCGACCCCAGGGATTTTTCCCCTCCGTCCCTGGACGAGGCTCGGGATCCTGGGCTACCGTCCTATCCTCTTCCGAAGAGCGGATCTGGCCGGCTCCCTGGCCGCCGGCCCTGGTGCTGGCTCCTCCGGCCGCCCGACCCTGACACCGGCCACGCCGGCGGTGATTACCTCTTCCATCGGGCCCTCCACCCCACGGGCCTATCCCAACTGATCCGCCCGTGGAGTACCCGGCTGGGCCGTCTGCTCCGGCAGCTCCCAGGTCTGCAGTATCTTGCGCCGCAGTACTCGGTGCTGACTCCTTCGCCACAGTACCCGACGCCGCAGTACCTGTCTCCGGTATACCTGCAGCCGGGTTACGGATACTCCCCTTACGGGTTTCCTCTGTACACCTATCCCCCTCTTCCTCCTCCATTGCCCCCTAGGCCGCCGGTGGATCTTCAGGAGACTCTTGCCTCCTGGTGGGCTGAGGCCAAGGCTCCAGCTCACCAAGGAAATGAAAGCCGTCTTCTGGCGGCAGTGACACCCAGCTCCCGTCGCCCCAGGCGGCACACTCCTTCTCCTCCTCCGGATTCCCGGGCTTTACCCTCGGGATCCAGAGAGGGGCAGGATACGCGTTTTGGGATTCCCCCCCAAGGAACCCGTTCCTCCCCCTAGTCGAGTTAGGGAGTCTTACTCTGCTTCAGATTCTTCCTCTCCTTCTCTCTCTGACTCCTCGGAGGTTTCCGATGGATGTTCCGAGAAAGACGACGAGCCACGCTCTCCGTCCAAACCCCGGCCGAGGACTCCTCCGGAGGATCCTTCCTTCACGGAGTTGCTCAGGAAGATCCAGGAGGTACATCAGTGCCACTCCTTAGAGCCAGATCCTCAATGGGTTAAACTCGCCGAACATCTGGACTTACCCCTTACGGCTCCTACCCTAGTGCCACCCTGGATCGAGCCTCACGCCCACCTTGTTTCCACGATTTGGAAGCAACCGTCGGTTTTAGCCCCTCTTCCCAGGAAGTCGAACAGGCTATACCAGGCTCCGGAGGGTGTAGACTTTTTAGACTCTCACCCCCGTGCAGACTGTGTTGTGATTAGCGCCGCTCACGGCCGCTCAGCACACCCGAAACACGTGAGCTCGTCTCCCCTGGATAAGGAATCTCGCCTTCTGGATCAGTATGGAAGGAAGATCTACGCTTCTTCCACACTGGGGATTAGGGCCCTGAACTATGTAGCACATATGGGGGATTACCAGAAGGCTGTCTTTACCCATGCGGAATCTAAGATCGACTCTTTGCCTGACTCCCAAGTATAGCAGGAGTTGGCCGACCTGGTCTGTTCTGTTCGTTCGGCCAGTCGTCATATTTTGAGGACGACCTACGACGCAGTGGACACCGCAGGACGGAGTTCTGCCTTTGCCGTGAGTCTTCGGCGTCATGCATGGCTCCGTGTGTCAGGTCTGGTTCCGGAGGTGCAGTCAGTGATCCAAGAAGCACATTTCAGGGGTTCTGTGCTTTTCGGTGGTGATGTCAAGGACATCATTACTGATTTGCAGGAGAAGGGGAGGGCCCTTAAATCTGTTGATTCAATGTACCGTCCCCATCCCCCACAGCGCCGTCCCTTTCGCAGACGCAGCCGGCCTCCAGCGAAACCTCAGGGAAGGCGGGCCACTAAATGTCGGGCCCCCAGAGCTGCCAGGCCCCCGCCACCCAAAAAGCAGCAGGTGCCCCAGCTGCGGGCTGCATCACACCACCTGACTCCTTCCCTCTCCCACCGCCTCCGGTAGCCGAGGAACCGGTGGAGGAGGTTCTCCCTCCACCTTCGGGTTGGGAGAGGATAACGGATCATTGGGTGCTCAGATCATAGCAGAGGGCACTCCATAGATTTTCTACAGAAACCTCCGTGTCACCCCGAACTCCGCTTACTCAAGGGACCATCTTCCTTTGGTCGGGGAAGAAATCTCGGCTCTCCTTGCGAAACAGGCTATAGAACCCGTTCTCCCCTCACCTCTACGGGACGGGTTACTAGTCCCACTTCTTCCTTGTACCAGAGAAGACAGGCGATCTCAGACCTATTCTCGATCTCAGCTCTCTGAACCTGTATGTGGAATACAAGAGTTTCAGGATGCTTTCCCTTCAAACCCTTTTGCCCCTGCTTAGGCCGGGCCAATGGCTTTGTGCACTAGATATGCAGGATGCGTACATACACATCCCCATTCGCCCTTCACACCGAAAGTACCTCAGGTTTGCGTTCCAGGGTCACTACCAATTCCGGGCAGCTCCCGTTTGGTCTTTCCTCGGCCCCCCGAGTCTTTACCAAATGCCTGGCGGTGGTAGCAGCCCACCTGCGTTCTTTGGGAGCTCAGGGTTTTCTCTACCTGGACGACTGGCTCCTGGCGGCCTCGTCCAGGGAGGAACTCCTGCATTTTCTCTCCCTCACCCAGCAGGTTTTCACTGGCCTGGGTATCACCATCAACCATTCGAAGTCTCACCTGGAGCCTTCACAGAGGCTCCAGTTCATCGGGGCAATTCTCGACACATCACTGTGCAAGGCCTTTCTGCCTCCGGACAGGGGCGCCTCCCTCCAGTCACAGATTTCCCTCCTGTTGGAATGCAGGAGGGTCCTGGCGAGGTCAGTGCTCCGTCTACTGGGGCTTATGGCGGCGGCCATTCCGACGGTTCCGTGCGCGCGCCTCCACATGAGAATCTCTCAGTGGACTCTCCGATCTCAGTGGGATCAACGGGTAGATCATCTAGTTCTGATCTCCTCGCCGATGGTAAGAGACTTGCAATGGTGGGTGGTTTGAGAGAATCTATTCTGGGGGGTCCCCTTTTTTTCATCCTCTCCCCGATCAGACTCTGACCACGGACGCTTCAGGCGAAGGTTGGGGAGCCCATCTGGGTCCTCACCGAACCCAGGGCCTGTGGTCAAAGATGGAGGTAGTTCTCCATATCAACGTGCTCGAGCGGTGCTGTATGCTCTCCAGGCCCTTCACCAGTTCATCCTTCCCAGTCACCTAGCTGTCCAAATGGACAACATGTGCGTGATGTGGTACATCAACAAGCAGGGAGGAACTCGGTCCTACCCGCTGTGCAGGGAAGCGATGAGGGTTTGGGATTGGACAATGCTTCACAACCTTCACCTCACGGCGATCCATGTTCCGGGAGTCGACAATGTCCTGGTAGACAGACTGTCGCTCATCGGCTCTACCACACGAGTGGGAATTGGATGAAAAAGTTCTAAAAAGCATCTTCCAGATTTGGGGGACTCCTCCGATAGACCTGTTCGCTTCGTCCCAAAACTCAAAGCTTCCAATCTTTTGCTGTCTCGTTCCAGAGCGAGGCACTTTCTGGAACGACGCTCTATCTCTAAGCTGGAATGACAGATTCGTCTATGCTTTTCCCCCCAATTCCTTTGGTCCCTCGTGTGTTACAGAAGCTGGCTTCAGAAGGAGCGAGAATGATTCTGATCGCTCCTTTCTGGCCCAGGCAAATCTGGTTCTCTCTTCTACAACAATACTTAAGAGGTTCCTCCTCTTCCTTTATCTCCAGGATTGCTGACCCAGGATCAGGGGACCCTGGTCCATCTGGGACTCAAGTCCCTTCAACTTCATGCATGGCTCCTGCAGACCTAGCTCAGTCTCGTTTTGGCGTTTCTCCTAAGGTGGCCGAGATTCTGGTGGAGGCTAGAAGACCCTCCACTAGGTCCACCTATGCCATGAAATGGAAAAGATTTTCTATCTTTGCTGCAGCCAGGGACGTGGAGCCCTTTTCCTGCCCTGCGACCATTCTGCTTGAGTACATGCGTCATCTTTTTGACCTGGGTCTGTCACTCCTCTTTGAAAGTCCATATGGCGGCTATTTCAGCCTACCATGTCCCTTTCACTGACAAGGCATTTGCCCAGCTGGAGGTATCCAAAACTTTCCTCAGAGGGGTCCTTCATCTCAGGCCCCCTGTCCGGACTCCAGCTCTGCCTTGGTACTTAAACTTTGTCCTCGAGAAACTTACCCTCCCCTTTGAGCCTGTGGCTTCCGCGAACTTGAAGTTTTATAAGTGGAAGACTCTCTTCTTAGTGGCCATTACTTCTGCTCGCAGAATTTCCGAGCTCCAGGCCCGGATGTGCAAAATCCCTTTTTTGATTTTTCACAAAGAACGAGTAGCTCTTCGCACGAATCCTAACTTTCTTCCGAAGATAGTAGCGGAATCTACCTTAAATCAGTCTATTGAATTACCTGCTTTCTTCATGCAGTACTCCAATCAAGGAGAATATCTGCTCCATACCATGGATGTTCACATGATTCTGAGATACTACACCGATAGGATGAAGGATCTCAGAAAGACTGATCAGTTGTTTATCTCTTTCGCTCAGAAAAGAGAAGGCAATGCTGTCTCTAAGCAATGCCTTATCAAAATGGTTGGCCCATTATATCACTTTCTGTTATAAGTACAACAAGACCCTCCTGGGTCAAGTCAGAGGTCACTCCACTCGTGGAGTTGCCACCTCTGCGGCTTGTTTAAAGAACGTGTCTGCGGCAGACATCTGTGCTGCCGCCACTTGGACTTCAGTCCATACCTTTACTAAACATTACAGTTTGGACATTTCCTCTCGCCGTAGAGCAGGCTTCGGGTTAGCTGTCTTGCAAGGCCTCCTTTCTTGAGACCTGCCAGATTATTTAATACTTTTTGGAGTAGTTCCTCCTCCCGGTGCCTTTCATTTGTTCCAGACTGCTTGGGATTCTGTCGTATATGTAATTACCTACTGCAAGAGCCCTCTCGGAGTAAGATAGCACAGTTATGCAAGAACTTACCGTAACAGTAGATCTTCGAGAGAGGCTCTTGCAGTAGGTAATACCTTCCCGCCCTCCATCCCCCTAGGCTTTTTCAGCTCCTTTTCCATTGAGGGAAATGTCTGCTTCTCTCTCGTCCGGGTCTTCTGGGCCTGTGGCTGGAAAGAACTGGAAGGCGTCGGGACTGCCCCTTTATACCGACCTCGTATGACGCCGGTCACCTGATGTGGGGGTGGTCCCCGCCAAGCTGCTAGCTAAGAATTTTCCGTGGTCCTGCCTTGACGGCTTCAGTCCTGTATGTAATTAACTACTGTAAGAGCCTCTCTCGAAGATCTACTGTTACGGTAAGTTCTTACGTAACTGTACTTTTCTATGTAGTCTCACAGTACAAAGGTGTAGTGCACATAACACAGGACGGTATATCTTGGTGTCCAGTGGAACTTGAGCCCCGCCACCTTGCGATTGCGGTCCCTGTTCCACACATCAATCCCTGGTGTCTACTCCCCTTTACCTGAAGCACCGGTGCTGCCAGAGCCCTTATGGTGACTGGCACAGCCCTCCTCACACCTGTTTAGCTAGTTGCCATATGCAAATCCAGAGAGTGCGCGTCATATGAAATGTGCAATACAAAGTTGTAGTGTACAGTAACACAAAACGATATTCCCTGGTGTCCAGTTGAATTCCCCAGCCTGCTCTCCGCCTGCCCGTCCCTCATCCACATATCAGTCCTGTGGTATCTAGTTGCCCCCGCGCCGGTGCTGCAGGAGTCCATACGGCGATAGGCATATCCCTCACACCTTGGCCAGCCACTGTATGCAGATCCAGAGAGCAGGCATCCTATGTAGTGTACAGGGCACGAACCACATGTGCTGTACATTATATAGGGAATGCACGCTTCTGACGGTAAGGTGGCGCCCTGCCGAGGAGGTGTGAAATGTGCTATGCCGGTTGCCATATGCGCTTCTGCAGCATCGGTGCTTCAGGTAAGATGGTTGGCAGGGTGGGTAGTCAGTTCTGTGGTTGTGGAGGGTGCTAGATGCCAGGGACTGATGTGTGGATCAGAGACCTGTGATTGGAGGCTGAGTGGAGGTTTCCACTGGACAACAGGGAATATTGTCTTGTGTTATGTGCACTACACCTTTGTAATGTGTGACTACACACTGTTTGCACTTTTGGAATGTGGCTGGGGACCTAGGATCAGGGGCTGGGGGGACCACTGGATGCCAGGAGTTATTCACGCCTGGGAATTTGGTGGGGGGTGGGTGCAGGGGGACACTGTGCACCAGGGAATAGTTTTATTTCATGTTGGGCTGGCGATCGGATGGTGCAGGACCTACTGGGCACCAGAGGTTTAGTTCATTTAGGGCTGGCAATGGGGGAGATGGGACAGACACTGGGCACTCACCAGAAGTTTAGTTCATTTGTGGTGCTGGAGTTCGGGGGTGACCACTAGGCACCAGAGATACTATTATTACATGATGGCATAGCATTGGGTTTGCTACATGCCAGGGAGGTCCTGCTTATGATGCGCCTGTGCACTCTGGGTGGGGGCGGATACACGCAAACCTGCTGCTGCTACCCATGCATATGAGCATGCAGATGACCCCTTAGTGGCTTGCACGGGTCCCTCTGAATATTGCACCTAACGCTCCGGCACTATTGAATCTGATGGCACTGTTCCCTACACAGCAGAAATCCATGTCAGGTTGGCGTTACTTGGCTTGTGCTGTGCCAACATACCTCTTTATTCATTTGGATAGCACCGTTGTGCTATCTGACTGAATATTGCATCTTCGGACTCCTGGGCATGGGCAAAGCACAGTGCCAAACGTTGCGCTCTGCTTTTCCCGGTTTTGAATATCGGGCCTCATGAGATTACAAGACGGTGAGATTACACTAAGAGTTCAAAGAGAACTGCGCTGAACCTGCCTATCGTTTTTCCCAGTAGAAACTGTTTTTAAATACTTTTCAAAATTATTTTCTTCTGTCTATACAGGCCTTATATAACCTCAGTTAGTGTTTCTGCTTTACAATTTGGTGGTAAACGTCACAACCCCCCTCAGCCTGTCTGGCCCTCTGCTCCCACAGTAACAGCCTCCGAGCGCAGTATTGTGAACAGTTAACAGAACAGGGTAACCCTCCTGTCTGTTTTGTGGGTCTGAATCACCTTTGGTTTCAAGTTCTGGGGGATTCAAACTGTGAACCTCATGCTAGTGTTGCCAAATGTACAGGCTCGGATAGTTCTGCTCATCGGGGAATGCCAGCTATCTTTCGTCCAACGGCACCTAACCCTGTATATAAAATGAACCCTTAATACTCGATGAAAGCCCTTAGGAAAATTCTTACTTTTTCCCAGTTGGGTATTGCCATTAAGCTTATGAAGAGAGTCAACTTTAACCATATATGCTTTACATGCAAAAGAAAGAATTTCTAAGGCACAACAAGTAGTCTCTTTAAAGTAAGAGGTTTACTAGGAAAATGGATAAAAGTGTGTAAAATGTAAACACAGAACAATACAAAGCAAACAATCACTTAAAAGAAAACAAGGAAAAACAGTGCAAACTTCTACCACAATACAACTAGACTTTGTCTATCTAATGTATTCCCTTCTTGCAGTCCTTATAGTTAGATGTTGTTGTTTGAGTCCAACAGGAATGTGTCTCAGATGAAACACAGAATACAATTTAAAATGCTGTGTTTCAACCCTTCCATGATGTCATCTAGCTCCTCCTTTCAGAATATAAAAATGTACAAAATGGGATGTTCTGTCAAGAGGTATATTAAATATTGTGACTTCAGCAACACTCGTTTCCCAAATTGACACTCTTTAAATCACATCCCCTCTTTGATCTTGAGTGGTTTTCTGCTCCTCTTTGAGCAGTTCCTAGTTACCCATTTCAAAGGCAGGAGATCAGTAAAATACAACTTCTCTGAAACGTCATAAAAGTTTACAATCCCTATTCTTGCAGCTGGTCAGGTACAATTAAGTCGGATAAACAGGAGACCCTTAATTATGTCTCTCTAGTCTTGAATTATCTCCTGGCTTTCAGGTTAACATCCTGTAGCTGAAGCCATTGGGGGTCATCCCAGGATGTCTTTTGACAACAATCATGTACCACATTCTATATTATAAAATCATAGAACAATCATAATCAGCTGGCCAAGTGTCACAGTAAGTACCATTTTAAAACCGTGGACTTCATGTCCCCAACACCTGCAGAGTTCTGTAGTATAATATGGATTCATTCTGCCAACAACTGAAGAGCAGAATAGGGACATAAACTAAATCAAGAAGTTCTAGAATGGTTCTTACCCAGCAGCATGTAAAACAGAAACATATAGTAAAATAAGTAAAGAACCAGTATGACTAGAGCAATAATAGAATTTGATTTAGTATTAAAAAAAAAAACAGCTTCTGCTGGGAAAACATTACTTAGATTCAGCACAATTATTCTTTAAAGGCAAAGGAGGATAGATGTTTTAGGAATGAGTTCATAAGCTAAACACTTGAACATTCAGGGAACACAAATTTGGCTGTTACAATTAATTTGACTTGTGCTTGTGTGATAGGGACTTGTGTGGACAAGAAACCTTAAGACCTTTCATAAAGGCATTAATGGGCTGGTCAAGCATTGTACTGCCACGTAAGAGACAGGGGCTTGCGTCTTAATCCTGGAATGCCGCACTAAGGCTCATTGGGGTTGAGCATGTCGCAGAGTTGAGGAATTTGAGTCCTGGGAAAGGAGAGAGTCTGTGGGCTGTCAGTATTGGTGCTGCCAAGCAGATGGGTTTAGTTGTGGCTATCCAGAATGCTGTGGTTGTGACAGTAGGAATCAAGGTAAAAATGGGAGACCGACAAAATCATATTTATTGCTATTGTTTGATGGCTTAAAAAATAAGGCACTAACTGGGGGGGAACTAGAGTCTGCTGGCACAAACCTGCTGCAGATGGCTATGTTTTAAGACTCGATTGCTGCATTTTCATAAACCACTGGAAGTTATGTAGAATATGAAAAACAATATATTGTACTTGCCTCCTAGATTACTTCTACTGACCACAAGCTGCCATCACGTGGAGGGGTCTGACCCCTGATGTCTGTCCCCCTCTTCCCAGCAGTCAGGAATTTAGCAAGGTTATGTAGCAATAATCTGTTTTGAAAGAAAAAAGTAATTAAATTAACTAGCACTGGTCATTCTCACCCTTTCTGAGCAGCTACTCCAGCTAGTATCCTATTGACTGTGTGGCCTCTACTTCCATTGAGCCACATCAAGGAACTGTAAGCTTTTGACATTTGGGCCACCCAGAATCTTTTGATAGCTGGGGCCTTCCACATCAGCACGCTTCATCACTGCTTGTACAACGAAGGCGGCCTTATCATGCATCAGTTCTTTTTTTTTTTTCCGTCTCCAGTCGCACATTGATCCACTGCTAGAAGGAATGCCATTGAATTTTGCCATAGTATCCTACTGCCTCATTCGCCTTTTCTTTTAAATAGTTTTACATTTATGCCAAAGATAAAAGAAAAGGAGCTGCAGTTCCTTTTTGTCAATTTGGTAGTGTTAAAATTTATAAAGATGACATATACTTCTAGGAGCGTGGATATGTTCATCCACACTCTTTGGCATGTCCCCTTCCACTTTAAATCTACTGGAAGTCTTCATGCTGGCTCCTTCCACCCACCTGGGTGGTATATACCTCTGCTCCGCCCCATGACTCCAGATCTTCCTTTCCGCTGGAAGATTCCGGTTGCCTCCCTCGTTCTCATGCATTTTGTAGGCCCTGGCTCTTAAACCTTTGGTTATTCCGTAAATCTGTCTCATTTGCATTAGTGACCTTGAGTTTATTTCTTCGATTATGGAAGACAAGTCTTCCCCTGGATTTTATCGGTGCTGTTGCGGCCAGAAGATGTCGCGCACTGATCCCCACACCGCATGTGTTTATTGCCTCGAGGTCGACTGTGACATCTCGAAATGCAACATGTATCTTGCTTTTCATCATAATGTCCTTGACCCTCTCACACGCTTGAAGCTGGGGAGGCCAGAGAAACGGAACCCTCCGGTGAAATCCAAGGAGACTCATTGGGCAGTTGCTGTGGGATCTGCTGATCAATTGGAACACATGCAAGCATTTGAAGAGGAAGTGGCTCAGGCTGCAGAAGTTACTCGGAGCTTCTTCGTTCCGCTAACCCTACGCTTCACCTTCTCTGGTTCCTTCTGAGTGTTGTGCCAGTCTCTCCCGACCAAGGGAGAGGGTCCTTCGGGCACACACACCTCTCGATCACGTAAGTGGGGGAACGATCCGGGATCGTCTTCATCTTGTCGGAGACGCCATTAGGAGCAGGAGAGATCTCTGTCCCAGGAACATGCGGTCTTCACTTCAGTCGAGATTGCTTTTTCGGCCACTGGCTTTTCGGCTTTGCCGTCTGGTCAGTCGACCGAGCTGTCGATCGACTGTGTAGAAATAGTCATCGACCCAATTGATCCTTTATTGCCGACTCCGGTCGACTGTTCCCTCGATTAAACTCCTAATTTGGTTTTCTCCGAGGAGGAGATCAAGCCTGCTGGGACTCCCATCGACTAAGTGGTCACCGACCCCGGGAAATCACCGGTCCTGCCAGTGACTCCTGCGCGACCGAATGGACTGTCCGATCTCGATCAAGGTCTTGGACTTGCTCGACTGAAAGGCCGAGGAAGACCCATAAATACTTTAAAAAGAGGCGACGCCATTGGTCGTCTTCGTCCTCCTTGGATGAGGAGAGGCTCCAACGGAAACTCGGGCGCTGCCAGGGCCTCATGTGGTAACAGCTGATTTTGACCGAGCACAAGCCAACTCTGGCTTCCACACCGGCTGTTACTTTGCTTTCGTCTCCTAGGCCGAAGCAGACTACTTTGGAGCCAGTTATGTCGGTTCTCCGCCCGTGGAGCTGGTAAAACCTCCAGTTCGGTCTAAAATGGTCTCTCCACTGATCGTGGTTTAACCACCACTCAAGCAGCCTGTGGGAGGGGCTCCTTCCAAGGAAGATGGGCCGGACACTGATCTTCCTGGCGTTTGTCGGTTACGGTCACCTCGGACTGCCATTGGCGGGTCAAAGGTGACCTGAGAGGTAGGCCATTGTATCCGGATTCCTTGGATTCGGGGGTCACTGGCCTGCATTCTTATCCTGTGGATGAGTAATTAGCTGTTGGATTAGAGACGGAGGAAGGTCCCTCGTCATTTCAGGGCATTCTTTGCCTCATCTCTGAGTCCACAGGGATGCCCCTGGAGCCAATCCAGAAAAAGACTGAGTACCCTCTCCCAGACGTTCTCAGGAGAGGGAATCTCCTGACAGAGGCTTTTTCTGTGGCTGAGGCTATTGTTCACCCAGCCTTAGAACTCTGGCAGGGCCCTGCCTCTTGTCCAGCTCCATCTGCCCACATGGTCCACAAGTATGCGGTGCCCATGGGGTCCCTTTCGGGGTTCACAGACACCCTTCTTCTGAGAGCCTGGTGACTGCCTCTGTGTTCGGGTGTACTGGCAGTTCTGCTGCCACTAACTGACCCCCTGATAGTCCAAGGTTTTGGACCAGTCAGCCAGGAAGGTCTGTGCGGCTTCTTCCTTGGGCCTTCGTCAGACAAGTTCGGCTGTCCTCATGATACACTTCATTCACGCCCTTCTAGGGTCTCTGGATCAAGTCCTCCCACTACTCCCCATGGACATACAGACCACGGTCAAGCAGGTTCGGGAACAGGGCCGAGCTGTTGCCAAACAGCAGCTCCAGACAGCCCTGGACATTGGGGATTCTTGTGCCCGTTCGATGGCAGCCACAGTTGCCTCTCGTTGCAGGGCTTGGCTGAAGCTCTTCTCCGTCCCAACGGATACACAGCACAAACTAGCAGAGATGCCCTTCCTAGGGACTGACCCGTTTGGACCAGGAGTGGCTGGTCACCTTCAGCTCATTGAGCAGTCCATTGCCACTGTTGACGCTGCTTCTGCCAAGGGTTCTTTGGGCAAGAACCTGTGGCTCAGCAGTCCTACTTTCAAGGTGGACAGCAGCATCAGCAACAGCAGCAGGCTCCAGCTTGACACCCCCGGCCCAAGCTCGTGCCCTCCCACGCCCGTAAAGGAGGCAGAGGTTCAGGTCCTGGATCATCCTCCTCCTCCAAGCTTGCTCAGTGACTGGGCAGGGTTGTCAAACCCTCTCCTGTTACCTCAGCGCTGGGTCCTCCCGTGGCGGTCCGCCTCCGCCACTTCCTTGCCGCCTGGTCCACTGTGACCTCTGACAGGTGGGTTCTACAAGTGGTCAGCCATGGACTGCCTCTGGAATTCAAGCAGTACCCTCCAAGAAGAGCCCGCGCCCCTCGGGAGGTAAGAGTATCTGCTCAGACTCAGTCAGCTCTCTGAGACGACATTGCCCAGCTCCTCCTCAAGGAGGTAGTAGCTGCAGTGGCAGATCCTCCAGCAGACCCAGGCTTTGTCTCCAGGTACTTCCTGGTGCCCAAGCGGACAGGGGACTGGCGCCCCATTCTAGAGCTGCACGACCTGAATTATATCTCAAGTCACGCACCTTTCGGATGGTCACTGTGTCCCAGATCGTACCATCCTTGGAGCGAAACGTGGTTCTGTTCACTGGATCGGCAGGACGCGTTCTTTCATATCCCAATCCATCCGTCCCATCAGCGGTTCCTCCGCTTCACAGTCGAAGAGACCCTGTATGAGTTGTGAGCCGTGCTGTTCGGCCTGTCATCGGCCCCACTGGTCTTCACCAAATGCATTGCAGTGGTGGCGGCCCATCTCAGGTGTGAGGATCTATTCTTACCTCGACCATTGGCTCCTAGCGGGTTCCACCTAACAGGAGGGGTAGAGGTCCAGGGACCTGGCCTTCCAGACCTACTCCCATCTTGGCCTCCTGATCAACGAGGCCAAGTCAGAACTCGTGCCTTTCCAGGTGATGGGCTTCATCGGGGCAGAGTTAGACTGTCGTCAAGCCAGAGCTCTCTGCTCCTGGCGGACAGGGTGGAGGTTCTCTCCTTCTTTGCCCAGTCATTTCTGGTTGCGTAATTTTGCCCTGCCCGGGACTTTCTGCTCCTTCTGGTTTACATGGCGGCGTGTACCTCCATTGGGACTGGTTGCATATGCACCCCCTCCAGTGGGAGCTGGCCGCCTAGTGGACTCTGTGCCATGGTAATTTCGACCAGCTGATCACTGTAACCCAGAAGATGTGGGACCCTCTCCAGTGGTGGACCGCCCCAAACTGGTTGTTGGAAGGAATCCAGTTTGTCCGCCCCGAGCTGACGATTGTCCTTACGACTGATGCTTTTCTCATGGGTTGGGGAGCCCACATGGGGGACAAAAGGGCTGACTGGCTCTGGACCCCCAAGGAGTCCCGATGCCACATCAGCCTGTTGGAGCTGAGAGCAGTCAGACTGGCACTGTCAGCTTTCACTTCTCAGCTCCGGGGTCAAGTGGTTCAAGTCCAGATGGACAATTCCACGACCGTGTACTACCTCAACAAACAGGGCGGCACGCACTCCCGTCTGCTGTGCAGGGAGGCGCTCTGCATCTGGAGCCTCGTGAGCTGATTACAGACAGATCTCCTGGCCATCCATGTGGCTGGAGCATCAAACTATCTTGCGGATGCTCTAAGCCGCTTAGACCAGACATCACACGAGTTGTTTTTCCACCGAGAGGTAGCTTACAGCCTGTTCTCCCACTGGTGCAAACTGATGGTGGACCTGTTGGCTTCCAGGGACAACACCAAGCTGAGGCTGTTCCATGCCCGCTCCCCTCAGCAGGGCTCGCTGCAGGGGGATGCCTTCTCGAGACCATGGACCACAGGCCTCCCTCTACGCCTTTCCTCTATTTCCCTTGATCCAGAAGGTGCTCCTCAAGGTGAGGAGGGGCAAGGCGAAGGTGATCCTAGTAGCCCCAGACTAGCCACGCCATTGTGGTATCCAGATCTCGTCAGCCTCAGCTGCAGGCCCCCGGAGTGTCTTCCAGCACGCCCGGACCTGATATCACTCAATCGGGGAAGGTATTCCATCAGGATCTTCAATACCTGCACCTCACAGCCTGGTACCTGAGCAGCTAGAGTTCCAGGCTCTGGGTCTTTCTGACGATGTCTACACCATGGTGAAGACATCCAGAAAGGAATCTACCAGGAAATATTGCGTTTTCAAATGGAAAAATTTTCCATTTGGTGTCAGGGCAAGGGGCTGGTCTCTTTGTTTTCTGTCCAGTGGCTAACATTCCCTATTTACCTTTGGTCTCTCTCCAAAGGGGGTCTATGGTAATTTACCCTTAGGATGCACCTGGCATCCATCTCTGCTTACTGGGCGCATGCTGGTCAGCCGACATTGGCGCAGGAGACAGTGGTCAGGTGCTTTTTCAAAGGCCTGGATCACACATCCCCCTGCGGTGCGGGAACCTCCACCTCCCTGGGATCTACCGCTGGTGCTGGCAAAGCTCATGGGCAAGCCAGTCGAACTGATGCACAAGTGCAAGTTGTCACACTTGTGAAAGACAGCCTTCCTGGTGGCCATCTCGTCTGCCAGAAGGACAGGGGAGGGGAGCTCCAGGCACTTTCAGTGGACTCCCCTTATCTGGTCTTCCACAGGGACAAGGTTGTCCTACGCCCCCACCCGAAATTCTTTCCAAAGGTGGTGTCAGAGTTTCATCTTAACCAAGTGTTAACTCTGCCAGTATGCTACCCTAATTGCACCTCAGAGGCTGAGTACAGTCTGCATACTTTGGACCTGAGACGAGCTCTCCCCTATTACAAGGAGAGATTTGCCAGCTGTTTGTCACCTATGCTGAAGCTGCTTCTGGCAAACCTGCAACAAAGCAGACTGTTGCAAGATGGATCACATCATGCATAGGCTGTGCTATGAGTTGGGCAAGGAGCCTGCCAGTGGGATAAAAGCTCATTCTACCTGCCATACGGCTGCATCAGTGGCTGCTTCCAGGAAATCTACCGGACTGCTACCTGGAAGTTAGCAAACACCTTCATCACCCACTACCACATTGACCTTGAGTCATGCTGGGATGCTGGTTTTGGGGCCTCAGTTCTCTAATCTCTGTTCCCTAAGTAGGGGGTGTACGCCTTGCCTCCCTTCTCCCAGAGAGCTGCTAGGAGTCTGCCAAAGAGTGTGGAAGAACAACATATCCACTCACCTGTAACAGGAGTTCTAGGAGTGGTATATATTTATCCACACGGACCCACCCGACCTCCCCGGCTGCGGACGCACAACACCTGGCCTCCAGTGTGCTAAGATCTGGCATTGTGGGTTGGCGCTTAGGTATATACCACCCAGATGGGTGGGAGGAGCCAGCTTGAAGACTTCCAGTAGATTTAAATTGTAAGGGGACATGCCAAATAGTGTGGATGAACAATACATGCCACTCCTAGAACTACTGTTATGGTTGAGTAACCTGTTTTTATTGTACATCACTGTTTGGACCTTGTGCACAACATTAAGGTCTACTGAATTTGTCAAGGCTTCAAACAGGCCACGCTGAGACGTCAGAAAGCCTTGGAGACTTGAAAGTTAAACCCATTGAGGATAAGCAGCAAGCGTCGCAGAGAGTGATGCTGGCTTCCCCCGCTCCTAGATTTCCATTGACCCAACACTCCTAACTTAACTGAGGCTGACAGCGTCGCCATAAGAATCTGTAAAAGAAAAGTAGTCCAAGGACAGTTGCTCTAAGTTGGTGGAGAAGCACTGCCATGCTATAAAGCAGCATAAGGAGAAAGATACCTCTCCTGCATGCTCCAGGTTTCCTCTTCGTGAGAAAGACCAGTAGTTCTGTTAAAAAAGGACTCTGGCTAAGTCCTTGGAGTCTGTTGCCCCCCAACCTGACTGTGTGTCAGATGTGAGAGTTGTTTTCTGGCACGGTATCACAGTTGATTCCATCGTCTGGCAGTATTCTGTTATCAATCCCTGCGGATAGCTTTTCTTGTAGACTGTCTGCATTCTTTCCCCAGCTCTGCATCAGGCTCTTACATTGATGCCAACCACATTGACAGTGTTTGGTGGTTCGTCGCTGTCATTCCCAGTTTGGTACCTCAGATGGGCCTGGGGCCTCCTTGGTTGATGACTCCCACCAGTGGTGTCTACTCCTGTTGACCCGCTGCCAGCCTGATCAAGGAGGAGTAACTGGAATATCCAGATTTCATTGAGGTTTTCCTCCTTTAGAAAATGGGCTTAAAAATTTCCGAGCTATGATTGGCTGATACCCCTGGCAAGGGGGGGCATTTATCGGACAGCAGAACCTGGGTTGGAAAAAAATGCCAGTCCCAGATAACCTGATTTCACTTGAAATCCTTGTGCCAGTAGAATTTTGAATTTGAAATTGTCGCCATGTTGTGTTCTCACTTTGCAAGAGATGACCCCCCCCCCACACACACACCTTTTTCCCCATTTCATGTGCCTGTGCACCAAACGTTTTGTCAGGTGTGAATAAGGGATTTGGGAGTTGGCACTGCGAGCCCATTGCAGTTCAGAATGACAAAGGCTTGGCAGTCTACACTATTGACTAGCAGTGTTGTTTTCCACACTACTTGCTGTTTGTTGGTTGGAAACTTCTTGTACTTCAAAGGACCAAGCTGCTCTAGAGATGGCTTTGGTCCTTTGATTTATGAAGTTGGTCAGCAAATAGCTAAGCTGCGCTTCATGTTTGGAACCTGTTGGCCTGTAAAAAAAGAAAATCGTCCATCGATGTCTGTTGCAGCCGCTGCCATAACTGCCCCTCCCCAGCCCAACCCACGTTATCATAATGGCATGGGGATGTCCATTCCTCCATGCCATCTGTTACCCTCACCGTGCCCTTTAGTTACTGTAGGCACAGTAACAGCGGTAAGTCGCCATATCCTGCCAAAGTATAAAAAGGATGTTCTCCTTAATCTCAGCTGCCATTTATGTACATTAAAAGAACTTGTCATAAAAACATTGCCTTTTAAGTCTCCTGTCTAACAGACCCTGCAGATGCTTAACCCAGATATGTGGACTCATCTCAGCACCAAGAAATCATGGAGCAATGTACATTAAACAATATGCTTTAAGCTTGCTAACTTCAAAGAATATTTAAAAGGCCAAATGAATGAATTCATTAGAATCTGACATTGTGCAAAGAGCTGACGGCTCCAGAAATATTTTATAATCAAAATTCAGCACCACTTACGTCACCGGATCATACCATAAGAAGTTGCCTCATAGACCAGGATCAGCTAGACGAGGAACTGGTTCCTCTTAACAGGGAACTGTTGTCTAAACACTCTTGGTGTGTAGGGTAAACAATAATGATAATAGATTCTTGTTTCTCGGAGTCTGCCAAGAAACATTTGTAAACAAGCAAGGAGTATCAAAAAAGTTTATTATGCTACTTACGCCAAGCATGTGACAGAGAAAATCACAAGGGAGATGGGTTTCTCACCATTCCTGAAGAATGTACATAATCTCCAGAATTGTAGATCTTAGGTTCTCTAAGATTTTGTTTGATCTCTCCTTGCGTTCCAGCTCTCTGCCCTTCTAGAGCAGCTACAGTAGTGTCTCGAGAGCACTACAGTGGGTTGCAGACAGCTAAATACTACAGATAACAGCATAGCAACAGAGATTACAACATAGTTACAGATATGAGAAACAATATATATTGGTCCTAAGTCATTCTTCATTGGAGAATGACTTGGGAGACAGAATTACTAATGAGTATCATATGAGACAGAATATGCTTCCATTAGCGTTATAGCTCAGGCAAAAGAAATGCTGACAGTTGAAACTACATGCACATTTCTTTTTTACGTACAATATAAAACATAACGACGTAACAAAAGATGTCTCTCTCTCTCTCTCTCTGTCAGCTTGCTTAGACAAAAAGAACTGCTGACAGGCATATCTGCCTGAGTGTAAAATACAGACTACATATAATTATGAGAATATAAGTATACAATAATCGCTGATCCCTCTGAGTCATCTTATCAGTGATTTGATAGATTGTTTCTTTTACACATATTCCATATATAATCTAGATAAATGTATTATAGTGAGGTATAATGAATCATGCATGACACTATTAGCACATCTTGGCAGCAAAGCACATTCCTAGCACTCATATTTATATACAAGTGCAAAATAGCAGCATCACAGTACAGTAGACCAGGAATACGGTGTGAGGTGTATGTAGGACGATAGGGGCATAACACAAGCGTAACAGAACCATCTGCTACCAACGACCAGAGCACCATAAACCACAGATGATAAAATCTGAATCATCTCATGTTTGAACATGCGCAGTGTAAGATGTTATAGGTCTATTAATTGTCACCTCGGGGACAAGTTCAAGAAGTACAATAGACAGGGTGCTGACCGTGTCTGATAAGATAAAAAATATCCTGCACGTATGCTGTAGACTTCCGACACAGATAAGCCACTGTCCAAATACGGCTATATCATTTCAAAACCTCATGCCATTCGTAAGGCAGTACTTGCTTATATAATACAACTCCAGAGACCAACACGTTATAATTAGCTACTCGCTTACATCTGAATCTGTTTCATCACTGGAAGAGATCTCTCATCTACGCTACTTCTACCGAGCTTTAAGAACTGTTATTCTGCTGAACTCTAAAGACTTTTGACTTCTGCCAGAAGTAAGAAACATTGAAATTGTACTAATATTGTCATTTTATTGCAAGTCTCGAGGAGAAAAGAATTCAAAAAGCCAGGAAGAAACCTTCTTCACATGCTTCAAATCTCCAGACGGAAGGGAGACGAGAGACTATTTTAGATAATTGGCTCAATATAACTTTACAGACTTTTAAAGGTGCTTGTTTAAATATGTCTCTTAAGAATCCTGGTTCCATATTAAATGCATATAGATGCTGCAGTGAAATACTGTTTAAATGCTAGCAGAGATTATTAGTATGAAGAAATTGTGTACTTTCGGTAGTTACGGTTACTCTTCAGAGAATGCTACTTTAAATTGCCTCCTGATAAGAGTTACAGGGCCTCATACATACATAGTAAAAATTGTGTAATGAAATAAAGTGCACTAATAGAAAAAGTCTGAGAGATTTTTCTAGGAATATTTTGTCTTAAGTGTCAAATGTGTTTAAATGTTAACTGTGTATTGAAATAAACCGCTTCTAAATGCACTGCATATCCGAGTAAATGTCATCTCAGAAAGCAACCTCGATAAAATACTAAACACAATTTACTGCACATCTTTTTTTTAAACAGCTGAGTTAAATTAGTTAAGTAATTGTGTCAACATTACGCAGCCCGCTCCTGCCAAATATAGCACTGACATTGGGGGATGCGCAATCCCTCAGTGTCGCTACCGGTAATAGACAAATCCTTATCTTGTTGTTTCATTTTTTTATTCTTTTAAACCTGTTTAAAAAAAAAAAAAAAAAAGTCCAGCAATGTCTGCTGTAGACCCCGCCATAACTGCCCTCCCGCGCCCAACCCCACGTTATTGTAGAATCATAGACTTTGACAGCAGATAAGGACCACTTGGCCCACCTAGTCTGCCTATTTCCCTACCTACAGGATAAGCTGCAAATCCTAGTTAACAGCCAGCCTATTTCTTCCTGCCCCCCCCACAAGAATTGCCTTATGTCTGTCCCATGCATTCTTGAATTCTCCCACAGTTTTAGACCCCACAACCTCCTCAGGAAGGAATTATTAGGACAAAGGGGGCCCAATCGTCTGTGCCAGCTTCCACTCGCCACCCTGCCCCTTCTAGTAATGCAGCACCAGGGATACCACCCCCCGGTGCTACCAGATATATAACAGTGACACTGGGTTGCGCCCAATTCCCCAGTGTAGCTACCTGTAAAAGAGAAAACCATGCATCGTCATTTTTATTTCTAGGGACATGGATACGTTGTTCATCCACACTGTCTGGCAGGTTCCTTGCCACTTTAAATCTTGCCGGAAGGTCTTCAAACTGGCTCCTTCCACCCACCCGGGTGGTAAAACTCTCGGCTCCGCCTCATGACGCCAAATCTTCCTTACCGCTTGGAAGCTCGGGTTCCCTCCTTAACGCTCTGCGTATAGACTAGATCCTAATTCTTCAGTTCGCCTGAAACTCATTCTTAAGTTTTCAAGACTTGGGTCAAATTACCCCCTCACGGCTGCAGTGCACAAATAGACTCCTGGTTTTCGGCGGTGCCCATGTGGGCAGAAAATGTCCAGGACGGATCTGCACTCCACGTGCGTCTACTGCCTCGGCCTAGATCATGACCCGCAGGCCTGTGAGTTATGGCGTTTGTTTTCGGCCAGTGTCCTGGAAGACCGCGCTGCCCGGTTACAGCTTGGGCGCCCCGAGAAGCGCTACCTGCCGGAAACCCATTGGGTGGTGTCCGGCGGCTGGCTCGGCTGAGCAACTCGAGCAGATGATTGCCCTCGAGGAGAAGGCGGCCCACGCCTCATCTTCATCTTCCTCAGTCGTGGCATTTATCCCGCTCTCTCTGGGATCCTCCTACACAGCTTCTTTTAAGGAGCTTTGCCAATCCGTCTCCATGAAGGGAGAGGGGCCATCGGGACATTCTTCAGTCCAAAAAGAAGGACTCGAAAGGTAAGTCCCACCGTCTGCGTTCGTGGGAGAGGTCCCTTTCCCTGGACAGTTGACTTTGGTTGAGGTTGCGGCTATGGCCGCTGGCTTCACTGTGTCCCTGTCAGGTCAGCCGGCCGAGACACCCGTCGACACGGTAGATTTTTCTCGACCCGTCGGACGGGCTGTGGACTGGTGAAGCAGACAACCCTTCCTTCACCGGTTCCCCCAGTGGAGACTGAGGACTTGCCTGTGCCTCCCGTGCTGGAGTCCCCGGTCAAGGCTTCCAAGCCGAGGGAAGAACGGGTGTCCCCTTCCCCTTCCAGACCCGTCCTCGGAAACAGAGAGGGTTTCGGTCTCGGTCCAGCCAGTCCCGTCATCGGCGGTACTGGTCTTGGCACTGAAGTAAGCAGCGCTGCCGCTCGTCCTCGTCTTCTTCCTCGGAAGAGGAGAGGCTTTGGCTCAAATTGTGCCGACGCTATGAGGACCTAATGTGGCAGCAGTTACTTCTGTCCGGGAACAAGCAGACGCCGTCGCCTCCCCGGCCATCTAGTGGCTGTCACCCGAATGGCCGAAACAACCCCTTGCTGTAGTCGAGATGCCCAAGCCTGGGCCAGTTCGGCCAAAACCAGCTGCTCCACCAATTGTGGTGGAACCTCTGCCTGCACAACCGAAATCGGGGCTACCAGGACTCTGCCGGTCAGGGCTCCACAGGTTGTCGGTCACTCTCACTCCGACTGTCCTTGGCAGGTGGAGGGTGGCTCAGGCCCCAGGCAGCTCTTGCGGACTCCTCTGAGTCTGCGACGACTCCTCCCTGTTTTCCAGGCCCATTGACCTGGAGTCCTCGGGGGCAGTCGATGGATGAGGCCCATCATCCTTTATGGGTCTGCTTTGGCTCATCTCGGAGTCCACGGGGATGCAGCTTGTGCCCTTATCCAAGCGGGCCAAGTATCCCCTGACGAGATACTGGACTGAGGGGATTCACCCACGGAGGCCATTCCAGTGGCTGAAGCCATTGTTGGCCCAGCCTTGGAGCTTTGGCACCGGCCAGCTTCCTGTTCTGCGCCTTCATCCAGGATGGCCAGGAAGTATGCGGTCCCTACCGGCTCTTTGTCCGGTTTTTCGGAACACCCCTCTGCGGAGGGGTTGGTCACTGATAACATTTTCCGGCGTTCTGGGAACGCTAGGGATGTGGATAAGCCCCCCAACAAGGAGTCCAAAAAGCTGGACTGTGCCGGGCGCAAGGTGTACGCTGTGTCCTCCCTTGGCCTCAGCCAGGCCAGCTCGGCCGTGCTAACTGCACACTTCTCCCATGCCCTCATGGGCTTCCTGAATGAGGTGATCCCTCATTTCCCAGCTGACCTGCAGACCACCTTCACAGCGGATACCCAGCATTAACTGGCAGATGTCCCCTTCTTGGGGATTGACCTGTTCGGCACTGGAGTGGAAGGTCACCTCCAGCGGATCGAAAAAGTCCAGTGCTACTCTGGACTCTTGTCACCTCTGCCCAGAAGAACAAGGGCCGTCGCCAACAACATAAGTCTTTTCGCTCTTCTGCGCCTGTGGTCCGTCTGCCTCACAGCACCTGCATCAGGGGCCAGCAGGCTCCTGCACTTGGCACCCTAAAGCTAAGCTCATGTTTCCTAACAGGAAGCAGGGAGGAAAAGGGCTCAGGAGGTCCCTTGGCGGTCCCTCCTCCAAGCCTGCCCAGTGACGGGTTGAGGGGTGTCGCCCCCAGCCTCGTCACTCCCCCCTGGGTTCCCCCCGTGGGGGGATGGCTCCGCCACTTCCTTTCCACCTGGTCTGCTATCACCATGGACCGCTGGGTGTTGGAGGTGGTAGGAAAGGGCCTGCCCCTGGAGTTCGAGCAGGCCCTGCCCTTTCGAGCCATTGCCCCTCGGGGGGGGCTACGGGGTCTGCAGCCTCTCTGTCGGCTCACCGAGCCGACATTGCTCTGCTCCTCGAAAAAGAGGTGATCAAGAAGGTGGCGGATCCTCCACCAGACCCGGGGTTCATGTCCAGGTACTTCCTGGTCCTGAAACGGATGGGGGGGGGGGCTGGCATCCCATTCTAGACCTGCATGACCTGAACAGGTTCCTAAGGTCTCGGACCTTCAGGATGGTCACTCTGGCTCAGATAATCCCATCCTTGGAACGAGGCGTGTGGTTCTGTTCTCTGGACCTTCAGGACAAGTTTTTTCCAAGTCCTAATCTGTCCGTCCCACCAGAGATTCCTCCGCTTCAGAGCGGAGGGATCCCTTTACGAGTTCCGGGCCGTGCCCTTCGGCCTTTCCCTAGCTCCCAGGGTCTTCACCAAATGCATGGCAGTGGTGACAGCATTCCTGCGGCGCAGAAGGGTCCAGGTGTACCCCTACTTGGACGACTGGCTGATTGCAGCCTCCTCCAGAATGGAGGTGGAGCGGTCCAGAGATCTGACCCTCCAGGTTTGCTCTCAGGTTGGCCTCCTCATCGAGGCCGAGTCGGAACTCGTGCCAAAGGAGGTGATAATTCATTGGGGCAGAGCTTGACACTCTACAAGCCAGAGCACGGTTCCTGGCGGACAGGGACGAGGTTCTTTCCTCCTTTTCTCAATCATTTCAGGTTGGGCAATTGCGCCCTGCCCGGGACTTCCTGCAGCTACTGGGCCTGATGGCGACCTGCAACAGCATGGTCTGTTGGGCCCATTGGTACATGCGTCCCCTTCAGTGGGGGCTGGCCAGCCAATGGTCACTGCTCTTCGATCCTCTGGATCAGCTAGTGACAGTGTCCCAGGGGATGTGGAACGCTCTCCAGTGGTAGAACGTTCCAGCACATCTGCAGGAGGGCATCCCGTTTGTCTGCCCCGAGCCAATGGTTTCTCTATCGATCGATGCGCCTCTGATGGGTTGGGGTGCCCATCTGGGGTAGCACAGAGCGCACGGCCTCTGGTCCCGTCGGGAGTCCCGATGCCACATCAACTTGCTGGAGCTTCGAGCAGTTAGTCTAGCCCTCACTGCCTTCGCTCCGTTTCTACGGGGTCAAGTGGTTCAGGTCCAGACGGACAATACCCACGACCATATACTACCTAATCCGCCAGGGCGGGACGTGCTCCATGCCTCTGTGCAGGGAAGCTCTCTGCATTTGGTCACTCGTGTGCAGCCTGGAGGCGGATCTCCTTGCCATCCATGTGGCAGGAGCCTCCAACATTCTGGCCGATACCCTAAGCCGGATAGGGGCTGCGTCTCACGAGTGGTCTCTATTGCTGGAGGTAGTACAAGATGTGTTCTTCCACTGGGGCATGCCTCAGGCGGACCTGTTTGCCTCCAGGGAGAATACGAAGCTGAGACTGTTTCATGCCTGTCCCCCTCAGCAGGGCTCGCTGCAGGGGGATGCCTTCTCGAGGCCGTGGACCCCGGGCCTCTTCTACACCTTATCCCCCATTTCCCTTGATCCACAGGGTGCTTCTCAAGGCGAGGAGGGACAAGGCGCAGGTGATTCTGGTAGTCCCAGACTGGCCCCGCCATTTCTGGTATTAAGATCTCCTCTGTCTCTGCTCCAGGCTCCCAAGGCGGCTTCCAGCCTGCCCAGACCTGATCTCAGTGAATCAGGGGAAGGTATTCCATCCGGACCTTCAATCCCTGCACCTGATGGCCTGGTTCGTGAGCGGCTAGAGTTCCAGGCCTTGGGTCTTTTCCCGTAAGGAGTCCACCAGAAAATGCTACACCTTCAAATGGAAGAGATTCTCCATTTGGAGTCAGGGCAAGGGCCTGGACCCTTCCTCCTGTTCCTTGGCAAGCATTCTGGACTACCTGTGGTCCCTTTCAAACAACATGAAGTCTTGCTATGTTATGACACATTCAGCGAGTCCCAACCTTCGAACTGCTCCGGAGGTGAAAGAGTTAACTTTCCATGCCAGGCATGGAACTTTGAGCTCGAGCTCGGTTGAAAACTCTATCTGTTATTCTTCAAACTCAAACTGTCAGATTCTTTATTCCGCCTCACTGAACAGTCGCTCCGGAGATTTCTCCTTCTGCTCGGTTCATTTTGTCGGTTAAAGTATAAAGTTTTTAGTTTTTTAAACGAAATTAAACCGAACCGGTCAGTTCAAGCTCTATCTGTATTGTAAGTACTAGATAGGTTTTACATTTACTTCTGTGTGGAACTTGTAAGCGGTTTAGTCGGTTCGGTTTGAACCGATCAAGTGATTTCTATTACATTGCTGTCTTTTAGAAGTGCGGTTCCCAGTTCTTATCGGTTCTAAAAAAGCGATTTCATTACGTTTTTTTCCACAACCCGTGATGCGGTTGGGGAACTGATAAGGAGTCTTGTTGGCGGATTGCCATAAATGGGCAGGTTTTTGGTTAGGCTGGCACTATGTCTGAGAAACCCAAAAGAAAAACCGGGCCCACTGGGTTTCAGCACTGTGTTGTCTGTGGGGAAGCCTTTGCCAAGGCTGACCCACTCACCACATGTGTTTATTGTCTGGGGTTTGACCACCTCAATTCAGACTGCCAGATTTGTAAGAGTTTTCCTGCAGCTACCCTGGATAAGAGAGTTGGTAGACTCGGGGAACGGGAGGCCAAAAAGTACGCTGACCCGGATGGCCAGCCCGGTTCGGTTGAAACCGAACCGGAGGGCCTGCCGTCTGACCAGGGCGATACTTCCTCGGGCAAAAGGAGAGCCGACTCTGAGGAGTCGGTTCCAACAAAGAGAACTAGAGTCAGCTGGTGTGGAGCCAAAACTTCCCTCTCCAACCGCTGAAGAAATAGCTAAAGCAATAAAAATTGTTCAGTCACTCTCCCCGGTTCCGACCGAACCGGCACCATCAGGTAAGCGTTCGGTTCGGTCGGTTCCACCGGTTCAAGATTATTATTTAGAGGAATTTTATGAACCAGAGGAGGGGGAAGAGGAGTATGAGGAGAGTGAATTGGTTTTGAAAGTCTGGATGTGCCCATTGAACGGACATCTCTCCAGACAGACCTTCAGGAGTGTCTCCCTCTAGGCTTTCTGAGTCCCCTTCTCATTTCATGTTTTATAAAAAAAAAGTGGCTGAAACCCTCCAGCTCCCTTTGGAGGAAGCTGTGGATGATCAAGAAGAGCCTGATTTTGTAGAAATGATGGATATCCCAGAGTCTAGGAGGCTGTCTATTCCTCTGCATAAATCCTTTTGGAAACAGACAGTAAAGATTTTAAAAGCTCCTCACACCATACCTCCTGTTGATAAAAGAATGGACAAAAGGTATGCATTATCAGGCTCTGATACGGAGTTCTTTACACCACAATGCAGCCACGTGGGGGTGGTGCAGGCTGCAGCCTGTGACAAGGCAAATATTCCCTTAGCCTCTCACCCCCCCGACAAGGACTCCAGAAAGATGGATGCCATGGCAAAGAAACAGTACATGGCAGCATCCTTAGGACTCAGACAGGCAAATTATATGGCTTATGTTGCTAGATATCAAAAATCCAGATGGGATACTGTTTTGGATCTTGCAAAGCAGGTCCCTGGCGAGCTGGAGCAGGTGGCGGCTGATGGTATTGAGGCATCTAAGGTGCAATTCCATGCTGCAGTGGACTCTAATGATGTATCATTTAGAGTCATGGCTACATCTGTGGCTCTCCGTAGAATGGCTTGGCTCAGATGTACTAGCCTGTCACAGGATACCCAGACTAAGGCTATGGATTTCCCTATTGTAAGCAACCCTCTGTTTGGGGAGCAAACAGAAAATTACATGAAGAAAATGGATGAATATAGGACCACCTATGTAGGAGTGCACAGGCCAAGGAAAGGCAAGTCACTCAAGGCTGCTACTGCAGGGCAGGCCTTTTCATAGCTTTTTTACTAAGCCCAGGCCTCTCTCAGCTTATGCACAGAGGGGTCTTTAGAGGGAGAGGCAGATGGGGTAAGCACCTGCGCCCACCCTCAGCCCAAAGCCCTGCTACAGGCACCCTGACAAGTGCTCAGGGCCGATTCTCCACTACTCAGAAGGTGGTTGACTTTGTCCAGGACTGGGAGTCTCTAACATCAGACAAGTGGGTCCTGGAAGTAGTAAGCCAGGACTGGTTCTCAGCTTCAAAAATTCCAAAGATGAGAACCAGATCCTTCCACCTGCAAACCATCAGAGGCATTTGCCCTAGAAGCAGAAGTCTCTACCTCCTGGCTCTCAGAGCTGTGGAAAGGGTTCCACCCCACACCAGGGCAAAGGGTTGTACTCCAGGTACTTCCTACCCCAAAAAGACAGGAGAATGGCGCCCATCCTGGATCTCAGATATCTAAACAAGCACCTTTAAAACCAAAATTCAAAATGGTGACTCTGGGAATTATTTTACCTCTCTAAGGCCAGGGGACTGGCTAGTCCCTGACCTCAAGGATGCCTACTTCATGTTCTCATCAGAAGCTCCCATCGAAAGTACCTCAGGATTCGAACTGCCCTCAGGCCATTACCAGTTCAGAGCAATGCCCTTCGGCCTCACCTCTGCCCCAAGGGTATTCACAAAATGCCTGGCAGTAGTAGTTGCCCATTTAAGAAGGCAAAGATTGCCATCTTTCCCTTACCTGGACGACTGGCTCATAGTAGGCCAGTCTCCAGACCAAGTCAGGTTACATCTCAAGTAACTCAGCAACTGCTCACTTCTCTAGGTTTCCTTCTCAATCTTCCAAAGTCAGTCCTAGAGCCTGTCCAGCTTCTCACCTTCATAGGTGCAGAACTGAACACAAAAGAAGCCAGAGCCTTCCTTCCTCTGGAAAGAGCAAGGACCCTGTTCTCTGGCTCCTCTTCACCCTGCAGGTCTCTCGACCAGCAAGGCATTTTCTACAGCTCCTGGGACACATGGCTGCTTCCACAGCAGTAGTGCAGGGAGCAAGATTTCAGATGAGGGACATCCAGTTCCATTTGAGAGCCTTTTGGTCTCAAAGGAAGACCTCTAACCAAATTGATCCCAGTGACTCGAACCCTGATCCAGGCCCTTCAGTGGTGGCAGGACCAGAGCAATCTGAGACAGGGGTCCCTTCACCCCTCAGTCTCACTCCTTAATCCTTACTACAGATGCATCCCTCTTGGGGTGGGAGCTCACATGGGCCCTCACTACCCAGGGATTGTGGTCCCTCAGGAATCTCTGCTCCACATCAATCTGTTGGAACTCAGAGCAGTTTTTCTAGCACTTCAAGCTTTTTCCAAATCTGTTCAGAACAAGGTTATTCAGGTCAGAACAGACAATACCACCACAATGTGGTACATCAACAAGCAAGGGGGCACTCGGTCTACGGCCTTGTGCACCGAAGCAATGAAGTTGTGGTCTCTGGCTTACCCCTGAACACCTCTCCTTAGCAGTTCACCTCCCAGGCAAGGACAATGTCCTGGCAGATGCTCTCAGCAGGATTTCCAGGGCCATCATGAATGGTCACTGGATCCCCTAGTACTGGAGGTAGTATTTGCCAGATGGGGCACCCACAGATAGATCTTTTGCAGCCCCAGACAATCACCAACTTCCCTTTTTTGCTGCAGGCCCCAGTGTTGGGCTCAGTCCCCTGGATGCCTTCCTTCTCAGTTGGGAAGGAAGTTTCTCTGCCTTCCCCTTCCCCTCTCCTGTTCAAGGTGCTAGTCAAAATCAGATCTCAACCCTGCAAGATGATCCTGATTGCTCCAGATTGGGCCAGACAGCCCTGGTACTCACTCCTTATGTCCTTAGCAGTCCACCTTCCTGTGTCTTCCCAGGAATCACAATCTGTTAACCTGTGCTCAGGGAGAGTTTGGTACCCAACCTCAAATCTCTCAATCTCAAGGCCTGGCTCTTGAAGAGTTAGAGTTTGCTGACCTACACCTCTCCCAAGGTGTATTGGATATCCTGAAGGCTTCTAGGAAGCCTTCCACCAGGGCTACTTATAATTCCAAATGGAAGAGATTTTCCATATGGTGCTCTGGAAAGCATATTTCCCCAGAATCTGCTGACTTACCCACAGTCCTGGATTATATGGTCCATTTAAATACTTTGGGGCTGAGACCAGCTACCCTAAAAGTGCACCTGGCAGCCTTGTCTGCTTTCTTATCAGCAGGTAAACCCTCTTCTCTTTCAGCTCATCCTGTATTCTCCAAGTTTTTCAAAGGGTTGCTTACACCAACCCCCATTCAGGATCCTGCCCTGCTCTGGGATCTTAATATTTGCATTGCCCAGCTTATGCAACCCCTTTGAGCCATTGTCTTCAGCAGAGCTTAAGTACTTGACTTGGAAAACTGTGTTTTTGTAGCCATCACTTCTGCCAGGCGCTAAGTGAGTTACAAGCATTGTCAGTGGAGCCTGATTTTATCTCTCTTCAACAGAGATAAGGTAGTCCTCAGGACTAACAGAAAGTTCTTGCTTAAGGTGGTTTCAGATTTCCACCTTAATCAATCTATGTCTCTCTCCTGTGTACTTCACTGACCATTCCTCCTCTGGTGAGAGGAGGTGCACAGTTTAGATGTCAAAGAGCCCTTAGCTACTACATAGAATCGTACAAGGGTCACAGGTTTGACTCCTCCAACTGTTCCTCACTTATGGTGAGGTTGGTAAAGGAAACCTGCCACTAAAAGATCCATTGCCAGGTGGATTGTCTCTTGTATCCAATTTGCTATGAAAAACTGGGTAAGGTTCCTCCTCAGGCCTGAGGGCTCACTCTACCAGAGGTACAGCTGCGTCTCTGGCTGCTGCCAGGGACATCCCTATCTTAGAGATATGTCAAGCAGCTACCTGGAAAACAGTTCACACTTTTACCAAGCATTACTCCCCGACATCCAGGCTAGGAGTGATGCTCGATTTCACAGCTGTGCTTCAGAGCCTATTTCCTAAGTAGGTTCTGTCCCTCCTCCATGGAGGTACTGCTGTGTAGTCTGCATATGTCATAATATAGCAAGACTTCATGTTGTTTGAAGAAAAAATTACTCACCTTAGTAATGTTGTTTCTTCTAATGGAGTCTTGCTATATTATGACCTCCCCGCCTGCCCCTCTCAGAACCTCTACTTTTGGGATGTGGGTGGGCAGTGCAGTGTTGGCACTTAGTAGATGCCCACCTTGTTTTTTTATCCCTCCTTTTGGGGTGATCTGTGTTGTGTTTGTCATTTTTTGGGTCTCCTGACTTGAGTCTTTGTTTTGGTACCAAAAAATGTGTTTATATAGTTAGTAGCCAGTTGGCTAGTGTAGGTTTACAGCTTCCACACAGTCTTAGTGAGTTTTGCTCATAAAGATCTGACAGTTTGAGTTTGAAGAACAACAGATAGAGTTTTCAACCGAGCTCAAACTCAAAGTTCCATGCCTGGCATGGAAGGTTAACTCTTTCACCTCCGGAGCAGTTCGAAGGTTGGGACTCGCTGCATATGTCATAATATAGCAAGACTCCATTAGAAGAAATGACATTACTAAGGTGAGTAATTTTTTCTTCTCAGCAAGGGCTTCAGTTGACGACCCTTAAGGTGCACCTGGCAGCCATCTCTGCTTACCGGGCGTGGGCACTTTTTCAAAGGCTTTGATCACATATCCCCTCCGGTGCGAGAACCTCCACCTCCATGGGATCTACTGCTGGTATTGGCTAAGCTCATGAGCAAGCCATTCGAACCAATGCACAGGTGTGACATCTCTCACCTGTCGTGGAAGACCGCCTTCTTGGTGGATATCACGTCAGCCAGAAGGGTGGGAGAGCTCCAGGCGCTTTCCATCGAGTCTTCTTATCTGGTCTTCCACAGGGACAAGGTTGTCCTGCACCCCTACCCGAAATTCCTTCCGAAGGAGGTGGTAGGAAAAGGCCTGCCTCTGGAGTTCGAGCAGGCTCCACCCTTTCGAGACGTCGCCCCTCTGGGGGCCACGGGGTCCGCAGCCTCGCTGTCAGCCCGCCGAGCCGATATTGCCCTGCTCCTCGAAAAAGAGGTGATCAGGAAGGTGGCGGATCCCCCTCCAGACCCAGGGTTTGTGTCCAGGTACTTCCTGGTCCCAAAACGGACGGGGGGCTGGCGCCCCATTTTCTACCTGCACGACCTGAACAAGTTCCTAAGGTCTCGGACCTTCAGGATGGTCACTCTGGCTCAGATAATCCCATCCTTGGAATGAGGCATATGGTTCTGTTCCCTGTACCTCCAGGACGCGTTCTTTCATGTCCCAATCCGCCCATCTCATGAGAGATTTCTCCGCTTCAGAGTGGAGGGATCTGTTCACGAGTTCCGGGCCATGCCCTTCGGCCTCTCCCTAGCTCCCAGGGTCTTCACCAAATGCATGGCAGTGGTGACAGCATTCCTCCGGTGCCGAAGAGTCTGGGTGTACCCCTACCTGGACGACTGGCTGATTGCAGCCCCCTCCAGAGCGGGGGCGGAGCGTGTCCAGAGATCTGCCCTCCAGGTTTGTTTCTCAGATTGGCTCTCTCATCAACGAGGCCAAGTCGGAACTCGTGCAAAGCAGGTGATACTTCATCGGGCAGAGCTCGACTCTTAGAGCCAGAGCTCGGCTCCTCGCGGACAGGGCCGAGGTTCTTTCCTCCTTTGTCCAGTGATTTCTGGTTGGGCAGTCGCGCCCTGCCTGGGACGTCCTGGGCCTCATGGCGGCCTGCACCAGCGTGGCCCGTTGGTACATGCGTCCCCTGGAATGGGGACTGGCCAGCCAGTGGTCACAACACTGCGATCCGTTGGACCAGCCCCTGACAGTGACCCAGGAGATGTGGAACGCTCTCCAGTGGTGGACCGCTCCAGCACATCTGCAGGAGGGCATCCCATTCGTCCGCCCCGAGCCGATGGTCTCTCTATCGACTGATGCATCTCTGGGTTGGGGTGCCCATCTGGGGGAACACCGAGCGCACGGCCTCTGGTCCCCTCGGGAGTCCCGATGCCATATCAATCTGCTGGAGCTCTGAGCTGTCCGGCTAGCCTCATCGCTGGCCTTCTACAGGGTCATGGTTCAGGTCCAGACGGACAATACCATGACCATGTACTATCTGAACTGCCAGGGCGGGACGCATCTTGCTGTTATGCAAGGAAGCTCTCCGC
Source organism: Neoceratodus forsteri (assembly GCA_016271365.2). Lineage (NCBI taxonomy): Eukaryota > Metazoa > Chordata > Ceratodontiformes > Ceratodontidae > Neoceratodus > Neoceratodus forsteri. Next base: position 926,779,676 of record CM028135.1, on the reverse strand, counting down.
ATATGGTCCCTCGTACGCAGCCTGGAGGCAGATCTCCTAGCCATTCACATGGCAGGAGCCTCCAACACCCTGGCCGATGCCCTAACCCGGATAGGGCTGTATCTCACGAGTGGTCTCTCTTGCCAGAGGTAGTACAAGATCTGTTCTCCCACTGGGGCACGCCTCAGGTGGATCTGTTTGCTTCCAGGGAGAGTGCGAAGCTGAGTCTGTTCCATGCCCACCCCTTCAGCAGGGCTCGCTGCAGGGGGATGCCTTCACGAGGCCGTGGACCCCGGGCTTCTTCTACGCCTTTCCCCCATTTCCCTTGATCCACAAGGTGCTTCTCAAGGCGAGGAGGGACAAGGCGCAGGTGATTCTGGTAGCCCCAGACTGGCCCCCCCAGTTCTGGTATCCAGATCTCCTCAGCCTCAGCTCCAGGCTCCCGAGGCGCTTCCAGCCTGCCCGGACCTGATCTCAGTCAACCAGGGGAAGGTATTCCATCCGGACCTTCAATCCCTGCACCTGACGGCCTGGTTCCTGAGCAGCTAGAGTTCCAGGCCTTGGGTCTTTCCGACGAGGTCCTCAATGTCATTGAGGCGCACTGAAGGAGTTCCACTCAGGAAATGCTATGCCTTCAAATGGAAGAGATTCTCCATTTGATGTCAGGCAAGGGCTTGACCCTTCCCCTGTCCCTTGGCAAGCATTCTGGACTACCTGTGGTCCCTTTCTCAGCAAGGGCTTCGGTCGACTACCCTTAAGGTGCACCTGGCAGCCATCTCTGCTTACCAGGCGCAGGCCGGGAAGCAGTGGTGCAGGAGAAGGTGGTCGGGTGCTTTTTCAAAGGCCTTGACCACATTTCCTCTCCGGTGCGAGAACCTCCACCTCCGTGGGATCTACTGCTGGTATTGGCCAAGCTCATGGGCAAGCCATTCGAACCGATGCACAGGTGTGATATTTCCCACCTGTCGTGGAAGACCGCCTCTTGGTGGCTATCATGTCAGCCAGAAGGATGAGAGCTCCAGGCACTTTCCATCGAGTCTCCTTATCTGGTCTTCCACAGGGACAAGGTTGTCCTGCGCCCCACCCGAAATTCCTCCCAAGGTGGTGTCGGAGTTTCACCTAACCAGGTGTTGACTCTGCCGGTGTTCTACCCTCAATCACACCTTGAGGCCGAATATAGGCTCCATACTTTGACCCTAGAAGAGCCGCTTCTACAAGGAGCGGACGGCTGAAGTTGGGGAGAGGTTCGCCAGCTGTTTGTCACCTACGCTGAAGCCGCACTCCAGCACCTGCAGCCAAGCGGGATAAGGGCAGGGTCATCCTCCTGCATAGAGCTCTGCTATAGGTTGGCGGGCATGGAGCTCCCAGAGGGATAAGAGCTCATTCTACCGCCATACCGCTGCATCGGTAGCTGCTTCCAGGGATGTCCCTATCCAGGATATCTGCAGGGCTGCTACCACGCACATTCCTTTATTACCCACTACCACATCGACCTTGAGTCACGCCGGGATGCTGGTTTTGGGGCCTCGGTTCTCCAGTCTTATTCCCTAAGTAGAGGGTGTGCGCTTTGCCTCCCTCCTCCCGGAGAACTGCTAGGAGTCTGCTAACAGTGTGGATGAACAACATATCCATGTCCCTAGAAATACAGGTTACTCACCTGTAACAGGAGTTCTAGGAATGGTATATGTTGTTCATCCACACGACCCACCCGACCTCCCCGGCTTCGACGCACAACCTGGCTTCCAGCGGGCTAGATCTGGCATCATGGGGCGGAGCCGAGAGTTTTACTACCCAGGTGGGTGGGAGGAGCCAGCTTGAAGACCTTCCGGCAAGATTTAAAGCGGCAAGGGACCTGCCAGACAGTGTGGATGAACAACATATACCATTCCTAGAACTCCTGTTACAGATGAGTAACCTTTATTTCTAGGAGGATGGATATGTAGTTCATCCACTGTCTGGCATTGTCCCTTTCCCCTTTAAATCTTGCCGGAAGTCTTCAAGCTGGCTCCTCCCACCCACCTGGGTGGGAAATACCTCGGCTCTGCCCCATGATGCTAGATCTTCCTTTCTGCTGGAAGATACAGGTTCCCTCGTCCTTTTTTGCAGCGATTCAGGCCCTGGAGTCTGATCGATGGCTTTCACCGCATCTTCTCGGCTTTAAAACCCGTAAGAGTATACGACTCGGATCCGAACTTTTCGGACATGGATGACAAGTCGTCCTCCGGGTTTTGTTGGTGTTCTTGTGGACAAAAAATGTGGTGGCACCGACCCCACCTCTCATGCGGTTTACTGCCTCGGTACTGTCATGATACCTCGCAATGCACTATTTGCTCTGTCTCTCCATCCGCTTCTGAGTACCCGTCAGGCTCGCCTGAAGCTGGGGAGACCGAAGCTTCGCAATACACCGGTGAAATCGAAGGAGGCCAGGTGGGCGATTCCGCGGCTGCGGGATCCGCCGAGCAGCTCGAGCAGATGGCGGCCTTCGAGGAAGAAGCTGCCCAAGCTCCGGCCAACCGAAGCTTCTTCGTGCTGCTCCACCTTCACGAGATCCTTCTGGGAGTTGTGTCAGTCTCTCCCTACTAAGGGTGTGGCGCCCTCGGGCTCGCACTCCTCCCGATCCAAAAAGGACAAGGACCAAAAACCATCTTCTTCTAGCCGAAGACGACACTCCTGGGACCTAGAGCGGTCCGACTTCCAGGAGCAAGGGGTCTCGACTGCGGTCGAGATCTCCTCCTCGGCTGCCGGCTTTTCAGACCTCCTGTCTGGACAAGGCACTGAAGTCGAGGACACGGCTAAACCGGCCGAGATTTCTCTCGACCCGGTCGAGTCGTTGTCGCCAATGCCTGTCGACGACTCTTTTGAGAGAACGCCTATTCTCTCCTTCCCCGACGAGGAGATCCATCCCTCGGGTATCCCGATCGAGGGCCAGGAGCCGGAACCTCGGTTTTCAGAGTCCGGCTATCCCTGACCGACAGAGCCGACACCGTCGGTCTCGATCGAGGAGTAAGTCCTCATCGGTCGGAAGACCTAAGAAGGGCCATAAACACTCTCGAAAGAGCCGCCGCCACCGTTCCTCATCCTCCTCTGATGAGGAGAGGCTTCGATGGAAACTCCCTCATCGGTACGAGGACCTTATGTGGCAGCAACTTCTGCTAACAGGCCAGAAGCCGGCTATCACTTGGCCTCAGCCTCTTCGGCCGACACAGACTTCTTCAGCTCTTAGGGCTCCAGTCCCTTCGGCGGCCCCCGTGCACCTTTCGGCTCGGCTGGCTACAGGCTCCCCACCAATTTTGGTGGAACCTCCAATAAAACAGCCCCTGGGAGGGGTTCCCTCTAAGGAGGGACCGACAGTCTTCGGGTCTTCCTCACAGGCTGTCGATTACGGTCACTCCCGATCACCCTAGGCGCATCAAGGGGGATTTAGGTGGGAAGCCTTTGTATCTTGACTCCTCAGATTCGGATAATACCGGCCTTCATTCTCATGATGAGCTGTCAGTGTCGGGCTTGGAAGATAGGCCTTCTTCCTTCCAGGGTATCCTTCGACTCATTTCAGAGTCCACAGGAATGCCTTTACAGCCTATTCAGAAGAAGGCAGAATATCCTCTTATGGATATTCTCAAGAGGGGGGATACCCCGACTGAGGCCTTTCCAGTGGCCGAAGCCATAGTTGGCCTGGCTCTGGAACTCTGGCAGCGTCCAGCCTCCTGCCCGGCTCCATCTGCCTGCATGGCCCGCAAGTACGCGGTGCCCACGGGGTCTTTGGCGGGCTTTACTGATCACCCTTCGGCGGAAAGCCTTGTGACTGCCTCAGTATTCAGGCGAATGGGCAGCTCTGCAGATACTGAACGCCCTCTGGACAAGGAGTCCAAACTTATGGACCACTCGGCCCGGAAGGTTTACTCGGCATCATCCTTGGGCCTTCGTCAGGCAAGCTCAGCAGTGATCATGGCACACTTCTCTCATGCCCTTTTGGGGTCGCTGGATGAAGTTCTTCCTCACCTCCCAGCAGACATGCAGACCACGGTCAAGCAGGTCTGGGACCAGGGCCGGGCTGTTGCCAAACAGCTCCAGACAGCTCTGGACATTGGTGATTCCTGTGCCCGTTCACTAGCGGCAGCGGTAGCCTCTCGACGCAGGGCTTAACTGAGGTTATCCTCCTTTCATGCGGATACTCAGCACAAGCTAGTTGACATGCCCTTCCTTGGCACTGACCTCTTCGGACCGGGAGTGGCTGGTTATCTTCAGCACATTGAGCAGTCTAATGCCACCTTAGATGCCACCTCTGTTAAGGGTTCTTTAGGCAAGGACCAGCAGAAGCGCAAGAAGAGACTTTTCAGCATTCTTCCCCTGCGGTCAGACAGCCCTCCTTCCAGGGAGGTCAGCAACAGCAGCAGGCTCAAGCTTGGCGTCCTAGGCCCAAGCAACGTCCCCAGCAGCCCCGCCAAGGAGGCAGAGGTGCTGGTCCTGGTGCTTCCTCCTCCTCTTAGTCTGCACAGGGACGGGTCGGGAGTGGCCTCCCCCGCACCCGTCACGCCAGTTCTGGATCCTCCAGTGGGGGGCCGGCTCCGCCACTTCCTTTCCGCCTGGTCCGGTATCAATTCGGACAGGTGGGTTCTGGAGGTTGTCGGGCAGGGTCTGCCCCTAGAGTTCGAGCAGTACCCTCCCAGCCGAGCCTGTGCCCCATGGGAGGAAAGGATCTCAGTTGGCACCCAGTCTGCCCTTCGGGACGACATTGCGCAACTCTTCCTCAAGGAGGCGGTTGCCCCAGTGCCGGATCCTCTTTCAGACCCAGGCTTCGTCTCCAGGTATTTCCTGGTGCCCAAGCGGATGGGGGGTTGGCGCCCCATTCTAGATCTCCACGACCTGAATCGGTATCTCAGGTCTCGCACCTTCCGGATGGTAACTCTGAACCAGATCATACCATCCCTGGAGCGAAACATGTGGTTCTGTGTACTGGATATTCAGGACGCTTTTTACCACGTCCCAATCCGTCTGTCCCATCAGCGGTTCCTCCCCTTCAGGGTCGAGGGGACCCTGTACGAGTTTATAGCCATGCCGTTTGGCCTGTCATCGCCCCCAAGGGTCTTCACCAAATGCATCGCAGTGGTGGCAGCCCATGTACGGTGTCAAGGGGTTCGAATTTACCCCTATCTAGATGACTGGCTCCTGGTGGGTTCCTCCCTTCAGGAGGTGGAGAGGTCCAGGGACCTGACCCCCCGAACCTGCTCTCACTTGGGCCTTCTGATCAACCAGGCCAAATCAGAACTCGTACCTTCTCAGGTGATGTGCTTCATCGGGGCAGAGCTCGACTCCCGGCGGACAGGGCGGAGGTTTTTTCCTCCTTTGTCCAATCATTTCTGGTTGGGCACTTGCGCCCTGCCAGGGACTTCCTGTGCCTCCTGGGTTACATGGTGGTGTGCACTTCAGTGGTCCACTGGGCCAGACTGCACATGCTCCCCCTTCAGTGGGTGCTGGCCACCCAGTGGTCTCAGCATCAGGGTCTTGACCAGCTGATCAGTCACCCAGAGGATGTGGGACACTCTCCAATGGTGTTCCGTCCCGAGTCATTTGCAGGCTGGAGTCCCGTTTGTCTGTCCCGAGCCGACGGTCGTCCTTACGACTGACGCCTCTCTCATGGGCTGGGGATCCCACATGGGGGACAACAGAGCCCACGGGTTCTGGACCCCCAGAGGAGTCCCGATGCCACATCAACCTGCTGGAGCTCAGAGCAGTCAGACTGGCCCTGTCAGCTTTCGCTGCTCAGCTCCGGGGTCAAGTGTTTCAAGTCCAGACGGACAATACCACGACCATGTACTACGTCAACAAACAGGGAGGCACGCACTCCCATCTGCTGTGCAAGGAGGCGCTCCGGATCTGGACCTTCGTCAGCCGGTTGGAGGCAGATCTCCTAGCCATCCATTTGGCAGGAGTCGTGAACCAACTGGCGGATGCTCTCAGCCGCATAGGCCAGACATCCCACGAGTGGTGTCTCCATCCAGAGGTAGCTTACGACTTGTTCTCCCATTGGGGCAAACCGTCGGTGGACCTGTTTGCCTCCAGGGAGAACACCAAGCTGAGGCTGTACAATGCCCGCCCCCCTCAGCGGGGTTCGCTGCAGGGGGATGCCTTCTCGAGGCCGTGGACCCCAGGCCTCTTCTACGCCTTCCCTCCATTTCCCTTGATCCACAAGGTGTTACTCAAGGTGAGAAGGGAAAAGGCGAAGGTAATTCTGGTAGCCCAGATTGGCCACTCCAGTTCCGGTGTCCAGATCTCCTCAGCCTCAGCTGCAGGTCCCCTGAGCAGCTATGTACACGCCCAGACCTGATATCGCTGAACCAGGGGAAGGTCTTCCACTCGGACCTTCAATCCCTGCACCTCACTGCCTGGTTCCTGAGCGGCTAGAGTTCCAGGCTTTGGGTCTTTCTGAGGATGTCTACAACCGTGGTAGAAGCATCTCGAAAAGAATCGACCAAGAAATGTTATGCCTTCAAATGGAAAAGATTTTCCATTTGGTGTCAGGGAAAGAGCCTGGACCCCTTATCCTGCTCTGTGGCTAACATTCTAGACTACCTTTGGTCCCTCTCCAAAGGGGGTCTTCTGTCATCAACTCTTAGGGTGCACCTGGCAGCCATCTGTGCTTACCGGGCGTGGGCCGGTCAGCCGACATTGGCTCAGGAGACGGTGATCGGGCGCTTTTCCAAAGGCCTGGATCACATATCCCCTCCCGTGCGTGAACCTCCACCTCCGTGGGATCTTTTGCTGGTTTTGGCAAAGCTCATGGGCAAGCCATTCGAACCCATGCACAAGTGTGAGCTCTCACACTTGTCATGGAAGACTGCCTTCCTGGTGGCTATCACGTCAGCCAGAAGGACAGGGGAGCTCCAGGCGCTTTCGGTGGACTCCCCTTATCTGGTCTTTCTCAGGGACAAAGTTGTCCTGTGCCCCCACCTGAAATTCCTTCCAAAGGTGGTGTCAGAGTTTCACCTCAACCAGGTGTTGTCTCTGCCGGTTTACTACAGTAACTATACCTTGGATGCCGAGTACAGGCTCCATACTCTGGACCTCAGGTGTGCTCTCTCCTACTATAAGGAGAGGACGGCAGAAATTCGGGGAGAGGTTCGCCAGCTGTTTGTCACCTACGCTGAAGCTGCTTCTGGCAGACCTACAACCAAGCGGACTATTGCAAGATGGATTACATCATGCATAAGTCTGTGTTATGAATTGGCGGGCAAGGAGGCTCCCAAGGGGATAAGGGCTCATTCTACCCGCCATACTGCTTCTTCGGTGGCTGCTTCCATGGACATCCCTATCCAGGAAATCTGTTGGGCTGCTACCTGGAATTCAGCAAACACCTTTATTACCCATTACCACATCGACCTTGAGTCACGACGTGATGCTACTTTTTGGCCTAGGTTCTCCAATCTCTGTTTCCTAAGTAGGGGGTGTGCGCCTTGCTTCCCTCCTCCCGGAGAACTGCTAGGAGTCTGCCACACAGTGTGGATGAACAACATATCCATGCTCCTAGAAGAACAGGTTAGTCACCTGTAACAGTAGTTCTAGGAGTGGTATATGTTGTTCATCCACACGCACCAACCCGACCTCCCCGGCTTAAGGCGCACAACCTGTCTTCCAGCGGGCTAGATCTGGCGTCATGGGGCTGAGCCGAGGTATTTACCACCCGGTTGGGTGGGAGGAGCCAGCTTGAAGACTTCCGGCAAGATTTAAAGGGGAAAGGGACAATGCCAGACAGTGTGGATGAACAACATATACCACTCCTAGAACTACTGTTACAGGTGAGTAACCTGTTCTTACTCACCTGTAACAGGAGTTCTAGGAATGGTTTATGTTGTTCATCTACATGACCCACCCGACTTCGACGCACATCCTGGCTTCCAGCAGGCTAGATCTGGCGTCTTGGGGCGGAGCCGAGAGTTTTACCACCCAGGTGGGTGGGAGGAGTCAGCTTGAAGACCATTCGGCAAGTTTTAAAGCGGGAAGGAACTTGGCAGACAGTGTGGATGATCAACATGTACCATTCCTAGAACTCCTGTTACAGGTGAGTAACCTGTATTTTTTTTTTTTATCTTTGGGTTTTGTAACTTTGTGAAAATCTGGTTGTAGTTGAAAGCTGCTGCGTATAGTTGCTGCTGTTGGATTTATTTCTCTGCCTGACTGAACAAGTTGCTCCAGAGTGCTCACTTATCGCTTGAAGAAGTTAATTTGTTTAAAATTTCTGATTTTCTTTCCTTGCTAATGCCTTTAGTGTAATTTTGCTTTATTTTTTCAGTTTTGATAATTTCTAATGCGTTTTCTAGGTTTCCAGGAACCGAGGAACCTTCTCCCAGATGGGGATTTTTCTTGCGGTTCCCGAGCTAGTTTTTGCTGACATAGAAAACCTTTTCTGAAGTACAGTACCTCCTTTTTGCTGCCTTATAATTATTTTTCTTTCGGTTCCACCACTTGGGTGAGAACTGATTTTACAGCTAAATTTTCTTTTGGTCTCACAGGAACCTGTATTCGCGGCTGCATGGCGCTTGGAACCGACTGCAAAGTTTATTTTTCTCCCTTTTAGGAACTAATTTTTAAAGTCTTCTGAGAAGATTGGCATTTCGGATAGGCCCAAGAAAAGGACTGGACCTACAGGATTGGAAAATTGCATAAAGTGTTTCAAAATCATGGCAAAGCTGGCTGGCCATGATCTGTGTTTAAATTGTTTGGTTCTGTAAATACAATTACTTAACTAATTTAATTCTGCCGTTTAAGGAAAGGTGTGCAGTAAATTGAGTTCACAAATTTTATTGTTGTTGCTTTCTGAGATGACAGATTTACTCGGACATGCAGTGCAATTAGAAGCTGTTTATTTCAATGCACAGTTAACATTTAAACACATTTGACACTTAGACAAATTATTCTTAGAAAGATCTCTTTCAGACTTTTTTTGTTTGTGCACTTTATTTCCTTTAACAGTTTTTATTATATATGTATGAGGCCCTGTAACTCCTTTCAGGAGGCAATTTAAAGTAGTATTCTCTGAAGAATAACCTTAACTAACACAAGTACACAATTTCTTGGTGCTAATAATCTTTGCTAGCATTTAAACAATATTTCACTGCAACATCTATATGCATTTAATATGGAATCAGGATTTTTAAGAGACATATTTAAACAAGCACCTTTAAACATCAGTAATGTTGTTATACTTGGTCAATATCTCAAATAGTCTTGTTTCCCTTTCGTCTGGAGATTTGAAGTTATCTTGGATGGCTGTATGAAGGTTTCTTTCTGGCTTTTTGAATTCTTTTCTCCTCCAGGCTTGCAAATAAAATGACGGTTAGTACAATTTCAGTGTTTCTAATTTCTCTTAGGAGCCAAAAGTCTTTGAGTTCAGAACAATGGTTCTTAAAGCTCGGTAGAAGTAGCGTAGATGTGAGATCTCTTCCAGTGATAAAATACAGATTCAAATGGAAGTGAGTAGATAATTCTAACGTGTTGGTCTTTGGAGTTGTATTATATAAGCAAGTATTTCCTTACTAATGGCATGAGGTTTTGAAATGATGTAGCCATATTTGGACAGTGGCTTATCTGTTTTGGAAGTCTAGTATACGTGCAGAATATTATCTCATCAGACACTGTCAGCATCCTGTCTATTGTCCTTTTGAACTTGTCCATGAGGAGACGATTAATAGACCTATAACTACAAGACCTTACACTGTGCATGTTCAAAAATGAGGTGATGAAGTTTATATCATTTGTGGTTTATGGTGCTGTGGTCGTTGGTAGAAGATGGTTCCCTTTTAAGAGGAACCTGTTCCTCATTTGGCTGTCTGAATTCAGATATGAGACAACTTCTTAATGATCCGGTGACATAATACCTGCTGAGTTTTGATTTTAAAATACTTCTGGAGCTGTCTGCTCTTTGCACAATATCTGAGTCTAATGAATTTGTTCATTTGGCCTTTTAAATATTCTTTGAAGTTAACAAGCTTAAAGCATAGTGTTTAATTTAGATCTTTCCATGATTTCTTGGTGCTGAGATGAGTCCACAAACCTGGGTTCAGCATTTGCAGGTCTGTTAGACTAGAGACTTAAAAGGGAATGTTTTTATGACAAGTTCTTTTAATGTACATTAATGGCAGCTGAGATTAAGGTTAATATCCTTTTTAGACTTCGGCAGGGTCTGGTGGCTCATGGGCACTGTTGTACCTACAGGTCCAAGTCACATTTTTGTTGTGAACTTTGAACGAAGTGTTGCCCTACAACAGCCTAAGAAAAGTGCCAAAAGACTAGAAAAGTCATGGCTTCTCAATCTGTCTCCCCCTCTCATAAATCTTCTGAAGAGTTGTCTTCCTCCTGTCACAGATCCAAAGATGGGTCCTCCAGGGACCACCAGAGAATAAGGCCTCTGACAAATGCAATTCAGAACAAACCAAAGACACATAGAGGAGGTTCCAGACCTGGTTCCTTCTGAAAGGAAAAACATATCACTGCCCCTCCCGCTGAAGAGCGAAGGGAGACAGATGCCAGTGTTGCAACCAAAAATGCTTTCACCTGAGGACATGGATAAGGCTTGGCAGTTTTCAGACTTCATGCTATGGGCAACCTCTTGGGGTCCCATCTGGCCCTCCCACCCCTGTCCCCACTAACCCTGATCAAGGTCAGGGTTTTTACTATGAAGAAGGTGATGAGGAGAAAGAGGAGGGTGAACCCATAGAACCTGTGGAGTCACCAGATCAGGAAGTTGGCTCACCTTCTCATAGTCAGGAGGATTTTTCGTCCCATTTTACTTTTATCCAGCAGATGGTGGACACGTGACCTCTCTATTCAAGAGGTTGCTGATGATGATGAACAGGCAGACGTTCTTGACATGTTGGGTGTCTCCCTCCTCAGGAGGTTCCTCCTTCCAGTACACAAGTCCCTCCTCAAGACCATTTTCAGACTTCTTCAGAATCCCACTACCATTTCAGGTGTTGACAAAAAATTAAAAGTACCAGCTGGACAAAACAAACATGGAGTACCTTTACACACCCATCCTGATTGCGAGGGTGTGGTACAAGCTGCAGTCTGTGATAAGGCTAAAGTGCCTCTATCTTTCCAGCCTCCAGATAAGGAGTCTAGAAAACTAGACAGTATGGGCAAGAAGTTTTACACCACAGCGTCTCTATTTGTCATGCCTTTCCAGTTTTACGGCATACACTGTAAAGTACCAAAAGTCACTGTGGAACTCACTTTTGGCCATTAGCCAGAAGGCACCTAATGACGTAGCTCAGGACCTGGCAGAGATGCTCAAAACTGCTTTAGATGCCACAAAGTACCAGTTCCATACAGCTCTGGCCATAACCTCTCTCAGGACACCCAAACAAAAGCTATAGATTCCCCTGCGAGAACAGTTCTCTTTGGGGACAAGGCAGAAGCATAGATGAAAAAGGTAGAAGAATATAAAACTGCCTACAAGAGTAATGCAGGAAAAGACAAAGCCTCCACCTTCTACCATACCTCTCAGCTGTCCCTGATGTTCAGGTACATACCTGATTTTGCCTTAGCATTTAACTCTGTCCCTTGTAAAATTTGTGTTTTGATGACTGAACAGTGGGGATTGTAAGCAGAAACCGTCGTTCACCAAAGTTAGACTTGTTGCTCTCTAGAAAATGCATCTTGCATTAATGCCCTTATTCTATCAGCTTTCTAAGTGAATATCAATTTTTAAGATGCGTCTCTGATTTGGGGTCTTTGTCCCTGATATGTTTAAGCCTTGTCCCTGATTTATGAGGCAAGAGGTTGAAAGGCATGCCTCCTAGAAGCCCCAGGGTAGAAGGGGCAGAGATAGAGGTTACTATTCAAGGGCCTTCTACCTTATGCCCATACCTGTGGGGTACTCCCAGATGAGAGGATACTACAGGGGGAGGGGTGGGAGAACTCAGAAGTGCTCTGAGCCCAACCCCACACCAAATGCTTAGCCCGGGAATGTCCAGGTCACCTCCCCACTTCCAGTAGGGGAAGGTTGGCCCACTAACTACCTCCATCAGTGGCATAATACCACCACAGACAAGTGGGTGTTGGAGGTAGTGGGTCGGAGGCTTGCCCTGCAGTTGAAGACACTCCCCTCACAGCAGGACCACAGGAGTTTCAAACCTCCAACCCCCAGAGAGAGAAACTTCTGTTAGTAGGAGGTATAGGCTATCCTCCTGGCAAATGCCCCTTTCCAATGGGAAGGGGTCTCTACTCAAGATACTTTCTCACCCAAAAGAAAAATGGGGACTGGTGACCCATTCTAGACCTCCGGTACCTGAACAAGCACCTCATCAATTCCAAATTCAAGATGGTCACTCCGTCAGTGGTGATCCCCTCCTTACAACTTGGAGTCTGGCTAGCCTCCTTAGACCTCTGAGATGCCTACTTCCATATTCCTATCTGGCCGTCTCACAGAAAGTATCTCGGATTCAGACTGCCTTCCAGCCACTACCCATTTGCTGTACTCCCTTTCCTCGGCCCCCAGGATTTTCACTAAGTGTCTGGCAGTAGTTGCAGCCCATCTCGGAAGACAGAATGTGTCAGTCTTTCCATATGTGGATGACGGGCTGGTAACAGACAAGTATCCCCAAAAGCTGAGTCTCTCCACCCGACACAGCTCACCCTGGAATCCCAGGGCTTAATTATCAACACAGAAAAGTCCCATCTAGAGTGAGTTCAACTTCAGGAGTTCATTGGGGCAGAGCTTGACACTCTGCAAGGTAAGTCCCTACTTCGAGCAGACAGAGTGGAAAACCTCCAGAGTCTAGCAGACTCATTTGTCCTCAGCCAACCAAGGCCAGCCAAGCACTTCCTCAGACTCCTGGGCCACAGAGGCTCCACTACAGCAGTAGTTCCAGGTGCCAGGTTTCAGATGAGGGATATTCAATACTACTTGAGGGCTCATTGGTCCCAAAAAAGACACTATTGAAGCTGGTTCCAGTCACAGGGACTCTTCTACAAGCCCTGGACTAGTGGAAAGACTGGCACGACCTCAAGAACGGAATCCCCTTCCAACAGAATAAACCCTCCAAAGTGCTCACTACAGATGCCTCCCTGCTGGGGGGGGATAGGGAGGGGGCCCACATGGCTGGTCAGTCCGTAAGGGAGTGTGTGGTTCTGCCTCGATCTGAGAGCTGTGTACCTGGCCATGAAAGCGTTCGCCTCTCAGCTCAAGGGTCAATCTGTGCAACTCAGGACAGACAACACTACCACCATGTTGTGCATCAGCAAGCAAGGGGGCATAAGATCCTCTAAGCTCTGCACAGAGGCCATGAAGATCTGGTCATTTGCCTCCCTGGATATGCAGCTAACTGCCATTCTCCTTCCAGGCAAGGGCATTGTGCTGGCAGACTCCCTAAGGTGGATCAGCCAGGGCCCCATGAGTGGACCTTAAAGAGGCAAGTACTTACCACAGTCTTCAGGAGTCCCAGAAATGGACATCTTCACCTCCAATGACAGTCAGTTTCCCCTGTATTGTTGCAGGCCTCCAGCACTGGGGTCAGTGCCAGTAGATGCCCAGACACTAAAGAGGACAGGAAGGTTCCTGCACACCTTTTCTCCATTCCTCCTGATTTTCAGAGTGCTTCTCAAGCCCAGAAGGCAACCAACAACAGTGATCCTGGTGGCTCCAGACTGGGCAGGGCAACCATGATACTCCTTGCCCTGTCAGCCAAACAACTCATTTGCCTACCCTTTGAGCAACAGTCTCCTGACCATGCCTCAGGGTGGGATAATAATTCCTGTCATGTCAGTTTGCCTCAAGGCATCATACTTGAAGAGCTAGAGTTCCCAGACTCGCAGTACTCCGAAGGAGTTCTGAAGGATCTTACTTTGAGAGGGAGCTCTTGCAGCAGGTAATACCAGTAGGGCTAAGCTGCCAGGTATTAGGACCCCACGAAAAACTTCTAACTTGCAGTCTGTTGGGGGTACCGTCCCCAATGTCGGCTCTGGTATAAAGGGGGCGGTCCCCTGGCACCACTTCAGTTCTTTTTCCGTCGACCCACTAACATCGGCTCCGTGAATGCCTTTTTTTTGCAGTTGACCGCCATTTTGCGCCTCGCGCAGTTACCGTTCATTATCTTTTTCCATCTGTTTTGTTCAGTTGGAGCGCGTGTCGTCTTTGTCTTTTCAATGGCAAAAGTCGGAAGTGCGCGTGCGGTAAGCAGATCCTAGTGAGTGGCCACACTGCCTGCCTGATCTGCCTAGGCCCTGACCACCGGCCAGATGACTGCCTGCACTGCCAGAACTTTAATAAGACCTGAATTCGCTGACAAAAGACACTCAAGGCCTACCTGCTGGAGCAACAAGTGGCTGCCATACAGAGGACCCTTTCGGAACACAGCTCTTCCTCTTCGGACTCTTCCCCCCAAAGAGAAGAGATCTGGTGGGAAACATTTCCACAAGGATAAGGAGGGAACCAGGTCAGAGTCTCACCCTAGGTCTCCTCACAGGCCTTCTGCTTCTTCCACCTCTGGCAGGAGGTCGGAATATGTTCCCCCAGGTTCAGTGGCTGTTGCTGGTGGTTCCTCCAAGAAAATCTTCACCTCCCCTCATTCAAAGGCAAGGAATCTTCCCATGGATGTTTGTCCGCCCAAGTGCTCCTGGTACTTAGGCCTTACAAGCATACGCACGGGTCGGCACCAGAGGGAGAGGAGTCACTGTTGGGTAAGAAATCAGGTACTGTCACTCGAAAGTCCTCAGGGTAGTCAGACCGGCGCAAAGGGTCGGACGACTACTCTAGATGCTAGAAGGTTGTTGGACACCAAATGCCTCCTCCACCTAAAGACGGTGACGTCGGCTTCAGAGGGGCAACATACCGCGGACCATTCAGACTTTGTTGGAAACGGTCAGGCACTGCCATCTAAAATGTGGCTGTCTACTCCAAAAGAGCAGGTGTTGGATCAAACCCAGCACTACAAAAGATGGGACACCTGGGCCTACGGAGAACCGGCTGCCTGCTCCTGCTCTTTTCCTCCGATGAAGGAGCCGGACACCAGACCCCAAGGAGACTTGGCACTGCCGGATAAGGTCCCACTGGCCCTGACGCCTGAGGCACCTGAAGACAAGGAGCCTCAGGACCAGACTTTGGCACCCAAGGTGCTACAGGGTCTGACGCCAAGCCCTTGGAATGTCCATACCCCTCTGCCACCAGCGCCGGTCATCTTGCTGAGGGAAGTAGGGGCTCTATTTAATGCATGGTGGAACACTATAAAAGGGACTTGCTGCCAGTGGAGCCGTCTCCAGTTCCATCACCACCCAGGGAGCCATCGCCTCAGAGACCCAGCTCACCCATCGTCTGGGGACGACGACTGATGGTCTCCAGCTCCAAGTGATGGGAGGAGGCGCCCTTTATCCATTCCCTCCTCCATGGGACATCCACCTCTTCCTCAGGGGAAGATGCAGGGGACTCCACCGCAGACTATTCCTCAGAGGATGAGCTACCCTTTCCCTCACCGGATCAAAGGGGCTCCCCTCAGTCACCTTAGGATGATCTGTCCTTCCTGGATGTGATGAGACACATCCAGGCCCCTGAATCACTGAGATATGGAGGAGCTTTACCTGGAATGCTGCCGCCTGGCCAAATTCCTTGGGACAAATTATCCAAAACCCCTGGTTGTCCCGTCCGTACGTCCCCCCCACTTGTCAAGCCCTCCCAAGATGTTAGAGTTGGCCTGGAAGCATCCGGCTACCACTGCAGTTGTACCCAGAAAAGGAGACCGGCTCTATAAAACATTCAAAGGGGAGAGCCCCACCTAAGTGAACAGCCCAAGGCTGACTCTGTGTTGCTCATGGCTGTACATGGCAGAGTGCAGCAGCCAAGGCACATGAGCTCTGAGCCCCCAGATCCAGAATCGAAGAAGCTGGACCAGATGGGCCACAAGATCTACTCTTCAGCCACCTGTACTGTCGGGTCGATGAATTTCTTGGTGCATGTGGTCGCGTACCAAAAATCCCTTTGGAGTAAGCAGTGGATCCTAGTGAAAGTCCAGCCAGATTTGTGCAGCAAGTCGCTGCGCATGGCTGTCCTCCAGTTGGGCATTGACGTGGACAGGCATGTTCTGTGGAGTTCTTATGACTCTGCAGACATAGCAGCAGCAACAGGGGTATGCATGAGGAGGCATGCCTAGTTGCGGGTCTCTGGTTTCTGTCGAGACTTGCAGGATGCCATATTGGAAGCTCCCTTTCAAGGGTCTGTCCTTTTTGGCATAGACAGAGGGACTCATAACTGGGCTTCAGGATTCAGGCAAGACTGTTTGTGATGTACACCGAATGTACAAGTCCAGACCCATCAGCAGCTTGGCGCCGCCCTTTTCGCAAAAACCAGGGACAGCAGGGCAGATGCCAACAGCAGCATAAAGGGTGATTCAAGAGAAGAAGCCCTTCCCTTGTTTCAGGTACCCAGGGTTCCAAAAGTGCCAAGATGGCCAGACCCCCCCCCCTTTGCCTACCCCTTTCACTGTGGCATGACACCTTGCCGACCTCCCCTCCTCCAGCAGAGGCGCAAGGGGAGGCTGTAGGATGGAGGGTCTACCTTTGCTGATCAGGATGGTCAAGCATTACCACAGATCAATGGGGCCTCCAGATAGTCGAAAGGGGGTACTCTTTGGAATTCACCCAGATTCCACCGGACAACCCACCTGTATTCTCTCACTGCTCCCTTTCCCATGCCGCTCTCCTGCGAGCAGAGGTGTAAGCCTTGCTCAAAGAGAGAGCTATTCAGGAGGTACCCCTAGTGCAAAAGGGCAAGGGGTATTACTCCCACATTTTCCTAGTCATGAAGAAAACGGGGGATCTCCATCCCATTCTGGATCTAAGCCAACTGACTATCTTCATCGAATATAAAAAGGTTCAGAATGGTGACATTAGCAAGCCTGCTACCCATGCTACATCAAGGAGACTGACTCTGCTCCCTGGTCATGCAGAATGCTTACATACATATAACGATCCTGCCGTCCCACAGGAAGTACCTATGCTTCACTTTCCAAGGAGAACACCAGCTCAGGGCACTTTCGTTCGGCCTCTCATCGGCACCGAGGGTCTTTACCAAGTGCCTGGCAGTAGTGGCGGCAGTCCTCAGGACAAAGGATCATTATGTTTACGCTTACCTGGACGATTAGCTTCTCACAGCTTTAACAGAAAACCAATTGTGTTAATCACGGGGGGAGACTTTCAGTCTGTTTTGAACTTTCGGCATCACTCTGAGTCTTTCCAAGTCACACCCTTGGCCTACCCAAAGACTTCAGTACATCGGAATAGTCTTAGACACTGTCTAAGGAAAGGCCTTTCTTCCTGAAGACCGGGCAGTCAGGCTAAGGGAGGTTGCTTGCAGGGTGATTGTCTCGAACCAGGTCCCTGCACGAGTGGTTCTACAGCTCCTGGGCCATATGGCCGCAGCCATAGCCACAGTTTCCTTCATTTGTTTGAACATAAAGGCTTTGCAGTTGAATCTTAAGAGTTCAGTGGGACGAAGGCAGAGACTATTTCGATCTGCCGATCAGAGTCTCCAGTGTGGTTTCAGTCTCTGGTTTGGTGGATCACCCGGCTCATCTAGACAAGGGGGTCCACTTCCAATGTCCCAGTCGACAGATTTTGACGACAGATGTCTTTGGACTGGGATGGGGGACACACCTAGTAACTCACCAGATGAGGGGCTCTTGGAACACCATGGAACAGTTTCTCCACATAAACATTCTGGAGATGAGAGCAGTTCTGTACGCCTTAGAAGCATTTCAAGGGGTACTCTTACCTGGGCTCCTGCTGGTCCAGTCAGACCATACATCACTAAAGTCTTCCATCTCAGCATGCAAGTAGACTAATTTTTACCCCCATGCAGAGAGGCAATGAGAGTGTGGGCTTGGGCAGTGAATCACAGCCTGGACCTCATAGCAGTCCATGTTCCAGGGATTCAGAACATCCTTACAGCTTGAGCTGCTCTCGCTCTCAGAGCCATGAATGGGAACTACTGCAAAAGGTCATAGACAACCCCTTTGGAAGGTGGGGTCTGCCAGAACTGGACCTCTTTACGTCCCCACGCAACACCATACTGCCAAGTTTCTGCTTGCTAGATCCAGGGTCTGGTGTTTTTCAGGCGATACACATTGTTTCTCTCTTGGACAGGAAGGTTTCTGTATGCCTTCCTTCCCTTCCTGCTTCTTCAGAGGATATTGCTCAAGTTGCAGGCTGAAGGTGCTCGTATGATCCTGGTTGCGCCCTTCTGTCCTCGGCAGATTTGGTTTCCACTGTTACTGCAGCTGGCAGTGGAACCGCCCATTCCGTTGCCACTGTCCACTCACTTGCTTTCTCAGGAGCAAGGGACAGTGGTTCATCTGGATCTCCAGTCCCTACATCTGCATGCATGGCTCCTGCAAACTTGGCTAGGGACGGGTTTGGGGTATCCCACAGAGTGGGAGTGGTTCTCGTGGCAGTGAGAGCCCTCTACTAGGGCAATATGCCATGAAGTGGAACAGTTTCTGTTTGTGGGCAGACCCCCGTTCTCTGAATCCTTTCACTTGTCATATGGAGTGTGTGCTGGAGTATCTCCTTTCTTTTTTTGGACCTGGGTCTTAGCTACTCGTCCATTGAGGTGCATCTCTGTGCGCTTTCAACTTATCACGCACCTCTGGATGGGAAGACTGGCACAGTTGGACCTATGCAAGACTTTTTTAAGAGGAATTTTGCATATTAAACCTCCTCTGAGAGATGCCGTTCTGCCTTGGGACCTCCTGCTCGTGTTAGAAAAGCTTACTTTGCCCCTCTTTGAGCCAGCTGCAAGTTGAGTTATGCCCTCTTTTTTTTGGAAGGTGTTTTTAGTTGCCATTACTTCTGCTCGGAGGATTTCTAAGCTGCAGGCTCTGATGTGCAAATAATCTTATATTGTTTTGCACAGGGATAGGGTAGCCCTGTGCACAAATCCTAAGTTTCTTCTGAAGGTACTGTCTGAGTTTGACATACAATTACCAGTTTATTACCCAGGGTACTCTTAACAGAGGGGATGCTTTACTGCATACTTTGGATGTTCATAGAATGTTTCCTTACTACTTGGATCACACCAGTTCCTTCAGAAAGGCAGCCTAGTTGTATGTCTCTTTCGTCCGAAAGACAGTAGGGGCACCAGTCAAAACAGACACTGACCAAGTGGCTGGTCAATTGCGTCACATTATGTTTTCAGAAGTACAATAAACCCTTGCCGAGACCGGTCAAGGATCACTCCACTAGAGTTGTCGTGACATCTTTCACGTCCCTCAGGAATGTCTTGTCAGCGGACCTCTGTGCAGCCGCTACTTGGAGTTTGGTGTACACTTTTTTAGGCACTATAGTCTAGATATTGCTTCCAGAAAATGATCAGGTTTCAGCCTAGCAGTCCTTTTGGGACTTCTCTCCTGAGGTGCCTAGGGCTTCTGACTTGGGTGTCCCTTTTTTGGGTACTGCTTGGGACTCAGTCCTGTTGGTATTACCTGCTGCAAGAGCTCCCCGCGAAGTAAGGTAGTACAGTTACGTAGGAACTTACTGTAGCAGTAGATGTTAGGGAGGAGCTCTCCCACCCACCTGCCCCCGAGGGTTAGAAATTGGTCTTCTCTTTGGGCGATGGGAGATCCTCTGCGGTTCCCTATTTTCATCTCAGCCGGGGCTCCGGCAGGTGAACTGAGGTGGTGCCTGGGGACTGCCCCTTTGTACCAGAGCTGATTGGGTGGCGCTGACGTTGGGGGCAGACCCTGGCCTAGACCTCTAGCTGGAAGTTTTCCGTGGGGTCCTAATGCCTGGCTGCTTAGTCCTGTCAGTATTACCTTCTGCAAGAGCTCCTCTTGAAGATCTGTTATGGCAAGTTCCTACATAACTGTACTTTCTTAGACTTGCCAGGAAGCCCAGTACCAAAAAGACATATGCTTGAGAATGGAAGAGATTCTTCTTCTGGTGTAAAGACAGACATATTGACCCTCGGCAAGCTAGTCTGTCCTTTATACTAGACTACATGGTTCACCTGTAAGCATCGGGCCCCCATCCCTAAAGTAACACCTGGCAGCCCTCTTTGCTTATATCTCAACGGGCAAAGAGATAACTAAGTTCTCATCCCTTTAAATATATATATATATATATATATATATATATATATATATATATATATATACACACACACACACACACACTTTTTTTATTTACCCCCTCCTAGCCAGCCCAGCTCCCTCTCCTTCTGGTGGCCAATCCCTGACACCGTGATCCTCCCTTCAGTCCTTCGCTGCCCCTCTTCTTGCTGCTAAGGCCAGCCTGATGTATCCATTTGTCAGGGTGGCCCCCCCTGCCCCGTGGGCACATACATGAGGGGAGACTACTGAGTGCTCGAAGGCACCATCTTCAGTCTTTGCCGGGGCTAGGGTGCAGCACAGGTCATACCTGGGCTACTGCGGTGATGGGAGGATGTTCCATCGTCATCTGGCAGCTGGGGGGCCATTTTCCTTTTTCTGGTACCCCTGCCCACATCAGCCGCATGCTGCGGCGTCTTGGTAAATTGTGCTTGTGATGAGTAGTCACCCATGCCAGATTGCGCAATGCCGAACCTGGCCATAAGGAGCATCCAAAAGGTGGTTTCACCATGACCATGGCGCAGATGTGAGGGGAGACTGCTGAGTGCCCGAAAGCACCATCTTCAATCCTTGCTGGGGGCGAGAGCGCAGCATGGGGCTTAATCGGGCTACCACGGTGATGGGAGGATGGTCTGTCGTCATCTGGCAGCTGGGGGGCTATTTTCATTTTTCTGGTATCCCAGCCCACATCGGCCGCATGTTGTGGTGCCCTGGTGAATTGCGCATGTGACGAGTAGTCACCCATGCCAGATTGCACAATGCCGAACCCAGCCATCAGGAGCAGCCGAAAGGAGGTGCCACCATGACACCCCCCCCCCCTTGGAGGAGAGAGCTCTGCAGCCCTCCCTGCCAGCCTCCGCTCCTGCCACTTCATTTTCGGGTTGTGAACCTGGGACGCTAGCATGCCAGGCGATTTCCCCCATCAATTGGCGCGACGGGGCCAACATATTGCCAAGTTCATGGAGCCCCCTTTCGAACCTATGGCTACTGCAGATTTTAAAGTAAGTCACTTGGCAAACAGTATTCCTGGTGGCTGTCACATTGGCTAGGAAGATATCAGAGCTGCAAGCTCTCTGCACTGAATCTAGCTGCATTATATCCAACAGGGATAAAATAGTCCTCCGGACCAACAGGAAATTCCTTCCCAATGTGGTGTCTGAATTCCACCTCAACCAATCTGTAGCTTGACTGTCCCTGTCTTTTTTTTTACAGACAAACCAACTCCTGGTGAGCACCGGTTCCACAGCCTGGATGTCAAAAGGGCACTGACCTACTACCTAGAGCACACCAGACAGCTTGGATCCTCCCACACCCAACTGTTCCTCATCTGTGGCGAGGGTGGGCAAAGGCAGACAAGCCTATAAAAAAATTATCTGTGTATGGATAGTTTATTGCATCCAGTTCTACTATAGTAGGGCTGGCAAATAGTTTCCTCAGGGCCCACTCCACTATGTGTATTGCAGCTTCAGCCGCAAAGGCTATTCCCTTGCTCGACATCTGGAAAACAGCTACCTGGAAAGACTGTACACACCTTCACTAAGCACTACTGCTTAAATGTACAGTTCAGATCAGATGCCAAATTTGGCACTGCAGTCTTGCAGAACCTTTTCCCTAAGTAGATTCTGTTCCATTTTCTGAACAACACTGCTTTATAATTTGCATAAGTCAAGCATACTGAGGAACTCTTGAGGTGAGAAGAGAAAATTCTAGGGATGTGAATATGTTCTTATCCACACTTCTTGGCATGTCCTTTCCCTTTAAATATCTTGTCTGAAGATCTAAAAGCTGGCTCCTCCCACCCACCCGGGTAGTATATTCCTCAGATTTGCCCCTTGACGCCAGATCTTCCTTTCCGCTGGAAGATTCGGGTTCCCTCTGTATCGCTTCCGTGTTGAGTAGGCTCTGGTGCTTAAATCTTCAGATTAGTTACCAAAACTTAAGAGTTTCACCACATCGTTTTTCAGTGGCGACCATGATGAAGTCCTCGCTCAGGTTCCACTGGTGCCCTTATGGGCAGAAAATGTCTTGCACTGACCCACACCCCATGTGCGTATATTGCGTGGGCCACAATCACAATACCCAGGCCTGTGACTTTCGTCGCTTGTTCTGGTCAAATGTGTTGGACAATTGCCTCGCACGATTACAGCTCGGCTGACTGGAGAAATGGAACCTACTGGTCAAATCTAAAGAGGCCCGACTTTCGGTGGCGTTATTTAGCTCTGAGTAGCATGGTGAAAGAGCTGTCCCCTGATGTATACTTTGTGCTAGCTGAATCGCCTAAAATTTTAAATTTACTTTTACAAATCAGACAGCTAATTGAAACTGAATTGGTCACTGTGCGGGCTAATCCGTTTCTGTGCTTCTTGAAATGTTTAATCGTGTTGCAGTTCTCACGCCCACAGACAGTGCAGAGGACTGAGATCAACCAGGGGAAGCAGTGCGGATATGGCCTCTGGGTAAGGAACTAAACAATCCCGGCAACAACAGCAACAAAAAAAATGCTAACAGTAAAAGTTCTGCTGAACCTATTCTGCAGGCAATCGAGGAGTTTAGGTCTGAGATGAAAGAAGCAATACTTGACCTCCGCTCTGATTTGGGAACCCTGCAGATCAGTCTCGATGCAGCAGACGTGCAGATCTCAGCTAACACTAATCGCCTCAAGACTTTAGAGGTGGCCATCCAAGAAATTGCATGGAACCAACTGGCCATAGTCAAACGGCAGGAAGACGTGGAAAAATCTACGAATATATGGGATTCCTGTGGACGAGGAGGGCCCCGACATGCAGGCCTTCTGGGATCACTTCCTCCATACAACCTTGGATTTGGGCCCAGACTTTCCTATTGATATCGAGAGGGCCCACCGAGCCCTCAGACCCAAACCTCACCCTGAGTCCCGTCCCTGATCAATTATAGCCCGGTTTCTGAATTTCTCAGAGAGACTCTGCTCCAGAAGGCTAGGGCCCACAAATCACTAATGTTTAACAAACGGATCCTTTTGGACAGTAACCATGCCCATAATACTCAGAGGCTGAAAAGGGAATATATTTCGTTCTCATGTCTGTGTTCCAACAAATTGAAATTCAAAACTCCCTACCCTGCAAAGCTGGTGGTGTCTTTTCCATTGGTCGCCCGCACATTTACATCGGGGGAGGAAGCAAGGCGGGAGATGCAGTCGAGAGGCCGGCTGAGTGAGTGCGATGTGCAACAGGCACCACAAAAGAACAGACCTTCTCGAAGAAACTTTGGACAGCCTACAGCCCTAGAGAACTTGGCGACACACTCGGCCACTCCATCCCTTGGGGAGATCCTGAAGGAGATTCAGCAGTTCAGTTCTAATGCTGGACCAAAATGAGCATGACTGAGAGCCAGTGTGGGGGAATTGGTGAGGTAGTTTCTTGGGCTACCATGCAGTGAGTGATTGCGGTGGGGGCGGGGGATTATTGTGGCCATGGGACCTACTGTATATGCCCCCAAGATAGCTACATTATGGAAAAGGAGAGAGCTTGATCAAAGTACAGTAATTGGTAAAACACAAGCTAATTATCTCTCCCTTTAGAATTGGTTTCTTTAAGGACTCTAAATGGCGGGTCTACTCTGGCCAGGCCGAGAGTCTCGACTCAAAATCAAAAGGTAAGTTTTGTGGAGCTGCGTGGTGGAGTTTGTGTGGTCCCGGCCCTGTGTGTTCCCCTCCCACCCTTAATTCCTCCGGTGCTCCTGATGTGTGTAGACCAGAGTACCTCTCCACCTCCCCTTAGCACACTACACTGCAATAACAGGGCAGGATGGTCTCCTAACTTGCAGTGGTTGGAGTACTACGTTTACTCTGACTGATTTGGGGAAGGGACTTGCGAGACCCCCTCCGCTTTTTTTCTTGTTTGTTTTGAGATAAACACAAGTTGGAGTTCGTGGTAAAGATCTTCTCCCCTGTCTTAGATAGGGGAAACCTAAACGACAGTGTAGTGAACCAGCCCTTTGGGGCTAGTGGGCTATTTGGAGTTCTGGGAATTTTTTTAAACTTAGCGGGGCTGAGATGGGAGGGTAGATAATGGGGAATGCTAGTAAGATAGCCCTACGAGAATACTAATATGCTAGTTGGGTGCAGAGGAAACAACATATTAAGGAGATGATTTAGCAGTATAAAAGACATGTTTCAAAGGGGAGAGGGCCCCTTTTATTAAGGAACTGTTACCAAGCAGCGGAAAAATCTAGTTGATACACCACTCCTTGGAATGAAGACCACATCACTAGGGGACTTTGGAAAACGGGGGCCGTCCTCTCCATCCTCGATGAAGAGGGAGTCCCTCAGGAGACCAGAGACCTGCATTTTAGGGTCCTGAAGGTGTACTTGGAGGGGGCCAAGTGATTCCCTCTCTAAGATGGAAGCCTAGTTAGTTGTAACTGGTTCTGACTCCCTAGTTAATGAGAACATTTTTGGAGTTAGGGAGGGGGATACTGGGTTGTTCTAAGCTTAGGATGGTTTGTTCTATTTTATTTGTGTTGGGTTTTTCTTAAATTTAAACAACCCACTCTATCGGGGAGGAGAACCCATGGTTGGGGTTCTTAGCATTAGAGTTGATCCTGCAATGATGGCTTCGTTTGGGCCCATTGGGTTGTTACTCTTAACTTTTTGGTAAAAAGTAAGAGACCTAGAAGAATTGCACATATTGAGTTATTTTCTTGCTTTAGTGACATACAGCTTGGTGGGGGACCAAGGAAAAAGAACCGCCCGTTTGGTAGCACTGTAGGGCGACATTTCTCCCTGGTGACCCCCCCCCCCCCGCTTCTTTTCTGTCCTTTTTATGTTTTTATAAATGGCAGTAAATCCAGTTAAGAGTTTCTCAGTAAACATTAATGGACTACATAATCCAATTAAATGATCATGTGTGATGCAAAACCTGAGAAGGCAGGCGGCTGATATATACTTCCTCCAAGAAACGCACCTGTCTGACTTGGAAAATCAGAAGCTTAAATGGGGAAACCGATACGAGGTTTATGCCTCGTCCCACTCGAGGGGTCAGAGACAGGGAGTAGTAACCTTGATCCCTGCCTCACCCCCTTTGACGTCCAGGACAAAATCATCAAGACTCAGGGTAGAAACGTTATCCTTACGGGTACTCTTCTCTCAAAAGGTTACGTTGGTAAATGTATGCCTGCCTCCCCAGACTTCTCTCCCTGTAATTCACTCCTTCATAACTAAGGTTCTAGATGCTCTCCAAGGTATTTTAATTATGGGAGGAGATTTCAACATGGCATTATCCCCCCAGGTCGATTCCTCCTCCTCGAGAGCTTATAGATCTTCCAGTGTGCTTAAGTATCTTAGGGGGACTTTCTCCCACTTGGGAGTGGAGGATGTCTGGAGGAAGCTTTTCCATACTAGCTCAGGCTTTACTTTTTTCTCTCCCCGATTTCACACATACTCCTATTTGGACTACTTGTTACCTGCAGACATTTTTTTCTCATTCAGGACTTAACACTAGGACCCTGAATTCTTTCGGATGACCACCCTTTGACTCAAAATTCTACTGGGAAAGGCCCCACGCGTATAAATGTGGCGCTTGAACACGTCCCTGTTAAGGGACTCAGAATACATGGAATATTTAAACAGAATACCTCGGATACTACAGGAAAATGATAGACACAGCTCGGACCCGATTTATATGGGATACTCTCAAAGCAGTAATTAGAATGGAGACCATAGAATGTTCTTCCAGGAAGAGGCGGGAACTGGAGGCATCCTATAATGATTTGGTAGAACAATTAAATCCTACCAGCTCTTGTACTGAGATGGGGACAGGGTCTACAGAGAAGGATTAGACGAACCAAAGAGGAGATTAAAAAAATAATGGTGCATGAGTGATGCAAGCTCTAACTTTCTTAAAACAATCCAATTATGAGGGAGGAACCCGGGGGTCCTGCATGTTGGTACATAAACTCCATGCTCGGAGACGTGCGGCAACTATCCTAGAAGTTCAACACCCGGTAACTAAGAGAATATCACATTCGGACGATCATATTTGTTCTTTCTTTTCCTACTACCAGTCCCTCTGTGATCCTCCCAGGACCCGACACCCCCCCAAAAAAAAAAAATCTACAGAAGACAGGAAGGCTTTTTTCAAACACCATGAAGTCTTGCTATATTATAACAATAGCAGCAGTCAGCCACTGCAGCTGAACTGCCCCGGAGAGGAAGGAGTTAACTCCAGAGGATCTGGAGTTCTACAGCGCGAGGCTGTGCTCAAAGCTCTATCTGGCAGTTTCAATGAAACTGTCAGATTCTTTACTCCGCTTCACTGAACAGTCGCTCGGAGATCAGCTCCTTCAGCTCGGTTCATTCTCGGTTCAATTAGTATTTTCGTTCATGTGAACGGCAAAGTTATTATTTTACCGCATTTCGGTTTTAAAGCTCTATCTGGTAACCGTAAGTACTAAAATTTAAGTCTGTGTGGAAAATTAATTATCGGTTCGGTTTTGAACCGATCGGTTGAATTTTCTGCATTTTAAAAGTGTACAGTGGGTTTTAGAGTGCGGTTCCGGTTCTTATCGGTTCTAAAAAACCGGAATTATAACGTTTTTCAATATCCCGATAATGCGTTAGGAACCGATAAGGGTGTCTTGCTCTGGCACTGCCATCAAAAGGGCAAGTTTTGGTTAGGCTGGCATTATGTCGAGAAACCCAAAGAAAAACCGGCCCACTGGGTTTCAACACTGTGATGTCTGTGGGGCGCCTTTGCCAAGGCTGACCCACACACCACTGTGTTTATTGTCTGAGGGCTGACCACCTCAGTCAGACTGCCAGGTGTGTAAAAATTTCCCTGCAGCCACCCTGGAGAAGAGATTGGGCTGCTCAGGGAACGAGGCCAAAAGTCCGCTGACCGGATGGCCAGCCCGGTCCAGTACCCACTGGACCAGAGGGAGTGCCCTCTGACCAGGGCTTAGACTTCCTCGGCAGAAGGAAGGCTGGTTCAGAGGAACCAGTCCCAAGTAAAGACAAGGAAATCAGTAGGTCTGGAGTCCAAAATTGTGTCTCCAACTGCTGCAGAGATAGCTAAAGCCATTCAGATTGTCCAGTCACTGTCTCAGGGATCTGTAGAACCACCAACAGCTGGTAAAAGGTTGGTTCGTTCAGTCCCAGTGGTTCAGGATTTTGAAGTTGAGGATTTTTATGAACCACAGGAGGGGGAGGAGGAATTTGATCAATATATGTGTGGCTGGGGGGGTCTGGACGTGCCCATTGAACCGGACATCTCTCCAGACAGACCTTTAGAATCTCCTCCTATTCTGTCTGAGTCCCCTTCTTTCTTTACTTTTTACAAAAAGGGTGCAGAAACCCTCCAGCTTCCTTTAGAGGAGGCTGTGGATGAGCAAGAGGAGCCTGATTATGTGGAAATGATGAATATTCCAGAGTCTAGGAGGTTGTCTATTCCTTTGCATAAGTCATTTAGGAAGCAAACAACAAAAATTTTAAAAAATCCTCATTCTGTCCCTCCTGTAGATAAAAAAATGGACAGAAGGTATACTTTGTCAGGCTCGGATACAGACTTTCTTACTGAGCAGTGTAGTCATGTAGGTGTGGTACAAGCTGCAGCCTGTGACAAGGCTAATATTCCTCTGGCCTCACACTCCTGATAAGGATTCAGGAAGATTGATGCCATGGCGAAGAAACAGTATATGGCAGCTTCTTTGGGACTCAGGCAGGCAAATTATATGGCTTATGTAGCTAGATATCAGAAATCTAGGTGGGACACAGTATTGCAGTTAGCCAAGCAGCCCATGGCCAGCTGGCTAGTGAGTTGGAACAGGTGGCTGCTGATGGCATTGAAGCCTCTAAAGTTCAATTTCATACTGCTGTTGATGTTAATGATGTTTCTTCTAGGGTCATGGCCACTTCTGTAGCTTCCCGTAGGTTGGCATGGCTCAGATGCACTAATCTGTCCCAAGATACCCAGTCAAAGGCTATGGATTTTCCTGTAGTGGGAAATTCTCTTTTGGGAGCAAACAGAAAACTATATGAAAAGATGGATGAATACAGAACTACCTACAAAAGTGCCCAGGCTAAGGAGAAGCATGCCATGCCACAAAGGCATGCTCCCGAGAGGTAGGGGCAGGCCCTTTTCAGGCCTTTTGCAATGTCAACAAGCCTCCTCTGCTGTCTCGCAGAGGGGTTTCTTCAGAGGCAGGGGTAGACGTGGCACAAGTAGACCGTCCCCTTCCCCTCAGCCTAAGGCTGCTGCTAAGCAGGCACCCTGATGGGGTGTCCAGGGCCGATTCTCCTGTACCGGTGGGGGGCAGGTTGGCCTATTTCAGCCGGAACTGGCTGTCCCTAACTACGGACAGATGGGTTCTGGAGGTAATAGGCCAGGGTCTGGTTCTCAGCTTCAAACACTTTCCAAAGATGAGAGCCAGGCATTTTCCACCTGTAAATCCTTCAGAAGCCCTTGCTTTGGAAGCAGAGGTTTCTGCTCTGCTGGACTGCAAAGCAGTGGAGAGGGTTCCTCCTTGCCATCAGGGCAAGGGGCTTTATTCAAGATACTTTCTTACCCCAAAAAAGACAGGAGAATGGCGGCCCATTCTAGATTTAAGATACTTGAACAAGCATCTGTTGAAACCAAAGTTCAAAATGTTGACTCTGGCAATGATATTGCCTTCCCTAAGGCCAGGGGATTGGCTAGCTTCCCTGGACCTCAAGGATGCCTATTTTCATGTTCTGATCAGGCCTTCTCACCGAAAGTATCTCAGGTTCGAACTGCCCTCAGGCCACTACCAGTTCAGGGCAATGCCCTTCGGCCTTACCTCTGCGCCAAGGGTATTCACAAAATGTCTCGCTGTAGTAGTGGCTCACTTAAGAAGGCAAGGGGTTGCTGTGTTTCCTACCTGGACGACTGGCTCATTGTGGGTCAGTCTCCAGGTCAGGTGAAATCCCACTCTGCAAGTCACCCAGCAGCTTCTCACTTCCTGGGATTCCTGCTAAACTTACCAAAGTCAGTTCTGGAACCAGTTCAGGTCTCAACTTTTCATAGGCGCAGAATTGAACACAAGGTTAGCCAGGGCTTTTCTTCCTCGGAAAGGGTGGACAGACTCATCGCCCTGGCATCCTCCTTTACCCTCACGGGTCTCCCGACCAGCAAGGCATTTTCTGCAACTCCTCGGGCACATGGCTGCTTCCACAGCTGTCGTGGGGAGCAAGATTCAGATGAGGGACATTCAGTTCCATTTGAGGGCCTATTGGTCTCAAAGGAAGGACCCCTACCAAGTTGGTCCCAGTTACTCAAACTCTGATCCTAGCCCTCCACTGGTGGCAGGTCCAGAGCAATTTAAGACAGGGGTTCCCTTCATTCCCATTTCTCACTCCCTCACCTCACCACGGATGCCTCCCTGTTGGGTGGGGGCTCACCGGCGACCTTGCCACTCAGGGTATGGTCTCCTCAGGAGTCTCTGCTCCACATCAATCTTTTGGAACTCAGAGCTGTCTTTTAGCTCTTCGGTGTTTTCAGATTCTGTCCAGAACAAAGTGGTTCAAGTCAGGACAGACAATACCACCACAATGTGGTACATCAACAAGCAAGGGGGCACTCGGTCTTCAGCCTTGTGCACCGAAGCAATGAAGTTGTGGTCTCTGGCTTACTCCCTGAACACCTCCCTGATAGCGGTTCATCTCCCAGGGAAGGACAATGTCCTGGCGGACGCCCTCAGCAGAATTTCTCAGGGCCATCACGAATGGGCTCTGAATCCACAAGTGCTGGGGTCTGTCTTTGCCAGATGGGGCACTCCTCAGATAGATCTTTTCGCAGCCCCAGACAACCATCAACTTCCTCTTTTCTGTTGCAGGCCTCCAGTTCTGGGCTCAGTCCTCTGGACGCCTTTCTGTTGGACTGGAAGGGAAGTTCCTGTATGCCTTCCCCTTTCCTCTCCTTTTCAGGGTACTAGTAAAATCAGATCTCAACCTTGCAGAGTGATTCTGATTGCCCCAGATTAGACCAGACAGCCCTGGTACCCTCTGCTCCTGTCCTTGGCAGTCCACCCTGCCCTGAGCCTGCCCAGAGTCCACGACTTACTGGCCTGTGCACAGGGAGAGTGTGGTATCCGGACCTCAAATCCCTCCACCTCAAGGCTTGGCTCTTGAGGAGCTAGAATTGCTGACTCACACCTTTCTCAAGGTGTCATGGATATTTTAAAGGCTTCAAGGAAGCCTTCCACTAGGAGCCACTTATAATTCTAAGTGGAAGAGGTTTTCCATCTGGTGCTCTGAGAGGCAGATTATCCCAGAATCTGCTGATCTTCCCATTCTACTGGACTATTTGGTCCATCTGAATTCCCTAGGCCTTAGACCAGCTACCCTGAAGGTTCATCTGGCAGCTGTCTCTGCTTTTGTTTCAGCAGGAAGCCTGCCTCCCTTTCTTCTCACCGGTGTTCTCAAGTTTTTAAAGGGTTGCTTCATACTAACCCTCCTTTTAGGGAACCAGCTCCGCCTGGGATCTGAATATTTGCATTGCTCAGTTAATGCAACCCCTTTGAGCCTCTGTCTTCTGCAGAGCTCAAGTATTTAACTTGAAAACCGTTTTCCTAGTAGCTATCACCTCTGCCAGACGATAAGTGAGCTACAGGCCCTGTCAGTGGAAGAAGATTTTATCTCTTTCCACAGAGATAAGGTAGTCCTTAGGACTAATAGAAAGTTTTGCCTAAGGTGGTTTCTGATTTCCACCTGAATCAATCTATCTCTCTCCCAGTATTTTCACTGAGCATTCTTCCTCAGGTGAGAGGAGACTGCACAGCTTGGATGTCCAAGAGCCTTAGCTACTATTTGGAGGCGCACCAGAGGTCATGGGTTCGAATCCTCCAACTCTTTCTTACCTATGGCGAGAGGTTGGCAAGGGAAACCTGCCACTAAGAGAACAATTGCAAGGTGGATTGTCTCTTGTATCCAATTCTGTTATCAGAAACTGGGTAGGTACCCCCTCAGGATTGAGGCCCACTCCACCAGGGGGGTACAGCTGCGTCTCTAGCGGCTGCTAGAACACCCATTCTGGAGATTTGTCCAGCTGCTACCTGGAAGACAGTTCACACCTTTACCAAGCATTATTCCCTGGATGTCCAGTCCAGGAGAGATGCTCAGGTTTGGCACAGCTGCTTCAGAGCCTATTTCCTAAGTAGGTTCTGACCCTCCTCCATGGAGGTACTGCTGTGTAATCTGCTATTGTTATAATATAGCAAGACTTCATGGTGTTTGAAGAAAAATTACTCACCTTAGTAATTTGCTTTTCTTCTCATGGAGTCTTGCTATTTATAACTCACCTCCCTCCTACCCTCTCAGAACTTCTACTTGGGTAGGGTGATGAATTAATGAAGGACTGTGTCATGCCATTGTAGTTTTCCTACCTCTTTTCCTTTGGGTTAGGGATCTAGATTGTTTCATTTAGGTTATTTATATTGCCCCTTCCTGGACTGAGTCTTTGAGGAAGGGGGGTTCTATGTGCTTGTCAAGGGTGGTAAGACAGACCATAATACCATCAATTTTTGTTATTATGGCTCTGGGTGTTTCTTTGTTCTTTATTTGTTGTTATTACTACTAGTAGGTAGCCATGGGCTAGTGTAGTTTTCACACGACTTTCCGTCCTTTGATGTTAGCTTAGTAAAGATCTGACAGTTTCATTTGAAACTGCCAGATAGAGCTTTAAGCACAGCGCCCTCGCGCTGTAGAACTCCAGATCCTCTGGAGTTAACTCCTTCCTCTCCGGGGCAGTTCAGCTGCAGTGGCTGACTGCTACTATTGTTATAATATAGCAAGACTCCATGAGAAGAAAAGCAATTACTAAGGTGAGTAATTTTTTCTTCTCTGGCCTTTCTTTCCCTACCCTTTCAGAATACCAAAGGTACTCTTTGGAAGCCCCAATAGGTGCTGACTAGGTTCTTGCCCATATAAAAGCTCTTTGGACTAAGTGTCCAGGGGTGGGTAGATTTTCCACAGAATGGTAACAGAAAATCTCGGGGCTTCTTTTACTCCCCCTCTCCTCGCGACCTATAGGGCTGTCCAGGAAGGGGAGTCCCCCTCCCCTCTTGGGGATATGCTACTATAACCCCAATCCTTAATCCAGATAAGGAGCCTGCTAATATTTCTTCTTGCCACCCAGTCTCCCTCCTGAACGTAGACTATAAAACTTTTATGGCCATATGGGCCACAAGATTAGAGACTATTCTGTTTGCCGATGACGTTCTTCTTGCCCTTCTCTTGCCAGAACCTCTCTACCAGCAGCATGGGACCTGCTTCAGGAATATGAAAGACTGGCTAATTTCAAATTAAATATCTCCAAAACTGAAGCCTTAATGCCTTATTTCCAACCCTCTAATATTTTGAAAAATGCTCTCCTCTTGAAATGGAGAGGCACTAAAATCAAATATCTTGGAATACGCATCCCAATTAATTTGCTCCATTTGGAATTGAACTATGAGAAGATTTCAGCTCTGATTCAGGAGGACATAAAAAAAAATTGGGAAGACTTAGACTAACTTTCTTACAGCATATAGGAATAATGCACCTAAATATCCTCCCCAGACTATATCTTTTTCAGAATGTCCCAATCTTTCCAGCCAATTACTACTTTAAATCCTGGGACAAAATTTTCTCTGACTTTGTCTGGGAGGGTCAGAGACAAGAGTGTACGGTTCTCACTGCTCTGCTCAGTGGACCAAGGGGGAGTTAACCTCCCAAACTTAAGTCGATATGCAACAGCAGCCTTCCTTAAAATGATACTAATACGGCTTTCATCGACTACTTCTAGTATCTGGAAGGACATTGAATTTGTGATTAATGACCTATATGATATTGAGAAAGCAGTTTTTGCCTCGAGGGGTTGCGCGCCTTCTTTGAGAGATTACACAGTATTTACTGCACAGATCTTGAAGATATGGTACAGAGTCAAACAACATAAAACACCCTTTTTTTTTTTTACACCTTGATGTCGGCTGATGAAAACTTCTTCCCTCCTAGTTTGGACACTGCTTTTCACTCTTGGAGGAGATTGGGCTTTAATTATTTTTTTACCAGTTCCTTGATACCACTGGTGTATGTCCCTTTTCAGATCTTCAAAATGCCTTTTCTCTGCCCGATAGACCTATTTAGATACACACAGGTGAGAAACTATATTTTAGGGCACAGGGAGATTTTGATATGTCCTCCTCCACCTTCTTCTTTTCCATCTTTTTGGACTTTATTCAAAGATACCCTTATGGGGAAAGTTAATTGGCCATCTGTGCAAAATACTTAGGCTTCATGGGGTGATTCTTTATCTTTTTTTTAAACTTTATTCTTTATTCAAGCTCTTCAGTGATTTAATTACATGTTCAAGGATCACAGGTACAGACTTTGTATGTTATATACACATCCATGACATATTTCATTATTGTTCAGGATATGTGTACAGTTGAGAGACTCTGGAGTAAAGGGTTTACTTCTAATAGCAGCCATATATTGACTTAAATTTTACAAACATCCATACACATACGGGACTCCCAAGCCCAGCGGAGGGACCCCTGCCCTTCCTCAGGTCCTTGCCGCTGTTGCTTCAATAGACTGATACCAAATTGTCCACCTGGCCCATCGTTGAACATATAGAGGAGTCTTCTGATTTAGTTTAAAGGTGAGCTCCTCTAGTTCGGCAAGGCCCTTAATAATCGAAATCAGTCCTGCTTTTGTGGTACTATTGGGCTAAGCCAGGTTCTAGTTATCGCTTTAAGGGTGGCTGCTGTTAAGATTGTCCAGAGGTACTGCGAGTCTATTCCGCTGAGCTCCTGTGGGGGAACCCCCAGTACCATTTCAAGCCAATTCAGTTGCTGAGTAATGGCTAGTATTTCTTTTATTGCTGATGTAATATCAGCCCAGAACCTAGCAAGCCTGGGGCATGCCCAAATAATATGTAAGTAGCCTGCTCTGTCTTCCCCACATCTTCTCCAACAACAGGCTGGAAGGAAGGGGTCTCTCCTATTCAGCATCTGTGAGGTATAAAAGAAGCGTATCCTAACCTTCCAGGCAAATTCTTGCCAGAGGGGTGACCTGGTGGTTAGCTTGGCTATGCTAAAGATTAGTTTCCAATTAAGGGGTGAAGAACCCGGGCTCATCTCCTCTTGCTACTTATTTTTAAGTTTTATAAAAGGGTCTGATTTTTATAGTACCTGAGTTATATAGGGTTGAAATCTGACCCTTCTGATCAGTTGAAGTCTTTATTTGTTGGATAGTTTCCAGAAGAGGTACAACCCTTCCGGGGTCCGTCACTTTCCTCTGAAGAGAATTTATATATGTTTCGAACTTGAAGGAACCTAAAAAAATCTGTGTTCCTTAGGCTGTATTTATTCTTCAAAGAGTCAAAGTCCAGGATCAGGGCCCCTTGAGAGAACTGTCCTAGGTAAGTCGGGCCTAACCTAGACCAGTGTTTGTAAGTAAGATCAGTGCAGTTTGGTGGGAAGTCTTCAGCCCAGGCTAGCTTTTTGAGAGGCCACAGTGTCTGTAGCAGTTTATATTTTTGCCAAAGTCTGTGTACCGCTCAGAGGGTCTCGCTTACTGAATTTAGTTTGGGTATGGGGTGGTGGCGAGTCAGCAGAGGGGTGACCACCCGATCTTTAAGAGGAAGCCCCCCCCCCATCTCCCTCCAACTCGAGGTGGAGCTGGGACCGGACCACTGAAGAGACTGTTTCAATTGCACCACAAGGGAGTAGTCTTCCAAGTTGGGTAATGATCTGCCTCCATCTTCCCTCCGGATCTGCAGTGTTTTTAGTCTGATTCTTGGTCTCTTATTTGACCAAATGAATCTAGAGACCATCTTATTCCAGACCAGCAATATAGATTTGTGGATATAAAGGGGTATGCATTGGAACAGATATAGAAATTTAGGTAGTACATTCATGGTTATGGCTTGAATTCTAGCATACATAGGAAAATTAATCAGAGATAATTTCTCAATGTCTCTCTTCAGGGAGTTGGTTAGGGGGGTGTAGTTCGCGTTGAACAGCTTGGATGAGTGTTTAGTGATGTATATTCCCAGATATTTCATCCCCTCAGCTGCCCAGTTCAGGGGGAGAAGTCGGCAAATGCCTTCAGGAGAGTCAAAGAAAAAGCTCAGTGCCTCTGTTTTTAATTTATTGACGGAGTAGCCTGAGTGCTTCCTGAAGTTCTCCAAAATGGACCATGCTTGTTCTATAGATTTATGTGGCTGGGATAGTAGCAGCAAAACATTGTCGGCGTACAGCAAGATTTTCTTCTGGACACCCCCCACCTCTATTCCCGTCACTTCTTGTGCCCTTCTGATGGTCTCAGCCAGAGGTTCAATATATAGAGCAAAGAGGAGAGAGGACATCCTTGGTGGGTTCCCCTGCCCAGGGAAAATCTGTTAGATAGTCCCCCATTAATTCTGACCTATGCCTGGGGCCCTGTGTATAGGGATCTCATGGTACCAATAAATGATTCAGGGAACCCTGTGTTCGAGAACAGAGAACAAGAAGTCCCATGAGACCCTATCAAAGGCCTTTTCGGCGTCTAAACTCAGTACGCAAGAGGGAATCCGGGTTCATTGAATCTTGTCTATCATGTTCAGGGCTGAGCGCACACAGTCAGGTGCTTGTCGACCCATCACAAAGCCAGATTGGTCTGGGTGTATTAACTCTGGAAGTATGGGGTTAATTCTTGAGGCTGTTATGGAGGTGAAGATCTTATAGTCCTGGTTTAGTAGGGATATGGGTCGGTAAGATTCACATTTAAGAGGGATCTTTACCCTCTTTATGTAAGACTGTAATGGTGGCATATTGCCGGGGGGGGGCGCCTCCAGACCAGGTATCTGAGAAAGCCTTGTGGAGAAGGGGCACTACCTCTGGGGCCAGGGTTTTATAAAATTCAGGACCAAATCCATCTGGACCGGGGCATTTGGCTGACTTAAGCTTTTTGGTAGTGGAAATAATTTCTTCCTGAGTGATGGGCCTAATTAGGGTTTGGGCTATGTCAGGTGGCAAGGAGGGAAGAGGGATGGAGTTTAAGTAATCAAGTTTGTCTTGCTTGGAGGTGGTCTCAGATGCCCTATATAGGTTAGAATAATACTCCACAAATGAGTTAGCAATCTGGGTAGCCTGTCTAATTAGTTGGCCAGTGCGAGGTGAGACTATTTTGGTTATTGCAGCTTTAGCTGCGAAATGTCGCAGTCTATATGCCAGTAGTTTAGTGCCTCAAGGCCCACCCTCGTAATACTTTTGTTTTAAATAAAATAAAGCTTTTTCTACCTCTATTTTTTGGAGGTTGTGTAGTGACTCCCTACACTTCTGTAGGTCCCTTTCCCTAGATCCCTCCCATTTAATCTTCTGGGCATCTTCAAGCTCTTTAATCTGCGCTATTA
Organism: Neoceratodus forsteri; assembly: GCA_016271365.2. Classification (NCBI taxonomy): domain Eukaryota; kingdom Metazoa; phylum Chordata; order Ceratodontiformes; family Ceratodontidae; genus Neoceratodus; species Neoceratodus forsteri. The sequence continues at coordinate 926,743,243 of CM028135.1, read as the reverse complement.
GTTTCTGCTGGTTTTGCTTTCGTTCCTGCTTTTTTCGGGATGTTAGTGCTATTATTTTGCCTCTAAAGGAGGCTTTAATGGTATCCCATAATATTTGTGGTGAAACTTCTTGTTTCATATTTTCAGCTAGTGTGATCTTCAGGAAGTCTCTAAGTTCCTTCAGAATCCCTTTGTCCTGAAGGTATGGATGTATTCAGTCTCCAGTGCGTTGCCCGTTTAGGCAGTCCCAGCTTCACCTCCAGAAACACAGGACTATGATCTGAGAGAACGGGTGTGCCCACCCATGTAGATATAAATCTATTCAAGTCTCTCTTAAAGGTAAAAAACATATCCAGTCTGGAAAAGACCCTGAACCTAGGGGAAAAGCACGTATACTCCCGTGCCTTGGGGTATTTTTCTTCCCAGATGTCAAACAGGCCCATCTGCTGTAACTGGATTCTAAGGGATCTGGCTTTAGCTGCATCTAGTTTCGGTATCTTGGAGGTGGAGTCTAGGGCTCTGTTTAAAACTATATTCCAGTCACCCCCATGATTAATGCTCCTCTGGCCTTTTCTGCAATCAACTGTAGAATATTCGAATATACTCTGAATGGAAAACCTGGAGGGACATAAATGTTAGCTAAGGTTATTGGTGTATCTTGGATGGTCCCTACCACAATAATAAACCTAGCTTCTGGGTCCTCTTATGACCTCTTGTTGTTGAAACTGTAATTTGGCTGACAGTAAGGTCGTGACCCCCTTCTATCCTCTGGGAGAAAAGATGCATATATCACTGGAAAGGACTTAGATTTAAGTTTCTGAGATTCGTGAGGGGAGAGATGGGTCTCCTGCAAGAAGACACCCTCACAACCCTGAGATGCAAGAACATGTTGAATCCTCTTCCTCTTCACTGGGCTTGACGACCTGTTTACATTCAAAGATAAAAATTTAGTAGTATTACTAGCTATGGTCTATCCAGCCAGAAAGGTCATTCTTTTTCTGAAACCTGGGTTCCTTCTGCAATAATATTTTACCTATATATGGAAACTGCAGAGATTTTCTAAAAAAGTGATAACTTCTAACACAACAGCATGAGTAACTTGTAACTATTTTAGAACTAAGAACCGTTTGCTCCTTCTTCATTTAAATTCGAGCCAAATGCTAAATTGATTGATGGGTTACCTCAGCCGAGACTCCTCTCGGCCTGGTTGCCCAAACTATGTGAAAATGACTTCCAAGGAGAGGCTGGCCGGTGTTTGCCAGCGAAGGGGCGTCTGAAGTAACAGAACAATGAGGAGCACTCAAAATTCAGTGAGTGATCTCCAAAGTGTCCCGGTATGACCAGGGATATAATCCCTTCCCCTTCTGTCAGTATTAATCTGCAAGGTTACAGAAGCAGAATAAAAAAGGAAAAGACACCTCCATAATCCCCATATGTGCCCACTGCCCATCCACCCAAATTTACAGAACGTACAGATTAAGAGGGAGAAGGAATATCTCACCTCATTGTATGTTTATAATCTGCCCCGGTTTTTATTTCTGTACCAAGCCATCGTTGTCATTATTTCGAGCCCTTCCTATTCTAAATGTTCTCTTCAGTCCTCAATACCTTAATATCATGTCCTCCCCCCATATGGAGTGGACACTCGAGCTGCGGCCCCCCTGCAGTGTTCCCAACCCTGGGGGGGGGGGCCATCAATCCAGTCCCGGGACTCATCAGTCAGTTATTCCTGAGGGAGGTGAGGTTCAAGCCAGCGTGGGAGAAGCCCAGTCATTTATATACTGTTTTCAGCCCAGCCGAGGACATAATCTCGGGTCACCCTCAGACCGAAATACCTGTTATGACCTGGATCAGGGGGATCTGAGGCGGAGGCAAGCCCAACCAGCCAGTGAATATGTTTATGCAGGCTCCCTACATTTAAAAAAAATTACTTTATACATCAAGCCATGAGTTTCATGTAATTAGAGCCAAAACAGATTGAACAGCAGTTGTTAGATAGCATGAATTACTAGTTCGAGGGCTCCTCGGTCACCAAATAGAACCATTTTTGACTGCAGATCCCCAGACGGACCCCTGCGAGTTCAGGTAGTCCGCAGGGGTAAACGTATGGCATGTGCGCGCTGCCGATCAGGGATGTCTGAGTGAGCGATCCCCCAAACCCCAAACCCCCCCCAAAAAAGACCGATGAGCCAACCACTGATCTTAAGCCTATGAGCTTAAATGGCTCTCCAGGCCCATTAAAATGACTACATTTGTTTTATATTGTTCCCCACCCTCCCAGGGTGGCGAGCCCCGACCAGACCGATTTGAGCCCCAGCAAAATACGGTACAATTCACCACGTCCTTAGATACAAACGCCAGGTAAAAGGACTTTAGGCAGTACAGTGAGCTCAGTGGACAGGTCGGTGTCTCCAAATAGGGCTACTCACTGTGGACCTGGCACCTGGAAGGGGGTAGACAGGACGGTCCGGAAAAGTTATAAATGGAGAGGGCCTCCAGAATGCAGAGAGGTCACGTGGATCCTTCAATTCATGGGGGGTAGCTCGCGAGGAGTCTCGGGAAGGCAAGGGGGCCTCTGCGGAATGCACCTCTCTTCACTGTGTCTTCAAGTGGTCGAGGGACATGAAGGGCCAGGGACCTCTGCATCATTTACAGCCAGTGTCTGTTTCAGGTATGAGGCATTTTTAACTCATTGCCTCCACAGGCTCACTCTGAGATTACACCACTTGCCTCCTGAATCTCCTGTATACTTTTAACAGTGAATCCTGGGCCTTTCTAAGCAAAATCAAGCCATAGTCAGCATGTTGCAAACAAATGCTAATAGCTCAATAACTGTACAAGCTAGACACAAAGTGAGTGGCAGAGTTATTCAGCACAAAATTGCCTTTCCAGTGGTGGCATGCATGTGATAATATAAGGCTATTCGAGCCTACTCCCTGGGCTGCTTTATCGACTCCCTGTCTAGACCTCCCTGCCCTGTCTATCTTGCCAACCTCCTGACTCCTGCCTCTCACACCCGTACCCTCAGGTCTTCCTCTGTCCCCATGCTCTCCACTAGACCTTGCATGACAAAAATGGGTGGACAGGCATTTACCCATTTTGCTCTCAAATTCTGGAACTCACTCCCCCTTATGGTGAAAACTTCAGCCTCCCATCGAGAATTAAAAAACTCGCTGTTCACCCACCTTCTGGCCTCTGGCCATTGCAGATGCTCTTAATTTGCTTTGTCCCACTGCAGGCTGTCGGGTCTGACCCTGAGTACTACACTAATGTTCTCCCATGCAATATGCTTGTCTAGGTGGCTATGAACCTTGATGTCTTTACTGTCCTCAGCTGTCTTATGGTTACCCTAATTGCTTTATTTTACATCCTTATTATGATCTATGCCCAAAATGTACCCTTGCGTAACTATTACTGTGCTACCCAATGTATATCTTGTTTTGCTCCTGTACACCTATATTATGTCTGTGCATTTCTGCATATTGTAACCAGTGTCCTGTGCTCTCCCGGGTCGTGCCTGAAAATAGGCAGGTCTGTTGCCTAGCGCATTTACCCGGTTACCAAAAGCTAATAAATAAATAAAAAGTAATTTATTTTTCTTTGCTGGTCGAAAGAGCAAACTAAATATTTTTTTCACTAAAAAAGGGCAACATATGCCATATTTTGTTGGAAAATATGTAAAATATCAACACCAAATTAAGCATACAGACATTAGATGGTGGTTTAATATTATGTTAGTTAAAAAAAAGATATCTCTTTACTATAAAACATAATTTTTCCCCATTTTAGTCAAGGTGCTTTGGTGAGATTTGAGGGCTGAATCTTAACCACACACACCATATCATAAACAAATGTGTTTGACTCCAAAAGTATACATGATACACACAAAGTATCAGCATGAAAGTTGACTAGCACAAAAATGCCTTTCCAATGGTGCAGTGCAACCAGTTGTAAACAATATGGTTTTTATTTTATACCTGCTCAAGTGCCAAAAAAGTGAATTTTATTAAAGCTGCTTAGGTGAATCTTGATGGAAAACATGTCAGCCATACACACCATACCATAAACAAATGTGAATAACTCCTGAAGTATACATGATATATACAAAATATCAGTGGCAGAGTTGTTCAGCACAAAATTACCTTCCCAATGGTGGTATGCAAATATATAAATTTTTTTTAAGCTGGTTGAAACAGTAAAAATATTTTTTTCACTAAAACCGGCAACATAAGCCATACACAGCATACCATAAACAAATGCAGATAACTCCTAAAGTATACATGATATGCACAAAATATCAGTGACAGAGTTGTTCAGCATAACATTACCTTTCCAACGGTGCTATGCAGTCATATATATATATTATATTTTGTTACACTATATATTAAAATATATGTGACTTCTCCAGACGTTGCTTGGGCACACTGGGAGTCAGTAGTCGACTTCTGCAGACGTCCTCAGGACACACCAGTGTTTTTTTTTACTGACGATTACAGGCGTCTGCTAGGAGACAATGAGTTAAGATAGGATCGCCGAGTTTCCTTAACACTTATCCGATGTCTGCTCGCAGGAAGGTTTGTGCCTGTTGCGCCGAGGAGCCTGGGCTAAGAATACCTTTCCTTGCTACGGACCACGCTTGATGCCAGTAGATCTCCTTCGAGCCTTTCTCTTGGGGGAGGCGGATCCCCAGGTCTTCCAGGATTGTGGAGGCGGAGAGAAGGTCTTTAAAAAATTTTTGTACCTCGATCCCATATGATCTTTAGCCTTGCTGGGAATAGTATTTGGGCCTTGATGTTTTTTGCCCTTAGTAGTTTCACAATCGGCCAAATCATCTTCCGGGCCTCCTGGACCTCGGTCGAGTAGTCATTATCAATGGAAATCTTGTGGCCTTTAAACTCCAAAGGGCTCTGTGTCCATGCTTTCCTAAGCACTTTTTCTTTATTAGCATATCTGGTAAATCGGACCACGAAGGATTGCGGCCTGGCCTCTGGATTGCTTGGTTTTGGGGCCAGTGAACGGTGTGCGCGATCAAGGCCGAGGTCCAGACCCTCAGGGAGGTCTCTAGCCATTCGGAGCAAATCCTGGACAAAGAGTATGGTATTGTTCATTTCGTCTTCAAGCCTTTCGGGTACCCCATGTATCCTAAGGTTTTGTCTTCGGTTTCTACCTTCAGGATCGTTCAATTTGTGAGTTAACTCTCGGTCTCGGGCTAGCAGGTATAACAGGAGTCAGTCAGATTGTTCTGAGACAGCTGAAAGGCAAAGTTCCATCTGGTCAGTTTTGTGTTCCATCCTGCCCAGATTGGACCGGAGTTCAGAAAGGGTTCGGTCTATTTTAGACACTCTGCGAGCTGTTTAATTGTTTCAACAAGCTCACTCCCTGTAAGGCTGCCATGTGGCTCAGTCTGATTCGGTTCCCCAGCAGCTTCCATTTCGGGTGGGTTTTCTCCCTCCTCCTCTTGCAGAAGAACTTTTAACTTTTACGCTGGTGTTAGATGGCAGTTTCCCCGCTTTGTTTCTTTTGAATTTGGCTGGGGATGACATTCTTCTCAGGGCGATGGATCTGGATGATGTTCAGTGGGAGCTGAAGCAAGTGGATCAAGCCGCCATACCGGGTCCTGATGTCACAGGAAGTGGGGATTCTTCATTATCGATCCTGGAGGCCTGGAATAAAGACCTAGATTTACAGGTTCCCTTCTTGGTGTGGCAGCAGGCGACTCTGAAAGCTATTAAGATAACTTTTTTCAACATCTGGAGGGAGCTCATATGGAAATCCCGGTCGAGATACTTTTGATCCCCACCATTAACAACAAAATATCTCCTGGAGTCTTATGGTGCCTGCTGGAGGGGCTGTAACTGTGCGTTAGCTGATTTGGGCCATATTTTTTGGTTTTGCACCAGATTGACTCCATTTTTGGTGTTCATTACAGCTAGAATGGGGAGACTGTTTGGGAGATAACATTGAATTGACAGAAATAGTGGTCCTCTCAATTTACCCCCCCCCCGACCACGATGGGACCGTGCTTTACTCCGAGTCTATGTGCTTGCAGCCAGAAAAGCGATAACTTGCAGATGGATGACACCTTTGACTTCTTCACTAGGGGATTGGCGATATAGTATTCTAGAGATTTATAGATCAGAATATTTAATTGCAAAATTCCAAAATAAACTGCCCCCCTTTGAATTAAAATGGCGCAGATGGGTACTGCATATGTTCTCTCGAGACCCAGAGTTTAATGGGGGGGTTCATGAAAATAAAAGGGGTTGTCCAGCTGCCTACCTAGAGTTGACAAAGACTAGATTGAATTAAATGGAAACTGCTAATTCTTTTATACTGTGTGATAAATATTTTACAATAATATAATCATATGGGGTAGTATTTACCTGTATAAAACACTTGGCGTATGTAATAACCTAATAGAATTATTGTTCTCTATGCTTTGTCTCTTAAAATAAAAAAAAAAAATCTAAAGAGGCGCATTGGGTGGTCTTCGCAATTGTGGGATCCGCTGAACAGCTCGAGCAAATGAAGGCTTTAGAGGAGGAGGTGGCTCGGGCCACCAATCAGTCCTCTTCAGCATCGGTCTTCATACCGCTCAAACTGGGCTCTATCTTTACAGGCTCCTTGAAGAAGTTGTGATGGTCTCTCCCGACGAAAGGGGAGGTTGCTCAGTTTTGTAGACAAAATAAGGCCTTGTTCCATTGAGACTGTCCTACACACATTGTGGAAAATTAAACCCTACACATTCAATTTAGTACCCATTTATCTAATTGGTTTTTGAAGGAAGTTATTTGGTTGCAGTCTACAATATCTTGTAGCAGTGTGTTCATAACCTGGGCGCCCTGAGAAAAAGTTTTGTCTCTTATTTGTTTTTGTTCTGTTGACTTAAAGTTGTTTGTGTCGTCTGTCTACGATCTTCCTGGTGGTGAATGAAATACCGCATAGTTCATTAAGATGGGAGATTAGATGATTTTCAAAAGCTGGAGATCACCTCTTGTTGTTCTGAGTTGGAGTGAATATAATCCTGTTCATTGAAGTCTTGTATCGTAGTCCAGGTAGGCAAGGTGTGGAACAAGTCTTGCTGCCCTGTGCTGGATCTGTTCTAATCTTGTGATGTCTGAATTTAGGTAGGGGTTCTAGAATGGTGATCCATAATCATTGTATGGCCTAATGTGAGACTTATATAGGGTCATGATGCATTCCTCAGTTTTTGAAATAAATGTGTGGTTGATCTACGTAAAAGTGTGTTGGCTTGGTTTGCTGATTTATTGCAGTGATCTTTAAGGTGACAATTTGTTGACTAATATTCCTAGTTAGTTTTCTGTATTTGATTCTCTAATGCTAATGTTATTTAAGAAGTATGCTTGTTTTAAGATTTTCTACCCATATATAATACTGTGCATTTCGAGATGTTAAAATGCATTTTATTGGTGTGTGCCCAGTGTTCTGTGGTAGCGAGGTCTGCCTTAAGGTTTTTTTTTTTAATTGGTCTCACTGTCAACTTTCCCCCCTAGTTTGGTGGTGTCTGCAAATTTAGAAATAATGTTTGATGAAATTCTTGTCACACATAAACATATTGAGTGTTGGTCCTAGGACGGAGCCCTGGGGGACACCACTAGGCACCCTTTCTATATCTGATAGTTCGTTGTTCACCCTAACCCTCTGGGATCTGTTGTTCAGCCAGCTATGAACCCGTGAGACAATGGTGGATGAATATCCTAGGTAGACAAGTTTATTTATCAGGATGGTGTGTGATACTTTGTCGAACACTTTGCTGTAGTCCAGTAAGATGACGTCGACAGGAATGTTGGAATCGAGGTTTTTGCTGATATGGTTGTAAAAGGAAAGCAGATTGGTAGTACAAGAGTAACCTGGTTTTAAACCCATGTTGTGAAATGTCTGTGATGTTTAGGGATTGCATTTCTACTTCTATTAGTGATTTGATTATTTTTTTCCATTAATTTACAGGGTTTTGAGGTGAGACTGGTTGATGGTTTTCGGCTTTAGAATATAGACCCTGTTTAAATACGGGGGTGACAGTAGCGGTTCTCTGATCAGATGGAACTCTGGATTCATGAAGGGATTTGTTAAAAATAATGGGGAGTGGTGGGTTGATGGCATTAATTGTTCCTGTGTGAGAAATCTAGGATTCTAGGGACATGGATATGTTGTTCATCCACACTCATTGGCAGGTATCCTTGCCGCTTTAAATCTTGCCGGAAGGTCTTCAAGCTTGCTCCTCCCACCCACCCGGGTGGTATAACTCTCGGCTCCGCCCCATGACGCCAGATCTTCCTTACCGCTTGAGCCTCGGTTCCTCCTTAACGCTCCTGCGTTTGAGACTAGTTCCTATTTCTCCGTTTCGCGGTTTAAAAATAAATTTACTGCGAAAAAGACTTCAGTCTTGATCCCTACAGCTACGATGGACAACCCGACCGGATTTGGAGATGCCCATGCGGCAGAAGATGTCTCGGACGATCCAGACCTACGTGTGTCTACTGCTTAGGCCTTGAGTACCCACTCCGCAGGCTTGCGACTGTGCTCATCTTTCGCCCTACGCCCTCAAGACCGTGGCTGCTCTGATTGCAACTGGGCCGCCCCGGTAGCGCGCTTCTCCGTGAAGTCCCAGGAGGCCCGGTTTGTTCGCAGCGAGTGGCTCGGAAGGATCAGTCGAGCGTGATGGCCCTCGAAGAGGAGGCGTGGGTAATGATCTTTCTCAAAGGCTGCATTTATCCCGCCTTCTGGGTTCTTCCTACACGGCTTCTTTATGGAGCTTTTGTCTGTCCCTCTCCACTAAGGGAGAAGGGTCTCGTCTGCTGGACCTTATTCTCGGTCCAAAAGAAGGACAGGGTAAGTCCCTCCGTCCGACGCCTTGGGAGCGGGAAGGTCCCTCTCCCCGAGTCGTCGACCGTCGGCTTCGGTCGACCGCTCGGCTTCGGCCACTGGCCTCACGGTGTCCCCGTCAGGTCAGTTGACCGAGACTCCCACCGACGAAGTCGAGATTTTTCTCGACCCGTTGGATGGGCTGTTGCCTTTAACGGCCGAGATTCCCTCTCCGGTTCCCGGGAGGAGTTGGGGATCCCGTGGGCTCGCCTGTGCCTCGGTTCCAGAGCCCTGGATGGACCATCTGAGCGAAGAGTGCGGTTCCGGCCGACACCTCCCACACGACCTCGGAAATTCCGGGACTCTCGGTCTCGGTCTCCGGACTTCTTCGGCGGTCCAGCCGATCACCGTCATAGGCGGTCTCGGTCTCAGCACGCGATAGCGGCGTCCCGCTCGTCCGTCCTCCTCCTCGGACGAGGAGGCTTCGGCGTAAGTCGTCGGCGATGCGAGACCTCATGTTGCAACAGCTCCTCCTGGCGGGAGTAAGCCGACCCGTCGCCTTCCCGGCCATTAAGTGACTGTCACCGGGCGACCGACACAACCCTCGACTTATCCGGAGCCATACCCAGGCGGTTGTTCGGCCAAAACCAGCTGCTCCACCGATTCCGGTGGAACCTCCGCCTCCACAGCCACCTATTGGGGCTCCAACCAAGGATTTTCGGTCGGCTAACGGTCTACCCCATCGGCTGTCAGTTACCCTCACTCCCGACCGACCTCGGCAGGTGAAGGGTGGCTCAGGCCAGAGGCAGCTCTTCGAGGACTCTTCCGAGTCCGAAGATGATTCCTCCTTTTTCTCCAAGCGACTGGACTTGGAGTCTTCAGGAGGTCAGTCAATGGACGATAGCCCGTCGTCCTTCCTAGGACTGCTTCGGCTCATCTCGGAGTCCACTGGGATGGAGCTCGAACCCGTTTCCAAACGGGCCAGGTATCCCCTCACGGAGATTCTGGACCGAGGGGATTCTCCGACGGAGGCCTTTCCGGTGGCCGAGGCCATAGTGGGTCCGGCACTGGAGCTTTGGCAGCGCCCTACTTCCTGCCCTGCGCCTTCGGCCAGGATGGCCAGGAAGTATGCGGTCCCTACCGGTTCCTTGTCCGGTTTTTCGGAACACCCCTCTGCTGAGGGGTTGGTTACCGACAGCGTTTTCGGCGGCGGCGCGCCAGGGATGTGGACAAACCTCCTGACAAGGAGTCCAGAAATTGGACTATGCCGGGCGAAAAGTCTACGCTATGCCTTCTCGGCCTTTGTCAGGCCAGTTCGGCCGTCCTCATGGCACATTTTTCTCATGCCCTGTTGGGCTCCCTAGATGAGGTCATCCTCATCTTCCGCCGATCTGCAGACTACGGTTAAGCAGGTGCGGGACCAGGGCAGGCAGTGGCCAAACAGCAGCTCAGACTGCTTTGGATATAGGGACTCATGTGCCAGATCGGTGGCGGCGCGGTGGCTATCGTCGGCGGGCTTGGCTGAGGATATCACCTTTACTTGGATACCCTGCACAAGTTGGCGGATGTTCTTTTTGGGACTGACCTCTTCGGCCCTGGGGTGGAAGGTCACCTGCAGAGGATCGAGAAGTCCAGTGCTACCTTTGACTCGGTCTCTTCCGCCAGAAGGACAAAGGCCGCAAGCCACAGCCTAAACCTTCGGTCCTTCTGTGCCCCCGCGCCTCGGCCCAGCAACGTCAGGGCCAGCAGGCTCGCCTGGCATCCCAAACCCAAGCCGCGCTTCCTCTAACAGGAGGCAGGGAGGAAGGGCCCAGGAGGTCCTCGGCCGTCCCTCCTCCAAGCCTGCCCAGTGACGGGCTGAGGGGTGTCGCCCCCATTCCCGTCACTTCCCCTGGAGTCCCCCGGGAGAGAGGCAGCTCAGCACTTCCGTTCCGCCTGGTCCGCTGTTACCACGGACAGGTGGGTCTTGGAGGTAGTGGGAAGAGGCCTGCCTCTGGAATTGAGCAGGCACCACCTTCAGGAGCCGCCCCTCGGGGCTCTGGGTCCCCAGCCTCACTGGCGGCCGTCGAGCCGACATCGCTCTCCTCCTCCAGAAGGAGGTGATAAGCAGGTGGCGGACCCTCCTTTAGACCCAGGTTTGTGTCCAGGTACTTCCTGGTTCCGAACGGACGGGGGCTGGCGCCCATTCTCGACCTACGACCTAAACAAGTTCCTAAGGTCTCGAACCTTCAGGATGGTCACTCTGGCTCAGATAATACCATCCTTGGAGCGTGGCGTGTGGTTCTGCCTCTGGACTTGCAGGACGCTGCTTTTTCACGTCCCTATCCGTCCGCCTCACCTGAGATTCCTTCGCCCGAGCGGAAGGATCCTTTCGAGTTCCAAGCCATGCCCTTCGCTTGTCTCCAGCTCCCAGGGTCTTCACCAAATGCATGGCAGTGGTGACAGCATTCCCGGGCGCCGAGGTGTCCGGTGTACCCTTACCTGGACGACTGGCTGATAGCAGCTCCTCCAGGAAGGAGGCGGAGTGGTCCAGAGATCTGGCCCTCCAGGTCTGCTCTCAACTGGGCCTCCTTATCAACGAGGCCAAGTCGGAACTCGAGCCGAAGCAGGTGATTCTATTCATCGGGGCGCAGCTCGACTCTCTTCGAGCCAGAGCGCGGCTCCCAGCGGACAGGGCCGAGGTTCTTTCCTCCTTTGCCCGATCATTTCTGGTTGGGCAATTGCGCCCTGCCCGGGACTTCCTGCGCCTCCTGGGTCTCATGGCGGCCTGCACCAGCGTGGTCCGTTGGGCCCGCTGGAACATGCGTCCCCTTCAGTGGGGACCGGCCAGCCAGTGGTCACAACGCTGCGATCCTTTGGACCAGCTTGTGTCGGTGACACAGGGGATGTGGAACGCTCTCCAGTGGTGGACCGTTCCAGATCATTTGCAGGAGGGCATCTTGTTTGTCCGCCTCGAGCCGACGGTCTCTATCGATCGACTGCCTCTCTGATGGGTTGGGGTGCCCATCTGGGGAACACTGGGCTCATGGCCTCTGGTCCCCGCGGAGTCCCGATGCCACATCAACCTGCTGTAGCTCGGCGGTCCGCCTAGCTCTCACCGCCTTTGCTCCGTTCCTCCGGGGTCAAGTGGTCCGAGTCCAGAAGGACAATACCACGACCATGTACTATCTAAACCGCCAGGGCGGGACGCCCTCCATGCTTCTATGCAAGGAAGCTCTCCGCATTTGGTCACTCGTGTGCAGCCTGGAGGCGGATCTCCTAGCCATTCACGTGGCAGGAGCCTCCAACACCCTGGCCGATGCCCTGAGCCGGATAGGGGCTGCATCCCACGAGTGGTCTCTCCTGCCGAGGTAGTACAGCATCTGTTCTCCCATTGGGGCACACCTCAGGTGGACCTGTTTGCCTCAGGAGAGCAGCAAGCTGAGTCTGTTCCATGCCCGCCCCTCAGCAGGGCTCGCTGCAGGGGATGCCTTCTCGAGGCAGTGGACCCCGGGCCTCTTTTACGCCTTTCCCCCATTTCCCTTGATCCACAAGGTGCTTCTCAAGGCGAGGAGGGACAAGGCGCAGGTGATTCTGATAGCCCCAGACTGGCCTCGCCAGTTCTGGTACCCAGATCTCCTCAGTCTCAGCTCCAGGACTCCGCGGCAGCTTCCAGCTCGCCCGGACCTGCTCACAGTCAATCAGGGGAAGGTGTTCCATCCGGACCTTCAATCCCTGCACCTGACGGCCTGGTTCCTGAGCGGCTAGAGTTCCAGGCCTTGGGTCTTTCCGACGAGGTCCTCAATGTAGTTGAGGCGTCCCGTAGAGTCGACCAGAAAATGCTATGCCTTCAAATGGAAAAGGTTTTCTATTTGGTGTCAGGGCAAGGGCTTGACCCTTCCTCCTGTTCCTTGAGCATCTTGGACTATTTATGGTCCCTTTCTAGTCAAGGGCTTAGGGTCGACGACCTCTAAGGGTGCACCTGGCAGCCATCTCTGCTTCACGGGCGGCCGGAAGCAGTCGTGGCGAGGAGAAGGTGGTCTGGCACTTTTTCAAAGGCCTTGATCACATTTCCTCCAGTGCGGGAACCCCACTGCGGATCTACTGCTGGCATTGGCAAAGCTCATGGGCAAGCCATTCGAACCTATGCACAGGTGTGCTCTCTCTCACCTGTCGTGGAAGACCGTCTTCTTGGTGGCTATCACGTCAGCCAGAAGGATGGGAGAGCTCCAGGCGCTTTCCATCGAGTCTCCTTACCTGGTCTTCCACAGGGACAAAGTTGTCCTGCGCCCCCACCCGAAATTCCTTCCGAAGGTGGTGTCGGAGTTTCACCTTAACCAGGTGTTGACTCTGCCGGTGTTCTACCCCAATCACACCTCGGAGGCCGAATATAGGCTCCATACTTTGGACCCTAGAAGGCGCTCGCAATATAAGGGCGCCGGCTGAAATTGGGGAGAGGTTCGCCAGCTGTTTGTCACCTCGCTGAAGCCGCACCTGGCAGACCTGCAGCCAAGCGGACGATAAGCAGGTGGGTCACTTCCTGCATAGATCTCTGCTATAAGTTGGCGGGCATGGAGCCTCCCAGAGGGATAAGAGCTCATTCTACCGCCATACTGCTGCAACGGTGGCTGCTTCCAGGGATGTCCCTATCCAGAAATCTGCAGGGCTGCTACCTGGAAGTCAGCAAACACCTTTATTACCCATTACCACATCGACCTTGAGTCACGCATGGGATGCTGGTTTGGGGCCTCAGTTCTCAGTCTCTTTCCCAAGTAAGTATTGGGGTGTGCGTCTTGCCTCCCTCCTCCCGAGGAAAAACTGCTAGGAGTCTGCCAATGAGTGTGGATGAACAACATCCATGTCCCTAGAAATACAGGTTACTCACCTGTAACAGGAGTTCTAGGAATGGTATATGTTGTTCATCCACCACGACCCACCCGACCTCCCCGGCAGCGCACAGCCTGAGCTTCCAGCGGGCAGATCTGGCGTCATAGGGCGGAGCCGAGAGTTATACCACCCGGGTGGGTGGGAGGAGCAAGCTTGAAGACCTTCCGGCAAGATTTAAAGCGGCAAGGATACCTGCCAATGAGTGTGGATGAACAACATATACCATTCCTAGAACTCCTGTTACAGGTGAGTAACCTGTATTTTATGTTGTCTGGGCCGGGACTTGTAGATTTTTTTAATGTGCGTAAGAGTTTCCTGGTTTCTTAGAGTGAAATAATGTAGTCTACAGGGTGAGATGTTGGTACTGTTTGTGTGTCATGCTCGAAAACTGAGCAGAAGTATTTGTTGAATTCTGTAGCAGTCTCGGTATCGGAGGTAATTGTGGTGGTGTTATTAATGGTCCCCCAGTTCTGTTGTTCTTTTTCTTTCCGTTTAGGTAGGAGAATAAGGCTTTATGCGAGTCCTTAGTGTGTGCGATTAGGAATTCAAGATCCCATTTTGCTGTTAAGTTTCTTTAATTCCCTAACTGCTTTCCTATATTTCATTAATATTTCCTCTTTCTGATACATGGGGCAGGCTTTTAGTTGTAAGAATAGTGACACTTGGCCAGCTGGTTCTGAGTTCTCTATTTGAAAAATAAAAATGTAGTGTGGGATTGTCTGTCATGAGACATCCTGTGACCCTGGGATGACAACCCCCTTCCCCGTTTTCAGTTCAGGTGACAGGATATGTTATCTCTGCAATTTGATTAACTTCCAAGAGGTTGCATTTTATAGTCTTGTTTGTGATCTGTGTTGCTTTGAAGCCTGGAACTAACATATCAATTTTATGACGTTTTCAGAGGAGCTCTATGACATCCAGATGAAAAAAACTGCAGAGTTATAAAAGTCCTGTGATGTCTTTGAAAGGCAGGAAACCACACTAGATCAAAGAAAGACTTAATTAAGAAGTCATATGGGGAGATGAGTTTTTGCTGATGTCATGTTATTTAATATACCTCCTGAGCAATAAGACATCCTGGTTGTATAATTTTTAATATACAAGGAGGAGGAGCTAGGTGACATCATGGAAGAGGCAGGGTTAGAGACAGTTTAAACTATTCTGTATCATCTTTAGACACACTTCTCTTGTGGGCTCTTGGAGCACGACATCTACTTTAAGCACTGTTTAGAAGGTAATAAATTAGATAGGAAAGTCTAATAGTATTGTGGTAGGAGTTGTGTTTGTACTTTAACCTTGTTCTTTTAAGTGATTAAATGCTTTGTTATATACTGTTCTTTGTTTACATTTTACATGTTTTTTATCCATTTTTAAGTAAATCTATATTTAAAGAGACTGCCTGTCGTGCCTTTTGAAGTTTTTACATGTGAAGTACAGATGGTTAAAGTTGACACTGTTCATAAGCCTAATGGTAATACCAAACTGGGAAAAGGTAAGAATTTTCCTAAGGCCTTTCATAGAGTTTTTAGGGTTCATTTTGGATACCTGGTTAGGTGCCCTTAGGTGAAGGATATCTGGCATTCCCTGAAGAGCAGAATTATCTGAGCCTGTACATTTGGGTATGCTAGCATAAGGTTCACGGTTTGAATCCCTCCAGAACTTGAGACCAAAAGTGATTTGGACCCTCAAACAGACAGGAGGGTTACCCTGTTCTGTCAGCTTTTCACAATACTGCGCTCTGAGGTTGGCACTGTGGGAGCAGAAGGCCTGACCTGCTGAATGGGGTTGTGACAAGAATAGTTTTGGTTTAACTGCAGTTTGTTTTTTTGATGGATCCATTATACCACGCGGGAACCTTTGCTTTGTATTTTTTCTTTCGAGTACATATAATTGTTCTAATTCTTGGATTTTTGGGTGGTCCAAGCGTCTTCTATGTTTTTTTTTTGGGGGAGTAAAAGATCCCAGTGTATAGTTCTGAGGTGTTTGTTTATTTTAGAAAAGTCTGCCTTATCATATTGTTTGATTGTAAGATTATTCATGGGAGGTTGGTTGTTCAGGGAATTGTGAAAAATATAGCCATGTGGTCACTATTACCAAGGGGGTCGGTGATGTGTAGATGAGTTATGGAGGTGTCCAAATTTGTTATGACTAAGTCTAGTACGTTCGTTCCCGGGTAGGATCCCTGATGAGTTGAGTAAGGCCTAGGTCTATTATTATTGTGAGTAGCTGTGTATCATGCTGGTTTAAACCTGTTTGTGTTTCCCAGTTAATGGATGGGAGGTTAAAGTCCCCCAAAATGAGTACCGTGCCTTTGTTTGCTAGTTGGGTAATTTCTTCAATTAACTGTTAAGTATATGCGATGTCCGCTGAAGGGGCGGTAACAAGTGCCGACCAGAATCTGTGAAAGGCCTGTGGGTTGTAGATGTACCTAGATGCTCTGATTGTGTTTTAAAGGGGGACTCGAATGATGAGATACTATTAATGTATAAGCTCACCCCACCCATCTTTCTGTTATCTGTTCTGTTTTTCAAGTAGTGTTTAAAGCCGGGGATTTCACTGTCCATTGTTTGTCTGAGTTACCCAAGTTTCGGTTATGACTATTAGTCCCAGGTTAAGAGTTTGAATTTTAATTTCTAATTCAGCAAGTTTGGTAGTATTGATAGATCGGGCATTGAAGGATGAAATATTCAAATGATTAGAATATAAGTGAGAATTTAAATTGGGTGTTGTCCCAGTCTCCCCCCTTGTATTTAGCTTAAATGGTTGTTAATAAATGTTGTAATCTGACGTCCCAGCAGTGAACTTCCCCATCTGCTGAGATGCAGGCCATGCCAGCAAAAGAGGGACGGGTTATTGTCAAAATTCCCCCCAGTGACTAAGGCAAGTAATGTGCCTACAGCACCATTTGCGGAGCCAGTCATTAAGAGCTTTGATTTTGGCTGTGGTTTGATATGTGGCTCTGGGGACCGGTAATATCTCTGATAGGCAAATATTACATCCCCTTTCTACCAGAATATTGCAAAGGAAGATGTAATGCTGTTTAAGCTGTTGAAGTTGTATTTTGTTAACATTTGTCCCCGTGTGGATAACCACTAGGGGGCTATCACCGGTTGAAGAGAGAATTGATTTTACCATGAATATTATATCTGACACCCCCCCTCCCAACCCAATAGCTTGAGCAAGTTTGGTTTTCTTTATCTGGGTTACAGACGGCATGATCGATGTATTTTGTTATGGAGTCCCCCCAGTACATGTACCTTTTTGTTTGGTTTGGTTTTTGAGAGGGGTTCCGTCCAATCAATAGTGGTGGGTAGAGGATGGGCTGGTTTTAAGTTCTGCTGGATGAGGTTTTGATGGGAGGGTGGCGAGTGGACTGTGTCTCTAGGTGAGTTAGTAGGGTTTGAGTGTTTAATATTAGCAGAGGTTGTACTATGTTTTGGGCTAGTATTAGTTACGTCATCGGTGACTAGTAGTAGAGGTTCAAAGGAGTTGTATAGTGGTGTTGAAGGAGCATTGTTGGGGGTCTGGCCCTCTCTTCTTATGGTCTTGGTTTGGGGAATTGTTGACCAGGTATATTCTTCTGGTAGTTTTGGGGGGTTAGAGGCGAAGGAGTAGAAGTGCTAGTAAGGCCTTTGCCATGGGAGGGGGTGATTGGTATGGTGACGTGGGATTTGGGGATGGTGACAACTTCCTCTGTATCGGTGGAGGTTGTGTTAGCTCCTAGGAGGAGTGACATTTGATCTGTGTACTCCTACAGGGCTTCAGTGTCTGATTATTGGTTTGGTTTAGAGGCGTGCAATTTCCTCCTGAAGGGTGTTTGCTAACTGACATCAGTCACATATGAAATTGGGTGTATGTTTGCCAATGGCGTATGTTTGACAGGGGTGTATGGTTGCCAATGGCGTACGTTTGACAGGAGGAACAGTGTATCTTACTTTGAGAGGATTCCTTCAGTAGGTCATCACGTATAGGACTAGCGCCACCTGGCGTCAGGCTACTGCGGCGAACTTTACTGGCAATACCTGACGGGGACCACCCACCTGGCGTCACGTGACTGTGGGGTGTGCTCAGATATAGGGCGGTCCTCACTACTTCTAGTTCTTTTCCCGCCGTCAGCTTGTCAGTCGTCATTGCAGACTTCATATAGCGATCATTGTGAAAGTGTCTTAAGGCCAGAATATCCTTAGCTAATTTTCCACCTTCGTGTTTACTGGTGTCTACTCCAAAGAAGTGCTCGTCCTGTGGCACGCAGATCCCGCACAGTCACCTCAAGTGTGTCCTCTGTTTAGACATGGACCATCCAGTCTTCTCCTGCCCTGAGTGCCAGACCTTTAACCAGGCCATAAAAAAGGAGGAGACAGCAGGCTTTGGAGACCCATCTGCTAAAAGCCCGCCTGGCTTCCCTCGAGAAGAAGATAGATTGGCTTAGACATTCTTCGTCTGAAAAGCCTTCTCCTTCTAAAAAAACATAAGGAGAAATCTAGGGAGCTGTAGCACTCCGTGGACGATGCCAGGCCATTGACGAACAAGGCCCAACCGCCACCTAGCAAATCGGGCGGTAAGTCTGGCAAATCTATGGTGGATCAGTTGCCCATCGGCTCCTCCGATGACCACACCGCCTCAGCCTATAAGTCAGCCCCTTGCTCCTCCTGGAACCGCGCGGTGGCCAGTAGGACGACTACCCAGGCGGTGGGTTCTCGCCTGGCACTGGTTGATAAGCTGGCCAGGGGCGCCCCCCCCCCCCACACACCTGACTCCACCCGCTAAGTTGGCTGTCCCTGACGACCCCGCAGGTGTGGGTCCCTAGTCAGGACCTGACTGTGCCTCACCCGATTTCTGGTGGAACCAGAGGGAGAAAACCCCTCTCCCTACTCCTCCTCCTTCCTCGCCCATACCCTCCAATTCCCTGGCAGGTACCTCCGGCGATGACAGCGGAGAGCCCCTTGACTCTGTCGATGCCTTGGGGTCTGCTCTGCTTTCCCCTCTCAGGAGCAAGAAGGAGGCTCTTCTTCGGCCATCAGGCCTTACTGTAGAGGCCCCTCTTCTGCCTTCCAGCATGCTCCTGGCACCACCTCCGCGGGTTGTCCCAACAGTCCCTCAGCCGGGACCGGTTGTCTGGCCTCTGCCTGTGGCCCTGGTGCCGGATCAGGTTCCGCCACCAGGGTCCCTTCATCTGGCTCTGACGCCGGCCCCTCTGACGCTAGGTCCTCTTCCTGTGCCGGATCGGGTGGTGCTAGTCCTGACGTCGGTGCCCCTGTCGTGGAAAAAAAAATATATATGTTCTTACACTTTAGTTTAAAATCATACTCAGGACCACTGCATAGTAGAAAGAACGGTTTATTACATATGCATATGGGAGTCTGCTTCCAAAAATCATGCAAGGCTCCCTGAGTTTCATTAGTCAATCACTTTTATACCTTTTTATCAAGGCATTGTTAGGCGTTGTTAATTTTACTGAAAGGCGTATTTTTATCTTGAAAAATACCAACATTGCAGTATTAGCCAATCATAAAACAGAATAACAAGTTGATACCAATGAATGGGTACTTTTCCACTGCTTATTTCATTTCTTTCCCAATACTGTTTGATACATATGCCTGGGTCAATCTGACCTGAGTGAAACAATGAGTTTCACTCACACCATAGCAACGTACAGCTTGCCTTCAATGCCTCAACGTGCTGTTACCTTATATTTTGCCCAAGCTTGTTTTTATTTTATACTTTGTCTGAGCCTGTTATTCAGGCTGGTACAAGACACAGCCAGTTCTATCCAGTTTTATTTTGCTTTCTGCTTCTAGAACGGTACCTCAGGTAACCTCAGTGACATTCTGTAACCCCGTAACAACATATACTAGTATGAACTCAGAAATTTCTACTACACCCCTGACATGGGCTGTCACGACGCCGGAGACACAACCGATTTTATACAACAGTGGGTCCGACGTGAGTACCCCTGATGCCAGATCTGAAGATGGGGATTTATACCAGACCCCGAACTGGCCCCACTCTGGACTGGAGTAATTCTGGGCAGTTCTACCCTGGATCCAGTCCTTACTTGACCTTTCAGGGATTCCAGGGTTATTACCTTCCACTGGTTACTGCTCCTCCTCCTCCTCCTTCCCCCCCTCCATCCTCTGCCTACTCAACCCCCTCCTTCCCCTTCCAGTTACCCTGGATTTTAAGGTTTTAATCCAGCCTCGGTGGCAGGGGTGTAGTCGGAGTTGGTCTCAGACCTGGAGACTAGGCTCCCACAGTCGTGGTCTCCCGGTCTCCTTCCCCGAGCAGTTCTTCCATTACCACTGTCCACGTCTCGGGGAAGACTCTGCAGGACGTTTCCCTTCCAGATACCAGATGTCGTCCTGTTGAGGCAGATGAAGATAGTTCAGAGTGGGCGGGCAATTCTTTAGAGCAGGTTCCGGAGGACCCTGAAGACACGAAAGGCAAGGTTTCCCTGAAATCTCCACCAGAGGATCCTGCCTTTTCGGATCTGTTGAGGTCCATGAAGGATCACTTTGACTGGCAGTCAGAGGAACAGGACCCTATGAGACAAAGACTTGTGGAGCATCTCGACCTAGAATCTGTCTCTGGTCCCCATTCCTTCCTGGATGGCACCTCACCACTACCATCTGGCAGATGCCTCATTCCCTCCCGGCTGTTCCCAAACGGGCGGACAGGCTTTACCGGGTGCCGAAGGAGGCCCGGTCTTGAAGGTTTATCCCATGGCTGACTCTGTGGTCATCTCTTCGGCCCATGATTGTTCCTGAACACCAAAGCACATGAGCACCTCTCCTCCGGACAAATAGTCGAGGCAGACCAATTCGGAAAAAAGATGTACTCGTCGGCCATATGCGCCCTTTGGTCCCTCAGTTCGGTCCCTCAGATGGCCCACATGGTGTCCCATCAAAAAACTGCCTTGGCCAGGCTGGAAGCGTGAGTCCCATCCATAGACCCCTCACCTTTTAAGGAGGAACTTGCCAAGGATCTCCGCCTCCCCAGAGTTTCATGTATGCGCGCCACTTATGACTGTCGACTCGGTGGCACGTACCTCGGCAACGGCAGTTTCCCTCAGACAGCATTCCTAGCTTCGCCTTTCAAACAACATGAAGTCTTGCTATATTCTGACAGTAGCAGTGAGTCCCAACCTTTGAACTGCCCCGGAGATGAAAGAGTTAAGTTTCCACGCCAGGCATGGAACGCTGAGCTCGAGCTCGGTTGACTCTGTCTGTTACTGTTTAAACTCAAACCGTCAGATTCTTTACTCCGTCTCACTGAACAGTCGCTCTGGAGATTTCTCCTTCTGCTCGGTTCAGTTTGTCGGTTAAAGTACCGCTTTTCTCAGTTTTCGACCGAATTTAAACCGTAACCTGTCGGTTCAGTCTCTGTCTGTGGTATTTGTGAGTACTAGATAGGTTATATTTTGCTCTGTTCTGTGTGGAACTTGTAAATGGTTCATCGGTTCGGTTTGAACCGATCAAGTTGTTAAAAAATCTTAAATTGTACTTTTAGAGTGTGGTTACCAGTTCTTATCCGTTCTAAAAATTAAAAACGGACTTTATTACGTTTTTTTCCACGACCCGTGACACGTTAGAACCGATAAGAGGGTCTTGCTCATGATTGCCATAAAAGGGTAAGCTTGGTTAGGACTGGCACAATGTCTGAGAAACCCAAAGAAAAACCGACCCACTGGGTTTCAACACTGCAGTGTGTGTGGGAAGTCTTGCCAAGGCTGACCCCACCACCTGTGTTTATTGTCTGGGGTTTGACCACCTCAATGCAGACTGCCAGATTTGTAAAAGTTTCCCTGCAGCCACCCTAGAGAAAAGAGTTGGTAGGCTCAGGGAAAGGGAGGCCAAAAGTCCGCTGAACCGGATGGCCAGTCTGGTGTTCAAGTCAACTCCGAAGGAGTGCCTTCTTCGACCAGGGCGCAGACTTCTTTCGGCAAAAGGAGAGCCGATTCGAGGAGTCGGTTCCGCTAAAAGAACTAGAAAAGAAAAATCAGCTGGTGTGGAGCCAAAACTTTCCTCTCCAACCGCTGAAGAAATAGCCCAAGCGATCAAAATTGTTCATTCGCTTTTCCCGGTTCCGACTGAACCGGCACCATCAGGCAGGTGCTCGGTTCGGCCGGTTCCACTGGTTCAAGAGTATGAATTAGAGGAATTTTATGAACCGGAGGAGGAGAAAGAGGAGTATGAGGAAAGTGAATGTGGATTTGAAAGTCTGGATGTGCCCATTGACCCGGACATCTCCCCAGACAGACCTTCAGGAGTGTCTCCTCCTAGACTTTGAGTCCCCCTCCCATTTCAAGTTTTATAAAAAAAAAAAGTGGCTGAAACCCTCCAGCTTCCTATGGAAGAAGCTGTGGATGACCAGGAGGAGCCTGACTATGTGGAAATGATGGATATCCCAGAGTCTAGGAGGCTGTCTGTTCCCTTGCACAAAACCTTTGGGAAACAGACATTCAAGATTTTAAAGACTCCTAACACTATACCTCCTGTGGATAAAAGAATGGACAAGAGGTATACACTGTCAGGCTCAGACACTGAGTTCCTTACACAACAATGCAGCCATGTTGGGGTAGTGCAGGCTGCAGCCTGTGATAAGGCAAACATTCCCTTGGCTTCACACAGCCCGGACAAGGACTCCAGAAGGATTGATGCCATGGCAAAGAAACAGTACATGGCAGCATCCTTGGGACTCAGACAGGCCAATTATATGGCCTATACTGCTAGGTATCAAAATCCAGATGGGACACTGTTATGGCTTTAGCAAAACAGGTCCCTGGCCAGCTGCCAGAGCTGGAGCAGGTGGCTGCTGATGGTATTGAGGCATCCAAGGTGCAATTCCATGCTGCAGTAGACTCCAACGATGTGTCATCTAGAGTCATGGCTACATCTGTGGCACTCCGAAGAATGGCTTGGCTCAGATGTACTAGCCTGTCACAGGATACCCAGACTAAGGCCATGGATTTTCCTGTTGTGGGTAATTCTCTGTTTGGGGAGCAAACAGAATTACATGAAGAAAATGGATGAGTATAGGACCACCTATAGGAGTGCACAGGCCAAGGAAAGGCAGGCCACTCCTCAAAGGCAGCTTTCCAGGGGCAGGGGGCAGGTCTTTTCATAGGCCTTTTTACCAAGCCCAGAGGGGGTTCTTTAGAGGGAGAGGCAGACGGGGTACAGGCAGGCCTGCTTCCACCCCAAAGCCCCTGCCAAACAGGCACCCTGATGGGGTTGCCAGGGCCGATTCTCCACTACCTGTAGGGGGCAGGCTGGCTTACTTTGTCCAGGACTGTGAGTCTCTGACATCAGACAAATGGGTCCTGGAAGTAGTAAGCCAGGGACTGGTTCTCAACTTCAAAAAGTTTCCAAAGATGAGAACCAGATCCTTTCCACCTGCAAATCCATCAGAGACACTTGCCTTAGAGGCAGAGGTCTCGTCCCTCCTAGCTCTGAGCTGTGGAAAGGGTTCCACCCCTACGCCAGGGCAAAGGGTTGTACTCCAGGTACTTCCTTACCCCAAAAAAAGACAGGAGAATGGCGGCCCATCCTGGATCTCAGATATTTAAACAAGCACCTTTTAAAACCAAAATTCAAAATGGTGACTCTGGGAATTATTCTACCCTCTCTTAGGCCAGGGGACTGGCTAGTGTCCCTGGACCTCAAGGATGCCTACTTTCATATTCTCATCAGAAGCTCCCATCGAAAGTACCTCAGGTTCGATCTGCCCTCAGGCCATTACCAGTTGAGAGCAATGCCCTTTAGCCTCACCTCTGCTCCAGGGGTGTTAACAAAATGCCTGACAGTGGTAGTTGCTTCTCTAAGAAAGCAAGATTGCCAGGGGTGCCGGAAGATGGTAAAAACTGAGGGGGCGGAGGATCAGAGGGGCACTTTTAAGTGTCAAAAGGGCACTTTCGACACTAGTTTTTGCCATACAAAAATACAATAAATCATGCACACACATCATAATGTTAAGAATGCAGTCCCATTTAGGACTAATTATGCAACGGCATACAAAGGTGCCAGCAAAAAGACCACCCCTCATGTGTACAGCTATATTAAGAAAGCAGCTGTCGACCCATTCCTTCCAATAATTCCACATGACGTTTGAGCCACACATTCCTTAACCTGTTACAGTGGTTGTCGAGGTGCAACAGAGAGATGCCATAGTAATGTGCATCACCAGTCCCAAGTATGCAGTCTTCACACTAATGAGTTAGGAGGTTTTTGGTTCCACTAACTTCAAGATAGAAGTTAGCGGTTAAGTCCAACCACCAGCGACAAGGTAAACTCCTGAGGCTGGGGAAATGGACACAGAGCCATTATGTTTACACAGCTTATTTATTAATGAATCACAGTGTACATCGTAAAGTGTATTTATTAATGAATCATAGTATACAATGACAGTAAATAATATTGTATAACGACAGGGGTATAAACAGATTTTTACAGCAAAGTCTGGATGGATGGAGGAGTGGGATACATTTGGAAATGGGCCAATGTTCCACAGAATTCAATAGAGGAAAGACATCTGCTCATTCATTCCTGTACTGATGCTACTGCATACCACAGACTCACCCAACCAACCAATTTACCATCACATCTATACTCCTGCCATGAATTAATCCTTGATGCTCTGGTCACCACTTCAGGCTGGTAAGCCTTGCAAGCCTCCACCAAGCCCTGGTGGCCACCACTTCAGGATGTTAAGCCTCTGCAAGCCTCCACTAGGCCCTGGTGGCCACCAAAAATCAACCAATTTACCATCACATCTACACTTCTGCCATGAAGTAATCCTTGATGCTCTGGTCACCACTTCAGGCTGGTAAGCCTTGCAAGCCTCCACCAAGCCCTGGTGGCCACCAAATCAGCCCATGAATGCTCTGGGAGCCACTTCAGGCTGGTAAGCCTGTGTAAGCCTCCACCAAATCATCCCACGAATGCTCTGGGAGCCACTTCAGGCTGGTAAGCCTGTGCAAGCCTCCACCAAGCCCTGGTGGCCACCAAATCATCCCATGAATGCTCTGGCAGCCACTTCAGGCTGGTAAGCCTTGCAAGCCTCCACCAAGCCCTGGTGGCCACCAAATCATCCCATGAATGCTCTGGTCACCACTTCAGGTTGGTAAGCCTTGCAAGCCTCCACCAAGCCCTGGTGGCCACCAGATCATCCCATGAATGCTCTGGGAGCCACTTCAGTATGGTAAGTCTTGCAAGCCTCCACCAAGCCCTGGTGGCCACCAAATCATCCCATGAATGCTCTGGGAGCCACTTCAGGCTGGTAAGCCTTGCAAGCCTCCACCAAGCCCTGGTGGCCACCAAATCATCCCATGAATGCTCTGGTCACCACTTCAGGCTGGTAAGCCTTGCAAGCCTCCACCAAGCCCTGGTGGCCACCAAATCAGCCCATGAATGCTCTGGTCACCACTTCAGGCTGGTAAGCCTTGCAAGCCTCCACCAAGCCCTGGTGGCCACCAAATCAGCCCATGAATGCTCTGGGAGCCACTTCAGGCTGGTAAGCCTGTGTAAGCCTCCACCAAGCCCTGGTGGCCACCAAATCATCCCACGAATGCTCTGGGAGCCACTTCAGGCTGGTAAGCCTGTGCAAGCCTCCACCAAGCCCTGGTGGCCACCAAATCATCCCGTGAATGCTCTGGGAGCCACTTCAGGCTGGTAAGCCTTGCAAGCCTCCACCAAGCCCTGGTGGCCACCACAACCAAGCAACAAATTTACCACCATATGAATCTCTGTAAAGTACAGAATTTCTCTGTCAGATTTTTCCAAAAAAGTTAAGTCGTCTCTCGTTTTGTTACACAAACTCCCGAACAATTAGGGTCCGATCCAAGTTGTCCGTTCTCTCTTTGTGAATGTGCAACAGCATTAGGTGATTGTACCTCTTCTATGTCATGGCGCTTCTTAAGTAAGACTTTATAGTCCGCTGAGTTGAAAAAGATCTCTCCCCAGTTGCTGTACTCATAGGGATGAGTAGGTAAATTTGAATGAGCTTCACAACTTCTGAATACAGTATCTGCTGCTGGCAGTCTTTTCCCACTAAGGCATCAATAATGGTGTTGATTGAAGTTAATGCCCTCACCTCTGGCAGAACCTGCTGCACAAGTCCTGGGAGCAGGTTCAGTTGTGCATTCAGAATGTCAATGTCCAAGTCCTTATCTCCATACAAATGTGTGATCTGAGGAGGAACTGAAAACGTCTTTGCATTGGCTGCTTAAAGCAACAAATTCTCCATGGATGACAGCAAAGCGTAGGTTTCTTGATCAAAACGTTGGTCTAGTTCAACAAGACAAGCATCAATGGCTTCATAGTACATCTGTCGATACCAGTCCTTAGCAGATTCGGGATGGTGATGCGGTGCACTACCATGTTGCAGCCTTGCTGGCACATAGTGCTGTCTGGGAAGTTTTGGCTCCTTCACTTTTTTCAGTAGTTGCGCTCTCTCATTGATGCCTTCATAGACCTGGTCAAAGTCATCGCGCTGGCGTTGTAAATTCTTCTTCAGGGAGTTTATGCTCATCATTGTAGTTTCTGCTGTCAGTGTTTTTGTTTGCAGGATTGAAGCCACTTGTTCTGATACGCTGAATATGTTGTATGATACAACCAGTCCAAAATAGGTCCGAAACTTTTTCATCACCGACATCAGGCCTTTGACCTTAGTTCGTACATCTGTAGCTTTGTCTCGTTTCAGCTCCTCTAAGGTGTCATGGAGTGCTCCATAGTTTTTGAGAACCGACTTGATACTCTTTGTTCTTGCTGTCCATCTTGTTGGACAAAGTAAGTGCAGGCCTTCTACCATCATCTAAGGGTCGTCACTGTCATTCACTGCAATATTTTCATAAAGAGCCAGCCTCTGTGGGGATCCCCGAATCAACACACTTAAATTCTGGACAAAGCTGAGGGCATCGTCAATGGCATCACTCGTTTTGCTACAGTTTTGCAACACCAGGTCCAAGGAATGACTTGCACAATGGACATTCAATGCTAGTGGATTTTCTCTTAATTCTTGTTGCAGTTCCAGAAATGCATCCACTCATATTTGCTGCTCCATCATCGCCTGTCCCTCAAGTTGTTGATTGGTAAGTTGCATCTTACTAGAACATCCTTAATGGCACTGGTGATGGATTCGGCATCAGTCTTGCCATTTCATACATCCCAATAAAATCTTCATGTATAACAAAATGGGGCAGGGAAACCCATCGGATACATATTGTCATCTGTTCATGTTGGCTAATATCCCGTGATTCATCTGCGATGATTGCATACAGCTTTGATTCATTGCGTATCTCTTCCAGAAGGTTCCTCAGCAGCTGATGTGCCATGATTTCCATGACTTCATTCACAACATCTGAACTCTGATACTTCCCTTCCTGGATCCATCCCTGTAGTTCTGGCATGTCAACTGCCCTACTCAGCACTTCCCACCTCAGGTTGCTTTCCTGTTGTTCATGGCCACGAATTGCTAGTCCTTGCCGAACTAGAAGCTTTATTGCATTTACCTGTTTCAGGAACCGGTCTCTGTTTCTCGCCTGTTCCTGTGCAAGATGCTGGCTGAGCACAGCACCAACGTTCATCCTTGTGTTGTTGAATGCAGTATACTTCTCAACAGCTTCATGGTGGAATAATGATGTCTGATGTTTCTTGAGTTTGTCATTTGCTTTCTTCCAATCACTAAATCCTGCTGAAATGAAAGTAGTTTCACCACAACGGCTGCCTGTGATTAGTTTTCTTTCCACTGCTGCCCGACAGTAGTAGCAGAACACACATCCTTTTGAAACACAGTATGTTAGCCAGTTGAAAGATGAAAACCCCCGTGTTTGACAAGTTCTTGTTTCACTTCTCCCATTGGTTCGCAGAATGACTTGTTTGATCGAAGTGTCTATAACACTGCTTGGTTGAAAAACACTGTTAATATTGTGGCAACAAACAGAAGAGCAGGAGGGGAGAAACAGAGACAGCAGATTCAGACACGGTTGGTTCAACTGCAGTTACCCAGGTTTTCTCAGAACAGGAGGGGAGAGACAGAGACAGCAGATTCAGGCACGGTTGGTTCAACTGCTGTGAGCTGGGTATTCTCAGAGACATGCATGATGTTGCCATCACTGTTGCTGTTCATGGGGAACAGCTCTGCAGCTCTGTTTTCTGTATCAGAGAAAGAGCAGGCCTTACCATCCAGGGGCACTGGAATAGCAGCTGCAGGACAATCGGGCAAGGAACATGTTGGTTCTAGCACTGATGCAGCATTTGAACACATGGCTGCATTTGACTGTCAAAGCCATTGGCAGCGAAAGTGGTATGCACAGTTACCTTGGCACTTACAATACCGGTACAGCTGACAGCTGCAGTGCTTGTGGCAGTGTCAGTGGTATTATTCCTGGCAGCAATGTCCCTTGCATGCTCTGAAGATGTTGGCATCTTGGCACTCCCAAACCAGTAATTTAGTTTTCTTGGCATCTTGGCAGCAGTATCAGCCAGTTGTTTCTCCATCTGTCGTTTTCGTCTCTCAGACCGTGGCATATTTGAATTCAATGAGACCGTGCAAGCTCTGAGAAAGAATTGTGTATACAGTTTAGTGAACCTATCCGATTACCATCTTCTGATAAGGTACTGCAGCTTATTCTACTTAAAGGAGATTTGGTCAGTAAAGCAATGGGTAGTAAGACGAGAGGGAGTATAAAATGTTGTAAATTACGCTCAAATAAGCTACATACTCCTCAGAATGGACACATCTACCGGCTCTAATAAGGGATCGGAGGTATGATTTGATGTCCAGCCATTCAGCTGGATTCTCATGGAGATCAAAAACGATTTTCTATTAACCAAGTTAACCTTTTGGAACTAGGTGGACTCATGAGTGTGACGCTGGTACTGACAATGAAACTATTGTATGCCACTGTTACTCAGCTGCCCAACTGTTAACAAAAGCCCTGCCATTGTATGTCCATGATTTCGGTATTGTGAAATTTGCCTCCTCCTCCCCGCCCCATGTCACATATGAGCCAACCTCTCCCAGCAGCTGAAACTCAGAATTTTCAAATGCCCCCAACTTCCCCAACTCTTCCTTCTCCGAGATGACCCATCAGCAAGGAGAGTAAGCAATTCCCCATCACTGCCTGGCTCTTCAACCAAGGGTGGGGACAGAGGCCAAAGGTCAGTGCATGCAAGCTCTATACACTATCCACCCAACATTGAATTGTTTTTATACGAGAATCACATCAAACCTCAGTTTTATACACGGTGCCCATAGGGAGAACTTTGACATAGTGGTACTGCTTTTTAATGCTCCCTATACCACACAGTGGTTTCACACAAGTCATGCAAAGTGCCAACTTCTTTACCACCCCTGAACACACCAGTGCCATACTCCAATCCAGTCCAACATGCAAGGCAGATTCCATGGCATTGTCTGCCAGTGCCACAATATGTAAGACATGCATCATTAATCATTCTAAGCACTCTTACAGCTGCCTCATCCACACCCAGCTCACTTTACACATTTGTACATCACTACTTTGTAATGCAAGTGCTCCCTAGATCTGAAATGTCAGTCCTGGCAATCCTAGCTATTAGAACAATTAGTTACTTGCACAATCTTAGTAAATGCTATGCTTTGTTTTTAACTGGAAGATTTTAATCAGTTTCAGCCATGCAAATATTTGTACATATTTGTACATAAACTGGCAGTATTTATAGGTCAGTCCAGCCAGCATGAACTGTTTATTGTCCGCTTTGATGGCACACATCAATAGGTCTTTAGCCTAGTGTGGCTGATCCGTTATAAAAAAAAACACACACACAACAATGGTGCTAGAATGAAAATGATGCTATATTGGTCTGTCAAGCCTAGTGCTCCCAGATGCCAGATCTACAGATACGGCTGTATTTAAACAGAGACATAGACTGAAGTCAGGGGAATAGTTATGACTGACTTGCATTTTATACAGCAAACTAAGCCAGAACTCATTTTTACACAAGAACTAGGGCTAAAAACCATACACTGCAGTTTTCTGCGAAATATGCATCTCAATTTCCCGCCAAGGACACACCATAAGACAAGCTGCTGTCATCCCATTTTTGTATAACTGAATACAAATGGCACCCATGCTCTATATTTCATATTCAGCACATAATTGTCAAATAAAGGATTTAAGTTGTTTACTTTGAGGTAGATCCAGAAGTAAATGGTGGTATACCTTTTATTGGACCAGCAAAGATGTTATAAAAAAAGTGTTTGTTTTTCAGACCATTACGCTTTGACTATTTTGGTGACGTCTGCCTTCAAAACGAGATTTTGCTCAAGAGACTGTCGTGTTAAAATTTATAAAATAAAATGAATAAACCATTCTTTGTCTTTAGTCTCCTTTCACTAACTTGCTTATTTTCCCCTAGGTCTTCTTCACCTTGTTTTAACCTCTTGGGATCTCTTACTCCTCCCTCCCACCCATCCTGAAATGTCCCATGCCCCCCCAAATCATGCAACACGACAGAGTTCACCCTCATGCCCATAAGATGAGTTGCACACTGCTGCAGAGACAGACCAGCATCCCACCCATCCCCACAGGCCACCACAGACACCTTATTACCCGTTTTGCTTACTGCAGTGCTTACCCCATGACAAGGCCTTTAGGACAGAACCAAGACCTAGCCTACTGACTAGCTTGCGTTAACTGACTTGAAGGCTTCAGCAAGACAGCAAGCATGCTAGCAAGCCAACCAGTAGGCTAGCTCTTGGTTCCAGTCCTGAAGCTTCCCAGGCCCAGTCAGGGTATCTCCCCCCAAACGCATCAGACACTGCAGAGCTGCCACAAACAGAGTTCACCCTCATGCCAATAAGATGAGTCACACGCTGCTGCAAAGACAGACCAGTCCTCCCCCCACCCATCCCCACAGACCACTGTGACCCACCGCCACAAAACAGTTCCCTTCAAACACAGAACTGCCCCAGTGCATGCATATCGCGCCCAATACAAGCCCTCCTCCTGGACAATCACAGTGCAGCATGCTGAAAAATTGCACTGTGATTGAACAGTGAACCCTAATGATTTTCTCAGGGGCAAGCACAAACGAAGGGGAAGGGAGGGAGGTAATAAGATAAAGGTGCTAGTTTTAAATAATGCCAGCCAGCCTGCCTAATTAAACAGCTGTAAAGTGCGAGCGGGGTTATGGGCATGTGTCACACTCAGCAGCAGAGGCAGGCGCAGAGAAATCGGGGAGAAAATGTCTTAAAAAAGGCAGCTTGTGGCAAAATATTGCTGGGGCTCAGTGTCCCATGGGCCCATACAACCCGGCGCCTATGGGGTAGGTAACCAATGCTTGCAACACAGGAAATTACGTACTAGTTTGTTATACATAACTGCATTATAAATTCACTGCAGTTACAGTGTACTTTAAACTACAGTGTTATGAGAACATAGTGCTGCTTCACTAGTTGGCACTTTTATTTTGAGTTTTATTCTGTGTAACTTGCCCCAATATACATTTCCCTTCAACAGGAAGGAGGTCATTATTTGCCATTATTGCCAATAATGATAAAATTACTAACTTTCCGAGACCTAAAGCTGGGACATGGTCCATCTTGACCATGTCCTCTCCAAGACCATGTCACTCCCATGGGTACCACCACAGAGTATGCTGCACAGAATTAAAATAGTGTGCTTGCTCTGGCCATGCTGGCCCACATTAACACCAGTAGCAAACATCCAGATTAAAATGCAGCATTCTGCTGCAGCAAGTTTCAAATCATGATGTACAGAAAATTCATTAGAAGCAAACCTGCGTTACATTGTGTACAGACATTCGAGCTACATGCATTGCTCCTCCTCCTGACAGTCCCATCCCAGCCTGCTTACACTCACCTCAGTTGCTGAGCAAACCTCACTTCACTTCAGTGACTCCCACAACCACACCGGATTGTTTTCACATACCTCCCTGCAGCTAATCAGGTTCAGGTACCTTAGTTCACTGCTGCCGGTCCCTTCTGTCTGGAGTCCCTCTCCGCTGCTGGCAGACAGATGACCAGATGCAGTTGTCTGCACAACTAGTCTAACCTACAGGAAGGAACACACACTTCCATGCTCCCGCTGACATGCTTGTGGTGCAACACAGGTGCAGGGGTTGAAGTTGCAAACTGTTGTCCAGCACAAGCAGTGCCACAGTAGTGCTGAAAACTGTCACTCATGGTTTAGCAGTCAGCAAAAAAAAAAAAAACCCACAAGGGACAAAACCAGGACAAATGTTACATTTTGCAAAATATGTGGGGATAGTGGGACATGATGCCTAAAATAGGAACTGTCCTGGGAAAATAGGGACTGTTGATAGCTATAAATAATGAAGAAAGTGTGATTTAGCTAGAATACTGCATTGAGGCAAACGTCTGAGACAGTGTGACATGATAGTCTTTTGTCTAGTGTGCACTCGTCCAGCACAGCTATAACAGGGTAGTAGTATAACACTTTGCTACTGTCTAATAGTGCAAGGTTGGGGGAGGGGGTGTATTTTCTAATCTGGCAGGTAATCTCTCCAAAGACATTCAGACAAATGCTCTGGATGACATTGCCAATGTTACTTCTGTCTTTATAATAGCAGTTTGTCACAACAGCAGATTGTCTGAGTAGAAGCTGCTAGTTGCTATATCTGTCAGTTTAAAGTTACCAGATGAGCTTTTATGGTGGAGACTCCCGTAGACTTTTAACATAACCACCCTGACACTATTCTTTCAGCACTGCCCTTGTCCATATTTAAGGGTCATCTTCTTACTTCTTGACCCCATGGTGGGGGGTCCCAGATCCACTGTGCAATAAGCACCTCTGGGCATTTGGGGACACTGGCTGGTCCAGGGATAGCCTGGGCAAATGGACCAGAATGTAAACAAATATGGCCCGCATGCAGATGTCTGTGGCCTTGAACCTTAAAGGAGCTGCGGCTCCAAAGTAATAGCTTGGCCATGCGGCCACAGTTTAAAAAGTTACCTGGCTCCAGGGCAGGCAGCAGAGCAGGAAATTAAGTACTTCTCACCTCTGGGCACCTGATTGGGGACCAGGAACCCCCCAAATAGGCAGAGGGACTGAATGGTGAAAGCAAGGTGCACATGTACACTGGTAAGCAGGGAAGGCATGAACTGGGTGCCTCTTGTTTCTGGAGCCCCATACAAGTAAAGGGAGGGTTTTCCTGGACCCAGAGTAAGCAGGGCTAGGACATAGTCATACCTCTCAACTGTCCCTGATTTTCAGGGACGTGTCATCCCTGATTTTGCCTCAACATTTTCCAGTCTCCCTCTTAAAATATGTGTTTTTATGACTGAACAATGGAGATTGCAAGCACAAAATAATGTCAAACATGAAAGTTACAGACTTGTTATTCAGAAAATGCATCTTATACTAATCCCCTTATCTTAACATCTTTCTGGGTGAATAATATTACCGATTTTTAAGATGTGTCCCTGTTTTGGGGTCTTTGTGCCAGATTTTAAGCACCATCCTTGATTTATGGGGCAAGAGGTATGCATATAGTTAGTAGCCCAGGAATGGGCCGCCATAGCCAGGGAAGCATCAAGTAAACGTATGTGGTGGTCCCCATCAATTCCCCTGCCACAGAGGACCCTGGGAAAGGATAAGAGGTGAGGGCAGCTTGCTGAGCACAAGAACTGACTTGACTGGCCAGTCAGGTGGGCGGGGGAATCAATGGGCTGCTAAGAAGAGCCATAGCCTGGGAAAAAGGGTACAGTCCAGAGAGACTGAGGAGGAGATTGCAAGGGTGCTGCACCAGCCTGGATGTTTTGTTTTGCTTTTCCCTGACCTTGCACTACAGCAGGTAGCCCTCCTCACTCAGCTGCAGTCTGTGTGGTACTGGTTTGGCCACTGTGTTGCAAGTGGAGCCCCTCTCCATCACAACCGTAACTCCACACAGGCTGCTGGGTTGATCCCCTGCTCCTCCACCTCTACACATGATCCTGGGTCCCTTCTTTAACAAGCAAGGGCACTTGAAACAATCAAAAAACCCTGCCAAGCCATTGCCAACTCCTCACACTCATGGTTTAATACATAAAACATTTAGCAGCCCTGAACCACTGATCCCAGACATCCACCTAATAAACAAACTTTCTTGCCAATTGCCATGCACTCAGCACTTTGACTAATGTTAGTGATACAGGTTAGGATAAAGCCAAGATCCCTAAGGCCATAAGGCATGTGTTTATTTCCCAGTCTGATCCCCGGGAAAGTAAGCCGTGCATGTGGTTCCATAGTAGAACTGAACTCCTCAAAATCACAGCCAGGCCCAGCCATCATATAACATAGTACCCTCAGGAAAATAAGACAGTGAGTGACTTACTTCTTTGCTAGTGATGTATCTGGTACAGTCCGTGAAGTTGCTCTGCTGCCGACCCGCAGCTGATTCTCCTTCTCGAATCCGGAATCCCTATCCCAACAGACTCCACTCAGTCCGGACGCCCAGGCCCAGTAGCTTAATGCTTCCTCGATCTCCGGTACTCTTCAGGCTCCTCTCCGTCTCCGACTAGGCAACTACCGAGTCCCAGAGTAGCTTCCTCCTCTTTAGGGAAGCTCAGGCTGGCTAACTAAGGGCAAGGCTTCTCACAAAGTAGCAAGCAATAATAGCAGGCCTAGTTGGAAGCTGGATCCTGCCGCTCCTCTCCGACTAGCACGCCCACGCCAAGTTGCTGCTGCAGCCTGCAACTAATAGACAAAGAGCCTCAAGAGGTGCACCGGTTGCGACTCTCCGCTGGTAGTAATGCCTCACTTAGTCGCTCGCTAGCCGCTGCACTGCCCCTGGACCGGACGCCAGTTGAGTAGTTCCAAGTTACGCTGCCGCCTGCTCCACAACAGCAACTTAACTCTCCACCACCGCTCTGCGCTCTTCCTCAAGTAGCTCGTCCTCGTCCTCCGCTAGACCGCTATGCACTGTCCACGTCTCACAGGTCACCATTCTCCAAGTAGTCGGAAAGGGAACAGCCAGGAATAGAAAAGTGGAGGAAATCTGTGGGCATTTAAAGAGCCCACGCGACCCGCCCCTAACTGAAGTCACGCCTTCATTTCTTAAAGCGGACCTGATTGAGAGATATGTTTGCCATCTCAATCAGGTCCGCTGGCTGGGGCACGTCGGCATATTTTAGACCCACCCCCACCTTAAAAAATGAAAATGTTCTTAGTGGCTAGGGTCGGAAGGAATAGCTGCTGGAAAACCGGTAAAACAAAAAAAACGTGAGACGCCAGTCGGCTCCGC
Source organism: Neoceratodus forsteri (assembly GCA_016271365.2). Classification (NCBI taxonomy): domain Eukaryota; kingdom Metazoa; phylum Chordata; order Ceratodontiformes; family Ceratodontidae; genus Neoceratodus; species Neoceratodus forsteri. The sequence goes on along the minus strand of CM028135.1, from coordinate 926,708,333 downwards.
TACCCTTCCACAGAAGTATAATAGGGGCACTCTCTAGATTGCACAAAAAAGTGGTAGGGCGGCCGCCCCTCCCGCGCCTATGAAGATTGCCATCTTCCCTTACCTGGACGACTGGCTCATAGTGGGCCAGTCCCCAGATCAAGTCAGGTTACACTTACAGATAACTCAGCAACTGCTCACTTCTTTGGGTTTCCTTCTAAATCTTCCAAAGTTGGTTTTAGAGCCTGTCCAGCTCCTCACCTTCATAGGTGCAGAGCTAGACACAGAGAAGGCCAGAGCCTTCCTTCCCCTGGACAGGGCAAGGACCCTGGTCTCTCTGGCCTCCTCATTCACCCTGCAGGTGTCTCAACCAGCAAGGCATTTTCTACAGCTCCTGGGGCACATGGCTGCTTCTACAGCAGTAGTGCAGGGAGCAAGATTTCAGATGAGGGACATTCAGTTCCATTTGAGAACCTTCTGGTCTCAAAGGAAGGACCCTCTGACCAAATTGATCCCAGTAACTCGAACCCTGATCCAGGCCCTACAGTGGTGGCAGGATCAGAACAATCTGAGACAAGGGGTTCTTTTTGTCACTCAGTCTCACTCTTTAATCCTTACTACAGATGTCTCCCTCTTGTGGTGAGGGGCCCACATGAGCGACCTGACCACCCAGGGGTTGTGGTCCCCTCAGGAAACTCTGCTTCACATCAATCTGTTGGAACTCGGAGCAGTATTTCTAGCACTTCAAGCTTTTTCCAAATCTGTTCAGAACAAAGTTATACAGGTCATAACAGACAACACTACCACAGTGTGGTACATCAACAAGCAAGGAGGCACTCTGTCTACGGCCTTGTGCACCGAAGCAATGAAGTTGTGGTCTCTGGCTTACTCCCTGAACACCTCCCTCACGACAGTTCACCTCCCAGGCAAGGATATTGTCCTGGCAGATGCTTTCAGCAGGATTTCCCAGGGCCATCACGAATGGTCAGTGGACCCCCTGGTCTTGGAGGTGATATTTTCCAGATGGGGCACCCCGCAGATAGATCTTTTTGCAGCCCCAGACAATCACCAACTTCCCCTTTTTTGCTGCAGGCCCCCAGTGTTGGGCTCAGTCCCCCGGATGCCTTAGTTCTCAATTGGGAAGGGAAGTTTCTCTGTGCTTTTCCCCCCTTCCCTCTCCTGTTCAAGGTGCTAGTCAAAATCGGATCTCAACCCTGCAAGATGATCCTGATTGCTCCAGACTGGGCCAGACAGCCCTGGTATCCACTCCTACTGTCCTTAGCAGTCCATCTTCCCCTGTGTCTTCCCAGGAATTACAACCTGTTAACCTGTGCTCAGGGGAGGGTTTGGTACCTCAGGTCTCTCAATCTCAAGGCCTGGCTCTTGAAGAGTTAGAGTTTGTTGATATACACCTCTTCCAAGGTGTAATGGATATCCTGAAGGCTTCTAGAAAACCTTCCACCAGGGCTACTTATAATTCTAAGTGGAAAAGATTTTCCATATGGTGCCCTGGGAAGCATATTTCCCCAGAATCTGCTGATCTGTCCACAGTCCTTGACTATATGGTCCATTTAAATAGCTTGGGGCTGAGACCAGCTACACTGAAAGTGCATCTAGCAGCTGTGTCTGCTTTTATTTCAGCAGGTAAGCCCTCTTCTCTTTTGGCTCATCCTATATTCTCCAAGTTTTTCAAGGGATTGCTTCATACCAACCCTCCATTTAGGGACCCTGCCCCTGCCTGGGACCTTAATGTTTGCATTGCTCAGCTTATGCAACCCCCCTTTGAGCCTTTGTCTTCAGCAGAGCTTAAGTACTTGACTTGGAAGACTGTGTTTCTGGTAGCCATCACTTCTGCCAGACGCATAAGTGAATTACAAGCTTTGTCTGTGGAGCCTGATTTTATCTCCTTTCAGAGATAAGGTGGTCCTCAGGACTAACAGGAAGTTCTTGCCTAAGGTGGTTTCAGATTTCCACCTTAATCAATCTGTGTCTCTCCCAGTGTACATCACTGACCATTCCTCCTCTGGCGAGAGGAGGCTGCACAGTTTAGATATGAAAAGAGCCCTTAGCTACTACATAGAGCGTACCAAGGGTCACAGGTTTGACTCCCTCCAACTGTTCCTCAGTTATGGTGAGATCGGTAAGGGGAAACCTGCCACTAAAAGATCCATTGCCAGGTGGATTGTCTCTTGTATCCAATTCTGTTATGAAAAACTGGGTAAGGGTTCCTCCCTCAGGCCTGAGGACTCACTCTACCAGAGGTACAGCTTCTTCCCTGGCTGCTGCCAGGGACATCCCTATTCTAGAGATATGTCAAGCAGCTACCTGGAAAACAGTTCACACTTTTACCAAGCATTACTCCCTGGCCATCCAGGCTAGGAGTGATGCTCGGTTTGGCACAGCTGTGCTTCAGAGTCTATTTCTAAGTAGGTTCTGTCCTCCTCCATGGAGATACTGTTTATAGTTCGTTACTGTCAGAATATAGCAAGACTTCATGATGTTTGAAAAAATTACTCACCTTAGTAATATTGTTTCTTCTAATGGAGTCTTGATATTCCTGACCTCCTCTCCCTGCCCCTCTCAGAACCTCTGTTTTGGGATGTGGTAGGCAGTGTTGGCACTCAGTAGGTGCCCACCTTTTGTTTTCACCCTTCTTTTGGGGTGAGTTGGTGTTGTGTTTTTCATTTTTTGGGTCTCCTGACTTGAGTCTTTGTTTTGGGACCAAAAAATCTGTTTTATGTTTAGTAGTCAGTTGGCTAGTGTAGGTTTACAGCTTCCACACAGGGCCTTAGTGAGTTTAGCTCGTAAAGATCTGACAGTTTGAGTTTAAACAGCAACAGAGTCTCAACCGAGCTCGAGCTCAGCGTTCCATGCCTGGCATGGAAACTCAGCTCTTTCATCTCCGGGGCAGTTCGAAGGTTGGGACTCACTGCTACTGTCAGAATATAGCAAGACTCCATTAGAAGAAACAACATTATTAAGATGAGTAATTTTTTCTTCCGGACTCTCCCAAGTCCAGTCAGCGATTCAGAATGCTCCTTTCAGGGGCTCAGTACTTTTTGGTGGGGATACCAAAGACATTATCACAAACCTACAGGACAAGGGCCTTGCACTTAGATCTGTGAGGTCAATGTACCGATTGAGCTCCCAGCAGCAGCCCTTTCGGAAAAGGGCCTGGAAGCGGAGAAAGAACACCCCAGCTTACTGCCAAGGGAAGCGTAAGGCCACGGATACAGCCACCTCTCCTGCCCCCAAAAATGGGACATGCTCAGGAAGTCCTTCCCCTGAACGTCCCACCACTTCTCGACTCCATGCCTCCACTGCCTCCTCAGACTGGCGACAGGGAGCAGGTAGGGGGGAGGTTCGCCCATCACGCGCAGGAGTGGAGGCGATCACCTCCAGCAATGGGTCCCAATTAGTGTCTGTCGGATACACCATAGAATTCGAAATCCTTCCGGAAACTCTACCACAGAAGTCCTCCTACTCTCGGGACCAGGCCCTCCTAGTTCGCGAGGAGGTAAACTCGCTCTTGCTCAAGGGAGCAATCAAATGGGTCCCCTTTGGGCAAAGGAGAAAGGGATTTTACTCCCATTTTTTTCCTGGTTCCAAAAAACTGGGGACTTCAGTCCCATACTCTACCTAAGTCATCTAAATCAGTTTGTCGAGTACAAAAAATTTCGAATGCTGACTCTTCAGAGCCGCTTCCCTCTCCTTATGGAGAACCACTGGCTATGTGCCCTGGATATGCAGGATGCCTGCCTGCACATTCCCCGTTTTTCCCCAGCCACCGCAGATTCCTGCGCTTTCTCTTCCAAGGGGAACACTTTCAGTTCTGAGTGCTCCCTTTTGGCCTGTCTTTGGCACCATTGGTTTTTAGCAAGTGCCCGCTGGTGGTCGCGGCGTTGCTACGCCGTAGGGGTATAGCAGTCTTCCCTTGCCAGGACGATTGATTGATTTCAGCCCTGTCCAGGGATTCTTTGTTGGAGGCTCTTACCTTTACCATGGACTTTTTCAGCAGACTAGGGATCACAGTCTGTGTTCCCAAGTCATCCCTTATCCCTGCCCAGAGACTTCAGTTCATTGGGGCAGTCCTAGATATGGTCCAGTGCAGAGCCTTCCTGTCTCCAGACAGGGTGGAGACTCATATCTGTCATGCCTCCAAAGTGGCCTCTCACAGGCCATCCCAGCTCGGGAGGTCCTACGCTTTGTGGGCCTGATGGCGGCCTCCATCACAACCATTCCCCTAGCAAGACTTCACAAGAGGGTCACTCAGTGGTCATTGCGGGTGCAGTGGAATCAGCTTTGGATGACCTGGACCATCCGGTTCTGATCTCCTCAGTGGTTCAGAAAGAATTGCAGCGGTCTCTAATTACCCTCACCACGGATGCCTCGAAATATGGGGTGGGGTGTTCATCTCTGGGAGCACCAAGCCCAGGGACTATGGCCCGGCTTGGAGGCTTTCATGCACATCAGTGTTCTGGAGTTGAGGGCGGTCCTGTACGCCTTACAGGGCTTTCAGACCCTTCTTCCAAAGGGATCACTGCTCATCCAAACGGACAACATGTCGGTAGTTTGGTATATCAACAAACAAGGAGGAACCCAGTTGTACCACCTGTGCAGGGAGGCGACTCTGGTGTGGAACTGGGTAGTCCAGCATCATCTGGCCCTTGTTGCTGTGCATGTTCTGGGTGTTCTAAGTGTCCTGACGGACTGTCTCAGCAGATCCCGGACCCTAGGTCATGATTGGGAACTACATTAGGTAGTGGCGGTATCCATCTTTCAATGTTGGGGGCGTCCGGAAATAGGCCTCTTCGCCTCTGAATCCAGCGTAAAACTTCCCAGTTCTAGGGACTAGGATATGTTGTTCATCAACACTTATTGGCAGGTTCCTTGCCGCTTTAAATCTTGCTGGCAGGTCTTCAAGCTGGCTCCCCACCCACCCGGGTGGTAAAACTCTCGGCTCCACCCCATGACGCCAGATCTTCCTTACTGCTTGGAAGCTCAGGTTCCCTCCTTAGCGCTCTGCGTTTTAGACTGGATCCTAACTCTTTGGTTCATCCGAAATTAGGTTTGAAATTTTCTAAACTTCAGTCTTCATTATCCTTCGTGGCTGCGATGGACAAATCGATCCCCGGCTTTTGGAGGCGCCCCTGCGGGCAGATGATGTCCAGGACAGATCCGCACTCCACGTTCGTCTACTGCCTCAGCCTAGACCACCACCCGCAGGCCTCACGGGTTGTGCCGCTTATTTTGACCCACAGCCCTGGAGATCGCTGCCCGATTGAAGCTCGGGTGCCCCAGAGGCTGTACCGGCCGGTAAAATCCAAAGAGGCTCATTGGGCAGTGTCCGGCGGCTGGCTCGGCTGAGCAGCTTGAGCATATGATCACCCTCAAGGAGGAGGCGGCCCAGGCCGCATCTTCCTCCTTGGCCATGGCATTTATCCCGCTCTGAGTTCCTCTTACTTGGCTTCGTTCAAGGAGCTTTGCCAGTCCCTTTCCACGAAGGGAGAGGGGCCATCGGGACATTCCTCTCAGCCCAAGAAGAGGGAGTCGAAGGGAAAGTCCCACCGTCGGTGTTCTTGGGAGCGGGAGAGGTCTCCTTCCCCGGACAGCCGACTGTGGACTTCGTTCGAGGTTGCGGCTCAGGCTGCTGGCTTCACGGCGTCCCAGTCAGGCCAGCCTTCCGAGACAACCGTCGAAGCAGTAGAGATATTCCTTGACCTGTCGGACGGGTTGTCGACTGGTGAAGCCGACAACCCCTCTTCGCCGGTTCCCCTGGTGGAGACCGAGGATCTGCCTGTGCCTTCGGGACGGCAGTCCCTGGTTAAAGTGTCCGAGCCGAGGGAAGAGCGGGTGTTCCCGGCCCTTTCCCAGGCCCGCCCTCGGTTACACCGAGGGTCTTGGTCTCGACTTCATCTCGGTCAAGCCGTTCCGCCCGGCGGTGGCGTTCGGCACCGAAAGTGGCACCATTCCCCCTCTTCCTCGGATGAGGAGAGCCTTCGACGCAAATTGCGTCAGCGTTATGAGGAGCTTATGTGGCAGCATGTACTGTTGTCCGGGAGTAAATCGACTCCGATTCATCCCCCGGCCATCAAGTGGCTGTCGCCCGAACGGCCGAAGCAACCGCTCGCCGCAGTCGAGATGTCCATTTCTGGGCCGGTTGTTCGGCCTAAACTAGCTGCCCCACCGATTGTGGTGGAACCTCCGCCTCCACAACCGAAGTCTGGGGCACCAACCAAAGATTCTCGGTCAGGTCATGGCCTGCCTCACAGGTTGTCGGTCACCCTCACTCCCTTCCGTCCTCGGCAGATGGAGGGTGGCTCAGGCCCGAGGCAGCTCTTTGGAGTCAGACGACTACTCTTCCCTGTTTTCCAGGCAGGTCAACCTGGAGTCCTCAGGGGGCCAGTCATTAGACAATAGTCCATCGTCTTTCATGGGTCTGCTTCGGCTCATCTCGGAGTCTACCAGGATGTCGCTCGAGCCAGAGTCTAAACGGGCCAAGTATCTCCTGACAGATACTGGACTGAGGGGATTCACCCACTGAGGCCTTTCCGGTGGCTGAGGCCATTGTCGGCCCAACCTTGGAGCTCTGGCAGTGGCCTGCTTCCTGTCCTTCGCCCTTGGCCAGGAAGTATGCGGTCCCTACCGGCTCTTTGCCCGGATACTCGGAGCACCCCTCTGCCGAGGGGTTAGTCACCGACAGCGTCTTCTGGCGTTCCAGTAACGCTCGGGACGTGGATAAGCCCCCTGACAGAGAGTCCAAAAAGCTGGACTTTGCTGGGTGCAAGGTGTACGCTGCGTCCTCCCCCTGCCTCCGACAGGCCAGCTCGACCATGCTGATGGCACACTTCTCCCACGCCCTCTGTGGCTCCCTGGATGAGTTTGTCCCTCATCTTCCGGCCAACCTGCAGACCACGGTCCATCAGGTGCGGGACCAGGGTAGGGCGGTGGCGAAGCAGCAGCTTCAGACTGCTCTGGACATAGGTGATTCCTGTGCCAGGTCAGTAGCGGCCGCGGTGGCCATGCACCGCAGAGCGTGGCTGAGGATATCCACCTTCACGGCAGATACCCAGCACAAGTTAGCGGACGTTTCCTTCTTGGGGACTGACTTCTTTGGCCCTGGAGTGGAGGGACACCTCCAGTGGATCGAAAAGTCCACTGCCACTCTGGACTCTGTCATCTCCGCCCAGAGAGACAGAGGCCGCCGTCAGCAACAGCATAAGTCCTTTCGTCCTTTGGCCCCCTGCAGCCACCGGCCCAACAGCACCAGCAACAGGGCCTGCAGGCTCACGCTTAGCGTCCCCAACCCAAGCCGGCGGCTTCCTCCAACAGGAAGCAAGGAGGTAAAGGCCCAGGAGGTCCCTTGGCCAGTTCCTCCTCCAAGCCTGCCCAGTGACGGGTTGAGGGGTGCAGCCCCCAGCCTTTTCACTCTCCCCTGGGATCCTCTCGTGGGGGGATGGCTCCGCCACTTTCTTTCCGGCTGGTCCGCTATCACCACGGACCACTGGGTGTTGGAGGTGGTAGGAAAAGGCCTGCCTCTGGAGTTTGAGCAGGCTCCTCCCTTTCGAGCCATCGCCCCTCGGGGGGCCACGGGGTCTGCAGCCTCGCTGTCGGCCCGCCGAGTCGATATTGCCCTGGTCTTGAAAAAGAGGTGATCAGGAAGGTGGCGGATCCTTCTCCAGACCTGGGGTTTGTGTCCAGGTATTTCCTGGTCCCCAAACGGACGGGGGGGCTGGCGCCCCATCCTCGACCTGCACTGCTTCCTATGGTCTTGGACCTTCAGGATGGTCACTCTGGCTCAGATAATCCCATCCTTAGAACGAGGCTTGTGGTTCTGTTCCCTGGACCTCCAGGACGTGTTCTTTCACGTCCCGATCCGTCCGTCTCATCAGAGATTCCTCCACTTCAGAGCGGAGTGATCCCTTTACGAGTTCCGGGCCATGCCCTTCGGCCTCTCTCTAGCTCCCAGGATCTTCAGCAAATGCATGGCAGTGGTGACAGCATTCCTGCGGCGCCGAAGGGTCCGGGTGTACCCCTACCTGGACGACTGGCTGATTGCAGCCCCTTCCAGAGCGGAGGTGGAGCAGTCCAGAGATCTGGCCCTCCAGGTTTGCTCTCAGATTGGCCTCCTCATCAACGAGGCCAAGTTGGAACTCGTGCCGAAGCAGGTGATACTTTTATCAGGGCAGAGCTCGCCTCTCTTTGAGCCAGAGCTCGGCTCTCGGCGGACAGGGCCGAGGTTCTTTCCTCCTTTGCCCAGTGATTTCTGGTTGGGCAATCGTGCCCTGCCCGGGACTTCCTGCGCCTCCTGGGCCTCATGGCGGCCTGCACCAGCGTGGTCCATTGGGCCCGTTGGTACATGCGTCCCTTTCAGTGGCGACTGGCCAGCCAGTGGTCACAGCGCTGTGATCCGTTGGACTAGCCTGTGACAGTGACCCTGGAGATATGGAACGCTCTCCAGTGATGGACCGTTCCGGCACATCAGCAGGAGGGCATCCTGTTCGTCCGCCCCGAGCCTACGGTCTCTCTATCGACCGATGCATCTCTGATGGGTTAGGATGCCCATGTGGGGGAGCACAGAGCGCATGGCCTCTGGTCCCCTCGAGAGTCCGATGCCATATCAACCTGCTGGAGCTCCGAGCGTTCCGCCTAGCTCTCACCACCTTCGCTCCGTTTCTATGGGGTCAAGTGGTTCTGGTCCAGACGGACAATACCACGACCATGTACTGTCTGAACCGCCAGGGCGGGACGCGCTCCATGCTGTTATGCAAGGAAGCTCTCCGAATATGGTCCCTCGTGCGCAGCCTGGAGACGGGTATCCTAGCCATTCACATGACAGGAGCCTCCAACACCCTGGCCAATGACCTAAGCCGGATAGGGGCTGCGTCTCACAAGTGGTCTCTCCTGCTGGAGGTGGTACAAGATCTGTTCTCCCACTGGGCATGCCTCAGGTGGACCTGTTTGCCTCCCGGGAGAATGCGAAGCTGAGTCTGTTTCATGCCGCCCCCCCCAGCAGGGCTCGCTACAGGGGGATGCCTTCTCGAGGCCGTGGACCCCGGGCCTCTTCTACACCTTTCCCCCCATTTCCCTTGATCCACAAGGTGCTTCTCAAGGCGAGGAGGGACGAGGTGCAGGTGATTCTGGTAGCCCCAGACTGGTCCCGCCAGTTCTGGTATCCAGATCTCCTCAGTCTCAGCTCCAGGCTCCTGAGGCGGCTTCCAGCCTGCCCGGACCTGATCTCTGTCAACCAGGGGAAGGTATCCCATCTGGACCTTCAATCCTGCACCTGACCTGGCCTGGTTCCTGAGTGGCTTGAGTTCCAGGCCTTGGGTCTTTCGAAGGAGGTCCTCAACGTTGTTGAGGCGTCCGTAAGGAGTCGACCAAGAAATGCTATGCCTTCAAATGGAAGAGATTCTCCATTTGGTGTCAGGGGAAGGGCTTGGACCCTTCCGCCTGTCCCTTGGCAAGCATTCTGGACTATCTGTGGTCCCTTTCTCAGCGAGGGCTTTGGTCGACGACCCTTAAGGTGCACCTGGCAGCAATCTCTGCTTACCGGGCGTGGGCCGGGAAGTGGTCGGTGGCGCAGGAGAAGGTGGTTGGGCAGTTTTTCAAAGGCCTTGACCACATTTCCCCTCCGGTGCGAGAACCTCCACCTCCGTGGGATCTACTTCTGGTATTGGCCAAGCTCATGGGCATGCCATTCGAACCGATGCACAGGTGCGATATTTCCCACCTGTCGTGGAAGACCAACTTCTTGGTGGCTGTCACGTCAGCCAGAAGGATGGGAGAGCACCAGGCGCTTTCCATAGAGTCTCCTTATCTGGTCTTCCACAGGGACAGGGTTGTCCTGCACCCCAACCCGAAATTCCTTCCGAAGGTGGTGTCGGAGTTTCACCTTACTCTGCCGGTGTTCTACCCCAGTCACACCTCGGAGGCTGAATATAGGCTCCATACTTTGGACCCTAGACGAGTGCTCGCTTATAAGGAGCGGACGGCTGAAGTTCGGGGAGTGGTTCGCCAGCTGTTTGTCACCTACGCTGAAGCCGCACCTAGCAGACCTGCAGCCAAGCATACAATAAACAGGTGGGTCACCTCCTGCATAGAGCTCTGCTATAGGTTGGTGGGCATGGAGCCTCCCAGAGGGATAAGAGCTCATTCTATCCACCATTCCACTGCATCGGTAGCGGCTTCCAGGGACGTCCCTATCCAGGATATCTGCAGGGCTGCTACCTGGAAGTCGGCACATACCTTTATTACCCACTACCACATTGACCTTGAGTCACGCCGGGATGCTGGTTTTGGGTCCTCGGTTCTCCAGTCCTTTTTTCCCCAAGTAAGTATCGGGGGGTGTGCGCCTTACCTCCTCCTCCCAGAGAACTACTAGGAGTCTGCCAATAAGTGTGGATTGAACAACATATCCATGTCTCTAGAAATACAGGTTACTCACCTGTAACAGGAGTTCTAGGGATGGTATATGTTGTTCATCCACACGACCCTCCTAACCTCCCTGGCTTTGACGCACAACCTGGCTTCCAGCGGGCTACATCTGGCGTCATGGGGCGGAGCCGAGAGTTTTACCACCCGGGTCGGTGGGAGGAGCCAGCTTGAAGACCCAGCTTGAAGACCTTCCGGCAACAATTAAAGTGGCAAGGAACCTGCCAATAAGTGTGGATGAACAACATCTACCATTCCTAGAACTCCTGTTACAGGTGAGTAACCTGTATTTCAGTATAAAGGGAAAATTGAAAGGGCGGGGGAAGAGTGGGCAGCCTTGACATGTTAATCAAGTGAGAGGGAATGGTGAGAGCTGGCCATTAATACGAATTGACGCCTTTGGAGCTTGGTAAATGTTGCCTAGCCAGAGGAGAATCTCTTCAGGAAACCTGAATTTTATCAGTGTCTGCTATAAAAATGGCCATGATACGCTGTCAAACGCTTTGTCTAGATCTAGGATGATCAAAGCAGCTGGGATTTTCCTCTGATTGAGATGGTCCATTAAATGTATTGTTCGGAGGATGTTGTCCGCTGCTTGTCTGGAGCGTATAAACCCTGACTTGTCTGGGTGAATGATCACTGGGAGAATGTTCTCTAACATGTGGGCCCAAAGTGGCGTATAGAGTTTATAATTCATATTTAATGTGGAAATAGATCTGTAAGAAGAGGTGTTGTTAGGGTCTTTTCCAGGTTTCAAAATAGGGAACAATGTAGCATAAATTCACGAAGGGTGGGGGGAGGCTCCCCCTCGGACCTCCCTGTAAATGCTCCGTAAAGCTGGGAACAGCTCTTTATAAAACAGCTTATACCATTCGGATGGAAATCTGTCAGGACCGGGACGTTTTGGGGTTTTTGCTTCTGCGACAGCCATTTTTATTTCCTCTGCTCTGATGGGAATCAGTAGTGAAGCTTGTTGGTCTAAGTAAAGGGTTGGGAGAATTATCTTTGATAAAAAGTGGTCAAACTGGTTAGGATCAGGATCGTTGAGGGCTGTATATAACTGGTCATGGTATTGCTGAAAGATTAATAAATTTTCCGTTGTAGTTGCCGTTCCGGCTGAAGAACCAAGTCGTATCTGTGTGATGCAAGAAGCAGCTGCATTTTGCCCCCTAAGCAGGCATGCTAAATTACTGGCTCCCTTTGGACCTCCCTTGTATTTATGTTTCTTGAAATAAAACAAAGACCGCTGTACCTTTTGGTCCAGAATTTTTTCAGTTTGGCTTTTAAATGGCGGATTAGTATTTGCATCCGAGTCGTTCCGGGATCCTGTGTTTGTTTGAGTCTGCAGTTCTTTCTCTAATTTAGCATAGGCAGCTTCTTGTTGCTTCTGATTATAAGGTGTTTAAGCTATGATCTCACCATGTATAACTACTTTTAGCATGTCCCAGATAATCGAGGGGGAAACATCTGACGTGGTGTCCTCCAGTATTTGTTGGATCTTGGCTTTTGCACGTTTTTTAAATTCAGGACCCCGAAGCAATGCTAGGTTAAAGCACCAATGGGAAGTCTTTTTGAGACAGCCTAGATCTAATTTTAACATTATTGGAGAGTGATCTGAAAGAAACCTTGGGTATATAGTAATATCTCTGAGTAAGCCAGTGTGTTCCTTTGTGGTAAAGAAATCAGTACGAGAGTGGGTGAGGAATCGGGGAGAGTAGTAAATGTATGCTCTGGTGGTTGAATAAAAAAAGCGCCAGACATCTGTTATTCCAGCTGAGGCCACTTGGGCTCGAAACACCTTCTGAGAGGGCGACAGACTATGCTGTATACAGTTAACGGTGTCTAGTTGTGGGTCTAAGGTTAAATTTACATCCCCACTCATTATTAGAATCCCCTGAAGTATTTCTACCATTTTATTTAAAAAAATCCACAGATTTTTTTTTGGGGGGGGGGCGTGCGTGGAGGAAAATATACATTACTGTCGCTGGTTTTCCATACAGTAGCTCTGTCAATTACAAAAAGGCCTGTGGGATCAACGTATACCTTTTGCACTACAAAGGACGTCGACCTTTTAACTGGGTTATTTAACCCGGTGATGTTAAGGGAGAGCATTTTTTTTTGTTACTGGTGCTACTGCAGTTTTTGCAGAGTATGGTAATAGGTTTCCCTCATGCAGTCTTATTACCATCCCGGGTTACAATTAATGGAGCCTAGTACAGCTTCCAAATCAGATCTCTGTACTCCCCTTCCAACCTTGAAACCCCGTTGTTCTCCTTTCTCAAACTTGAAGCATAAAAGGCACCTGTATTATTACAGTGAGAATCCAGTGGTATGTGTTCTCAGTTAACCTCAATTGTGTCTGCATGCATTTTTCTGATAACATCCTTAACATTTGTTAAATCAGCCAATTTCAATAACAAAACAGCCTTTAGTGCAAAATGGAGCTGCGGGGTATAACAACCACCGTGCCACCATAACTATTTTCACATAGGTTGGAGCTCCACCCCGTTCTTTTTTAATCCAAAAATTAACATCCCGAGTTTGTTTCTTGCTGGGAACTGGGGGTGGCTCTGAATCGGTGATTTCTATAGGCTCGGTGCACACTGCATTGAGCTGTGGAGAAAAAAAAAAAAAAAAAAACAGGAAAAAGATCCTCCTGGGCCTCCTGGGGGGTGGTATTCCATCCCGAAATCTGATTTAAAAAAAAAAAAAAAAAAAAAAAAGTGTACGCTGCATATGAACTGCAGCAAAATAAAAAAAAATTTCTTCATCTCTCCTGTGCCCACCTTCCCCTCCCACCCGCCAGAGTGAAATAACGTTAAGTATACTATCATGTTAATGTCACTCCTCATCCATTGTCGAACTAAAAGGCTGTATCTGAGCATTATATGGGAGAGGCCAAGTAATCAAAAACATTTATCTGAGCCCATCTTTTCATTACAGGGGAGCAGATAAGGGAAGTAAACGAGTATTTTACTACCATTTTGTTTGATTTACTCCCCCTGATTTTAGGATTTTTTTCCCCTCCCTGCACATTTGCACTGGCTAATGCATAGTCACAAAATTAGTAGCATAATGTAATGGTACCAGTTATCGATCCACATAGTCTAAGCTTGCTTAAGCGGGACAGCTACTTGACGGGATGATCTTGTGGGAACCAATTTTATCTTTGTCTGTGCTAATTACATAGTAGCCTCACTTTACTTAGATGGGATGCTGCAAATCACTAATTCTGCTTTAAAGAGAAGCTTGAGAGACGTCTGAGAAGGCTTTTGCCAATTACATGACACCTTGAGTACTTGTTCACTGTTTGCAATCGGCTATATGTAAAAGCTGTATATGTGTGGAGAGAAACTTGGAGCAACTGAGAGCTGTGCTTACCATGGATGCTGGAGCAATGTGTGTTCTCCCAAGAAACGAGTTAACTCTGGTTGAAAGGGTTAGTCAGTGAGGCTCTAAGTGACCATTCCCGTTCCTTATCATCCATGGCAGTGGAGTTTCGCATCTCTAAGAGTCAGGCTGGCAGGATCAGTAAAAATTGTAACACAATTCTGGCTGAATGGCATTCGAATTTCAATCTTAAGTCTCAAAAGAGAGGGCAAGGACACTGATGCCGATGATGCCCTTCTCTTGTGGTTTTCCCAGGCACTAACTAAAGGTGCTTGGATATCAGGGCCTAGGCTAAAGCTGAAAGCAGTAGACTTTGCTTCACAGATGGGCCATGACAACTCTAAGGCTACAGATGGTTGGCTGTCTAGGTGGAAGCAGCGGCATCAAATTGTTTTCAAAAAGGTACATGGCGAAAAACAAGATGCTGACGCAAACGCTGCTAACACCTGGACAGCCGACATACTGCCTGGGATTGTTGCAGGCTTACCAGTGATATATACCAGCTCATCCAAAGCATGGATGACTGGGAACATCTTTCAAGAGTGGCTGATGACATGGAAGGCCGAGCTCTGCCGAAGGAGGCGGAAGATCCTGCTGTTCTTGGACAGTTGCTCGGCACACCCTCATGATCCGGAACGACGGCTTACATTCATCAAACTGGCATTCTTTCCCCCAATACAACCAGCATTCTGCAGCACATGGACATGGGCGTCATCAAGAATGTCGGAGAGCATTACAGATATGTGGTGGGGAAGATCATTCAGTCCATAGATGAAGGGGAGTCTGCACACACAGCTGAGATCGCCAGAAAAGTAAATCTTCTGGATGCGATCTATATGCTGCATTGAGCGTGGCAAGCAGTTAAAGCAGACACCATACTAAACTGCTCTAGGAAGGCTGGTTTTGGTAGCACCACAGTAGGAGACGAAGGTGTCACAGGGCTAGAGGATGTTGTTGTCCCTGAATTTGACTGCAGAGAATTTTAACGCCTTTGTGGAGATGGATGCAATGGAGCCAGCTGTTTGTGACCTTTCAGATGCAGATGTGGTCAGTGCTGTAGCCAAACTCAGTGATGTAAACACAGATGAGCCGGACACGGAAGATGACAATCCACCAGTCACCACTACTGAAGCACTTGGCGGATTGCGATTGGCAATATAATGGTGCCAGCAGTGTGGAGGAACCGCAATGTGAGAAGCCCTCTTCAACACAGAACAAAGAATGCTGAGACACGCAATGCAGGAGAAACAGCAAACTTGCATTACAGATTGCTTTCGTTCGGACAGCAGCATCAGCAACCGGAGCCAAAACGACATCAAGGTTCCAACGTTGTCCTGCTATTTGGTCTCCCAATCAACTGCTATCCTTCTAGGGGTTGAATTTGATTTTGAACATAATGAACTGAATGAGGAGAGAGTATACATAGTGTTGTAACATGTTTATGTGAACGGTAAAAAAATTTTCACTGTACAGTTGCACAAGCAAACAAAAAAAAATCACAGCAAGCACTTTTAATAACCACCCTGATAAGCACAGAAATACAAAAAAAGCCCCTTTCAAATTAATGCTAAATAAGCATTAGACAGCAGAATGTACTTATACAGTACTGTACATACACGCTACAGTTCCCGTCAGAGGCACTAAACATGAACTTAGTTTTTGCGGGACGCATCGGATTCCACCGCGGCGTCCTGCGTATGCGGCATTTACTGTACTAACTGTAAACTGTACAGTTGCTGACATAAGTATCAGCTGTGTACAGTGCAGGAGACAGTGTCAGGAGCTGCTCACTGACTGGCCAAAAGAGCAATTGCAAACATTCCAAAATGTTAAAACTAGGGTCACAGTACTGCATAGCAGTGGAGAAGTATTTCAACACTCCACAGCAGTATCAGACCAGGAGAGTTTGTGACTTGTGACCAAATATAATGTCAGTTCTTGCTTTAATTTTAGCAAAGTGACTCTCACTTTAGGCAGTTATTCTATTCATGAGGGATTCAGTTGAGAGATGCCTATGAAAGAAGCCCCTGCCTGTCCAGCGTGTCTCCTGTCGGAGGGTTCTGTGATTGCCTAGGCCGCTAGAGCCTTAGGAAAGAACAGTAGCCCCCGACCAGGCCAGACAGTGTACGAAAAAGGTGAAAGTCAGAGGAAATACCTTAAACCGTCATTCCTTTAAGAATTGTCTCTCGTTGATCTCTGAAATAAAGCCAGACGTGTTGCTGCTGGGACCGCTGCCTTAGCTCTTACATTACATGTGTTCCTCTGATCTTCGGGGGAGGTTGAGGTACCATGGCTGCGCGGTTTTCTTGATACTCTGGGATTTGTAGGCCCAGCTTAATTAGCTCAGCCCTCGCCTCTTCCACAGAGTCAAACTCTCCTCTGCCATTAGGTTGCTAGACTGCCATTTGTGTTGGTTATGGCTTGGTGAAGTTATAGCCCTTCTCATGAAGTACCGGGAAGATATCTGCATATGCCCTCCTATGCCTCATGGTTTCTGGAGTGTAATCATTGTCCAGATAGATTCTGGTCTGGCCATAAAAATACCTTCTGTCTTCATGCAGTAAGTAGTACTTTTTCTTTAGTGGCATAGTTCAGGAAACGGGCAATTGTGGAATGTGGGCAGTCCTCTGGTGAAGCTGGGTTTAGGGCCAAGTGCCCGATGTACCCAATCCATTTCTAGCAGGAGGTCAGTGGGCAATTCTGCAGCTGTCGGAAACAAGGTAACATAATAATCTGTGATATCTGGTCCCTCTGACCCTTCGGGAATACAGTAAATTTGGATGTTTTTGCATCTGGCCCTGTTCTGTGCAGCCTCCTGCCGAGCCTGGAGCAGGGATTGTTCTTGCAAATTTTTATCAGTCTCTTCCAGACCATCTCGTGCGATTTTCCACTGCTATAATCTGCCTAAGTGTCGGCAGCTCTTTGTTGCAAATTCACCACGTCTCTTCTAGCTTCAGAGTACAGTTGCTTTACTTCTGAACGAAATGAAAGCAGTTCTTTATAAATGGTATCTAGTTTAACCTTTTTGTTCTTCTGTGGCTTTTTGCATGGTGTAGCTGAGGCTTCAGAGCGACCTCCCTTATCAGCCAAGGCCTGTGATTGATCGGAATCTGAAAGGTCAGCATAAGAAGTGTGCTGGTCTTTCATTTTCCGAGGTTTTCGGCGTTTCTCTAGTTGGGTTTGAGCGCTTTGGTATTATTCCCCCCGGGGAATTCTGGTGAGGTGGTGTTGGAGCTCTCGGGTTATGCCGCCATTCAGTTTGGGATACAACTGGAAGTCCTACTTGGTCAACTTTTGTATGGCTTCAGCTTTACCTTTTCCCCTTTCCCTCTGATCCAGAGGGTTCTGGTCAAGCTTGGGGTGGAATCAGCCTCCTTGAATATGGTAGCCCCATTCTAGCTGTGACAGTTTTGATTCGCCAAGCTGCAGCAGTTGGCAGTGAAAAACTCCTGCCTTCCTCTTCCTCCCTCCTTCTATGAGCAGGGCTCCTGACACAGGAACAGGGTTCTTTGGTGAACCTGGATCTTCAATCCTACACCTTTATTCCTGCCTCCTGGTGAAGTAGTGTTCACCCGCTTTGGGATGTGCCCTGTGGTTGCTTATGTTCTGCTGGCAGCTCAGAAGCAGTCTACTTGATACCCCTCCTCCCAGAAATGGAAATGTTATGGTCTGGCATACCTCCAGTCACCTGAACCCTTTTACATGTCTAGTCAGTCAGGTCCAGGATTGCCACTCTACCCTTACGGACAGATTTTCTTAATCTGTCCCAAACATTGATTTCGTACACCGACTGCGCCATTATGCACTGCATGCGGGGAAACGTGTTTTGGGGGAGATGTGAAAAATTACAGCTGTACTGTTCATAAGGAGGTGTGGTATAATGACAATGTTGAAAATTTGGAGGGCAGATATTAAAAATGTGCAAACTTACAAGCGTGCATAGGAACTGCACAATGCACATTCGTAAAAGTCATTTGTGGGAATTTTTTCCCAAAATTGTCAACTTAGGGTATTTGGGGCCTACCTCATGAACTGTGACACTGTTCTTTTGTACATCGGTCCGGAAAGCAGGGCTTGACAAATCCTATAGCCCGACGTCCCGGACTACCATTTTTTATGTAGGGACAAGCAGATGCCAGAGTTCTGCTTGTCCCACGGACTACCATACTGCAGTTTAAAATCTGCAGGTTTTTACCTGCTTTTCTCTCGCTGGCCACTAGATGGAGTCTTTGTGCGCATTGCTAAATCGGCACCACGCCGCACCACGCAGCGGCGCCACCGTCCCCATGTCCGACTCCCGAATTAACTGTGCAATCGGGCACCAGCAGACGCATGGGGCGCGAGGGGGCGCCAGAAGAAAGCGCGCTCGTAACTGGTCATAGCCAGACTGACAGGCTAGGCAGCCTACAGCTGATGGTACATTCCTGTCAGTCCTGGCTAATGGTGATCACGTTAGAGGTTGGACTGGAGCTCTCCAGGTGGCAGTAGCACAACCGTGCTGCACGATTGTACGTAGCGCCATTTCGCTTTCGGAGAGAGGCAGAGAGCACATCGTTCTGTTTGGAGCACAGTCAAACTGTGTATTTGGGGCTGATTGCATGAGTCACTAGCAAATCAGTAATAGGAGAGAAGTTAGAATATAATACAAATATATATTGGGAATTTTGGAGCAGGAGAGTAGGAGGATCTGTAGTTTGGGGGAGGGATGTGAGAGGAGAGAGTTTGCTTAGAGTGGAAAGTCTGATTAAACAATCTGCTGATTTTATATATATATATAAAAAAAAAAAAGAAGGAGAACTAAGCAAAAACACTGCACACTGAATTCAGGGAGCTGTGTGTGTTGTTGGACACGTGAAGTGAAGAAAAATAAAGGATACAAGCTCTTAAATAAATAAAAGGCAAAAACATGAGACTCTAAGTGGGGAAGTGATTGTGTGTTGAATTTAAGTTGTGGAATTACTAAACATTTCAATAATAATCGTGTGATAAGGGTTGGTGTGTGTGTGTGGGTGTGTTTGTGAGACAAGCCTGCCCTCCTGAGAGAGAGCAGAGATCAGGGACTTGGACCCTGACTGATAATGTGTGCCTCCTGCAAGACCACCGAACCTGCCCTGAGAGCCTAAGGGTAGAGTAGAGGAAATTGTGGAAGGAAAGAACTGAATACTAATAAAGTAAACAGTCGCAGTATAAAAGAGATTGATACCAAAAAAAAGATAGCTACCTTAAATAAACTTATTAGCTAGTACTTTGTTTGTCCTACCAAGTACTTGGTGGAGGTGTGTGTGGCAGTGGGCTGTGAGTGAGACCTAACCTGCCCTGAGAGGAGAGGGTACAGGAATTTGGGAACAACTCGGACTTCTTTCTTAGAAATATACTATAGGAAGGGAAAGGGAAAAACATTTTGTGTGAAAACCTCCTGCCTCACAAATCAGGGACAAGGCTTAAAAATCAGGGACAAAGGACCAAAATCAGGACACTTCTTCAAAATTGAGTTGTCCACTCAGGAAGCTAGTAGAATAAAGGGCTTAGTGTAAAATGCATTATCTAAAGAAGAACAAGTCTGTAACTTAAATGTTTGACATTAGTTTATGCTTATAACCACCACTGTTTGG
This sequence comes from Neoceratodus forsteri, assembly GCA_016271365.2. Classification (NCBI taxonomy): domain Eukaryota; kingdom Metazoa; phylum Chordata; order Ceratodontiformes; family Ceratodontidae; genus Neoceratodus; species Neoceratodus forsteri. The sequence continues at coordinate 926,688,918 of CM028135.1, read as the reverse complement.
TCACGGAAACACAATTTTAGGAGGGACAGAGTAAAATTTTGAGGCAAAATCAGGGACAGTTGAGAGGCATGAGTGACAGTGACACTACACAGAAGAAAATAATAAACCCTAGCTAGTACTTTTGGTGGAGGTGTATGTAAAGGCTGTGAGGCCAAACCTGACCTGAGAAGGGAAAAGGCATTTTGGGGACACCGAAAAATAAATAAACCTACCAGTCCTAGCTACACTGGTGGAAGTGTTTGTTTGTGTGTGGCTGTGAGACCGAACCTGCCCTGAGAAGGGAAAAAGCAATTTCCTGCTAGTACTCCGTCCGGCTCTGGACCCAGCCCCTCCCACCTATAGGAAGGGGAAAGGGAAAAACATTTTTTGTGTGAAAAGTGACAGTGACACTACACAGAAGAAAATAATAAAGACTAGCTAGTACTTTTGGTGGAGGTGTATATGTGTGTGCGGCTGTGAGGCCAAACCTGACCTGAGAAGGGAAAAGGCATTTTTGGGGACACCGAAAAAATAAAATAAACCTACCAGTACTAGCTACACTGGTGGAAGTGTTTGTTTGTGTGTGGCTGTGAGACCAAACCTGCCCTGAGAAGGGAAAAAGCAATTTCCTGCTAGTACTCCGTCCGGCTCTGGACCCAGCCCCTCCCACCTACCCACCTATAGGAAGGGGAAAAAGAAAAACATTTTTTGTGTGAAAAGTGACAGTGACACTACACAGAAGAAAATAATAAACCCTAGCTAGTACTTTTGGTGGAGGTGTATGTGTGTGCGGCTGTGAGGCCAAACCTGACCTGAGAAGGGAAAAGGCATTTTTGGGGACACCGAAAAAATAAAATAAACCTACCAGTACTAGCTACACTGGTGGAAGTGTTTGTTTGTGTGTGGCTGTGAGACCGAACCTGACCTAAGAAGGGAAAAAGCAATTTCCTGCAAGTACTCCGTCCGGCTCTGGACTCAGCCCCCTCCCACCTACCCACCTCTGTCCTGCCCTCTTGTAGTGCTGCATAAGCACAACAGCTTAAAAAAAAAATTACAGTAACACAACACACACAAAGATAACACAAAATAGAATTTTATTGTGTACAATAATACAACAATCTTTATTAGTTTATTTCACAATTGCAGCATAGAAGACAGTTAAAATAATGCAACAAAATAAGCCAAAGCAAGCTACTCTATTTTCCCTTTGGACAGGAAAAAATCTTCTTCATCGGAAACAAAAAGTAAAGACTGACCCTGAGCCTTCTTCACAGTCTGAAAGCCAGCCCCAACCAGCCCCTAGGCCCTACTAGTAGTCAGGAAAAACGACCAAGGTTCTCGGTCTGGGTCTGTGTTTGTAGACATAACAAGCGATCAGTCTAACTTGACCGTACCAGTTTCTGAAAGCAGTGAGCATAACAGTAGCAGCAGTTCAGTGCCATCACATTCTGGTTCAGTACAGGTAAAGTGACCTTTCATTTTAGATTATGAGGAAATAAACACTGAGAAAAGAAGCAAAGATAAAAAATATGATGTTGAAAAAGAGCTCGAACATTTCAGCATCACTGGCTAAATCAGTTTACCTGGTTAAGGTATGATGACAAAAAATACGTCATGTACTGCTCTGCCTGTGAGAAATATCCCACTCTTGTGACTCCTGCTTATTCAAAACCTAACGTGTTTGCCACTGGTTCAAATAATTTCAAATTGAGTCCGTGAGAGCCCATGAGAATCGAATCCACATATAATTTGTGCAAACCACCATAGTCACGAAACTGGTCAACATGCAGTCAATTTTAACATATCTGAAACTGCAATATATCATGCATTTTCTCAGATGGAGGAAGTCACCAAAAATAAAATGAGGCATTTATTTAACACCGCATATTCCTTGGCTAAAAATTACGTCCTTTCTCAGATATGGAGTGGCTTTGCACATTGCAAGAAAATGGGGTTAAACCCGCAGCACTACGTTAAAATGGTAAACGGGCCAGAGATTTCTGTAACGCAATATCAGCTGTCATGTCTACAACACAGATCCAGACTATCAAAAATACAAAATTCGTTACCGTTCTTGCAGATGGCAGTACAGATGCAAGCATTGTAGAAGGAAAATGTCTTCCTTCGTTTTGTTGATGGCGCAGAAAAAAGTTACAACTGTGTTAATTAAAGCTGTACCTCTTGAACATTCTCATGCAGATGGAGTTTTAAAGCAATAACCTCTGCACTTGAGTCTGTTGATCTTCTTTGTGGACCTTAACGATGTGAGCAGACCTGGACCAGTTCTCTATGTGCCAACTTTGATGGTGCCAGTGTGATGATGGGCCATACAGGTGGCACCATAGCAAAAATCCGAGAACATGTCCCCACTGTAATACCCATGCATTGCGTAGCCCACAAACTGGAGTTAGCAGTTCTCATATTATGAAAAAACTTTGTTCAAAAAAGTAGAAAACACCTTGAAAGGAATTTTAAATTTTACTACTACAGCCCCAAGAAACTTGGGAACTGCAGGAAATAGCAGATGTCACAACACCGAGTTGGCTCATTTCAGTGCAATAAAGCAAGTGCGTTGGCTTGCAAGTAAGACACGTTCAGTTCATGCTGTTCAAGTCAACCTGCCTACAGTAATTCAGCATCTTGAACATGTGTCAAACTCTGCTGGTGATGATGGGGGCCAAGCAAAGGCACTTCTAAGAGATGCGCACGCAGTACAGTTTGTAAAATCACTGTTTATTCTTCAAGATTTTCTGCCAATATTGAAAAATTTATCACTTGAATTTCAGAAAGATGACCTACTAATATTAGAAGTCCCCAACTCGTTGAGACATGCTTACTTCAGTTGACTGAGCTAAAAACAAGACCTGGAAAGTTTATGACATCATTTCTGAACCAATATAATCCTGCAGAGAAATGCATGAACTACCTCATTTCAAAATGTGGCAGTGAGGACAAGATTGTTCCTTTCACTTTCAAAAGAACTGCCCAGAAGTAAATTTTACGACTGATACACAGCTGCACAGTTTAATAGATGCAGCAGTATCTTGCATTGATCAGCGTTCGAATTTCTCGGAAGAACCTCTGAAATGGTTCAGTTGCTTGGATTTCAAAAATTTTGATCTGTCACGAGAAGAACTTGCACAATTTGGCACAACTGATTTAAGTAATTTATTAGACTACTTTCACAACTTTTTTTCTGAAGATCATGTAACCAGTATAAAAAGGGAGTATTGTGCATTAAAAGCAATGCTTAAGTCTGCAGTTGACAAGCCATATCTGCAAGTGTATTCCACGACTACTCATGAGAGAAACCTGCCCAGCTTGCTCACATCCTTAACCTAATAGAAATGTTACTGGCTATGAGTGTGTCTACTGCTAAATGTGAGAGAGTATTCTCCATTCAGAATCTTATAAAAACAAAAATAAGAACAAGTTTGGCTGATGACACGCTCCAGTCACTTCTGCATATAGCAGTTGAAGGCACTGCATTAGACAGCTTTGATCCGGATCAAGCTATCAACCACTGGCTACTATCTGGTCCTGGCACACGCCACATTCATGGTCATCATGGTCATGCTAGTTCAACTACTAGTTCTGCTGATTCACGCGAAAATGTCCCTGAGGCGGTCACTAGTCTTGATGACGACATGACTGAATATGATGCTCTGGCTGGAGCAAGCTCAGGCTTCCTGTAACTTTTCCCAATGCTGATGCTGTACTGTCTGCTACTCTGCTGTAACGATGTTCTCACTGTGCTGCAGGCTGGCACTCTGTGCTGCTGCTGCAACCACACTTGCTGTCAGTTCCTCGCTGCTAATGCTAATTCTGTCTATGCTACGCCCAGCCTACGCCATGCTGCTGACAAAATAAAATCATATTATTTATTCTCCTTATTGTCTATTTCAACACTAAATAACTACTACAATAAATCCATTGAGTTTTCTGTAGTTTGATACTTTCCATTAAAAATATGCCATCTTATACCGGGACTACCAACTCAAGCACTGGAACAACTACTTTTGGACAAGCCACTTGTCCGTGGACAAGTACCTAATTTTAAAATTTGTCAAGCCCTGCCCGAAAGGTGTTTTTTTTCCCGGTGACCGCGAAATCACCTTTCAGGGCAGATTAACAAAATGACAGTGACAGAATTCATGAGGTGGGGTCCCAAAAACCCATGTTGAAAATTTGGTGAAAAAATTCCAAAAAATGCCTTCGATATGCATCACAGTTGAGAAAACCCCATTTATTCCATTATATAGCTTACCGGCATTTCCTCAGTTCACGATCGGCTTCGAAGAGTGCAGACGTGTTCACGGTCCACTGAAGATAGTCGCGCTGGACTCCGGAGGTAAGTATGGTGTGGGGAGAAAGGGTGTGCAGAGGGTGGGGGCAGGTCAAGACAGCGTGGGACCGTTCGTTCTTTCTTTCTAGGTTTCTTTTTTCTTGTGAGGAAGACAAAGTGGGACGTTTGCCATGCGGGGTGGGCTCCCAGTGTGGCAGCTGAAAGTTTTATTGGGGGCCAGCAGAGCTGGCGGGGTTTAGGCACCCCCATCGACTCATAAAGGCTGCCATGCTGGGGTGGGCTCCCAGCGTAGCACCTTGAACTGTTTTGGGCGGGACAGCACTGGAGCAGCGGGGAGATTGGGCACACCCTTGACCATGCGTGTGTGTGTGTGGGGGAGAGTGTATGACCACGCTGGGGTGGTCTCCCAGCGTGCTACTTGTGTGTGGGGGGAGTTGTCTGTAACAGCTGTTGCACTGCATTTCCGACGTGGAGGCACTTTGCATACTGCCAGTGGCGGCAGTGTGCAAATTGCCTACATGCTGTGACTCGTTCTTTCAGTTGTACGCTGCTGCATTTCCAAACGCTGTCATAGACGGCTTACTACATTCATTAGCGTGGCGGGGCCACGCCTCCGAAAGGCAGCAGGGCATTGGAAGTAGGGAGGCCTACCTACGAATTCTCTCTTATGGCGGCACTATGTTTCTTGCACATGTGTGCAGGCAAACATAAAAATCACTGACCCTTCCAGGTCAGATCTGCCAAAGACCCATGCTGTCACTGACCCCTCCCTACAGTTTATCCAGAGCCAGCTAATATCAGTAGTCAAGAGATAAGTGCCCTGCTTTTGACATCTGTCATTTAACCAGTATGTAGACTGTGTTGTTAGAAGCAGAACATTATCACTTCAGCCTCTGCCTTAGCTGTAAGTGAACTGCAATGGACAACACTTCTGTTTTCAGTAAAATACCCTTTATAATGAAGAATGGATTGGCATGATATTCAAATGATGATGGAATTTTGTTTAACAGCATTCTGCTGATGCCAACTTATTCTTTTTTTTTTTTTTTTTTTAAGAATAGGACTTCTATATGTTCATAAAATAGGAAGATTTATTTGAAAGGACACCCAAGTTGTGTAACGATTAGAACCGATCAGCTGCTGAGTAATTAAGTGTGTCCTCACTGTTGTGTTTCTCTGCAGGTTCACCGTCCTCAAAACAGTGTCCCAAAGGAAATTCCTGAAGAAGTGAAGAAAGTTAGACTTTCAGACTTGAAGAACTTGGACCTGAAAAAAGGACAGCAGGTTGAGGTACCTCCACATTTAGTGTGTTAACATGCAAAGACGAGATTGGCAAAAATCATACAATCAAGGAATTTTTTCTGATTTTTAGTTAACTTTCTGAAATGTTTCTGTGATGATATCCCAAGGGGAAAGCACTGTCTCATAATTTAGCTAGATTTACCACTCACTCTTAAAGGATGCCTAAATCCTTTTTATGTTCATTTGTGCGTGCTCAAAGAACATTTTGTAACAGTGAAACAGCATTTCAGAGATGTGTCTCTGGTCCAGTGCAGCTCCCTCTGCAATGTGGCACGGCAACAACAGCCCAGTGACCAGCAAGGTTGATTGTGACGCTGTTTTCTCTTTTGGGGTGTAAACTTTGTGTATTTGAAAGGAATCCACTTCATTCAGAGAGATCTACCTCTCACCAGTGCTTGTTGGAGCAGTGCTAGTCTACCATTACATGGCACCAGCTGGATCATCACCAGTCCTGGCCGATATTCAGACCCTTCATTGCTCCCTCTGGGGAGCTCTGCAGATGCGGTTCCCTACGCCATAAGGGCTGTTCACTCTTGACTTCTTCCAGGCCGGCCCTGACATCCAAGTTGGCCCACTCCACCTGTTGTCTGTCTGACGAAGGGGATGAGGATTGCCCAAGTCTGCTCTAATCAGATGAGGGGGAAGACCCAGACTTGGAGGAAGGGTACAGCGAGGACATTAATGGGTCACTCACCCCCACCACGGGCTCCTCAGAGGGGGAATCCCTATGGCTCTTTTCATTTGCATATCATTCATGAACCATCTGGCGAGCCTTCCAGCTCGCTTTCCTTCTTTACTTTGTCTGAATTTTGACTTTCTAGACCCCCCCATTATCAGCCACAGTCTCTCATTGCTTCTCTCAGGGTGCGCCGTGTTCTGACTTGCCCAAAGACATTTCCATGCAGGTCTGTAATAATTGTGGAATGTAATTCCATTGCCTTTCTAAAATCTGTTCATGCAGTTAAGTGCACTGCAAGAGACTGGCATCCTTCTCTGCTCATTAATCTTTTACTGTCCAACTGCAAACATGACTGTACCACGCTTTTGGCAAAAAAAAAAAAATTTAACTTCCTCGCGATCCTACCCGAGGTCAGCATTTAAAGAAAGTTTCAGCTGTCACTGTGCTGCAGGCTGCTGTTGTACTACAATACAGCAGCAGACTGTGGCAGAGTGACAGTTGAAACTTTCTCTAACTGCGGATTGCGAGGAAGCTTTCTTTTATTTTTTTTGTTTTTGTGTTGCCGAACAAGTGATATGGCCGTTTGCAGTTGGACAGAAAAAGATTATAGGAGAGAAGGATGCCAGTCTCCTGCAGTTGCTCAACAATTGCCGTTTTTTTTTTTTTTTAATCTAGGTGTTTCTTCCCCATCCTGGCCGGCCCTCCTTCACCCTGTTCACTGTGCCCCAGCGCCACTCCCCAAGGATCAGACCCCCTCCTTTGAGCTCCCACGACTCACTCTTCGTGGTAGGGAGCGTCACAACCCACCCAACATGGATCCAGCCAGGGAGGTGCCTTCGCGAGGGGTGGTGGTGGTGGGGAGGGGCCTGAAAGGAACAGCTTCATGCCATGCAGCCAGGACCTTTTTCCTCTTTTCTCCCCTTAAGAAGTGGGGCGTGCAGTGACACAGATGGAGGGAGTGTGCTGCAGCTCCTCTAGGAGTCTGCCCTATCTCCTCCTTTATTTCAGTGTCGGTGCACTGGCCCCCGAGGAGAGAGGCAGTCCATCGAATGCTCCATCCTTCACCTCTCGCTGACCCCAGGTGGCCTGTGCTCGCTTCCTGAACACGGTTGTCGGCATAGCGTGAGGGTAAGGCGCCCAGCTGCCTCAACCCTCAGCGCTACCGGGCTGGTGATCAGTTGTCACTTTTAGGAATGTATTTTCCAAGAAATATCATTTTGTACTTGTTTAAACGGTGAATGATGTCTTATTTTGTCTGTTTGATTTTGCTGTGCTGTGTTTTGTACCATTTATTATGCATTTTTGAAATATGTCGGGATTTTCAAATGTGGAGACGCAGTACTCGCATCCATATTTTTAATGTGGGCTGCATCTCTGCAGACACATGGAATCTTTGTAGCCAATTTGTAAATACCCTGGTGCATTTGCAATAGTTGCCACTTTTTAGAGAAAAAAAAGATGCATGTGTCAAATTAAGATGCATGCATCATATCTGGAGCACAGGTTGAAGCAATTATGCTAGGATGTTAGACCACCTTTAGGGGTATATCAATATGGGTGGATGTTGCATACCTGTATCTGTAAAACCTCGCTCGTTGTTTTGTAAAAACTTCGTCTGCAGAGGCCGCAGGCTCAAAAGGAGGAAGGGTAAGTTTCTCGAGAACAAAGTTCAAATCCCAAGGGGGAGCAGGAGTCCGAACAGGGGGTCTGAGATGAAGGACCCCTCTGAGAAAGCAGGAACCAGTACAACAGCATGAAAATGAATATTTGGCATTGATAAATGCTGTTTGTGTGTAGCTGATTAAAAATCTAAAATCATTGGAGAGAAAGAATAGTACAGTTACGTAAGAACTTACCGTAACAGTAGATCTTCGAGAGAGGCTCTTGCAGTAGGTAATTACATATAGGACTGACGTCGGCAGGGCCCCACGGAAACATTTCTAGCTAGCAGTCCCTGGCGCTGGACTGCCCCCACGTCAGGTGACCGGCATCAGACGATGTCGGTATAAAGGGGCGGTCCCGGACGCCCGCCTTCCAGTTCTTTCCCGCCACAGGCCCGGAAGGCCCGGACGAGAGAGAAGCAGATATTTCCCTCAATGGAAAAGGAGCTGAAAAAACTAGGGGGATGGAGGGCAGGAAGAGATTTTACCGCAAGAGCCTGTCTCAAGATCTACTGTTGCGTAAGTTCTTACATAACTGTACTATCTTACTTGAGAGGGCTCTGCAGTAGGTAATTACATATAGGACAGAATCCCAAGCAGTCTGGAACAAATGAAAGGCAACGGAGGAACTACTTCCAAGAAGTAAGCAACAACCCTTTGCAAGCCTCAAGATAGAGACCTTGCAAGACAGCTAACTCAAGCCCGCCTTCCACGCATGGAGAGGCAATGTCCAAACTGTAATGTTTCAGAAAGGTATGGACGGAAGTCCAGGTGGCGGCAGCACAGATGTCTGCCGCAGACACATTCTTGAACAGACCGCAGAGGCAGCATCGCGAGTGGCGTGACTCTCTGACTTGACCCGTAGGGTCTTGTTGTACTTGTCATAACAGAAAGTGATGCAATGAGCCAACCACTTTGATAGGCATTGCTTGGAGACAGCATTGCCTTCCCTTTTGTGAGCAAAGGAGACGAACAACTGATCAGTCTTTCTAAGATCCTTTGTCCTATCGGTGTAGTATCTCAGAATCCTGTGGACATCCATGGTATGGAGTAAGTATTCTCCTGGTTGAGTACTCGTGTGAAAAGGCAGGTAACTCAATAGACTGATTTAAGGTAGACTCCGCTACCACTTTCGGAAGAAACTTAGGGTTCGTGCGAAGAGCTGCTCGCTCTTTGTGAAAAATCAGATAGGGACTTTACACATAAGGGCCTAGAGCTCGGAAATTCTTCGAAGCAGAAGTAACTACCCAGAAGAGAGTCTTCCACGATAAAAACTTGCCTGCAGAGGCCGTAGGCTCAAAAGGAGGAAGGGTAAGTTTCTCGAGAACAAAGTTCAAATCCCAAGGGGGAGCAGGAGTCCGAACAGGGGGTCTGAGATGAAGGACCCCTCTGAGAAAGGTCTTGGAAACCTCTAATTGGGCAAAGGCTTTATCAGCAAAAGGAGCATGGTAGGCTGAAATAGCAGCCATGTGAACCTTCAAAGAGGAGTGACTGAGACCCAGGTCGAAAAGATGACGCACATAATAGAGCAGAATGGCCACAGGACAGGAGAAAGGCTCCATGTTCCTGGAGGCAGCCCAAATAGAAAATCGCTTCCATTTCGTAGTGTAGGTGGACCTAGTGGAGGGTTTTCTAGCCTCCACTAGAATCTCGGCCACCTTAGGAGAGACGCCAAAACGAGATTGGGCTAGGTCTGCAGGAGCCATGCATGAATTTGTAGAGACTTGAGTCCCGGATGGACCAGGGTCCCCTGATCCTGGGTCAGCAATCCTCGAGATAAAGGAAGAGGAAGAGGAGGAACCTCTGAGTATTGTTGTAGAAGAGAGAACCAGATTTGCCTGGGCCAGAAAGGAACAATCAGAATCATTCTCGCTCCTTCCAATGCAAGTTTCTGCAGCACACAAGGGACCAGAGGAATTGGGGGAAAGCATAGACGAATCTGTCCTTCCAGCTTAGAGACAGAGCGTCGCTCCAGAAACCGCCTCGCTCTGGAGCGAGCGAGCAAAAGGTGGGAAGTTTTGCGTTTTGGGAAGAGGCGTACAGGTCTACCTGTGGAGTCCCCCCAAAGTTGGAAGATGCCGTTTAGAATCTTTTGGTCCAGTTCCCGCTTGTGTGGCAGAGCCGAGGAACGACTTAACTTGTCTGCCAGGACATTGTCGACTCCTGGAACATGGATCGCCGTAAGGTGAAGGTTGTGAAGCGTGGCCCAATCCCAAACCCTCATTGCTTCCCTGCACAGCGGGTAGGATCGAGTCCCTCCCTGCTTGTTGATGTACCACACCACGCACATGTCCGTTTGGATGGCCAGGTGGCCGGGAAGGATGTATTGGTGAAGGGCTTGGAGGGTATACAGAACTGCTCGTAGCTCGAGCACATTGATGTGGAGAGCTAATTCCAGTCTGGACCATAAACTCTGGGTTCGGTGAGGACCCAGATGGGCTCCCCAACCTTTGCCTGATGCGTCCGTGGTCAGAGTCTGGGAGGGGGGAGGATGAAAGAAGGGGACCCCCCTGGAAGAGGTTCTTTCGAACCATCCACCATTGCAAGTCTGTTATCATCGGCGAGGAGATCAGTACCAGATGATCTAGGTCGTCTACAAGTTGATCCCACTGAGAGTCCACTGAGAAATTCTCATGTGGAGTCACGCGCGCGGAACTGTCGATGGCGGCCGCCATTAGCCCCAAAAGACGGAACACCGACCTCGCCGGGACCTTCCTGCATTCCGAAAGTAGGGAAAAATGTGACTGGAGGGAGGCCCCCCTGTCCGAAGGCAGGAAGGCCTTGCAGGCTGTCTTATCGAGGATTGCCCTGATGAACTGGAGTCTCTGGGAAGGGTCCAGATGAGACTTGGAATGGTTGATGGTGATACCCAGACAAGTGAAAACCCGCTGGGTGAGGGAGAGAAAATGCAGGAGTTCCTCCCTGGACGAGGCTGCCAAGGAGCCAGTCGTCCAGGTAGGGAAAAACCTGAACTCCCAAGGTACGCAGGTGGGCCGCTACCACCGCCAGGCATTTGTTAAAAACTCGGGAGCCGAGGAAAGACCAAATGGGAGTGCCCGGAATTGGTAATGGTCCCCCTGGAAAGCAAACCTGAGGTACTTTCTGTGCGAGGGACGAATGGGGATGTGCAGGTATGCATCCTGCATATCCAGTGCACAAAGCCATTGGCCCGGCTGAAGAAGGGGCACAAGGGTTTGAAGGGAGAGCATCGTGAACTTCTTGTATTCTACATAGAGGTTCAGGGAGCTGAGATCGAGAATGGGTCTGAGATCTCCCGTCGTCTTTGGTCCAAGAAAGAAATGGGAATAGTAACCTGTCCCGTGGAGGTGAAGAGGTATAGGTTCTATGGCCTGCTTCACGAGGAGAACAGATAATTCTTCCCTGACCAAAGGAAGATGGTCCCTTGAGTAAGAGGACTTCAGAGGGGTGTGGCATGGAGGTTTCTGTAGAAACTCTATGGAGTGCCCCTCTGCAATAATCTGAAGCACCCATGAATTCGATGTTATCCTCTCCCAACCCGGAAGGTGGAGGGAGAATCTCCCTCCTACCGGTTCCTCCGGGGAGTCTGGAGGCGGTGGGAGAGGGATGGAGTCAGGTGGTATGGGGCAGCGCTGCAGCTGGGGCACCTGTTGCTTTTATGGGCGGCGGGGGCCTGGCAGCTGTGGGGGCCCGACGTTTGGTGGCCCGCCTTCCTTGGGGTTTCGCTTGAGGCCGGCTGCGGCTGCGAAAAGGACGGCGCTGTGGGGGATGGGGACGGTACATGGAATCTACAGATTTCAGGGCCGCCCTTCTCCTGAAGTCGGTGATGATGTCCTTGACATCACCACCGAAAAGCACCAAACCCTGAAAGCTGCTTCCTGAATTGCTGACTGCACCTCGGACCAAACCTGACACTGACAGGCGTACGCAAGACTTACGCACGCGGAGCTCCACCCTGCGGTGTCCACAAGGCCGTAGGTTGTCCCCAGAATGTGACGACTGACCGAACGAGCAGAACGGACAAGGTCAGCTAACTCCTGCTTAACTTGGGAGTCAGGCAAGGAGTCGATCTTAGATTCTGCCTGGGTTAAGGACAGCCTTCTGGTAATCCCCCATATGTGCTAAAAAAATGACGTAGTAACAGGGCTGAACTATGAACTTTACTGCGAGGCACTGCACGAGCTGACGGCGGGAAAGAACTGGAAGGCAGGCGTCCGGGACCGCCCCTTTATACCGACGTCGTCTGATGCCGGTCACCTGACGTGGGGCGGTTCCGCGCCAGGGACTGCTAGCTAGAAATTTTTCCATGGGGTCCTGCCGACGTCAGTCCTATATGTAATTACCTACTGCAAAAGCCCTCTCGAAGTAAGATCTGAGCTTCCGTTTTATAATATAGTACTCCTTACCTTCGTTTTATTGTTGTAATTTGTTTTCGTCATGTTTTGAAGTTGTAAACAAACTTTCCCCCAGGTTACAAAGTCAGCACTAGGATCCAGAAATAAGAGGATGCCGATGTGAGACATGACGTCATTGAAGAGTAATTGAAACCCTTTGTATTGGCCCGTTTTTGCTTATTTTGTTTAAATTTTAATGCACACTTGCATGCCAATTGGCACTTAACACATGCATCATGCTGCCCTGGTAATGACCTCCGCTGCTACTCACACCCTGTCCTCCACAGGGTCAGCGTTGGAAGCCCTTTCCCATCTTTACTTAATGAGCATTATGTTTTCCGTGCTGGGCCTTTTCTCGTCCCCCACTACTCTCTTTAGCCCCTGGTGTTCTGGCCCCTTTTTTTCCGCAGACTCTCAGCTAGGGAGCTCCACTGGAGTGTTCCTAGCCAACATTGATCTATCACCGTTAGGGGTTCTCTCTCCACCAGTGACGCCCTTGGCCCATGCTCTAGGCATCTCAGCTGGCTTGACCTTGGCCAGTCACCCTCATGGCTCAAGTCTCCCCCTAGCAATAGCCTACGACCTTTACTGCGAGCTCTGCTTTGACATAGGGGACACAGTATCTCCCTGGCGCTGTCTCAGGCCGCTTTGTCGATGATGGGTACCCAGTCCTGTCCTTCGAGCTGTCAGGCTGCTCTGATGATGCCATGGCCTGAACCCCTGCCGCTGGTGCCTCAGCCTGTTCTGGTAGTGCCTGGCCTTCAGTTTCCCCTGCCGACGCTTCAGCCCGCCTTGACGATGCCCATCATTGACATCACAATGATGTTATACTCCATCTGGGAGTTTACGCATAGTCTTGCTGGTTCAACAGGACCTGCGATGCCGGGACCGACTGGACCTGCCCCTCCGACACTAACTGAGCCTGCCCCCCCCTGACAATTTCCACGGCGCCACGTTTGGTTTACTTCCGCTCTTTCACACTGTCGGGCCTTCTTTCAGACCCTGGTGATGAGGATGAGTATCATCCTGATCTCCTCCCATGGGATAAGGACTGTGAGAGTGAAGCCACCAGTGTCTCTCCTCCTCCTTCTGCTGTCGGGGGGGGGGGGTGCGCTTACCCCTTAAAATACAACCCTCTTCTCTTCATTGTAGTCATGAAGCAGTCATAGACTGCCATGGGGTTTGATGCTGATCAGGAGGACATTGTCTGGAGAAACCTCATGGAGTACGTGGAGCTACCAGACTCTCCACTGATTATAATCCCTCCTTTGATGGCGGACTTTGAGGATGCCACCATGGCTGCCTGGTGCAGGTCTAATCAGATTTCTGCTGTGCTCATACCAGGCTCCCTCAGGGAAGCCCTTTTTCGCTGAACAACCACAAGCAGATTCTGTGGATCTTACTTGGAGGGTATCTCTTGCAGCAGGCCATACTGGTAGGACTTGGCACATGGAAACGTCCTAGCTAGCAGTCTTACCAGAGGGGGCCACCCATCACCAATGTCCATCATTGACATTGGCTAACTGTATAAGACTGGTTGGCCCCATAGCCTCCCCAGTTTTCTTTCCCACCATTGACTAATGCACGTTGGATCTCTGGAAACCACTGCAGCTTCAACCATTTTCATGCATTTTCTTTCTAAGTTTAATAATTTTTCTGGTTTCTCACTGTAGTTATTTTTCCATCTTTTGATGGTTTTCTTGGTAGTTTGTCTTCTAAACTAACATTGTCTATGAAGCATTACACTAAGTGTGCCAGCGGTCAGCAAATTCCCATGAAGGATGGCCACTCTGCTTGTCTGCTGCCCAGACCATGACATCCAAGCCTGCAGGTTTTGCCAGAATTTCAACCAGGCCATCCGGCAATGACACCAGCGGACACCCGAGAAATTTCTCCTGAAGCAGAAGGTTGCCTCCATGGAATGCGAGCTGCAGGCCAGGTGCTCCTTTGCCTCCCTGGCCCAGTCATCCAGATCTCACTCTTTGATGTTCTGGGACAAGGCGAGTGGGAAGCATAAGCACCGAGATAAGGACCACAACAGGCTCTGATCCTCCTGTTCCTGCTCACGATCATCACATCATTGTTTGATCGCTTAGGGGTTCTCCTCCTCATCCAGGTGCTCTGATGGCCCCGCATGCCCTTTCTTCCACAGGGCTAACAGAGGCCCTATCTCCTGCCTCTGTTTCTGTCTCTGGTGGAGGCTTCTCAGGCCAGTGTTCATCCCCCTGCTGCTTAGGCCCCTTGTCATGTCGGGCACACAGTATGGTGGCTTGCCCAGTGTAGGTTCGCCGTCTGCCGGGGGTTTCCTCATTTCCCCGCCTACCTTCCGCCTCTCCGGCATTAGACTCCTCTCCTAGGTCCACTGCTCCCTTGCGGGCCTGGTGTGACCCTTGATTCTGTCTTGAGCAGAATCTCCCTCGTCTGTCGCCCACCCGGGCTTCTCCCCCACCAGCGCTTGCCTCTCCTCAGCCCGCACCTGTGGGACCACCTCTGACTGTGCCTTTCTGTAACATATTAACTGTTTTAATTACTGCTATGTTTATAATATACTTGCTATACACAAATGCTTAATCACTATCTTGTTTTGCCGGTACTGTTGTATGTGACTAAAACAAGTCCTTGTGCAAGCAAAGTAATGGATGGACACACCATGTAGAATGATCCATTTCTAATCTCATGGTTGTTACGTAGCTTAAAGAGAGAACAAGCTGTTGTTGCTTCCTTAATCATAAACACAACGCATGAAAGGACATGTCACACTGCATAATCAGCACATGCCTCAGCTATGAAAAAATATTGAGATATGTCAAACTATGCCGTTCTATGACAAACAGGCCAAAATTAAGAACATGTATCTAAGACTTGGTCATTATGTGGAAACAGCCCCTCAGTAGCTGTACTTTATTAAATATTAACCCTTTGGGTTTACAGCATGTAGATTCTGTGTGTGTGTGTGTGTATATTTACACATACATACACACACACACTCTGTTAGGGTAACCTAATAATGCCTGTGCTCTTTTAAAGTTACAAAAAAGGTCAGTCAGAGATATGTAAACCACAGGGAGCTGTGACAGCATACAGATTGTGACCTTAAAATCAGCCAAAACAATCAGCCTGTGCCATGTGGGTCATTAGGAGTTACAACGGCATCTGGATCAGAAGACTTTCTAAAAATACAAAGTATATGTATAATGGTCATTTAGTTTTTTATTAGTTGTAGGGTGCTACAAATAATACTAGATGTCGGACCTAAACATATTTTGTGATACGTAATCAATATGGGCAAGCATAAGTAAAGACCTAGCAGTAGAGTCTGCTTGTGATTACCTGTTTTCTACATGCTACAGGGTTTTAAATAATTGATTAGCAGTTTTTTTTTCTTGGGACAGTACTAACTGTACAGAAAGTATTTATACAGATTTTCTAGAAGTGTTATGTTTGTTAAACACAGTGAGACAAGTGCTATGCATTTTCAGTGTTTTAGCACTTTTATGACAAAACGCTAATCAATTTTTAGAGTTAAATAAAACCCTGTGCTAGTAAGTAAATAACCTTTCAAACAACATGAAGTCTTGCTGTATCCTGACACATTCTGACACATTGCAGTGATTCTCAACCTTTGAACTGCCCCGGAGAACAAAGAGTTAACTTTCTATGCTGGGCATAGAATGCTGAGCTTGAGCTCAGTTGAAGTCTCTGTCTGGAGTGTTTCAAACTTAAACCGTCAGATTCTTTACTCCGCCTCACTGAACAGTTGCTCCGGAGAGTTCTCCTTCAGCTCGGTTCGAAATTGGTTAAAGTTTCAGTTTTCGTTGTTTTTTTAAACCAGAAAAGTTATCCGCATAGTCGGTTCAGTCTCTGTCTGTGGTGCCGTGAGTACTAGGTAGGAATTGTTCTGTTTTTTTCTTTGTGGAACTTGTAAAAGTGCGGCTCGGTTCAGCTGAACCGGCCATTTGATAGTGATATATTGTGTTTTGTGTTTTTTACTTAGTGTGGTTATCAGTTCTTTTAAAAAAAAAAAAAGGGGGGGGGGTTAGTATGGTTTTTGCAATGCCCGTGACACGGTTAGGAACCGATAAGGGAGTCTTCCCTGGCGGTTGCCATAAAAAAGGGAAAGTTGGTTAGGTTGGCCATGTTTGAGAAACCCAAGAAAAAAACCGGGCCCACTGGGTTTCAACACAGCAGTGAGTGTGGGGAGGTCTTTGCTAAGGCCGATCCCCACACCACTTGTGTTTATTTTCTGGGGTTTGACCACCTCGATTCAGACTGCCAAATATGTAAAAACTTTCCCAAATCTGCCCTTGAGAAGAGACTAGACTGAGGGGATAAAGAGGCCGAGAAGTCCGCTGACCCGGATGGCCAGCCCGATTCGGTTCCGACCGAACCGGGAGGAGTGCCCTCTGACCAGGGCGATACTACTTCGGGCAAAAGGAGAGCTGATTCCGAGGGATCGTTTCTGACAAAAAGAAAGCGCAACGACAAATCAACCGGTTCGGATCCAGAGGTTCATGTTCCGACTGTGGGAGAGATAGCCAGAGCGATTCAGATTGTGGAATCACTCTGTCCGGTTCTGATCGATCTGGCTCCTGCTGGCAGGGGTTCGATTTGGTTGGTTCCCCCGGTTCAAGATTATACCCTTGAAGATTTTTATGAACCGGAATTTGAAGAGGAAGGAGAAAGATGATGGTGCAAGTGAGGGTTTGGATGTGCCTGTGGAACCGGACATCTCCCCAGACAGATCTTCAGGTGCTTCCCCTCCTAGGCTTTCTGAGTCCCCTTCTCATTTTATGTTCTACAGAAAGGTGTCTGAAACCCTTCAGCCTCCTATTTAGGAGGCTGTGGAAGATCAAGATGAGCCTGATTATGTAGAGATGATGGGCATCCCAGAGTCCAGGAGACTGTCTATTCCCCGCCACAAATCTTTTGGGAAACAGACACAAAAAAATCCTTAAGTCTCCTAACACTATACCTCTTGTGGATAGAAGAATGGACAAGAGGTATACACTTTCAGGCTCAGACACTGACTTCTTATATCAGCAATGCAGCCATGTTGGGGTAGTGCAGGCTGCTGCCTGTGACAAGGCAAATATTCCCTTGGCTTTACACCCCGCAGACAAGGACTCCAGGAAGATTGATGCCATGGCAAAGAAACAGTACATGGCATCTTCTTTGGAACTCAGGCAGGTGAATTACATGGCCTATACATCCAGGTACTAGAAGTCCAGGTGGGACACTGTACTGGCACTGGTTAAACAGGCCTCCCCCCAGCTAGCCAAGGAGCTGGAGGCGGTGGCTGCAGATGGGATTGAGGCATCTAAGGTTGTTTCTTGCTGCTGTGGACTCTGATGATGTGTCATCAAGAGTCATGGCTACATTTGTGGCTCTTCAGAGGATGGCTTGGCTCTGATATCCTAGCCATTTGCAGGACACCAGGCTAAGGCCATGGATTTTCCTGTAGTGGGTAATTTTCTGTTTGGGGAGCAGATAGAGAATTACATGAAAAAAATGGATGAGTACAGGATCACTTACAGTAGTGCTCAGGCCAAGGAGAGGCAGGCAACTCCTCAAAGGCAGCAGTCTAGGGGCAGGCCTTGTCAAAGACCTTTTTACCAAGCACATGCCTGTTCCTTTTCTCAGAGGGAGAGGCAGAAGGGGGATGAGCAGGGCTGCATCCACTCCTCAGCCTAAAGCCCCTGCCAAGCAGACAACCTGATGGGTCCAGACAAGTGGGTCCTGGAAGTAAGCCAGGGACTGGTTCTCAGCTTCAGAAAATTTCCAAAGATAAGAGCCAGATCTTTTCCACCTGCAAATCTCTCAGAAACTCTTGCCCTAGAGGCAGAGGTTTCTTCTTTTCTAGCTTTAAGAGCCCTAGAGAGACTACCTACCCTACACTGGGACAAAGGACTGTACTCCAGGTACTTCGCGACCCATCCTAGACCTAAGATATCTAAACATCTCTTAAAACCAAAGTTCAAGATGGTAACTCGGGGAATAATCCTTCCCTCTCTAAGACCAGGAGACTGGCTAGCCTCCCTGGACCTCAAAGATGCCTGCTTTCACATTCCCATCAGGTGCTCCCACAGAAAGCACCTCAGGTTCGAGTTGCCCTCAGGCCACTATCAGTTCAGAGCAGTACCCTTTGGCCTAACCTCAGCCCCAAGGGTTTTCACAAAGTGCCTGGCAGTAGTAGTTGCCTTTCTAAGAAGGCAAAAGATTACCATTTTTCCATGTCTGGACGATTGGCTAATAGTGGGTCAGTCTCCAGACCAAGTCAAGTCTCATCTGCAAGTGACCCAGCACGTGCTCACTTCTCTAGGATTTTTTCTCAACCTTCTCAAGGCAGTTCTCGAACCAGTCCAGCTTGTTACCTTTTATAGGGGCAGAACTGGACACACTCCGAGCAAAAGCCTTTCTTCCTCTGGAAATGGCAAGGGTTCTTATAGAACTAACTTCTTCCTTCAACTTTCGGGTATCTCGACCAGCAAGGCATTTCCTCCAGCTCTTGAGCCATATGGCAGCTTCAACAGCAGTGGTTCAAGGGGCAGGATTCCAGATGAGGGATATTCAGTTCCACCTGAGAGCTTTTGGTCTTGGAGGAAGGATTCCATTACCAAGCTGATCCCAGTGACACTGACCTTGATCCAAGCCCTCCAATGGTGGCAGGATCAGGACAATTTAAGACAGTGTTCCTTTTACTACTCTGCCTTGTTCAGTGGTCCTGACCACGGACGCTTCTCTTCTGGGCTGGAGAGCCCATCTGGGGTCCCTCACTGCCCAGGGGCTGTGGTCCCCCAAGAATCCCTTCTCCACATCAGTCTCCTAGAGCTCAGTGCAGTTTTCTGGCCCTAAAACCTTTCTCTCAGTCAGTACAGAACATGGTGGTTCAAATCAGAACGGACACCACCACCACCATGTGGTACATCAACAAGCAGGGAGGCACTCCGTCCACGGCCTTGTGCACATAAGCCATGAAGTTGTGGTCCCTGGCTTATTCCCTGCAAACCTCTCTGGTTGCAGTTCACCTTCCAGGGAAGGACAACATGCTAGCAGATGGTCTGAGCAGGGTCTCTCACGGCCATCACGAATGGTCCCTAGACCCTCAGGTGTTGAAAGTAATTTTTTCAAGGTGGGGCATTCCAGAGATAGAGCTCTTTGCAGCCCCAGACAATTCGCCAACTCCCTCTCTTTTGTTGCAGACCTCCAGTCGTGGGCTCAGTCCCCCTGGATGCCCTGATTCTGAATTGGGAGGGGAAGTTTCTGTATGCCTTTTCCCCCTTCCCACTCCTGTTCAAAGTTTTAGTCAAAATAAGGTCTCAACCTTGCAAGGTGATTCTGATTGCTCCAGATTGGGCCAGACAGCCCTGGTACCCCCTGTTGCTGTTCCTAGCAGTCCATCTTCCCCCTGTCTCTTCCCAGGAATTACAACCTTTTAACATCCTCTCAGGAGAGGATTTGGTACCCCAATCTTCAGTCTCTCAATCTCAGGGCTTGGCTCTTGAAGAGTTAGAGTTTGCAGATCTGCTTCTCTCCCAAGGGGTTCTGGATATCCTCAAGGCTTCTCGAAAGCCCTCCACCAGAAGGACTTATAACTCCAAATGGAAGAGATTCAGCATTTGGTGTTATAAGAAGCATATTTCTCCAGACACTGTTGAATTGCCTACGGTTCTGGATTATATGGTCCATCTTGATGGCCTAGGCCTCAGACCAGCTACTCTCAAGGTACAGTTGTCTGCTGTTTCTGTGTTTCTCTCTGTGGGGAAGTCTTCCTCACTATCTTCTCATCCTGCGTTCTGTAAATATTTTAAAGGATTGCTTCACACCAGTCCTCCTTTTAGAGACCCTGCCCCTGCCTGGGATTTGAATGTTTGCATTGCTCAACTTCTGCAGCCCCCTTTTGAGCTTATGTCTTCAGTAGAGCTTAAGTACTGGACTTGGAAAACTGTGTTCTTGGTAGCCATTGCCTCTGCCAGGCGTATCAGTGAATTGCAAGCACTGTCAGTGGAACCTGATTTTCTCATTTCACAGGGATAAAGTGGTCCTTAGAACCAGTAGAAGGTTCTTGCCCAAAGTGGTTTCAGACTTCCATATAAACTAGTCTGTCTCTTCCTGTTTTCTTCACTGATCATTCTTCCTCAGGAGAGAGGAGGTTACACAGTTCAGATGTTAAAAGAGCCCTTAGTTACTAGATAGAACGTATCAAGGGTCAAAGGTTTGACTCCATCCAGTCGTTCCTCACTTATGGAGAAATGGGAAAGGGAAACCTGCCACCAAGAGATCTGTTGCCAGGTGGATTGTGTCTTGTATACAATTCTGCTATGAAAAACTGGGAAAAACTCCACCCTCAGGCCTGAGGACTCATTCCACAAGAGGTACAGCTGCTTCCCTGGCTCCTGCCAGAGATATCCCTCTTAGAAATTTGTCAAGCAGCCACCTGGAAAGCAGTCCATACCTTTACCAAGCATTACTCTCTGGATATCCAAGCTAGAAGTGATGCTGTGTTTGGCACAGCAGTAGGGTTGCCACCTTTGGATGAGGCAAAAACCGGATCCTAAGCTCCGCCTCTAGCCCCACCCCTTTTCGTGACTCATCATGCATTGCTCCTCCTAGAAAGCCAATGGTTATATCAATAAAATACAACACTTAAAGCAGTTCAACAAAAATCTTAAGATACTATACTGTACCTGTTAAAGTTATTTTCCTAGGTTCTTCCTAGTTATTTATTTACTTATGTATGTATTGATTGCTTTATTAACATTAGTTTACCAGATAAACATACGGAGATAAAATAAATCTCATTTACAGATATGATATGGGGGAGACAAGGGAAATACTTTAAATAGCATACAACAGTGTATTTGGTATATAATAATACATAATAAAGAAATTGTTTTCTATAATGTGTACTATATATTTTTCTGGCTCCATTTCCTTTTCATGTCCACAGTAATATTTCAAAGTCAAGGAAGTGGCCACATTTTTTTCTTGAGGAAAAACATAATTTAAATAATTTAAAATGCCTGCATTCTGTTAGAGATGAAAATGTTTACCAGCAAATGAAAGTGGAAGACAACTGGTTGTGTTGGTATTACAAAAGGTAGGGACAGCTTTGCTGCAATGCCACTTTAAGATACAATCGAAAAGATTAGTTTAAGTAAGTGCTAATGGTGTTAATGGCCATACTTTAAAGCTCCCAGGTTGACTGCTTTCACAAACAAAAGGCTATATTGTCAACAGAAGTTGTTTATAACCTGGACATGTAGTTAAAACAATGAATGAGATGACAAAATATGTTTCAGAAGTAAGTGAGCACTCAAAATGGCTCAAAAAACCTGACCAGCACAGAGCAAAACTGGATTACCTGATAAGGACCCTGAAAACCTGACCACCAGGAAAAAACCTGACAGGTGGCAACCCTACACAGCAGTACTTCAGAGCATATTCCCAAAGTAGGTTCTGTCCGTCCTCCGTGGAGGTACTGCTTGGTAGTCTGCAATATGTCAGAATACAGCAAGACTTCATGCTAGAAGAAAAAATTACTCACCTTAGTAATTCAGTTCCTTCTAATGGAGTCTTGCTGTATTCTGACCTCCCTCCCTGCCTCTCCTCTCAGAACCTGTTTTTGGGAAGTGGGTGGGCAGGTGCAGTGTTGTACCCCAGGGGTGTTTTTTGCGTGCACACTCCTTTTTGTTTGGGTGCTGATTTATTATTATTTGTATTAGATTGTTTTTTGGGTTTTCTGACTTGTCTTCCTTGGGAATCCAAAACTATTCAGCCAGTTGACTGGGAAGAATTTTTACAATTTCCACATAGAATTTTTAGTTAGTTGGGCTCGTAAGAATCTGATGGTTTAAGTTTGAAACACTCATGACAGAGACCAACCGAGCTCGAGCTCTGCATTCTATGCCCTGCATAGAAGGTTAACTCTTTGTTCTCCGGGGCAGTTCAAAGGTTGGGAATCGCTGCAGTATGTCAGAATATGTCAGAATACAGCAAGACTCCATTAGAAGAAACATAATTACTAAGGTGAGTAATGTTTTCTTTTCGTTTTAATCAGTGTTATTAAATGTACTAGGATACACACTGGATTACTTTTGCTCGTTAGTCATACTGGTTTAACAATGTCTCAGTATAATCCTAATGGAGCAATGTCGCCATCTTGTGGTGACAGTTAAAATTGTTAGCTTAATTGCAAATCCAGAAGCAAATTATTTGATACCTTTTAATGGACCAACATAAATGTAACAGCAAGAACAAAGTGCTCTAGCTTTCGGACCAACTAGTCCGTGGTCAGAAAGATGACATTTATAAGCTAGAGGAAGCAGTATGACCAAATATGGATAAACTGTTATGAAAGCAGTGACCAGGCAAAAACATAATCACCAGTGTCACAACTCACGGACAACATTAGGCCATACCAACACAGCCAATCAGAGATTGACAAATATCCTGCAACTTCCTAAACTTGTTTTCCCACACTGTGTATACACCCTACTGCCTAAAGCTTTGGGAAAACCTGTCATGAGAACATGTAACCAGATTCCGCCAGAGCGCTGTGTCGCTCTTAATGAAATACCATTTTGCCTGCAGGAAAGTTCTCCGGTCTGTTATTCTTTGATGTCTTTATCCTCCAGGTGCCCGGGCCAAAGGTCCTGTAACCTTCCGCTCGCCAGCTGGCAATTCGTGGGGTTACACTTACCAAGCCCAGGTTGGGCCTACGCTGGTCTTGCTGTACCCTGGCACCATTCGGACCTGTGTCCATTTATCCTCATCCTATGCAGGCCTACCCGCAACTGCTGCCTGCTAGTCCTCAGCCTATCCTTCCACAATCAATGCCCGTTGGGCCTTCACCAGTCTACCTCTCAATACCTGTGGGACCAGTGCCAGTCTACCATTACATGGCACCAGCTGGACCATCGCCACTCCTGGTCGATATTCAGACTCTTGTCTGCTCCCTTTGGGGTGCCCTGCAGACACGGGTCCCTATGTCTCAAGGCTCGGTGACTCCTGCTTTCCAGGATCCGCATCCGGGGCTGTCTACTGCCGCTCCATTCAGACCAGCGCGCCCCCCCCCATTGCCTGCCTGATTAAGGGGATGAGGATTGCTGGAGTCTGCTCTTATTGGACCAGGGGGAAGACCCAGACTTGGAGGAAGAGGATGACGAAGACATTAGTGGGTCACACACGCCCTCCACAGGTTCCTCAGTGGGGCAAGGGACCCTGCAGAACGTCCCTAAAGCCCCTCCAGACGACGACTCCTCAGGCATTCTTGCGGCATATCCATTGAGTGATGGGGTACGAAACTGAGGAGCAGGACCCAAAGAGGCGACTGCTTATGACCTACCTGTGCCAACCTGACTTTCCCCATTTAGTGGTTCCCCTCTCATTGACACGTATGAGGATGTCACCGTGGCTGCTTGATGTCAGAGAAATTTGGTGCCAGCCATGTTCCGTAAAGCTGACGGGACATATGTCCTGGCGAGCGAAATTTTCCTGGGAGATCAGGCCCACGCTGACTCAGTGGTTAGTAACGCTGCTCGTGACTGCACCTAGCGGCCGAAGCACTTGAGGCCCCTGCCTCCCGATAGGGAGTCCTATTGGCTGGACCTCTTCAGCAATCGGAAGTTCGCCTCTCTACTTGGGCGATCCATGCCCTCAGCTGTGTAGCCCACATACTCCAGTATCGGAATGCACTGTGGATAGGGACACTGTTCCATCCTTACCTGATGATTCTGCCAAGCAGCAATGCCTGGACGCCATTAAATCGGCACCCACCTGCTCATGACAGCCTAGGATGCTGTGGATGCGTCAGCCAGAGCAGCAACTACCAGCATATGTCTGCGCCGGTGCTCTGGGTTTGCACAAGACTTCCAGTTATCCATCATGAACGTTCCTTTCAGGGGCAACCTGTTGTTTGGAGGTGATGTTGAGAACATCCTCTCTAGGCCTCAGGTCAAGCCATGAGATCTGTTCATTCTTTGTATCACATGCAGCCTAGATCTGGACAGGGAGCCTCTTTTTGCCAGGCCACTATCGGGCAGCCCCAGATGCTGGTTAGGCACCAAGGCAAGTGGAGAGTGTCGTCATCTGTCCTGTCTACCCCCGACTCCTCTGCCAGTGATGGCTCCAGAGGGGGCCCTCTAGCCACATCAGAGACTGCCGCTTTCCCCCCCCGGCTCCTTACTAGACCCCCTCTTTCCAGGAGGCGGTCACGAGGTCACTTCTCTCCATCTAGATAGACCGAGGGTCATAAGTTCTGACGTGTGGGTGCTACAACTTGTAGCTCATAGCCACTCCCTAGAACTTCTGGAGTGGCCTCCAGACAAATCCCTAGTTCAGTCCTTTGACCCACCCAGCCACATTCCACTAATTTGGGAGGAGATGCACATGCCTGTTCCTTTTCACCCCTTGCTCTGCAAAAGGGCCATAGGACCTGTCTCACAGTCCCAGCAAGGACAGGGGTTCTACTCTCACTACTTCCAGTTCCCCAAGTGCACTGGGGCCGTCAGGCCCATGCTGGACCTCAGCTAGCTAAACCTGTTCATCCAGTACAAAAGGTTCAGGATGATCACTCTTGAGGGACTGCTGCCCCTGTTACACTAGGGGAACTGGATTTTCTCCCTAGACATGCAGGAAGCATGCCTGCACCTCAGAGTGTATGCCTCTCACAGACCCTTCCTCACGTTGCATTTTTAGGGAGCCCACTTCCAGTTTAGGGTTCTGCTGTTTATCTTCTCCTCAGCCCTCCAGGTGTTCACCAAGTGCTTGACAGTGGTGGCAGCTGCCCTCAGACTGCAGGGGTTCTATGTGTTCCCGTACCCGGATGACTGGCTGCTACCAGCACCATTCAGTGAGCACCTGTTCTAACCCTGGATTCTACCTGCCATCTCTTCCAGGCTTTGGGAGTCAACATCAACCTCCCCGATGTTTTTTTTTTTTTGGTGTGTGTGATATCTTTATGCTCCATCCCCGCACCCTGGCCAGTCTCTCCTTCAGGCCCGACATGGACCTTCTCGCTCTGCAGTCCCCAACCCCACATCACAGCCAGCCCAGGAATCACTGATGTATCCCTGCATTGGGAGGGTATCTTACCTTCATTGGGCATGAGCCTTCACAGCTATTCCAACGATTCTGGGTGCTGCTGAGGCGGCAGATAGGGGTCTGGGAGCTCTGCAGCGAGGGTCTGGGGAGGCCGTAACCCGACCGACTAGGGCACCATTTTTCCCCATTTTCTCCTCGAGGAGTGGCGTGCCACAGATGTCGAGGCTTGCGCTGACGTCCGCCACTCCCCTAGTCATCTGGGGTCTGCAGGTACTGGGCCGCATCTGCACCCTCCCCCCAGAGAAGGTGAGCCATTGCTGTATGCTCCATCCTTCTCCCCTGGTCTGGGTCTGTTGCCAAACCTTGGTCGCCAGCATCTGAAATGGAAATCCAACCACTGTGCTGACGGGCCAGCCTATCCCAAACCTTTTCTGCCCCCCTCCCAATGGCTTCAGTACCATACCACACCACAGTACCTGGTGTTGGATGCAGCCCAGGGGATGGCCTTTCTTCCCCTGGACAGAGCAGTGTGTCTTGACACATCAAGCCCATCAGCTCCATGTCACTGGATGATGGTATAGGATAACAGTTTCAGGCAGACCACAAGTCGGGTGCATAAAAAATGCACAAGTGCGTTTGTCATTTTATTTTTATCAAGCAAAATATACAGAAAGCAAAGTGGCAAGTCAGACAACTGCTTAGTTTCAACAGTTTCCAAGGCTTTTCTTCAGCCTAGCACGAATCATACAGCATGAAATCACACACTACCAGGAGGTCTTCCACCTTCCTCAGTCAGTATTCGCCTGACCACCCAATTTATCTTCTTTCAGCACTGAGGTAGGACTTTTTATAAGCTCACTAGAAGCTGGAAAAATTTTCCACTGCTTTTTGATTAACAGCAGATATAAGATAAAGCTAGCCACTAGGAGCCACTGGCTGCTTCCTAGAGAACAGCTATTTGGCAGCCACCTGGAGAACAGAAGAACTTGTTGACAAGATTGGAAAGGTCAGAACATTCCGTGCTCTCCTGAACATTCTTGAAGGATCATATTACCACATTCTGCCTGCTGGAGAATATGTCTTACAAGGGAAGGGGGCTGCTAATATCTAGAAATAGCACACACAAACTTTTGTTATTCTTCTGTTAAAACTGCCCACTTAGTTTTGTTTTATGGTCAAGGACCTGAGAAGAAACGGTATATAACTTCAATATTTTCTGAGGTTTGTCTAGTTTCTGGTTAGTTTTTAGGTAATAGGCACAGAATGCCATGTAAGCACTTCAGCGCTTAATTTGTAACCAGCCAACCAGCATTTTGGACATTATATAAAACATATAAACTGCTTGGGGAAGGGGTTTCAGTTTATCCCAGGGGTGTCCACTATGACGGGTCACCCTGTCTCACTTCACTCCAGCTATCACGTCCCAGCCAGGGTCTTTCTGTGCCTCCTTGAACTCAAGACTGCAGCTGTTTCCACAGCCCCCCAGGCAGGCTTCATATCAGGATTCCCCACTGGACGCTGTGGGTCCTGTGGGACCAGCGCATGGATGACCTGGAGCAGCCAGTCCTGGTCTCAGATCTGGTCAAGAAGGTGCTGTTGTGGTGGCTGGAGCCTTGCAATCTCCTGAGGGAGGTGCTATTTTTTTCTTCTACCTCCGCAGCAAATCCTCATACACGATGCTTTGGGTCTAGGCTAGGGGCTCATCTGGGTGCCCACCAGACTCAAGGGACATGGAGCTCTGCGATGGCAGGCTGCCACATAAATGTTTTGGAAATGTGTGCAGTTCTGCATGCCCTACAGGTCTTCCAGACGCACCTCTTCCTGGGCCGACTGCTGATTCAGTTGGACAACACTAGCATGGTTCATTATATCAACAGGGAGGGACTCACTGTTACCCCCTATGTAGAGAAGTGATCAGGGTCTGGTATTGGGCCATAGATTATAACCTGGAACTCTGCCATGTTCCCAGCAGACAGCCTAAGTCGGTCTCCGTCTCAGACTCACGAGTGGTGACTTCTGCATTCCGTGGTGAAAGATCTGTTTGACTGGTGTGGTCGTCCAGAGTTGGAACTTTCTGCTTTCCCACTCGTCACAAAACTGCCACTTTCTCACCCCAGGAATCCCTCCCTATGCTTGACTAGTACAGTTGTGCCAGCTGGGTTCAGCTGGCTCGAAGGGGGAGTTATGCTACGCTATGGTGATACTGCCCTAGCCCATTTTGTGAGTACTTTCAGTAGCATCTGGGATATGCTCCACCCCCTTAGGAAAGCCAGGGTCAGAAATGCCACCACCTCTGGATTACTGCTCTATAGTCGCTATTTGCAAAGCCCGTGACAAAGCCTGGTCCACCGTTAAAGCCTCCCCATCATTAAGCTTAAAAAAGGCTTATAACGCAGTAAGAAACGCTTGCACTAAGGTTATTTGTCTGGCAAAAGCAGACATTTTAAACACCAGCTCAACACAGCACACACCTCCTCCTTCTGGAATCTAGTACATTCCATAGTAGATCCACCTCCACAAGCCATCTCCCCTACTCTTAAACATAATGGCTCTGAAATTACAGATCCCCTCCATGTTGCGGACACACTCAGTGTCTTCTTCCTCTTGTACTTCCCCTGATCCCTCTACTCCCTTGGTTGCCAAAGCCACCCCACAGCACACATCAAATAATGACTTCCTTCTACCCCCAGCTACCACAAGTGAAGTACTGCTTGCTCTCCTATCCCTTAACACGTCTAATTTGAGCCCTGATGCCTTACACCCAAGTCTTATGCGTATCTGTGCCCCGCCATTGCTCTCCCCCTCGCTTTCATTATAAATATGTCCTTTTCTTCAGGCACCGTTCCTGAAGCTTGGAAATCAGCGTATCATCCCTCTCCACAGAGGAGGTGACCCCACTTCACCTAGGAACTGTTGCACTATCTCCCTTTTCCCTGCCTTGTCAAAATTACAGGAGCACCTCATAAATCTAGGCTAACTGAGTTCCTCACCGCCTCAAATTTTCTATCCCCCAACCAGTCTGGTTTCAGGATAAAACATTTCACCATATCCTCCCTTCTCCATGTCACTGGCCACATTCAAGCAGTTGCTGACAGAGGTCACCTCACTGCCACACTCTTCATAGATTTGGCCAAAGCTTTTGACTCTGAATCCTATCCCCTCCTTCTGAACTCTGTTGAGAATGCTAGGATTGAACCTCCTGCCTTACAGTGGTTCAACTCTTATCTAATTGTTAGGCACCAGACATTTGAAATCGCCAACTCCACCCCCTGCCATTCTAGCAGGCATCCCTTAGGGTTCCATATTTGGACCTATCTTATCTTCTGCCTTCATAAATAACCACCCCTCTGCCTGTTCCACCTCCTTCATCCATATGTATGCAGATGATACCATCTTGTTCACATCAGGCCCCGACCTCACCACTATCCACTCCATGCTGCAGCATGACTTCCAATCATTTCAATCCTGGTTCCCTTTGAAACGACTCAAAGTGAACACATCTGAAAGAGTCTCCATGTGCTTCAGAATCTCCCAAATATTAGACACAGCTGCTGACACCCATCCAGTTACCTCTCTTGATGGCACTTCTCTCAAAGTTGTCACATAGTACAAGTATCTAGGAGTCTGGCTGGATCCTCATTTGACCGTCTCTACGCATATTGATTACATTGCCTCAAAACTTTGTCCAAAACTCTGAATTCTCTATCGTACCAGGGACTCCCTCCCTCTCCCTGTACGTAGAGTTCTTGTGACAGATGATTATGTCCATTTTTGACTATGCTGAGATTGTGTATTGCACAGCACCATCCACATCTCTCTCTCAACTCCTTTTACTATGCCTTCTGTCGTTTTGCCTCCAATTGTCCACCCAGGACTCACTACTGCTCTCTTCTCTCCTGTCTTTACCTCCCTCTGCTCTCACACAGGTGCCTCATCTGCTCTCTATCCTTTACTGCTAAATTCAGGTTCAGCCTACTTCTCTCCTACATCTCTTCCCTCCTCTCTTCTGCCTTGGGATCAGCGTATCTCCTATGCTTCAGGAACTCGCATTCTTTCGCTCTTCCCACCCCATCCTCCAGCATCAGCAAATCTGCTTTCAACTATCCTGTCCCCTCACTGTGGAACTTCCAGTCTCCTGTCCTCTGCAACTCTCCTTTTCAGTTCTCTGTCACATTGTTGCTGTGCCTCCTACTTTTCCGTGCTTGCTCCCAAAACTTCACTTAGCTCTTGTAACGTTAATTTCTTTTTATTTACATTTCTCCCTCATCCTTGTCTCTCTATTATTGGTGTAGCCTGCTTTGTAATTCCATCACAACCTGTAATATGATGATTGTTATACCAATATGCTGCTGTATTGCTATGCTCCCAGTTGTGTGTTATGTTTACTGTTGCATTGATTTTTATTCATTGTTCCAGTGTGTATTATGCTTCTACTGATTGTATTTGTACTCATTGTTCTTAAGTTCCCTGTCCCTGGGTTGCACCTGGAAACTAGCTTCGGCTCAGTGCACCTTTCCCGGTCACCAAATGTTTAACTCATTGCCTCCACAGGCTCACTCTGAGATTACACCACTTGTCTCCTGAATCTCCTGTATACTTTTAACAGTGAATCCTCTAAAGAAAATCAAGCCATAGTCAGCATGTCTCAAACAAATGCCACCTGGAGTGCAATCCACACTTTCACCAAGCATTACAGTCTGGACATTACCTCAAGAGCTCTGCACGTTTTGTCAGGGCTGTGTTATTGGGACTCCTGCAAGATCCTGCCTCCCAAACTGTTTACTCTTGTAAATGCTTGGTATTCGTTCCTACAGTGTTACCTGATGATTGAGATACCCCCGAGGAAGATAGAACAGTTACATAAGAACTTACTGTAAAAGTAGATCTTACTTTGAGATGGATCTTGCAGTAGATAACTACTTTTAGGAGTGCTCCCCCTGACATCGGGACCACACTGAAAACTTAAGTGAACAGTGTCTGTCGAGGGACCACCCACCAAGGTCACATGACTGTCAGCATGACCCTATGTAATGGGTGGTTCCTGGCCTGCTCTCCAGTTCTTTCCTGCCACTGACTTGAGCATGTCTGACCCCACACAGAGTGCTGCTGCAGTTTGACCACCATTTTGGAGGAGTATTCCATCTGATTTTTTTTTTTATTCCTCATTCCTTTCAGTAAACAGTTTTGTGCATGTCTTCTCGCACCTCTCGAGTTGCACAAGAACAAATGAGACTCCTGCTGTATGCAACTCCTGTATAAGGACATTCCCTCTGCCTCTTCTGCCCAGGCCCGGGACACCAGACCAGGGACTTAGGCCTGCCTGAACTTCAGTCGGGCCACATGGAAACTGAGGTAGAAAACCCTCGAGGCCCATATACAATTTCGTTCCCATCAGCCCCCTTCTTGGGGGCTCATATCCAGGACCTGGCTATCTGCTGTTTCCACTTTACTTAGATCTGCGTCCCTGTTTCTCTCCTCTGTTCTCAAGGGTGTGAGCCTTGCTCCCGTCTTCTCCGAAGGGAAAGAACTGAGGAGGGAGTGGGGCCACCTATGCGCAGTGTTGCTGATGTTGACTAACACCGATGGCCCCACTTGTACTGTTGAAAATCTTCCATGTGGATTACCCTTCACCAGCGGTGAAGGTTCAATATGGTGTTCCCTGATGAGTGAGAGCCCCTAGAAGACTTACTGTTACCGTAAGTTCTTACGTAATTTTTCTTTCTTGGGACTAACAAGAAATTTCTTCCCTAGGTAGTTTTTGGAGATTTCACCTTAATCAGCCTGTAAAGTTTTCCGTTTTTTTTTTTAATTGCGTGTCTTAAAGAACATTTGCTTGGCTTCAGAAAGCGGCATCTCAGAAGTGTGTCACAGACTAGCCCAATGCAGAGCGATCACATTGGACTCGCCCCTGACAAGCCAGTGACCACCGGAGTATGACGGTGGTCACAGTTTCATGGGCATAAACTTTGTGTACTTGAAAGAAATAAAGTGCTACAATAAGAGAGCTCTTCGGTACTTTCAGTTGCATAATGCTGGCAGGCAAGCAACTGAACAGCTCATTGCTGTATAAGTTTCTATACAATAGCAATTTGCTCCCAGCAGCTCTTGCCTCAGTGCCTTGGAACTGGAATTGTCACTTTTGGATCTGCAGGCTCATTCAGGGCGTCTTATCGTGTGGCTGCTCCTTCCTTGTTTCTTTTGCTCCCCTGTCTTTCCTTGTCCCCTTTTGTGCCCTCCTACCTCGTTACATGTCTGCCTTGTGTCCTTTGTGATTACCCCCTTTTGGGCTTCTCTCTTTCTCGAGGCTGCTGCTCCATTTTTCTGGCAGTGCTCCAGGCTGTGACATCATCCCTGGGCGCGCCTTTGCAGAATTGCACATCTCCACTGTACCAGTAACTGTTGTGCAAACTTGTTTTCATCCAGTGCTACTAGACCCAGCTTGAGAAAGGCCCTTTATGTTAAGTATTTTTCCTACCTCTACTCTTCTCCCTCTGCGATCTTTAAAAATCCCGTCTTGGAAAAAACCCTCCCAGCACTTTAGGGAATGACTCCCTTGGTTCTAAGAGTCTCACCATTGAAAGATGCAACTAAACGTTCATACGTGTGCCTCATGTCCCTACTGCACCCTTAGGCAAAGCATATATTTTGAGAAGGAATCAAAGACCCATCCAACTATCTTTTTGGAGCCGAACAATCCGTTCAGAATGCGCCTGATCAGCATGCCGTTTCTTCAGGCTGGTGTTGCATGCTTTGTTCCACACCTGGCAGCCTAGTCTGGCAGTGTATTTGGTACTGTAGGAGATTTTGCCTTGTGTTGTAGGCACAAGAGTCGCACTTTGGGGAGCATTTCCCTCAGAGATGGGAGCTGAGCGCGAATTACAGGTAAGAATGAAGGCAATAAGAGAAAGGGTTATGCACTTCCACTGCAGGCTGCTCTTCCATGTGGCATTTATGTGCTATGTAAAAATAGTAAAGTAATAGGATGATCATAGAAACATAGAATTTGATGGCAGATAAGGACCTCTTGGCCCACCTAGCCTGCCCATTCCCCTGCCTAACGAATAAGCTGCAGATCCTAGTTCACCAACAGCCTACTTCCTCCTACCCCCCACTAAAATTGCCTTATGCCTGTCCCAGGCATTCTTGAATTCCTCCACTGTTTTTGACTCGTATGATCTCCTCAGGAAGGCTGTTCGATGCATCTACAACCGTCTCTGTGAAGAAATACTTCATCACATTACCTCTTAGCTGCCCCCCAATCTTCAGATTGTGCCTCCTTGTTCAAGCAACATGAAGTCTTGCTATATTATGACATATGCAGTGAGTCCCAACCTTCGAACTGCTCCGGAGGTGAAAGTGTTAACTTTCCATGCCAGGCATGGAACGCTGAGCTCGAGCTTGGTTGAAACTCTGTTTAAAATATATTAATTTGTCATTTAGAGTGTGGTTATCGGTTCTTAAAAAACGGATTTTATTAGTTTTTTCCACGACCCATGACACGGTTGGGAACCGATAAGAGGGTCTTACCTGGCGGATTGCCATAAACAGGTAAGTTTGGTTAGGCTGGCACTATGTCTGAGAAACCCAAAAGAAAAACTGGGCCCACTGGGTTTCAACACTGCAGTGTCTGTGGGGAAGTCTTTGCCAAGGCTGACCCCCACACCACCTGTGTTTATTGTCTGGGGTTTGACCACCTCAATGCAGACTGCCAGATTTGTAAAAATTTTCCTGCAGCTACCCTGGAAAAGAGAGTTGGTAGGCTCAGGGAAAGGGAGGCCAAAAAGTCCGCTGAACCGGATGGCCAGCCCGGTTCGGTTCCAACCGAACCGAGGGAGTGCCCTCTGACCAGGGTGAGACTTCCTCGGGCAAGGGAGATCCGACTCTGAGGAGTCGGTTCCAGCAAAGGACTAGGAAATCAGCTGGTGTGGAGCCAAAACTTTCCTCTCCAACTGCTGAAGAAATAGCCAAGCGATTAAAATTGTCCAATCGCTTTCCCAGTTCCGACCCGAACCGGCACCATCAAATGGCGTATGGTTGACGGTTCACCGGTTCAAAGAGTATGATTTAGAGGAATATTATGAACCGGAGGAGGGAAGAGGAGTATGAGGAGAGTGAATGTGGATTTGAAAGTCTGGATGTGCCCATTGACCCGGACATCTCTCCAGACAGACCTTCAGGAGTGTCTCCTCCTAGGCTTTCTCAGTCCCCTTCTCATTTTATGTTTTATAAAAAGGTGACTGAAACCCTCCAGCTCCCTATGGAGGAAGCTGTGGATGATCAAGAGGAGCCTGACTATGTGGAAATGATGGATATCCGAGAGTCTAGGAGACTGTCTATTCCTTTGCATAAATCTTTTGGGAAACAGACAGTAAAAATTCTAAAAACTCCTCACACTATACCTCCTGTGGATAAGAGAATGGACAAGAGGTACACATTGTCAGGCTCTGATATGGAGTTCCTTATGCACCAATGCAGCCATGTTTGGGTAGTGCAGGCTGCAGCCTGTGACAAGGCAAATATTCCCTTGGCTTCACACCCCCCTGACAAGGACTCCAGGAGGATTGATGCCATGGCAAAGAAACAGTACATGGCAGCATCCTTGGGACTCAGACAGGCAAATTATATGGTTTATGTTGCTAGATATCAGAAATCCAGATGGGATACTGTTATGGCTCTAGCAAAACAGGTCCCTGGCCAGCTTGCCAAGGAGCTGGAGCAGGTGGCTGCTGATGGTATTGAGGCATCCAAGGTGCAATTCCATGCTGCAGTAGACTCTAATGATGTCATCAAGAGTCATGGCTACATCTGTGGCACTTCGCAGAATAGCTTGGCTCAGATGTACTGGCCTGTCACAGGATACCCAGACTAAGGCCATGGATTTTCCTGTTGTGGGTAATTCTCTGTTTGGGGAGCGACAGAGAATTACATGAAGAAATGGATGAGTATAGGACCACCTATAGGAATGCACAGGCCAAGGAAAGGCAGGCCACTCCTCAAAGGCAGCTTTCCAGGGGCAGGGGCAGGCTTTTTCATAGGCCTTTTTACCAAGCCCAGGCCTCCTCTTCTACTTACGCCCAGAGGGGGGTCCTTTAGAGGGAGAGGCAGACGGGGTACAAGCAGGCCTGCTTCCACCCCTCAGCCCAAAGCCCCTGCCAAGCAGGCACCCTGATGGGGTTGCCAGGGCGGATTCTCAGCTAACTGTAGGGGGCAGGTTGGCTTACTTTGTCCAGAACTGGAAGTCTCTGACATCAGACAAGTGGGTCCTCGAAGTAGTAAACCAGGGACTGGTTCTCAGCTTCAAAAAATTTCCAAAGATGAGAACCAGATCCTTTCCACCTGCAAATCCACCAGAGGCACTTGTCCTAGAGGCAGAGGTCTCTTCCCTCCTGGCTCTCAGAGCTGTGGAAAGGGTTCCACCCCTACACCACGGCAAAGGATTGTACGCCAGGTACTTCCTTATCCCAAAAAAGACAGGAGAATGGCAGCCCATCCTGGATCTCAGATATTTAAACAAGCACCTTTTAAAACCAAAATTCAAAGTGGTGACTCTGGGAATTATTCTATCCTCTCTAAGGCCAGGGGACTGGCTAGCGTCCCTGGACCTCAAGGATGCCTACTTCCATATTCTCATCAGAAGCTCCCATTGAAAGTACCTCAGGTTCGAGCTGCCCTCAGGCCATTACCAGTTCAGAGCAATGCCATTTGGCCTCACCTCTGCTCCAAGGGTATTCACAAAATGCCTGGCAGTAGCAGTTGCTTTCCTAAGAAGGCAAAAATATGCCATCTTCCCTTACCTGGACTACTGGCTCATAGTAGGCCAGTCTCCAGACCAAGTCAAGTTACATCTACAGATAACTCAGCAACTGCTCACCTCTCTAGGTTTCCTTCTGAATCTTTCAAAGTCAGTTCTAGAGCCTGTCAGCTCCTCACCTTCATAGGCGAGCTGAACACAGAGAAAGCCAGAGTCTTTCTTCCTTTGGACAGGGCAAGGACCCTGGTCTCTCTGGCCTCCTTATTCACCCTGCAGGTCTCTCGACCAGCAAGGCATTTTCTACAGCTCCTGGGGCACATGGCTGCTTCTACAGCAGTGGTGCAGGGAGCAAGATTTCAGATGAGGGACATCCAGTTCCATTTGAGAGCCTTTTGGTCTCAAAGGAAAGACCCTCTAACCAAATTGATCCTAGTAACTCGAACCCTGATCCAAGCCCTACAGTGGTGGCAGGATCAGAGCAATCTGAGACAAGAGGTTCCCTTTGTCACTCAGTCTCACTCCTTAATCCTTACTACAGATGCATCCCTCTCGGGGTGGGGAGCTCACATGGGCGACCTCACTACCTAGGGATTGTGGTCCCCTCAGGAATCTCTGCTCCACATCAATCTGTTGGAACTCAGAGCAGTTTTTCTAGCACTTCAAGTTTTTCCTGAATCTGTTCAGAACAAAGTTGTACAGGTCAGAACAGACAACACCACCACAATGTGGTACATCAAGCAAGGAGGCACTCTGTCTGCGGCCTTGTGCACCGAAGCAATGAAGTTGTGGTCTCTGGCTTACTCCCTGAACACCTCCCTCACGGCAGTTCACCTCCCAGGCAAGGACAATGTCCTGGCAGATGCTCTCAGCAGGATTTCCCAGGGCCATCACGATTGGTCAGTGGACCCCCTGGTCCTGGAGGTAATATTTGCCAGATGGGGCACCCCGCAGATGGATCTTTTTGCAGCCCCAGACAATCACCAACTTCCCCTTTTTTGCTGCAGGCCCCAAGTGTTGGGCTCAGTCCCTCTGGGTGCCTTAGTTCTCAATTGGGAAGGGAAGTTTCTCTATGCTTTTCCCCCTTTCCTCTCCTGTTCAGAGTGTTAGTCAAAATCAGGTCTCAATCCTGCAAGATGATCCTGATTGCTCCAGATTGGGCCAGACAACCCTGGTATCCACTCCTACTGTCCTTAGCAGTCCATCTTACCCTGTGTCTTCCCAGGAATCACAATCTGTTAACCTGTGCTCAGGGAAGGGTTTGGTACCCGAACCTCAAATCTCTGAATCTCAAGGCCTGGCTCTTGAAGAGTTAGTTTGCTGATCTACACCTTTCCCAGGGTGTAATGGATATATTGAAGGCTTCTAGGAAACCTTCCACCAGGGCTACCTATAATTCCAAATGGAAGAGGTTTTCCATATGGTGCTCTGGGAAGCATATTTCCCCAGAATCTGCTGATTTACCCACAGTCCTGGATTATATGGTCCATTTAAATACCTTGGGGCTGAGACCAGCTACTCTAAAGTATATTTGGCAGCTGTGTCTGCTTTTATTTCAGCAGGTAAACCTCTTCTTTCAGCTCATCCTGTATTTTCCAAGTTTTTTAAGGGATTGCTTCACACCAACCCTCCATTCAGGGACCCTGCCCCTGCCTGGGATCTTAATGTTTGCATTGCTCAGCTGATGCAACCTCCCTTTGAGCCCTTGTCTTCAGCAGAGCTTAAGTACTTGACTTGGAAGACTGTGTTTCTGGTAGCCATCACTTCTGCCAGTCGCATAAGTGAATTACAAGCTTTGTCAGTGGAGCCTTATTTTATCTCCTTTCATAGAGATAAGGTGGTCCTTGGGACTAACAGGAAGTTCTTGCCTAAGGTGGTTTCAGATTTCCACCTTAATCAATCTATATCTCTTCCAGTGTACTTCACTGACCATTCCTCCTCTGGCGAGAGGAGGCTGCACAGCTTAGATGTGAAGAGAGCCCTTAGTTACTACATAGAGCGTACCAAGGGTCACAGGTTTGACTCTCTCCAACTGTTCCTCACTTATGGTGAGGTTGGTGAAGGAAACCTGCCACTAAAGATCCATTGCCAGGTGGATTATCTCTTGTATCCAATTCTGTTATGAAAAACTGGGTAAGGTTCCTCCTCAGTCCTGAGGGCTCACTCTACCAGAGGTACAGCTGCTTCCTGGCTGCTGCCAGGGACATCCCTATTCTAGAGATATGTCAAGCAGCTACCTGGAAAACAGTTCACACTTTTACCAAGCATTACTCCCTGGCCATCCAGGCTAGGAGTGATGCTCGGTTTGGCACAGCTGTGCTTCAGAGCCTGTTTCCTAAGTAGGTTCTGTCCCTCCTCCATGGAGGTACTGCTGTGTAGTCTGCAT
Organism: Neoceratodus forsteri; assembly: GCA_016271365.2. Lineage (NCBI taxonomy): Eukaryota > Metazoa > Chordata > Ceratodontiformes > Ceratodontidae > Neoceratodus > Neoceratodus forsteri. Next base: position 926,651,443 of record CM028135.1, on the reverse strand, counting down.
ATGTCATAATATAGCAAGACTTCATGTTGTTTGAAGAAAATTTACTCACCTTAGTAATGTTTCTTCTAATGGAGTCTTGCTATATTATGACCTTCCCCCCCCGCCTGCCCCTCTCAGAACCTCTGTTTTTGGGATGTGGGCAGTGCAGTGTTGGCACTTAGTAGATGCCCACCTTGTTGTTTTCACCCCTCCTTTTTTGGGGTGACTTGGTGTTGTGTTTTTCATTTTTTGGGTCTCCTGACTTGAGTCTTTGTTTTGGGACCAAAAAATGTGTTCTTATATTTAGTAGCCAGTTGGCTAGTGTAGGTTTACAGCTTCCACACAGGACCTCAGTGAGTTTAGCTCGTAAAGATCTGACACTTTGAGTTTGAAGAACAACAGACAGAGTTTCAACCGAACTCAAGCTCGGCGTTCCATGCCTGGCATGGAAAGTTAACTCTTTCACCTCCGGAGCAGTTCGAAGGTTGGGACTCACTGCATATGTCATAATATAGCAAGACTACATTAGAAGAAACAACATTACTAAGGTGAGTAATTTTTTTCTTCTTGCACATCTTTTTCTGAAAGTTGCTACCCTCTTGGACTTGGTTGATTCCCTTGAGGTATTTGAAAGTTTGTCATGTCCCCCCTCTCCCTTCTTTCCTCGAGGCTATACATCTTAAGCTCCTTTAGTCTTTCTTCATATGTTTTCTGGTGCAGACCCTGCACCATTTTGGTTGCCCTCCTCTGGATAGCCTCCACACTGTCTGTGTCTTTGCGGAGATGGGGGTCTCCAGAACTGTACACAGTACTCCAGATGTGGTCTTATCAACTGTCTGTACAGAGGGCTGTATGAAGTGCTGTTAGTTTGTGAAAAAAGAAAAGTGCTAATTGGAATTGTATTGAACCTTCACCTTTTGAATTCTGCTGAACAGGAAATATGCATCTGTGTGTGAAGAGTGCAGAGAGGTGGTTTGGATATATAGATAGCGTCAACAGATCAGATAAAATTAAGAAATAAGAAATTATTTAAAAGAACAAATGGAACTTGACATCAGTTTGGTATGTGTGTGTGTGTATATAAGGGTTTCAAATAGAAATACTAGCCCTGCCACACTGTATTTAATTTTCTTCTTAGGCCACGCCATAAATACATGGAACAATTCTGGGAGCTGCGGCATCTGGCTCAAGTAGCAGCAAGGAAGGGGATGCGGTAGATGCAACTTCAGCAGACGCAAGTTATGCTATTCAGAAGATTTGCCACTTGAAGCAAAGCGGTCCAAATAGCCACAACCTGCGGACACTGTGTGCCCGCAGAGTGGTGCATCCAGAGAGCATCTGGCCACCAAGTCAGCAATGATATCTGCGGGCGAAAGGGTACCGGGGCAGCAAATGCCCCATAGAAACTAGATAGAATTTGACGGGCAGATATGACCACTTGGCCCACCCAGTCTGCCCATTTTCCTACCTAACAGATAAGCTGCAGATCCTAGTTAACCAACAGCTTACTTCCTCCTACACCCACTAGGACTGCCTTGTGCCTGTCCCATGCATTCTTGAAGTCCCCCACTACTGTTGATTACACGGCCTCCCAAAATACTTCCTCACATTACCTCTGAGCCATCCCCCCTCTATCTTCAAATTGTGCCCCCTTGTTCTTGTACATCTCTTTTTCTGGAAGATGCTACTCTCTTGGACTTTAATTCCCTTGAGGTACTTGAAAGTTTCTATCATGTCCCCTCTCTCCCTTCTTTCCTCAAGGGTATACATATTAAGCTCCTTTAGTCTTTCTTCGTATGTCTTCTGGTGCAGACCCTGCATCATTTTGGTTGCCCTCCTCTGGACAGCCTCCACTCTGTCTTTGCGGAGATGGGGTCTCCAGAACTGAACACAGTACTCCAGATGAGGTCTCACCAACTGTCTGTACAGAGGGATAACAACTTCCTGTTTTCTACTATTGATGCCTCTTCCTATGCATACCAGTATCCCCGAGCCTTCCTTACTGCCTTCTCACATTGCTTGCCCACCTTTAGGTCATCTGATATAATTACCCCAGGTCCTTTCTATTTTTACTGTTGTCAGTATCTCACCCCCATTGTGTCACGCTTCCCTGGGTTTTGTTTCCCATGTGCATTACCTTGCACTTTTTGCATTGAATCTGAGCTGCCATACATTTGACCATTCCTCCACCTTGCCAAGTCCCTTCTCATCCTTTCCACTCCATCTTGTGTATCAACCCTGTTGCAGATCTTTGTGTCATCTGCAAAGAGACATACTCAGGAGCAACAACCAGGAACATGGGAAATGAGCCCCCACAGCGTGGCAGCAGACAGTATCCCCCAACCACAGTAGCCCTTGTCATCAATGGACTCAATGACACATACTCCCTGCCATGGCAGGGGACGGGCAACACTCTGCAGTCGCCAGAAATGAAGGCATTGGTGGTGTAGTGCCCCCCCTCCAACTCTCAGAAATCCCCAAGCAGCCTAGATGCGGCTTCCCAGTGCCGATCCATACCCTCCATCTGCGATCCCTGAGCACCCCAAGAATACTAGCACAGGTCCCCTGTAATATAGCACCACCCTTCCCCTGCCATTCCCGAATCTCCGGGAAAGTGAACAACGAATCCTCCATCTCCCAGGCAGTGACATAGTGCAAGACTGCTGGTCAGTACCTGTTGGTCCAGTGGCTCCCCTGCTTTCCCCACCCCAGCAGGCAGTGGTCAACAGCCCTGCACCCCTTCCCCGATGCGCTTCTGGACTGGCACTTCCCTCCGCACACCACCATGGCCAGCCGCAGACTGCCATCGCACAGACTGGTAAGTGTGCTGTACACGTCACGTGAGCTATGAGAATCGCAGTATGCAACTGGCCGTGATGGTGTGTGGACGGAAGCACCATTCCAGAAACGTAGGGTCGGTTGCTCACTGCTGCGGGTGAGGGGCCATTTGACCACCAGGTACAAACCATTCATGTGTGCAACTGCACTCAAGGGTGGGTGGTGGTGGGAGACGGACTGGGACCAGCCCATGGCTGAACACTAGGGCACTGAGTATCAGGGCCTCTTGTGTGTATTTGGGGGGCGGGTGGTGCCCACTATACCACCACTGTTTCATGCCTGTGTTGGTGGTTGGCAACCATAGCAGACTTTCCATGATGTTGTCACAGGGGTGCCCAGACAGTGCTGGGATACTGCACTATGGAGGCACACTGCTCTGTCCCTCGCCCTTATGGGAATCGGCAGTTCCCCGCACTTCACTAATGACGTCTGTGTCGCTGACCTTACTGTTGTCCTACTGCTGATTATTCCTGGGCCGCAGCATGTCGCATCCACTTAGAACATCTCCTGGATGATCTAGTTGGTGAGCCCTCCTTTGTCCATTGTGGGACTTCCAAAATCCCCCAAAAAGCTGATGTGGTAGCCCTGCCATGGTGCAGTCTCCCTTGCGACCTGTTGCACTGGGTTGTTGTACACAACCCTGGTGCAAGGGTTTTTTGGCACAGTGTACTTGCGAGAGACGCAGGCTGCCTGTCGGAATTGTGAATACGGGAAGGAAATGGGTAGCCCCCACAATGCAGTGGCACCAGGCAATAGTCCCTCATCCTGCAGTAGCCCTGTGTCATCAGTGTACCCAGTGGCACATACTCCCTGCTATGGCAAGGGACTTGCAACCCCCTGCAGTTGCCAGAAATGAAAAGGGCATTTGTGTAGTGCCCCTCTCAACCTGCCAGAATACCCAAGCATACCAGAGGTGGCTCCCTGAGGCTCCCCGGTGCCAGTCCATACACCCCTGTGATCCCCAAGCCTACTGGCACAGGTCCCTGTAGTATAGTACCACGTGCACCCCCCCAATCCCAAATCCACACACTCCCAGAAAGAGAACAGATCCCCGATCTCACGGGACACAGTACAAGACTACCGGCCAGTATCTCGTGTTCCAGTGGTCCCCCTCCCTCCCCATCTTGAGAGGCAGTGGCCAACCGCCCCCACCCGTCCCCGACCTGCTTCTGGACTGGTACGTATTCTGTCCCAGTGGGCTGGACTCCAAAATGCTCCACCTCATCTGCCCTGCCATAGCCAAACCCCTGGCCTCCTTTTTAGCCTGTCCTTTCTCCTTGCTGAAGTCCCTCTAAATGGAAACATGCCACGTAATCCGCTCCCAAGGGTGTTGATGACTCAAACCTAAACTACTACTGGCCCATTTCCTCCTACACGATCCTGTCAAACCACAGGGGCGCCTGGTACTCTTGCCTATCACCCTTCTGGATTCTTCCTGCTTATTCTCCCCTACCAGTCTGGTTTAGGAAATTCCACTCCACCACTACCTCCCTTCTCAGGCTTAGACACCATCCTCACTAGGATGGATGATGGCCACATCACAGCTGTCATCTTCATCGACCTGGCCAAGGCATTTGACAGTGTCTCCACTCTCTGTCCTCCTTGCCAAACTGGTAGACGCCGGTCTATCCAGCTTGGCCACATCTTTGTTCTACTCATACCTCGCTGGCAGGTCCCAGTACATCCGAATCAGTTCTTCCACCTCTGCACCCCTCCCAGTCACCACAGGGGTAACGCAAGGATCTGTCCTAGGCACTCTCCTGTTTTCGACCTTTCTGAATGACCTGCCCTCTTCCTGCCCACGCACCTCAATCCACATTTATGCGGATGACACTATGCTGTATGCATCTGGCCCCTCGACCGCAGAGGTTACAACCAGACTGCAGCAGGACTTTTATCACGGTCCAGCACTGGCTTCACTGAAATCACCTCCTCCTCCTCCTCAATGCCAAGAAAACAGTCTCATTAACCTTTAGCACAAGGCAGAGACTTTCTAGGCTTCCCTCCCTGATAACATTCCACACTGTGGAAGTGACACCCTGGAGGCCTGTACCTCCTTCAGATAGCTTGGTGACTGGCTTGACCAGCACCTCAACTTTTTTGCACATATTGACTCCATACTCAAGAAGCTGCACCCCAGGCTTGGTGCACTTTACCGGAATCGTGACAGCATCCCTGAACCTGCCCAGAGAGCCATTGTGCAGAAAATGATCCTTCCCATCTTCGACTACGGGAACGTGGTCTACAGTACCAGCCTTAAGTCCACCTTAGCCAGACTGGACCATCTTTTCCATTTTTTTTGTCGCTTTGTCCTGAAGTGTCCTTACTCCACACACTACTGTGCTCTTTACCAATCTATGAACCTCACTCTCTAGATAATCATAGACAGTCCCACTGCGCAAGATCCCAGCCAAGTTTTGTCCCAGCTACTCCCTCCTACCTCACCGCTGCCCTAGCCAACCCCTGCACCCAGCATACTCTCTCAGAAACTTGACTCTAGGTCCGTAGCTGTCCCACATAGGTCTACTACTGTCGGTCCGAAGCATTCAGCTATCATATACCAACGTTGTGGAACTCCCCTCCCAGCAAAGCACATAGGTCTACTACTGTCAGTCAGGCAGCATTCAGCTATTGTATACCAACATTGTGGAACTCCCTCCCAGCAAACATTCGTCACTTTTCCTCCTCCCTGCACCTTAACTCATTGCTCCTAGCTCATTTCACCCTACCTGCTCATGTGTCTAGGGAGTTTTCAGTTCACTGGAGTGGTATGACTGAGTATGTCCACACTTAGGAATGCAGTTAATCTGTGCCTAGCTGCTGTTCTCTCGCTCCACTTTGTCGTTTTCCAGGACCAGTTTTCAGAGTTCACCACTGTGTAATTACTTGTATTATGCTGTCTTCAACTGTTGTCTATCTACTGTTTTCTCGACCCACTGTGTCTAGTTACCAGGACCAAAAGTTAGTGATTCCCCTCTATGTACTCACTTGTATAATGCTGTCTTCAACTGTTGTCTATGTTCCCCCCCCTCAGGATGCATCTGGAATCGAGCAGTAACCTGCTCAGTATGCCTTCCTGGTTAAACGCTTAAATAAATACACCATCACTTCGGTCAGCCGCAGACTATCGCACAGACCGGGTAAGTGTACTGTACACTGGGCTGTGGATTGCAGTCTGCAGCTGGCTGTGGTGGTGGGAAGTGCCAGTCCAGAAGTAGGCTATTTTTTGGGGGTGCAAGGTGGTTTACTACTGCTTGTTGGTGTGTGGAGAGTGAGGGGCTACTAGGTATGTGCGTGGCACTCCATGGGGAGATGAACTGGGACCAGCCCACGGTTCGAAACTAGGACTCTGATAATCAGGGCCTCTTGTGCGTTGGTGGGCACTATACCACCGTTTTATGCCTGTATCTGGGAGGTTGGCACTGGTCTGCCTTTGCAGGCTTTCCCTGATGGTGACACGGGGAGCCCAGATAGTGCTGGGACATTGCACTATGGGGGCACACCGTCCTGTCCCTCTCCCTTATGGGGGCTCGCCAAAGGTTCCCCTCCCCAGACTAATGATGTCTGTGTACCTGGCACTGCACTAATGATGACTGTGACCCTGGGTAAGTCCTGCTGCAGAGTACTCACGGGCCCTGCATGTCACAGACCACCTTGACCACCTCCTGGCTGTTCTAAGTGGCGAACCCTACTTAGATCCATGGTGGGCTTCAAAATCCCCACAAGGATGTAGCAATCACTGTAGCAGCCGCAACCTGGCGCACTGGACTGCTGATGCAGCCCTGGTGCAAGGGAGCTTTAAATAATGTATCTATGTAAGACGTAGGCTGCCTACCGGAATTGCAGTGTGACACAAGTTGTGATGCAAGTCACCACTTTCATCATACTCTTGCGTGCAGCTAACCCCTTTTAGAATGGGCCCCACAATATTAAGAATAGGGTTTAAAAAAAAAAAAAAAAAAGTAAAGACTTAGATCTTTCGGACAAAGATATTCAACAAAAGCAGATTGAGTGGTCTGCCTGGAACAACTGGATCATACAAAGCTGCACCTGGTCTGGCCAGTCCAGTTTTTGTTTCTTTGTGCGTGCGCAAGAGACATTTTGATCTGACTTCAAGGGTGGAACTCTTGCAGCTGGGTAGTACCATTAGGACTGAATCTGGAAGGCATCAGGACCCCACGGAAAACTTGTAGGTAGCAGTCCGAGGCAGGGGACTGCCCCCAACGTCTGCTACGCCAGACATCAGATGTGGTATATGGGGCGGTCCCCTGGTGCCACCTCAGTTCTTTTCCCGCCATTGACCAGCGTATTTCAGCTTCTCAGACACCTTCATTAGCAGTCGACAGCCAAAGAAAGAATTCTTTATTTTTTCTTTCTGTTCATTCATATCGACTCATGTACGCCGTCGCTTTTTCTGCTGCAGTGAAAAGCAGTGTGCATGCGGGAAACAAATTCCGGATAAAGACACGTGGCCTGCTTCATCTGCTTAGGCCCACAACACCAGCCCGACGCCTGCACACATTGCCAGAAGTTCACTCCGAAGACATGCGCCCTGAGGGTCAGCGCACACACAAACTTCCTGCTCGAGAAGTGGCCATGAAGCTGGGATCAGCTCCTCCTCTTCCACCAGGGATAACCCACCGAAAGATAAGTCCTTGGGGGGAAGCATCACCACAGGGATAAGGATTGGGCCAGGTCTGAGTCCCTCCCGAAGTTACCAGCTAAGCACACCCCCTCTTCCTCAACCTGCAGCTGGAGGTCTGGTTTGGTTCCAGACCATTTGTCTGAACCTTCTCAGTCGTCTGTCTGCTCTTGCCTCTTCCCACAGTAAACTGTGGGAGTCTGCCTCGTCGGGACATCATTCTTCCCTTGCCCATGGACCCCTAAAACCGTCAAGGTTGACCAAGGAAAGCCTGTTTAAGGCTCAGGACAGGCCTGGTTCTTCGGACAAATGCAAGCGCTCAGAAGAACCCTCACTTAGGAAGGAGGTGGCCCGGGCTTGGACGCCTTCCCCTCTCCCGGCTAAGGTGCACCCTCCCCTAGATCAGCGCAGAGCTAGCCAGTCGCCTACTCCGTCATCACGCTCCTTGACATCTGACACGGGGCTGTCGAAGGATGAAGACCAGCCATCCGCCCCTCCGAGGGACCAGACGCCTGACAGGGCCACACTGGACGCTGGACCACAAGACGAAGGTGCTACAGTTTGTTGGCCCACTAACGCCAGGATCCCAGACCCGACACCTGCCCCTAAGGAGACTAAACCCCAGACACCTGGTCCCTTGAACCTGGCACCGGGCCCGGCAGTCGTCCAGTAGCAGACATCGGGGAATCTCTTCACTACCTGGTGGAATACAATTAAAGAGGATCTCCTGTACAGCCCCCCAGACACTGTCCCTGCTTAGCCACCCATAGGGTCCCTCTCCCATCCCAAGACCTCAAGGGGGCGAGGCTGAGCACCTATGTCCGGACCCTAAGGGGAAGAGAAGGAAACACCCTTCGTCTGTCTTCCTCCTCCCCTCATTCTACGTCCTCCTCAGACAAGGGCAACGCTGAATCGGAGCCTGACTTAGATGGGGAATTTTGTCCTTCCTTCCCAGGACCTAATGATCCCCCATTACCCATCCTTTCTGGACATCATGAGGCACATCCAGGCTATATACGAATGGGACACGGAGGACTTGGATCCAGAGCGCAAGCAAATGGCCAGTTTCCTCGGAGAGAAGGAACCCAAACCTTTGGTTATCACCCCTGTTCGTGGAACTGTTTTAGGACGTGACCCGCCTGACCTGGCATACCCTGTCGTCTGTTCCTGCAGTGCCTAGAAAGTTGGACAGACTTTATAAGCCTCCAAAGAATACCTTTCTAGCCAAACAACCAAAGGCTAACTCATTGGTACTCACGGATGCTCATGGCAGAGGTTCCTTGCCAAAGCATTTGAGCTCCCAACCTCCGGACCCTGTCTCCAAAGAGTTAGATGGTTGGGGCCGAAAAGTCTTCTCCTTAGCCATTGGGGCCATCAGGTTCTTGAACTTTGTGGCCCACATGATTACCTACCAACAGTCACTGTGGCAGAAGACAGCGGACCTCGTCAACTCTATGCCAGACTCCGACTCAAAGCAAGAAGTACTGGAGTGTACCCAGTTGGGATCGGATGTCAACAAACACGCCCTGAGGTGGTGTTATGATGCCGTAGATATGGCCTCCAGACCATCCGCCCTGGGGGTCTTCATGAGGCAGCAGTCATGGCTTAGACTCATGGGATTCTAGACAGACTTACAAGAGTCCTTCCTGGATTCCTGCTTTCAGGGCCTGTTTTGTTTGGCCTGGAAGTGGAAGGGATGGTCAAGCAACTTCAGGAGACTAGGAAAGTGGTGGCCGGATATATAAATCCCAGCCTCAGGAACCCTGCTGACAAACTTTTCGTAAAGGACAAGGGCTGGGACAGGGGAGTAAACAGTCCCAAGGTAAGGGGTTCAAGAGGCGGGGTCACCCTGCCCCTCAAGGTTCTCAGGGACCCAAGCAATCCAAAGCTCCCAGGGCTCAGGCCCCCCCAAACCCCCTCAGCCTGACTGCCTCTGCCACCCTCCTCCCTTCAGGCACAATGAGCAGATAGGGCAATTTGTGCTTTACCCACTAGAGTGGTCCAGTATCATGACAGACCAATGGTTGCTGGACACCTTTCGAAAAGGGTATGCAATAGAGTTGATCTTTATCTCGTCGGGGAACCCCCCCCAGCCTGTTGTCCATCAGCACACAGTCCTCTACTAGAAGCAGAGATCCATCAGCTCCTTGAAAAAAGGGCCGAAAAAAGGGTCCCCAAGCCCAGAAGGGAAAGGTTATTAGTCCCGCTTTTTTTTTCCTTGTCCTGAAGAAAACGGAAGACCTTCATCATATCCTGGATTTAAGCCAGCCCAGTCTCTTGGTACAATCAGAGATTCCGGATGGTCACTCTGGCAGGGTTCTTACCTTGCTCTGTCAAGGGGACTGGCTGTGCTCCCTATATATTCAAGATGCCTACATGCATATCATAAGTTCTAAAGTCTCAAAGAAGGTTTCTGTGCTTCAGCTTCCAGGGTGAGTAATACCAATTCAGGGTCCTCCCTTTGGCCTTTCATCTGCTCAGGGTCTTCACCAAGTGTCTAGTGGTGATAGCGGTGGCCCTCCGGAGAGGACTCTTTGTTCTACCCTGTGGACAATTGGCTAGTCTCCACTCAGTCGGGAGAGGAGCTTCTAATTGCCTTACAAGAGACAGGACCTATTTTCCTCCCTGGGATCACAGTAAAGTGGTCAAAATCACATCCTTGGTCCACTCAGACTGCAATTCATAGGGACTGATCTTCCTGGACATAAGTCTCCACCACTCATTCACACTAGTGGGATTGGCGCGGAGGCACTAAGACCCATCGGGAGCAAACATTTTTGCTGGAGGTCGGTGCGAGAGGCAGGCCATGAGGACCGGCGCCGAGAGCAGCGGCTCGCGCGGTAATGACCATCTCGGCGACGACCCTCCAACCGCCTCAGTTCCTTTTTTCCCGCCGTCGAGTGCGCTTCAGTGACGACGTCGCTCGCCTGTCGGGAGTCAAACTTCAAACTAGCGCATAGTTTTCAGTTTGTTTTTCTGTAACATTATCACGATAGTAGTATCGCTTAGTTTTATTCTATTTTTCGTAAAATTTTTCTAATATTTAAATTTAACTTACTTGAAGAAGTCTCGGCCTACTGGACGGAGTCGACCATGAGCAGGTCAGGTGACGGTAGGGAGACTTCGTATGAAAGCTGTTCAGTCAGCCGGGCTGGGTCCGGTCAGCCTCCTTCTCCTCAGCGGGGTTCCGACTACGGTCAGTCCGATGCCCGGGGGGATGGGCGGTCCCCCCGCCGGCATAAAATTAAACGGTCGCATTCTCGGCGCCGTTCGGCCTCGAGCTCTTCTTCGGCCCACAGGTCAAAAAAGAGAAGGCATCACTCGAGGTCGCCCTCTGGTATGTCTGCGCGTCGACGGTCGGTTATCGTTGCTAGTTGCCGGTCTCCCTCTTCGGAGTCGCCAACTTCCGATAATCGTCGTCCTCGACGCGAGCCCCCCCGCCTATAGTAGGGGCTCCAGATGAGCAGTTTCATCAGTGGGCCGCTCTTATGGAGCGATGGGCTCGGAGGTTGGTTCTTTTGCCTGGCTCGGTTACCTTGGAGCCCTCGGGCCCCTCCGGCGATCAGGTAGGGCGGTTGGACCTTCCTAGTCGCGCGGAGCCTTCTTCGGTGCTAGCGACTCCGCTTAGGTGTTTCCCCCCCTCACATGGCTGCGGCGCAGGGTGCCTCACCGATGCCCTTATCTCCTTTTTTTCCTTCTCTTGCTTTCCAGGTTCCCGGGCTTTTCGGCGCCTCTGCAGGGTCTGTGGCCTTGTCGGCGCCTGTTTGCCGCCCGAGCTTCTGGCGCTGTTGGCGGCGCGCGTCAGCGCCGTTGGCGTACCCGCGTCGTCGCGGCGCCCGTCGGTGGTGTCGTTGGATCGGGCGGCGCCCGTTCCAGAAGCGTCGTCAGCGGCGCCGTCTGCAGGCGCCATTCGTGGCGCCGTCGGCCAGCGCCCGTGCGGGCGTCGTCCAGCAGCGCCGCCGGCGTTGTGGGGCAGCGTGCCTCTTGGCGCCTGCGGCGCCTCGATGCCGCTCTGTCAGCCCGTTTTGCCGTCTCGCCAGGCAGCCTTGGGACTCTCCTTGTTTTCTGCCATTTCCTCCTCTCCTAATTTTCACCTCCTTTCCTGTCCAAACAGTCCTTTCTGGACCATCAGGAGATGATGTTGAGCCTGACCCAGACCTTGGTTGGGTGATGAAGTGGAGGAAACAGGATCTTTCTTTGCTACAGAGCCTGTGGTCGAGACCTGTCCTTTAAGTCTCTGTTGAAGAACCTGGGATCCACTCTTTTCTCCAGACTACAGACATCGATCCTGGGAAGATATTAAGACTCAGTATCTTCATGCTTCGGAGATCCCTAGGTTTGACTCCTCCGATTCAGCCTTCCTTCGAGGCTGTCTCAAATGGTATGGAATAACCCTGCTCTTATTCCTCAGTGGCTAAATCCATTGATAAGAAGTATTCAGCTCCCAAGGATCGTCCATTTGGCATCCCAAGCGCTGCGGATCTATTGTAGTCTGGCGAGAATGACAAGGTGCGTTCTTCCTCAAACTACTACAGCTCGACCTATTAACAAAGAGTCTCGTAAGATTGATACATTAGGTAAGAGAGTCTTTGCTGCCTCAATCATATGCGTATTGCCAGTTATCAAGGCTATTTTTCTCCAGTATGAGTATATCCTGTGGCACTCTATGAAAGAATGGTTGAAGCTCTTCAGATTCGGATTCAAGTCAGAGCTTCTTCTGACCGTTATTAGATTATTGAGTCCAATAACCAACAGGTCAAAGCCGCCATGGGGCTTTCGCCGACTTCTAAGCTCGCCAGCAGCGGGAGTTTGTACTCGCCATTCTGGCTGCGTACTTCTGGCTTCGCGAATGATGCTCAGCAGCAGGTGATGGCGCTGCCTTTGATGGCTCCTTTCTTTTTGGCCCTCAGGTGGAGCAAGCCTTAGAGGCCACTCAGAAGACTAGATCGGCCATTAAGTTGGCCAGACCTCGCCTGCCCCTCTCGGGGCATGTGAACAGGCGCAGTTTCATGAGTCGTCAGTCCTTTGAGGCAGAGGCAGGGGAAGCTTCCATAAAGCCAACCTGCCCAACCTCAAAGAAGAGCAGCAGCAAGCGCAGGGACCTAAAGCTCCCAGCTACCTTATGAGTCGTTGGCCCAAGTTCCATCCACTCTCTGCCCGAGGGTGGAACTTTCTCCTCCGGTGGGAGGTCGTCTGATGTACTTCTACAACCAGTGAAGTCCATAACCTCAGACAAATGGGTCCTTGGATAATTCGCGAGGTTATTCTCTCAGTTTCTTGGAAACCCCCGTTGTCCTCCCATCATTCAACCCAGGTTGTCGGCCTCTCAGTCAGACCTCCTCACCGCGGAGATCCAGGGCCTTCTGAACAACAGGGCAATAGAACTGGTGCCCCGCATCTGTGAAACACAGGGTTCTACTCCCATTACTTTCTGGTTCCAAAGAAATCTGGGGGGATGCGCCCCATTCTAGACCTCAGAAAGTTAAACAAATTCCTCCCCAGGGAGAAATTCAAGATGATTTCCCTAGGTACCCTGTTACCCTTGCTGCATCAGCACGACTGGCTGGCCTCTCTGGATATGCAGGATGCTTGCCAGCATATCCCGTCCACCCGACCACATAAATTCCTCAGGTTTGTAGCTTTGGGTCAGCATTATCAGTTCAGAGTCCTGCCCTTTGGAGCTATCCTCGGCGCCGCGGTTTTTACAAAGTGTTGTGCAGTTCTCGCGCATCTCAGGAAAGTCGGACTCGGTGTTTCCCTACCTGGACGATTGGCTTCTAGCAAGCCCTTCCGGCCAAGGGACTTTGGAAGCCATGCAAGCGACTTCTAGGTCTTCTCACGTCCATGGGAGTTCTGCTGAATTTGAAAAATCTCAACTGCAACCCTCCCAGAGCTCTTTTCATAGGGCGCTTCTAGACACCTCTTCAGCGAAGGCTTTCCTTCCAGAGGACAGAAGACTCGACATCCTTCAGATGGCCCGTTACATCAGGAGAACCAATCGGTTACAGCTCTCTCGATGCAACGCATGTTGGAGTCTCATGGCGTCCTCGGTCTTCACTGTCCTCTGGCCCGACTGCACATGAGAACCACCCAATGGATGCTCTCCACTCAGTGGTCCCCGACCTCTCACCCCCAGTCTTATCCCATCAAGGTGACGGAGCCCTTTCGAAGGTCTCTCACCTGGTGGTCTCAAGAGAGCAATCTCCTGGAAGGATTCCCCTTTGCTCTCCCGGATCATCAGATCTCCATCACCACAGATGCATCGCTAATGGGATGGGGAGCTCACTGTCTCTCCCTCCACACTCAAGGTGTATGGACTCGGTTCGAAACTCATCTCCACATAAATATCCTGGAGATGAGAGCGGTCCTCTATGCAATCCGAGCTCTGAAGGATGTCCTTTGTCACAAGAACATTCTCCTTCAAACGGACAACAAAGCAGTGATGTATTACATCAACAAGCAAGGCGGTGCTCATTCTTATCCCTTTGCAGGGAAGCAATGAGGGTGTGGGAGTGGTGCTTGGAGCACAAGTCTCTGATTCAAGCGGGTTTATCTGCCAGGTATACAAAACGACCTAGCAGATCACCTCAGCAGAACGGAGGCAGACCCTCACGAGTGGTCTCGATCCAGCCGTAGCTCGGTCCCTGTTCAAAGAGTGGGGACTCAGACCTGGACATTTTGCATCCCCACTCAGCATAAAACTGCCTCTCTTCTGCTCCAGAAATCCAGGGCCTGGCATTTTCTGTCAGGATGCGTTCAGGCTGCGGTGGACAAGACGCTTTCTTTACGCCTTTCCACCACTTCCTCTAATCCAGAGAGTACTCCTCAAGTTCGAGTCTCAAGGGACCAAGATGATTCTCATTGCTCCCTCCTGGCCTCGGCAACTATGGTTTCCTCTACTCAACAGTATGTTGGCAGCCTCTCCGAGACCACTTCCTTTACAAATCAGTCTTTTGACTCAGGGTTCATTGGTCCATCCCAACCTGAAATCACTTCACCTTCATGCTTGGCTCCTGAAGAGATAGAAGTGAATCGGTTCAACGTCTCTCGTAGAGTCTCAGACATCCTTCTGGCTGCTCGGAAGCCAGCCACCCGAAAAACGTCGCTTCCAAATGGAAGCGTTTTCTCTCTGGTGTGCAAATCCTCTTGGAATCCCTTTTCCTGTCCTCCTGGCAAGGTTCTGGATATTTTGGACCTATCAAACTTAGGTCTTCAGTACTCCACAGTTAAAGATTCACCTTAGTGCCATCTCAGCGTTCCATGAGCCGATTTCTTCCTTAACTCTGGCTCAGTTACCTATGGTGAAGAGATTTCTTAAGGATTCTCCATACCAGACCCCTGTTAAGCGTCCAGTTGCAGCCTGGGACATTAACCTGGTGCTGGACATGCTCACTGGAAGCCTTTCAACCCTTAGCTACCTGTGAGCTAAAATTTCTTACCTGGAAGACTGCCTTCCTGGTGGCCATTACCTTAGCCACAGGGTCTCTGAGATACATGCCCTGGTTACGGACCCTCCGTATACTGTATTCCATAAGGACAAGGTAGTTCTCCGTACTCATCCTAAATTTCTTCCCAAGGCTGTGTCAGAATTCCATCTGAACCAACCTCTGGTACTTCCGCTACTTGGTAATTTCCAAAATGAAGGCAGGCTCTTCATTCCTTGGATGTTAAGAGAGCCTTGCGGTTCTATTTAGATAGAACCAAGGATGTTATGAAGACTCAGCAACTGTTCGTTTCTTTCAGCGACACCGGCTGGGTCAACCTGTCGCTATTAGATGCATCTCTTCATGGTTAGTGGCATGCCTTCGTCATTGCTATTCCATGGCTCAAGTTAAATTAGAAGGTAGAGCATCGCTCACTCTACTAAAGCGATCACCGCATCCTAGCGGAAATTCGCAATGTTCCAATTGCAGATATATGCAACGCCGCCACCTGGAGCTCAGTGCATACTTCGTTAAGCACTATGCACTGGATGTTCATGCCAGGCGACATTCCGCATTCGACAGAACTATCGCTAATGGGCTTCTATCTTAGGCCGCGTGAGCTCTGGCTCTCCTGCCGCCCTTTGGGGGATTATCAACTTAGTACTCTCCCACTGGTGTGAATGAGTGGTGGAGACTTATGTCCAGGAAGATAGGAAATTACGTACCTACCGTAATTCTTGATTCTTGGGCGAGTCTCCACCACTCATTCTACCCTCTCCATCCCCGAGCTCACGCTGTATTGGTCTTCCTCCCTCAAATCTTTAGGCCGTGAAGACTTCTTTGCTGACCCTTCTTACACGGGTCATACGGACTATCTTATGTCCGTTTTTAATGTTAGGTTTACTCTTTCGTTAGTTAGCTGCACCTCCTTGGTAAAAGGTACTGAGGCGGTTGGAGGGTCGTCGTCGAGATGGTCATTACCGCTCGAGCTGCTGCTCAGCGCCAGCAGTCTCTGGCGCCGTCTCTCATACGACCTCCAGCAAAAGTTTGCTCCCGATGGGTCTTAGTGCCTCCGCGCCAATCCCACTAGTGTGAATGAGTGGTGGAGACTCGTCCAAGAAGATCAAAATTACGGTAGGTACATAATTTTCCTTTCCGGACACTGAGTACAGGAGAGCTTTTCTGCCCCCAGACAGAGCAGATTGCCTTCAGGGTCTGGCCAGTATGCTCCAGAAGGCCTCTTCTTCCCCCACCCGGTTTGTTCTCCATCTCCTAGGCAACATGGCAGCCGCCACAGCCACAGTACCCTTAGCCAGACTACACATGCGGACCCTCCAGTGGCATCTCAGGATCCAGTGGGACCAGTTGGTGGATGATCTGGATCTTCAAATCCGGATCTCTAGTGCGGTACACCATTCCCTGGAATGGTGTCTCCGTCACAGCAGTCTGTCGGGAGGGGTCTCATTCCGGACCCCACTCCTCTTCAGACTTTAACCACAGATGCCTCTCTGTCTGGTTGGGGGCTCATTTAGGGGAACACAGGACCCGAGGGTACTCTCTACATATGAATATTCTGGAAATGAGAGCGCACTTTCAGAGACCAGTTCTTGATGGGTCCTCTCCTGGTTCAGACTGACAACACTCCAGTGGTCTTCTACAACAACAGGCAAGGGGGGACTCATTCGGACTCTCTTTGCAGAGAGGTCATGAGAGGATGGTATGTCACAAACCCATTCAGCAGGTCAGGCCCTCTACTCCTAAAGTGCCAACCTCTGAGCACAGTCTTGTGAACGTGCAACAGACAAGGTAACCCTCTTGTCTGTTTTTGTGAGTTCGGATCAAGCTTTGGTCTCAAGGTCTGGAGGGATTCAAACTGTTTTCTTCTTGTTAGTATACCCAGGCATAGGCTCAGATATATCTGTCTTGGGGGCCAGATATCTTTGCCTATGGGCACCTAACCAAGTATACAGACATAAACCCTTCAAACGTTAATAAAGAACTCAGAATTAAGTGCTTCTCTTTCCAGTTTGGTATCACCATTCAAGCTTATGTCTATTGTCTGTTATAACCATGTACTTTTCTTACAAATAAAAAAAGTGAAAGGCCAAGTAAGTTCTGAAAATAATTTTACTATAATAGATAAGAATATGTAAAATACAGCAATACAGAATTGTTATATCATAAGACGTACAAATTTATTAAAAGAATAAGGTTTTAAACAGTGCAATTCCTACTACAGTACTTAATCTCCAAATACTTGATTAAAAGTGCTCCCTGGATATTTCGTGGTCAGTCTCTAGGTAAAAATGTGTGTCTGTGAAGTAAAACAGACTAAATTAAATGCTGGCTTTTACCCCACCTGTTTTCAGGAGGTCACCTAGCTCTTGTTTGTCAGAATATATGAAAATATATATCTTACACTAAAGTATTACATTCTGCACTTCAGCATAATTCGCGTCCTTCAAATGACACTTCTTTTCATCTCATAATAAGCTTCCCACTTCAGGACAGGAAAGCATCTTTATGATTTCGCACTTTTATGTAATAACCTGGGTTTTCCTTCCAACGTCATAAAATGGATATGTTATAGCAACTACGGTTTTAATTAACTCGGACCAACAGGATCCTTAATTAAGGCCTTACATGTAACACATGGTCTCTAAAAACTGAGTGTGTGAACTCACATGCTGTCAGCATTTTTCTTATGGCTTTCATCTTTAGCTAAAATCTGTGGGGATGAGTGAGCTCATTTTAAGAGCATCAGATTTTCAATAGAGGCAGTCAGTATACATTTTATATAAATAAAAATAACAGCACTCAGAACTGGCTGTCTACGCCGTACTCCTCCCCACCTAGACTGAATTTGGGGGATCTATCCCCTACATGGGGTGAGCTTCCCAAATCAGTCCACTCCTCATAGACCCTAAACAGTCCATCTGATTTCTGATTCTTTGCTCCAGCCCTATGTACGATATTTAGATCATACCCTTGTAAAGCAAGACTCCATCTTAGTAGTCTGCTTTTGTTTTTTCCCCCATCTGCGTCAGCCAAACCAGGGGGGTTGTGGTCAATCTGTATCACAAAATGCTGCCCATACAAGTATGGCTCTAGTTTCTTTAGGGCCCACACTATGGCAAGACGCTCCTTTTCCACCGTGGAGTACGCTTGCTCCCTGGGAGACAGCTTTCTGCTCAGGTACACTACTGGGTGATCTGTCCGTTGGCTGGACGTCTAGCTCAGTACTGCCCCAATACCCACACCTGAGGCGTCCATCTGAACTATAGAGGTTTTGCTATAGTTAGGACTTGTCAAAACAGGAGCACTGCACAGTGCCTCATTCAGTCTGGTAATGGCTTCCTCACAAGCTGGGCCCCAGGTAATTTTCTTTGGCATCTTTTTGTTTGTTGGGTCAGATAGGGGAGCAGCCAGGGCACTGTAATTGGGTACAAATTTCCTGTAGTACCCTCCTGTCCCTAGAAAGCTCCTGACCTGCTTCTGGGTTTCTGGTCTGGGCCACGCCTGGATCACCTCTATCTTTGTTTGGTTAGGACAGAGCTGTCCCCGGCCTACTACATGCCCAAGGTATGCCACTTCCCCCATGGCCACCTGGCACTTCTCGGCTTTGACAGTGAGCCCGGTCCTCTGTATCCTGCCCAGCACTTCCCTAAGGTGGGATAGGTGTTCCTCCCAACTGGTACTAAAGATGGCAATGTCATCCAGGTTCGCCACGGCGTACTCCTCGGCACCATTTAACACCTGGTTCACCAACCTTTGGAAAGTGGCCGGGGTGTTCTTCATTCTGAAAGGAATTACTTTAAACTCAAATAAGCCTATCGGAGTGATGAAGGCCGACCTTTCCATAGCTCTGTCTGTCAGTTCTACATGCCAATACCCCTTGGTTAGGTCAGTAGTCGTAAGATAGGTCGCCCCTCCCAACTTGTCCAGGAGTTTGTCCGTCCTGGGCATCGGGTGGGCATCTGATTTTGAGACTGCATTCAGTCCACGATGGTTCACACAGAAATGAGTTGAGCCATCTGGCTTGGGCACAAGGACTATGGGTGAAGCTCAGGGGCTGTGGGATCTCTGGATTACCCCTAAATCCAGCATCTCCTCCACTTTCCTCCTAATGTCCTTTTGGACAGCCTCTGACACCCGATGTGCTGTCCGCTGTATGGGCGTCTGTGTCCCAGTTTCCACATCGTGTGTTGCTAAGGGAGTTAGTCCAGGCTCTGTGCTAAACAAGGGGGCAAAGTCTGCTAAAACCTCCCTTACTTTCTGGACCTGGTCTGGGGCCAGCTGGGGAGACAATTTTACTGCCTCCTCAGAGGACTGCTGCTTACTTTAATCCTGCAAATCCAGAAGGGGTCTCCTTCATCGTCCCCTCCCCATGACTACACACTGCAAACATCATGTCAGCCCTATTTGCATAACCCCCAGCACATCAAATAATGACTTCCTTCTACCCCCAGCTACCACAAGTGAAGTACTGCTTGCTCTCCTATCCCTTAACACGTCTAATTTGAGCCCTGATGCCTTACACCCAAGTCTTATGCGTATCTCTGGCCCGCCATTGCTCTCCCCCTCGCTTTCATTATAAATATGTCCTTTTCTTCAGGCACCGTTCCTGAAGCTTGGAAATCAGCGTATCATCCCTCTCCACAGAGGAGGTGACCCCACTTCACCTAGGAACTGTTGCACTATCTCCCTTTTCCCTGCCTTGTCAAAATTACAGGAGCACCTCATAAATCTAGGCTAACTGAGTTCCTCACCGCCTCAAATTTTCTATCCCCCAACCAGTCTGGTTTCAGGATAAAACATTTCACCATATCCTCCCTTCTCCATGTACTGGCCACATTCAAGCAGTTGCTGACAGAGGTCACCTCACTGCCACACTCTTCATAGATTTGGCCAAAGCTTTTGACTCTGAATCCTATCCCCTCCTTCTGAACTCTGTTGAGAATGCTAGGATTGAACCTCCTGCCTTACAGTGGTTCAACTCTTATCTAATTGTTAGGCACCAGACATTTGAAATCGCCAACTCCACCCCCTGCCATTCTAGCAGGCATCCCTTAGGGTTCCATATTTGGACCTATCTTATCTTCTGCCTTCATAAATAACCACCCCTCTGCCTGTTCCACCTCCTTCATCCATATGTATGCAGATGATACCATCTTGTTCACATCAGGCCCCGACCTCACCACTATCCACTCCATGCTGCAGCATGACTTCCAATCATTTCAATCCTGGTTCCCTTTGAAACGACTCAAAGTGAACACATCTGAAAGAGTCTCCATGTGCTTCAGAATCTCCCAAATATTAGACACAGCTGCTGACACCCATCCAGTTACTCTCTTGATGGCACTTCTCTCAAAGTTGTCACATAGTACAAGTATCTAGGAGTCTGGCTGGATCCTCATTTGACCGTCTCTCGCATAATTGATTACATTGCCTCAAAACTTTGTCAAAACTCTGAATTCTCTATCGTACCAGGGACTCCTCCCTCCCTCCACTGCGTAGAGTTCTTGTGACAGATGATTATGTCCATTTTGACTATGCTGAGATTGTGTATTGCACAGCACCATCCACATCTCTCTCTCAACTCCTTTTACTATGCCTTCTGTCGTTTTGCCTCCAATTGTCCACCCAGGACTCACTACTCTCTTCTCTCCTGTCTTTACCTCCCTCTGCTCTCACACAGGTGCCTCATCTGCTCTCTATCCTTTACTGCTAAATTCAGGTTCAGCCTACTTCTCTCCTACATCTCTTCCCTCCTCTCTTCTGCCTTGGGATCAGCGTATCTCCTACGCTTCAGGAACTCGCATTCTTTCGCTCTTCCCACCCCATCCTCCAGCATCAGCAAATCTGCTTTCAACTATCCTGTCCCCTCACTGTGGAACTTCCAGTCTCCTGTCCTCTGCAACTCTCCTTTTCAGTTCTCTGTCACATTGTTGCTGTGCCTCCTACTTTTCCGTGCTTGCTCCCAAAACTTCACTTAGCTCTTGTAACGTTAATTTCTTTTTATTTACATTCTCCCTCATCCTTGTCTCTCTATTATTGGTGTAGCCTGCTTGCTGTAATTCACATCACAACCTGTAATATGATGATTGTTATACCAATATGCTGCTGTATTGCTATGCTCCCAGTTGTGTGTTATGTTTACTGTTGCATTGATTTTTTATTCATTGTTCCAGTTGTGTATTATGCTTCTACTGATTGTATTTGTACTCATTGTTCTTAAGTTCCCTGTCCCTGGGTTGCACCTGGAAACTAGCTTCGGCTCAGTGCACCTTTCCCGGTCACCAAATGTTTAACTCATTGCCTCCACAGGCTCACTCTGAGATTACACCACTTGTCTCCTGAATCTCCTGTATACTTTTAACAGTGAATCCTCTAAAGAAAATCAAGCCATAGTCAGCATGTACTGAAACAAATGCCACCTGGAGTGCAATCCACACTTTCACCAAGCATTACAGTCTGGACATTACCTCAAGAGCTCTGCACGCGTTTGTCAGGGCTGTGTTATTGGGACTCCTGCAAGATCCTGCCTCCCAAACTGTTTACTCTTGTAAATGCTTGGTATTCGTTCCTACAGTGTTACCTGATGATTGAGATACCCCCGGGGAAGATAGAACAGTTACATAAGAACTTACTGTAAAAGTAGATCTTACTTTGAGATGGATCTTGCAGTAGATAACTACTTTTAGGAGTGCTCCCCCTGACATCGGGACCACACTGAAAACTTAAGTGAACAGTGTCTGTCGAGGGACCACCCACCAAGGTCACATGACTGTCAGCATGACCCTATGTAATGGGTGGTTCCTGGCCTGCTCTCCAGTTCTTTCCTGCCACTGACTTGAGCATGTCTGACCCCACACAGAGTGCTGCTGCAGTTTGACCACCATTTTGGAGGAGTATTCCATCTGATTTTTTTTTTTATTCCTCATTCCTTTCAGTAAACAGTTTTGTGCATGTCTTCTCGCACCTCTCGAGTTGCACAAGAACAAATGAGACTCCTGCTGTATGCAACTCCTGTATAAGGACATTCCCTCTGCCTCTTCTGCCCAGGCCCGGGACACCAGACCAGGGACTTAGGCCTGCCTGAACTTCAGTCGGGCCACATGGAAACTGAGGTAGAAAACCCTCGAGGCCCATATACAATTTCGTTCCCATCAGCCCCTTCTTGGGGCTCATATCCAGGACCTGGCTATCTGCTGTTCCACTTTACTTAGATCAGGCCCCGTTTCTCTCCTCTGTTCTCAGGGTGAGCCTTGCTCCCGTCTTCTCGAAGGGAAAAGAACTGAGGAGGGGTAGAGGCTATCTTGTGAGTGTTGCTGATGTTGACTAACACCGATGGCCCACTTGTACTGTTGAAAATCTTCCATGTGGATTACCCTTCACCAGCGGTGAAGGTTCAATATGGTGTTCCCTGATGAGTGAGAGCCCCTAGAAGACTTACTGTTACCGTAAGTTCTTACGTAATTTTTCTTTCTTGGGACTAACAAGAAATTTCTTCCCTAGGTAGTTTTGGAATTTCACCTTAATCAGCCTGTAAAGTTTTCCGTTTTTTTTTTTTTAATTGCGTGTGCGCAAGAAACATTTTGCTTGGCTTCAGAAAACGGCATCTCAGAAGTGTGTCACAGACTAGCCCAATGCAGAGCGATCTACATTGGACTCGTCCCTGACAAGCCAGTGACCACCGGAGTATGACGGTGGTCACAGTTTCATGGGCATAAACTTTGTGTACTTGAAAGAAATAAAGTGCTACAATAAGAGAGCTCTTCGGTACTTTCAGTTGCATAATGCTGGCAGGCAAGCAACTGAACAGCTCATTGCTGTATAAGTTTCTATACAATAGCAATTTGCTCCCAGCAGCTCTTGCCTCAGTGCCTTGGAACTGGAATTGTCACTTTTGGATCTGCAGGCTCATTCAGGGCGTCTTATCGTGTGGCTGCTCCTTCCTTGTTTCTTTTGCTCCCCTGTCTTTCCTTGTCCCCTTTTGTGCCCTCCTACCTCGTTACATGTCTGCCTTGTGTCCTTTGTGATTACCCCCTTTTGGGCTTCTCTCTTTCTCGAGGCTGCTGCTCCATTTTTCTGGCAGTGCTCCAGGCTGTGACATCATCCCTGGGCGCGCCTTTGCAGAATTGCACATCTCCACTGTACCAGTAACTGTTGTGCAAACTTGTTTTCATCCAGTGCTACTAGACCCAGCTTGAGAAAGGCCCTTTATGTTAAGTATTTTTCCTACCTCTACTCTTCTCCCTCTGCGATCTTTAAAAATCCCGTCTTCGGAAAAACCCTCCCAGCACTTTAGGAATGACTCCCCTTGGTTCTAAGAGTCTCACCATTGAAAGATGCAACTAAACGTTCATACGTGTGCCTCATGTCCCTACTGCACCCTTAGGCAAAGCATATATTTTGAGAAGGAATCAAAGACCCATCCAACTATCTTTTTGGAGCCGAACAATCCGTTCAGAATGCGCCTGATCAGCATGCCGTTTCTTCAGGCTGGTGTTGCATGCTTTGTTCCACACCTGGCAGCCTAGTCTGGCAGTGTATTTAGTACTGTGGGAGATTTTGCCTTGTGTTGTAGGCAAGAGTCACTTCTGGGAGCATTTCCCTCAGAGATGGGAGCTGAGCGCGAATTACAGGTAAGAATGAAGGCAATAAGAGAAAGGGTTATGCACTTCCACTGCAGGCTGCTCTTCCATGTGGCATTTATGTGCTATGTAAAAATAGTAAAGTAATAGGATGATCATAGAAACATAGAATTTGATGGCAGATAAGGACCTCTTGGCCCACCTAGCCTGCCCATTCCCCTGCCTAACGAATAAGCTGCAGATCCTAGTTCACCAACAGCCTACTTCCTCCTACCCCCCACTAAAATTGCCTTATGCCTGTCCCAGGCATTCTTGAATCCTCCACTGTTTTTGACTCATGTATGTCTCCTCAGGAAGGCTGTTGATGCATCTACAACCGTCTCTGTGAAGAAATACTTCATCACATTACCTCTTAGCTGCCCCCAATCTTCAGATTGTGCCTCCTTATTCAAGCAACATGAAGTCTTGCTATATTATGACATATGCAGTGAGTCCCAACCTTAGAACTGCTCGGAGGTGAAAGTGTTAACTTTCCATACCAGGCATGGGCAGCTGAGCTCGAGCTTGGTTTGAAACTCTGTTTAAATATATTAATTTGTCATTTAGTAGAGTGTGGTTATCGGTTCTTAAAAAAGCAGTTTTATTAGTTTTTTTCCACGACCCATGACACGGTTTGAGAACCGATAAGGGTCTTACCTGGCGGATTGCCATAAACAGGTAAGTTTGGTTAGGCTGGCACTATGTCTGAGAAACCCAAAAGAAAACTGGGCCACTGGGTTTCAACACTGCAGTGTCTGTGGGGAAGTCTTTGCCAAGGCTGACCCCCACACCACCTGTGTTTATTGTCTGGGGTTTGACCACCTCAATGCAGACTGCCAGATTTGTAAAAATTTTCCTGCAGCTACCCTGGAAAAGAGAGTTGGTAGGCTCAGGGAAAGGGAGGCCAAAAGTCCGCTGAACCGGATGGCCAGCCCGGTTTGGTTCCAGCCGAACCGGAGGGAGTGCCCTCTGACCAGGGCGAGACTTCCTCGGGCAAAAGGAGATCCGACTCTGAGGAGTCGGTTCCAGCAAAAAGGACTAGGAAATCAGCTGGTGTGGAGCCAAAACTTTCCTCTCCAACTGCTGAAGAAATAGCCAAAGCGATTAAAATTGTCCAGTCGCTTTCCCAGTTCCGACCCGAACCGGCACCATCAAATGGCGTATGGTTGACGGTTCACCGGTTCAAAGAGTATGATTTAGAGGAATATTATGAACCGGAGGAGGGGAAGAGGAGTATGAGGAGGAGTGAATGGATTTGAAAGTCTGATGTGCCCATTGACCCGGACATCTCTCAGACAGACCTTCAGGAGTGTCTCCTCCTAGGCTTTCTCAGTCCCCTTCTCATTTTATGTTTTATAAAAGGTGACTGAAACCCTCCAGCTCCCTATGGAGGAAGCTGTGGATGATCAAGAGAGCCTGACTATGTGGAAATGATGGATATCCGAGAGTCTAGGAGACTGTCTATTCCTTTGCATAAATCTTTTGGAAACAGACAGTAAAAATTCTAAAACTCCTCACTATACCTCCTGTGGATAAGAGAATGGACAAGAGGTACACATTGTCAGGCTCTGATATGGAGTTCCTTATGCACCAATGCAGCCATGTTTGGGTAGTGCAGGCTGCAGCCTGTGACAAGGCAAATATTCCCTTGGCTTCACACCCCCCTGACAAGGACTCCAGGAGGATTGATGCCATGGCAAAGAAACAGTACATGGCAGCATCCTTGGGACTCAGACAGGCAAATTATATGGTTTATGTTGCTAGATATCAGAAATCCAGATGGGATACTGTTATGGCTCTAGCAAAACAGGTCCCTAGGCCAGCTTGCCAAGGAGCTGGAGCAGGTGGCTGCTGATGGTATTGAGGCATCCAAGGTGCAATTCCATGCTGCAGTAGACTCTAATGATGTCATCAAGAGTCATGGCTACATCTGTGGCACTTGCAGAATAGCTTGGCTCAGATGTACTGGCCTGTCTGGGATACCCAGACTAAGGCCATGGATTTTCCCTGTTGTGGGTAATTCTCTGTTTGGGAGCAGACAGAGAATTACATGAAAAATGGATGAGTATAGGACCACCTATAGGAATGCACAGGCCAAGGAAAGGCAGGCCACTCCTCAAAGGCAGCTTTCCAGGGGCAGGGGCAGGCTTTTTCATAGGCCTTTTTACCAAGCCCAGGCCTCCTCTTCTACTTACGCCCAGAGGGGGGTCCTTTAGAGGGAGAGGCAGACGGGGTACAAGCAGGCCTGCTTCCACCCCTCAGCCCAAAGCCCCTGCCAAGCAGGCACCCTGATGGGGTTGCCAGGGCAGATTCTCAGCTAACTGTAGGGGCAGGTTGGCTTACTTTGTCCAGAACTGGAAGTCTCTGACATCAGACAAGTGGGTCCTCAGTAGTAAACCAGGGACTGGTTCTCAGCTTCAAAAATTTCCAAAGATGAGAACCAGATCCTTTCCACCTGCAAATCCACCAGAGGCACTTGTCCTAGAGGCAGAGGTCTCTTCCTCCTGGCTCTCAGAGCTGTGGAAGGGTTCCACCCCTACACCACGGCAAAGGATTGTCACCAGGTACTTCCTTATCCCAAAAGACAGGAGAATGGCAGCCCATCCTGGATCTCAGATATTTAAACAAGCACCTTTTAAAACCAAAATTCAAAGTGGTGACTCTGGGAATTATTCTATCCTCTCTAAGGCCAGGGGACTGGCTAAGCGTCCCTGGACCTCAAGGATGCCTACTTCCATATTCTCATCAGAAGCTCCCATTGAAAGTACCTCAGGTTCGAGCTGCCCTCAGGCCATTACCAGTTCAGAGCAATGCCATTTGGCCTCACCTCTGCTCCAAGGGTATTCACAAAATGCCTGGCAGTAGCAGTTGCTTTCCTAAGAAGGCAAAAATATGCCATCTTCCCTTACCTGGACTACTGGCTCATAGTAGGCCAGTCTCCAGACCAAGTCAAGTTACATCTACAGATAACTCAGCAACTGCTCACCTCTCTAGGTTTCCTTCTGAATCTTTCAAAGTCAGTTCTAGAGCCTGTCCAGCTCCTCACCTTCATAGGCGCAGAGCTGAACACAGAGAAAGCCAGAGTCTTTCTTCCTTTGGACAGGGCAAGGACCCTGGTCTCTCTGGCCTCCTTATTCACCCTGCAGGTCTCTCGACCAGCAAGGCATTTTCTACAGCTCCTGGGGCACATGGCTGCTTCTACAGCAGTGGTGCAGGGAGCAAGATTTCAGATGAGGGACATCCAGTTCCATTTGAGAGCCTTTTGGTCTCAAAGGAAAGACCCTCTAACCAAATTGATCCTAGTAACTCGAACCCTGATCCAAGCCCTACAGTGGTGGCAGGATCAGAGCAATCTGAGACAAGAGGTTCCCTTTGTCACTCAGTCTCACTCCTTAATCCTTACTACAGATGCATCCCTCTCGGGTGGGGAGCTCACATGGGCGACCTCACTACCTAGGGATTGTGGTCCCCTCAGGAATCTCTGCTCCACATCAATCTGTTGGAACTCAGAGCAGTTTTCTAGCACTTCAAGTTTTTCCTGAATCTGTTCAGAACAAAGTTGTACAGGTCAGAACAGACAACACCACCACAATGTGGTACATCAAGCAAGGAGGCACTCTGTCTGCGGCCTTGTGCACCGAAGCAATGAAGTTGTGGTCTCTGGCTTACTCCCTGAACACCTCCCTTACGGCAGTTCACCTCCCAGGCAAGGACAATGTCCTGGCAGATGCTCTCAGCAGGATTTCCCAGGGCCATCACGATTGGTCAGTGGACCCCCTGGTCCTGGAGGTAATATTTGCCAGATGGGGCACCCCGCAGATGGATCTTTTTGCAGCCCCAGACAATCACCAACTTCCCCTTTTTTGCTGCAGGCCCCCAATGTTGGGCTCAGTCCCTCTGGGTGCCTTAGTTCTCAATTGGGAAGGGAAGTTTCTCTATGCTTTTCCCCCCTTTCTCTCTCCTGTTCAGAGTGTTAGTCAAAATCAGGTCTCAATCCTGCAAGATGATCCTGATTGCTCCAGATTGGCCAGACAACCCTGGTATCCACTCCTACTGTCCTTAGCAGTCCATCTTACCCTGTGTCTTCCAGGAATCACAATCTGTTAACCTGTGCTCAGGGAAGGGTTTGGTACCGAACCTCAAATCTCTGAATCTCAAGGCCTGGCTCTTGAAGAGTTAGTTTGCTGATCTACACCTTTCCCAGGTGTAATGGATATATTGAAAGCTTCTAGGAAACCTTCCACCAGGGCTACCTATAATTCCAAATGGAAGAGGTTTTCCATATGGTGCTCTGGGATATTTCCCCAGAATCTGCTGATTTACCCACAGTCCTGGATTATATGGTCCATTTAAATACCTTGGGGCTGAGACCAGCTACTCTAAAAGTATATTTGGCAGCTGTGTCTGCTTTTATTTCAGCAGGTAAACCCTCTTCTTTCAGCTCATCCTGTATTTTCCAAGTTTTTTAAGGGATTGCTTCACACCAACCCTCCATTCAGGGACCCTGCCCCTGCCTGGGATCTTAATGTTTGCATTGCTCAGCTGATGCAACCTCCCTTTGAGCCCTTGTCTTCAGCAGAGCTTAAGTACTTGACTTGGAAGACTGTGTTTCTGGTAGCCATCACTTCTGCCAGACGCATAAGTGAATTACAAGCTTTGTCAGTGGAGCCTTATTTTATCTCCTTTCATAGAGATAAGGTGGTCCTTGGGACTAACAGGAAGTTCTTGCCTAAGGTGGTTTCAGATTTCCACCTTAATCAATCTATATCTCTTCCAGTGTACTTCACTGACCATTCCTCCTCTGGCGAGGAGGCTGCAAGCTAGATGTGAAGAGAGCCCTTAGTTACTACATAGGCGTACCAAGGGTCACAGGTTTGACTCTCTCAACTGTTTCTCACTTATGGTGAGGTTGGTGAAGAAACCTGCCACTAAAGATCCATTGCCAGGTGGATTATCTCTTGTATCCAATTCTGTTATGAAAAACTGGGTAAGGTTCCTCCTCAGTCCTGAGGGCTCACTCTACCAGAGGTACAGCTGCTTCCTGGCTGCTGCCAGGACATCCCTATTCTAGAGATATGTCAAGCAGCTACCTGGAAAACAGTTCACACTTTTCCAAGCATTACTCCTGGCCATCCAGGCTAGGAGTGATGCTCGGTTTAACACAACTGTGCTTCAGAGCCTGTTTCCTAAGTAGGTTCTGTCCCTCCTCCATGGAGGTACTGCTGTGTAGTCTGCATATGTCATAATATAGCAAGACTTCATGTTGTTTGAAGAAAATTTACTCACCTTAGTAATGTTTCTTCTAATGGAGTCTTGCTATATATGACCAACCCGCCTGCCCCTCTCAGAACCTCTGTTTTGGGATGTGGGCAGTGCAGTGTTGGCATAGTAGATGCCCACCTTGTTGTTTTCACCCCTCCTTTTTGGGTGACTTGGTGTTGTGTTTTTCATTTTTTGGGTCTCCTGACTTGAGTCTTTGTTTTGGGACCAAAAAATGTGTTCTTATATTTAGTAGCCAGTTGGCTAGTGTAGGTTTACAGCTTCCACACAGGACCTCAGTGAGTTTAGCTCGTAAAGATCTGACACTTTGAGTTTGAAGAACAACAGACAGAGTTTCAACCGAACTCAAGCTCGGCGTTCCATGCCTGGCATGGAAAGTTAACTCTTTCACCTCCGGAGCAGTTCGAAGGTTGGGACTCACTGCATATGTCATAATATAGCAAGACTACATTAGAAGAAACAACATTACTAAGGTGAGTAATTTTTCTTCTTGCATCTTTTTCTGAAAGTTGCTACCCTCTTGGACTTGGTTGATTCCTTGAGGTATTTGAAAGTTTGTCATGTCCCCTCTTCCTTCTTTCCTCGAGGCTATACATCTTAAAGCTCCTTTAGTCTTTCTTCATATGTTTTCTGGTGCAGACCCTGCATTTTGAATTCTCCCTCCTCTGGATAGCCTCCACACTGTCTGTGTCTTTTTGCGAGATGGGGTCTCCAGAACTGTACACAGTACTCAGATGTGGTCTTATCAACTGTCTGTACAGAGGGCTGTATGAAGTGCTGTTAGTTTGTGAAAAGAAAAGTGCTAATTGGAATTGTATTGAACCTTCACCTTTTGAATTCTGCTGAACAGGAAATATGCATCTGTGTGTGAAGAGTGCAGAGAGGTGGTTTGGATATATAGATAGCGTCAACAGATCAGATAAAATTAAGAAATAAGAAATTATTTAAAAGAACAAATGGAACTTGACATCAGTTTGGTATGTGTGTGTGTGTATATAAGGGTTTCAAATAGAAATACTAGCCCCTGCCACACTGTATTTAATTTTTCTTCTTAGGCCACGCCATAAATACATGGAACAATTCTGGGAGCTGCCGGCATCTGACTCAAGTAGCAGCAAGGAAGGGGGATGCGGTAGATGCAACTTCAGCAGACGCAAGTTATGCTATTCCAGAAGATTTGCCACTTGAAGCAAACGGTCCAAATAGCCACAACCTGCGGACCTGTGCCCGACAGAGTGGTGCATCCAGAGGCATCTGTGCAAGTCAGCAATGTATCTGCGGGCAAGGGTACCGGGGGCAGCCAAATGCCCCATAGAAACATAGAATTTGACGGCAGATAAGGACCACTTGGCCCACCCAGTCTGCCCATTTTCCTACCTAACAGATAAGCTGCAGATCCTAGTTAACCAACAGCTTACTTCCTCCTACACCCCACTAGGACTGCCTTATGCCTGTCCCATGCATTCCTGAAGTCCCCCACTACTGTTGATTACACGGCCTCCCAAAATACTTCCTCACATTACCTCTGAGCCATCCCCCCTCTATCTTCAAATTGTGCCCCCTTGTTCTTGTACATCTCTTTTTCTGGAAGATGCTACTCTCTTGGACTTTAATTCCCTTGAGGTACTTGAAAGTTTCTATCATGTCCCCTCTCTCCCTTCTTTCCTCAAGGGTATACATATTAAGCTCCTTTAGTCTTTCTTCGTATGTCTTCTGGTGCAGACCCTGCATCATTTTGGTTGCCCTCCTCTGGACAGCCTCCACTCTGTCTTTGCGGAGATGGGGTCTCCAGAACTGAACACAGTACTCCAGATGAGGTCTCACCAACTGTCTGTACAGAGGGATAACAACTTCCTGTTTTCTACTATTGATGCCTCTTCCTATGCATACCAGTATCCCCCGAGCCTTCCTTACTGCCTTCTCACATTGCTTGCCCACCTTTAGGTCATCTGATATAATTACCCCCAGGTCCTTTTCTATTTTTACTGTTGTCAGTATCTCACCCCCCATTGTGTACGCTTCCCCTGGGTTTTTGTTTCCCATGTGCATTACCTTGCACTTCTTTGCATTGAATCTGAGCTGCCATACATTTGACCATTCCTCCAACCTTGCCAAGTCCCTTCTCATCCTTTCCACTCCATCTTGTGTATCAACCCTGTTGCAGATCTTTGTGTCATCTGCAAAGAGACATACTCAAGGAGCAACAAGCCAGGAACATGAGCAAGAAATGAGCCCCCACAACGTAGTGGCAGCAGACAGTATCCCCCATACCACAGTAGCCCCTTGTCATCAATGGACTCAATGACACATACTCCCTGCCATGGCAGGGGACGGGCAACACTCTGCAGTCGCCAGAAATGAAGGCATTGGTGGTGTAGTGCCCCCCCTCCAACTCTCAGAAATCCCCAAGCAGCCTAGATGCGGCTTCCCAGTGCCGATCCATACCCTCCATCTGCGATCCCTGAGCACCCCAAGAATACTAGCACAGGTCCCCTGTAATATAGCACCACCCTTCCCTGCCATTCCCGAATCTCCGGAAAGTGAACAACGAATCCTCCATCTCCCAGGCAGTGACATAGTGCAAGACTGCTGGTCAGTACCTGTTGGTCCAGTGGCTCCCCTGCTTTCCCCACCCCAGCAGGCAGTGGTCAACAGCCCTGCACCCCCTTCCCGATGCGCTTCTGGACTGGCACTTCCCTCCGCACACCACCATGGCCAGCCGCAGACTGCCATCGCACAGACTGGGTAAGTGTGCTGTACACGTACGTGAGCTATGAGATCGCAGTATGCAACTGGCCGTGATGGTGTGTGGACGGAAGCACCATTCCAGAAACGAGTGGGTCGGTTGCTCACTGCCTGCGGGTGAGGGGCCATTTGACCACCAGGTACAAACCATTCATGTGTGCAACTGCACTCCAAGGGTGGGTGGTGGTGGGGAGACGGACTGGGACCAGCCCATGGCTGAACACTAGGGCACTGAGTATCAGGGCCTCTTGTGTGTATTTGGGGGGCGGGTGGTGCCCACTATACCACCACTGTTTCATGCCTGTGTTGGTGGTTGGCAACCATAGCAGACTTTCCATGATGTTGTCACAGGGGTGCCCAGACAGTGCTGGGATACTGCACTATGGAGGCACACTGCTCTGTCCCTCGCCCTTATGGGAATCGGCAGTTCCCCGCACTTCACTAATGACGTCTGTGTCGCTGACCTTACTGTTGTCCTACTGCTGATTATTCCTGGGCACGGCATGTCGCATCCATAGAACATCTCCTGGATGATCTGGTTGGTGAGCCCTCCTTTGTCCATTGTGGGACTTCCAAATCCCAAAAAGCTGATGTAGTAGCCCTGCCATGGTGCAGTCTCCTTGCGACCTGTTGCACTGGGTTTGTTGTACACAACCCTGGTGCAAGGGTTTTTGGCACAGTGTACTTAAGTAGAGACGCAGGCTGCCTGTCGGAATTGTGAATACGGGAAGGAAATGGGTAGCCCCCACAATGCAGTGGCACCAGGCAATAGTCCCTCATCCTGCAGTAGCCCTGTGTCATCAGTGTACCCAGTGGCACATACTCCCTGCTATGGCAAGGGACTTGCAACCCCCTGCAGTTGCCAGAAATGAAAAGGGCATTTGTGTAGTGCCCCTCTCAACCTGCCAGAATACCCAAGCATACCAGAGGTGGCTCCCTGAGGCTCCCCGGTGCCAGTCCATACACCCCTGTGATCCCCAAGCCTACTGGCACAGGTCCCTGTAGTATAGTACCACGTACCCCCAATCCCAAATCCACACACTCCCAGAAAGAGAACAGATCCCCGATCTCACGGGACACAGTACAAGACTACCGGCCAGTATCTCGTGTTCCAGTGGTCCCCCTTCCTCCCCATCTTGAGAGGCAGTGGCCAACCGCCCCCACCCGTCCCCGACCTGCTTCTGGACTGGTACGTATTCTGTCCCAGTGGGCTGGACTCCAAAATGCTCCACCTATCTGCCCCTGCCATAGCCAAACCCCTGGCCTCCCTTTTTAGCCTGTCCTTTTCTCCCTTGCTGAAGTCCCCTCTAAATGGAAACATGCCACCGTAATCCCGCTCCCAAGGGTGTTGATGACTCAAACCTAAACTACTACTGGCCCATTTCCCTCCTACCGATCCTGTCAAAACCACAGGGGCGCCTGGTACTCTCTTGCCTATCACCCTTTCTGGATTCTTCCTGCTTATTCTCCCCCTACCAGTCTGGTTTTAGGAAATTCCACTCCACCACTACCTCCCTTCTCAGGCTTACAGACACCATCCTCACTAGGATGGATGATGGCCACATCACAGCTGTCATCTTCATCGACCTGGCCAAGGCATTTGACAGTGTCTCCCACTCTCTGTCCTCCTTGCCAAACTGGTAAACGCCGGTCTATCCAGCTTGGCCACATCTTTGTTCTACTCATACCTCGCTGGCAGGTCCCAGTACATCCGAATCAGTTCTTCCACCTCTGCACCCCTCCCAGTCACCACAGGGGTAACGCAAGGATCTGTCCTAGGCACTCTCCTGTTTTCGACCTTTCTGAATGACCTGCCCTCTTCCTGCCCACGCACCTCAATCCACATTTATGCGGATGACACTATGCTGTATGCATCTGGCCCCTCGACCGCAGAGGTTACAACCAGACTGCAGCAGGACTTTTATCACGGTCCAGCACTGGCTTCACTGAAATCACCTCCTCCTCCTCCTCAATGCCAAGAAAACAGTCTCATTAACCTTTAGCACAAGGCAGAGACTTTCTAGGCTTCCCTCCCTGATAACATTCCACACTGTGATGACACCCTGGAGGCCCTGCCTCCTTCAGATAGCTTGGTGACTGGCCAGTCAGCACCTCAACTTTGCACATATTGACTCCATACTCAGAAGCTGCACCCCAGGCTTGGTGCACTTACGAATCGTGACAGCATCCCTGAACCTGCCCAGAGAGCCATTGTGCAGAAAATGATCCTTCCCATCTTCGACTACGGGAACGTGGTCTACAGTACCAGCCTTAAGTCCACCTTAGCCAGACTGGACCATCTTTTCCATTTTTTTTGTCGCTTTGTCCTGAAGTGTCCTTACTCCACACACTACTGTGCTCTTTACCAATCTATGAACCTCACCTCTCTAGATAATCATAGACAGTCCCACTGCGCCAAGATCCCAGCCAAGTTTTGGTCCCAGCTACTCCCCTCCTACCTCACCGCTGCCCTAGCCAACCCCTGCACCCTAGCATACTCTCTCAGAAACTTGGACTCTAGGTCCGTAGCTGTCCCACATAGGTCTACTACTGTCGGTCCGGAAGCATTCAGCTATCATATACCAACGTTGTGGAACTCCCTCCCAGCAAAGCACATAGGTCTACTACTGTCAGTCAGGCAGCATTCAGCTATTGTATACCAACATTGTGGAACTCCCTCCCAGCAAACATTCGTCACTTTTCCTCCTCCCTGCACCTTAACTCATTGCTCCTAGCTCATTTCACCCCTACCTGCTCATGTGTCTAGGGAGTTTTCAGTTCACTGAGTGGTATGACTGAGTATGTCCACACTTAGGAATGCAGTTAATCTGTGCCTAGCTGCTGTTCTCTCGCTCCACTTTGTCGTTTTCCAGGACCAGTTTTCAGAGTTCACCACTGTGTAATTACTTGTATTATGCTGTCTTCAACTGTTGTCTATCTACTGTTTTCTCGACCCACTGTGTCTAGTTACCAGGACCAAAAGTTAGTGATTCCCCTCTATGTACTCACTTGTATAATGCTGTCTTCAACTGTTGTCTATGTTCCCCCCCTCAGGATGCATCTGGAATCGAGCAGTAACCTGCTCAGTATGCCTTCCTGGTTAAACGCTTAAATAAATACACCATCACTTCGGTCAGCCGCAGACTATCGCACAGACCGGGTAAGTGTACTGTACACTGGGCTGTGTGATTGCAGTCTGCAGCTGGCTGTGGTGGTGGGAAGTGCCAGTCCAGAAGTAGGCTATTTTTTGGGGGGGGGGGGGTGCAAGGTGGTTTACTACTGCTTGTTGGTGTGTGGAGAGTGAGGGGCTACTAGGTATGTGCGCAGTGGCACTCCATGGGGGAGATGAACTGGGACCAGCCCACGGTTCGAAACTAGGACTCTGATAATCAGGGCCTCTTGTGCGTTGGTGGGCACTATACCACCGTTTTATGCCTGTATCTGGGAGGTTGGCACTGGTCTGCCTTTGCAGGCTTTCCCTGATGGTGACACGGGGAGCCCAGATAGTGCTGGGACATTGCACTATGGGGGCACACCGTCCTGTCCCTCTCCCTTATGGGGGCTCGCCAAAGGTTCCCCTCCCCAGACTAATGATGTCTGTGTACCTGGCACTGCACTAATGATGACTGTGACCCTGGGTAAGTCCTGCTGCAGAGTACTCACGGGCCCTGCATGTCACAGACCACCTTGACCACCCCTCCTGGCTGTTCTAAGTGGCGAACCCTACTTAGATCCATGGTGGGCTTCAAAATCCCCACAAGGATGTAGCAATCACTGTAGCAGCCGCAACCTGGCGCACTGGACTGTGATGCAGCCCTGGTGCAAGGAGCTTTAGACAGCGTATCTATAGCAGACGTAGGCTGCCTACCTGAATTGCAGTGTGACACAAGTTGTGATGCAAGTCACCACTTTCATCATACTCTGCGTGCAGCTAACCCCGAATGGGCCCACAATATTAAGAATAGGGTTTAAAAAAAAAAAAAAAAAGTAAAGACTTAGATCTTTCGGACAAAGATATTCAACAAAAGCAGATTGAGTGGTCTGCCTGGAACAACTGGATCATACAAGCTGCACCTGGTCTGGCCAGTCCAGTTTTTGTTTCTTTGTGCGTCGCATAGAGACATTTTGATCTGACTTCAAGGGTGGAACTCTTGCAGCTGGGTAGTACCATTAGGACTGAATCTGGAGGCATCAGGACCCCACGGAAAACTTGTAGGTAGCAGTCCGAGGCAGGGGACTGCCCGCCGCTACGCCAGACATCAGATGTGGTATGGGGCGGTCCCCTGGTGCCACCTCAGTTCTTTTCCCGCCATTGACCAGCGTATTTCAGCTTCTCAGACACCTTCATTAGCATCGACAGCCAAAGAAAAATTCTTTATTTTTTCTTTCTGTTCATTCATATCGACTCATGTCGCGTCGCTTTTTCTGCTGCAGTGAAAAGCAGTGTGCATCTCGCAGGAAACAAATTCGGATAAAGACACGTGGCCTGCTTCATCTGCTTAGGCCCACAACACCAGCCCGACGCCTGCACACATTGCCAGAAGTTCACTCCGAAGACATGCGCCCTGAGGGTCAGCGCACACACAAACTTCCTGCTCGAGAAGTGGCCATGAAGCTGGGATCAGCTCCTCCTCTTCCACCAGGGATAACCCACCGAAAGATAAGTCCTTGGGGGGAAGCATCACCACAGGGATAAGGATTGGGCCAGGTCTGAGTCCCTCCCGAAGTTACCAGCTAAGCACACCCCTCTTCCTCAACCTGCAGCTGGAGGTCTGGTTTGGTTCAGACCATTTGTCTGAACCTTCTCAGTCGTCTGTCTGCTCTTGCCTCTTCCCACAGTAAACTGTGAGTCTGCCCTCGTCGGACATCATTCTTCCCTTGCCCATGGACCCCTAAAACCGTCAAGGTTGACCCAGGAAAGCCTGTTTAAGGCTCAGGACAGGCCTGGTTCTTCGGACAAATGCAAGCGCTCAGAAGAACCCTCACTTAGGAAGGAGGTGGCCCGGGCTTGGACGCCTTCCCCTCTCCCGGCTAAGGTGCACCCTCCCCTAGATCAGCGCAGAGCTAGCCAGTCGCCTACTCCGTCATCACGCTCCTTGACATCTGACACGGGGCTGTCGCAAGATGAAGACCAGCCATCCGCCCCTCCGAGGGACCAGACGCCTGACAGGGCCACACTGGACGCTGGACCACAAGACGAAGGTGCTACAGTTTGTTGGCCCACTAACGCCAGGATCCCAGACCCGACACCTGCCCCTAAGGAGACTAAACCCCAGACACCTGGTCCCTTGAACCTGGCACCGGGCCCGGCAGTCGTCCAGTAGCAGACATCGGGGAATCTCTTCACTACCTGGTGGAATACAATTAAAGAGGATCTCCTGTACAGCCCCCCAGACACTGTCCCTGCTTAGCCACCCTTAGGGTCCTCTCCCATCCCAAGACCTCAAGGGGCGAGGCTGAGCACCTGTCCAGACCTAAGGAAGAAGGAAACACCCTTAGTCTGTCTTCCTCCTCCCTCATTCTACGTCCTCCTCAGACAAGGAGCACGCTGAATCAGACCTGACTTAGATGAGGAATTTTGTCCTTCCTTCCCAGGACCTAATGATCCCCCATTACCCATCCTTTCTGGACATCATGAGGCACATCCAGGCTATATAATGAAGGGACACGGAGGACTTGGATCCAGAGCGCAAGCAAATGGCCAGTTTCCTCGGAGAGAAGGAACCCAAACCTTTGGTTATCACCCCTGTTCGTGGAACTGTTTTAGGACGTGACCCGCCTGACCTGGCATACCCTGTCGTCTGTTCCTGCAGTGCCTAGAAAGTTGGACAGACTTTATAAACCTCAAAGAATACCTTTCTAGCCAAACAACCAAGGCTAACTCATTGGTACTCACGGATGCTCATGGCAGAGGTTCCTTGCCAAAGCATTTGAGCTCCCACCTCCGGACCCTGTCTCCAAAGAGTTAGATGGTTGGGGCGAAGAAGTCTTCTCCTTAGCCATTAGGGCCATCAGGTTCTTGAACTTTGTGGCCCCATGATTCTACCAACAGTCACTGTGGCAGAAGACAGCGGACCTCGTCAACTCTATGCCAGACTCCGACTCAAAGCAAGAAGTACTGGAGTGTACCCAGTTGGGATCGGATGTCAACAAACACGCCCTGAGGTGGTGTTATGATGCCGTAGATATGGCCTCCAGACCATCCGCCCTGGGGGTCTTCATGAGGCAGCAGTCATGGCTTAGACTCATGGGATTCTAGACAGACTTACAAGAGTCCTTCCTGGATTCCTGCTTTCAGGGCCTGTTTTGTTTGGCCTGGAAGTGGAAGGGATGGTCAAGCAACTTCAGGAGACTAGGAAAGTGGTGGCCGGATATATAAATCCCAGCCTCGGAACCCTGCTGACAAACTTTTAAGTAAGGACAAGGGCTGGGACAGGGGAGTAAACAGTCCCAAGGTAAGGGGTTCAAGGGCGGGGTCACCCTGCCCCTCAAGGTTCTCAGGGACCCAAGCAATCCAAAGCTCCCAGGGCTCAGGCCCCCAAACCCCTCAGCCTGACTGCCTCTGCCACCTCCTCCCTTCAGGCACAATGAGCAGATAGGGCAATTTGTGCTTTACCCACTAAGTGGTCCAGTATCATGACAGACCAATGGTTGCTGGACACCTTTAGAAAAGGTATGCAATAAAGTTGATCTTTATCTCATGAGAACCCCCCAGCCTGTTGTCCATCAGCACACAGTCCTCTACTAGAAGCAGAGATCCATCAGCTCCTTGAAAAAGGGCCGAAAAAGGGTCCCCAAGCCCAGAAGGAAAGGTTATTAGTCCCTTTTTTTCCTTGTCCTGAAGAAAGCGGAAGACCTTCATCATATCCTGGATTTAAGCCAGCCCAGTCTCTTGGTACAATCAGAGATTCCGGATGGTCACTCTGGCAGGGTTCTTACCTTGCTCTGTCAAGGGGACTGGCTGTGCTCCCTATATATTCAAGATGCCTACATGCATATCATAAGTTCTAAAGTCTCAAAGAAGGTTTCTGTGCTTCAGCTTCCAGGGTGAGTAATACCAATTCAGGGTCCTCCCTTTGGCCTTTCATCTGCTCTCAGGGTCTTCACCAAGTGTCTAGTGGTGATAGCGGTGGCCCTCCGGAGGAGAGGACTCTTTGTCTACCCTTACGTGGACAATTGGCTAGTCTCCACTCAGTCGGAAGAGGAGCTTCTAATTGCCTTACAAGAGAGACAGGACCTATTTTCCTCCCTGGGGATCACAGTAAAGTGGTCAAAATCACATCCTTGGTCCACTCAGACTGCAATTCATAGGGACTGATCTTCCTGGACATAAGTCTCCACCACTCATTCACACTAGTGGGATTGGCGCCGGAGGCACTAAGACCCATCGGGAGCAAACATTTTGCTGGAGGGTCGGCGCGAGAGACGGCGCCGCGAGACACGGCGCCGCGAGCAGCGGCTCGAGCGGTAATGACCATCTCGGCGACGACCCTCCAACCGCCTCAGTTCCTTTTTTCCCGCCGTCGAGTGCGCTTCAGTGACGATGTCGCCGCTTGTCGAGTCAAACTTCAAACTAGCGATAGTTTTCAGTTTGTTTTTCGTAACATTATCACGATAGTAGTATCGCTTAGTTTATTCTATTTTCGTAAAATTTTTCTAATATTTAAATTTAACTTACTTGAAGAAGTCTCGGCCTACTGGATGGAGGTCGACCATGAGCAGGTCAGGTGACGGTAGGAGACTTAGTATGAAACTGTTCAGTCAGCGGGCTGGGTCCGGTCAGCCTCCTTCTCCTCAGCGGGTTCCGACTACGGTCAGTCCGATGCCGGGGATGGCGGTCCCCGCCGGCATAAAATAACGATCGCATTCTCGGCGCCGTTGACCTCAACTCTTCTTGAGCCCACAGGTCAAAAAAGAGAAGGCATCACTCGAGGTCGCCCTCTGGTATGTCTGCGCGTCGACGGTCGGTTATCATTGCTAGTTGCCGGTCTCCCTCTTCGGAGTCGCCAACTTCCGATAATCATCGGCCTCGACATCGGAGCCCCTTCCCGCCTATAGGTAGGGCTCCAGATGAGCAGTTTCATCAGTGGGCCGCTCTTATGGAGCGATGGGCTCGGAGGTTGGTTCTTTTGCCTGGCTCGGTTACCTTGGAGCCCTCGGGCCCCTCGGCGATCAGGTAGGGGCGGTTGGACCTTCCTGGTCGCGCGGGCCTTCTTGATGCTAGCGACTCCGTGCTAGGTGTTTCCCCCTCACATGAGCTGCGGCGAGGGCCTCACCGATGCCCTTATCCCTTTTTTTCCTTCTCTTGCTTCCAGGTTCCCGAGGCTTTCGGCGCCTTCTGCAGGGTCTGTGGCCTTGTCGGCGCCCGTTTCGGGGCCGCGAGCTTCTTGGCGCCGTTGGCGGCGCGCGTGGTCTCGCGCGCCGTTGGCGGTTGCAGCGTGGTCTCGCGGCGCCCGTCCGGTGGTGTCGTTGGATCGGGCGGGCGCGCCCGTTCAGGCGTCGTCCAGCGGCGCCGATCTGCGGCGCCATCGTGGCGCCGTCGGCCAGCGCCCGTCGCGAAGGCGTCGTCGCGCAGCGCCGCCGGCGTTGTGGGGCGCGTGCCTCTTGACGCCGTCGCCTCCTCGAATGCCGTCTTCAGCCCGTTTTGCGTCGGCGCCGGCATACGAGGGACTCTCCTTGTTTTCTGCCATTTCCTCCTCTCCTAATTTTCCTCCTTTCCTGTCCAAACAGTCCTTTCTGGACCATCAGGAGATGATGTTGAGCCTGACCCAGACCTTGGTTGGGTGATGAAGTGGAGGAAACAGGATCTTTCTTTGCTACAGAGCCTGTGGTCGAGGACCTGTCCTTTAAGTCTCTGTTGAAGAACCTGGGATCACTCTTTCTCTCCAGACTACAGACATCGATCCTGGGAAGATATTAAGACTCCAGTATCTTCATGCTTGGAGATCCCTCAGTTTGACTCCTCGATTCAGCCTTCCTTGAGGCAGCTGTCTCAAATGGTATGGAATAACCCTGCTCTTATTCCTCAGTGGCTAAATCCATTGATAAGAAGTATTCAGCTCCCAAGGATAGTCCCATTTGGCATCCCAAGCGCTGCGGATCCTATTGTAGTCTGGCGAGAATGACAAAAGTCGTTCTTCCTCAAACTACTACAGCTCGACCTATTAACAAAGAGTCTCGTAAGATTGATACATTAGGTAAGAGAGTCTTTGCTGCCTCAATCTAGTATGCGTATTGCCAGTTATCAAGGCTATTTTTCTCAGTATGAGTATATCCTGTGGCACTCTATGAAAAGAATGGTTAAGCTCTTTCAGATTTGGATTCAAGTCAGAGCTTCTTCTGACCGTTATTAAATTATTAGGTCCAATAACCAACAGGTCAAAGCTGCCATGAGACCTTTCGACACTGCTTCTCGCTCAGCAGCGGCGATTTGTACTCTCGCCATTCTGGCTGCGTACTTCTGGCTTCACGAATGATGCTCAGCAGCAGGTGATGGCGCTGCCTTTGATGGCTCCTTTCTTTTTGGCCCTCAGGTGGAGCAAGCCTTGAGGCCACTCAGAAACTAGATCGGCCATTAAGTTGGCCAGACCTCCATGCCCCCTCTCGGGGCATGTGAACAGGCGTCCAGTTTCATGATCGTCAGTCCTTTGAGGCAGAGGCGGGAAGCTTCCATAAAGCCAACCTGCCCAACCTCAAAGAAAGCAGCAGCAAGCGCAGGGACCTAAAGCTCCCAGCTACCTTATAGTCGTTGGCCCAAGTTCCATCCACTCTCTGCCCGAGGTGGAACTTTCTCCTCCGGTGGGAGGTCGTCTGATGTACTTCTACACCAGTGAAGTCCATAACCTCAGACAAATGGGTCCCGGATAATTCGCGAGGTTATTCTCTCAGTTTCTTGAAACCCCCGAGTGTCCTCCCATCGAAACCCAGGTTGTCGGCCTCTCAGTCAGACCTCCTCACCGGGGATCAGGGCCTTCTGAACAACAGGGCAATAGAACTGGTGCCCCGCATCTGTGAAACACAGGTTCTCCCATTACTTTCTGGTTCCAAAGAAATCTGGGGATCGCCCATTCTAGACCTCAGAAAGTTAAACAAATTCCTCCCAGGGAGAAATTCAAGATGATTTCCCTAGGTACCCTGTTACCCTTGCTGCATCAACACGACTGGCTGGCCTCTCTGGATATGCAGAATGCTTCAGACATATCCCGTCCACCCGACCACACAAATTCCTCAGGTTTGTAGCTTTGGGTCAGCATTATCAGTTCAGAGTCCTGCCCTTTGGGGCTATCCTCGGCGCCGCGCGGTTTTACAAAGTGTTGTGCAGTTCTATGGCGCATCTCAGAAAAGTCGGACTCCAGTGTTTCCCTACCTGGGCGATTGGCTCTGTCAAGCCCTTCCGGCCAAGGGACTTTGGAAGCCATGCAAGCGACTTCTAGTCTTCTCACGTCCATGGAGTTCTGCTGAATTTGAAAAATCTCAACTGCAACCCTCCAGGCTCCTTTTCATAGGGGCGCTTCTAGACACCTCTTCAACGAAGGCTTTCCTTCCAGAGGACAGAAGACTCGACATCCTTGTATGGCCGTTACATCAGGAGAACCAATGGGTTACAACTCTCGATGCAGCGCATGTTAGGTCTCATGGCGTCCTCGGTCTTCACTGTCCCTCTGGCCGACTGCACATGAGAACCACCCAATGGATGCTCTCCACTCAGTGGTCCGACCTCTCACCCCCAGTCTTATCCCATCAAGGTAGCGGGCCCTTGAAGGTCTCTCACCTGGTGGTCTCGAAGAACAATCTCCTGGAAGGATTCCCCTTTGCTCTCCCGGATCATCAGATCTCCATCACCACAGATGCATCGCTAATGGGATGGGGAGCTCACTGTCTCTCCTCACACTCAAGGTGTATGGACTCGGTTGAAACTCATCTCCACATAAATATCCTGGAGATGAGGCGGTCCTTATGCAATCCGAGCTCTGAAGGATGTCCTTTGTCACAAGAACATTCTCCTTCAAGCGGACAACAAAGCAGTGATGTATTACATCAACAAGCAGGCGGTGCTCATTCTTATCCCTTTGCAGGGAAGCAATGAGGGTGGGGAGTGGTGCTTGGAGCACAAGTCTCTGATTCAAGCGGTTTATCTGCCAGGTATACAAAACGACCTAGCAGATCACCTCAGCAAACGAGGCAGACCCTCACGAGTGGTCTCGATCCAGCCGTGGCTCGGTCCCTGTTCAAGAGTGGGGACTCCAGACCTGGACATTTTGCATCCCACTCAGCATAAAACTGCCTCTCTTCTGCTCCAGAAATCCAGGGCCTGGCATTTTCTGTCAGGATGCGTTCAGGCTGCGGTGGACAAGCAGCTTTCTTCGCCTTTCCACCACTTCCTCTAATCAGTACTCCTCAAGTTGAGTCTCAGGGGACCAGAATGATTCTCATTGCTCCCTCCTGGCCTCGGCAACTATAGTTTCCTCTACTCAACAGTATGTTGGCAGCCTCTCGAGACCACTTCCTTTACAAATCAGTCTTTTGACTCAGGGTTCATTGGTCCATCCCAACCAAATCACTTCACCTTCATGCTTGGCTCCTGAAGAGATAGAAGTGAATCGGTTCAGCGTCTCTGTAGAGTCTCAGACATCCTTCTGGCTGCTCGGAAGCCAGCCACCACAGCGTAGCTTCCAAATGGAAACGTTTTCTCTCTGGTGTCAAAATCTCTTGGAATCCTTTTCCTGTCCTCCTGGCAAGGTTCTGGGTATCTTTTGGACCTATCAAACTTAGGTCTTCAGTACTCCACAGTTAAAGTTCACCTTAGTGCCATCTCAGCGTTCCATGAGCGATTTCTTCCTTAACTCTGGCTCAGTTACCTATGGTGAAGAGATTTCTTAAGGATTCTCCATACCAGACCCCTGTTAAGCGTCCAGTTGCAGCC
Source organism: Neoceratodus forsteri (assembly GCA_016271365.2). NCBI lineage: Eukaryota > Metazoa > Chordata > Ceratodontiformes > Ceratodontidae > Neoceratodus > Neoceratodus forsteri. Next base: position 926,607,976 of record CM028135.1, on the reverse strand, counting down.
TGGGACATTAACCTGGTGCTGGACATGCTCACTCGGAAGCCTTTCGAACCCTTAGCTACCTGTGAGCTAAAATTTCTTACCTGGAAGACTGCCTTCCTGGTGGCCATTACCTCAGCCATGGGGTCTCTGAGATACATGCCTGGTTACGGACCCTCCGTATACTGTATTCCATAAGGACAAGGTAGTTCTCCGTACTCATCCTAAATTTCTTCCCAAGGCTGTGTCAGAATTCCATCTGAACCAACCTCTGGTACTTCCTTACTTGGTAATTTCCAAAATGAAGGCAGGCTCTTCATTCCTTGGATGTTAAGAGAGCCTTGCGGTTCTATTTAGATAGAACCAAGGATGTTATAAGACTCAGCAACTGTTCGTTTCTTTCAGCGACACCGGCTGGGTCAACCTGTCGCTATTAGATGCATCTCTTCATGGTTAGTGGCATGCCTTCGTCATTGCTATTCCATGGCTCAAGTTAAATTAGAAGGTAGAGATCGCTCACTCTACTAAAGCGATCACCGCATCCTAGCGGAAATTCGCAATGTTCCAATTGCAGATATATGCAGCAGCCGCCACCTGGAGCTCAGTGCATACTTTCGTTAAGCACTATGCACTGGATGTTCATGCCAGGCGACATTCCGCATCGGCAGAACTATCGCTTAATGGCTTCTATCTTAGCAGCGTGAGCTCTGGCTCTCCTGCCGCCCTTTTGGGGGATTATCAACTTGGTACTCTCCACTGGTGTGAATGAGTGGTGGAGACTTATGTCCAGGAAGATAGGAAATTACGTACCTACCGTAATTCTTGATCTTCTTGGGCAGTCTCCACCACTCATTCTACCCCTCTCCATCCCCGAGCTCACGCTGTATTGGTCTTCACTCCTCAAATCTTGGCCGTGAAGACTTCTTTGCTGACCCTTCTTACACGGGTCATACGGACTATCTTATGTCCGTTTTTTAATGTTGGGTTTACTCTTTCGTTAGTTGCGCTGCACCTCCTTGGTAAAAGGTACTGAGGCGGTTGGAGGGTCGTCGTCGAGATGGTCATTACCGCTCGAGCTGCTGCTCGCGGCGCCGTGTCTCGCGGCGCCGTCTCTCGCGCCGACCCTCCAGCAAAAAGTTTGCTCCCGATGGGTCTTAGTGCCTCCGGCGCCAATCCCACTAGTGTGAATGAGTGGTGGAGACTCGTCCAAGAAGATCAAGAATTACGGTAGGTACATAATTTTCCTTTCCGGACACTGAGTACAGGAGAGCTTTTCTGCCCCCAGACAGAGCAGATTGCCTTCAGGGTCTGGCCAGTATGCTCCAGAAGGCCTCTTCTTCCCCCACCCGGTTTGTTCTCCATCTCCTAGGCAACATGGCAGCCGCCACAGCCACAGTACCCTTAGCCAGACTACATGCGGACCCTCAGTGGCATCTCAGGATCCAGTGGGACCAGTTGGTGGATGATCTGGATCTTCAAATCCGGATCTCTAGTGCGTACACCATTCCCTGGAATGGTGTCTCCGCCACAGCAGTCTGTCGGGAGGGGTCTCATTCGGACCCCACTCTTCAGACTTTAACCACAGATGCCTCTCTGTCTGGTTGGGGGCTCATTTGGGGAACACAGGACCCGAGGGTACTCTCTACATATGAATATTCTGGAAATGAGGCGCACTTTCAGAGACCAGTTCTTGATGGGTCCTCTCCTGGTTCAGACTGACAACACTCCAGTGGTCTTCTACAACAACAGGCAAGGGGGGACTCATTCGGACTCTCTTTGCAGAGGTCATGAGAGGGATGGTATGTCACAAACCCATTCAGCAGGTCAGGCCCTCTACTCCTAAAGTGCCAACCTCTGAGCACAGTCTTGTGAACGTGCAACAGACAAGGTAACCCTCTTGTCTGTTTTTGTGAGTTCGGATCAAGCTTTGGTCTCAAGGTCTGGAGGGATTCAAACTGTTTTCTTCTTGTTAGTATACCCAGGCATAGGCTCAGATATATCTGTCTTCGGGGGGCCAGATATCTTTGCCTATGGGCACCTAACCAAGTATACAGACATAAACCCTTCAAAACGTTAATAAAGAACTCAGAATTAAAGTGCTTCTCTTTCCAGTTTGGTATCACCATTCAAGCTTATGTCTATTGTCTGTTATAACCATGTACTTTTCTTACAAATAAAAAAAGTGAAAGGCCAAGTAAGTTCTGAAAATAATTTTACTATAATAGATAAGAATATGTAAAATACAGCAATACAAATTGTTATATCATAAAGCAACAAATTTATTAAAAGAATAAGGTTTTAAACAGTGCAATTCCTACTACAGTACTTAATCTCCAAATACTTGATTAAAAGTGCTCCCTGGATATTTACGTGGTCAGTCTCTAGGTAAAATGTGTGTCTGTGAAGTAAAACAGACTAAATTAAATGCTGCTTTTACCCACCTGTTTTCAGGAGGTCACCTAGCTCTTGTTTGTCAGAATATATGAAAATATATATCTTACACTAAAGTATTACATTCTGCACTTCAGCATAATTAGCGTCCTTCAAATGACACTTCTTTTCATCTCATAATAAGCTTCCACTTCAGGACAGGAAAGCATCTTTATGATTTCGCACTTTATGTAATAACCTGGTTTTCCTTCCAGCGTCATAAAATGGATATGTTATAGCACTACGGTTTTAATTAACTCGGACCAACAGGATCCTTAATTAAGGCCTTACATGTAACACATGGTCTCTAAAACTAGTGTGTGAACTCACATGCTGTCAGCATTTTCTTATGGCTTTCATCTTTTAGCTAAAATCTGTGGGGGATGAGTGAGCTCATTTTAAGAGCATCAGATTTTCAATAGAGGCAGTCAGTAATACATTTTATATAAATAAAAATAACAGCACTCAGAACTGGCTGTCTACGCCGTACTCCTCCCCACCTAGACTGAATTTGGGGGATCTATCCCCTACATGGGGTGAGCTTCCCAAATCAGTCCACTCCTCATAGACCCTAAACAGTCCATCTGATTTCTGATTCTTTGCTCCAGCCCTATGTACGATATTTAGATCATACCCTTGTAAAGCAAGACTCCATCTTAGTAGTCTGCTTTTGTTTTTCCCCATCTCGTCAGCCAAACCAGGGGTTGTGGTCAATCTGTATCACAAAATGCTGCCCATACAGAGTAACTCCTAGTTTCTTTAGGGCCCACACTATGGCAAGGCGCTCCTTTTCCACCGTGGAATCGCTTGCTCCTGGGAGACAGCTTTCTGCTCAGGTACACTACTGGGTGATCTGTCCGTTGGCTGGACGTCTAGCTCAGTACTGCCCCAATACCCACACCTGGGCGTCCATCTGAACTATAGAGGTTTTGCTATAGTTAGGACTTGTCAAAACAGGAGCACTGCACAGTGCCTCATTCAGTCTGGTAATGGCTTCCTCACAAGCTGGGCCCCAGGTAATTTTCTTTGGCATCTTTTTGTTTGTTGGGTCAGATAGGGAGCAGCCAGGGCACTGTAATTGGGTACAAATTTCCTGTAGTACCCTCCTGTCCTAGAAAGCTCCTGACCTGCTTCTGGGTTTCTGGTCTGGGCCACGCCTGGATCACCTCTATCTTTGTTTGGTTAGGACAGAGCTGTCCCTGACCTACTACATGCCCAAGGTGCCACTTCCCCATGGCCACCTGGCACTTCTCGGCTTTGACAGTGAGCCGGTCCTCTGTATCCTGCCCAGCACTTCCCTAAGGTGGGATAGGTGTTCCTCCCAACTGGTACTAAAGATGGCAATGTCATCCAGGTTCGCCACGGCGTACTCCTCGGCACCATTTAACACCTGGTTCACCAACCTTTGGAAAGTGGCGGGGTGTTCTTCATTCTGAAAGGAATTACTTTAAACTCAAATAAGCCTATCGGAGTGATGAAGGCCGACCTTTCCATAGCTCTGTCTGTCAGTTCTACATGCCAATACCCCTTGGTTAGGTCAGTAGTCGTAAGATAGGTCGCCCCTCCCAACTTGTCCAGGAGTTTGTCCGTCCTGGGCATCGGGTGGGCATCTGATTTTGAGACTGCATTCAGTCCACGATGGTTCACACAGAAATGAGTTGAGCCATCTGGCTTGGGCACAAGGACTATGGGTGAAGCTCAGGGGCTGTGGGATCTCTGGATTACCCCTAAATCCAGCATCTCCTCCACTTTCCTCCTAATGTCCTTTTGGACAGCCTCTGACACCCGATGTGCTGTCCGCTGTATGAGCGTCTGTGTCCCAGTTTCCACATCGTGTGTTGCTAAGGAGTTAGTCCAGGCTCTGTGCTAAACAAGGGGGCAAAGTCTGCTAAAACCTCCCTTACTTTCTGGACCTGGTCTGGGGCCAGCTGGGGAGACAATTTTACTGCCTCCTCAGAGGACTGCTGCTTACTTTAATCCTGCAAATCCAGAAGGGGGTCTCCTTCATCCGTCCCCTCCCCATGACTACACACTGCAAACATCATGTCAGCCCTATTTGCATAAGGCTTCACCATGTTGACATAGTACATCCTTTCTGTCTTTCTTCTGTCGGGTAACTCCACAGTGTAGTTCACGTCATTTACCTTCTTAACCACTTTCTACATTCCTGTTCACTCAGCTTGCCTTTCCGGACCGGAATAAGGACCATGACTTCCTGACCCACCATGTACGAGCGAGCTCTGGCTCTGCGGTTGTACCACACTTTTTGTTTCTGTTGGGCAGCTGCCAGGTTGCTCTGAGTTGTCCCCATAAGCTCCTTCAACCTTTCCCTAAACCTAAGGACATAATCCACAGTGGGAGTTCCCTGGGTGGTGTGCTTGCCTTCCCAGTCCTCCCGGATCTGGTCTGGGGGCCCACGTACCCGGCATCCATATAAGAGTTCGAAGGGAGAAAATCCTGTCTACTCTTGGAGCACCTCCCTGTATGTAAACAGGTGGGGAAGGTATTTCTCCGAGTCCCCCTCCCATGCTGTTCAGCAAACGCCCAGAGCATTGACTTTAGGGTAACATTGAATCTTTCCACAAGCCCATTGGCATGTGGGTGATATGGTGTTGTGCATCTCTGCACCACCCCACACTTCTCCCATAAACATTTCATCAGGTTCGACATGAAGGAACCCTCTTGATGTGTGATTACCTCCTGTGGAAACCCAACACAGGAAAAACTCCCAAATAAGGCATCTATCACTTTTTCTGTCCTCAGTGAGGATAGGGCGACTGCCTCTGGGTACCGGGTGGCATAATCCACCACAGTCAGGATGAATCTCTTCCCTGAGGAGCTGGGGGTATTTAAAGGCCCCACAATATCCATTCCCAGCCTCTGGAATGGCTCCTCCACTATGGGCAAGGGGATCAGGGCAGCTTGGGTTTTACTTGCCTGCCTTCACTATTTCTTGGCACCTATGACAAGACCTGCAGTATGCCTTCACCTGCTGGGTGCAGTTAGACCAGTAGAAATTCCGGGCTAACCGTGCATGCTATTCCCAGATGACCAGACAAGGGAATATAATGTGCAATCTTGAGCAACTGCTCACAATACCCCTGGGGAACGACAAGCTGCCTGCCTTGCATCCCTCCTGTCTGGACTACCCGAGTATACATAAGTCCATTTTCCCAATAAACCTTACGTTTGCCGTCACCTTCCTGTGTGCCGTCCGAATCTACCCAAGCCCTCCGCTTCTCTAAATTAGGGTCACCCCTCTGAGCAGCTGCAAACCCCTCGCACAGTCCCAAGGCATGGGGCGGGTCCCCTTCCGTCGCTAAAGTAGGTTCCCTAGCACTAGCGTCGACCCTCAGGATCACTGTCAGTACCAGCCCTCTGACAAAGTATCACCCCTCGCTCTTCGGAATAACCTTCTGTAGCTGTGTGGTGACTTGCTACATGGGAAATTTCTAGCCCCTTTTAATCAGTCTCCCCGTCTGGAGACACGGGCTGAGGAACCAGCCTCTCAGTGGTTTCTGCACTGGTTTCTGTGGGGTTCAGGGAACTAATATTTTTCTTTGCTGTTTGGCTGTGGGTAACTGCACATACCACCCCCTGCTGGAGATAGTTACCCAGGATCACATCCTCTGCTAATGTGTTGGATACTGCCACCTGTTGCACAGTTCCCCCCATTTCACCCCAGTCCAGGAGAACACTAGCGAGTGGCAATGTTTCTTGGGACATGGATATGTTGTTCTATCCACACTTACTGGCAGGTCCCTTGCCGCTGTAAATCTTGCTGAAAGGTCTTCAAGCTGGCTCCTCCCACCTATCCGGGTGGAAAAGCTCTCTGCTTCGCCCCATGATGCCAGATCTTCCTTACCGCTTGGAAGATCAGGTTCCCTCCTTAGCGCTCTGCGTTTTAGACCTGGATGCTAACTCGTCGGTTATTCCGAAACTCATTCCATCGGCTGCAATGGACAAATCGACTCCCAGATTTTGGCAGTGCCCTTGTGGGTAGAAGATGTCTCAGACTGATCCGCACTCCACATGCGTTTACTGCCTTGACCTCGAACACGATCCGCAGGCCTGCGAATTGTGCAAGTCCTTTTCGGTCAACATTCTCGAAGACCGTGTTACCACACTTCAACTTGGGCGCCGGAGGATGTATTCCTCCGTTAAGTCGAAGGAGGCCCATTGGGTGGTGTCCGGCGGTGGGCTCGGCTGAGCAACTCGTGCAAATGATCGCTCTCGTGGAGGCGGTGGCCCAGGCCGCATCTTCTTCTTCCTCGGTCGCGGCATTTATCCAGCTCTCCTTGGGCTCCTCCTACTCTGCTTCATTTAAAGAGCTTTGCCAATCCCTCTCTACTAAAGGAGAGGGGCCATCAGGACACTCCGCTCAGTCCAAGAAAAAGGAATCAAAAGGTAAGTCCCACCGTCGACGTTTGTGGGAGTGGGAAAGGTCCCCTTCCCCGGATAGTTGACAGACTTCACGGTGTCCCCGTCAGGTCAGCCAACCGAGATTCCTGTCGATGCAGTCGAGATTTTTCTCGACCCGTCGGACGGGCTGTCGATTTGGAGAAGCAGGCAACCCATCATCACTGGTTCTCCCAGTGGAAACCGAGGACTTGCCCGTGCCTCTTGTGTCGGAGTCCCCGGTTAAGGTCCCTGAGCCAGGGGAGGAACGGGTTTCCCCCGCTCCCTCCCAGACCAACCCTTGGAAACACAGAGGATCTCTGTCTCGGACCTCCTCTGGGTCCAGCCGATCCTGCTGACATCAGCGGTCTCGGTCTCGACACCGAGGGAAGTGGCGGTGCCGCTCATCCTAGTCATCGTCGTCCTCGGAGGATAGGTTCTGGCACAAGTTGCGCCAGCGCTACGAGGATCTTGTGAGCAGCTCCTTTTGTCTGGGAGCAAGCAGACACCATCGCCTTCCCCGGCCATTAAGTGGCTGTCACCTGAGTGGCAGAAACAACCCCTCGTGGTCATCAAGGAGCTGAAGCCGGCACCGGTTGTTTGGCGAAACCAACTGCACCACCCCATTGGTAGAACTCCCGCCTCCACAACCAAAGCAGGGCTCCGACCAAGGATTCTTGGTAGGGTCATGGGCTGTCACACGGTTGTCGGTCACCCTCACTCCCGATCGCCCTCGGCGGGTGTAGGGTGGCTCAGGCCCTCGGCAGCTGTTTGCAGACTCCGAGTCTGACTCTTTCCCTGTTCTCCAGGCCTCTTGACCTGAGTCCTTTGGGGACAGTCGGTGGACGAGAGCCATCCTCGTTCGTGGAATTACTTCGCTCATCTCAGAATCTACTGGGATGAAGCTTGAACCCATGTCAAATCAGGCCAAGTATCCCCTCATGAAGATACTGGACTGAGGGGGTTCTCCTACGGAGGCCTTTCCTGTGGCCAAAGCCATTGATGGCCCGGCCCCGGAGCTGTGGCAGTGGCCGGCTTCTTGTCCAGCTCCCTTGGCCAGGAAGTATGCCATTCCCACCGGCTATCTCTCTGGATTCTCAGAGCTCCTCTCTGAGGAGGGGTTGGTGACCAACAGTCTTTTCCGGCGCTCTGGAAATGTTCGGGATGTGGACAAGCCACCGGATAAAGAGTCCAAGAAACCAGACTACTCCAGGCGTAAAGTTTACACTGCGTCCTCCTTAGTCCTTCGTCAGGCCAGTTTGGCCGTACTGATGGCACTTTCCCATACTCTTTTGGGCTCCCTAGATGAGGTGATTCCTCATCTCCCGGCTGACCTCCAGGCTATGGTCAAGCAGGTGCGGGATCAGGGAAGGGCGGTGGCAAAGCAACAGCTCCAGTCTGCTCTCGACATTGGAGACTCTTGTGCCCAGTCAGTAGCAGCCGCAGTGGCCATGCGCCGCAGAGTTTTGCTGCGGATCTCCACCTTCACGGCGGATACCCAGCACAAGCTGGCAGACGTTCCCTTCCTGGGTTCCGACTTGTTCGGTCCCGGGTTGGAGGGTCACTTGCAGAGGATCGAGAAGCCCATTGCTACCTTGGACTCTGTCTCGTCTGCCCAGAAAGACAATGGCCGCCAGCAGCAGTGTAAGCCCATTCGGCCTTCTGCCCCTGCGGCACGTCCGGCCCAGCAACACCAGCATCAGGGCCAACAGGCTCGCACTTGGCACTCCAAAGCCAAGCCTGTGGCTTCCTGTAGCAGGAAGTCTTGAGGAAAAGGCCCAGGAGGTCCCTCGGCCGGTCCTTCCTCCAAGCCTGCCCAGTGACGGGTTGAGGGGTGTCGCCCCCAGCCTCGTCACTCCCTCCCTGGGTTTCCCCTGTGTGGGGACGGCTCCGCCACTTCTTTTCCGCCAGGTCCACTATCACCGCAGACCACTGGGTGTTGGAAGTGGTAGGGAAAGTTCTGCCTCTGGAATGCAAACAGGCCCCACCCTATCGGGCCATTGCCCCACGGGGGGCTATGGGGTCCGCAGCCTCTCTGTCGTCTCGTTGAGCTGACATTGCTCTGCTCCTCCAAAAGGAGGTGATCAGAGAGGTAGTGGATCCTCCACCAGACCCAGGGTTTGTGTCCAGGTATTTCCTGGTCCCAAAGCAGACGGGGCTGGCGCCCATTCTAGACCCACGACCTCAACAAGTTCCTAAGGTCTCGAACCTTCAGGATGTCACTCTGGCACAGATCATTCCATCCTAAGGCAGGCGTGTGATTCTATTTTCTGGACCTCCAGGGCGCATTCTTTAACGTCCCAATCCGTCCGTCCAACAGCGATTGCTCGCTTCAGAGCGGAGGGGTCCGTTTATGAGTTCCAGGCCATGCCCTTCGGCCTCTCTCCAGCTCCCAGGGTCTTCACTAAATGCATGGCAGTGGTGACAGCATTTCTGCAGCGCTGAAGGGTCTGGGTGTACCTTTACCTGGACGACTGGCTGATTGCAGCCCCCTCCAGGCTGGAGGTTGAGCGGTCCATGGATCTGGCCCTCCAGGTCTGCTCTCAGATTGGCCTCATCAACGAGGCCAAATTGGAACTCGTGCCAACGCAGGTGATTCAGTTCATCGGGGCCAAGTTCGACTCTCTTTGAGCCAGAACACGGCTCCCTGTGCACAGGGCCGAGGTTGTCTCCTCCTTTGCCCAGTCATTTCTGGTTGGGCAGTTGCGCCCTGCCTGGGACTTCCTGCGCCTCATGGTCTTCATGGCGGCCTGCACCAGCGTGGTCCAGTGGGCCCACTGGCACATGTGTCCCCTTCAATGGGGGCTGGCCCGCCAGTGGTCACAGCGCTCCGGTCCTCTGGACCAGCCAATGGCGGTGACCCAGGAGATGTGGAATGCTCTCCAGTGGTAGATCGTTCCATCTCATCTGCAGGAGGGCATCCCGTTTGTCCGCCCTGAGCAGACAGTCATTGTAACGACCAATGCCTCTCTGGGTTGGGGTGCACATCTTGGGGAGCACAGAACGCATGGCCTCTGGTCCCCTCAGGAGTCTTGATGTCACATCAACCTGCTGGAGCTTCGAGCGGTCCGACTAGCCCTCACCACCTTTGCTCCATTTGTACAGGGTCAAGTGGTCTAGATTCTGACTGACAGTAACACGATCATGTACTACCTAAACTGCAAGGTAGCTCTCTGCACTTGGTCCCTCGTGAGCAGACTGGAGGCGGATCTCCTAGTCCTCCATGTGGCAGGAGCCTCCAACACTCTGGCCGATGCCCTAAGCCGGATAGGTGCTGCATCTCACGAGTGGTCTGTCCTGCCTGAGGTAGTACACGATATGTTCTCCCATTGGGGCACACCTCAGGTGGACCTGTTTGCCTCCATGGAGAATGCGAAGCTGAGGCTGTTTCATGCCCGCTCCCCTTAGCAGGGCTCACTGCAGGGGGATGCCTTCTCAAGGCGATGGATCCCAGGCCTCTTCTGCGCCTTTCCCCCATTTCCCTTGATCCCACAAGGTGCTTCTCAAGGCAAGGATGGACAAGGTGCAGGTGATTCTGGTAGCCCCAGATTGGCTCCACCACTTCTGTTTGCCAGATCTCCTCAGCCTCAACTCCAGGCTCCTGAGGCGGCTTCCAGCCCACCCGGACCTGATCTCAGTCAACCAGGGGAAGGTACTCCACCTGGACCTTCACCTGACAGCCTGGTTCCTGAGCAGCTAGAGTTCCAGGCCTTGGATCTTTCAGACGAGGTCCTCAACGTTGTTGAGGCATCCCGTAAGGAGTCGACCAGAAAATGCTATGCCATCAAATGGAAGAGATTCTCCATTTGGTGTCAGGATAAGGGGTTGGAGCCTTCCTCCTGCTCCTTGGCTAGCATTCTGGACTATCTTTGGTCCCTTTCTCAGCAAGGGTTTCGGTTGACAACCCTTAAGGTGCACCTAGCCACCATCTCTGCTTACCGGGCGCAGGCCGGCAAGCAGTCGGTGGTGCAGGAGAAGGTTGTCTGGTGCTTTTTCAAAGGCCTTGATCACATATCCCCTCCGGTGTGGGAACCTCCACCTCCATGGGATCTTCTGCTGATATTGGCTAAGCTCATGGGCAAGCCATTCGAACCGATGCACAAGTGTGACATCTCTCACTTGTCGAAGACCGCCTTCTTGGTGGCTGTCACTTCAGCCAGAAGTATGGGAGTGCTCCAGGTGCTTTCCATCGAGTCTCCTTATCTGGTCTTCTACAGGGACAAGGTTGTCCTGCGCCCCCAACCGAAATTCCTTCCGAAGGTGGTGTCAGAGTTTCACCTTAACCAGGTGTTGACTCTGCCGGTGTTCTACCCCAGTCACACCTTGGAGGCCGAATATAGGCTCCATACTTTGGACCCTAGAAGAGCGCTCGCTTACTACAAGGAATGGACGGCTGAAGTTCAGGGAGAGGTTCGCCAGCTGTTTGTCACCTACGCTGAAGCTGCACCTGTCAGACCTGCAGCCAAGCGGACGATAGGCAGGTGGTTCACCTCCTGCATAGATCTCTGCTATAGGTTGGCGGGCATGGAGCCTCCCAGAGGGATAAGAGCTCATTCTACCTGGTATACTGCTGCTTCGGTTGCTGCTTCCAGGGACGTCCCTATCCAGGAAATCTGCAGGGCTGCTACCTGGAAGTCAGCATACACCTTCATTACCCACTAGCACTTCGACCTTGAGTCATGCTGGGATGCTGGTTTGGGACCCGGTTCTCCAGTCCTTATTTCCTAAGTAGGGTGTGCACCTTGCCTCCTCCTCCCGGAGAACTGCTAGGATTCTGCCAGTAAGTGCGGATAGAACACCATATCCATGTCCCTAGAAATACAGGTTACTCACCAGTAACAGTAGTTCTAGGAATGGTATATGTTGTTCATCCAACCAACCCACCCGACCTCCCCGGCTTCGACGCACAACCTGGCTTCCAGTGGGCTAGATCTGGCGTCATGGGGCGGAGCCGAGAGTTTTACCACCCGGGTGGGTGGGAGGAGCCAGCTTGAAGACCGTCCGGCAAGATTTAAAGTGGCAAGGAACCTGCCAGTAAGTGTGGATAGACATATTCCCTTCCTAGAACTCCTGTTACAGGTGAGTAAACTGTATTTTCTCTTCATCAGTAAATCCTTGTACAGTTACATATTTTTTGGATATAAGCTGACCAGGCTGTACCAGATCCCCCTTTACCAATGTCAGGGACGCCCCTGTGTCCCTTAATCCCTGCGTCTGTACACCATTTACTATGACTGGGTGCATGTGCTCCCTCATTTTCAGTGGCATGCTCTGAGGGACACACAGACAACCCACTTCTTTTCTAGCACCCTGTTGTGTATTTTGGCTCGCCGGTTTGGGGCACTGTCTTGTAATATGCCCAGTTTCCTTACACAGCCAACATGCAATTCTTAGTTCAGATAAATCTTTTCATTGAAACCTGGGGCTAACTGGTTTGGTGGAGGCAGTGAGGGTTTTAGCTGCCCTGAGGCGTGCTTTTCCTTTCTCGCTGCCACGCCCATCCCATTTGCTCTCAGAGCAGGTCTGCTCTTGGCTTACCGGTCCGAGAGTTCAGCATCCTCTTGCACTGTTTTTAGATCTTGGTCCTCTAGCCAGGTTTTTAGCTCTGCTGGGCTGCCGAATAAAACTGTTATAATAAAATCACATTTTCAGTTTTACCAGCAGAGATTGCCTTAATTCCTTCCCACCAACGTTTTAAAAAGTGATGTCATCTCGTGGCTAGCTCTTCATAGCTCATATCAGGGCTTTTCCTGAGCTTACTGAATTTAGCTCTGTATAATTCAGCAGTTAATTCAAACTTTAACAGTGTAGCTTTTAAGTTGCTGTAATTGTCACTGTCCTCATTGTTCATTTGACCCAATGCATCCTGAGCTTTCCCGGTAAGTAGCAGGGATAGCTGGAAGCTCCAGGACTCTCTAGGAATTTTAGCCTGAATACAAACTTTTTCAAAAGAATTTAAAAAGGCATCCATGTCCTCCTTTTCCTTAAGCTCTGATATTAATTTGGAGTTCAATTTGTAACCCAGTCCTGCAGTTCCAGTTTAACACAAGCCACTTACCTGCTCTGGTGCCGCTAGTCGGGGTCATATCTTTTCCAGTTTGTGTTGCCTCTGGCGCTCCTTCTCCTCACGGTCTGAGTCTCGGTATTCTCGTTCTGTCTTCTCGGCAGCTCGCTGGTGCTGACGCTCCACCTCTGTCTGTTGTTGCTCTGCCTCTCGATCCGTCTCTCTGTTCTCGCTCTGCCTCCAGTTCCATCCTGCGCAGCTCAATTTGCAGTTCGAGTAACTCTGGATTCAGGATACTGGTGACCGTCCCCTGCTGCTGTGGCCCTTCACTGACAGTGACCCCCCTGTCCTTTTCAGTCACGGTTGGTGACTTGCTGCTCTGGGTATCTGCTGCCATCAGGGCCTCTGAGGTTCTGCTTTTTAGCTGTCACCTCGAACTGGTCTCCCCTGTCCCCGTACAACTGCTTCAAGTAATCAACAGTGTGCCTGCTGTAGTCTGCAGACATCTTCTTTCCTGACTACGGCTACTCTGACTTGCAATTTAGAAAAAAAATAAAATGGGTAGGAACTGCACTGTGCGCCAATTGACATAGTTCTGTTTCCTTTTTAAAATAGCATACTTTTTTCTTTCATTCTTTGCAAGCGAGCTTACCGTCTCAGCTGACACAAAACAATAAAGCTTGTGATACCAAAATAATCCGCACCGCTGCCAGCCAAACTGTCACAAACCGACTCAGCACGTCAGGCCCTCTACTCCCAAAGTGCCAACCTCTGTTTTTGTGAGTTCGGATCAACCTTTGGTCTCAAGTTCTGGAGGGATTCAAACTGTTAACCTCTTGTTAGCATACCCAGTGCACAGGGTCAGATATATCTGTCTTCGGTGGTGGGGGTGGGGGGCAGATAGCTTTGCCTACGGGCACCTAACCAGGTGTACAGAGATGAACCATTTAAAACTTTAATAAAGACCTCAGATTTAAAACACTTCTTTACAGTTTGGTAACACCATTGATGCTTATGTCTGTCTGCCATAACCATGTACTTTTCTTACAAATAAAAGAAGTGAAAGACAGACCAAGTAAGTTCTAAAAAGAATGTTACTGATATATAAGAATATCTAAAACTCAACAATGCAGAACTGTTGTATCACAAGACATACAAATCTATTAAAAGAACAAGCTTTTAAACAGTGTAATTCTTACTACAGTACTTAATCTCTAAATATTTGCTTAAAAGTGCTCCCAAGATATTTTGTGGTCCGAGTCTAGGTAAAAATTTGTCTCTGTAAAGTAAAACAGACTAAATTTAAATGCTGGCTTTTACCCCACCTCTTTTCAGGAGGTCACCTAGCTCCTCCCTGTCATGATATATGAAAATATATATCTCATACAAAAGTATTACATTCTGCACTTCAGCATAATTCATGTTCTTTAAATGATACTTCTTTTGATCTCATAATAAACTTCCCACTTACTGGGCAGGAGAGCATTTTTATGATTTCGCACTTCTATGTAATAACCTGGGTTTTCCTTCCAACGTCATGAAACGGATTTGTTATAGCAACTACGGTTATAATGAACTCAGACCAACAGGATCCTTAATTAAAGCCTTACATCTAACACATGGTCTCTAAAAACTGAGTGTGTGACCTCGCATGCTGTCAGCATTTTTCTTATGGATCTCATCGCAGTTCATCTTCCTGGGGTTCAGAACATTCTCTCCGACAGTCTCAGCCACTCTACCTCTCTGAATCACAAGTGGAACTGCTCCAAGAAGTACGCAGACTACCTGTTCGATCGCTGGGGCCATTCAGTGTTGGACCACTTTGCGTCCCAGTACAGCATGGCTGCAAAGATCGTCCCTTGTCAGTCTTCACCATTCATTACTGCTTGGGGTTAAGCGAGGCGCGCACTCGCCTATATGGAGTTTTTTTTTTTGGAGTCGGCCCAGCGCCGCCTCGAGCGCGACGTACTGCGTCATGCGCGAGGGGCGGCCGTTAGGTGCCGCAGACTCCTCCTCTATCTCAGTTCTGTTTCTCCTGCCATCGAGGCTGCACCTGCTGCGCGGTAGCGAATAGTGTTCCCGGTTTCTAATCCTCAGGACTCCTCGTTTTCTCTCAGACGACTCTCTCGACGCCATATACAGGTAAGACCGTTCCTGTTTTTCTATAATACGGCGCCAAGTGTTTTATTGCTTTTTTTCCTTGTTTAGTTCGCATCATGTCAGGTTCGGGAGCAAGGCGTAAGTCGAAGGCGGGCCGCACCCCTATGCGTCAGTGCTCCTGTGGCGGCATTTTCCATCTCGGACCGGCATGATGTCTGTCTCCGTTGCCTGGGACCCAACCACAACATGGACGTGTGCGACGCCTGTTTCTCCATGGACCGTCGTGTCCTCGAAGTCCGCGTGTTCAAGCTCGGCAAGGCCCCGCCGACCTTCAGGGACGGCATCGCTCCAGGGATTCCCAGGTAAGGTCTCTAGGCCCTTCCCCCGGGTCCCCTCCTGGGCCTATACGGTCTGAGGAGGAGGAGGCTTCCTCCTCTTCTTCTTGCCGAAGAGGAAGCTTCTCTCACGGTGTTGGGGGAACGTCGTGGTCCCTCCCGGGGCAGTCACCTCCTCGGAGGTGCAGGCTCCCCCAGTGTTGAGGCCCGCACCTGCTGGGCCTGGCACTGGTGGACCCTCGATGCCGCCCTCCGGCGCTGTTGCTCTGGCCTTCGGCGCATGCCCGGTTTGCGCTCTCGGCGGCGCCGGGTTGGGTTCCGGCACCGGGGGCGGCACCGTGGGCCTAACTGGCGCAGCAGGGGAGCCGGGACCGGGCCTAGCAGTCGCGAGTGGGCTAAGGTCGTCCGGCGCAGTTCCTCTGGGGACCCCCAGGGTTGCCAGCATGGAGGTTCTGCTGGTCTCATCCTCTTCGGAGGTCGATGACTCGGACGTGGACCCATCCTGGCACCCTGACTCTTCGGGGTTGGGGTCCCCATTAACACGTGGTGCTAGGCGACACAGCGGGCCCCTCCCGCTGTCTCCGCTCCCGTCCTCCCCTGAGGACCCTCGGGCTAGGGGTGGCCCTGGGTCACGGAGGGGTGATGTGATGTGGGTGGGGCTGGGGGGCTCTCCCTAGGGGTCTGTGACAGCTACCCTTCCGGGTGCTGTTGCCGCCTCTTTGGGGTGGGGAGCGCTGGAGCCGGAGGAGGGCTTCTCGAGTCCGAGGGGCGGGACGGTCGCTGCGTTCTCGCGCCACCCGGGTGGCTGGGAGCCGAGCACCAACCCCGCCCTTCCCTCTTGGGCCCCGGACCTCTCTCCGTGGCGTTGCTGCGGACTGCCCTTCTGGATCCATGCGGTCACAGGTGAGGATCCTTCTGGGCGCATCCAGGCGTCGCATCCCAGGTTCCGTTTTGCGACCTGGTTTGTTGTCCGGATCCCGCCAGCTCGGGCTCCGTTCCCCAGATTTCAGAGCGCCCAGCAGAGGTCAGTTGCCTCTTGCAGGGTGCCCTTCTCCAGTACCTCTGCAACCACCCCGCTCTTCCAGGCCATGTCGGTCCTATGGGTCCGTTATCCTGGAAGCAGTTCAGAGGTTCTGCGGCGGCCTTCCCCTCATACATTAGATATATGCATGAGCGGGTCTTTCGACTCTCCCCACTGCCGCAGGAATCTTCTGGACATTCGAGCTCCCCATCATCCTCACCTTCCTCCTCTGAGGGAGAGAACCCTTGCTCATCTTTCCTCTGACGCTGATTTCACTGAATATCAGCGATTCCTTTCGAGGATGGTGAGGGATCTTCGAATCTCTTACGTTAGGCGAGACAATACTGAACGGGAGACGCGTGAATTCCTTGGAGAATTCAGTGCCCAGCACCTGGTGGTACCTTCCTGGCCTATCCCCTTCCAGGAGGCGACTATCCATTCCTGGCAGTCACCAGCCGCCCCTTCTCCAGCCCCGGTAGACTGTTGATGAAGGTATTGTGCCCCCTCGGAATCCCTGGGTACCCTTCCCAACCCGTCCTCGGGTTTGGTATACCTAGAAACTCCTTCTGGGTGTCGCCGCCTGGCGCACGACCGTCCACCGGATTCGGATTCCCCTACAATTCGACCGGTTGGGGCGAAGAGTGTTCTCTTCCTCTCGTGCGGTGGCCTGCATTGCATCACATCAGGCTCACCACGCTGCCTACAATCTGCATCTGTAGTCGATGCTCTCCCAGCTCTTAACATCAATGCCTGATACGGAGCACACCAGACAGGCTATTGCCCTCTCCGCTATAGGCCTGGAGCTGGCAAGACACCAAGCAAGGGCATCTTATGACGCTAATGAGGTGGCTTCCAGGCTTGCGGGGACAGCGATCTGCATTAGGCGGACAGCATGGCTTGATCTATCAAGGTTGTCACCCTGGCCGGCGTAGGGTGGATTCGGCTCCGCTCGGACCCGTCTTTTTTCTCCAGAGCTAGGAGACTTCTGCAGGCTTCGCCGTGTCCTCGGGGCGGCCACCTCCTAGCTTTTCTCCCACATAGGCTTCTCTGCATTAGCCAGGGTCTTCCCTTCTGTTTCTCACCAGCAGGAGGCTGGGGTCTTGTTCCCTCAGGGTTCTCTCCCCCACCTTTTTAAGGGGAGCTGTGTCTCACCAAGCAGTAATGAATGGTGAAGATTGACAGGGAAGATATGAAAAGTGCAGTATCTACCGGAGATTCTTGATCTTCTCTTGTATCTTCACCATTCATTACTACTCTCCACCTTCCTTCTGTAGCGTCTCCCCTCCCGTCTCGTTCCTCTTACTTCCCTTGGCCTTTATGCCAAAAAAAAAATTGTTTTCCATTCTTAGTGAATGGATCTCCCTTTTCTGAAGGTAAAGAGGAACGAGCACGGTTATAATTTTCTCTACTTCTGGGGGAACTCTTTCTTTTTTTTTTTTTCCTCCCTCTCTTTGGGAGTCACTTTTCGGCCTTTTCAGCCCTCGCTCACCTGCCTGTAGACCAGAGCAGTCCATCCCCACGGAGCCTTGGTTTATCCCCAGGTAGATGCGGTGGGGGCCTATACACCCGAGACCACGAAATTTTCGCCGGATGTTGTCTCTGGGCAGGCAGGGGCATTGAGGGTCGGGGCCTAGTGCTCCGTCTACTGGGAGACCGCAAGGTGCTTTTTCCGGTGTTTTTTCTCGCGACGTGCCATGTCCCCTGATGTCAAGGCGCTGAGCGCTGACGTCTGGCACGTCGCCCCCCTTCTTTCTCTGCCATCGGCCTTGCTACACCTCGGGTCTCCACCCGAGGTCAGTCAAGAGCTGGGCTCTGGTCCCCCCCCCCGGGGAGGACGAGCAGTCCCTAGGACGCTCAAGCCCTCTCCCCCGGCCGGCCTCCAGCTTCCCGGGCTGGTCCCTCAACCAGAGTCGCTGGCGCTGCAAGGAAATCCAATCGCTGCCTGGCGGGCCAGCTGAGGGAACCTTTCTGATCACCCTTGGGTGCGACTCCTTACTTCTTCAGGTCTTGCAGTTTCACGCCCAAGTGGCCATGCCTGTCCTGGCCCCGTAAAGTCAAGAACTCTCCTGGCAGGTATTATTTCTAGCTCTTCTAGCTACTGACTGAACTTGTCAGCTCTGAGCGTCTGCCTGCCTTGCCCTAGGGAGTCTGATTGAGTTCCACTCTATTTTCATACAAAACTGCCTTGAGAAGGCATAGTCTTTTCCATACACTGCTGTGTTAGCACCTAACAAGTGCGAAGGGACATAGTCCCTTCCTGGCTGGGTGCTCTACCCGGAACAGGTTCTGCCCGGACAGTCTAGGAGCCCTCAACTAGGATGAAGGGACTGGGCATGTTGAGAGTCCAGAGAGTCTGCCCTCATTCGGATCTGTTCAGGTGGTTCGGTTGAACCTCCCCTCAGTCCTAGCAACTGGGATTCTTGCTCTCTTGTTAGTCTCGAGCCTATAGCCTCTCAACCAATGCTCGATGGGCACTGTTCTCCCTCTCAACATGCCTCTTTCTTCTTCTTTTACTTTCTCTTTCTCTCTCTCTGTTCCTCCCTTAGAGCCGCCCGGAAAGGAGGCCCTCATGTCCCTTAGGGTGGAATTTCTCTCTCCTCTGTCTATTCTCTACCGGCTTATCCTTTTCAGTTTATATCCTTTTCTTTTCTATCCCTCGGCTCTCTTTCCTCGCTTTCCTTTTCTTACCCTTTATTTTCGCCTCTCCGGCTAACAGAACTGAGATGAGGAGGAGTCTGAAGCACCTAACAGCCGTGCATGACACGATGCGCTTCGGCTCGGTGGCTGTTGGAGCCGACCAAAAACCTGGTGGCGGTTCGCTATCCGCTTAACCCCGTAAGCAGTAATGAATGGTGAAGATACAAGAGAAGATCAAGAATTACGGTAGGTACGTCATTTTCATTTTTTGCTCGCTCGCTGCAGGGCCTGTTGTTTCCTGGCAAGACGCATTGTCCCTGTCTTGGACAGGGAAGTTCCTGTATGCCTTCCCCCCCATTCAGAGAGTACTGCTGAAGTTGCAGTCAGAGGGGGCCATAATGATTCTGGTTGCCCCTTCTATGGCCTCGCCAGATTTGTTATCTGTTGCTCCAGCAACTGTCTCTGGAACCTGCAATACAATTGCCACTCTCCACCCTCTTGCCTTCACAAGGCGGGTATCCTGTCCATCCTGCTCTTCACTCTCTCCACCTGCAGCGTGGCTTCTGCAGTTTTAGCTGGAGGAGGTTAGAGTGTGAAGCAGAGTGGCTGAGATCTTGGTGGCAGCAAGAAAGCCTGCCACCAGGGCCACATATGCTCTGAAATGGAAAGTCTTCTGTCTTTGGGCTACGACTCGTACCCTAGATCCCCTGGGTTGCTGGCAGAACACGTGCTAGAATATCTGTCACCTTCTGGACTTAGGACTGAGCTATTCCTCCATTAAGGTGCACATTTGTGCAGTTTCCCCATATCATGATCCCTTCGGAGACCGAACGCTGGCACAGCTCAGTGTCACAGACATTTCTTAGATCTTAGTCTTACATATCACACCTCCCAGGAGAGACATCATTCCTCCTTGGGACTTGTTTTTTGTCCTGTAGAAACTCACTCTACCCCTTCGAGCCAGCAGCTTCATGCGAGCTATCCTTCCTCTCACGGAAGACCCTTCTTTTGGTAGCTATTACTTCCACTCGAAGGTTTTCAGAGCTCCAGGCCCTGATGTGTACGGAACCTTACATAGTTTTCCACAGGGACAGGGTGACTCTGCACACGAATCCTAGGTTCTTGCTGAAGGTGGTGTCTGTACTGACTCTTAGGACATTAACCTTCCGGTTTATTATTTGTTTTTTTTGTCCATCAAGGTGGCGCTGTTGCACACCTTGGGCGTTCATGATTTTGAGGTATTAACTCCACAGGACCGCTCCTCCCGACAGTTGGACCAGTTGTTTGTCTCATTCGCCAAACGAATGCTGGGGCTCTTACCAAACAGTCACTAGCCCGTTGACTGGTGCAGTGTATTACTTTCTGCTGCCAGCATCATAATAATCCACTTCCGTAGCAGTTAAGGGATACTCCACCAGAGCTGTGGCCTCTTCGCCCGCGGCACTCAAAAAATGTCTCTTGACGAACATTTTGTGCGGCAACTACATGGAGTTCAGTCCACACTTTCATCAGGCATTACAGCCTGGACATTGCATCTAGGCGAGCAGGTTTCGGACTAGCAGTCCTGTAGGGCCTACGATCTTAAGTGCCTCTTTCAGCTCCAGCTGTTTTCAGCATCTTTCCCTACCACCCTCTCAGACTTGGGTCTATCCTTGGGTACTGCTTGGGACTCATTCCTAATGGTATTACCTACTGCAAGAGCTCCCCCCTTGAAATCAGATAGTACAGTCACGCAAGACCTTACAGTATCAGTAGATCTTCGAGAGGAGCGCTTGCAGCATGTGGCTTTCCACCCACCATCCCCCAGGATTATTTGGTTTTTTGGTCTCCAGCCCATGGTGGGGACTTCCTGCCCAGTTCTCCAGTTTTGTTTCTAGCTGGGTCTCTGTCGGAGAACTGAGGTGGCGCGAGGCCACCCTATATGCCATGTCTGGCGTTGGGCATAGTTTTTTTTGGGGGGGGGGTCCCCTGCCTCAGACTGGAAGCTACAAGTTTTCCGTGGTGTCTTGATGCCTGCCGGCTTCAGTCCTAGTGGTATTACTTGCTGCAAGAGTTCCTCTCTAAGATTTACTGTTACAGTAAGTTCTTATGTAACTGTACTTTATAGAGCACAGCATGTCAGATGTGTCACTGACTAGCCCAATGCAGAGCAATCTACTTTGGGCCTGTTTCTGACGGATCAATAACCATGCAAGCCAAGTATGATGGTGGTTACAGTTTCATGGGCGGAAGTTTTGTGTACTTGAAAGAACTGAAGTGCTCCTATGAGAGAGCAATCCAGTACTTTCATTTGCATAAACCCAGCCAGCAAGCAGTAGCAGTTGTAAGTAAATGGCTAGATGCTGGAAGCAGTAAACCACATGGTGCCTCTCGACCACAATAGCACCACACACACGACAAGAACAGTACTTAATTTCAGCAGTAAATATGACTGCATAAAATGCTAATCGACCTTAGCGTGATGGCTCGACAGCAGACTTCATTCCTTTTGGGATCTTTTGATCCTACCTCAGCTGCTAATCACATGGGTTGTAAAAAACGCGACAGCCGATTGGTTAAGGAGCAGTGATTAGCCGTTATTCTTCAGTTCTGCTGACCCATGAATACCTCCCCTAGGACCTCCCCTGTCTCTTCCTCCCCTTAGACAAGTTGGCAAGGCAACTGGTCTGTACACTGTCACTCAGTATAGACGTGATGTCACTGATATCTGCCTGCTCACTGCCTTCTGCTGTTGGTACCATTCGCCATTTTGTAGCAGGAACAGTCAAGGTTTGTTAAATTGTCATTGTGCTGCTGTGCGAGGCAGCGTGCTGTATCATGGACAGCCCTGCTCCCTGTATCCGCAGGCTACATGGATTCCTGCCCCTCCTAGAGTTTATCTCAACATTCCTTCCAGCTCTGTGCATGTTTGCACCCATGATCTGAGTCTGCTCACGGGAAACAGAGCGGTGGACCTGATTCACGGCTTAATCTTCTCCATCATCATGGTAGTGCATGGGCTCACCTTCGATGGGCATTGTACAACTCAACTTGGGCACTGGAGTGAACTTTTCATGATCCTTCCTGCTTCCTGGACAGAGAGCGGTGGCGCTGAAACTTCTCTGCTAGATATGTCCTTAATACAGTTTAATAAATTAAAACATCTCCGTCTTTGTCAAACTGAAGACTGGGCCTGATTTCCACAATGGTCCACAGTGTCTGGACCCACAATTTTGGGTTCCCAAATCCCAGTGTTGCATGGATGAATATTTCACTTTGTTTTTTCACCTAACACATTACACCCCTGCCATATATACCATGCAAGGAAACATTTGGCATAGACAAATGCGTGGTCACAGACCAATCCACTCCTGGTGAACATAGGCTTTATAGCCTGGCTGTCAAAGGGCACTGACTTACTACCTGGAGCACACCAAGCAGCTCAGGTCTGCTCTCACACTGTTGTCCCTCACCTGTGGAGAAGGAGGTAGGTTAAGGTAGGCCAGCCTCTAAGAAGACTGTCTTTCATTGGATTGTCTCCTGTATTCATTTCTGCTACAGTAAAGCTGGCAGACAGCCACCCCAATGCCTCAGGGCCCATTCCATGAGGGGTACTGCAGCCTCGGTGGCAGCAACAAGAGATACACCCCTGCTCGACATCTGTAAAGCAGCTAGCTGGAAAACTGTACACACCTTCACTAAACAGTACTGCTTGGATGTACAGTCCAAATCAGATGATAAATTTGGCACTGCAGTCCTGCAGAACCTCTTTCCAAAGGTAGGTTCTGTGCCCTCCTCTCAGCTACACGGCTGTGTTGTCTACACTATTGAAGCATGCTGAGGGTTTCCTGGGTTAAGAAGAAAAAATGACAATCATAGTAATATTGTTTCTTCCATGAGATCCCTCGGTATACTTGATCTCCCATCCAGCCTTCCCTCACATAACCTGGCTGACAGTAGTTGTCAGGGTTTTATTGTTTATCCACGCATACCCAGAACCACAATGTGGTGGTGACCTCCTTGTTGACTGTGCGGTGGTTATGTGGACGCCAGCATGTAGTAGGTTAACATGGAATTTTCTTCATTTTATCCCCGAAGTGTCTGCGTGCTGTGATGTACATGTGTACGGAGGCAGCATGCATGCCAGTGCTTGTGGACAGCACCCCTGTTTGACATCTCTGCTGTCCTGCCACCAAGTGGGATGGTGAATAACCCCTCAAAAGGCCTCTGTCCTTGCTCCTCAGCAGGGATTGCCCTTGTAGCGCTGTTCCTACCACTGTGTTAAAAGAAACCACAGCTATTTGGCAGTCAGAACAACAAAGGCCCAAACCGAGGAAAAGATAGCCAACTCGTGTTAAGGGGGATAAAATCTTTATAGGTACATCAGAGCAAAGGAAGACCAAAGGAGGGATAAGTGAGGCTTAATAAAGGGAGGAGGGTGGGCAGAGGGTGACTGTGAAAAGGCAGAGATACTAAACAAGTATTTTTGCTCAGTATTTACAAAGGAAGAGGGGGAGGTACCTAAAACAAACAGTAGAAACACTCTGGATATAGAAGTTGATACCAGCCCATTTACAGAAAAAAGGGTTCTGAAAGAACTCTTAAAACTGAAGGTGGACAAAGCAGTGGGGCCTGATGGGATTCATCCCATAATTCTAAAAGAACTAAGGGTAGAACTAGTGACACCACTGACTACCCTCTTTAACAAATCATGGGAGGATGGGGTGGTACCTGAGGACTGGAGGAGGGCAGATGTGATTCCCCTTCACAAAAGTGGGAGCAAGGCAGAAGCAGGAAACTACAGACCTGTTAGTTTAACCTCAGTGGTAGGGAAAATGATGGCATCACTTCTGAAGGAATAAACTGTCGATTATCTAGAGGCCAGAGGGGCACAGGACCCAAGGCAGCATGGATTCACAGCGGGAAGGTCATGCCAGACGAATCTGATAGATTTCTTTGACTGGGTGACCAAAGTAGTAGATTAGGGAGGGGCTATGGACATGGCCTACCTAGACTTTAGCAAGACATTTGACACGGTCCCACACAAAAGATTAATATACAAGTTAGCCAGCCTGGGAGTGGGTCCCAAGATTACAGCCTGGGTAAAGAATTGGCTGGAGAATAGGACACAGAGAGTAATAGTAAATGGAGTCCACTCTGAAGAAAGGGGGGTTCTAGGGACATGGATATGTTGTTCATCCACACTTATTGGCAGGTATCCTTGCCGCTTTAAATCTTGCCGGAAGGTCTTCAAGCTGGCTCCTCCCACCCACCCGGGTGGTAAAACTCTCGGCTCCGCCCCATGACGCCAGATCTTCCTTACCGCTTGGAAGCTCAGGTTCCTCCTTAACGCTCACCTGCGTATAAGACTGGTTCCTAATTCTTCGATTTTCAATTTAAAAGTTTTTGCTTAAAGACTTCAGTCTTCTCTCCCTCGCAGCTGCGATGGATAAATCGACTCCAGTTTCGGAGATGCCCTTGCAGGCAGAAGATGTCTCGGACGGATCCGCACTCCACGTGCGTCTACTGTCTAGGCCTGGAGCACGACCCGCAGGCCTGCGACCTGTGCTCTTCCTTTTCGGCCTACGTCCTCGAAGTCCGTGCTGCCCGTTTACAACTGGGGCGTCCCGAGAAGCGTTTTCCTCCGGTGAAGTCAAAAGAGGCCCGGTCGGCGGTTTCCGCGGCGGCGGGCTCGGCGGATCAGCTCGAGCAGATGATCGCCCTCGAAGAGGAGGCGGCGCGGGCAGCTTCTACCTCGGCTGTGGCATTTGTCCCGCTCTCTCTCGGTGCCTCTTATTCAGCTTCTTTTAAGGAGCTTTGTCTGACCCTCTCTACTAAAGGTGAGGGACCAACTTCTGCTGGACCGTTTTCTAGGTCCAAAAAGAGAGACAAGGGTAAGTCACACCGTCGATGCTCTTGGGAGCGGGAAAGATCCCTCTCCCCGAGTTGTCGGCCGTCGACTTCGGTTGACTGCTCGGCTTCGGCCACTGGTCTCACGGTGTCCCCGTCAGGCCAGTTGACCGAGACTCCCGTCGACGCGGTCGAGATTTTTCTCGACCCGTTGGACGGGTTGTCGGCAGGAGAAGCCAAGAATCCCCTCTCTCCGGTTCCCCGTGGGAGTTGAGGAGCCTGTTGGCTTGTCTGTGCCTCCAGTTCCAGAGCCTTCGGTTGAACCCTCCGAACTGAGGGGAGTGCCGGTTCCCCACGACACCTCCCCTCACCGTCCTCTGGAAAGCCGAGGTTCTCGGTCTAGGACTTCTTCGCGGTCCAGCCGATCCCGCCGTCATAGGCGGTCTCGGCACCGCGGCAAGCGGCGCCGCCGTCCTCTTCCTCCTCCTCGGACAGAGGGAGGCTTCGACGTAAGTTGCGTCGACGATATGAGGACCTCATGTGGCAACAGCTCCTTCTGACCGGGAACAAGCCGACGCCGTCGCCTTCCCCGGCCATTAAGTGGCTGTCACCGGAGCGACCAAAACAACCCCTCGTTTTATCCGAGGAGCCTGTTCCCAGGCCGGTTGTTCGGCCAAAACCAGCTGCCCCACCGATTCCGGTGGAACCTCCGCCTCCACAGCCGCTAGTTGGGGCTCAGAACAAGAATTCTCGGTCGGCTCAGGGACTGCTCCATAGGCTGTCTGTCACCCTCACTCCCGATCGACCTCGGCAGGTGGAGGGTGGCTCAGGCCCGAGGCAGCTCTTTGAGGACTCTTCCGA
Source organism: Neoceratodus forsteri (assembly GCA_016271365.2). Lineage (NCBI taxonomy): Eukaryota > Metazoa > Chordata > Ceratodontiformes > Ceratodontidae > Neoceratodus > Neoceratodus forsteri. Next base: position 926,582,385 of record CM028135.1, on the reverse strand, counting down.
GTCCGAGGCGATTCCTCCCTTTTCTCCAAGCGAATGGACTTGGAGTCCTCAGGAGGACAGTCGGTGGACGATAGCCCTTCGTCCTTCCTGGGATTGCTTCGGCTCATCTCGGAGTCCACCGGGATGAAGCTTGAACCCGTTTCTAAGCGGGCCAGGTATCCCCTCACGGAGATTCTGGACCGAGGGGATTCCCCTACGGAGGCCTTTCCGGTGGCCGAGGCCATAGTGGGCCTGGCCTTGGAGCTCTGGCAGCGCCCTGCTTCCTGCCCTGCGCCTTCGGCCAGGATGGCCAGGAAGTATGCGGTCCCTACCGGTTCCTTGTCCGGTTTTTCGGAACACCCCTCGGCCGAGGGGTTAGTTACCGACAGCGTTTTCCGGCGTGCCGGGAACGCTAGGGATGTGGACAAACCTCCCGACAAGGAGTCCAAGAAATTGGACTATGCCGGGTGAAAAGTCTACGCTGCGTCCTCCCTCGGCCTTCGCCAGGTCAGTTCGGCCGTCCTCATGGCACATTTCTCTCATGCCCTATTGGGCTCCCTGGACGAGGTCGTCCCTCATTTTCCCGAGGATCTGCAGACCACGGTTAGGCAGGTGCAGGACCAGGGCAGTGGCCAAACAGCAGCTTCAGACTGCTTTGGACATTGGGGACTCATGTGCCAGGTCTGTGGTGGCCGCAGTGGCTATGCGTCATCGGGCTTGGCTGAGATATCCACCTTCACTTGGATACCAGCACAAGTTGGCGGATGTCCCTTCTTGGGGACCGACCTCTTCGGCCCTGGGGTGGAAGGTCACCTGCAGAGGATCGAGAAGTCCAATGCTGCCTTAGACTCAGTCTCATCCGCTCAGAAGGACAAAGGCCTAAACCACAACCTAAGCCCTTTTGTCCTTCCTCGCCCGCAGCTCGTCCAGAACAGCGTCAGGGCCAGCAGGCTCAGGCTTGGCATCCCAAACCCAAGCCGGGCTTCCTCCAACAGAAGCAGGGAGAAGGCCCAGGAGGTCCCTCGGCGGCCCTCCTCCAAGCCTGCCCAGTGGACGGGCTGAGGGTGTCACCCCAACCCTGTCACCTCACCCCAGGTTCCCCCGTGGGGGCAGCTCCGCACTTCCTTTCCGCCTGGTCCGTTATTACCACGGACAGGTGGGTGTTGAAGGTGGTGGGAAAAGACCTGCCTCTGGAGTTAGAGCAGGCCCCGCCCTTCAGAGCCATCGCACCTCGGGGTCCGCAGCCTCACTGTCGGCTCGCCGAGCCGACATCGCTCTCCTCCTCCAAAAGGAGGTGATCAGGGAGGTGGCGGACCCTCCCTCAGACCCGTGGTTTGTGTCCAGGTACTTCCTGGTTCCGAAACGGACGGGGGCTGGCGCCCCATTCTCGACCTACACGACCTAAACAAGTTCCTAAGGTCTCGAACCTTCAGGATGGTCACTCTGGCTCAGTTAATACCATCCTGGAACCCGGCTTGTGGTTCTGCTCTCTGGACCTGCAGGATGCGTTCTTTTACGTCCCTATCCGTCCGTCACGTCAGAGATTCCCCAGCTTTCGGCGGAGGGATCCCTCAAGTTCGAGCCATGCCCTTGGCCTGTCTCCAGCTCCCAGGGTCTTCACCAAATGCATAGCAGTGGTGACAGCTTTCCTTCGGCCGAGGGTCGGGTGTACCTTACCTGGACGATTGGCTGATAGCAGCCCCTCCAGACAGGAGGTGGAGCGGTCAGAGATCTGGCCCTCAGGTTACTCTCAAATCGGCCTTCTCATCAACGAGGCCAAGTCGGAACTCGAGCGAGCAGGTGATTCTTTTCATCGGGGCAGGCTGCGACTCTCTCGAGCCAGAGCACAGCTCGGCGGACAGGGCCGAGGTTCTTACCTCCTTTGCCCAATCATTTCTGGTTGGGCAATCGCCCTGCCCGGGACTTCCTGCGCCTCCTGGGTCTCATGGCGGCCTGTACCAGCGTGGTCCGTTGGGCACGCTGGCACATGTGCCCTCTTAAGTGGGGACTGGCCAGCCAGTGGTCATAACGCTGCGATCCATTGGACCAGCTAGTGACGGTGACCCAGGGCATGTGGAACGCTCTCCGGTGGTGGACCGTTCCAGTTCATCTGCAGGAGGGCATCCCGTTTGTCTGCCCCGAGCCGACAGTCTCCCTATCGACCGATGCTTCTCTGGGTTGGGGTGCCCATCTGGGGGAACACCGGGTGCACGGCCTCTGGTCCCCGCGGGAGTCCCGATGCCACATCAACCTGCTGGAGCTCAGAGCGGTCCGCCTAGCTCTCACCGCCTTTGCTCCGTTTCTCCGGGGTCAAGTGGTCCGAGTCCAGACGGACAATACCACGATCATGTACTATCTAAACCGCCAGGGCGGGACGCGCTCCATGCTTCTGTGCAAGGAAGCTCTCCGCATTTGGTCACTCTCAGACGCAGCTTGGAGGCGGATCTCCTAGCCATTCATGTGGCAGGAACCTCCAACACCCTGGCCGATGCCCTGAGCCGGATAGAGGCTGCATCCCACGAGTGGTCTCTCCTGCAGGTAGTACAAGATCTGTTCTCCCATTGGGGCACACCTCAGGTGGACCTGTTTGCCTCAGCGAGCGAAGCTGAGGCTGTTCCATGCCCGCCCCCTCAGCAGGGCTCGCTGCAGGGGATGCCTTCTCGAGGCAGTGGACCCCGGGCCTCTTCTACACCTTTCCCCCATTTCCCTTGATACACAAGGTGCTTCTCAAAGCAAGGAGGGACAAGGTGCAGGTGATTCTGATAGCCCCAGACTGGCCCCGCCAGTTCTGGTACCCAGATCTCCTCAGCCTCAGCTCCAGGCTCCCGAGGCAGCTTCCAGCTCGCCCGGACCTGCTCTCAGTCAATCAGGGAAGGTGTTCCATCCGGACTTTCAATCCCTGCACCTGGCGACCTGGTTCCTGGCGGCTAGAGTTCTAGGCCTTGGGCCTCTCGCGAGGTCCTCAATGTAGTTGAGGCGTCCGTAAGGAGTCGACCAGGAAATGCTATGCTTTCAAATGGAAGAGATCTTCCATTTGGTGTCAGAACAAGGCTTGGACCCTTCCTCCTGTTCCTTGGCAAGCATCTTGGACTATTTATGGTCCCTTTCTAATCAAGGGCTTAGGTCGGCGACCCTAAGGGTGCACCTGGCAGCCATCTCTGCTTGCAGGCGCGGGCGGGAGCAGTCAGTGGTGCAGGAGAAGGTGGTCTGGCGCTTTCAAAGGCCTTGATCACATTTCCCCTCCGGTGCGAGAACCTCCACCTCCTTGGGATTTACTGCTGGTACTGGCAAAGCTCTTGCGCAAGCCATTCGAACCAATGCACAGGTGTGAACTCTCTCACCTGTCGTGGAAGACCACTTTCTTGGTGGCTATCACGTCAGCTAGAAGGATGGGAGAGCTCCAGGCGCTCTGCATCGAGTCTCCTTACCTCGTCTTCCACAGGGACAAGGTTGTCCTGTGCCCCCACCCGAAATTCCTTCCGAAGGTGGTGTCGGAGTTTCACCTTAACCAGGTGTTGACTCTGCTGGTGTTCTACCCCAATCACACCTCGAAGGCCAAATACAGGCTCCATACTTTGGACCTTAGAAGGGCGCTCGCTTATTATAAGGCTCGCATGGCTGAAATTCGGGGAGAGGTTCGCCAGCTGTTTGTCACCTACGCTGAAGCCGCACCTGGCAGACCTGCAACCAAGCGGACAATAAGCAGGTGGGTCACCTCCTGCATAGATCTCTGCTATAAGTTGGCGGGCATGGAGCCTCCCAGAGGGATAAGAGCTCATTCTACCCGCCATACTGCTGCATCGGTGGCTGCCTCCAGGGATGTCCCTATCCAGGATATCTGCAGGGCTGCTACCTGGAAGTCAGCACACACCTTCATCACCCATTACCACCTCGACCTTGAGTCACGCCGGGATGCTGGTTTTGGGGCCTTGGTTCTCCAGTCTTTATTCCCTAAGTAGGGGGTGTGCGCCTTGCCTCCCTTCTCCCGGAGAACTTCTAGGAGTCTGCCAATAAGTGTGGATGAACAACATATCCATGTCCCTAGAAATACAGGTTACTCACCTGTAACAGGAGTTCTAGGAATGGTATATGTTGTTCATCCACACGACCCATCCGACCTCCCCAGCTTCGACGCACAACCTGAGTTTCCAGCGGGCCAGATCTGGCGTCTTGGGGCGGAGCCGAGAGTTTTACCACCCGGGTGGGTGAGAGGAGCCAGCTTGAAGACCTTCCGGCAAGATTTAAAGCGGCAAGGATACCTGCCAGTAAGTGTGGATGAACAGCATATACCATTCCTAGAACTCCTGTTACAGGTGAGTATCCTGTATTTACTAGTGGGGTACCGCAAGGTTCAGTATTAGGACCAGTCCTCTTCAATGTCTTTATAAGCGACATTGCAGAGGGACTGGAAGGAAAAGTATGTCTCTTTGCAGATGACACAAAGATCTGCAACAGAGTTGATGCACAAGGTGGGGTGGAATGGATGAGAAGGGACTTGGCAAGGTTAGAGGAATGGTCAAATGTATGGCAGCTAGATTCAATGCTAATAAGTGCAAGGTAATGCATCTGGGAAACAAAAACCCAGGGGAAAAGTACACAATGAGGGGTGAGATACTAACGACAACAAAAATGGAAAGGGACCTGGGGGTAGTCATATCAGATGACCTAAATGTGAGCAAGCAATGTGAGAGGGCAGCAAGGAGGGCTGGGGGATACTGGGATGCATAGGGAGAAGCATCACCAGTAGAAAACAGGAAGTTATTATCCCTCTGTACAGACAGCTGGTGAGACCCCATGTGGAGTATTGCGTGCAGTTCTGGAGACCCAGTCTCCGCAAAGACATAGACAGGATGGAAGCTGTCCAGAGGAGAGGCAACTAAAATGGTGCAGGGTCTACACGGAAGACACATGAAAGAGACTTATGGAGCTTAATATGTATAGCCTCAAGGAAAGGAGGAGAGGGGGGACATGATAGAAACTTTCAAGTACCTCAAGGGAATCAACAAAGTCCAGAGAGGAGCATCTTTCAAAACAAGAGGTGTGCAGAACAAGGGGCACAATTTGAAGATAGAGTAGGGTCGGCTCCAGAGATAATTTAAGGAAGTATTTTTTCACAGAGGATTATGGATGCATGGAACGGCCTTCTGGAGGAGGTTGTGGAGTCAGAAACTGGTGGAATTTAAGCATGCATGGGACAGTCATAAGGCAGTTCTAGGGGGTGGGGGCAGAAAGAAGTAGGCTGCTGGTTAACTAGGATCTGTAGCTTATCCATTAGGGAAATGGGCAGACTGGGTGCGCCTAGCGGTCCTTATCTGCCGTCAGATTTTATGTTTATGTTTCTGTTTCCTGTTGCTAGACCAAGCCACCATGGATCTGTCATATGTTGGCCTCTTATTCTGACATCTGTTTTCGTACTCTTTATAGTTGAAGTTCCATTTGCCTTTAGCAAATGGAAATAAACAACTGATCATTTGTAGTTTCCATTGCAATGTCGTGCTTACTGTACTTTGAACACAGGTTCCCGCATTGATCTTCTGATTTGCAGTTCTGTGCATCAGCCTGCAGACTACACATGCCTGTCTGTTTAGAAATACAAACTTCTGCCTGTGCATAAATCAAGGATGGAAATAAGAAATGAAAAGTGTGTACTACTGGGAATTGAACCTCAGACCTCTGGTTTGCCATTCCAGCTCTCTAACCATTAAGCTACAGGCTCACATGGCTAGAGTGCCTGAGGACTACCTTAAATCCACACATCCCTTTTCTCAAATGCGTTGCTTAATCCTACAGAAAGGAACATGTCAGAAATACAGACTTTTTTCAGTGCAGTTTAATCCCTGCAAGGAATATTTTTAAATCAAGAATAGAATGAGAAAGGAAAAGTGTGGGCCTACTGGAATTGAACCTCAGGCCTCAAGGAAGTTCTCAGGCACTCTAGCCATGTGAGCCTGTAACTTAATGGTTAGAGTGCTGGAATGGCACACCAGAGGTCTGAGGTTCAATTCCCAGTGCGCCACACTTTTCCTTTCTCATTTCCATCCTTGATTTAAAAATATACTTTGCAGGAGTGAAACTGCACTGGGAGAAGCTTGTTTCTAGGGTTGTGGATATGTTGCTCATTCACACTAATTGACATGTCCCTTTCCCCTTTAAGGATCACCGGAATGTCTTCAAGCTGGCCCCTCCCACCCACTTGGGTGTTACAGCCCTTGGCTCCGCCTCATGACTCCAGAGGTTCCTTTCTGCTGGCAGATTCAGGTTGCCTCCTCTTTGCTGTCGCTTTTTGTAGGCCCTGGCTTCAAATTCTTCGGTAAATCCAAAACTTCGAATCGTTTGAGTTAGCAACAGTGATTCTCATCATTCCATCATGGAAGATGAATATTCCCAGTTTCGCGGTGCCGTATGGTCAAAAATGTTGCATACTGATCTGCATACGCTGCGTTGCTTATGTTGGCCATGACACCAAGACTTGTGGAGTTGTCTTGCTTTTCACCAGAACATTCTCACGATCTCCTTGCACGCCTTAAATTGGGCGGGCCCAAAAACTGATCCTCTGGTGAAATCTAAAGAGGCCCAGTGGGCGGTCTCTGAGGCTGCGGGATCCGCCGAACAGCTTGAACGAATGCAGGCCTTTGAAGGAGAAGTGGTGCGGGCCGCAGAGTCTTCCTCTTGGTCGTTTTTCGTTCCTCTCAACTTGGGCTCCACCTTTTCGGGTTCCTTCCGAGAGTTGTACCACTCTCTTCCCACTAAGGGCGAGGGACCTGTAGGCTGTCACTTGTCTCAGTCCTGTAAGAGGGATAAGGATCTGAATCAGTTGTCTCGACGAACACACTCTTGGGATCGTGAGCGATCTTGGTCGCAGGAGCTGGCAGTATTGATTTTGGTCAAAATTGCCTCTTTGACCGCTGGCTTCTTGGTCTTGCCGTCTGGCCAGTAGACAGAGGTTTCCATCAACGAGGTTGGTTATCTTTCTCAATCCCATCGATCTTTTGTCACCTATTCTGGTCGACAACTCTCTCAATAGGACTCTGGTCCTGTCTCTTCCTGATGAGGGGAGACGACCAGTTGGGCATCGCATCGGGGAACCAGTCCCTGATCTTGGGAAGTCACCAGTCCCACCGGTGTCTCCCGAGCGACCTTCTTGGCCAGTCTGATCCAGGTCGAGATCTCTGGCCCCATCGACCGACAGGCTGAGGAAGGCGCACAAGTGCTCCAAAAAGAGGTGATGTCATCGGTCATCCTCAGATGAGGAGAGGCTTGGGCTGAAGCTCTCCGAACGCTATGAGAATCTGATGTGGCAGCAGCTTATCCTGTCCGAGCAGAAACCGATCACGGTCTCTACTCTGGTCATTACTTGGCTTTAACCTCCTAGGCCGAAGCAGACTCCCTTGTAACCAGTGAGCTTGGTTCCTCCACCCGTAGAGCCAGCTAAACCCACTCTAGTTAGGACAATATTGGTCTCTCCACCGAGTGTAGTGGAGCCACTGCCTAAACAGCCTTTGGGTGGGTCTTCTACAAAGGAAGCTCGGTCAACACCGGGTCTTCCTCACAGGATCTCTGTCAACTTGTCTTCGATCGCCCGAAAGGCACATTGAGGGTAACCTTGGCGGCCGACCGTTATATTCAGATACCTCGGATTCAGACAACACCGACCTTCAATCTTATTCGGGATGACGAGTTGTTCGGTGATCTGTCTGCAGAGGAAGGCCCTTTGTCCTTTCAAGGGATTTTCTGCCGTATCTCCGAATCCACGGGGATGCCCTGGAAGCAATTCAGAAACGGGTGGAGTACCCCCTCTATGACATTTTCAAGAGAGGAGATACCTCAACGGAAGCCTTTCCTGTTGCTGAAGCCATTTTTGGCCCGGCCTTGGAGCTTTGGCAGCATCCTGCCTCCTGCCCAGCGCAGTCTGCCTGGATGGCCCACAAGTATGTGGTGCCCATGGGGTCCCTCTTGGGGTTCACAGAACATCCCTCGACTGAGAGCCTTGTGACCGTCTCCGTGTTCAGATGTACAAGCAGTTCTGCTGACACCTTTAGACCTCTGGACAAGGAGTCCAAGAAACTGGACCACTCTGTGCCAGGAAGGTCTGTGTGGCCTCCTCTTTAGGTCTCAGCCAGGCAAGCTCTGCCATCATCGTGGCGCACTTCTCCCGTATCCTTCTCAGGGTCTTTGGGCGAAGTTCTCCCACATCTCCCCGCAGACCTTCAGATTACGATCAGGCAAATTTGGGGACTACGCCGTTGCTACAAACAGCAGCTTCAGACAGGTCTGGAGATTGGTGACTCCTGTGCCTGTTTGGTGACAACCGCAGTTGCCTAAAGCGGCAGGGCTTGGCTGAGTCTTTCTACCTTCATGGCGGATACCCAGCACAAACTTGCTGATGTTCCTTTCCTGGGCACTGATCTCTTCGGTCTAGGTGTGGATGAACACCTTCAGTGAATCAAACAGTCCAATGCCAACTTGGACTTTGGTACTTCTGCTCAAAGTGCTTCTGGCCCTGAGAAGCAGCAGCAAAAGAAGCCTTTTTGGCACTCTGCTCCTGCAGCACAACAGTCCTTTCAGGGAGCACAGCATCAGCAGGCACAGGCTTGGTGCCTCACGGCCCAAGCCCGGACCTCTCTAGGCCTGCAGATGAGGTTGGGGTTTAGGCCCTGGACTGTCTTCCTCCAAGCCTGGCCAGTGACAGGATAGGGGTGGGCCACTCCTGTTCCCGTCAAACCAGTTCTGGGTCCTCCCATTGGGGGTCAACTCCAGTACTACTTTTCCACCTGGTCTGCTGTTACCATGGACAGGTGGGTCTTAGAAGTGGTCACCCAGGGTCTGCCTCTAGAAATCGAGCAGTACCCTCCCAGCTGAGCCTGTGCCCCATTGGAGGAGAGAGTATCAGCTCACTCAGTCGGCTCTGAGAGACTACATAGCCCAGCTCCTCCTCAAGGAGGCAGTCGTCTGAGTGGCAGATCCTCCAGTCAACCCAGGGTTAGTTTCCAGGTACTTCCTGATCCTGAAGCGATGGGAGCTGGCGCCCATTCTAGATCTGCACTACTTGAATCAGTATATTAGGACACGCACCTTTGAATGGTAACTCTGTCCCAGATCATACCGTCCTTGAGCAAAACGTTCTACTCACAGGATCTTCAGGACTCATTCTTTTACATTCCAGTCCATCTGTCTCACCAGTGGATCATCCACTTCAGATCAGAGAGAACCCTTTATGAGTTCCAAACCATGCCATTCAGCCTGTCATCAGCCCCATGGGTCTTCACCAAAGGCACGGCAGTGGGGCAGCCCACCTCAGGTGTTGAGCGGTCAGAGTATACCCTTACCTAGATGATTGGCTCTTACCAGGTTTTCCACCCAGCAAGAGGTGAAGAGGTTCAGGGATCTGACCCTCCAGGCCTACCTCAACTTGGTCTCCTGATCAACGAGGCCAAATCAGAGCTTGTGCCTTCTCAGGTGATATGCTTCATTGGGACAGAGCTCGACTCTCGCCAAGCTAGAGCTTGGCTCCTGTCGGTCAGGTTGGAGGTTCTCTCCTCCTTTGCCCAATCATTTCTGGTTGGGCAACTGCGCCCTGCCTGGGACTTTCTGCACCTTCTGGGTTACATAGCGTCCTGCACCACTGTGGTCAATTGGGCCAAGTAGCATATGCTCCCCCTTCAGTGGGGAGCTGACCGTCCAGTGGTCTCAGCACCTAGGTCATTTCGACCAGCCGATCACTGTGACCCAGAAGATGTGGGACGTTCTCCAGTGGTGGACAGTCTGTAACATTTTATTAACTGCATTTTATTACTATGTTTTGTTTATTACTGTTAACTATATACATGCAACGAGCATTAGTTTTAAATGGCAAACGTATGTGTAGTGAGACTGGCACGAAGTGTATGCGACTAAAACAAGTCCTTGTGCAAGCATAATAGTGGATGGACACACCATGTACAATAAGCCATTTCTAGTCTCAAGGTTGTTGTGTAGCTTAAAGAGAGACAAACTATTGCTTCCTTGGTCATAAACACAGCGCATAGAGTACACGTCGCACTGTATAATCAGCACATTGTTCAGCTATGGACTAGGCTATCAGCCTATCAGAGACATTAGAGAGACTGCATACCTTAAAAGGGCTAAAAACAATACATCCTGTGTGTTAATACTAACAGCAGTTTACACTTAATTCAGAAGGAAAATATTGAGATATGTCAGACTATGCTAATCTATAACAAACAGGCAAAAATTCATCTGTGTGATACAGCTAAATTAAAAAAAAAAAAAAACAAGCATCTAATACCTGGTAGTTATGTGGAAATTGCACTTCAATAGCTATTCTTCGTTAGATATTAACCATTTGGGTTTATAGCATGTGGATTCTGGTATTTATATATGTACTTTGTTAGGGTAACTTAATGACTGTGCTCTTTTAAGTTACAAGAAAGGTCAGTCGGAGATATGTGAACCACAGGGAGCTGTGACAGCATACAGATTGTGACCTTAAAATCGGCCAATACAGTAGTCTCGGCCTGTGTGAAGTGGGTCATTGGGAGCTATGGCAGCATCTGGATCAGAAGACTTTCTAAAATACAAAATAAATGTTCAAATTGCATAATCCATATATGTATAATGGTCATTTAGCTTTGCATTGGTTGTGGGGAACTACGACATAATACTGAATGTCTGACCTAAACATGTTTCGTGATATGCAGTCAATAAGAGCAAGCATAAGAAAAGACCTAGCAGTAGTGTTTGCTTGTAATTACCTGTTTCTACATGCTAGTAAGTAAATAACCTTATAATTATAATTCCGGTTAATACTAGAGGTGCACTTGAGTGCTAAATCCATTTAATCGCAAAGTTTTAAATTATTACTACTTATTGGTCTGACAATGTCTCAGTATGATCCCACTGGAGCAATGTTGCCATGTTGTGGTGGCTGCTAGAATTGTTAGTTAAATTACAATGCATTACATTTCTTAGCTAAGGTACATTAGGCAATGTTGACGAAAAACAGATGCATAGTAGTACACACATCGGGTACAACAGGCACAAAAGGGTTATGAAAGCAATGCTACAAAATATAATCAACAGTGTCACAACTCATGGACAACATTAGCCATACCAACATAGCCAATCAGAGACTGACAAATATCATGTAGCTAAAGTATTACCTTGTATGTAATTTCTAAGTTGTTTGTCACACTGTATGTAAACCACACTACCTACAGCTTTGGGAAAACATGTAACAGATTTAGAGCGCCAATTCCTTAATAAAATACCTTTTGTCTGCAAGGAAAGTTATCTGGTCTGTTACTCTTTAATGTCTTTATCCTCCAGGTGCCCAAGCCAAACATCACATAACCTATCGCCCGCTGGCTGGCAATTTGTAGTGTTGCATCTTAGACCAGTTGCAGGAAGGGATCCTATTTGTCCGCCCTGAGCACACAGTCGGCCTCATGACCAGTGCCTCTCTAATGGGCTGGGGAGCCCATATGGGGGACAACAGGGCCCATGGGTTCTGGGCCCCCGAGGAGTCCTGTTACCACATCAACCTGTTGGAGCTCACTGACAGCATTCGCTCAGTAGCTTCTGGTTCAAGTGGTTAAAGTCCAGATGGACAATACCACAACATGTACTACCTCAAGAAGCAGGGCGGCACGCACTCCCGGCTGCTGTGCGGGGAAGTGCTCCGCATCTGGACCCTTGTGAGCTGACTGGAAGCAGATCTCCTTGCCATCCATGTGGCAGGAGCCTCAAATCAACAGGCGGATGCCCTCTGTCGCATAGGTGAGACATCCCATGAGTGATCTGTCCATCTAGAGGTAGCTTACAGCCTGTTTTCCCACTGGGGCTAACTGATGGTGGACGTGCTTGCCTCCAGGGAAAACACCAAGCTGAGTCTGTTTCATGCCCACCCCATCAGCGGGAATTGCTGCAGGGGGATTCCTTCTCGAGGCTGTGAACCCAAGGACTCTTCTACATCTTTCCTTCATTTCCCTTGATTCACAGGATGCTCCTCAAGGTCAGGAGGGACAGAGGCGCAGGTGATCTTGGAATCCCCAGACTGGTCGTGCCAGTTCTGGTATCAAGATCTCAGCCTCAGCAACAGGCTCCCGAGGTGCCTTCCAGCACGCCCGGACCTGATCTCTGTTAATCAGGGGAAGTTTCTCCATCTGGACCTTGAGTCCTTGCATCTGACAGACTGGTACCTGAGCGGCTAGAGTTCCAGGCTTTGGGTCTGTCCGAGGATGTACTCAAGTAGTGGAAGCATCCAGGAAGGAGTTGACCAGAAAGTGCTATGCCTTCAAATGGAAAAGATTTTCTTTTTGGTGTCCGGGCAAGGGCCTGGACCCTCTGTCCTGTACTGTGGCTAGGATTTTAGACTACCTTTGGTTTCTGTCCAAAGGAGGTCTTCGGTCTTTGACCCTTAAGGTGCACCTGGCAGCCATCTCTGCTTACCAGGCGCAGCCAGTCAGCGATTTTGTGGCACAAGAGAAGGTGTCTGCGCTTTTTAAAGACCTTGATCCCATATCCCTCTGGTGCGTGAACCTTCACCTCCGTGGGATTTACTGCTGGTCTTGGCAAAGCTCATGGGCAAGCCAATCGAACCGATGCACAAGTGTGAGATGTCACACTTGTCATGGAATATGGCCTTTCTGGTGGTTATCACATCTGCCAGAAGGACAGGAGATGTTCAGGCGCTCTTGATGGACTCCTTATCTGGTCTTCCACAGGGACAAGGTTGTCCTGTGCCCCACCCGTAATTCCTCCCGAAGGTGGTACCAGAGTTGCACCTTAGCCAGGTGTGGAGTCGGCCTGTAATCTACCCAAACAACTCCTCAGGTGTTGAGTACACGCTTCATACTCTGGTCCTAAGATGAGCTGTTTTCTGTTATAAGGAGAGGATGGTGAAAATTCAGGGAGAGGTTCGCCAGCTGTTTTGTCACCTACGCTGAAGCCGCTTCTGGCAGAGTTGCAGCAAAGCAGACGATCGAAAGATGGATTACATCGTACATTGATCTCTGCTTTAGATTGACAGGCAAGGAGCCTCCCACAGGGATAAAAGCTCAATTTTCACCATTCATTACTGCTGGGTGTAAGCCGGAGCGCGCACCGCCACAAAGAAATTTTTTTCTTTTAAGAGGTTAGCGCGAACTGCTCCGCCCCCGGAAATGACGCGTCGTGTGATGGTCGCGGGCGGCCGTTAAGGCGCCACAGACCCTCCTCAATCCCGCTTTGTTTCTCCCATCGAGGTCACACATGCTGCATGGAGTCGAATTACACTCGGCGCCGTAGGTCGCATTTTTTCGTAGCCTTCATTGGCTTTCTTATAGTCGATCGGTAAGACCGTTCTGTTTTTCTTTATTTCGACAATGCCGAGAGCTTTTCTGTGTTTTCCTTAATTATTTTGCATCGTGTCTGGTTTGGGGCAAAATGCAAGTCTAAGGCGAGCCGTGCCCCTATGCGTTGGTGCCCTTGTGGCCAGCAGTTTTCTGTCACGGACTGTCGTGTTTGTCTCCCGTGCCTGGGACCCTACCATTGTATGGATCATTGTGATGCCTGCTTCTCCATGGATCGCCGTGTGTTGGAAGTCCACGCGTTTAAAGTCGGATGTGCGCCACCGAATTTCGGAGTACGTAGTCGCCCGAGGGCTTCCCAGGCCAGATATCTCGACCCTTCCTCGGAGTCCCCTCCTAGGTCTATACGGATCGGCGAGGAGGAAGCCTCCTCCACTTCCAACCTTGCCGAGGAGGAGGTTTCTTCTTTAGCGCCGGAGGAATGGTGTGATCCCTCCCTGGGTCACACCGTTGGCACTGTCCCGGCAGTCACCTCCGTGGAGGTGCAGGCTCCCCCGGTGTCACTGCCCCTGTTGCACCCTCGTTCGCGTCTGCCCTTGAAGTCGTAGAATCTGACGCAGCTTGCAGTGCCGTTCTGGGTCTTGGCGCCGTCCGCGGCAACGGGGACTTGGATGGCACCGCTGGTGGTGCCGTACTGAGCCTCGCACCATCTGCAGTGCCGGGGACTCAGGTGGCAACATCACGGCGGTGCTGTCTTGGGCCCTCGTGCCGCATATGCGTTTGGGACTCGGGCTGCACCGCTCATGGTACGGTGTTTAACTACCTGGCACCCTACTGGTGTGGATGACTCTTGCGAACGTGGCTGACATCGTGGCCTATGGCGGTACCAGGCCTGGTGCTGCCTCTGGGCAGGTTCCTGTGGCTGTTGCGATGGAGTCGTCCCTTGTCGACCCCGCCTCGGAGGAGGACTATTCAGGTGAGGACCCAGACCAATGGCTAGAGTCCTCTGGCTCTGAACCTCCTATAGGTCACAGGCCTAGATGTTCCAGTGTTCCTCTCCCAGGGTCCCCGGAGCTGGTTAGCCCGGATAATTCCTTGGTTAGATGTGGCCTGGAGTCTTCCATGGTGGACCCTTAGGGTGTTCCGGAGAGGATACCCCTCTTCTTGTAGCTGCCGTTTCTGGTGCTGCTCCGGTCCTTCAGCAAAGGGGGGAGGACTCTGCCTCGGCGAGTTCCCTTCAGAGTCTCGCTTGCCAGGGACCTCCACCACTGGTCATGGGGAAGAGGGCTGCTTCAGAGTCTGAAGGATTGAGTGGCAGAGGTCGGGGCGGCGACGATCCCCCACTGGCCTGCGGGGTGTGGGGAGGAGTCGCAGCGCTGATCTCACCTTTCTCTTAAGGTCTCTAAAGCACCTTCTGGTGGCGGTTCTGAGTGTTGACTTTCTGGATTCATGCAATCCCAGGTGCGTCACAAGGGAGATTCCCTTTCAGGGCTCTTTCTGGAGTTGCCTCTTACCCCTTTCTACAACACAACTCGGCATGATCTCAGGGTCCCCAATCTTAGTGTCGTTACCTGGATCCCAGAGCCCTGGTGGAAGCCAGGCACGTGCTGTTAGGTGCCCCTCGCCCATCCCTCTACAACCATCTCTCTGTCTACTGGGCCGTATGGGGCCCAGTGGGCCATTAACTTGGGAGACGTTCAGAACTTCTGTGGCGGCCTTACCGTCCCTATGTCAGGGCCATGGACGAACAGGTTTTCCGCCTGTCGCCCCCCAGCCGCATTGTGTCTTCTGAGCATTTGAGCTGCATGTCCTCCTAGTCTTCCTCCACTGTTGAAGAGGAACCTTCTGTCCACCTTTTCCTCTGCCGCTGATTTCACAGACTATCAGCGTTTCCTTTGAGAATGGTTTTGGAGCTTTGTATCTCCTTCATCTGTAGGGATAATACCGAGCGGAGGACATGTGTTTCCTTAGTGAAGTCAGTGCTCGCCATCTGGGGGTTCTTCCTGGCCGATCTCCTTCCAGGAGGCGTCTGTCTGCACTTGGCAGTCTCCAGCCACTCCTTCTCCAGCCCTGGGAGACTGTATTGTGTCCCCCATGAGTCTCTAGGGTCTCTGCCTCACCCTCCTTCAGGTTTGACGTCCCTAGACACTCCTTCCTGACTTTGGCGCCTGGGGCACGACAGGCCTCCTGATTTGGATTCTGATGAATTGACCGTGGGGATGAAGGGTTTTCTTCTGGTCACGCTGTTATGCATATCATCTAATCAATCTCACCACGCTGCTTACAACAGGCATCTGTGATCGATGCTGGCTCAGGTCTTATTCTCTTTGCCTGACTCATGGAGCTTGCAAGGCACCAGCGAGGGCATCCTCACGATGCCAATGAGGTGGCGTCCAGACTAGCAAGGACAGTGATCTGCATTAGGGGATGGCATGGCTTTGTCTCTCCAGACTGTTGCCCATTGCCCAGCGTGGGTGGCTAACTCTGCCTTCCAGGGAACCTGCCTTTTTTCCCCCGCAGGGCGAGGAGGCTTCTGCAGGGGCAGCCTCCCTCCCCCAGCCCATGGGGGACACCTCCTCCTCCTCACCCACCTTAGACGTCTTAGTCTATTGGTTAGGGTCTCCCCCTTCCTACTTTTCACCAATAGGAGGCTGAGGGATCTGTTTCCTCTGGGTCTGTCCAGACCCCCTTCGGGGGGGGGGGGGATTGGTACTCACCCAGCAATAATGAATGGTGAAGATTGGACGAGGAAAGATATGAAAATTATGTACCTACCGTAATTCTTGATCTTCTTTGTATCTTCACCATTCATTACTGATTCGTGTCCACCATCCCCTCACGTGCCTCCTTCTTCAGCATCTCCGCTCCCTGCTTGTTCCTCCTCCTCCTCCTTTGGGTTTAAGCCAAAAAAACTCTTGTTTTTCTTCTCTCTTCTGCTCTCCCCTCTGGGGAACGGAGGAATGAGCGGAATTTATCTGTCTTGAGGGAACTCTTTCCGATTACCCCTAGGGGTGACACCTGAGCTCTCTTCAGCCATGTTGTTCAATTCACAGTTAGAGACTGCTCCTTACTTGGCCCGGTCCTCTTTTTTTATGGGTACCCTCTGGCAGATCTCAGTCACCTACTGTGTCAGCTTCTGCTGCTTGCCGCTGTCCTGGCACTTCAGTTTCTAGAGTTGGTGTTCTTTGCCTTGCCTCCAGGGAGTCCGATTGAGTTCCCACTCTACCTGTTACATAAAGGGATGCCCTCTGTAGGGCACCACACACACACGCTTCTGTGTTAACACGTAACAAGGTGCTAATGGGCTTCTCCCTTTCCTAGTTGGGAGCTCTCCTTTCAGAACAGAATTTCTGCCTTGGCAGTCTGTGAGCTGACAGCTAGAGTTTAAGGGGTTGAGGATGGCGGGAGGTGTAGAGAATCTGCCTTTTGTGTCCAAGTGGTTCGGTTGAACCTCCTCTTCAGTTTTACCAAATGGGATCCTTGCTCCCTTATCTTTGGTTCCGAGCTTTTAAGCCTTAAACCATTTCCTCAACTGGCAGACTTTTTCTTCCCTCCCTACATCCGTCTTCCTTTTTTCCACTGTTCTTCTACCTTCTTCTTTCTCTCCTTTATCTGTTCCTTCCTTGGAGCCGCCCCAGGAGTGAGGCCCTGCAGTCCCTTAGGGTAGGCATCCTTTTTCACTTTTCTACCAGCTTAATCCTTTTTCAGTTTATATTCTTTCCTTTTTCTATCCCTCGGCTCTCTTGCATTGCTCTTCTGTTTCTTATGCTTATTTCGCCTCTCCGCTAACAGAACTGGGATGGAGGGTAGTCTGTGGCGCCTAAGGCCGCCCCTCACGTGGTCACGCTACTCAGGGAGCTTGGCACGTAGACCTCTTTAAAAAAAAATAAATAAATAAATCCTGTGTTGGTAAAGCCCGCTTATACCCAGCAGTAATGAATGGTGAAGATACAAGAGAAGATCAAGAATTACGGTAGGTACGTAATTTTCATTTCTACCTGCCATAACGCCAAGGCCAGTGGCTGCTTTCAGGGACATCCCTATCCAAGAAATATGTTGGGCTGCCACCGGAAGACAGCTAACACCTTCATCACCCATTACTACGTTGACCTTGTGTCACACCAGGATGCTGGTTTTGGGGCCTCAGTTCTCCAGTCTCTATTCCCATAGTAGGGAGTGCGCCTTGCCTCTTTCTCCCGGAGAACTGCTAGAAGTCTGCCAACTAGTGTGGATGGACAACATATCCTCGATTCTAGAAAAAACAGGTTACTCACCTGTAACAGTGTTTTAGGAATGGTTTATGTTGTTCATCCACACGGACCCACCCGACCTCCCCTGCAGCGACGCACAAACCTGGCTTACAGCAGACTAAGATCTGGTGTCCTGGGGTGGAGCCGAGGGCTGTACCACCTGGGTGGGTTGGAGGAGCCAGCTTGAAGACCTTCCGGCGATCCTTAAAGAGGAAAGGGACATGCAAAACTAGTACGGATAAACAACATATACCACTCCTAGAACTACTGTTACAGGTGAGTAACCTGTTTATTTCTGACATGTTCCTGGTTGCAGGATTACGCAACACATTTGAGAAAAGGAATGTGTGGATTTAAGGAAGTCCTCGGGCACTCTAGCCATGTGAGCCTGTAGCTTAATGGTTAGAGCGCTGGAATGGCATACCAGAGGTCTGAGGTTTAGTTCACAGTGGGCCACATTTTTCCTTTCTCATTTCCATCCTTGATTTAAAAATGTACCTTGCAGGGGTTAAACTGCACTGAGAGAAGTTTGTATTTCTGTCCGTTTAGAAGAATACTTTTATTTAATGAAAAGTGTGGTTTAGTTATATATGTTTGTTGGTTGCCCACTGTAGTTTGTACTTTCTGTTTTTAGTTGCTGTCACAGAAATCAAGAGCCCAGGAGACATTTTTGTTCAGGTTTATACTCAAAGAAAGCTTTGAGTTCCTTCGCAAACTTGCCATGACAAAGAAAGAGACCTGTGAAAATGTTATCGGTGATGCTCAGTATATTCCTGAGAGAGGGGAAGTGTGTGCTGCCAAGTATTTAGCAGACCAGGTAAGTGGTAAAGTTTCTGAAAGAATGTGTGGTTGTACTTTAGTAATGTGAAGGGTTATTTTTAGGTGGTAAAAATTAGTTTAGTTTTATGAGATCAAAATTAGTTTTGCGTACTTTAATTTCTGTTCATTGCAGATTGTGCCCTGCTCTTGTTTCTTAAATAGGATCTGGTCATCTTGGAATAATATGAGGTGCTTCAAAATGTTAAAGCATGAATATTCTTTACAGTATGTTTGATTATTCTTCAACTCCTTCGCTACAGTTTGTTTCTAATGTCTCCCTTCCCCCGTTAGTATTGTTTATTTTCTCCTGTTCCACTCTTAACTTTAGTATTGTAAATGTTTCTCTAAAATATGCCCAATTGTTTTACTACCCCACCTATATTTATTTATTTATTGCGGATATTTTGGCCATAGAGCATCCAGAAATTAACCTTTTGTTCAATCTGGAATGTGAGTGACGAGTGAAGCCATGAGGTAAGTATACCAGGAAAATATGTAGTTTGGCAACATCCAGTCCCACACTGAACTGCATATGATGTAGGCGAGTTGTTAAGTGTATCCTGTAACAATATTTGTATTTCTGTTTCTGTTTTTGAATTGTTCTGTATTTTGTAACTAGGTGCAACTCACAGGTCATAATGTTAAAAGGCTTTCAGCCCAGTGTCTAAACCTATATAAAAATAAGCTTTTACTTCTTACCCTAGGAGTTCTTCAGTATGCTTGACTGATGCAGTATGCCAGCTGGGCTTGGCTGCCCCATAGGAGGAGTTTATGCTAATGATTTTTAGGCATTAGCTAATCAGAGAGCAGTAAGAGAGAGAGTGCTGCCTGAGCTAGAGTAGGAAGTCAGCCAGATTCATTTCTCTGCTGACTGGACAACACTGTCCCGGGGCTCGCTCTCTTGCTTCACTTGAATAGGTTCTTTTCTTTGTACTGCCTTAATGAATTTTGAACCTTTTTTTTTTTTTTTCCAGTGCTGCAGTATTTTAATTGTGATTCCTTCAGTTCCCAGGAACCACAAATTTCTCTCCTCGTGATCCCTTCCATGGCTTCTGCTCTTTTATGGGAACATTTTGTCTCTTATGGTTAAACTTTACCACAGCTCTTTTAAATTCGCAGTTCCTTATTTTTATTGGAACCGTGAATTTTCATTTTATCTTTTAAATTTAGTGCTATTGGGGAATTGTATTCCACAGTTCCATAGCGCTTGAGAACTGATTGCATTCTGTATTTTCTCCCGTTGGGGGTATTGTTTTCTAGATCTTACTTAGAGATGCAGCTCTTGCAACAGGTTACACCATTAGGACTGAAGCCGTCAGGCGTCAGGACCCCATGGAAATTTTCTAGCTAGCAGTCTTCAGCGGGGACCGCCTCTGACGTTGGTCCCGCCCCCGACGTCAGGTGTAGTACATAAGGAGGTGGTCCCCCCATAATCCCCAGTTCTTTTCCCATAGTCGACATTGCAAGTATCGGCCTCTCGGTCCTTTTTCTAGCGTGCGATGACCTTCAGAGCTACGACGTTTTTGTCTTTCTTCATAATTTTGGATTCAACTGATGTCCTCTCCAAATACTTCTCTGGAAGGTAACCAATCAAGTGTGCCTCATGCAAACAGATCCCTTCAAGGATCCACATTCGACTCCGCGTGGCGCCTGCCTAGCTCTGAACACGACACCAATGCCTGCTCCTCTGCCAGGCTTCAACAGTCGCACCAGGATCAGCCGCCAGAAGGTTCTTCAAGCGCTTTCTCTTAGAGGAGAAACTGAAGACCATGGACAAGGAACCTTCCTCCTGGGGGAGTCGGTAAAGCCCACAAACACCAGGATAAACACCGGGAGAAGGAAAGGCCCAGGTCCTCTGCAAGGGCCTCGGACTCCCGAAGCTCCGGCTCGCGGTCAGACTGCTCTCCCTCCAAGGCTCAGTCACAACCTCCCCCAATTCAGGTCAGATCCTCCAGTGGCTCCTCTTCTCTGCAGCCCCTGAAGACTTGCAGGCCATCGGCATTGTCCACTCCCATCAAAGGCCTCGTCGAAGTCTGGGGAGCGCCACAAATCTTCCTCCCGCCATCGGGACTCCAACGCCAGGTCAGATTCCCAGCCTCTGCGAGGGTCAGACCTGGTTCCTCGCAAGACCAAGGACCTGACATCTGCAAAGCATCACTGGCACTCCAGGAGCCGGGCGACGCTAAACATCCGTCCGCCTGTCAGGCGTCTCCGCCTCGAGGGCGCTGCCAGCTACCCCAGAGAGGAGGACCGCACTACCGCCGCTGGCTGACGCCGGTCGGAAGGACTCATTGAGGAGGATATCACGGCGCCCAAGGACCAGGCAGGCAACACTGGAGATGTTGGCCCCACGGGAACCTTCCCCGAGCAGAGACACCCCAGGGACCCGACGCCCGACCCCGGCAACAGGCCCGGCGTCGGGCATGAACTTGACAGAGGTAAAGGAGCTCTTTACCTTCTGGTGGGACACCATGAGAAAAGATGTGGTCGCCACACACCCTTCTCCTACTTCGACTCTGCCTCCTCCTACTCCTTCACCGCCTATGCCCCCTCTTCTGCCCAAGGGGCCCGTAAGACGGTCACCAACCCCCAAGGAGCGAACACCACCTCCTCGGGGAAGATCCTCAAGACAGGAGAAGACCTCCCTCCAGATCCAGCTCAGGGTCACCCAGTCCTGAGAGACCCAGACGACGCCGGTACACCCTGTCTGGGGAGGATTCTAGATCTGACAGCTCAAGGTTCTCCAGATCTCCTTCTCCCATCAGCATTCCCTCTCCGGACCTACACGACCTACCTAGGTCTCTGGATGATCCCTCTTCCACGGAGATCATGAGGCACATCCAGGAGAACATGGGGTGGGATGCTGAAGAGCTCGACCCCGAGAGACTGTGCCTTACCCGCTACCTTCGGCAGAAAGACCCAAAGCCTGTGGTAGTGCCACCCTTGGTGGTTACCTTTGCGGACGTCACCAAGGCTGCCTGGAAACGTCCGCATTCCACTCCGGCAGTGCCGAAGAAGGCTGACCGCCTATGCAAGGCCCCTAGGGAGGACCAGTATCTGGCGAACCATCCTCTGGTTGATTCCCTGGTCATCACTGCTTCGCATGACCGGTCGCAAAGACCTCAGCATTTGAGCACTCAGCCACCGGACCAGGAATCCAAGCAATTGGATGTCCTGGGTAGGTGCACGTACATGGCTGCGACTTGCGCCATCAGGTTTCTGAATTACCTCACTTGCATGGTTCAATTCCAAAACACACTGTGGGAACAAGGGCAGGACCTGGTCGAGAAGATGCCCGATGGTGACCAAAAGGACGAACTTTTGAACCTCCTCTGCACGGGTTTGCATGTGGGGACCAGGTGCTCAGAGCCGCATATGATTCTGCGGACTCTTCAGCCAGAGCTGCAGCCTCAGTCGTGTGTCTCTGGAGACACTCTTGGCTCCGTGTCTCCGGTTTTATCCCGGATGTCCAGAAGAACATCTTAGACGTCCCTTACAATGGCGAGGTCCTTTTTGGCGAAGCTTCCGAGAAGGTGATCACGAAACTTCAGGATGCAGGGAAGGCAGTCAGATCTGTACAGGCCATGTATAGGTCTCGGCCCAGTTCCTTTAGGAACCAGAGCAGTTTTCGTGGCTGGCTACAAAGACAACAGCCACGTTACGCACTTTCACCCGTCAAGGCCCAGGCCAAGTCATCCTAGGCAGAGGCCAACGATTTGAAAAGTCAGCACAGCCTGTTGGATCGAATGGTGTCACAGCACGACTCCTTCCCGGCCCCCACCCCCACCCCCAGGATCAACGGGAACAGAAAGTCGGGGTCGTGATCGCACTCCACTTGCCAGGGTGGCAGTCGATCACCACCCACAGGTGGGTTCTGCAACTGGTCAAAAAGGCCACTATATAGAATTTATAGGCAGTCCACCCACAAGACCTCCCTGCTTTCCGATATTCGGTCAGCATGCCCTGCTCATACAGCAGGAGGTGCTCACACTTCTGGAAAAAGAAGCCTTAGAGCATGTCCTGGAGAACCAGAGAGGACTATGGTACTATTCTCACTTCTTCTAGGTTCCAAAGAAAACAGGGTACTTCCGTCCAATACTGGACCTCAGTGACCTCAACCTGTCAGTCGTTTACAAACGCTTCCGCATGGTGACCCTTCCGGGCCTAATTCCCATGCTGAAGCAAGACACCTTTCTGGCGTCCTTGGACATGCAGGACCCCTACCTGCACATCCCGATTGCTCAAGCGAACCGGAGGTTCCTGCGCTTTGAGTTCCAGAGCCGCCATTATCAGTTCCGAGCTCTTCCCTTCAGGCTGTCATTGGCACTTAACATTTTTATGAAATGCATGTCGGTCGTAGCGGCGTCTCTGAGGAGACAAGGCCACTACGTGTTCCCTTACCTGGACGACTGGCTTCTCATGGCACCCTCCAGGGAGGCACTGATGACGGCCATTCACTGCACCCAGTCCCTTTTTCAATCACTGGGTATCTTCATCAATTACGAGAAGTCACTCCTGGTACCGTCTCAGAAGCTGCAGTTTATAGGAGCAGTTCTGGACACTGTCAGAGGGAAAGCTTTTCTTCCCTCGGACAGAGCGGAACACATCAGATCCCTCATCAGGGACCTGTCGGTGAAGAGAACCGTCTCGGCCAGATCGGTCCTTTGCCTGCTCGGACAGATGGCTGTGGCCATTGCAACAGTCTGCTGGCACGTCTCCACATGCGGGTAACCCAGTGGATGCTCAGGGTGCAATGGGACCAAAAGCAAGACCATCTGCAGCAGCCGATCTGAATCACCAATGCCGTATTTCGGGATTGGCAATGGTGGCTACATCCGGGGAACCTCTCTGCAGGTGTTCCCTTCACAGTGCCGTCTCCGACTGTGACACTCTCCACAGATGCCTCAGGTGGGGAGCACACCTGGACGGTGTTCGGTCTCGGGGCCTGTGGACAGCCCAGGAGTCTCATCTCCACATCAGCATTTTGGAAATGAGGGCAGTCCT
Organism: Neoceratodus forsteri; assembly: GCA_016271365.2. Classification (NCBI taxonomy): domain Eukaryota; kingdom Metazoa; phylum Chordata; order Ceratodontiformes; family Ceratodontidae; genus Neoceratodus; species Neoceratodus forsteri. Next base: position 926,559,047 of record CM028135.1, on the reverse strand, counting down.
TTACGCTCTGCAAGCCTTCCAGTCGGAGATTCCACCGGGTACACTCCTGTTATAAACGACAATACCGTGGTGAGGTATTACCTCAACAAACAAGGAGGCACTCACTCCTACCTGCTGTGCAGGGAGGCCATGAGAGTGAGAGAGTGGATATTGCGGTACACGTCCCGGGAGTGGACAACACCGTCGCAGACAGTCTGAGTCGTTCTCAGACCAGAGTCCACGAGTGGGAGCTTCTACAGGAGGTGGCAGAAGATCTTTCACAGATGGGGCAGTCCAGAATTGGACCTTTTCACGTCCCCATCCAACGCAAAACTGCCCAATTTTGGCTGGCTAGATCCAGGGCCTGGTGTTTTCTGGCGAGACGCGTTGTCCCTCTCCTGGGCGGGCAGATTCCTCTATACCTTCCCTCCTTTCCCATTGATCCAGAGAGTTATTTTCAAACTTTGCAGGGAGCAAGCGATGCTCATTTTGATCGTGCCCTTTGGGCCCAGACAAATTGGTTCCTCTTATGTACCAGCTGTCCAGGGAACCTCCAGTTCCTTTGCCAATCAGCTCCCATCTGTTGTCTCAGGAGGTGGGCTCATTGGTCCATCCAGACTTGGTGTTCATTGAACCTGCACGCTTGGCTCCTAGAGACATAGCCAGGATGCGACACAGGGTCTCACAAGAGGTGGCAATGTACTCTCTGCCACCAGAAAACCGGCAGCCTCCGCAACGCACACCATGAAATGGCGTAGATTCTGTTTAGGCCCAAGCTGCAGTGTTTTTCGCCATTAGACTGTCCTGAAAAACTGGTTCTGGACTCCCTGCTGTCCCTTTTCCATTTCGGGCTGGCTTACTCCTCGATCAAGATGCACCTCTATGCAATTTCTGCTTATCATGCCCCATAGACCATCAGACTGTGGCCCAACTGACACTACTGTGCCTTTTTAAGGAGTCCTTCACCTTAGGCCGCCCATTAGGACCCAATTCCTCCTTGGGACTTACCTTTCATCCTGAGCAGCCACGCTGCCACCCTTTGAACCAGCCGCGGATTACAGCTACGCTTCACTTGAAAACGTTATTTCTAGGGACATGGATATGTTCATCCACACTCTCTGGCATGTATCCTTGCCGCTTAATTCTCGCCGGAAGGTTTCGCTGGCTCCTCCCACCCACCGGTGGTAAAACTCTGCTTCACCCCATGACGCCAGATCTTCCTTACTGCTTGGAAGCTCAGGTTCCCTCCTTAGCGCTTTGCGTTGAGACTGGATCCTAATTCTTCGTTTGTTCGAAATTGATTTTGAAGTTTTTAAACTTGTCTTCTTTTCCCTCGCGGCTGTGATGGACAAATCTGTTCGAGCTGGAGGTGCCTCATGGGCAGAAAATGTCCAGGATGGATCCGCGACCATGTCGTGCTCACCGCTTTGCCTAGATCACAACCTGCAGGCTTGCAAGTTGTGCTTTCCTTCGGCCAATGTTCTGGATGATTGCTGCCGCGTTTAAAGCTTGGCGCCGAGAAACGCTTCGCGGTGAAATCCAAAGAGGCTCATTGGGCGGTCCCACAGCGTGGCTCGGCTGAGCAGCTCGAGCAGATGATTGCCCTCGAGGAGGAAGCGGCCCAGGCTGCATCTTTTTCTTCCTCGGCCGCAGCATTTATCCCGCTCTCTCTTAGTTCCTCTTATACGGCTTCGTTCAAGGAGCTTTGTCAGTCCCTTTCCACGAAGGGAGAGGGGCCTTCGGGACATTCTTCTCGGCCCAAGAAGAGAGTCGAAAGGGAAGTCCCATCGTCGACGTTCCTGGGAGCGGGAAAGGTCCCACTCCCCGGGTAGCCTACCGTCGACTTCGGTTGAGGTTGCAACTGAGGCCGCTGGCTTCACGGTGCCCCTGTCAGGCCAGCCTGCCAAGACTCCCATCGACGAAGTCGAGATTTTTCTCGATCCGTTAGACGGGCTGTCGACTGGAGATGTCGAGAACCCTACTTCACCGGTTCCCCCGGTGGATACCGAGGATTTGCCTGCTCCTTTGGGACCGCAGTCCCTGGTTAAAGTTCCCGAGCCGAGGGAAGAGCGGGTATCCCCCGGCCCTTCCCAGACCCACCTCGGTCCCCGGGGTCTCGGTCCAACCGTTCCGCCCGACATGGCGGTCTCTGTCTCGTTACGAGTAAGCGGTGGCGCCCCTTCCTTGTCCTCCTCCTCAGAGGAGGCTTCACGCAAGTTGCGCCCGGGCGCCACGAGACTTGATGTGGCAGCAGTTGCTGCTATCTGAGCCTAAGCCGACTCTGGCTAAGACCCCGGCTATCAAGTGGCTGTCACCGGAACGGCCGAAGCAACCACTCGTTCCAGTCGAGTTGCCCGCCCCAGGGCCGGTTGCTAAGCCGAAACCAGCTGGTCCACTGATTTGTGGTGGAACCTCCGCCTCCACAACTGAAGTCCGGGGCACCGACCAGGAGTTCTCGGTCAGGTCATGGCCTACCCCACAGGTTGTCGGTCACCCTCACTCCCGACCGTCCTCGGCAGGTGGAGGGTGGCTCAGGGCGAGGCAGCTCTTCGCAGACTCTTCAGAATCCGACGATGATTCCTCCCTGTTCTCCAGGCAGTGCGATCTGGAGTCCTCCGGGGGCCAGTCAGTGGACGATAGCCCATCATCCTTCTTGGGTCTACTTCAGCTCATCTCTGAGTCCACCGGGATGCAGCTCGAGCTCGTGTCCAAACGGGCCGAGTATCCCCTGACGGATATTCTGGACCGAGGGGATTCCCCCACGGAGGCCTTTCCGGTGGCCGAGGCCATTGTCGGCCCAGCCTTGGAGCTTTGGCAGCGGCCTGCTTCCTGTCCTGCGCCCTTGGCCAGGAAGTATGCGGTCCCTACCGGCTCTTTGCCCAGTTTCTCGGAACACCCCTCTGCCGAGGGTTTAGTCACCGACAGCGTTTTCCGGTGTTCGGTTACGCTCGGGATGTGGACAAGCCCCCCGACAGAGTCCAAAAAGCTGGACTTTGCCGGGCGCAAGGTGTACGCTGTGTCCTCCCTCGGCCTCCGACAGGCCAGCTCGGCTGTGATGATGGCACACTTCTCGCACACCCTCATGGGCTCCCTGGATGAGGTTGTTCCTCATCTCCCGCCTGACCTGCAGACCACGGTCTGCCAGGTGTGGGACCAGGGCAGGGCGGTGGCAAAGCAGCAGCTCCAGACTGCTCTAGACATAGGTGATTCCTGTGCCAGGTCAGTAGCGGCCGCAGTGGCCATGCGACGCAGGGTGTGGCTGAGGATATCCACTTTCACGGTGGATCCCCAGCACAAGTTGGCGGATATCCCCTTCTTGGGGACTGACCTCTTCGGCCCTGGGGTGGAGGGACACCTCCAGCGGATCGAAAAGTCCAATGCCACTCTGGACTCGGTCACCTCCTCCCAGAGGGACAAAGGCCGCCGTGAGCAGCAGAAGTCCTTTCGTCCTTCAGTCCCTGCTCTTCGACCGGCCCAGCAGCACCAGCAGCAGGGCCAGCAGGCTTGCGCTTGGTGCCCTAAATCCAAGCCGACGCCTTCCTTCAACAGGAAGCAAGGAGGTAAAGGCCTGGGAGGTCCCTCGACCGGCCCTTCCTCCAAGCCTGCTCAGTGATGGGTTGAGGGGTGCCGCCCCCAACCTCGTCACTCCCCCTTGTGGGGACAGCTCCGCCACTTCCTTTCCGCCTGGTCTGCTATCACCATGGACCGCTGGGTGTTAGAGGTGGTAGGAAAAGGCCTGCCTCTGGAGTTCGAGCAGGTTCCGCCTTTTCGAGACGTCGCCCCCTCGGTGGGCTACCGGGTCCGCAGCCTCGCTGTTGGCCTGCTGGGCCGATATTGCCCTGCTCCTCGAAAAAGAGGTAATCAGGAAGGTGGCGGATCCTCCTTCAGACCCGGGGTTTGTGTCCAGGTACTTCCTGGTCCCAAAACGGACGGGGGGCTGGTGCCCCATTCTCGACCTGAACAAGTTCCTAAGGTCTCGAACCTTCAGGATGGTCACTCTGGCTCAGATAATCCCATCCTTGGAACGAGGCGTGTGGTTCTGCTCCCTGGACCTCCAGGACGCGTTCTTTCACGTCCCAATCCGTCCGTCCCATCAGAGATTCCTCTGCTTCAGAGGGGAGGGATCCCTTTACGAGTTCCGAGCCAAGTCCTTCGGCCTCTCCCTAGCTCACAGGGTCTTCACCAAATGCATGGCAGTGATGACAGCATTCCTGCGGCGCCGAGGGGTCCGGGTGTACCCTTACCTGGACGATTGGCTGACAGCAGCCCCCTCCAGACAGGAGGTGGAGCGGTCCAGAGATCTGGCCCTCCAGGTTTGCTCTCAGGTGGGCCTCCTCATCAACGAGGCCAAGTTGGAACTAGTGCCAAAGCAGGTGATTCTGTTCATCGGGCCAGAGCTTGACTCTCTGCGAGCCAGAGCACGGCTCCCGGTGGACAGGGCCGAGGTTCTTTCCTCCTTTGCCCAGTCATTTCTGGTTGGGCAATTGCGCCCTTCCCGGGACTTCCTGCGCCTCCTGGGCCTCATGGAGGCCTGCACCAGCGTGGTCCATTGGGCCTGTTGGTACATTCGTCCCCTTCAATGGGGACTGGCCAGCCAGTGGTCACAATGCCGCAATCCATTGGACCGGCCCGTGACAGTGACCCAGGAGATGTGGAACGCTCTCCAGTGGTGGATCATTCCAGCTCATCTGCAGGAGGGTATCCCATTCGTCCGCCCCGAGCCGACGGTCTCTCTCTTGACCGACGCATCTCTGATGGGTTGGGGTACCCATCTGGGGGAACACAGAGCGCACGGCCTCTGGTCCCCTCGGGAGTCCCGATGCCACATCAACTTGCTGGAGCTCCGAGCGGTCCGTCTAGCTCTCACCGCCTTCGCTCCGTTTCTACAGGGTCAAGTGGCTCAGGTCCAGACGGACAACACCACGACCATGTACTATCTGAACCGCCAGGGCGGGACGCGCTCCCTGCTGTTATGCAAGGAATCTGTCCGCATTTGTTCCCTAGTGCACAGCCTGGAGGCGGATCTCCTGGCCATTCACTTGGCAGGAGCCTCCAACACCCTGGCCGATGCCCTCAGCCGGATAGGGGCTGCGTCTCACGAGTGGTGTCTCCTGCCGGAGATAGTAAAAGATCTCTTCTCCCACTGGGGCACCCCTCAGGTGGACCTGTTTGCCTCCAGGGAGAATGTGAAGCTGAGTCTGTTCCATGCCCGCCCCCCTCAGCAGGGCTCGCTGTAGGGGGATGCCTTCTCGAGGCCGTGGACCCCGACCCTCTTCTACGCCTTTCCCCCATTTCCCTTGATCCACAAGGTGCTTCTCAAGGCGGGACAAGGCGCAGGTGATTCTGGTAGCCCCAGACTAGCCCCGCCAGTTCTGGTATCCAGATTTCCTCAGCCTCAGCTCCAGGCTCCCGAGGCGGCTTCCAGCCTGCCCGGACCTGATCTCAGTCAATCAGGGGAAGGTATTCCATCCAGACCTTCAATCCCTGCACTTGACGGCCTGGTTCCTGAGCGGCTAGAGTTCCAGGCCTTGGGTCTTTCCGACGAGGTCCTGAACGTTGTTGAGGCGTCCTGTAAGGAGTCGACCAGAAAATGCTATGTCTTCAAATGGAAGAGGTTTTCCATTTGGTGTCGGGAAGGGCTTGGACCCTTCCGACTGCCCCTTGGCAAGCATTCTGGACTACCTGTGGTCCCTTTCTCAGCAAGGGCTTAGGTCGACGACCCTCAGCGTGCACCTGGCAGCCATCTCTGCTTACCGGGCGTGGGCCGGCAGGCAGTCAGTGGCACAGGAGAAGGCGGTCGGGTGCTTTTTCAAAGGCCTTGACCACATTTCCCCTCCGGTGCGAGAACCTCCACCTCCATGGGATCTACTGCTGGTATTGGCAAAGCTCATGGGCAAGCCATTCGAACCAATGCACAGGTGTGATCTTTCACACCTGTCATGGAAGACTGCCTTCTTGGTGGCTATCACGTCAGCCAGAAGGATGGGAGAGCTCCAGGTGCTTTCCATCGAGCCTCCCTACCTGGTCTTCCACAGGGACAAGGTTGTCCTGCGCCCCCACCCGAAGTTCCTCCCGAAGGTGGTGTCGGAGTTTCACCTTAACCAGGTGTTGACTCTGCCGGTGTTCTACCCTAATCACACCTCTGAGGCCGAGTATAAGCTCCATACTTTGGACCCTAGATGAGCGCTTGCTTATTATAAGGAGCGGACGGCTGAAGTTCGGGGAGAGGTTCGCCAGCTGTTTGTCACCTACGCTGAAGCCGCACCTGGCAGACCTGCAGCAAAGCGGACGATAGGCAGGTGGGTCACCTCCTGCATAGAGCTCTGCTACAGGTTGGCGGGCATGGAGCCTCCCAGAGGGATAAGAGCTCATTCTACCCGCCATACCGCTGCATCGGTAGCTGCTTCCAGGGACATACCTATCCAGGATATCTGCAGGGCTGCTACCTGGAAGTCGGCACATACCTTTATTACCCACTGCCACATTGACCTGGAGTCACGCCAGGATGCTGATTTTGGGCCCTCAGTTCTCCAGTCTCTTTCCCAAGTAGGTATTTGGGTGTGCGCTTGCCTCCCTCCTCCCGGAGAACTGGTAGGAGTCTGCCAGAGAGTGTGGATGAACAACATATCCTTGTCCCTAGAATACAGGTTACTCACCTGTAACAGGAGTTCTAGGAATGGTATATGTTGTTCATCCCTGACTCCTACCGACCTCCCGACTTTCGCACAACCTGAGCTTCCAGCTGGCCAGATCTGGCATCTATGGGCGGAGCTGAGTTTTACCACCCGGTGGGTGGGAGGAGCCAGCTTGAAGACCTTCCGGCGAGAATTAAAGCGGCAAGGATACCTGCCAGAGTGTGTGGATGAACAATACACCATTCCTAGAACTCCTGTTACAGGTGAGTAACCTGTATTTTTAGTTGCTGTTACTTTGGTGAGAAGAATCTCGGAATTGCATGCTCTTATGTGCAAAGAGCCTTATTTGGTTTTCCATCAGGACAGGGTATCCCTGAGGACAAACCCAAAGTTCCTGCCTAAGGTGGTTTCAGCCCTCACCCTTAATCAGGATATTGACTTACCAGTGTATTTCCCAAGGTACACAAATCGAGTAGAAGCCCTTCTGCACACCCTCAACGTGCATCAGTGCCTCAGATACTATCTGACCAGAACCAAACAGTTTCGTAAGGCTGACCAACTTTTTGTCTCCTTTGCTCACAGGATGAAAGGAGCTCCTGTCTCCAAACAGTCACTCTCGAGGTGGCTCATCCAGTGAATCACTTTCTGTTATGACAGCACGAATAAACCCTTACCGGCACGGTCAGGGTCATTCCACAAGAGGGATGGCTACTTCTTTTGCGGCATTAAAGAACATCTCCACCTCAGCTATTTGCGGTGCAGCTACTTGGAGCTCTGTGCATACCTTTATCGGGCATTGCAGTCTGGACATTGCATCGAGGCAAAGAGGGGGGTTCGGTCTAGCCGTCCTTCAGGGACTTCTGTCCTAGGCTCGAGTAATATTGAGATCTCTACCTTTCCTCCTCCCAGTGGCGCACGATTGCCACTATTGCTTGGAAATTGGTCCTGATGGTGTAACCTGCTGCAAGAGCTGTATCTCGAAGTAAGATAGTACAGTTATGTAAGAACTTACCATAACAGTAGATCTTCGAGAACAGCTCTTGCAGCAGGTTTCTTCCCGCTCACCATCCCCCTTCTTTTGGAGGTAGGTCGTAGCCAGACACCCTTCTTACGGGATGGGACGTTCCGGTTTTATAGTCTTGGCCATCTGGTGGCGGATCCTCGGTCTCCTCTTGTGATATCATCCAGCGACCGGGAGTCTCCGGTGGGAGAACTGAGGATTATGGGGAGACCGCTTCCTTATGTACTATGCCTGATGTCGGGGTCAGGACCGACGTCGGAGGCGGTCCCTGCTGAAGACTGCTAGCTAGAAAATTTTCATGTTGTCATGACTCCTGGACGGCTTCAGTCCTAATGGTGTAACCTTCCAGTAAGAGCTTTTCTCGAAGATCTAGTGTTACGGAAGTTCTTGCGTAACTGTACTTTTTCACGCTTTTGGTATGTCTAATAGACATACATAAGAACTGGCCCTTCTGTGTTCACAAAAAAAACAAAAAAAAAACTTAAGTGTAACACTCTTATTCAGATCATAACTGTGTGCTAGCTCTGTTTTGTCAAAAACAGTGAGAAAAGCCAAAGCTTTGAGTGTTGTTGCTTCTAAATCTGCTTCCCACTCAAGAATTCTGAGGAGGGGTTTTCTTCGCACAGAACAGAGGGAAATTTGATAAAGACTCTGTTCAAAGTAAAGCAGATAAAATAATTCTGTCCAAGCTAAAAAGAGATATAATGAACAGGTCACTAATGAAGTGTCTGCTAAAAGAAGCAAAAGTGAACACACCACTGCCCCTCCTGCTGAGAAGCAAAGGAGATACCAGGACACAGAAAACTATGCCCTCTGATAAAGAGTTGGCTGAGGCTTGGTATTTGTATCAGACGTGCAGGCCATGGGCATCTTTTTTTAATGCCCCTACTGACCCTTTTACATCAAACTCTGTATGTACCCAGGGTTTTTATGTGGGTGGTGGTGGTGGTGATGATGATGATGGATTGGGTGATGAACCTTTAGAACCAGAGCCACCCCAACCCAGAGTTTGGTGCCCCCTGTTTTTCCTCTCACTTTACTTTCATTCAGTGTATGGCAAATGCCTCATATCTCACTTTACAAGAAACTATAGACCAGGAGATTGAGGAAGACTGTTGAGATATGATGGGTCTCCTTCCTGTCAAGGAGTTGCTTTTGTCTGACATAAATCAGCTTCTCAGGGCAACTTTTAAAGTGCTTGAGAACCCCACTTCCAGTCCGACAGTGGACAGGAAAATTGAGATAAAAAGTATCAACTGCAAGGCCTGATGCAGAGTTCCTGTATACTCACTCTGATGATGGAGGGGTTGTACAGGCTGCTGCTTGACAAGGCTGGAGCACACCTTCCTTCAAATCCTTCTGAAAAATAATGTGAAAGGCATGATTTTATGGGGAAAATCGTATACCATTCCCTTTCTGCTTCTGCGCCTGTCTACTTACATAGCTGGTGTAGCCTAGTACCAAAAATATCTCTGGAACTCAGTGTTAGCTATGAGCCAATAGGCCCCTGACAAAAACTGTCAAAATGGCCTTGGAAGCCACCAAGTACAGTGCAGCCTGCTTATAAGCACATGCCATTTGCCAAGACAAAATGTTCTTGTAAGCGGGCTGCCATTGAGTTAAGTTATACCCGGTACCCAGAAGGTAGCACCGCGACCCCCCACCCCACTTAGCACAAAACAGCAGGCTCACAAAGTTTAAGCTTAAAGAAGTTTACTGTGTCACATAAACAAATGTGCAATACTGCATCATACAAAATCACGCTCAAACATTTAAAAACAGTACAGTACTTTTATTGATGTTTTGTAATCCGTTATTTTTTGCTGCTTGTAGCTGGACAGTAATAACTCCTCTAAAAAAAGCATCAAATGAAATGAAATTGACTCACAGTTTTTGCTTAGGACAAAAGGCTGTATTCTGTCCATGCATGACTTTACCTCAGGAACAGGCAGTGGTTCAAGTTGCTGCAGTTCTTAATCTTCGTCTCTGCTTTCCTCCATTTATTTTATCTCCCGGCTGATGTCATCTTCTGTAATAGCCCCGGAGCACTCTAGTCCCTCATCTATGGCCACGTATTGTTTGAATTCGGCAGTTGTCATGACACCAATAGGAGCGATGACCTCTGGAATTGATTGGTCGCTGGCACCACCATCTGAATTTGCATCTTCCTGTAGGTTTGCCGACAAATGGAAACTGGCCTTTTTAAAGAAGTTTCTAATTGTTTCAGCTGTTACTTGGCACCACACAGCATCTAGCATCTTGACTGAATTCAGGATGCTTATCTCTTTGAGTTTGCTAACTTTTGCTGCTCTACCATCATCAATGGAGATTACTAATTTTGACACAGTTTTCTTTCGGTATATCAGTTTCAAATTTCTTATGACCCCCGATCCATGGGCTGGATTAGGGAGGTCATGTTAGGGGGTAGGAAAACAAGGCGTATGTGACTGAGTGTCAGAGACTGGTAAGCACTACAGTTGTCCAGAATAAGGCACACCTTATTTCTTTTTCAGCATTGCTTCACATTCCATTTTGTTGCCCACTCGCTAAGAATCTGGCTTGTCATCCACAAGTTGCTGTTGGTAAAGTATTCAGTGGGCAGGGATTCTACACTAATGCCTCTGAAACGACGTGGCTTTTTCAGTTTGCCAATGATGAGTAAGGGCATTTTGTCAGTCCCAGTCATGTTAGCGCACACAAGTGCCGAAATCCGTTCTTTTGCCTTTCTGCTACCAGATGCTGCATCCCCCCTAAAAGCGAGTGGCCCGTCAGGAATTGCACGGAAATAAATCCCTGTCTCGTCGCAATTATAGATGCAGTCCGGGGAGAACTTAGACAGGGCGGACAGTCTCTGACCAGTCCCCTGCACCTACAGAATCAGCATCCTGTTTTTCTCCATGGCAGCACTTAGTGGATGTTGTGCTGTTCCTTCCATCTGCATAGCCAGCCGTTGGTTGCTATAAATGGAGCACCTAGTCCATAGGCAAGTTGCTGGGCTTTTGTCAGAAGGATCGGGCCACTTATAGGAGCATCTGCACTTCTACATGCACTAAACCAACGAAGCAAGGCTGTTTCCACAACTTCATCCTTCCCTGTCAGTTTTCGCTTAATGTCGTGGGTTAAACCCCCTTTGATAGTCGGATACAGTCTCTTTGTTCGACAGGATTTTGAAATTGTGCATACACTAATGTTAATCTCTAGCTACCTCAGAATGTGTACAGCCAGGATCACTAAGATGCTCGATGATCTGAATTTTCTGTATGCGCGTCAGTGCTGTCCGTTTGCTTTTCTCCATTTCAGCTGGGATAATTGCTAACAGAGACAGCTTTTTGTAACCTAACCCATGAAGGAATGTCTCTAATTTTTGAAGCAGTTAAGAAAATAAATTAGCTTAATCGCCATTCAGTGATTCTTAATGACGTGTTAAATGGGAGAAATAGGGAAGTCATTACAGATCAAAGACACACCAGAAAGAGCTATTGCAGCGCTTTAAGCTAATGAGCTGTGATTGTGACTGTAAAGTGTAAATGCTCTTCATTCTCCTGCTCTGCTGTGGAAGAACATGTCTCAGATAAAGTGTACTGTGTAGGCTAGAATAAATTGTGATTATAACCGATCTACGTGGTCTTATAAAAGGGCTTTCATGCCATTTAAAACAATTGGACAAGATCGGACACAGGCAAAATGTGATTATACCTGGATTATCTTATATCCGATGTTCTTATTAGTGGGCATGACTGTACCAGTTTCACATGGCAGTGGATATTATGACACTGCTTCAAGAGCCGTGGCCCGGCAATCTCCCTGAGATGCCATGCCTGGCTATGGACAACCAGTCTTTCACAGGATACCCAGAATAAAGCTATGTATCTTCCCTGCAAGAATAATTCATTACTGGGGGACAGGACTGAAGTGTATATGAAAAAGGTGGAAGAATACACATCCACCTACCAAAGTAATGCAGTAGAAGAAAACGCTTCAGCTTCCCAGGGGTCTGAGAGTAGTGGAAGCAGAGGTAGAGGCGACTACCCCTGGGCTGTCTACCCTTTGCCAGTGCCACTGGACTATTCTCATGTGAGGGGTTACGTCAGGGGAAGAGGTAGGAGAGCCCATAGACTGTCTAGTTCCTTTCCTTCCTCTAATACGCAGTCCAGATGAGTCTCCTAACTACAAAAACCAGGTCACCTTCCCTCTGTCAGTAGGAGGAATGCTGTCCCACTACCTCCCCCAGTAGCATCTCATTATCACGGACGAGTGGGTACTAGAGGTAGTGAGTCAAGGTGTTGCCCTGCAGTTCAAAAAGTTTTCCTCTCAACAGGGTCACAGGTCAATAAAATCCCCAACTCCTTCAGAAAAGCTTCTATTGGAGTTAGAGGTGTAAAGTCTCTTCTGTCTGCAAAAGCAGTGGAGAGAGTTCCCCCTTCTCAATGGGGAAAGGGTCTTTACTCCAGATATTTTCTAACGCAAAAGAAAAATGGGGGATTGGTGACCCATTTTGGACCTCAGGTACCCAAACAAATGTATCAATTCCAGATTCAAGAGGGTTACTGTGGCTTGGTCATCTCATCTCTGCAAAAGGGAGACTGGTTAGCTTCCCTAGATCTGAAGGACGCCTATTTTCACATTCCAGTAGGGCATTCCCACAGAAAATTTCTCCGTTCAGATTACCTTCAGGCCCTTTGGCCTTTTTTTCCTGCACCCAGGGTGTTCACAAAGTGTGTGGCAGCAGTGGCAGCCTATCTCGACAACAGATGTCTGTCTTCACTTACCTGGACAATTGGTTAATCGAGGCAAGTCTCTCACAGGAGGTCAGAGATTCTCTCAGATTAATGCAGAGTACCCTGGAGTCCTTGGGGTTTCCTAAACACTCACAAATCCCACTTTCAACCAGTTTGGCTACTGGAATTCATTGAGGCAGAACTGGACACACAAAAGGAAAAGATTTACTCCCCCTCAACAGGGCACACAACCATCATAATCTAGCAGACTTTCATCTTGGGCGAGTCAAGACCGGCCAGACGCTTCCTGAGGCTTCTGGGCCACATGTCTTCTACCATGGCTATTGTACCAGGTGCCAGATTTCAATTGAGGGATGTTCAGTACCACTACAGGTCTCACTGGTCCCATAAAAGGGACTCTCTTATGTCAAAATTAATTCCGGTCACAGGGACTTTGCTCCAAGCCTTGGACTGGTTCAAAGACTTACAGAATCTGGGGGAAGAGGTTCCCTTCCAGCAAAGGGAACCTTCCAGAATACTTATTACAGATGCTTCCCTCCTGGGCTGGGGAGTACATTTGGCAGACCAGTCCATAAGCGGCCATGGTCCCAAGGAGTCTACTTAACTATTTAAACCCTTGGGAAACAAAACCCAGGGAAGAGTACACAATGGGGGCTGAGATATTGACAAGAAAATGGAACGGGACTAGGGGTTAGTCATATCAGATTACCTAAAGGTGGGCCAGCAATGTGAGAGGGCAGTAAGGAGGGCTGGGGGAATACTGGGATGCATAGGGAGAGGCTCATCAGTAGAAAACAGGAAGTTATTGGCCCTCTGTACAGACAGTTGGTAAGACCACATCTGGAATACTGTGTACAGTTCTGGAGACCCCATCTCTGCAAAGACACAGGGCGGAGGCTGTCCAGAGGAGGAAGCATTCAAAATGGTGCAGGGTCTGCACCAAGACACATGAAGAAAGACTAAAGGAACAGAAGATGTATAGCCTGGGGGGCATGATAGAAACTTACAGATACCTCAAGGAATCAACAAGGTCCAAGAGGGTAGCATCTTGCAGAAAGAGATGTGCTAGAACAAGGGGCACAATTTGAAGATAGAGGGAGGACTGCTCAGAGGAGGTAAGTGAGAAATTTTTGTTAAAGACGGTTGTAGATGCATGGAACAGCCTTCCTGAGGAGGTCATAGAGTCAGAAACAATGGGGGAATTCAAGAATGCATGGGATAGACATAAGGCAATTCTAGTGGGGGGTATGAGGAAGTAGGCTGTTGGTTAACTGGGATCTGCAGCTTATCCGTTAGGTAGGGAAATAGGCAGACTAGGTGGGCCAAGCTGTCCTTATTTGCTGTCAAATTCTATTTTTCTGTGTTTAAACTTTGGTCTCTGGTATATTCTTTGGATATCCAGTTATTGGCCCTTCACATGCCAGGCAAGGACAATGTGCAGGCAGATTCTCTGAGTCACATCAGTCAAGGCCACCATGAGTGGACGCTGAACAAACAGGTACTGGCCACAATTTTCAGAAGGTGGAGCATCCCAGAGATTGATCTTTTCACCTCCAGCATCAGTCATCAGCTACCCTGTACTGTTGCAGATCTCCAGCTGTACGCACAGTTCCTGTGGATCCCCTAAACTTGGATTGGACAGAGAAGTTTCTGCACGCTTCCTCTGTTTCTTTAATTCTCAGAGTCCTCCTGAAGCTCAGGACCCAGCCTGTCACTGATGATCCTAGTGGCACCAGACTGGGCCAGACAACCTTGGTATTCTCACCCCAGCCCTGGCAGCCACACAACTAGTTTGACTGCTATTGAGCAGTCTCCTGACCTCACCTCAGACAAGGATAACATGACCTCAACATAGTCTCTTCGCCTCAAAGCCTGGTACTTAAAAAGCTAGAGTACCCAGACTCAAGTACTCTGAACAGGCCCTAAGAATTTTTGCCTGGCTAAGATGTTTAGTACTAAAAGACCTATGTCTCAAAATGGAAAACTTGCCTGTGCGAAGGGATAGTCATTCACCCACTGAAAGCTTCTCCCATCTTAAGTGCTTGACTTCATGGTACATCTGCAGGCCTCAGCCCATGTGCCTCATCCTTGAAGTTCATGTAGCAGCTATGTCTGCATATATTTCCGCCGGGAAGGAAAAGTCCTTATTCTCCCATCCCATCTTTAAGAAATTTTTCTAGGATGTGTTAGACCTTGAACCCCCTCTTAGGGAACATATCCCTCCCTGGCACCTGTACCTCTGCATAGCAAAGCTCATTGAGCCCCTTTGAGCCCTTGGCCACAGAAGAGCTGAAGTATATCACTTGAAAACTGTCTTTGATGGCAATCACCTCAGCTTGAAGAATTTCAGAGCTGCAGGCTCTCATGTGGAATCTAACTACATTATCTCCCGCAAGGATAATATAGTTCTCGGAACAATTAGGAAATTCCTTCTTTAGGTGGTATCAGAGTTCCATCTGAGCCAGTCCATAATACTTCCGTCTTCACAGACAAATCCACTTTTGATGAGTGAACGCCCATAGTCTGAATGTGAGAAGGGCACTGACCTACTACTTAAAGCACACTCAGTAACTTGGGACTACGTGATACCCAGCTCTTCCTTACCTATGTTGAGGTAGGAAAAGGCAGGCCTGCCTCTAAATGGACTATCTCGTTGGATAGTTGCTTGTATTCAGTTCTGTTACAAGAAGGCTGCCAAGCAGCCTCTCAAGGCCTCAGGGCCCATTCCACTAGGGGCACTGTAGCTTCTGGGCAGCCGCAGGGGACATACTTGCTGGACATCTGCAGAGCAGCTACCTGGAAGACTACACACTTTAATGAAGCGCTACTGTTTGAATGTGCATTCCAGATCAGATGCCAGATCTGGCACAGCAGTCCTGCAGAAATTCTCTTTTCCTTTTTTCTTCCCTATTTCTATTTGGTCTTTTTTGCACCTGCTCCACTTGCCAGCCATCCGCCCGTCACGGATCCTTGGCTGCCGTGATCCCCACACATGAGCCGCCTCTCCTGGGACCCCCTGGATTTACCCCCCCCCAGGCAGAGACTTGGCACCTGGTCCTAAGGTGCTGCGAACAACGGGATAGGGCAGATGTCTGTCTGGGGAGCCAAGGAGATGGCATCATCTAGGCAGTGGAGGCAGGCTTAGTTTTTCACCCCGTAAGGGGTCGGGAACGTGGAATGATGCGTGCGTCTTTCCCCACCCCATTGTAACCTTGTTTGCGTCAGTAGCTGTGGCCCTCCTGGCCTCTGCTGGGGTCCCTCATGCACCGACGTTTCGCTTTACTCCAAGAGAAGGAGAGTAGTCATTAGAGACGCTCATTCCTTCTCCCCAGCAAACCCTCCGACACAAGTCCATTCCCAAACCTGGGTCACTAGCATCACAAGTGGCAATTCAACCACTGTGCCAGCGGCCGGCAGAAACTCTTTCCAAAGTAGGTTCTGTACCCGCCTCCCAGACTGCTTGTAGTTCTGCACCTGTCAAGCACACTGAAGAATTCCTGGGGTGGGAAGAAAAAAATATTTGCCTTAGTAATATTATTTTTTCCAGGTTTTCTTCAGGATTCTTGACCTCCCACCCATGCTCCTCTACATTACCTGACAGCAGTTCTGCAGCCCATTCTTTGGGCCAAATTTCACCATTTGAGCATTATGATTAGAGCGTTTTCTGCTTGTGGGTGTTTTATAATTCGTATATATTGTTCTTGTTCCTGTTTTTTCTAGTTTGGAGAAGTATTTTAAGGACTTTTTGCTCTTTAGCTTCGAAATGAATCTAACTGACCTCCCACTCTAGCTCAGGCATCACTCACTCTTACTGTTCTCTAACTGGCTAATGCCAAAACAATCAGAGGCATAAACTCCTCCAGCCAGGCAGCTGAGCACAGCTGGCATACTGCACCTGTCGAGCACACTGAAAAAATATTATTGCGGTGAAAAACGTTTTTTTACTTATAATAGAATTGTGTTTTTATTTGATAAACAAAAATGTGCATCTGTAGGTGGGGAAATGTTTGGCATCAAAAACCTATCAGCTGTGTTTTTATTTTGACAGAACTGGCATAGAGTACTGATACAGAAAATAAATGTTGCACAGAAAACTGCTGAAATTTTGTATATTGATTATGGGAATGAAGAAGAAATTTCGCTGGATAGAATTAAACCATTGTTTGAAGATATGAAACAATTTCCACCCTGTGTAAGTCGCTCAGTAACCTCTTAACTCATCTGGTCCCGGTATGTCATTTTGAATTAAGGTTAGGCAATGGAACCCTCTGACTTCAAATTTGAATACATTTGTTAAATGTGCATGTTTAAACCCATTCTTGGCAAAGTTTGTCAGACAGACTGAAACGCCGTAAAAGTGTTTTCTAGTTTTATAACTACTCTTAGTAAGACAGTTGGATTGTTGCTGTGCTTGCATTGTGGAGTGTCTAAATGGCATTTATTTAATCAGTGGGGATTTTCACCGAGCCCATTTTCTTTTCAATGAGGGAATCCTAAGTGTCACTGAGATAAAGTAATTTAGATTGGGGAGGGCTGTACAATTTGTGTAGTAGATTTGGTTGATCACTGTAATGTTATGGCATGGCAAATACATGTTGCACACAGTAAGTCAGGTTGCCTGAGAGCAGTTGACACCTCTGAAAGAACTTCGAAAAACATCAGTTCTTGGGACATGGATATGTTTTTCATCCACACTTTCTGGCAGGTATGCTTGCTGCTTTAAATCTTGCCGGAAGGTCTTCAGGCTGGCTCCTCCCACCCACCGGGTGGTAAAACTCTCGGCTCCGCCCCATGATGCCAGATCTTTCTTACCGCTTGGAAGCTTAGGTTCCCTCCTTAACGCTCTGCGTATAAGACTGGTTCCTATTTCTTCGTTACCCGAAATTACTTCTAAGGTTTTCAAGACTTCGGTCATTTATTTCCCTCGCGGCTGCGATGGACAAATCGACTCCCGGTTTTCGGAGGTGCCCATGCGGACAGAAGATGTCTTGGACGGATCCGCACTCCACGTGCGTCTACTGCTTGGGCCTTGAACACGACCTGCAGGCTTGCGACCTGTGCTCTTCTTTTTCGGCCTACGTCCTGGAAGACCGCGCCGGCCGTTTGCAACTTGGATGCCCGAAGCGTTACCTCCAGTAAAGTCGAAGGAGGCCTGCTTAGCGTTTTACGCGGGCGGGTTTGGCGGATCAGCTTGAGCAGATGATCGCCTCAGGAGGGAGGTGACGAGGCCGCATCTCGCCTTCTCCTTGGCGCGGCATTTATCCCGCCTCCTTGGGATCCTCCTATTCAGCTTCTTTTAAGGAGCTCTGTCTGTCTCTCTCCACTAAGGGAGAGGGACCATCATCTTCAGGGCCTTCCTCTCGGTCCAAGAAGAAGGACCACAATGGTAAGTCCCTCTGTCGACGCTCTTGGGAGCGGGACAGGTCCCTCTCACCGAGTAGTCGACCATCGACTTCGGTCGATCCTTCGGCTTTGGCCACTGGTCTCACGGTGTCCCCGTCAGGTCAGTCGACCAAGACTCCCGTCGACGCAGTCGAGATTTTTCTCGACCCGTCGGACGGGCTGTCGACCGGTGAAGCCGAAAACCCTCACTCCCCGGTTCCCCCGGTGGAGATTGAGGTTTCCGTGGACTTGCCCGTGCCTCCGGTTCCGGAGTCCACGGTTGAGCCCTCCGAGCCGAGGGGAGAGCGGGTTTCCCCCGCCCTGCCCCAGAACCCTCCTCGGAAGAGCTGAGGTTCGCGGTCTCGGTCTCGACTTTCTTCTCTGTCCAGCCCGATCCGCCGTCATGAGGCAGTCCGGCACGCGCAAGCGGGCGTCACGCTCATCCTCGGACGAGGGAGGCTTTGATGCAAGTTAGCGTCGGCATCACGAGGACCTCATGTGGCAACAGCTTCTTCTGTCGGGAGCAAGCCAATGTAAATCGCCTCCCGGCTATCAGGTGGCTGTCACGGGCGGCTGAAGCAACCCCTCGCTCTTGCCGAGGCGCCTGTTCCCAGGCCTGTTGCTCAACCAAAACCGGCTGCCCCACCGATTCTGGTGGAACCTCTGCTTCCACAGCCGTTGTTTGGGGCCCCGACCAAGAATTCTCGGTTGGGTCAGGGCCTGCCCCATAGGCTGTCTGTTACCCTCACTCCCGATCGCCTTTGGCAGGTGGAGGGTGGCTCAGGCCCAAGGCAGCTCTTTGCGGACTCCTCTGAGTCCAAGAACGATTCCTCCCTGTTCTCCAGGCGGGTCGACTTGGAGTCCTCAGTAGGTCAGTCGCTGGACGATAGCCCATCGTCCTTCATGGGTTTGCTTAGGCTCATCTCGGAGTCCACGGGGATGCAGCTCGAGACCCTTGTCCGGAGCGGGCCAGTATCCCTCGCGAATTTTGGACAGGGGATTCTCCCTACGAGGCCTTTCCGTGGCGAGGCCATTGTGGCCCGGTCTTGGAGCTCTGGCAGCGTCCTGCTTCCTGCCCTGCACCTTGACCAGGATGGCGAGGAAGTATCATGGTCCCTCCGCTCTCTGTCGGTTTCTCGGAACACCCCTCAGCCGAGGGTTGGTTACCGACAGCGTCTTCCGGCGTGCCGAAGCGCCAGGGACGTGGACAAGCCTCCCACAAGGGTTCAAGAAGTTGGACTCGCCGGGCGCAAAGTCTCGCTGCACCTTCCCTTGGCCTTCCGTCAGGCCAGCTCGGCCGTGCTGATGGCGCACTTCTCTCATGCCCTGTTGGGCTCCTGGGACAGGTAGTCCCTCATCTCCGGCTGACCTGCAGACCACGGTTAAGCAGGTGCGGGACCAGGGCAGGGCGGTGGCCAAGCAGCAACTTCAGACTGCTTTGGACATTGGTGACTCTTGCGACAGGTCAGTCGCGGCCGCAGTGGCTATGCGCCGTCGGGCATGGCTGAGGATATCCACCTTCACAGTGGATACCCAGCACAAGTTGGTGGATGTCCCCTTCCTGGGGACCGACCTCTTCGGCCCTGGAGTGGAAGGTCACCTCCAGGGGATCGAAAAGTGCAATGCCACTCTGGACTCGGTCTCATCCGCCCAGAGGGACAAGAGACGCAGACCGCAACCCAAGCCCTTTCATCCGTCTGCGCCCGCAGCACGTCCGGCCCAACAGCATCAGGGCCAGCTGAGCTCGCGCTTAGCATTCCAAACCCAAGCCCAGCGGCCTCTCCTCAGAAAGCAGGGAGGCAAAGGCCCAGGTGGTCCCTCGGCGGTCCCTCCTCCAAGCCTTCTCAGTGGCGGGTTGGGGTGTAAGCCCCAACCTCGTCATCCCACCCAGGTTCCCCGTGGAGAGGCAGCCATGTCTTCCTTTCCGCCTGGTCGCTATCACCACAGACCCGGTGGGTGTTGGAAGTGGTGGGAAAGACCTGCCTCTGGAGTTGACGGCCCTGCCTCGAACCGTCACCCCGTGGAGCCTGATCCTCCCAGCCCTCGCTGTTGGCTCGCCCAGTCGACATTGCTCTGCTCCCCTCGAGAAAGAGGTGATCAGAGAGGTGGCGGACCCTCCCTCAGACCGGGGTTTGTGTCCAGGTACTTCCTGGTCACAAACGGATGGGGGGCTGGCGCCCCATTCTCGACCTGCATGACCTAAACAAGTTTCTAAGGTCTCAAACCTTCAGGTTGGCCATTCTGGCTCAGATAATACCATCCCTGGAACGCAGCATGTGGTTCTGCTCTCTGGACCTACAGGACGCGTGTTTTCACGTCCCTATCCGTCCGTCTCACCAGAGATTCTTCGCTTCCGAGCGGAAGGATCCCTGTACGAGTTCCGAGCCATGCCCTTCGGCCTTTCTCTTGCTCCCAGGGTGTTCACCAAATACATGGCAGTGGTGACAGCATTCCTGCGGCGCTGAGGGGTCCGGGTGTACCCTTACCTGGACGACTGGCTGATAGCAGCTCCCTCCAGACAGGAGGTGGAGCGGTCCAGAGATCTGGCCCTCCAGCTTTGCTTTCAAATCAGCCTCCTCATCAACGAGGCCAAGTTGGAACTTGGACCGAAGCAGGTGATTCTTTTCATCGGAGCAGAGCTCGACTCTCTTCAAGCCAGAGCACGGCTCCCGGCGGACAGGGCCGAGGTTCTTTCCTCCTTTGCCCAATCATTTCTGGTTGGGCAATCGCACCCTGCCCCGGGACTTCCTGCGCCTCCTGGGTCTCATGGCGGCCTGCACCAGCGTGGTCCATTGGGCCTGCTGGCACATGTGTCCCCTTCAGTGGGGACTGGCGAGCCAGTGGTCACAACGCTGCAATCCATTGGACCAGCTAGTGACGGTGACCCATGGGATGTGGAACGCTCTCCACTGGTGGACCGTTCCAGCTCATCTGCAGGAGGGCATCCCGTTTGTCCGCCCCGAGCTGATGGTCTCTCTGTCGACCGATGCCTCTCTGATGGGTTGGGGTGCCCATCTGGGGGAACACCGAGCGCAAGCTCTCTGGTCCCCTTGGGGTCCGATGCCATCAGCCTGCTGGAGCTTCGGGCAGTCCGTCTCGCTCTTACCACCTTCGCTTCATTCCTACGGGGTCAAGTGGTTCAGGTCCAGACGGACAATACCACGACCAGGTACTACCTAAACCGCCAGGGTGGGACGCGCTCCATGCCTCTGTGCAAGGAAGCTCTCCGCATTTGGTCACTCGTGTGCAGCCTTGAGGCGGATCTCCTAGCCATTCATGTGGCAGGAGCCTTCAACATCCTGGCCGATGCCCTAAGCCGGATAGGGGCTGTGTCTCACGAGTGGTCTCTCCTGCCGGTGGTAGCACAAGATCTGTTCTCCCATTGGGGCACACCTCAGGTGGACCTGTTTGCCTCAGGAGAGCGGCAGAGCTGAGGCTGTTCCATGCCTGCCTCACTCAGCGGGGCTCACTGCGGGGATGCCTTCTCGAGGCCGTGGACCCTGGGCCTCTTCTCCTTTCCCCATTTCCTTGATCCACAAGGTGCTCCTCAAGGCGAGGAGGGACAAGCGCAGGTGATTCTGGTAGCCC
Organism: Neoceratodus forsteri; assembly: GCA_016271365.2. Lineage (NCBI taxonomy): Eukaryota > Metazoa > Chordata > Ceratodontiformes > Ceratodontidae > Neoceratodus > Neoceratodus forsteri. Next base: position 926,537,703 of record CM028135.1, on the reverse strand, counting down.
CAGACTGGCCCCGCCAATGCTGGTATCCAGATCTCCTCAGTTCAGCTCCATGCTCCTGAGGCAGCTTCCAGCTCGCCCAGACCTACTTTCAGTCAATCAGGGGAAGGTGTTCCATCCGAACCTTCAACCCCTGCACCTGACGGCCTGGTTCCTGAGTGTCTAGAGTTCCAGGCCTTGGGTCTTTCCGACGAGGTCCTCAATGTAGTTGAGGCGTCCCGTAAGGAGTCGACCAGGAAATGCTATTCCTTCAAATGAAAGAGGTTTTCCATTTGGTGTCGGGGCAAGGGCCTGGACCTTTTTTCCTGTTCCTTGGCAAGCATCTTGGACTATCTATGGTCCCTTTCTCAGCAAGGGCTTAGGTCGACGACCCTAAAGGTGCACCTGGCAGCCATCTCTGCTTACTGGGCGCGGGCCGGGAAGCAGTCGGTGGCACAGGAGAAGGTGGTCTGGCGCTTTTTCAAAGGCCTTGATCACATTTCCCCTTCGGTGCAGGAACCTCCACCTCCGTGGGATTTACTGCTGGTACTGGCTAAGCTCATGGGCAAGGCATTCGAACCAATGCACAGGTGTGATCTCTCGCCTGTCGTGGAAGACCGCCTTCTTGGTGGCTATTACGTCAGCCAGAAGGATGGGAGAGCTCCAGGCGCTTTCCATTGAGTCTCCTTACTGGTCTTCCACAGGGACAAGGTTGTCCTGCGCCCCCACCCGAAATTCCTTCCGAAGGTGGTGTCGGAGTTTCACTTTAACCAGGTGTTGACTGTGCCGGTCTGCTACCCCAATCACACCTCGGAGGCCGAATATAGGCTCCATACTCTGGACCCTAGAAGGGTGCTCGCTTACTATAAGGGGGCTGCACTGGGGGAATTTGGGGAGAGGTTAGCCAGCTGTTTGTCACCCACGCTGAAGCCGCACCTGGCAGACCTGCAGCCAGCGGACGATAAGCAGGTGGGTCACCTCCTGCATAGATCTCTGCTATAGGTTGGCGGGCATGGAGCCTCCCAGAGATAAGGCTCATTCCCACTCCATACTTGCTGTATCGGTGGCTGCTTCCAGGACGTCCTATCCAGGAAATCTGCAGGGCTGCTATCTGGAAGTCAGCACACACCTTCATCACCCACTACCCCACCGACCTTGAGTCACGCTGGGATGCTGGTTTTGGGGCCTCGGTTCTCCAGTCCCTATTCCCTAAGTAGGGGGTGTGCGCCTTGCCTTTCTCCTGCCGGAGAACTGCTAGGAGTCTGCCAGACAGTGTGGATGAACAACATATCCATGTCCCTAGAAATACAGGTTACTCACCTGTAACAGGAGTTCTAGGAATGGTATGTTGTTCATCCACACGACCCACCCGACCTCCCCGGCTTCGACGCACTACCTGAGCTTCCAGCGGGCCAGGTCTGGCGTCATGGGGTGGAGCCGAGAGTTTTACCACCCAGGTGGGTGGGAGGAGCCAGCTTGAAGACCTTCCAGCAAGATTTAAAGCAGCTAGGATACCTGCCAGAAAGTGTGGATGAACAACATATACCATTCCTAGAACTCCTGTTACAGGTGAGTAACCTGTATTTTTTTTCCTGTATTCATGTTCTCTTCTCTGTATTATTGAGGACATTTGTATGAAAACAGGTCTGTTGTCCCTTAGTGTTGATATGCTCCAGTGCTTATTCCAAATCTGAGGTCATCGTTGCCTGCTTGTGATCTCATAGAACTTTCCACAGCAACAGTTTCTCATTTCACAAGCTCAGGATTATGACTTTAAGTGAGGAATACATAGCAGGAGTGAATGAGGTCTAAGGGATAGTAATAACTGTTTTTTGAAGGGCATCGACACAATGTACTGTCCACACTCTAGCAGAATCCTTTCCCCTTTAAGAATGTCCGGAAGGTCTTAAAGCTGGCCCCACCCATGACATGTCAGATTTTCCCTTCTGCTGGAAGCATCAGGTTCCATGCATCGCAGCTCCATGTTTGGTGTAGGCCTTAACTACTTTCGCATCTTCAAGCTTTTTTGCTTTTTCACTTGGTTATGGACTTGGGTGATCCTTAATCGGATCCTAGCTCAAACTGTGCTCTTGCGGGCAAAAAATTTCACACACTGATCCGCACATGTCATGCATTTATTGTCTTGGACCACGACCCACGGCCTGAGGCCTATTTCACTCTCTCCATCCACCAACCCTGGAGGACTGCTACACTCGTCTGCTGCTTGGGCGCCTGGATGAGCGGTACCTGCCAGTTTGCTCCAAGGAAACCAATTGTTTGGGGTCTTATTCTGCTGCAGCTGGCTTGGCTGAGCAACCGCTGCCCTCGAGGAATCTGCGGCTGGGGATACCACAGGAGCATAGTCTGTGGCCACCATTGTTTTCGTGGGCATTGACACCTCATTTACCAGGGCATTCAGGGACTTCCATTAGTCCGTTCTGACTCTTGTGGAGGGCTCTTTCCTTGGGTCTAACCTTTGCCAATCCATTCCGACCTTTGGGGAGGGCTCTTTCCATGGGTTTGAGTGCTCCAGATCTAAGCAGGACTCAAAGTCCAAAAAGACCTACCGTACATTGTGTGATCGCAAGCGCTCTTGGGCCTCTGTTTCCCGCGCTTCTCTCAGCTCAACGGCTGTCGAGTTTATGGCTTTGGCAAACATTTCTACCCCGGTTGCAGGCCCCATGGTATCCCCATCATGCCCATCAGTTGAGATGTGGGTTGATCAGGAGGTCGACCCATTGTCACAGGATGAGGGGGAGGATTCGCTTTCCAGGACTCCAGTCCTGCCTGCTGTGTTTCAGGGAGAGTTGAAACAGCATTTTGATTCAAACTCCTTTTCTGTATCCAGACCTGTTTGGGCCTCCTCTGCGTGCTCCACTGACCCATGCTTCTCCTGCCATTTGTCTCCCCAATGGGAGAGGAGCGGGTTGTGGTCCCATAGCTTGAGGTCAAGTGGCTCCTGATATTGTCTGTCCCACTCACAACCCTCCGGCAAGAGACGCCGTGCACGTTCGTCCTCTGTTTCCTCTTCTAAGGAGGATCAGCTCCACTGTAAGATGCATTGCCGCTATGAGGAGTTCATCTGGCAACAGTTGCTGTTGGGTGTGGGTACTAGGCCCCTATTAGTGCCCCAGTCCCTCTGGCGCTTCCATGGTTGCTGCCACCCCGGGCCATGCTGTCGCCTCTGGTTTGGCAAAGACCGGTTCCTCCACCCCATAGGGTGGAGCATCCACCTCCACAGCTCAACGATGTGGCTCCCTTAAAGTTGGCTCGGCTGGCCACTGGGTTGCCCGCATGGTTATCTGTCATAGTGTCTCAGGCTGATGAAACCCCTTGGATACTCGATTTTGGGTTATCAGGTGTTTGAGGAGTCCTCAGAATCTGAAGTGTCTTCTGTGCACTCCTGTCAGACTTTGGCTTCGACCAGGACTCCAGGGAGGAAAGTTTGGTGGACTATGGGCATATCTGCTTTGGGACCTTGCTCCTCTTTATCTCAGAGTCTGTGAGCACCCTCCTGGAGCCAGTCTAGAGTGGGCTCACTACCCCCAACAGAGATCCTTGACAAGATGATTCTCTTGGGGTGCCTTTCTGGTTCTACGGAGGTCATCCTGGGCTGCTCTGGAGCTTTGCCTACATCCTGCTTCTTGCTTCACTCCATCTGCCCGTATGGTCGCAAGTATGTGGTCTCTACTGTGTCGCTGTCTGGATTTACTGAATGTCCTACTGCAGAAGGTTTAGTCATCAACTCAGTCTTTCGCTGTTCTGGTAATGTTGGCGATGTGGATAAGCCTCCCTACAAGGAGTTTAAGAAGGAGGACCACACAACCCAAAAAGTCTGTGCAGCTGCTTCTCTTTGCCATCGGTAGGCGAGTACAGCAATCTGTATGGTCAACTTTGTTCATAGCTTGTTTGGTATACTGAACCAGGTTGTCTCGTGGCTCACAGCCAACCTACAGAGTCCAGTCACGTTGGTGAGGGACAAAGACCGCGCAGTTGCCAAGCAGAAGCTCCAAACGGCCCTAGACATTGGCAGTTCTTGCACCAGGTCAGTGGCCGCTGCAGTGGTAATGTGCCGTAGGGCTTGGCTGCGTACCTCGACCTTCACGAATGATACCCAGCATAAGCTGGTGGATGTACCCTTCCTGTGTACGGACCTGTTGAGGCCTGGGGTAGATGGACATCTCACTCGGATCAAAACGTCCAGTACTACCCTGGACTTCATCACCTCTGCCCAGCAGGAGAAAGGGCCAAAGCAGAAATAGAAGCCATTTTGGATTTGGCCCTCCTCTGCCCATGCAGTCGATCCACACTGCCATCAGCCGGCCTCTCTTCTGCCTCCTGGCCCTGCAAACTGACTGGTTGGGGCTGCCTTTCTCCACCTGTCCTACTTGCTCTGGTCCCTTTGTGGGGGTCTGCTTCACTTCAGGGACCGTGTACTTGTGGACCAGACTGGCCGATGGAGGAAGCAAGAAGCAGGATGCTGCTTTCACCTGGTCGCCATTATGACGGACAGGTGGGTCTTTAAATGGTTGACAGCAGTCTGCTGCTAGAGTTAGAGGCTCTTCGCTCAGCCGTGCCCATGCCTCATGGGAGGCGTGGTGCCCTTGGACAAGCTGTCTGCCCTGGGAGGACAATCCTTCTCCATATGAAAGCAGTGGTTCCTGTCCAGGACATCATGCCCAGCTTGGGGTTTGTATCCAGATATTTTCTGGTTCTGAAGCGATTTGGGGAGGGGGTATTGTTGCCTCTATTCTGGGCCTACACGACCTGAATTGGTTCCTCTGCGCCATGCATGTTCCATATGGTCACTCTGAACAAGATCATTCCGTCCATAGAGCAGGACATGTCGATCTTCTTCAGGGGTATCTGTCTTCAGGTAACACCGTAGGAACGGTCGGTGAAGGGGAATCCACACAGAAGACTTTCAGCAAGTACAACTGGGGCTGCACACGCCGTCGTTGTCTGCTGATGTCACTGGAGCAGGAATGCACCATTTTCAAGCGAAAAAGATGTTCCAGGACTAGAGGGCATGGGATGAAGTTGGAGGGAGGACGATTCAGAGGAAACATGAGGAAGAATTTCTACATAGAACGGGTGGTGGACAAGTGGAACAGCCTGCCAGAGGAAGTGGTGGGGGCTGAAACAATCACGATTTAAGAATGCATGGGATAGACATAAAGGAATTCTGGAGGTCAGGGTTAAGGGGCAGCAGACTTCTAGGAAAACATAGTAAATTTACAAGCTCAAATGGGCAGACTGGGTGGGCCATTGGCTCCTATCTGCCAACACTATCTGTGTCACCAGCCCAATATAGGCATTGGTGGCCTCTGCCTCCACTCGAGTCCTTTCCCCGCTGTTAACTTGCAGAATTCTCCGTGAAAGAACCGCCGTGAGTGTTCAGGCTTCTTTCAGCCTCTGGCGCCCTTCAGACAGGGTGACCCCGCCTTAGGAAAAAATACCCTTGCAAGTAGTCTGAATCTCCTCTCCTGATTCATTTCACCCTTTTGCTGTCTCACCCTACTGATTCTACTCTCTCTCTCTCTCTCTCTCTCTTTCCTAAATTTCACTCTTGGGACTGGCCACCCGCAGCACTGTCTTATCCTGTGCTATCCTTTTTATGTTTGCTCGCACGCATGTGCAAGAAACATAGTGCCATCATCTGAGTTTTCGGAGGTGTGTTGGCCCTCTTCCAATTCAGTCAGTGTGTTTGCAGGCGCAGCCGCAGTTTTCCAATGCCTGCTGGAGTTGTTTATGACAGCTCCAAAATGCAGTGGCATACAGTTGAAAGGGGAGCTACGCTTCGGTGAACAGCGATCAGATATCGCCTGCTGTTATGCGCTCCCCTACACACACACACCTGCTGCCCCCAACACCACACTGTGTGGCAGCCAAGAGGTGCCCAATCCCCAGTCGGTTGTCTAGCCCCAGAAACACAGTTTAATATGCTACACTAGGTGCTCACCCCAGCGTGGCTACATCGTATAGCCGACGGGTGTCCAATCCCCGCCGCCTCCACTGCCTCCCCAGTACAGGGTGCCACGCTGGAAGCCCACCCCAGCGGGCAACAGATGCCATGGCCAACGGGGTGTCCAATTGCCAGTCGGCTCACGCTCCCCTCATCGTCCGTCCTGCTGCGCTGGGAGCCCACCCAGCGTGGCAGACGTCCCTTGTTGTCTTTTAAAACTAAAAACCTGTAAAGAAAAACGGTCGCTCAGTCTCCCTGCCCTCCCTCCACAACACGCACCCACCCACTGTGCACCCTGCCTCCCACCCCCACCCCATACTTATCTCTGGAGATCTTCTGTGGACCGGGAACATGTCTCACACTTCAAAGCTGACCGCGAACTGAGGAAATGCCGTAAGCTGTATAATGGGATAGATAGAGTTTCTTCAACTTTGTTGCATATCTCAGGCATTTTTGATTTTTGCATCAATTTTCAAATGGGGTTTTGGGACCCTCCTCATGAATTCTTGCACTGTCATGGACATACTCGGCCCAAGGGTGATTTTGCAGCCACTGTGTGAAATCACCTTTCCGGAATGATTAACGAAACGACACTGCCAGTGTTCATAAGGTGGGCTCTCAAAAAGCCTATTTTGAAAATTTGGTGGAAAAATTCCTAAGAATGACTGTTTTACGAGCGTGCGTTGCGCAGTTCTATGCACACTCGTAAGTTCGTGAATTTTCATTATTTTCACTCCAGATTTTCAACATTGCCATTTTACTACATTTTCTTATGAGCAGTACAGCTGTCATTTTTCACATCTCACCCAAAATGCATGTCCGCCCATGTAGCGCACAATGGCGCAGTCGGTGTGTGAAATCAATGTATGGGACACATTAAGAAAATCAGTGACACGGTTCATGAGCAGAAGTGTTAAAATGGCTATGTTGAAAATTTGGTGAAAAAATTCCCAAAAATGATTGTTTGACGAGTGCACGTTGCGCAGTTCCTACGCATGCTGGCAAGATTGCGAATTTGTAATATTTGCATACCAGATTTTCAACAGTGCCATTTTACTGCACTTCCTTATGAGCAGTACAGCTACCATTTTTATCTCGCCTAAAATGTGTTTCCGCACATGTAGCGCACAATGGTACAGTCTGTGTGCAAAAACAATGTTTGGGACAGATTAAGAAAATCACAGTGACATTGGTCATGAGCAGAGGTCTTAAAATGGCTATGTTGAAAATTTGGTGACAAAACTCCATAAAATGACTGTGTTATGAATGAGCATTGCGCAGTTTCCATGTATCCTCCTAAGTTCATGAATTTGTAATATTTTCAGTCCAGATTTTCACCAGTGGCATTTTTCCACACCTCCTTATGAACAGTAGAGCTGTCATTTCCCACAACATGGCCAAAATGTGTTTTCACACTTTCGGCACAGAAGTGCGTGGTCGCTGTGGGAAATCATTGTTCGGGACAGATAAAGAAAATCACACTGACACTGTTCATGATCGGAGGTCCCAAAATGCCTGTGTTAACAACCTGCTGTTTAAAAAAAAAAAAAAACCCAAACTAGTTACATTACGAGTATGTGTTGCACAGTTTCTACCCATGCTTGTGACTTCACCATTTTTTTTTTTAAAGATTTTCACAGCAGATTTTCAACATTGCCATTTTTTACACCTCTCATGGACAGTACCGCTGTCATTTTTCACATCCTGTTTGGAATGTGTTTTTGCACCTGTGGTGCCAAATGCCATAGTCGCTGTGCAAAGGCAGTTTTCGGCTAACAAACTGATATTGTCACTGTTCATGAGGTAGGGGTCACAAAAAAAATGTTGAAAATTTGGAGTGAAAATACCAACGAATGCCTGAGGCGTTAGGGTTTCTGACCATAACGCCCCACCCTGTAGAGAATGACAGGCATCAGGGGTGTGACTTGGGATTCTTGCCTGTCATGCTCATACCATTCCACCCACACCCACACCCTGCAGCCAGTGAGAGGCATCAAGGTGTGCCTCGGACTCTTCGGACCCAAACTTCACCCCATTCTCCTATACCGCACCCATCTCACCGTATTTCCTGATGGAATGGGGTGCGCATAAGGGCCAAAGACCCCAAGGCACACCGTGACACTTGTCAGTGTCTGCAGGGTAGGGTGTGGTGAAATGGGCGTGGTCGTTGTGCCTGACGACCCAAAGGCACACCCCAGTGCCTGTCACTCTGTGCAGGGGTGGTGGTGGGGTTGGCTTCAGTTCAATACTTCGCTGCCATTCCTATTATGCAGCTCTTTTACTTCCACACTACCAATGCCAATGCCAGCAAGCAGACATTCGGCATTGACAAATGCTTGTTTACTTTTCTTTTCCCCATTTATGAACTGCGTATTTATAGCGCATAATTGGGTGTAATGTGAAACAGCAGTGTGTCTGAAAGAAGAGATAACGGTACTGCCTGGTGGACTGAAAGCACGAGTCTGGTGGTTAAAAAATAAAATGCAGGCAGGATTTAACAGAAATAAAGTGCTTTAGATATTGCTAGAAAGTGCTGCCAGAATTAAGGGGCAGATAGTACAAGTTAAATTAAAAAGTACCTGCTGTACTGGAAAAGATGCCATAGATAATGAATATATTGGCAGGCAGATTATACTGAAACATGAATAACTATGCTAAACTAAGGAAAGAATAGGTGCTTAAAAGGAAGATATATTGATGTTAAAAACATGTCCTGCAAAGCCTGCAGAGCTTGTATATTGGTTATAGGTGTAGTATGCTTAAATAGAAATGGATGTGAAAGCTGTATAATAAACAATTTAGAGGGGCTGTATCTGTAACATGAAGAGAGGGCATGTGGAAAAACTGGTTACTTTGAACCAGGCCAAATAAAATAAAAATAGTAATAATAAGGGCTCTTGCAAAAATAAGGCAAGAGGATCTAGGTTAGAAATACAAACAGGTGACGAAGGAATGTTTCTAAATGGGGTCAGTCTGTAATTTAGGGCCCATTTTTATAAAGTTTTGTCTGCTTGTTTGAGTTATTCTGAAATCCCACACCCAATGGTAACGGTGGGATCTGGCTGGAAGTCGGAGGAATCTGAGAGATTCCAGTCAGGTGGTATCAGCCATGGTACTTTGGGCAAACAGGCCAAAGGTACATGGCACCAGATATGATGAGACCGCTGGGGATGGTGACACGGAAGAGGCACCTGGAAGGAGCATGATGGATCTGAAGACAATGTGGCAGACCTGATGTGGCTTGTTCAGTGGCTGAGTGGGCAATGGTTGGAGGTGGACCGACGACACAGAGAGGTGGAAAATCATTGCAAGATACTGCTGGAGAGGTCCAGACCAGAGAGTTCTGAGGAGAAAACGAAAGAAGAGGAGGATTTGTGGGCTCTGGAGGAGGACGACCTCAATGGAGTTTTCGTGGCGAACTGCAGATTTGGTGATTCCTGTGCTGCTTGTGTTTCTGGGTTGCTACTGGATAGATGATGAAGGTGGAGATAAGTCCCCAGGTAAGACTTTGTCTGACCATGTTATCCCTGGGGTGAAGACTTCAATCAATTCTGAAGAGGACAGTATGGTTGAAGGGACTTGAATTGCTATTGCTGTTACCAGTGCCATTACCCCACGTACTGACTGGGAAATTGCAGGCGGGGGAATCCTGAGCTTGCCCAGTTATGTACTTACATTTCAGTTCAGGAGGGTAGTATGGGTATTAATGGTATGGGGGCGAAACCATTGTGGGATGAACTCAAAGAAGGGGTCTTGCATCACACGAAATCCAACTGCCGTACAGGATCTGTGGATGCCAGAGTAGTGGTTCCCAGGGCCTATAGGGAGGAAGTGATTGAGACTGCATGCTCCAGCTACTCTAGGCTGTTGAGCCATGGGAAGGTCTTGGCAAAATACCCCTTTGTTTACTACTGGCCATGGGCGTACTGGCAGGTGGCTGCCTTTCTGAAGGCTGGTGCTGGGTACCATCAGATGTTACCTTTAAGGTGTATGGGAGGAGTGAACCAAAGGGTGGAGGGCTGCAGGAAATGACACCCTTGGAAGAGGGGGAGAGTCCCATGTAGAGCAGAAGATACAAGGTGGTAGCCAACATCTAACCTTAGTACACTTTTGAACAAGTGCATAGATGTTTGAGGAACGACAACACAGAGGTTAGGAACCTGCTGTTTGGTTTTCAGCTTGAAAGGTTCTGAGACTACCTCTGGGGGCTGTTATGACAAACATGGGATGACCGAATGTTTTAGGGTCCTGGGCTTTACCTCAAGTATTGATATGTATTAACTGATAACAAGAAACACATAACATGAAAGGAATGTCTACACTGTATGAAATGAAATGGGTAACCTAGGGTCATGAAGGATCTGTATATGGGATGAAACCTAAGATGGGGCCCCTGCATAGATCTGATGTACCAAAAGGGGTTAGAGCTGGGTATGACTCACCCTGGAGAAAGTTATGGTATGGGCCTGTACGGCTGCCCAGAGGAAGGCAGTGGTCAGCATAAAACTGCTGTTTGTGTTTTTTTCTTTTTTTATATGTACTAGTGGAGGTACTGTTACGCATTCGTAAAAATAAAAAAAAAAATTGTAATTTATATTTTATCATTTTACATAGAAAAACATAGTATTTCATGTAAGAGATCACAGATTTGCACAATAGTCCATCCAGTGTACGTAGGGTTAGTCTATACATTCTGATTTAATGATGTAGGGGCATATCTTGTAAAATTAAATGTCCAAGAAGAATATTAAGACCAAGATATGCTGCACCCAACAAGCCTTTGGGTGATCTCACATTAAAAATGAAAATCCAAACAAATTAAAGATTCTGCCACTAGTGCTGATGTGGTCCCCTTCCCAAACATATGACTCAATATATATTATAATTGTGCGTAATAGAAATACTCTCCAGACCCAGAGATCCAACTTTAGTAAACTTTTTACATTAAGCTGATATAGATGTAAACTGGTATATTAACTGCATCATTTTACCAAAAAATAACCCCAGTGCAATACATGGCAAGAGGTCTAACAGTTCAGCATGCTCCAACTTAGTTTCCTTTCTAATAGAAACTGTGTCACAAGACTGTTTAGATTTATACAGGATTCGCTAGTACAGCGATTATTAAAATATTTAAACAAGCATGTTAAACCTGAGATTAACACTCTGATACACAGAGAGAAAGGTCCATTAACATGGCACTTCAGGTCTCTTCCTCTTTTTCTTCGGATTCGGGTAGTTCTGGAGTGGCAGCATGGCCAAATTCCATCGCTATGGCCTCCATCTTTTTCCCTGCTTCAATCAGGTCAGTATACTGAAATGTCTTTCCCCCATAGAACACTCTGAGGCGAGCAGGCATGAGTAAGGAGTGGGCCACCCCTAGACTTCGGAGTCTAGCTCGGACACCATCAAATTTCTTACGCCGCATCCTTGTGGCAAACGAAAGATCTGGGAACATGTGTATGGTAGTGCTTTGAAAATTAAGCTTCCCTGATTCTCTGGCTGCTGTTAAGATCAGATCCCCAAGCTGACAGTGATCATTAGTACCTTTCTGGGCCCCTTGTCTCGATCCACAGCTGATCTAGGAGAGATCCGATAAGCTCGTAGTAAATGTTCCGCCCCAATTTCCGATCCAAGTTTCAACGCCTTCGGGAGCCATACTTGGAGGAAGAACAGAAGGCCCCATCTCCTTCACAGTTCTCAGGTAGGCCTACAATCCTAACGTTAGAAGCCCTCTGCGTATTCTCTAGGGCTTCTAGCAGTTACCTCAGCTATGCGTTTTCCTGGACCAGCTTGGTTGTTACATTCAGCGCCTGGTTTGCCGTTGATTGTGCGGAGTAGGCCATTTTGTTCGCTTCCCACAATGTTATTCTCTTGCTCTGTAAATCTGGTTAGAATGGACTCGATCTTATCAGTTGCTTGCATAGAGTGTTGAAGCGCAGTCCATGGAGGAGCTGTTTCAGTCCCAGGTTGAGAAGTTACCTCGTGTTGCTTTGGCTCAACAGACCTCAACTTTGCAGTGCCAGCAGGACCTTTATTAGTATGTCCCATCTTAATAAAAATTAGATTGTAAGATTCAGCACCTTTTGTAAATTCAAGTACAGACACTATTTAGAAAGATTTCCCAGAATTACTTATTTTAAGTTGAATACTTTGTGGGTATGGAGAGCAGATCTGAGGCACGCCTGGTCGGTAGGTGCTCCATAAAAATTCTGCATTCGGTGAAGAAATGCATGTGGGTACTAGTTGTAATTTTTTTTTTTAGTATCAGTCCATGTAATGTATTGTGGGTGCAGCTTATTTTACACCACACTGTAAAATTGGCAAATGCTTATGCTGATTAAAGGGACCTTGTGGCGGAGCTTCAGTGAGGGTGGGTCGGTTACAACCCTTCCAGGGTGCTGGTAGGCTGTTGGTCAGCCGTAGATGATTGTCCTCTGTGTGTTGGGATGTGTGACAGGGTGACCCTTGCCTTAGAAATTACCTCGTAAGTAGTCTGAATACCCCCTTGCTTTCACCCTTTGGTGCCTCCCTATTAATTCTTCTCTCTATCCTAAATTTTCCTGTTGGACTGGCCACCCACAGCACTCATCTTACCCAGTCTTATCCCTTTTTACTTTTCTTGTCCCCCGTTTATTAGCTGCATATTTATAGTATAATTGGCTGTCAATGGAACAGCCAGAGTGTCCAAAGAAGAGATAAGGGTACTGCCCTGGACTGAAAGCGCGAGTCTGGCACTTAAATAAAAATGCAGGCAGGCTTTAAAGGAATACAGTTTGTTTATTTAGCTTTTGTTAACCAGGTAAGTACACCAGACAAGAGATTTGCCTATTTTCAGGTACGACCTGGGAGAGTACAGGAAATACGACACTACAACATGATGCACGTTTGGTAGTTACATAGTCTGGGAAAACAGAAGCATCACATAGTCCCTAGGTACACACAAATGGTATGAACATATGCATCGGAACACCGAGGCTGCGAGCAGCGCATTATGTACAAATCATAAACATTGTAAGTCCATTATATATAGTGTAAGTCCCCATAAAGAGGAGGCACAGTCACGGCATTACCCAATACATAGGGTGTATAAATTGTGTGCTGGACAGAATCCATGCAGGCAGGCAAAACAATAGGTGGGATGTTCAGTGCATGGGACCAAGTGAGATTATGGAGGCTTGGGGCAACCACACGCTGAGGAGAGCTTCAAGTGTTTCCACAGGGAAGTTCTGAGGCAAGCCTGGGAGGGGGAGGAGCGAAATTGGGCAGGAAGGGAGTTCCATTGTCTGGGGCACAAGAGGCAGAATCTGTCCCCCATTTGAATGCGAGTGGCAGGAATCCTTAGAACAGCAGGGTCCAGGGATCTGAGGGAGTACGAGGAGGAGGTAGCCGGCACAAGGAGCTCAGCCAACCCAGGTGGGGTGCCGGTGCCAAGGACCTTACCCGTGAAGCAGTCCAGGACAAAGTTTAGGTGATTGGATGGGGAAAGCCAGTTGAGCTTACTCTGCAAGTCTCAGTGGTGACTGAGTCTAGGGGCAGCGAGCACAAAATGGCAAATGTTGTAGGCAACGGTCCACCTGGCGAGGTGGGCTTTGGGGAACTGAGCAAACAGGAGGAGCCCATAACAGAGGGAGGGAGGGGAGAAACACTCCTCTAGCCAGCGCAAGGCGAGCAGCGGGAGTGAGATTGCTCTTTGCACGATAGGCCAGACCCAGTTTGCAGTTGACGGCTCTGCAAACATCAAGGATATGGAGTTCAAGATAGAGCTGAGGGTCAGGCCACCCCAAGGTATTTGATGGAGTCAGTGATGAGGACAGGAGCCCCATCAAGACCGGTGATACACAGAGGATTAGGGGAGTTCTTTATCTTGGCCAGGGACCTAAAGAACAAGGCCTGGGTCTTTTTGAGGTTGAGGACAAGCTTGTGGAACGTTATCCAAGATTGGACACTCCTAAAGACCTCGCTGAACTGGTGGTTTATGATCCCAGTGTCCCGAGAGTGGGTGAGGATGACCAGGTCATCTACATATATAATGGACCTAGAGTAGGAAGAGGTAGCAGGGAGGAACATCGGAGGACACAGCAGTGGTGTCTGAGAGCACCTTGCTGTATTTGATCAGGTGCTGTCTGCCCTGTAGGTAGTTTGTGAACCAGCTGAGTACAGGGGGTGACGAGCCAGATGACCTAAGCTCAGAGCAGAGCGTGGTCAACTTGATCAAAGGCTTTGGATAGATAAATGAAAATGGCACCAGAGAGTTTACCCTGGTCCATAGCAGTTCTGATTCTAGATGCAACAGTGACAAGGGCAGAGGATGTAGTGTGCCCTTTACGAAAGCCATGCTGCTTAGGAGTCAGAAGCTCATGAGTCTGGATATACTCTGCGAGTTGTCCCGCCACAGCTTCTCAAGGAGTTACTGATTACAGGCAGTATGGCTATCGGTCGATAGTTGTCCAGAATCTTAGGGTTGCCCTGTTTGAGAATGGGGACAACCCTAGCCACTTTCCATATGGCACGGATGACCACAGAAGTTAAGGATAAGTTAAAGATATGGGCCACTGGGGAGGCAGTATGAGAGGCACCAAGATGGAGGAGCTTAGGTGCCATGCCATCGTGGCCAGCACTGGAGAAGGGGGGAGCCAGAGAGCAATCTCTGCATCTCTTGTGCCGTTACAGCCTTGAAATAGAATAACAGTCAGGAAATGGGTGCCGGATGTGGAGCAGAGTCCTGGTCACAGCTATTGCCTCTACTGGAGAAGAAAATGGAGGTGAAGACAGACAGGTCCGAGAAGTGAGTATTAAAGGTGTTGACGATGGTAAGTGGATTGTCACAACTAGTACCATTGATGAGCATGTCAGTGGCCTCTCCATTGGGGGAACCACTTACTATGGTTTTTATGTTTCTCCAGAAGGTCCTAGGGTCTTTTGCCAAATTCAGCAGTGCCGCTTTGCAGAATTCACTTTTGGCAGTCTTGATCGCTTTCTTACACTCGTTCCGGAGCCTCCTATACTGCTGAAATATGGCCTGGTCCATCGTGACCTTGAATTTGGCCCAGTACCTATCCCTAGTCCCATGAGGGTAAGGAGACTCGCGGCACCACTTATAAAGGCACTTCATTACCCTCCACCTAATGAGAGGGGCATGCTTATCCTGCAGCACCCTGAAGGTGCTGAGAAAATGATCGATTGCAGTGGCTGAGTCCTGGGCATTCAAGACTGCAGACCAGTCAGTAAGCCGTAGGTTGTTATTGTAAGACCCCAGGTCAAACCTGGAGAAGTTCCTAATTTAGATGACCTTAGGAGGAATTTTCAGGAGGGGACCTTCCATACACAGAACACAGGGGAAGTGGTCAGAGATGGAGTCAGGGAGCATACCAGAAGAGCCAGTCCTCTCTGGTCTATTAGACAGGACCCAGTCTAGGAAGGAGCCCGAGCCATTCGCTTAGGACCACCTAGTGGGTTCCTTGATGAGTTGGGACAGTGAGGGACCAGCCAGCAGGGGCTCGTACATCTTAGCATTATCACCAAGTCAGTTCCAGTTGAGATCGCCCAGTATCATCAGCTCATTATTCCCAATCAGTGAACCAACTGTGTCAAGGAGGGTGGACAACCCTGATATGCCCCCCATTTGGGGTTGAAGGTGCAGACAATGTGTAGCTTTTTGTGTTCCAGAGTAACAGCACTGTATGCAGCAGTTCACATGGCGATTGTGGAGACTGATGTCCGACAGAACCGAAAGATTAAGGTGACTCCTGTAGTAGACCAGGATACCCCCACCCCACCCCCTAGTGGTCCTGCCTGACGAGGTCAAAGCCAGGAAGTGCATGCAGAGTCAGGGGTTGATGGCTTCAGCCAGGTTTCCATTATACCCAGGATGTCAGGCTTACGGTGCGTGACCCATGCAGAGGAGGTTGGGCAGAAGGCTACTGATAGTGAGGTGGGCTATTTTAACCCACTGCCTTTGACCAGCTCACAGATAGGGGAGGCTTGTTGGGGAGGACTGGATTGAGCTCAGTATCCTCCGAGAGGGCTGGAGTCACCAGTAGGAGCCATAGGAGATGCCTCAAAGGGGGAAGGCTGCCCCTACTATGTGGCTTGCGGCCAGCACTTCTGCCCATTATGACAGGATACTAAAAGCACCTAAGATCAAGACAGCAGATAGGCCAGGGAGGCTGTCTGTCACAGGCAGTTAGATTAGAGAAGGTGAAATCGGTCATATATGGCTGTCTGGTTGTGAACCAGGGGCTCCACCCCAGGAAGAGCACTGCCAGCAAAGAGCAGAGGGAGGCATAGCATGGTGAGCAGGCCAGTGGCAGTAGTACTGGTGAGGGGATGGGGCTTAGCCCCCCTCATGAGAAGCTTAGTATCCCTCATGTCATGTGACTGCATCTAACCAAAAATAAGCAATAGGAGGAAGGAGGGGCTGGATGGAGGACAGAGCAGGCCAAGCAACAGGGGCACCGGAAGGGAGGACCTCGGGGTGCTGGCACACTGATCCCACTTGGCTACCCACCAGGTGGCATCCACAGATGGACCGTCTATTCAGTAACCGCCCACCACAGTCCAGGCCAGTTGGAAACGCCCCCTAAAGTGTAACCACAGTGTACCCCACAACGCTACACGGAGGTGGCCCCTAGCAAGTAAGCAAGTACCAGGAAACAAGAGACCATGGGCATTAAGCAAACTGGGTCATTTCGTACCAGTGATAGCCAATATTGGGTATAAGGTAAACAGGCAGACAGTAAAGCAGGCAATTTAGACCAGGTTCAGGAGTTGAGAAGATCAGTGTCCCAGCCGCTCAGGGTAATGGTCAAGGTCAGTGGCCTTTATCCACACTGCACACACACAAATAGCATGCAGTGAGGAAACATTCAAAGTTCTAGGGACATGGATATGTTGTTCATCCACACTTATTGGCAGGTTCCTTGCCGCTTTAAATCTTGCCGGAAGGTCTTCAAGCTGGCTCCTCCCACCCACCCGGGTGGTAAAACTCTCGGCTCCGCCCCATGACGCCAGATCTTCCTTACCGCTTGAAGCTCAGGTTCCTCCTTACGCTCTGCGTTTAAGACTGATTCCTAATTCTTCAAAAGTTGAAATCAAAAGTTTTTGCTAAAAGACTTGGTCTTCTTCTCTCCTCGCGACTCGCGATGGACAAATCAACTTCCAGGTTTCGGAAGTGCCCTTGTCAGGCAGAAGATGTCTAGGGCGGATCCGCACTCCACGCATAGTCTACTGCCTTGGCCTTGAGCACGCACCCGCAGGCCCGCGACTTGGCTCTTCTCTTTTTTCGCCTACATCCTTGAAGACTGCTGCCCGATTACAACTGGGGCGCCTGAGAAAAGAATTCCACCGGTGAAATCTAAAGAGGCCCGATTGGCGGTAAGTCCGCTGGGCAAGGGTTTCCGGCGGATCAGTTTCGAGAGCAGATGATCGCCTCGAAGAGGAGGCAGCGCGGGGCCGCTTACCTCAAGGCGGCATTTGTCCCGCCTCTCTCGGTGCCTCGCATCGGCTTCTTTTAAGGAGCTTATCTGACCCTCTCGACGAAAGGTGAGGGTCCAACTTTTCGGGACCTTTTTCCAGGTCCAAAGAGAGCAAAAAGTCTCTCCGTCGACGCCTTGGGAGCGGAAGATCTCTCCCTTGTCGACAGCCCACTTCCGGGTCGACCTCAGCTTCCGCCACTGGCTCTTCACGGTGTCCCCGCCAGGCCAGTTGACTGAGACTCCGCTGACGCGTCGAGATTTTTCTTGACCCATTAGACGGGTTGTCGGCTGGAGAAGCTGAGAACCCTCCCGGTTCCCCGGTGGGAGTTGAGGATCCTGTCGGCTGTCTGTTGCCTCGGTTCCGAGCCTTTGGTGGGATCGTCCGGCCGAGGGGAGTGCCATTTCAACACTCTCCCGCCTTCCTTGGCTCTAGTCGAGACTCCGTCTCGGACATCCTCAAGGGTCCAATCTGATCCCGCCCGCCATAGGCGGTCTCTGTCTCGGCACTGCAAGCGGCACCGCCGCCTTCCTGGACGAGGGAGGCTTCGCACAAGTTGCGCTGAAGTACGAGAACTCTGTGGCAACAGCTCTTTTGACCGGAATAGGCCGACCCAGTTGCCTTCCCGTTGTCACTGAGCGGCTGAAACAACCCCTCTGTAGCCGAGGAGCCTGTTCTCAGGCCGGTGTTGTCGGCCAATTCCAGCTGCCCCACTGATTCTGGTGGAACCTCCGCCTTACAGCCATTAGTTAGGGCTCACCAAAAATTCGGTTGGCTTGGCTGCCTCATAGGCTGTCTGTCACCTCACTCCCTATAAACCTCAGCAGGTGGAGGGTGGCTCAGGCCGAGGCAGCTCTTGAGGACCCTTCTGAGTCCACGATGGTTCCTCCTCTCCAAGCGCGATGGACTTGGAGTCTCGGGAGGCAGTCAGTGGATCTATAGCCCTTCGTCCTTCTTAGGGTTGCTTCACCATCTCGGAGTCCACCGAATGAAGCCTCGAACCCGTTTCTAAACGGGCCAGGTATCCCTCACTGAGATTCTGGACCGAGGGATTCTCCCACGGAGGCTCTTCCGTGGCCGGGCTAGGTGGGTCTGGCCTGGAACTTTGGCAGCCCATGCTTCCTGCTCCTGCGCCTTTGGCCAGGTTGGCCAGGAAGTATGCGGTCCCCACCGGTTCCCCTGTCCGGTTAGAACACCGCGCCGAGGGTTGTTACCGACAGCGCTCGCGGGCTGGAACGCCAGGGATGTGATAAACTTCCTGACAAGGAATCCAAGAAATTGGATTATGCCGGGCTAAAGTCTCATGCTGCGTCCTTCTCTCGGCCTCTCTGCCAGGCCAACTGGCCCTGTCATTTTTTCTCACGCCTGTTGGGCTCCCTGGATGAGGTTGTCCTCATCTTCCCGCAGATCTGCAGACTATGGTCAGCAGTGCGGGACCAGGGCAGGACAGTGGCCAAACAGCAGCTCCAGACTGCTAGACATCGGGACCTGTAAGAAGTTCAGGCGGCCAGAGTGGCCATGCGCGCCGTCGGGGCTTTACGAGGATATCCACTCACCTCGGCGTACCCAGCACAAGTTGGCTGATCTTCCTTTGGGACTGACCTCTTCGGCCCTGGGGTGGAAGGTCACCTGCAGAGGATCGTGAGTCCAATGGTACCTTGGACTCGTGTCTTCCGCTCAGAGGGACAAAGGCCGCAAAGCCACAGCCTAAGCTCCTTTCGTCCTTCTGCGCCCTGGCGCGCCTGCCCAGCGCAACGCTGGCTAGCAGGCTCAAGCTTACATCCCAAACCTGTTGGCCGGCTTCCTCCAACAGGAAGCAGGAGAAGGTCCAGGAGGTCCCTGCCGGTCCTCCTCCAAGCCTGCCCAGTGACAGGCTGAGGGTGTCGCCCTCCATCCCTGTCACCTCACCCTGGTTCCCCCGTGGGACGCTCCGACACTTCCTTTCCGCCTGGTCCACTGTTACCACGGACAGGTGGGTACTGAGGTGGTGGAAAAGGCTCACTTAGAATCCAAGCAGGCCCCTGCTCCTTCAGAGCCGCCGCACCGGGAGGCCTCGGGTCCAGAGCTCACTGGCGGCTCGTCGAGCCGACATCGCTCTCCTCCTCCAAAAGGAGGTGATCACGGAGGTAGAGGACCCCCCTTTAGACCCGGGGTTCATGTCCAGGTATTTCCTGGTTCCGAAACGGACGGGGCTGGCGCCCCATTCACGACCTGAACAAGTTCCTAAGGTCTCGGACCTTCAGAATGGTCACTCTGGCGCAGATAATACCATCTCTGGAACACGGTGTGGTTCTGCTCTCTGACCTATAGGACGCTGTTCTTTCAGGGCCTCTATCCATCTCTACATCGAGATTCCTCCGTTCTGCCGGAGGGATCCGCCTCTAGTTCCAAGCCATGCCCTCGGCTTATCTCCAGCTCCCAGGGTCTTCAAATGCATGGCAGTGGTGACAGCATTCCTGCGCGCCGAGGTCCGGTGTACCACTCTGGACGACATTGATAGCAGCCCCTTCCAGACGGGTGGTGGAGCGGTCCAGAGATCTGGCCCTCCAGGTTTGCTCTCAAGTCGGCCTTCTCATCAACGAGGCCAAGTCGAACTCGAGCCGAAGCAGGTGAGATCCTGTTCACGGGGCAGAGCTCGACTTTCTCGAGCCAGAGCATGGCTCCCAGCAGACAGGCCGAGGTTCTACCTTTGCCCAATCATTTCTGGTTGGGCAATCGCGCCCCGCCCGGGACTTCTCCGCGCCCTGGTCTCATGGCGGCCTGTACCAGCGTGGTCCATTGGGCACGCTGGCACATGTGCTCTTCAGGACTGGCCAGCCAGTGGTCAGCAACGCTGCGATCCATTGGACCAGCTAGTGATAGTGACCCAGGAGATGTGGGCAGCTCTCCAGTGGTGGACCGTTCCATCCCATCTGCAGGAGGGCATCCCGCTGGTCCGCCCCGAGCCGACGGTCTCTATCGGACCTGGCGCTCTCTGATGGGTTGGGTGCCCATCTGGGGAACACTAGAGTGCACGGCCTCTGGTCCCCGCGAGTCCCGATGCCACATCAACCTGCTGGAGTTTCCGAGCGGTCCGCCTAGCTCACCACCTTTGCCCGCTTCTCCGGGTCAAGTGGTCCGAGTCCAGACGGACAACAGCAAGCACTATGCATTACCTGAACCGCCAGGAGCGGACGCGGCTCCATGCTTTTGCGCAAGGAAGCTCCGCTTTTGTCACTGTGCGCAGCCTGGAGGCGGATCTCCTAGCCATTCATGTGGCAGGAGCCTCCAACACCCTGGCCGATGCCCTGAGCCGGATAGGGGCTGCATCTCACGAGTGGTCTCTCCTGCCGGAGGTAGTACAAGATCTGTTCTCCCACTGGGGCACACCTCAGGTGGACCTGTTTGCCTCCAGGGAGAATGCGAAGCTGAGGCTGTTTCATGCCCGCCCCGCTCAGCAGGGCTCGCTGCAGGGGGATGCCTTCTCGAGGCTGTGGACCCCGGGCCTCTTTTACGCCTTTCTCCCATTTCCCTTGATTCACAAGGTGCTTCTCAAGACAAGGAGGGACAAGGCGAGGTGATTCTGATAACCCCAGACTGGCCCGCCAGTTCTGGTACCCAGATCTCCTCAGCCTCAGCTCCAGGCTCCCGAGGCAGCTTCCAGCTCGCCCGGACCTGCTCTCAGTCAATCAGGGGAGGGTGTTCCATCCGGACCTTCAATCCCTGCACCTGACGGCCTGGTTCCTGAGCTGCTAGAGTTTCAGGCCTTGGGTCTTTCCGGCGAGGTCCTCAATATTGTTGGGCGTCCAGAAGGAGTCGAGCCAGGAAATGCTATGCCATCTGGAAGAGATTTTCTATTTGGTGTCAGGGCAAGGGCTTGGACCCTTCCTCCTGTTCTGTGGCAAGCATTTTGGACTATTTATGGTCCCTTTCTAGTCAAGGGCTTAGGTCGACGACCCTAAAGGTGCACCTGGCAGCCATCTCTGCTTACCGGGCGCGGGCCGGGGAGCAGTCGGTGGCGCAGGAAAAGGTGGTCTGGCGCTTTTTCAAAGGCCTTGATCACATTTCCCCTCCGGTGCGAGAACCTCCACCTCCGTGGGATTTACTGCTGGTACTGGCAAAGCTCATGGGCAAGCCATTCGGACCAGTGCACAGGTGTGAACTCTCACCTGTCGTGGAAGACCGCCTTCTTGGTGGCTATCACGTCAGCCAGAAGGATGGGAGAACTCCAGGTGCTCTGCATTGAGTCTCCTTACCTGGTCTTCCACAGGGACAAGGTTGTCCTGCACCCCACCGAAATTCCTTCCGAAGGTGGTGTGGAGTTTCACCTTAACCAGGTGTTGACTCTGCCGTGTTCGACCCCAATCACACCTCGAGGCCAGATACAGGCTCCATACTTTGGACCCTAGAAGGCCCGCTTATTATAAGGAGTGCAATGCTGAAATTGGAGAGGTTCGCCAGCTGTTTGTCACCTACGCTGAAGCCGCACCTGGCAGACCTGCAGCCAAGCGGACGATAAGTAGGTGGGTCACCTTCTGCCTAGATCTCTGCTATAAGTTGGCTGGCATGGAGCCTCCCAGAGGGATAAGAGCTCATTCTACCCGTCATACTGCTGCATCAGTTGCTGCTTCCAGGGACGTCCCTATCCAGGAAATCTGCAGGGCTACTATCTCGAAGTCAGCACACACCTTTATTACCCATTACCACATCGACCTTGAGCCACGCTGGGATGCTGGTTTTGGGGCCTCGATTCTCCAGTCTTTATTCCCTAAGTAGGGGTGTGCTGCTTGCCTCCTCCTCCCGGAGAACTGCTAGGAGTCTGCCAATAAGTGTGGATGAACAACATATCCATGTCCCTAGAAATACAGGTTACTCACCTGTAACAGGAGTTCTAGGAATGGTATTCTTGTTCATCCCTACCTCCACATCTCCGGCTTCACGCACAATCTGAGCTTCCAGCGGGCCAGATCTGGCGTCATGGGGCAGAGCCGAGAGTTTTACCACCCGGGTGGGTGGGAGGAGCCAGCTTGAAGACCTTCCGGCAAGATTTAAAGCGGCAAGGAACCTGCCAATAAGTGTGGATGAACAACATATACCATTCCTAGAACTCCTGTTACAGGTGAGTAACCTGTATTTACCTACACCCAGCCTCAACTAAGAGCCCCCCCAAGAATCCCCCACTCACACTTCTGCTCAGGTTAGCACAAATCTATCATAAATCGCACACAAGCACAGGTTCAGCTTATTCCCCTCAGAGTAAAACACTACTTAGCCCAGTTAACAGAACAGGTGGGAACAGGCAGCTTAATATCACGACAGGCCATGCCCGAAAGAACTGGGCACAGAATAACTTTATACCAAAGCTTGGGCTGACTAGAGGGACAAGGGGTTTTAGTCAGGAGATGGTTGTTGCTAAGCCTCGTCTACCGACCAACACAATAACAATAGAGGCTTGGCAACCAGGCTTAATTAACTGTTAAGGGGAGGTACAGTTTCAGGATTGAGTTAAGCAGTGCAGGGCAGTCGCAATAGAAAATGCTTTAAATATTGCTAGAAAGTGCTGCTAGAATTAAGGGGCAGACAGTACAAGTTAAAATGAAATAAAAAGTGCCTGCAGTGCTGAAAAAGGTACCATAGATAATGGTTATGTTGGTAGGTAGATTATACTGAAACATGAATAGGAACGTTTCTAAATGGGGCCAGTCTCTAATTTAGCTCCGGGCAGTGTTTGTCCCAGAGAGGGCCCGTTTTTTTGTTATAAGTTTTGTCTGCCTGTTTCAGTTATTCTGAAACCCACACCTGGTGACCCCCCCTTTTTTTTTCCCCTAGTATTTACTTAAATCTCTTTCAGAGATTTAATCTCCTTTTTTTTTTTTTCTTTGTTTTTTTTGTTTTTTTTTTGTTTTTTGTCGAGAGCGAAACCCTCTACTTCTCTTTTCTATCGCTGCCTCTAATGATGAGCACTTGGTTTATGGCTGCTGTCTTGGGCCTGATCATGATGCCTCTGACTGTGAGCTCTGCCATCAGTTTAACCAAACTACCCTTTGGAGACACAGAAAAGCTCTAAAAATCTTCATAGAACAACAGGGTAGCCATCTACATGCTGAGATCTTCTGGGACACAGGCTACACAGTCGCCCTCCAGTTCCAAGAGCAGCAAGGCCTCCCAGGTCAAAGACAAGTCCTCATGGGAAAAGTCATAAGAAAGACCAGATCTCAGCCGCTCCCCCTGGCGGCCATCCCATTCCTCATCTGCTTCACCTTCGACGGGTTCTTTGTCATTGGCAGCTGCCAAGATGAAGAGACTAATTGTCCGGGTCAGGGTTCACTCCTGGATCATACAGACAGCTTCTCCGCCTGACTCCCAGGGTGCTCGGCTGTCTACCTTTGGGTCATTGGTCCCTCCTCCATCGAAGACGGGCTCATCTGTGACTACGCCTTCGAGACCTGTACCACCTTCTCTGAAGGCTACGGGCTTGTCGGGTCAGTCAGCCGGGTTGTCTGCCTCTGTGCCTTCATCCGCTCCTCTGTCAGTGACAGACTTAAACAATTCTCCAGTGCGCTGGTTCAGCAATTCGCTGCCTTTAACAGGGTGTGGTTGCCGGCTCCTTCACCAGCGTCGTCATAGACACCTGTCCTTGGGCCCAGGGAGTCTACCCAGGGGCTATCGACAGAACGTAGACTGTAGACCCTGACGAAGAGGTCGAGGAGGAGTACCGCCTGATCTCATTCTTCCAGAGGAAGTAGAGGACGCACGACCAGTACTCACATCAGATAGGTCCACTGCTTCTTCAGGCAGTGAAGACTCAGGCACACTGTTATGTCTCGTCCAGAGGATGCTACCTTCTTCAATATCATGAAGCAGTTGTCTTCCACTTTGGGTTTCAGACAGAAGAGGGAGAATGCCCCTGGAAGGGATCTGGCGGACTACCTTGAGATCCCAGAATCTCCACCTAAAATTATTCCTCCTATGCCTTTGGCCCTTAAGAGTGCTACTACGGCAGCCTGGCACAGACCAGACATGTCAGCTTTGCCCCGTAGGACAGAAAAGCTCTACAGTGCCCCTTGAGGTCTTTTTTATTTTGCTGCCCAGGCTGAAACTGACTCTGTGGTCATTAAGGCCGCACATGACAGGTATAAGGTGCCCAGACACCTTAGCTCCCTTTACCTGGACAAGGAGTACTGCAGGATTGAACTTTGTGGAAAAAGGGTTTATGCCTTTTCTGCCCTAGGCTTGAGGATTGCCAGCTACCTGTCACACATGGTAAAATATCAGAATACCAGCTGGAGGAAGGGGCAAGGCTGCCGCCCAAGCCTTTCCTGATAGTGATAAGAAGCAGGAGTTGCTTTATTGCTTCCAGACCGCTGAGGATGTTGGCAAGCATCTCCTGAGGGCCATTTATGACTTGTCAGATACTGTTGCTAGAGCGGCTGCCACTGACGTATGCCTTCGTAGGTACTAATGGCTCTGGGTATCTGGGTTTGCAGCTCACGTGCAAAATAAGGTGCTTAATGCCCCTCTCAGTGACATCAAGCTTTTCGGTCGGGATTTTCAGGATCTCATAAATAATCTGCAGGCCTCGGGTACGGCCCTTAAGCTCGTCCACTCCTCTACTATACTCCGCCACATGGTAGAGGACATTCTACATTTTGTAGACAGGCCAGTAGACCAGGCTTGGGTCCCTGTACCCAAGGTAAACGTAGAGCCCAGTCTTCATGGCATGCCCCCTCCAATTCTGGAATGTCAGCCAAGCGTCATAGAACTGAGGTACCAGCTTCCACAGCTGGGCCCATGTCAGCTTGACTCCTTGCCAGACCCCCCTCCTCTGCTTGAAGCCTTGGAGGTGGTGGTTGGAGGTCAGTTTCACTCTCCTTCTGAATCAGTGGAGAACTTTAACTTCAGATGCTTGGATTCTGCAGATCATAGAATGCGGTCATACCCTGGTCTCCAAAAAGACCGTAGATCTGAGACCAGTTTTAGACCTGAAGGACCTCAGTTTCATTTGTCCAGAACAAAAGTTCAGAATGGTAACTTTATCAGGCCTCTTGCCTTTCCTCAAGATCGGGATTGGCTCTACATTGACACATGTAAGAGGCTTACCTGCATATTGCTGTCTTTCCTCCTCACAGGAGGTTTCTCTGGTTTGCCTTTCAGATAGTGCATTACCAGTTCAAGGTATTGCTCTTTGGCTTATCTTCTGTGCCACATGTCTTTAACAAGTGCTTAGCAGCGGTCGCAGCAGCCCTTAGAAAGGAGGGGACTATGTCTTCCCTTACCTGGACTGACTTCTCAAGGCCCTGTTCAGGGAACAGCTGATCTTCCCTTGTCAAGTCTTCACCATTCACTAGTGCTGGGTGTAAGCCAGAGGCGCGCACCCGTCATGGGAGTTATTTTTATTTTAATTTATTCAGAGGAGTTGGCGCCGATGGCGCCGCCCCCGAGAGTGATGCATCGTGTGATGTGCGAGGGGCGTCAGTTAGGTGCTGCAGACTTCTCCTCCTCCATCCCAGTTATGTTTCTCCTTCCGTAGAGGCTGCACCTGCTGGGTGGGTTGCAAAAGTCTACTGCATCATAGGCGCATTCGTTTCGACGCTGCTCCTTCGTCCGGTTTGATCCCGACATCGTTGACTGGTAAGACCGTTCTTTTATTTGATATTTCGACAATGCTGGGAGCTTTGCTGTTTATTTTATTGATTTCGCATCGTGTCTGGTTCTGGGACAAAACGCAAGTCTAAGGCGGGCCGTGCCCCTATGCGTCTGTGCCCCTGCGGCTGGCAGTTTTCTGTCTTTGGCTGTCATGTTTGTTTTTGGTGCCTGGGACCCTACCATAATATGGACCATTGCAACGCCCGTTTCTCCATGGATTGCCGTGTGTTAGAAATCCGCGCATTTAAAGTCTGAAGGGCTCCACCGACTTTCAGGGGACAACGTCACCCGCGGGCTTCTCAGGCCAGATATCGTTACCCTTCCTCCGGGTCCCTTCCGGGTCTATATGGCCTGGCGAGGGAACCTCCTCCACTTCTAGCCTTGCCGAGGAGGAGGAGGTTTCTTCTTTGGCGCTGAGGAACAGTGTGATTCCTCCAGGGTCACGCCGTGGGTGCCGTCCCAGCAGTCACCTCCTTAGAGGTGCAGGCTCCAGTGTCACGGCCTTGGTTTGCGGGGCCTGGCTGTGGTGGACCTCTATTCCGCCTAGCATTGCTGGTGGAGTCTGGCGATGTCTGCCTTTCGCGGGGACTTAGCGCGCTGTAGAGGTGCAGTTTTGGTTCCAGCACAGGACTCTGGCTGCACCATTGGTGGTGTCGCTAGG
Source organism: Neoceratodus forsteri (assembly GCA_016271365.2). NCBI lineage: Eukaryota > Metazoa > Chordata > Ceratodontiformes > Ceratodontidae > Neoceratodus > Neoceratodus forsteri. Next base: position 926,511,001 of record CM028135.1, on the reverse strand, counting down.
GTTTCGCGCAGTTTGTGGCGCCTGCTCATGATGTTTGGGGTTCCAGTGCTGTTCAGCGGTGCGGGGACTTTAGGCGGTGCCATTGGTGGTGCTGTTTGGCGTTTGGTGCCATCCGTGGCGCTGTGACTGGCGGTGCTGTCATGGGGTAGCTCGGGTTCCTAGTGCTGACGGAGGTGAGGTGGACTCTTCTGGCACTGTTGGAGTTGCAACCTTGGTACCGGCCCGTGCCGCTTTTGGGAGGTTCCTGTGGTCGCCTGATGGTGTTTACGCTGGTTGAGCCCTCTTCAGCGGAGGATGACTAAGGGGAGGACCTCACCGGCGACCTGAGTCTTCTGACTTGGAACTTCCTGTAGGCTGTATCGCTAGGTGATCCAGTGTTCCTCTCCCCGAGTCCCCAGAGCTGGTTAGCCAGGATGATTCCATGGTTAGGGGTGGCCTGGAGTCTTCTGTGGTGGACCCTTCAGGAAATCCAGAGAGAATGCCCTCTTCCTGGAGGTCCCGGGCAGCTGCCTTCGGGGGCTCACTCAGCAGGGTCCTCCCCCACAGGGATCTAGGAAGAAGGCTGCTTCGGAGTCTGAGGGATTGAGAGGTCTGGGTGAAGAGCGGCAACGAACCCCCACCGCCCTGTGAGGTGTGGGGAGGAGTTGCAGCGCTGATCCCTGCTTTTCTCTCAAAGGCTCTAGAGTGCCTTCTAGTGGCGGTTCTGAGGGTTGCGCTTCTGGACTCGTGCAGTCCCAGACGCGTCACGGGAGATTCCCCTTCAGGGCTCTTCCCGGAGTTGCCTCCCTCTCTTTCTTCTTCGCAATCTGGCATGATGTCAGGGTCCCCAATCCTGGTGGTGTCGCTACCTGGATCTGAGCCCAGGCAGAGGCCAGGCATGTGCTGTTAGGTTCCCTTCACCCATCCCTCTACAACCAATTTCCTTTCTCCCAGGCCATGTGGATCCCACGGGGCCGTTAACTTGGGAGACGTTCAGAGGTACTGCGGCGGCCTTCCCGTCTTACGTGGGGGCCATGGACAAACAGGTTTTCCGCCTGTCCCCTCCGCCACAGGAGTCCTCTGAGCATTCAAGCTCCATTCCCTTCTCTACTTCATCTGAGGAAGAGGAACTCTCTGTCCACCTTTCCTCTGTCGCTGATTTCACTGATTATCAGTGGTTCCTTTCGAAGCTGGTTTTGGAGATTTGCATCTCCTACATCTGTAGGGACAATACTGAGCGGCAGACACGTGCATTCCTTTGTGAATTCCTTGCTCGCCATCTGGTGGTGCCTTCCTGGCCAATCCCTTTCCAGGAAGTGTCTATCCGCACCTGGCTGTCTTCAGCCACTCCTTCTCCAGCCCCAGCAGATGGCAGGAGATGGTATTGTGCTCCTCATGAGTCTCTAGGTTCTCTACCTCACCCACTTTCGGGCCTGACGTCCCTAGACACTCCTTTCGGGCCTCGTAGCCTGGCACACGACAGACAACACCCCACCCCCCTGATCCGGATTCTGCTGAATTCGACCGGTGGGGACAAAGGGTTTTCTCTTCAGGTCATGCATTGATGTGCATAGCTTCACATTAGGTGCACCATGCTGCCTACAACAGGAATCTGTGGTCGATGCGCTCTCGGGTTTTAGCATTTTTACCTGACACAGAGCAGTCTAGACAAGCCATTGCCCTCTCTGCTCAAGGTCTGGAGCTTGCAAAGCACCAAGCAAGGGCATCCTACGACTCCAACGAGGTGGCGTCCAGACTTGCAGGGACAGCGATCTGCATTAGGCGGATGGCGTGGCTTTGTGTCTCCAGACTGTCAGCCATTGCCCAGTGCAGGATGACTGCATCTGCCTTCCGGGGGACCTGTTTGTTCTCCCGTAGGGCGAGGAGGCTCCTTCAGGGGTGCCCTTCCTCCCCCAACCCACGGGGGACACCTCCTCGTCATCACCAGCCTGAGACTGTTCCAGTCTGCTGGTTAGGGTCTCCCTCTCCTGCTTTCCACCAGTAGGAGGCTGAGGGATCTGTTCCCTCAGGGTCAGTCCAGACCCCATTCGGGGGTGCATGGTACTCGCCCAGCAGTAATGAATGGTGAAGATTGACAAGGGAAGATATGAAAATTACATACCCCTTGATCTTCTCTTGTATCTTCACCATTCATTACTGATTACCGCCTACCCTCCCCTCACGGGCCTCTTTCTTCGGCGTCTCCCCCTCACTGCTCGTTCCTCCTCCTTCGTTGGCCTTTAAACCAAAAAAAAAAATCTTAGCATGATTTTTCCATTCTTTCTGAACTGATCCAGTTTCCTCAAGATAAAGGGGGAACGAGTGGAATTTATTCTGTTCTGAGGGAACTCTTTCTGATTGCCCTTAGGGATATCTCTTGGTTTTCTTAACCATATTGTTCAATTCACAGTTAAAGCAATGTCGTCCTATATCCTGGTTCCTTTCTGCCCTGGTCCCTCTGGCAGGTATTAATCTTCTAGTATCAGTTTCTTCTGGTTGGTGCTTCCGGGCACTTCAGTTAACTTGATCTGATACTATTGCCTGGCCTTCAGGGAGTCTGATTAAGTTCCCACTCTATCCTTTCGTAAAGGGGTGCCGTCTGTAGAGCTGACCCCCTCCACACACGCATCTGTGTTAGTATTAACAAGGTGATAAATGACCTCTTCCTAGTTGGGTGCTGTCTTTCCAGAACAGAATTTCTGCCTCAGCAGTCTGAGCTCTCAGCTAGAGTTTGAGGTTGGGATGATGGGAGGTTAGAGAATCTGCCCTTTGTGTCCAATCTGTGAAAGTAGTTGGGTAGAACCTTCTTTCAGTCCTATTAGGTGGGATCCTTGCTCCTTGTGTTGGTTCCGAGCTTATAAGCTTTAAACCCGACATTTCAGTGGGCAGTGATCTCTCCTCCCAGCATCCCTGTTCTCTTCTTCCTCTTCTTTTTTTTTTAATCTGTTCCTCCCTGGAGCGCCCCAGAAGTGAGGCCTCCGGTCCCTTAGGGTAGGCATTTTCTTCTTTTCTATCCTCTTCTGGCTTATGTCTTTTCAGTTTATATCCTTTGCTTTTTCTATCCCTCGGCTCTCTCCTCGCTTTTCTTTTTTCTTAATGCTTATTTCACCTTTCCGGCTAACAGAACTGGGATGGAGGAGGAATTTGTGGTGCCTAACGACTGCTCCTTGTGCATCCGCAGCGATGCGTCATCTCTGGTCAGCAGCCCACTCCCTCTGGGACTCCTGTATGGGTGCGCAAGACCAGGCTTGCACCCAGCAGTAATGAATGGTGAAGATACAAGAGAAGATCAAGAATTACAGTAGGTACATAATTTTCTTTTACTCACTCTGGCGCATACTCTCCAGCTCTTTCGGTCTCTGGGCATAACAAAGCATAGCCTGCCCAAGTTTGTTCTACTACCATCTCAAAGACTGCAGTACATTAGGATGGTTCTGGACTCCGAGCAGGGAAAGGCCTTCTTACCCCAAAAGGGGCAGAATGCCTCGTATCTCGGACTAAGGAAGTCACTCAGTCAACTGCATTCCTGCCAAGCTGTACCTCAGAGTACCGGGCCTAATGGCTGCTGCCATACCTACCATTCCACTGGCTAGGTTTCACATGTGCACTCTTCAGTGGACCCTCAAAGTGCAGTGGGACCAGTGCACAGACGATTTGGACTAACTAGTCCTGATCTCCTCCCCAGTCTGCAAAGTCTTGCAGTGGTGGATGGACACCTCAGACGCTCAAGGAGGTCCCTTCCAGATTTCTTCCTCCATCACATCCGAACCACAGATGCTTCGGACTAGGCTGGGGAACACACCTGGGTCCCTTTCAAACCCAGTGCTCCTGGTCCCAGTGGGAAGCCTCCCTGCACATCAGTCTGGGAGCAGTGCTCTGTACCATTCAGGCTTTTCAGGAGCAGCTAGCTCCAGGCCAACTGCTGGCGCAGTCTGACAAATCTGGGTGTAGTTTACTACATCAGCAAAGGTGGGACTCACTTGTATCCCCTTGCTGGGAGGCAATGCGAAGTGTGGTATTGGGCACTGGAGCAGTGTCTGGCACTGTCTGCAGTCCACGTGCCAGGAATTCTAAACATGCTAGCGGACAGTCTCAGCAGGACTTTGTCCAGCTCATCCTTTGCAGAAGATTGTTCAACAGATGAGGTCATCCAGAGTTGGACCTTTTTGTGTCCCCACTCAGTGCAAAACTGCCCAATTGTTGCTCGCTAGATCCAGGGCCTGGAGTTCTCTGGCAAGATGCGTTGTCCCTCACCTGGAGCGGGAGATTTCTGTACGCATTCCCTCTGTTTCCAGTAATACAGAGGGTACTGATCAAGCTGCAAATGGAGGGGCCAGCATGATCCGGTAGCCTCATTCTGGCCTCACTAGATATGGTTCCCTCTGTCAGCAGCTAGCGGAGGAACCTCCGGTACCTCTATCTCTTTGCAGGAATCTACCTACCCTGGATCGGGGGACTCTGGTCTATCCCAGTCTAAGGTCCCTCCATTTGCATGTGTAGCTGCTGAGGATGTAGCCAATGCCAGGTTCGGGGTCTCCAACAGGGTGGCAAATGTCCTAGTGGCTACCTTAAGCCTTCCACTGGTGACACTTATGCCATGAAGTAGAAGCATTTTGCCATCCGGGCTGCCAAATACTGCCTAGGCTTTTTCACTTGTCCTGTGAAGCATGTCCTGGACTACAGGATTTCTTTGTCTGACTCTGGCTTCCAGAATGCCTCCCTGAAGGTTCACATTTCGGCTATTTCAGCCTTTCATGAGCATGTGGGTGACTGCACGATTGCTCGGCTGGATGTCTTCCATATCTTGTTTAAGGGCATCCTATCCTGCACCTGAAACTCCCAATCTGTTCCTGGGTGCTGGCTTGGAAACTTTTATTTTGGAAAAGTTGTCTCGGTCTTGTTTTGAGCTCATCATGACTTGCAATTTGCACTTTCTCTTTTGAAAAACACTCCATTTAGTTGCAATTCTTTCTGCTAGAAGAATTTCAGAGCTTCAGGCCCTCTGGTGCAAGGAGCCTTATTTGACTTTTCACAAAGACTGCATCTTTGGGCACAAATCCTAAGATCTTACTTCGAGAGGGCTCTTGCAAAAGGTAATAACTTATAGGACTGCACCCCCTAGTGTCAGGACCGCATGGAAGCTTTAGCTTGCAGTCTCTGGTGGGGGGACCGCCCCCGACACCACTCGACTCTATAAAGGGGCGGTCCCTACGCCATCCTTCTAGTTCTTTCCTGCCGCCACCTGTGCACATTGGACCTTAGGGATCGTCATAGCAGTTTGACTGCCTATTTTCAGTATCCATTTTTTATTTTCCAGTACTTTCCTTAACAATGTGTATGTCTTCGATTTCTTCAGTCAAATTGCATAAAAACAAGTGCGATTCTTGGCGTCCAGCTACCGCATAAAGACCTTCACTCCCGTTTCTTCTGTCCAGGGTCTGGACCACAATGTCGAGGATTGTGAGGCCTGCTCCTATTTCAGTCCCGCCACATGGAAACAGCGCCAGCAGTACCTGGAGGCCCACCTTTTGAAGAAAAAAAAAAAAAAATGCCATCCATGGAGAAGAAGCTGCAGATACTTAGATGAACCTCATTCTTGCCATCAGACTCCCACAGGAAAAAGAACTGGAACAAGGAGAAGCACTGGGACCAGGAAAGGTCTCCTCATTTGAGGCCGCCTTCAGGCCTCCCGGGCGAGCTGTAGCCCTCCTCCGGGAAGACGGCCTCTACGAACAAGTCTGACCCTCCTTCCTCGGAGCAGATGTCTGTCTCCCTGCCGCCACTGATTATGGTGGCCGCGGGCACCTTGGCCGCACCAGAGGCATCCGCTGCCCTCAGGCCCTTATCCACCACGGACTCTGACGGCAGGCAGGGTCGATAAGCTGCCAGGCCAAGGTCAGTAAGTCGGACATCAGCTCCTACGATGTCCGCTCGACTGCAGTAAATAAGTCCGTCGCTGGCTTGTTAGATGATCGCCGGACCACTGCTCTGCCGTTGGACCCCGGCGTGGGTTCCAGTGATGCTCAACCAGATGACTGCTCATTTCCAGCCGAGTGTAGGTTTCCCAAGGATGTGACCCATGTTGCCCCCATCCCTGGAACCCCCACCACATTCTTCAGAACCTGCGGGACCCAGTGGAAGAAGACCTTTTGTCAGGCACTCTTCTGGTAGCACCCCCCAGACCTGTCGACTGTTCTGCTGCCAGTCCTTAGGATGCCAGATGAGGTGCCAGACCAGACTCCCCTGGATTGCCCATCTGCAGTGAATCCTCTGTCAGGGCCTCTGTCGGGGATCCCCCCCCGGTCAGGTCTTTCACTGTGTGAGCCCTCTTCAGGCAGTGTTCCTCCGGTGGGGCCTCAGTCAGGCCCACTATCTGACTTTCCACCATCGGGGTCACTGTCGGGTTTCCGCCAACGGGTCCCCTGTGACTCAATCAGGGCATCCGGTCGGCCTCCGTTGAGGTTCCCAGTGTTGGACCTCTACGGCAGGGCTACCAGCAGATCTTACCTTGAGAAATGGTTCTTGCAGCAGGTTATACCATTAGGACTGGAAGCGGCAGGCGCCAGGACCGCGGAAATTTTCTGGCTAGCAGTATTAGCGGGGCGCCTCGGTGTCTGTCCGCCGCCCTGGCGTTAGGCATAGTACATAAGGAGGCTGTCCCCAGAATCCCCAGTTCTTTCTTGCCATCTACTCGCCAACATCGGCCTTTGGTCTCTACCTAGTGTCTGTGACTACAGAACTTCTGCGTTTTCCTGATGTCCTCTCCAACTCCTTCGCTGAGGTCACCTTCAAGTAGTGCTCTGTGCAAACAGATCCCTTTCAGGATCCTAACTCCTCCTGCATGCGGTGCCTAGGCCCGGACCACGATACCAAGGCCTGCACCTTTTGCCAAGGGTTCAGTAGCCGTACCAGGATCCGCCATCAGAAGGCACTCCAGGCGTATCTTCTTGAAGAAAAATTAAAAAGGATGGACCAAGAACCTTCCTCCAGGGGAGAATTGTCCTTGAAGGCCCATAAGCACTGGGACAAGCACCGGGAGAAAGTAAGGTCCAGATCCCTGAACCGGGCCTCGGACTCCCACAGCTCAGGCTCCACCAGATCGGACCGCTCTTCCTCTAGGGCTCTGTCGCAGCCCCCCCCCCGTTAAGGTCTGGGCTTGAAGCATCTCTTCTTTGCTCCAGCCTATTAAGGCTTCAAGGCCCTCTGCTTCCTCCACTCTGTCCTAGGCCTCTTCAAAGTCTTCTGAGCGCCATAAGTCATCATCTTCCACCCGACGTCAGGTTGGTCTCCCAGAGGTCCTGATCCAGCTCCTAGAAAGACCAAAGACCTGACATCCCTGAAGTGGTCGTCAGACCCGACGTCGGCCAAGCATCCGAGATTGGCCAGGCGCTCGCGGGAACAGACATCAAGCCAGACATAAGTCGCCCGGATCGGCGGCGGTCAGGAGACCCTGCTTCGCACTCTCCGGAGCGGAAGACCATCGCGCGGTCACAGGGAATCGACTGAGGAGGATGCCACACTGTCCAAAGACCAGGTGGGTGACACAGAGGTTGCCAGGCTCCGTGAGGAAATTTCCCAAACCGGGGACCCGACCCGGCAACAGACCACTGGCGCCAGGCCTGTCGTCGGGCATGAATATTGAAGAAGTAAAAGAGCTCTTTACTTTTTGGTGGGACACCATCCAAAAGGATGTGGTCCCTGTTAAACCTCCTCCTACTACTCCTTTACCTCCTACGCCCCTCCTCCACCTATGGGGCCAGCAGGATGACCACCAACCCCCAAGGAGCAGACTCCATCACCTAGGGGCAGATCCAAAGACAGGAGAAGGCCTCCCTCAAGATCTTCATCATGGTCTCCCAGCCCCAAGCGACCCAGATGGCGTCGGTACACTCAGTCGGGGAAAGACTCCAGGTCGGACACCTCGGACTACTTCAGATCTCCTTCTCCACTCAGCATCTCCTCTCCTCTCCTGACCCACATGACCTCCCCAGGTCTCCTCCGGATGATCCCTCTTTCGCTGAGATCATGAGGCACATCCAGGACAACATGGGGTGGGATGCTGAAGACCTTGACCCCGAACGATGCCTTGCCCGCTATCTTTGGGAGAAAGATCCAAAGCCTGTGGTAGTACCACCCTTGGTAGACACTTTCACGGATGTCACCAAGGCTGCGTGGAAGTGTCTGCACTCCACTCCCACAGTGCCGAAGAAGGCTGACCGCCTGCACAGGGCCCCGAGAGAGGACCAGTACTTGTCCCAACAACCTCTGGCAGACTCCCTGGTCATCACGGCCTCGCATGACTGGTCTCAAAGACCACAACATATGAGCACACAGCCACCGGACCAGGAATCCAAGCAACTGGATGCCCTGGGGAGACGCATGTATGCGGCTGCTACATGCGCCATCAGGTCTCTGAACTACCTCACCCACATGGTACAGTTTCAGAACTCCTGTGGGAACAGGGCCAGGACTGGTCGATAAGCTTCCAGATGGTGATCAGAAGGTGGAGCTCTTCAGTCTTCTCCGCACAGGGTCAGATGTGGGTACCCAAGTGCTTGAGCTGCATACGATTCTGCAGACTCATCTGCCAGAGCTGCAGCTTCAGGCATTTGTCTCCGGAGACATTCTTGGCTCCGTGTCTCCGGCTTCACCTCGGATGTACAAAAGAACATTCTTGACGTCCCATATAATGGCGAAGTACTCTTTGGTGAATCCTTGGAGAAGGTCATCACCAAACTCCAGGACTCTGGGAAGGCAGTCCAATCTGTACAGGCCATGTACAAATCCAGGCCTGGTTCCTTTTGCAGGAACCAGAGCTGTTTTCACGACGGCAACAGAGGCAGCAGCCATGTTCTGGCCAGCAGCAGAGGGGCACTTTTCAGCGTAAAGCCCAGGCCAACGTTACACGAAACCGGCCCAGCCTGAAAGGACCAGTGCTGCCACAGCACGACTCCTTCCCGACCCCAGCCCCTCCTCCGGATCAGCGGGCACAAAAGGTCGAGGGTCGCATCGCTCACCACTTTTCAGGGTGGCAGGCGATCACCACCGACAGGTGGGTTCTTCAATTAGTCAAGAAAGGCCATTTCATAGTTTCTCGACCACCCACCGGCAAGACCTCCCCTGCTCTCCTGTTACTCGGGTCAGCATGCCCTGATCATACAGCAGGAGGTGCTCGTGCTTCTGGAAAAAGAAGCTGTAGAGTACGTACCACTGAACCAGAGGGGTCTAGGATATTATTCTCACTTCTTTCTGGTTCCAAAGGAAACGGGGGACCTTCATCCGATATTGGACCTCAGCGACCCGGTCCTGTACAAATGCTTCCACATGGTGACCCTCCGAGGTCTGATTGCCATGCTCAAGCAGGACGCCTTCCTAGCATCCCTGGACATGGCAGGACGCCTACCTGCATATACCTATTGCCCACACACAGGAAGTTTCTGCGCTTAGAGTTTTAGGGTTGCCATTATCAGTACCGAGCCCTTCCCTTGGACTGTCATGGGCACCTCGGGTGTTAATGAAGTGCATGGCGGTCGTAGCAGCATCTCTTGAGGAGACAAGGCCACTACGTGTTCTCCTACCTGGACAACTGGCTTCTCATGGTGCCCTCCCGGGAGGCCCTGATATCTGCTGTTCACTGCACTCAGTCTCTGTTCAAGACATTGGGCATCATCATCAATCAGGAAAAGTCGCGTCTGGTTCCGTCCCAGACTCTCCAATTCATAGGTGCAGTTCTGACACCATCCAGGGGAAAGCTTTTCTCCCCCCGGACAGAGCGGAACACATCAGATTCCTCATCAGGGACATTGAGGCGAAGAAGACCGTTCCTGCCAGACTGGTAATTCGCCTGCTGGGACACATGGCTGCGGCCATTGCAACAGTCCCGCTAGCCCGTCTCCACATGCGGGTAACCCAGTGGATGTTAAGGGTCCAGTGGGATCAAAAGCAAGACCATCTGCAGCATATAATCCGGATCACGAAGGCTGTAGTCCGAGATTGGCAATGGTGGCTAGATTCGAGGAATCTTTCGGCAGGAGTCCCCTTCTTTGCGTCGTCTCCGACTGTGACACTCTCCACGGATGCCTCAGGGCTCGGCTGGGGAGCACACCTTGACGGTGTTCAGTCTCGAGGCCTGTAGACAGACCGAGAGACTCATCACCACATAAATATACTGGAAAAGAGGGCAGTTCTTTACGCCCTGCAGGCCTTCCAGTCGGCGATCCCACCAGGTACACTTCTGTTACAAACAGACAATTCTGCAGTGATGTATTACCTCAACAAACAAGGAGGCACCCATTCCTTCCCGCTTTGCAGGGATACCATGAGGGTGTGGGATTGGGTCTTGCAGCACGGCGCAAACCTCATTGCCGTTCATGTTCCAGGAGTGGATAATGTCATCGCAGACGACCTGAGCTGCTCTCAGGCCAGAATCCACAAATGGGAACTACTTCAGAAGGTAGCAGAGGATCTGTTTCACAGATGGGGTTCTCCAGAATTGGACCTTTTCGCATCCCCATCCAATGCAAAACTGCCCAATCTTTGTTCGCTAGATCCAGGGCCAGGTGTTTTCTCGACGAGACGTGTTGTCCCTCTCCTGGGTTGGCAGATTTCTATGCCTTTTCCCTTTCCATTGATCCAGAAGTTTTTCTGAAACTTCGCGAGAGCAAGCAATGCTGGTACTTATCGCCGCTTTTCACCCAGGCAGATCTTGCTACTTTTTGCATCAGCTGTCCGGGAACCTTCAGTGCTGCTGCCAATCAGCTCCCACTTGTTGTCTCGGGAGGCAGGTTCCTTGGTCCACCCGGACCTCGTTCCCTGAACCTGCATGCTTGGCTCCTAGAGATAGCTATATTCGACCGGGGTCTACTCGCAAGTGGCGGGCATTCTTGCAGCTGCTAGGAAACCGGTACCCATGCGACCTCACGCCATGAAGTGGGGCAGGTTTTGTTTATGGGTTCAAGCGTGTGGTTTTCACCTCTGGATTGTCTAGAGAAGTTGGTTTTGGACTACTTACTACCCCTTTTCCGGTCGGGCTTGGCTTACTCCTCAATTAAGGTACACCTCTGTGCCATCTCAGCCTATCACGTCCCTATAGGCCAATGCACTGTAGCTCAATTGGACAAGACACGTGCCTTCCTGAGGGGTGTCCTCCACCTTAGGCCCCCTATTAAGGATCCAATTCCACCACGGGATCTACCCTTTGTCCTGGAGTAGCTTACGCTGCCACCCTTTAAACCAGCCGCGGATTGCGAGCTGTGTCTTCTTTTTTGGAAGACGCTGTTTTTAGTTGCCGTCACCTCGGCCGGAAGAATTTCTGAACTCCATGCACTTATGTGCAAAGAATCTTATTTGGTTTTCCACTGAGACAGGGTATCCCTACGGACTAATCCTAAATTTCTGCCTAAGGTGGTCTCAGCTCTCACTCTTAATCAGGATGTTGATCTACCAGTGTATTTCCCTAAGTACTCTAATCGAGGAGAAGCCCTTCTGCACACTTTAGATGTACATACTGTAGGTGTCTCGGATACTACCTGACCACAACCAAACACCACCGAAAATTGGACCAACTTTTTGTCTCCTTTGCCCACAGGATGATGGGAGCTCCTGTTTCAAAACAGTCGCTGTCCAGGTGGCTCATTCAGTGTATTACGTTCTGTTACCGGGAGCGCAACAAACCCTTACTGGGCGCGGTTAAGGGTCATTCCACCAGAGGGGTGGCTACCTCTTCTGCGGCATTAAAGAACGTATTCACACAGCTAGTTGTGCTGCAGCTGCTTGGAGCGCCATGCACTCTTTCATCAGGCATTACAGCCTGGACATTGCATCGAGGCAAAGAGCAGGGTTTGGTCTAGCAGTCCTTCAGGGATTTCTGTCCTAGGCTCGATGTCATTCAGGGATTTCTACCTTCCTCCTCCAATGGTGTGGGATTTCCAGGTGCTTGTGAATCAGTCCTAACTTGCTGCAAGAGCTGGTTCTCAAGTAAGATAGTACAATTCGTAAGAACTTACTGTAACAGGGTAGATCTTCGAGAACTGCCTTGCAGCAGGTACTTTTCCATCCACCATCCCCGCTGGAGGTAGATTCTGGTTCCGACATCCTTCTCCTAGGACAAGGCGTTTACAGCCTCTTTCTGATTGCCATTTGATGGTGGATCCTCAGTCTCTTCTTCTGATGTCATCCAGCGGCCGGGAGTCTCCGGCTGGAGAACTGGGTATTCTGGGGGACCGCCTCCTTATGTACTATGCCTGACTTCGGGGGTGGGACTGACGTCTGAGTCGGTCCCCGCTGAATACTGCTAGCTAGAAAATTTCCATGGGGTCCTGGCGCCTGCCGGCTTCAGTCCTAATGGTGTAACCTGCTGCAAGAGCTGTTATCGAAGATCATCTGTTAGGGTAAGTTCTTACGTAACTGTATTTGTCCGGGGTACCTGCCATTGCGTCAGGCCTGGCCTTCACTCCTCCCCTGCCAGCACCCTACGAAATCAGTTATGTGGGCAGGGCAAGGCCATCTCCGCCCCTTCTGTGGTCATACCTCCTTTCTCTTTTAGCCCAATCTCACCGAAGCAGGTGGAAGACTTGCTTCTCAAATTAGATACCAGAAAAAGCGCTACTTCCTAAAAATAAGCTCCCATATCCTAGCTGTCCCCATCACTCACCTCTTCAATCAGTTCCTTACGCAGGGTACCCTTCCTGCGATTTGGATAACCGCCAGTGTCATCCCCCTGTTCAAATCGGGTGATCCTGACGACCTTAATAATTATAGTTCCATCTCTCTGCTTCCCACCCTGTCCAAACTGCTAGAAAAATTAATTAGCAGATTAGAGACCATTTAGACTCTCCTAACCTGCTCACCTCTATACAGTCAGGCTTCAGACCACACCACAGTACAGTCTCCGGGCTTGAGAAAGTCACAAATGACTGGTTGAATGCCTTGACAGCAGACTCTATGTGGGTGCCTTGTTCTTGGATCTAAGTAAGGCATTCGACACGGACCATGATCTTCTCCTAGACATCCTCCACGGCATTGGTCTTGATACAGTCTCTAAATGGTTTGACTGTTAACTTATTGGCCGTTCCCAGCAGGCCAAAGCTGAAGGAGACTGCTCTCACTGAAAACCCTACCGAGAGGCGTACCTCAAGGCTCAATTCTGGGTCCCCTTCTCTTTGCAATTTATATCAATAATATCCACACTGATATCGAATTAGCCAATTTTCATCTGTATTTCTGGACCTTCCACTGATGGAACATGTTCTAACCTTCAACTTGAGTTCAACCATTTTCAGAAAAACATATTGCAAATAAAATTACTTCTTAATGCTAAAAAAAGAAGACTCTGCTTTTTTTCTTCTTTCTCTAAGACACTCCACACTACCGTATTGGGCATGCAAACACAGATAGCCACCCTCCTTGATGAACTTCTCGAATCTGTGTCCAAAGTCAAGTACCTGCGGATGTGGATTGACCACAAATTGACTTTTACTGACCATATAGAAGAACCAACCAAAAAACTCTAAACTGAGGCTTGGCATATTCTTCCATATTAAGCACTTACTAACATTGGAGGCGAGAACTAGAATTGTACAGTCAACCTTCCTCCACTACTGACAAGGGACTAACACAGTATTAAAAAGCTTGACTTCCTACATCACTGATCCGTAAGAGTCATTACAGGAGCACCATACTCTGCTCATCACTGTTGTTTATGTGCTCTAGTTGGTTGGACCTCCCTCAGCCTCAGACATTACAGAAACGCAGTCAGTTGGACATACCGAGCCATTATTAAGAAATAACTCCTATATATTTCTGACTGCCTCCCTATTTGCTCTCCTGGTAACTATGCGCTAGAGAAGCTTCTACATTTCCCTAGTTATTCCTAAAGTTAGAACTCGGTTCAGCAAATCAGCCATAAGCTATTCCTTTCCCTCCTTGTGGAACAAGTTGCAAAAGACTCCAAATATCCATTCCACTTAAATTGACTACCTTCAAAACCCTGGTCGCCCGGGCTTTCAGAAGTTTGCAGGTGTGTGACCTAAAACGATATTGCCAACCCTTTTCCTCCTCACTTCCTAGTTGCTACCACCCCCCTTCATATCTGTTTCCCTCTCCTAGCTCCATCCTATCATCCTTTTCCCATGTTCAAGCTTTTTCTGTATAACCCTCGCCTAGGTGCATACTTTAATTATTTGTTAGTGTATGATCTGCCTTGCTAACCTGGCAGATGTCTCGTTATACCATGTTGTCTGATGTTAACATTTTGTTTTCTTGAATGTAACCATCACTGTATGAACCGATCTGTATACTGTTCCAAACATTATGCTGTATGAACTGACCTGTACTTTTTAAGTTGTATACCTTATGTCCTATATTATTACTGTTAACACTGACTATGCCCAGGTCCATCTTGAATATTAGTTCTCAACAATGTTACGCTTGGCTAAATAGAGTGAGTGATTGTATCCGACGCTTCAGTATCCGATGCCAGGTTGTACCCTGTACTGCCTTTAATCGGGGTAGCCACCGCTTGGATTTCATTCATCCAGGTATAATACTCCTGGATGTTACCTGATATGTCAACCGTTCCATCACTCCCCTCCACCTCCTCCTCAGCCAGAGGCAGAGTTCAGGGACATCCTTAAGTCGTGGTGGTCCTAGACTAAAGGCCAGTTGGTCTTGGAGTTGGAAAGCCGCCGACTTTGGGAAGCACCTCTGTCGGACCCAGCTACTCAACCTGCCTCTCCCTCTGTTCAGTGGCCATCGATGTCGGGGCTGTCGAAAGGCCAGATGTCTGCCTCGATGCTGGTAGAGGTTCTGGATGGAGATCGACCTCCTGAGCCGCCCGAGGACTATCAGATTCCGAATCTGATTCTGACCACTTTGGCAGGTTCGGTTCTAAGACTACCACCTGAAGAACTGATCACTAAGGAGTCGCTAAGTCACCTCTGGAAGATCCTTCTAAACAGATGGCTGAACTTCAGGGCTGGAAATCGGATGTCCAGGATCCAAAATGGCAGAGATTGGCAGAGCAGTTGGACCAGGCCAGCTCAAGCCTTTGGGGACCTGGGGCACTCAACCCTGCGCCCATGCAGTGTTTATAGCAAGTCAAAACTCCAACCAATCGGGGATTGGCATGTGCCCCGGGAGAAGTTTTAAAAATGGTTGAAAATGGTGCAGTCTGTCTTTGAGGATGGAGCTCTTGCAGCAGGTAATACCATTAGGATTGAAGGCATCATGACCCCACTGAAAACTTGTAGCTAAGAAGTCTGAGGCAGGGACTGCCCCACATCAGACGGTAAAGGGCAGTCCCCTGGTACCATCCCGTTCTTTTCGTGCCATTGACCCATGTAGTTTGGCTGCTTGGACGCCTTGAACATCAGATAAGTCATTTTCTTTTTTAATTCAATTTTAACCTTTGCCTTGTTTCTGTTGCAGGGGACATTGCGGAGGGCCTTGAAGGGGATGAGTCTGTTTGCAGATGATATTCAGGTCTGCAATAGGGTGGACACTTAGGAAGGGGATGGAAAGAATGCGGAGGGATCGAAGGAGGCTTGAGACATGGTCAAAAAGAGTGGCAGCTTTCATTTAACATGGGCAAGTGTAAGATCATGCATCTTGGGAACAAAAACCCTCTAATCTCTCTGTCTGAGACACTCACTCGTCTGACTGTCTGTTGCTGATTCATCATTCTTCATTTATCTGGACTGGACAGTACTTTAGTTATTCTGGGCTCAGGGCTGGCTGCTCTGTGTCAGTGTGCTGTAGCCTAAAGAAGTTGTGAATGAAGCAGGGGAAAAAAAATAGTAAGGAAAAAAAAAACATGGACACCCGGACATGGTAGATGATGGATGGTCACGGTAAAGTCAAAGAATTAATTACATTACAAAGTAACAGACTCTGAGATGAGACAGGCAGCCAGCGTGCCCAGACAAGTTTTGCCTGAGGCAACGGCCATGCCAGCTTGCCTGTGAAAGGCAAGGCTCAGGCTGGTGCAGGAATCCAGCACATGAGTCCAGTTAGACAGTCAGGGGAGAGACAGGTGAGGTCAGGTTGGGAAAGCTGGCTACCAGTGCCAGCATGGAAAAAAATTGCATCTTTTATTTCACATGCTGCATTGCTGCTTGATGATGGCGTTTCAGCAGTGCTGCCTTTTGGCTCAAGTCAGGCTGGCTGGCTGCCCAGTGCCTGTGCCTGAATTGATCAACAATGATCACAAGTTCTGAAATTCACAAAAAGGATTCGGAATTTCTCATTATCATCATTAGTTTATTAAGACCGAGAGTCCCTCTGCTCCTATCCTGGATAGGAGTGGAGGGACTCTCCTGGTCTTATTAAATAAACTGATGATGACGATGATAATGAGAAAATCTGATCCTATTTTAGTCAGACATCACAGACTCTTCGTTCACTGTGTCAGTCTCTTGGCGGGTTTGGGGCCCGGGGCAGGCGGCTTACTAGCTTTTTGACTTGTACTCGAGTCACTCGTGGCCCACGGCCTGGCCACTTTGCTTGCTCAGATCTCCACTGATACATCATCTGCACTTGCCACCCATATAACCCTAGTCCGACCTGACCCTCGTGCTCTTGAGTCCCATCCTGAGTGACTAGTCCCGACCGACAGAAATAAATTATACTACTTTGTCTTTGCTGAGCTCCCTGCTCTCCTCTTGCTTTCCTAACTTTGCTTGTGAGTGTGACTTTTCTCCAAAAAACATTTTTTATTTATATTCTGTTACTGTGAGACTAGTCTCTCTAGACAGACTGAGAAAGCGGGACCCATGTCTGCTCTCCTCCAAGGTCACAACACCACTGCATGGGGCTGTGCGCTGCTTCCTTACCCATGCACAGTGGCATGTAAACCACATGATTCTGCTGCAGCGTAATATGTGACCTGACACCCCCCCCCCCTTCCAACAGCACGAGTCTGAGGTGGCGCTACTGGCAACAACATGAACAGCATACAGTTACGGAAAATAATTTAACACAGCAAGTGCATTTGAATTTTATATATATTAGTGTGACCATCGTGGGAGGCGTGGGCACTTGCCCTCCACTTAATCCGGGCCTGATTTGGACGTCCCAGAAATCTCCCTCTTGCTCCACTCTGGTTGGAGCCTAATGAAGATTTGTCCTGCAACTATTTGCAGACGCCATCTTCAGCCTCTGCGATGGCAAAAAACGATTGTACATACCCGACGCTGATGGTAAAGACCACTTGAGTACCCATCCCAAGGCGGATTCAGTGGTCATAACAGCGGCTCACAACGGGTCCATCAAACCCAAGCACCTGAGTACCTTTCATCCAGACAAGGAATCTCTGCAGTTGGATCAGTTCAGGAGGAAGTTTTATTTCTCCTCCACTTTGGCTATTCATGCCCCTAATTATGTGGCAGATGTGCTGGTTTTCCAGAAGTTTCTCTTCCGTCAAATAGAACCAGTGATTGAGACTCTCCTGGATTTGGAAGCCAAGACACTCTCTGTGGATACTGTTCTTTCAGCCAAAATGGCAGGCTGTCATTTCCTCCGGGCTACCTATGATGCCGTAGAATCCTTTGCTAGAGGCACAACTACAGCAGTCAGCCTCAGAAGGTTTGCTTGGTTGTGGGTGTCAGGCCTCGCTCCTGATGTACAGGCAGCCATCCAGGACGCACCATTCCGAGGCTCTGTTCTCTATGGGGGAGATGCCCAAGATATTATGAGCCTTCAGGACTAGGGTCCGGCTCTTGGATCGGTACATACTATGTACCTCCTGAAACCCCAGCCCAGACGCCCTTTTCGCAGGTAGGTGACACCAAGCAAAATCCCAGGAAGGGGCCCAGACGCCAATTCAAGCGTAGGGCACCCAATACAGCCACAGCCCTTCCAGCCAAAAATCCAATGAGCCTCAGGGGCAGCTCTGCCGAACCCTTCCTCCGCCTCTTGACTCGTGGCCCTCCCTCCACCTCTGCTGTCAGTGGAGCCTGTGGGCGCCAGATTCGTCAGACTTGTGGAAGGGTGGGTCAGAATCACTGCGGACTTGTGGGTCCTTCAGCTCATAAGGCAAGGACACTCGCCAAGATTTCAAGCAAAAAACCTAAGTCACCCTCCTGGGGGGTTTCTCGGTATCCAAAGGCTCACATTCCCCTCCTAAAGGTTGAGATGTCTGCTCTTCTTCAAAAAGAGGCCATAGAATCCGTTCCCCCAGATCAGATGGCAAAGGGGTTCTGCTCCCATGTCTTTCTGGTCCCGAAGAAAACAGGATCTTTGTCCTATTTTGGACCTCAGCACCCTGAACTAGTACATAGAGCACAGGAGATTCAGGATGCTGACCCTTCAAGGCCTGCTGCCCCTCTTGTTGAAAGGGGAGTGGCTCTGCGCCTGGATATGCAGGATGCCTATCTTCATATCCGGTCTTCGGGCCCACTACCAGTTCCTCAGGTTTATGTTCTGGGCGGCATTTTCAGTTCAGAGCCCTCCCCTTTGGCCTTTCCTCAGCCCCCAGGGTATTTACCAAGTGCCTTGCAGTGGTGGCGGCTCCGCTCAGACTGGGCAGAGCCATTGCATCTTTCCTTACCTCGACAACTGGCTTTGTCGAGGGATCTGTTGGAGCTCTCCTTGTCTGCTACCCCGGCCCTTTTTGACCAGCTGGGGATATCTGTCAGTCTCCCAAAATCCCAACTTACTCCTTCCCAGCGCCTACAATTTATTGGGGCGGTGCTGGACGCAGACCAGGACATGGCATTCCTCCTGTTGGATTGGGCCGAGGCATTACTGAAGCAGGCTCAGTTGGTAGCCTCCAACAGAAGGATGATGGCCAGGTTGTTTCTCCACCTCCTTGGCCTAATGGCAGCGACTTTACCTACAGTCCTGTTGGCCAGGCTCCACATGCGAATCTCGCAGTGGACCCTCTGAGTCCATGAGATCAGAGGTCAGGCAACCTCGACCATCCAGTCTTGGTCTCCAGCTCGATGCAGAGACCTGCTTTGGTGGCAAGATCTAACCAACCTCACAGAGGGGTTCCTTCCAGTACCCCTTCTTCCCAGACCCTAACGACAAATATGTCAGGGTGGGTGTCCACCTAGGGAGCCACAGGAAGCAAGGGATGTGGACTCCAGAAGAATTGCACCTGCAAATAAATGTACTTAAGATGCAAGCAGTTCTCTATGCACTACAGGCTTTCCAACATCTCCTTTTTCCAGGCACACTGCTGATTCAGTCAGACAACATGTGCATAGTTTGGTACATCAGTAAGCATGGGGCACCGCTCATACCCGCTTTGCAGGAGGCAATGATGGTGTGGAATTGGGCAGTTCTGCACAGAGTTCACCTCTGCAGACCATGTCCCAGGCATGCAAAACGTTGTAGTGGACAGTCTCCGCCGCACCAGGGTCAGAGCGCACAAATGGGAACTCAAGCAAGATGTGGTCATTCAGATCTTTGACTAGTGGAGTCAGCTGGAACTTGATCTGTTCGCCTCCCCATTCAGTGCAAAACTTACCAGGATTTGCTTGCTTGATCCTGTGCCTGGTGTTTTTGGCAAGACATGCTGTCGCTCTGCTGGACAGGGAGGTCTTTGTACGTCTTCCCTCCCTTTCCAGTATTACAGAAGGTTCTTCTCAAGCTGCAATTGGAAGGGGCTCGCATGATCCTGATCGCCCCCCTTTTGCCTGTGGCAAATTTGGTTTCCGCTTCTGCAGCAGCTCTCGGTGGAACTCCCATTATCCTTGCCGCTGTGTCACGACCTTCTGACTCAGGAGGAGGGCACGCTAGTTCATCCAGGGCTGAAATCTCTCTACCTTCCCGTGTGGCACCTCAAGACATGATCGCTTCCCGATTCAGAGTTTCCTCCAGAGTGGCGAAGGTCCCAGTGGAGGTAAGGAAACATTCCACACTGACTACCTATACTATGAAATGGAAGCGGTTTTCTGTTTGGCCACCTCAAAGGGTTGATACCCTTTTGAGTGTCCCCCTCCCCAGGTCATGGATTACCTCTTCTCTCTCTCTCTCTCTCTGACCTGGGCCCGAGGTATTCCTCATTGAAGATCAACTCTTCTGCTATTTCTGCCTACCACTCCTTGGTAGGGGGCAAAACCTTGACGCAACTTGAAGTGTCCAAAACGTTTCTGAAAGGGATCTGTTTATACAACAAATTGCCAGCCGGCAGGCGGTAGGTTTTGTAGTGTTTTAGCTCGGGCACCTAGAGAATAAAGGCATCGAAGAGTAAACAGAACGGAGAACCTTTCTGCAGACAAACTATTTTATTAGGAGCATCGCAGCACTCCATATATTTTGATTACATGTTCTCCTAAAGCTTTAGGCAGTGGCGTTTATATACAGTGAGATAAACAAGTACAGGATATAATTTTGTAGTCCTTTTAAGGCATACAGAGTCTCTGATAGGCTGGTAGCCTAGTCCATGGTTGAAGCTTGTGCTGATCGTACCCTGATCATGCATAGTGACGTGTACTCTTATGCGTTGTGTTTGTGGTATAACAGACTTTAGGCTACATGACAAATATGAGCTTGCAAATGGCTTTAGTAACATGCTGTGTCCATCCACTGTTATGTTTGTTAAATGAATTGTTTTAGTCACATATACTTAGTTGTGCCAGTCTTACTGCACATATACATTTGCCATTTAGTACTTGTACCTTTTATAGGTGTGTGTATATATAAAACATAGCGTTAGATAAAAAAAAACTAAGCATACGTTACAGGATCCTTCATTTAAACCCCGATACACAGCTTAGCGTTGTTGTAAGACCTACATTTTGTGTTGGAGAAACTGACTTTGCTGCCTTTTGAACCGACTAGTACTTGTGATGTGTGCTGTTTGTCATGGAGAGCGCTATTTTTAGTTGCAGTTACTTCAGCTCGAAGGATTTCCGAGCTTCAGGCCCTAATGTGTAAGCAGCCTTCTAGGAGCGTGGATATGTTCATCCACACAGTCTTGCATGTCCCTTTTCCCTTTAAATCTGGCCGGAAGTCTTAAAGCTGGCTCCTCCCACCCACGTGGGTGATGAATAACTCAGCTCCGCCCCATGATAACAGATCTTCCTTTCCACTGGAAGATTCCGGCTCCCTCGTGCTACTTTAGCAATTCATAGACCCTGGATTTGCAACGTTGGTTTTCACTGCAAATTACATTAAAACTTGTTGGAGTTCACAACTCCCATTACAGCGCAAATCGGACATGGAGGACAAATCGTCCCTGGATTTTGCCGGTATACCTGCTACCAGAAGATGTCGCTCACTGATCCCCACCTCTTGTGTGTCTGTTGCCTAGATGTTGTATGACACCACGTCTTGTACTTTCTGTTTGGCCTTCCATCTCAACATTCTGGACGGCCATAGGCGCACCTAAGATTGGGAGACCGGAGCTTAGAAACCCGCCCATGAAATGGAAGGAGGCAAGGTGGGCGGTTTCTGCGGCCACGGGATCCGCCGAGTAGCTGGAGCAGATGATGGCTTTCGAGGAGGAAGCGGCTCAAGCTTCGGCCAGTCAAAGCTTTTTTTGTTTCTCTCAACCTTGGCTCTACTTTTTCAGGCTCCCTTAGGGAGTTGTGCCAGTCTCTCCCCACCAGGGGCGAGGTGCCCTTGGGTTTGCACTCCTCCCGCCCCCCGGAACAGGGACAAGGACCTCAAGTCTTCCTCTAGAGAGACGCTCCTGGGACCGAGAGAGGTCAGAGTCCCAGGAACACGCGGTCTCTACCTCGGTCGAGATCGCTTCCTTGGCCGCCGGCTTTCCGGACCTTCCGTCTGGCCAAGGCTCTGAGACCGAGGAAACTGCTAAACCGGCTGAGATTATTCTTGACCCACTCGAGCCATTATCGCAGACTCTGGTCGACAGTTTCTTAGAATGGATACCTGTCCTTTCCTTTCCCGATGAGGAGACACTGCCCTCGGGTGTCGCGATAGAGGAAAAGGTGCCTCAACCTTGGTTTTCACAGACTTGGGTGTCTCCTGAGCGACCATACCGACCCTGTCGGTCTCAATCGAGGACCAGGACCCCTTCGGTTGAACAGCCAAAAAAGGGCCACAGACACTCAAAAAAGATACCCTGCCACCAATCCTCATCCTCCTCGGATGAGGAGAGGCTTCGACGGAAACTCCGACACTATGAGGATTTGATGTGGCAACAGCTGATTTTGACCTGGCAGAAGCTGGCACCGCCTGCCCCGCCTTCTCTTGGCTCCTGCCTCCTAGGCCAGCGCCAATCCCTCCGTAATTGAAGGTCTTGGTTCCACCTCATAGATACATAGACAGTGTCGGCAGATAGGGGCCTATGGCCCACCCAGTCTGCCCATTTGAGCTTGTAAGTTCAGTTTGTTTTCCTAGAAGTCTGTTGCCCTTACCCTGACCTCCAGAATTCCTTTATGTCTATCCCATGCATTCTTAAATCCGTGATTGTTTCAGCCCCACCACTTCCTCTGGCAGGGTGTTCCACTTGTCCACCACCCGTTCTGTGAAGAAATTCTTCCTCATGTTTCCTCTGAATCGTCCTCCCTCCAACTTCATCCCATGCCCTCTAGTCCTGGAACATCTTTTTGCTTAAAAATAGTGCATTCCTGCACCTTGTTCCTCCCTGTAAGATACTTGTATGTCTCTATCATATCCCCTCTCTCCCTCCTCTCCTCCAGGGAGTACATGTTCAGTTCCTTCAACCTGTCTTCATAGGACTTGTGATGCAATCCATGCACCATCTTTGTTGCCCTCCTCTGAACCTTCTGTACCCTGTCTATGTCCTTACGTGGGTATGATCTCCAGAACTGTACACTGTACTCCAGGTGGGGCCTCACTAGTGTCTTGTATAGCGGAATTATGACCTCCCTTTTCCTGCTGGTGATGCCCTGCCTATACATCCCAGCATCCTATTTGCTTTACCTGCTGCCTTGTCACACTGTTTCCTACCTTGAGGTCATCAGAGATGATAACCCCAAGATCCTTTTCCTGCTTGTGCATGCTGTATCCTCACCCCGCAACTGATATATTGTGCCAGGGTTTTGTGCCCATATGCATTATCTTGCACTCTTTGCATTGAATTTCAACTGCCAAACCCCTGACCATTCTTCAGGTTTCTGCAGGTTGCTTCTCATTCTGTCTACACCCTCTGGTGTGTCTACTCTGTTACAGAGCTTTGTGTCATCAGCGAACAGTGAAATTCTGCCTTCTAGGTCCTGCGCAATGTCAATGATGAAGATGTTGAATACCTCGCCTCCTGTGTGGCCGGCTCGTCTCCCGGCTCGGCCTACTCCGGTCTTTCCACTGATTTTGGTGGAGCCACCGCCTAAGCAGCCTCCGAGAGGGGCTCCCTCGAAAGAGGACCACACAGACACTGGGCTTCCCTGATGTCTGTCCATTACAGTTACATCCGACCGCCCCCGGCGGATCGAAAGGGACGTAAGCGATAGACCATTGTACCCCGACTCTTCGGACTCCGACAATGGGTTACACTCTCATCCGGAGGATGATGAGTCATCTGTGGCCGGACTGGAGGAAGGCCCTTCCTCCTTTCAGGGCATTCTCTGCCTGATTTCCAAATCCACCGGTATGCCCCTGGAGCCCATCCAGAAAAAGGCGGAGTACCCCCTTACAGATATCCTCAAAAAGGGATACCCAGACGGAGGCCTTTCCAGTGGCCGAAGCCATCGTTGGCCCAGTCCTCGAGCTTTGAAAGCGCCCTGCTTCCTGCCCAACTCCGTCTGCCTGCATGTCCTTCAAGTATACGGTGCCCATGGGGTCCCTGGCGAGGTTCACAGAGCATCCTTCGGCTGAAAGCCTAGTGACTGCTTCTGTGTTCAGATGTTCTGGTAGCTCGGCCGACCCCCGGACATGGAGTCCAAGAATACGGACCATTCTGCCCGTAAGGTCTATACGGCCTTCTTCTGGCCAGCTTGGCTGTTATTATGGCACACTCTTCTCATGCCCTTCTTGGGTCATTGGACGAAGTCCTCCCTCATCTCCCGGCAGCCATGCAGACCACAGTGAAGCAGGTCCGTGATGAGGGCTGTGCTGTTGCAAAACAGCAGCTCCAGACAGCCCTGGACATTGGAATTCCTGTGCCGCTCTTCCGGCCGCGGTGGCCACTCGCCGCAAGGCTTGTCTGAGGCTGTCCTCCTTCCGGGTGGATATCCAGCACAAGTTAGCGGACGTGCCCTTCCTAGGCATCGACCTCTTCGGTCCAGGAATAGCTGGTCACCTCCCGCACATACAGCAGTCCATTGCCACCTTGGATGCTACCTCTGCAAAGGGTTCTTTTGGCAAGAACCAGCAGAAGTGCAAGAGGAAGCCTTTTCGGCATTCTTCCCTTGCGGTGAGGCAGCCCTCCTATCAAAGAGGCCAGCAGCAACAGCAGCCTTAAGCCTGGTGCCCCAGGCCCAAGCAGGGTCCTCAACAGACCTGTAAAGGAGGCTGAGGTGCTGGTCCAGGAGCCTCCTCCACCTCTAAGCCTGCTCAGTGACGGGTTGGGGGTTGCCACTCCTATACCCGTCACGACAGGTCTGGGTCCTCCGTGGGGGCTGGCTCCGCCACTTCCTTTCAGCCTGGTCTGATATCACCTTGAGAAGTGGATTGTAGTGGTCGGCCAGGGTCTGCCTTTGGAATTCAGACAGTACCCTCCCAGCCGAGCCCATGCCCTCGGGAGGAAAGGATCTCAGCTTGCACTCAATCGGCTCTTCAAGGCGACATTGCTCAGCTCCTCCGCAAGGAGGTGGTAGCTCCAGTGCCAGATCCTCCTACAGACCCTTGCTTTGTGTCCAGGTATTACCTGGTGCCCAAGCAGACGGGGGTGTTGGCGCCCCATCCTAGATCTCCACGTCCTGAATCAATATTTCAGGTCTCGCACCTTCCTGATGGCAACTCTGAAACAGATCATACCAATCCTGGAGTGAAACATGTGGTTCTGTTCACTGAATCTGCAGGATGCGTTCTTCCACATCCCAATCTGTCCATCCCATCAGCGGTTCCTCCGCTTCAGGGTTGGGGGGGGGGAACCTGTACAAGTTCCGAGCCATGCCATTCGGTCTGTCATCGGCCCCGAGGGTTTTCACCAAGTGTATTGCACTGGTGGCAGCCCATCTCCAGCGTAGAGTTCGAATTTACCCGTATCTCGAAGACTGCCTCTTGCCAGGTTCCTCCCTCCAGCAGATGGAGAGATCCAGGGATCTGGCTCTTCAAGCCTGCTCCCAACTAGGCCTCCTGATCTTCTAGGCCAAGTGGGAACTCGTGCCCTCTCAGGTGATGGGCTTCATCGGGGCAGAGCTCGACTCTCGTCAAGCTGGAGCTTGGCTCCTGGCAGACAGGGCGGAGGTTCTTCAAACAACATGAAGTCTTGCTGTATTCTGACATATTGCAGTGATGTTCAACCTTTGAACTGCCCCGGAGATGAGTTAACTTTCCATGCCAGGCATGGAACGCTGAGCTCGAGCTCGGTTGAGAGACTGTCTCTTGCTGTTTGAAGTTAAACTGTCAGATTCTTTACTCCGCCTCACTGAACAGTTGCTCCGGAGATTTCTCCTTTGCTCGGTTCAAGTTTGTCGGTTAAAGTGCCATTTTTCTCGGTTTTCAACCGAATTGAATCCGTTAACCTGTTGGTTCAGTCTCTGTCTGTGGTATCGTGAGTACTAGGTAGGTTTATTTTCTTGTTCTTCTGTGTGGAACTTGTAAACGTGGGATCGGTTCGGTTTGAACCGATCAGGTTGTTCAAAAAGTTTATTCTACTTTTAGAGTGTGGTAACGGTCCTTATCGGTTCTTTAAAAAAAAAAAACGGATTTACTATGTTTTTTCCACGACCTAACACGGTCAGGAACCGATAGGGGTGTCTTGCCTGGCGGATTGCTGAAAAAAGGGTAAGTTTTTGTTAGGACTGGCCATGTCTGAGAAACCCAAAAGAAAAACTGGGCCCACTGGGTTTCAACACTGTAGTGTGTGTGCGGAAGTCTTTGCTAAGATTGATCCCCACACCACCTGTGTTAATTGTCTGGGGTTTGACCACCTCGATTCAGACTGCCAGATTTGCAAGAATTTTCCTGCATCTACCCTGGAAAAGAGAGTTGGTAGGCTGAAGGAAAGAGAGGCCAAGAAGTCCGCTGACCCAGATGGCCAGCCCGGTTCGGTTCCAACCGAACCAGAAGGAGTGCCCTCTGACCAGGGCGAAACTTCTTTGGGCAAAAGGAGAACCGATTCAGAGGAGTTGGTTCTGTTAAAGAAGAAGAGATAAATCAGCTGGTGCGGATCCACAAATTCTTTCTTTGACCGCTGATGAAATAGCCAGAGAGATAAGGATTGTTCAGTCGCTAACCTCGGTTCGACCGAACTGGCACCATCAAGAAGGGTCTCGGTTTGGTTGGTTTCCGGTTCCAGACTATAATTTAGAAGATTTTTATGAAGAGGAGGAGGAAGGAGAGTATGAGGATAGTGATGGTGATTACAAAAGTCTGGATGTGCCTATTGACCCGGACATCTTTCTCCTCCTAGGCTTTCCGAGTCCCGTTCCCATTTTATGTTCTACAAAAAAGTGGCTGAAACTCTTCAGCTTCATATGGAAGAAGCTGTGGAAGACCAGGAGGAGCCTGACTATCTTGAAATGATGGATATCCTAGAGTCCAGGAGGCTGTCTATTCCCCTTCATAAGTCCTTTGGGAAACGGACAATAAAAATTTTAGACTCCTCATTCTATACCTCCTGTGGACAAGAGAATGGACAAGAGGTATACTCTCTCAGGCTCAGATACGGAGTTCCTTGCCCAGCAATGCAGCCTTGTTGGGGTAGTGCAGGCTGCTGCCTGTGATAAGGCAAATATACCCTTGTCTTACGAACATATGAAATTTGCCAGCAGATAAATGCCTAGCGGTCTATCAAGTCTGCTTGAATGTGCAGCTAGCACCCCTTATTCTGCAGCTGCCCTTCCTTCCACCCTCCCCTTGTCCTGTCCCATCCTCGCTTGAAGCAGTCCACTGTTCTGCTGCATACCACTTCAGCAGGTAACGATTCCACCCAGCCACCACTCTCTCTGTAAAAAGTGTCTCCTCATCTCCTCCTGAACCTTCCTCGCTCCAGTCTCATATCATGGCTCCTGTGGCCCTCCCTCCCTTACTTTGAACAGCCCTCTGTATCCATCTTGTTTATTCCTTTCATGTATTTAAAGGTTTCAGTCATGTCACCCTGTCTCTCCTCTCCTCCAGTGAGTACATGTTCAACTCCTTCAACCTCCTCTCGTATGATAAGTCCCCCAGCCCCTTGATCATCTCTGTCGCTCTGTGCTGCACCCCCTCCAGTAACTTAATGTCCCTCTTCAGATATGGACGCCAGTACTGCACGCAGTACTCCAGGTGTGGTCTAACTAGTGACCTATACAGTGGCAGAATCACCTCCTCCCTTCTCGAGGATATACCCCTTGCAATACAACCCAGCATTTTGTTGGCCTTTGCAGCTGCCTTCCTACATTGTGCCGAGTTGTTCATTGACCCTGTAATGAGCACACCCAGATCCTTCTCCTCCTCTGTCTGGGCTAGCTGCACTCCCCCTAGCTGGTAACTCCTCCTTGGGTTCTTCATCCCAAAATGCAGCACCTTGCACTTTTTGGCATTAAAGCCCAGTTGCCAGGTGTCTGACCAGGTTTCAAGCTTTGCCAGATCATCCTGCAACCCCTGCCATCCCCCTAGGTCATCCACCACCGCGCCTACCTTGGTATCATCAGCAAACAGACTGATCTTGCTCTTGATGTCCCATGATATGTCTGCAATGAATATCCCAAACAACACTGGTCCCAACACTGAGCCGTGTGGAACACCGCTCGTCACTGCCCTTGGGTGTGAGAGCTCCCCACCCACCACCACCCTCTGTTGCCTTCCCTGCAGCCAGTTTCCTACCCATCTCACCAGCTTTGCACCCGCCTCTGTGCCTACTAACTTCCTTCCCAGCCTTCCATGTGGCACTGAGTCGAATGCCTTACTGAAGTCCAGATACAGGACATCCACTGCATGGCCCCTGTCCAGTTGCCTAGTTACCCAGTCATAGAACTCGACCAGGTTGGTTTGGCAGGATCTGCCATGTGGAAGCCATGCTGTCTGCTGTCCTGTAGTCCTTTGGCCTCTGGGAGGGCCACCAGCCTCTCCTTCAGGATAGTCTCCATTAGCTTACCCATGGATGTGAGGCTCACTGGTCTGTAGTTTCCGGTTCATCCTTGGGGCCACTCTTGTGGAGGGGCACCACATGAGCCATCCTCCAGTCCTGAGGTACACACCTCGGATGTAGTGGGCTTCACACCCCCAGATAAGGACTCCAGGAGGATTGATGCCATGGCAAAGAAACAGTACATGGCAGCATCCTTGGGACTCAAGCAGGCTAATTATATGGCCTATACAGCTAGATATCAGAAATCTAGATGGGACACTGTAATGGCTTTAGCTAAACAGGTCCCTGGCCAGCTTGCCAAGGAGCTGGAGCAGGTGGCTGCGGATGGTATTGAGGCATCAGGTGCAATTCCATGCTGCAGTGGACTCCAATGATGTTTCATCTAGAGTCATGGCTACATCTGAGGGGCTTCAGTAGGATGGCTTGGCTCAGATGTACTAGCCTGTCTGAGGATACCCAGACTAAGACCATGGATTTTCCTGTTGTAGGTAATTCTCTTTTGGGGAGCAAACTGAGAACTACATGAAGAAAACGGATGAATACAGGACCACTTATAGGAGTGCTCAGGCTAGGGAAAGGCAAGCCACTCCCAGGAGGCAGCATTCCAGGGGAAGGGGAGGCCTTTCATAGGCCTTCTACTAAGCCCAGGCCTCTTCTTCTTTATGCTCATAGGGGGTTCTTCAGAGGGAGAGGCAGACTGGGCACAAGCAGGCCTGCTCCACCCCTCAGCCTAAAGCCCCTGCCAAACAGGCACCTGATGGGGTTGCCGGGGCCGATTCTCCACGACCTGTAGGGGGCAGGCTGGCTTGCTGTCCAGGACTGGATGTCTTTAACATCAGACAAATGGGTCCTGAAGTAGTAAGCCAGGGACTGGTCTCAGCTTCAAAAATTTCAAAGATGAGAACCAGCCCTTCCACCTGCAGATTCTTCAGAGGCACTTGCCCTAGAGGCAGAGGTCTCTTTCCTCTTGGCTCTGAGAGCCATAGAGAGGTTCTCCCTGCACACAAAGGGAAAGGATTGTACTCCAGGTACTTCTTCACCCCAAAAGACAGGGAGAATGGCGCCATCCTGGATCTCAGATATTTAAACAAGCACCTTTTAAGTCAAAGTTCAAAATGGTGACTCTGGAATAATTCCTACCTCTCTAAGGCCGGGGAACTGGCTAGTCTCCCTGGACCTCAAGGATACCCTATTTCCATATTCTCATCAAGCTCCCACCTAAAGTACCTCAGGTTCGAGCTTCCCTCAGGCCATTACCAATTCAAAGCAACGCCCTTCGGCCTAACCTCTGCTCCAAGGGTGTTCACAAAATGCCTGGTAGCAGTAGTTGCCTTCCTAAGGAGAAAAAGGATCTCCATCTTTCCATACCTGGACGACTAGCTCATAGTAGGCCAGTCTCCAGACCAAGTCAAGTTACACCTACAGATAACTCAGCAACTGCTCACTTCTCTAGGTTTCCTTTTGAATCTTTCAAAGTCGGTTCAAGAGCCTGTACAGCTCCTCACCTTCATAGGCAGAGCTAGATACAGTAAGGGCAGAGCCTTCCTTCCCTGGACAGGGCAAGGACCTTATCTCACTGGCCTCTTCATTCACCCTCCACATGTCTCGACCAAGCAAGGCATTTTCTGCAGCTCCTGGGGCACATGGCTGCTTCTCGCAGTGGTGCAGGGAGCAAGATTTCAGATGAAGGACATTCAGTTCCACTTGAGAGCCTCTCTGGTCTCAGAAAAGGACCCTCTGACCAAACTGATTCCAGTCACTCAAACCCTGATCCAGGCGTTACAGTGGTGGCAGGATCAGGACAATCTAAGACAGGGAGTTCCTTTTGTCACTCAGTCTCATTCTCTAATCCTTACTACAGATGCCTCCCTCTTGGGCTGAGGAGCCCACTTGGGGGACCTGACCACCCAAGGGTTGTGGTCTCCTCAGGAATCTCTGCTTCACATCAGTCTATTAGAACTCAGAGCAGTGTATCTTCCCTTGTCAATCTTCACCATTCATTACTGCTTGGGTTAAGCTGGAGGCGCGCACCCGCTACGGGAGTTTTTTTTTTTTTTTTTGAGTCGGCTCCAACGGCGCCGCCCACGGAGCTGACGTGCTGCGTCTGTGGTGCGGCGACGTTAGGTACCGCAGACTCTCCTCCATCTCAGTTCTGTTTCTCCGCCGCGAGGCTGCACCTGCTGCTTGGTAGCGTATAGTTTCTCGGTTTTTCCAACCTCAAAACTCCTCGTTTTTCTCAGACCATCCACTCGACACCGTATATCGGTAAGACCGTTCCTTTTTCTTTCTATACTGCGGTGCTGAGTGCTTTATTGCTTTTTTTCCTTGTTTAGTTCGCATCTTGTCCGGTTCGGGAGCAAGGCGTAAGTCGAAGGCGGGCCGCGCCCCTATGCGTCGGTGCTCCTGTGGCCGGCATTTTTCCGTCTCGGACCGGCATGATGTCTGTCTCCGTTGCCTGGGACTCAACCACGACATGGACGCGTGCGACGCTTGTTTCTCCATGGACCGTCGTGTCCTCGAAGTCCGCGCGTTCAAGCTCAGCAAGACCCCGCCGACCTTCGGGGGACGGTGTCGCTCCAGGGATTCCCAGGTAAGGTCTCTAGGCCCTTCCTGGGTCCCCTCCCGGCCTATACGGTCCGCTGGAGGAGGAAGCCTCTCTTCTCTTGCCGAAGAGGAAGCTCTCGTGGTGTCGGGGAACGCCATGGTCCCTCCCGGGGCCATGACGGGGACACTGCCTCAGCAGTCACCTCCTTGGAGGTGCAGGCTCCCCCAGTGTCGTAGGCCCACGATTTCTGGGCCTGGCACCGTGGACCCTCGACGCCGCCATCCGCGCCGTCCCTGGCCTTCGGCGCCCGCTAGTGCTGGGCACCGTCTGTGCTCCTGGAGGCGCCTGGTTGGGTCCGACGCCAGGAGCGTGCCGTACTAACTGGTGCAGCAGGGGAGCCAGGACCGGGCTGGTGTCACGAGTGGGTTGGGGTCGTCTGGCGCTGCCCCTGGCACTGGGCGCCGTCGCTCTGGGACCCCTGGGTTGCCAGCATTGAGGTTCTGCTGGTCTCTGCCCTCTTCGAGGTCGATGACTCAGATGTGGACCCATCCTGGCACTCTGACTCTTCGGGTCAGGGTCCCGGTGGCACAAGGGTGCTAGGCGGCGCAGCGGGCCCCTTCCACTGTCCCCACTTCCGTCCCTCCCCTGAGGGCCCTCGGTCGGGGTGGCCCTGGGTCCCAGGGGTGATGTGGTGGGGACTGAGGAGGAGGCCCCTGCTAGGGGCCTGTGACAGCTACCTCCCGGTGCTGTTGCTCCTCTCGGGTGGGGGAATGCTGCAGTCGAGGAGGCTGTCTCTCGAGTCCGAGGGGGTCGAGGCGGGGACGGTGGTCCTGGCTCGCCGCCATCCTCGTGGCTAGGATGAGCGCGCCAACCCGCCTCTTTCCTCTTGGGCCCGGGTTCTCTCCGTGGCGGTTGTGGGACTGCCTTTCTGGATCCACGCAGTCCCGGTTCGTCACAGGGAGGTTCCCCGGCTCTTCCAGGTATCGCATCCTCAGGGTCTCGCTCTTGCGGCCTGGTTTGTTGTCCGGGATCCCACCAGCTCGGGCTCCTTTCCCAGATTTCAGAGCCCTGGCAGAGGTCAGTTGCCTCTTCAGGTGCCCTTCTCCAGTACCTCTGCATCCACCCCCGCTCTTCCAGGCCATGTCGGTCCTACGGGTCCGTTATCCTGGGAGCAGTTCAGAGGTTCTGCGGCGGCCTTCCCCCTCATACGTTAGATACAAGCATGAGCGGGTCTTTCGACTCTCCCCACCGCCGCAGGAATCTTCTGGACATTCGAGCTCTCCATCATCCTCGTCTTCCTCCTCTGAGGGAGAGGAACCCCTTGCTCATCTTTCTTCTGACGCTGATTTCACGGATTATCAGCGATTCCTCTCGAGGATGGTGAGGGATCTTCAAATCTCTTGCGTTAGGCGAGACAATACTGAACGGGAGACTTGTGAATTACTTGGAGAATTCAGTGCCCAGCACCTGGTGGTACCTTCCTGGCCTATCCCCTTCCAGGAGGCGTCTATCCGTTCCTGGCAGTCGCCAGCCGCCCTTTCTCCAGCCCCGGAGACTGTCGTCGACATTGTGCCCTCGAACTTTGTACTTTCCCAACCTGCCCCTGGTTTGTGTACTTAGAGATTCTTCCGGCCACTGGGCATTTAATCCCCACCAGATTTGATTCCATACAGTTCGACTGGTAGCTAAGAGTGTCTTTCTTTGTGCGGTGGCTTGTATTGCATCAACAGCTCACCACGCTACTCTAACGGGCCTGTGTGGTCGAGATCTAGCCCTAGCATCAATGCCTGATACGAAGCAACCAGACAGGCTATTGCCCCTGCTATAGGCCTGGAGCCAAGACACCAAGCATCTTATGACGCCAATGATATGGCTTCTAGGCTATGGGACAGCGATCTGTATTAGGCGGACGGCATGCTCCGCTTATCAAGGTCACTCTGGCCCGCGAGTGTGATGCCCGCTTGGGGACCTGCCTTTTTTCCAGAGCTAGGAGACTTCTGCTGTGCCTCCGTTTCTTTTTTTTGGGGCACCTCCTAGCTCTTCCCACTTAGGCTTTGTGTTAGCCAGGGTCTTCCTCTGTTCTTCACCAACAGGAGGCTGGGGGTCTGGTCTTCAGGGTTCTACCCCCTTTTTTCATGGGGAGGCTGCACACTGTTATAATGAATGGTGAAGATTGACAGGGAAGATGAAATTACGCATACTGTGATTTTTGATCTCCTTGTATCTTCACCATTCATATTGATATTCACCCACCTTCCCTCAGTGGCCTCTTCTGTGGCTCTCCTCTGCCTTACTGTCTCCTTGTTTTTATGCCAAAAAATAAATAGATTTTTTTTTTTTTTTTTCCCCATTCTTGTGAATGATCTTCTTTTCCTCAAGGTAAAACTAGTACTGCTGCAATTCTTTAATTTGAGGTAACTTTTCTGACTGCCCTATGGTGCGATTCCTCACCTCGGTCATGTAGTTTCTCAGCCTGGTGGCCATGCCCTGTCTTGGCCTCCTCAAAGTTTGAACTCTGCATTATTATTATTATTCTTTTCTCCAGCTGCTGACTGAACTTGTTAGCTTCAAGTTCTGTCTGCCTTTGTCCTAGCAAGTCTGATTGAGTTCCTCTCATTTTTATAAACTGCCTCAAGAAGGCATAGTCTTTCCATACTTTCTTGTGTGTTAGCACTTAACAAGGTGCTAAGGAACTTAGTCCTCTTCCTGATGGGTGCTCTTCCGAACAGGTTCTACCTGACAATCTAGGAGCCCCCAACCAGGACGAAGGATGGCATGTTGAGAGTTCAGAGAGTCTGCCTCTGTCTGTCAGGAGGTGCGGTGGTTCCTCCTCAGTCCTAGCAACTGACTCCCTGTCTTTATTAGTTTCGGGAGCCTATGTTTCCTGCTAACCAACATCATCAATGCCTCGATGGGCAATTGCCTCCCTCTCAATATGCCTCTTTCTTTTTTTTTCTTCTTCTACTTTCCTCCCTCTGTCTGTTCCTCTCTAGAGGCACTTCGAAAGGAGGCTCATGCGTAGGTAGAATTCTCTCCCGTCTATTCTCTATCGCTTATTCTTTTTCAGTTTATTTCTTTCCTTTGTTATCCCTCGCTCTTTGCCCTACCTTTTTTCACTTATTTTCGCCCGCCATCAGAACTGAGATAGAGGAGTTCTGCGTAACTGCGGCCGCCAGATGACGCGGGTATCATCTCGAGGGCGGCGCCGCTGAGCTGACTCCAAAAAAATAAACTCCCAGAAGGGAAAAAGCGCCCGGCTTAACCTAAGCAGTAATGAAATGGTGAAGATACAAGAGAAGACTGGCATTATTTAGGTAATGCATTTTCATTTCCCTAGCACTTCAAGTTTCCAAGTCTGTTGTGAACAAAGTAGTTCAGATCAGGACAGGCTCACCACAATGTGGTATATCAACTGGCAAGTCTCTGCACAGCCTTGTGCCAGAGGCAATGTAGTTATGGTCTGGCCTATTCCTGAACACTCTTTCAGTAGTACATCTCCCAGGCAAAGACGATGTCCTGGCAG
Organism: Neoceratodus forsteri; assembly: GCA_016271365.2. Taxonomy (NCBI): domain Eukaryota; kingdom Metazoa; phylum Chordata; order Ceratodontiformes; family Ceratodontidae; genus Neoceratodus; species Neoceratodus forsteri. The sequence continues at coordinate 926,476,849 of CM028135.1, read as the reverse complement.
ATGCTCTCAGTAGAATATTCAGGGCCATTACTAATGGTCCCTGGATCCTGGTTTTGAAGGTGACTTCCAGATGGGGCACTCCATTGATGATCTTTTGCAGCCCTGACAGTCACCAACTTTCTGATGTTGCAGGCCCCCAGTGTTGGGCTTAGTCCCTGATGCCCTAGTCCCCACTGGAGGGAAGTTACTGTATGCTTCCCCTTCCCTCTCCTGTCAAGGTGGTAGTCAAAATGTGGTCTCAACCCTGCAAGGTACTGATTGTTCAGACTGGGCCAGAGAGTTCTGGTACTCTTTGTTGTCCTAGTAGTCCACCTTCCTGTGTTCTTTCCCAGGAATTACAGCCTGTTATTGTGTGCTGTGGGAGGGTTTGTGTCCAAATCTCCCCCAACCTCAAGGCCTGGCTCTTGAAGAGTTAGAGTTTGCTGATTTAGACCTTCTCTCAGTAAGTTCTGATATCTTGGAAGGCTCTCGTAAGCCTTCCACCAGAAAAACACTTTACAACTCTAAGTGGGAAAAGATTTTATATGGTGCTCTGGGTGCTACATTTCTCCAGAGTCTGGCCTGCCCACAGTCCTGGACTACATAGTTCATCTTAATAGCTTGGGACTCAGACCAGCTGTTTTAGAGTGCATTCAGCTGTCTCGCCTCCTTCAGCAGGCAAACACTCTCTTTGCCATCCTGTATTTTCTAAATTTTCAAGGATTATTTCCACATCCTCCTTCAGGACCTGCCCTGCTTGAACTTACGTTTGCGTTGCTCAGTTTTGTGTAACCTCTTTGAGCCTTTGTCCTCAGCAGAGCTTAAGTACTTGACTTGGAAAACTGTTTTCTTGGTGGCCATCACTTGCCAGAGCGTATGAGTTACAGGCCCTGTCGGTGAGCCGATTATCTCTTCCATAGAGATAAGGTGGTCCTATGACTAACAGGTGTTTTTTTATCAAGGTGGTTTTTAGATTTCCATCTTAACCAGTCTGTCTCTTGTGTGTAATTTTATCACCATTCCTCCTTTGGAGGAGGAGGCCAGGCAGTTTGAGTGAAAGGTCCTTATACTACAGGGCGACCAAGGTCATAGGTTGATTCCCTCCAACGTTCCTCACTTATGGTGAGGTTGGTAGTGGAAACCTGCCACTGAAGATTTTACACCAGGTGGTTTTGTTCTTGCATTCAATCTTCCTATGAAAATCTTGTGATCCCACACTCCGGCCTAAGGCTCACTCTACCAGGGTAGCTGCTTCCCCTGGCTGCCAGGGATATTCCTATCTTAGAGATTTTTCAAGCTGCCACCTGGAAAACAGTATTGACTTCAACCAAGCATTACTCTCTCTGGATATCCAGGCTAGGAGTGATGCCTGGTCACAATAGCAGTGCTTCAGAGTTATTTCCTGTGTTCTGTCCCTCCATGGAGGTACTGCTTGGTAGTTTGTTGTTAGGATTCTGTAAGACTTCATTTGTTGAAGAAAAATTATTCACCTTAGTAATGTTGTTTCTTCTAATGGAGTCTTGGGTTGCATCTGACCTCCCGCCTCCCTCTCAGAGCCTCTTTGCTTTTGGGAGATGGGTGGCAGCCCTCCGCTTCCCCTACCTCTAAATTAGGGTCACCTCTGAGCAGCTACCAAACCCCTCTCGCACAGTCCCAAGGCATGGGCGGTCCCCTTCCGTCGCTAAAGTAGGTTCCCTAGCACTACAGCGTCGACCCTCTAGGATCACTGTCAGTACCAGCCCTCTGACAAAGCATCACCCTCGCTCTTCGGAATAACCTTCTGTAGCTGTGTGGTGACTTGCTACATGGAAATTTCTAGCCCTTTTAATCAGTCTCCCGTCTGGAGACACGGGCTGAGGAACCAGCCTCTCAGTGGTTTCTACACTGGTTTCTGAGGGGTTCAGGGAACTAATATTTTCTTTGCTGTTTGGCTGTGGGTAACTACACATACCCCCTACTGGAGATAGTTACCAGGATCACATCCTCTGCTAATGTGTTGGATACTGCCACCTGTTGCACGTTCCCCATTTCACCCCAGTCCAGGAGAACACAGCGAGTGGCAATGTTTCTTGGGACATGGATATGTTGTTCTATCCACACTTACTGGCAGGTCCCTTGCCACTGTAAATCTTGCTGAAAGGTCTTCAAGCTGGCTCCTCCCACCTATCCGGGTGGAAAAGCTCTCTGCTCCGCTCATGATGCCAGATCTTCCTTACCGCTTGGAAGATCAGGTTCCTCCTTACGCTCATGCGTTTTAGACCTGGATGCTAACTCTCGCGGTTATTCGAAACTCATTCCATCGCTGCAATGGACCAAATCGACTCCCAGATTTGGCAGTGCCCTTGTGGGTAGAAGATGTCTCAGACTGATCCGCACTCCACATGCGTTTACTGCCTTGACCTCGAACACGATCCGCAGGCCTGCGAATTGTGCAAGTCCTTTTCGGTCAACATTCTCGAAGACCGTGTTACCACACTTCAACTTGGGCGCCCCGAGAGATGTATTCCTCCGGTTAAGTCGAAGGAGGCCCATTGGGTGGTGTCCGGCGGTGGGCTCGGCTGAGCAACTCGTGCAAATGATCGCTCTCGTGGAGGCGGTGGCCCAGGCCGCATCTTCTTCTTCCTCGGTCGCGGCATTTATCCAGCTCTCCTTGGGCTCCTCCTACTCTGCTTCATTTAAAGAGCTTTGCCAATCCCTCTCTACTAAAGGAGAGGGGCCATCAGGACACTCCGCTCAGTCCAAGAAAAAGGAATCAAAAGGTAAGTCCCACCGTCGACGTTTGTGGGAGTGGGAAAGGTCCCCTTCCCCGGATAGTTGACAGACTTCACGGTGTCCCCGTCAGGTCAGCCAACCGAGATTCCTGTCGATGCAGTCGAGATTTTTCTCGACCCGTCGGACGGGCTGTCGATTTGGAGAAGCAGGCAACCCATCATCACTGGTTCTCCCAGTGGAAACCGAGGACTTGCCCGTGCCTCTTGTGTCGGAGTCCCGGTTAGGTCCCTGAGCCAGGAGGAACAGGTTTCCCGCGCTCCTCCCAGACCAACCCTTGGAAACACAGAGGATCTCTGTCTCGGACCTCCTCTGGGTCCAGCCGATCCTGCTGACATCAGCGGTCTCGGTCTCGACACCGAGGGAAGTGGCGTGCCGCTCATCCTAGTCATCGTCGTCCTCGGAGGATAGGTTCTAGCACAATGTTGCGCCAGCGCTACGAGGATCTTGTGAGCAGCTCCTTTTGTCTGGGAGCAAGCAGACACCATCGCCTTCCCCGGCCATTAAGTGGCTGTCACCTGAGTGGCAGAAACAACCCCTCGTGGTCATCAAGGAGCTGAAGCCGGCACCGGTTGTTTGGCCGAAACCAACTGCACCACCCATCGTGGTAGAACTCCCGCCTCCACAACCAAAAACGGGGGCTCCGACCAAGGATTCTTGGTAGGGTCATGGGCTGTCACACCGGTTGTCGGTCACCCTCACTCCCGATCGCCCTCGGCGGGTGTAGGGTGGCTCAGGCCCTCGGCAGCTGTTTGCAGACTCCCGAGTCTGACTCTTCCCTGTTCTCCAGGCCTCTTGACCTGGAGTCCTTTGGGGGACAGTCGGTGGACGAGAGCCCATCCTCGTTCGTGGAATTACTTCCGCTCATCTCAGAATCTACTGGGATGAAGCTTGAACCCATGTCAAATCAGGCCAAGTATCCCCTCATGAAGATACTGGACTGAGGGGGTTCTCCTACGGAGGCCTTTCCTGTGGCCAAAGCCATTGATGGCCCGGCCCCGGAGCTGTGGCAGCGGCCGGCTTCTTGTCCAGCTCCCTTGGCCAGGAAGTATGCCATTCCCACCGGCTATCTCTCTGGATTCTCAGAGCTCCTCTCTGAGGAGGGTTAGTGACCAACAGTCTTTTCCAGCGCTCTGGAAATGTTGGGATGTGGACAAGCCACGGATAAAGAGTCCAAGAAACCAGGACTACTCCAGGCGTAGAAGTTTACACTGCGTCCTCCTTAGTCCTTCTGGCCAGCCAGTTTGGCTGCATCACGGCACTTTCCCATACTCTTTTGGGCTCCCTAGATGAGGTGATTCCTCATCTCGGCTGACCTCAGGCTATGGTCAAGCAGGTGCGGGATCAGGGAAGGGGCGGTGGCAAAGCAACAGCTCCAGTCTGCTCTCGACATTGGAGACTCTTGTGCCCAGTCAGTAGCAGCCGCAGTGGCCATCGCGCGAGGTTTTGCTGCGGATCTCCACCTTCACGGCGGATACCCAGCACAAGCTGGCAGGCGTTCCCTTCCTGGGTTCCGACTTGTTCGGTCCCGGGTTGGAGGGTCACTTGCAGAGGATCAGAAGCCCATTGCTACCTTGGACTCTGTCTCGTCTGCCCAGAAAGACAATGGCGCCAGCAGCAGTGTAAGCCCATTGACCTTCTGCCCTGCGGCACGTCGGCAGCAACACCAGCATCAGGGCCAACAGGCTCACTTGGCACTCAAAGCCAAGCCTGTGGCTTCCTGTAGCAGGAAGTCTTGAGGAAAAGGCCCAGGAGGTCCCTCGGCGGTCCTTCCTCCAAGCCTGCCCAGTGACGGGTTGAGGGTGTGCGCCCCCAGCCTGTCACTCCCTCCTGGAGTTTCCCTGTGTGGGGGCGGCTCCGCCACCTTCTTTCCGCCAGGTCCACTATCACCGCAGACCACTGGGTGTTGGAAGTGGTAGGGAAAGTTCTGCCTCTGGAATGCAAACAGGCCCCACCCTATCGGGCCATTGCCCCACGGGGGGCTATGGGGTCCGCAGCCTCTCTGTCGTCTCGTTGAGCTGACATTGCTCTGCTCCTCCAAAAGGAGGTGATCAGAGAGGTAGTGGATCCTCCACCAGACCCAGGGTTTGTGTCCAGGTATTTCCTGGTCCCAAAACGGACGGGGGGCTGGCGCCCCATTCTAGACCTACACGACCTCAACAAGTTCCTAAGGTCTCGAACCTTCAGGATGGTCACTCTGGCACAGATCATTCCATCCTAGGACCGAGGCGTGTGATTCTGTTTTCTGGACCTCCAGGACGCATTCTTTAACGTCCCAATCCGTCCGTCCCAACAGCGATTGCTTCGCTTCAGAGCGGAGGGGTCCGTTTATGAGTTCCAGGCCATGCCCTTCGGCCTCTCTCCAGCTCCCAGGGTCTTCACTAAATGCATGGCAGTGGTGACAGCATTTCTGCAGCGCTGAAGGGTCTGGGTGTACCTTTACCTGGACGACTGGCTGATTGCAGCCCCCTCCAGGCTGGAGGTTGAGCGGTCCATGGATCTGGCCCTCCAGGGTCTGCTCTCAGATTGGCCTCATCAGCGAGGCCAAATTGGAACTCGTGCCAACGCAGGTGATTCAGTTCATCGGGGCAAAGTTCGACTCTCTTTGAGCCAGAACCACGGCTCCCTGTGCACAGGGCCGAGGTTGTCTCCTCCTTTGCCCAGTCATTTCTGGTTGGGCAGTTGCGCCCTGCCTGGGACTTCCTGCGCCTCATGGTCTTCATGGCGGCCTGCACCAGCGTGGTCCAGTGGGCCCACTGGCACATGTGTCCCCTTCAATGGGGGCTGGCCCGCCAGTGGTCACAGCGCTCCGGTCCTCTGGACCAGCCAATGGCGGTGACCCAGGAGATGTGGAATGCTCTCCAGTGGTAGATCGTTCCATCTCATCTGCAGGAGGGCATCCCGTTTGTCCGCCCTGAGCAGACAGTCATTGTAACGACCAATGCCTCTCTGGGTTGGGGTGCACATCTTGGGGAGCACAAAACGCATGGCCTCTGGTCCCCTCAGGAGTCTTGATGTCACATCAACCTGCTGGAGCTTCGAGCGGTCCGACTAGCCCTCACCACCTTTGCTCCATTTGTACAGGGTCAAGTGGTCTAGATTCTGACTGACAGTAACACGATCATGTACTACCTAAACTGCAAGGTAGCTCTCTGCACTTGGTCCCTCGTGAGCAGACTGGAGGCGGATCTCCTAGTCCTCCATGTGGCAGGAGCCTCCAACACTCTGGCCGATGCCCTAAGCCGGATAGGTGCTGCATCTCACAGGTGGTCTGTCCTGCCTGGTGGTACACGATATGTTCTCCATTGGGGCACACCTCAGGTGGACCTGTTTGCCTCCATGGAGAATCGAAGCTGAGGCTGTTTCATGCCCGCTCCCTTAGCAGGGCTCACTGCAGGGATGCCTTCTCAAGGATGGATCCCAGGCCTCTTCTGCGCCTTTCCCCATTTCCCTTGATCCCACAAGGTGCTTCTCAAGGCAAGGATGGACAAGGTGCAGGTGATTCTGGTAGCCCCAGATTGGCTCCACCACTTCTGTTTGCCAGATCTCCTCAGCCTCAACTCCAGGCTCCTGAGGCGGCTTCCAGCCCACCCGGACCTGATCTCAGTCAACCAGGGAAGGTACTCCACCTGGACCTTCACCTGACAGCCTGGTTCCTGAGCAGCTAGAGTTCCAGGCCTTGGATCTTTCAGGCGAGGGTCCTCAGCGTTGTTGAGGCATCCCGTAGGAGTCGACCAGAAAATGCTATGCCATCAAATGGAAGAGATTCTCCATTTGGTGTCAGGATAAGGGGTTGGAGCCTTCCTCCTGCTCCTTGGCTAGCATTCTGGACTATCTTTGGTCCCTTTCTCAGCAAGGGTTTCGGTTGACAACCCTTAAGGTGCACCTAGCCACCATCTCTGCTTACCGGGCGCAGGCCGGCAAGCAGTCGGTGGTGCAGGAGAAGGTTGTCTGGTGCTTTTTCAAAGGCCTTGATCACATATCCCCTCCGGTGTGGGAACCTCCACCTCCATGGGATCTTCTGCTGATATTGGCTAAGCTCATGGGCAAGCCATTCGAACCGATGCACAAGTGTGACATCTCTCACTTGTCGAAGACCGCCTTCTTGGTGGCTGTCACTTCAGCCAGAAGTATGGGAGTGCTCCAGGTGCTTTCCATCGAGTCTCCTTATCTGGTCTTCTACAGGGACAAGGTTGTCCTGCGCCCCAACCCGAAATTCCTTCCGAAGGTGGTGTCAGAGTTTCACCTTAACCAGGTGTTGACTCTGCCGGTGTTCTACCCCAGTCACACCTTGGAGGCCGAATATAGGCTCCATACTTTGGACCCTAGAAGGCTCGCTTACTACAAGGAGTGGACGGCTGAAGTTCAGGGAGAGGTTCGCCAGCTGTTTGTCACCTACGCTGAAGCTGCACCTGTCAGACCTGCAGCCAAGCGGACGATAGGCAGGTGGTTCACCTCCTGCATAGATCTCTGCTATAGGTTGGCGGGCATGGAGCCTCCCAGAGGGATAAGAGCTCATTCTACCTGGTATACTGCTGCTTCGGTTGCTGCTTCCAGGGACGTCCCTATCCAGGAAATCTGCAGGGCTGCTACCTGGAAGTCAGCATACACCTTCATTACCCACTAGCACTTCGACCTTGAGTCATGCTGGGATGCTGGTTTTGGGACCCCGGTTCTCCAGTCCTTATTTCCTAAGTAGGGGGTGTGCACCTTGCCTCCCTCCTCCCGGAGAACTGCTAGGATTCTGCCAGTAAGTGCGGATAGAACACCATATCCATGTCCCTAGAAATACAGGTTACTCACCAGTAACAGTAGTTCTAGGAATGGTATATGTTGTTCATCCAACCAACCCACCCGACCTCCCCGGCTTCGACGCTCAACCTGGCTTCCAGTGGGCTAGATCTGGCGTCATGGGGCGGAGCCGAGTTTACCACCGGGTGGGTGGGAGGAGCCAACGAAGACCGTCCGGCAAGATTTAAAGTGGCAAGGAACCTGCCAGTAAGTGTGGATAGACATATTCCCTTCCTAGAACTCCTGTTACAGGTGAGTAAACTGTATTTCTCTTCATCAGTAAATCCTTGTACAGTTACATATTTTTGGATATAAGCTGACCAGGCTGTACCAGATCCCCCTTACCAATGTCAGGGACGCCCTGTGTCCCTTAATCCTACGTCTGTACACCATTTACTATGACTGGGTGCATGTGCTCCCTCATTTTCAGTGGCATGCTCTGAGGACACACAGACAACCCACTTCTTTTCTAGCACCCTGTTGTGTATTTTGGCTCGCCGGTTTGGGGCACTGTCTTGTAATATGCCCAGTTTCCTTACACAGCCAACATGCAATTCTTAGTTCAGATAAATCTTTTCATTGAAACCTGGGGCTAACTGGTTTTGGTGGAGGCAGTGAGGGTTTTAGCTGCCCTGAAGGCGTGCTTTTCCCTTTCTGCGCTGCCACGCCCATCCCATTTGCTCTCAGAGCAGGTCTGCTCTTGGCTTACCGGTCCGAGAGTTCAGCATCCTCTTGCACTGTTTTTAGATCTTGGTCCTCTAGCCAGGTTTTTAGCTCTGCTGGGCTGCCGAATAAAACTGTTATAATAAAATCACATTTTCAGTTTTACCAGCAGAGATTGCCTTAATTCCTTCCACCAACGTTTTAAAAGTGATGTCATCTCGTGGCTAGCTCTTCATAGCTCATATCAGGCTTTCCTGAGCTTACTGAATTTAGCTCTGTATAATTCAGCAGTTAATTCAAACTTTAACAGTGTAGCTTTTAAGTTGCTGTAATTGTCACTGTCCTCATTGTTCATTTGACCCAATGCATCCTGAGCTTTCCGGTAAGTAGCAGGGATAGCTGGAAGCTCAGGACTCTCTAGGAATTTTAGCCTGAATACAAACTTTTTCAAAAGAATTTAAAAGGCATCCATGTCCTCCTTTTCCTTAAGCTCTGATATTAATTTGGAGTTCAATTTGTAACCCAGTCCTGCAGTTCCAGTTTAACACAAGCCACTTACCTGCTCTGGTGCGTAGTGAGTCATATCTTTTCAGTTTGTGTTGCCTCTGGCGCTCCTTCTCCTCACGGTCTGATCTCACGGTATTCTCGTTCTGTCTTCTCGGCAGCGCTCGCTGGTGCTGACGCTCACCTCTGTCTGTTGTTGCTCTGCCTCTCGATCCGTCTCTCTGTTCTCGCTCTGCCTCCAGTTCCATCCTGCGCAGCTCAATTTGCAGTTCGAGTAACTCTGGATTCAGGATACTGGTGACCGTCCCCTGCTGCTGTGGCCCTTCACTGACAGTGACCCCCCTGTCCTTTTCAGTCACGGTTGGTGACTTGCTGCTCTGGGTATCTGCTGCCATCAGGGCCTCTGAGGTTCTGCTTTTTAGCTGTCACCTCGAACTGGTCTCCCCTGTCCCTGCACAACTGCTTCAAGTAATCAACAGTGTGCCTGCTGTAGTCTGCAGACATCTTCTTTCCTGACTACGGCTACTCTGACTTGCAATTTAGAAAAAAAATAAAATGGGTAGGAACTGCACTGTGCGCCAATTGACATAGTTCTGTTTCCTTTTTAAAATAGCATACTTTTCTTTCATTCTTTGCTTGAGCTTACCGTCTCAACTGACACAAAACAATAAAGCTTGTGATACCAAAATAATCCATACGCTGCCACCAAACTGTCACAAACCGACTCAGCACGTCAGGCCCTCTACTCCCAAAGTGCCAACCTCTGTTTTTGTGAGTTCGGATCAACCTTTGGTCTCAAGTTCTGGAGGGATTCAAACTGTTAACCTCTTGTTAGCATACCCAGTGCACAGGGTCAGATATATCTGTCTTCGGTGGTGGGGGGGGGGCAGATAGCTTTGCCTACGGGCACCTAACCAGGTGTACAGAGATGAACCATTTAAAACTTTAATAAAGACCTCAGATTTAAAACACTTCTTTACAGTTTGGTAACACCATTGATGCTTATGTCTGTCTGCCATAACCATGTACTTTTCTTACAAATAAAAGAAGTGAAAGACAGACCAAGTAAGTTCTAAAAAGAATGTTACTGATATATAGAATATCTAAAACTCAACAATGCAGAACTGTTGTATCACAAGACATACAAATCTATTAAAAGAACAAGCTTTTAAACAGTGTAATTCTTACTACAGTACTTAATCTCTAAATATTTGCTTAAAAGTGCTCCCAAGATATTTTGTGGTCGAGTCTAGGTAAAATTTGTCTCTGTAAAGTAAAACAGACTAAATTTAAATGCTGGCTTTACCCCACCTCTTTTCAGGAGGTCACCTAGCTCCTCCCTGTCATGATATATGAAAATATATATCTCATACAAAAGTATTACATTCTGCACTTCAGCATAATTCATGTTCTTAAATGATACTTCTTTTGATCTCATAATAAACTTCCCACTTACTGGGCAGGAGAGCATTTTTATGATTCGCACTTCTATGTAATAACCTGGGTTTTCCTTCCAACGTCATGAAACAGTTTGTTATAGCAACTACGGTTATAATGAACTCAGACCAACAGGATCCTTAATTAAAGCCTTACATCTAACACATGGTCTCTAAAAACTGAGTGTGTGACCTCGCATGCTGTCAGCATTTTTCTTATGGATCTCATCGCAGTTCATCTTCCTGGGGTTCAGAACATTCTCTCCGACAGTCTCAGCCACTCTACCTCTCTGAATCACAAGTGGGAACTGCTCCAAGAAGTCGCAGACTACCTGTTCGATCGCTGGGGCCATTCAGTGTTGGACCACTTTGCGTCCCAGTACAACGCCAGGCTTCAAAGATCGTCCCTTGTCAGTCTTCACCATTCATTACTGCTTGGGGGTTAAGCCGGGCCTCTCCCTTCTGGGAGTTTTTTTTTTGTGCCGGCCCAGCGCCGCCTCGAGCGCAACGCACTGTGTCAGCGCGAGGGGCGGTCATAGGTGCCGCAGACCTCCTCTATCTCAGTTCTGTTTCTCCTGCCATCGAGGCTGCACCTGCTGCGCGTGGCGAAATAGTGTTCCCGGTTTCTAATCCTCAGGACTCCTCGTTTTCTCTCCAGGCGACTCTCGGCGCCATATACGGTAAGACCGTTCCTGTTTTTCTATAATACGGCGCCAAGTGTTTTATTGCTTTTTTTCCTTGTTTAGTTCGCATCATGTCAGGTTCGGGAGCAAGGCGTAAGTCGAAGGCGGGCCGCACCCCTATGCGTCAGTGCTCCTGTGGCCGGCATTTTTCCATCTCGGACCGGCATGATGTCTGTCTCCGTTGCCTGGGACCCACCACAACATGGGCGTGTCGGCGCCTGTTTCTCCATGGACCGTCGTGTCCCTCGAAGTCAGCGTGTTCAAGCTCGGCAAGGCCCCGCCGACCTTCAGGGGCGGCATCGCTCCAGGGATTCCCAGGTAAGGTCTCTAGGCCTTCCCGGGTCCCTCCTGGGCCTCTGGTCTGAGGAGGAGGGCTTCCTCCTCTTCTTCTTGCCGAAGAAGCTTCTCTCACGGTGTTGGGGAGCGTCGTGGTCCCTCCGGGGCAGTCACCTCCTCGGAGGTGCAGGCTCCCCAGTGTTGAGGCCCGCACCTGCTGGGCCTGGCACTGGTGGACCCTCGATGCCGCCTCCGGCGCTGTTGCTCTGGCCTTGGCGCATGCCGGTTTGCGCTCTCGGCGCGGGGTTGGGTTCGGCACGGGCGGCACCAGGCCTAACTGGCGCAGCAGGGGCAGGACCGGGCCTAGCAGTCGCGAGTGGGCTAAGGTCAGTCGGCGCGAGTTCCTCTGGGGACCCCCAGGGTTGCCAGCATGGAGGTTCTGCTGGTCTCATCCTCTTCGAGGTCGATGACTCGGACGTGGACCCATCCTGGCACCCTGACTCTTGGGGTTGGGGTCCCCATTAACACGTGGTGCTAGGCGACACAGCGGGCCCCTCCCGCTGCTCTCGCTCCCGTCCTCCCTGAGGACCCTCGGGCTAGGGGTGGCCCTGGGTCCGGAGGGTGATGTGATGTGGGTGGGGCTGGGGGGCTCTCCCTAGGGGTCTGTGACAGCTACCCTTCCGGGTGCTGTTGCCGCCTCTTTGGGGTGGGGAGCGCTGGAGCCGAGGAGGAGGGCTCTCTCCCGAGTCCGAGGGGGGGCGGTCGTGCGTTCTCGGCCGGCCACCCGGGTGGCTGGGAGCCGAGCACCAACCCCGCCCTTCCCTCTTGGGCCCCGGGACTCCCTCCGGTGGCGTTGCTGCGGACTGCCCTTCTGGATCCATGCAGTCACAGGTGAGGATCCCCTTCTGGGCGCATCCAGGCGTCGCATCCCAAGGGTTCCGTTTTGCGACCTGGTTTGTTGTCCGGGATCCCGCCAGCTCGGGCTCCGTTCCCCAGATTTCAGAGCCATAGCAGAGGTCAGTTGCCTCTTCGCAGGTGCCCTTCTCCAGTACCTCTGCAACCACCCCCCGCTCTTCCAGGCCATATCGTTCCTATGGGTCCGTTATCCTGGAAGCAGTTCAGAGGTTCTGCGGCGGCCTTCCCCTCATACATTAGATATATGCATGAACGGGTCTTTCGACTCTCCCCACTGCCGCAGGAATCTTCTGGACATTCGAGCTCCCCATCATCCTCACCTTCCTCCTCTGAGGGAGAGGAACCCCTTGCTCATCTTTCCTCTGACGCTGATTTCACTGAATATCAGCGATTCCTTTCGAGGATGGTGAGGATCTTGAATCTCTTACGTTAGGCGAGACAATACTGAACAGGAGCCGCGTGAATTCCTTGGAGAATTCAAGTGCCCAGCACCTGGTGGTACCTTCCTGGCCTATCCCCTTCCAGGAGGCGACTATCCATTCCTGGCAGTCACCAGCCGCCCCTTCTCCAGCCCCGGTAGACTGTTGATGAAGGTATTGTGCCCCCTCGGAATCCCTGGGTACCCTTCCCAACCCGTCCTCGGGTTTGGTATACCTAGAAACTCCTTCTGGGTGTCGCCGCCTGGCGCACGACCGTCCACCGGATTCGGATTCCCTACAATTCGACCGGTGGGGGCGAAGAGTGTTCTCTTCCTCTCGTGCGGTGGCCTGCATTGCATCACATCAGGCTCACCACGCTGCCTACAATCTGCATCTGTAGTCGATGCTCTCCCAGCTCTTAACATCAATGCCTGATACGGAGCACACCAGACAGGCTATTGCCCTCTCCGCTATAGGCCTGGAGCTGGCAAGACACAAGCAAGGGCATCTTATGGCGCTAATGAGGTGGCTTCCAGGCTTGCGAGGGACAGCGATCTGCATTAGGCGGACAGCATGGCTTGATCTATCAAGGTTGTCACCCTGGCCCGGCGTAGGGTGATTCGCTCCGCTTCCGGGGGACCCGTCTTTTTCTCCAGAGCTAGGAGACTTCTGCAGGGCTTCCGCGTGTCCTCGGGGCGGCCACCTCCTAGCTTTTCTCCCACATAGGCTTCTCTGCATTAGCCAGGGTCTTCCCTTCTGTTTCTCACCAGCAGGAGGCTGGGGTCTTGTTCCCTCAGGGTTCTCTCCCCCCCCACCTTTTTAAGGGGGCGGGGGCTTGGTACTCACCCAAGCAGTAATGAATGGTGAAGATTGACAAGGGAAGATATGAAAATTACGTATCTACCGGAATTCTTGATCTTCTCTTGTATCTTCACCATTCATTACTGATACCCTCCCACCTTCCCTTCTGTGGCGTCTCCCCCTCCCGTCTCGTTCCTCTTACTTCCCTTGGCCTTTATGCCAAAAAAAAAAATTGTTTTTCCATTCTTAGTGAATGGATCTCCCTTTTTTTCTGAAGGTAAAGAGGAACGAGCACGGTTATAATTTTCTCTACTTCTGAGGGAACTCTTTCTTTTTTTTTTTTTCCTCCCTCTCTTGGGAGTCACTTTTCGGCCTTTTCGAGCCTCGGCTCACCTGCCTGTAGACCAGAGCAGTCCATCCCCACGGAGCCTTGGTTTATCCCCAGGTGAAGTGCGGGTGGGGGGCCTATACACCCGAGACACTGAAATTTTCGTCGGGATGTTGTCTCTGGGCAGGCAGGGGCATTGAGGGTCGGGGCCTAGTGCTCCGTCTACTGGGAGACCGCAAGGTGCTTTCGGTGTTTTTTCGCGACGCCGCCGTGTCAAGGCGCTGAGCGCTGACGCCTGGCGCGACGCCCCTCTTTCTCTGCCATCGGCCTTGCTACACCTCGGGTCTCCACCCGAGGTCAGTCAAGAGCTGGGCTCTGGTCCCCCCCCCCGGAGAGGACGAGCAGTCCCTAGGACGCTCAAGCCCTCTCCCCCGGCCGGCCCTCCAGCTTCCCGGGCTCGTTCCCGAACCAGAGTCGCTGGCGTTGCAAGCGGAAATCCAACCGCTGCGCTGGCGGGCCAGCTGAGGGAACTCTTTCTGACCACCCTTTGGGTGCGACTCCTTACCTTCTTCAGGTCTTGCAGTTTCACGGCCCAAGTGGCCATGCCTGTCCTGGCCCCGGTAAAGTCAAGAATCCTCCTGGCAGGTATTATTTCTAGCTCTTCTAGCTACTGACTGAACTTGTCAGCTCTGAGCGTCTGCCTGCCTTGCCCTAGGGAGTCTGATTGAGTTCCACTCTATTTTCATACAAAACTGCCTTGAGAAGGCATAGTCTTTCCATACACTGCTGTGTTAGCACCTAACAAGTGCGAAGGGACCAAGTCCCTTCCTGGCTGGGTGCTCTACCGGAACAGGTTCTGCCCGGACAGTCTAGGAGCCCTCAACTAGGATGAAGGGACTGGGCATGTTGAGAGTCCAGAGAGTCTGCCCTCATTCGGATCTGTTCAGGTGGTTCGGTTGAACCTCCCCTCAGTCCTAGCAACTGGGATTCTTGCTCTCTTGTTAGTCTCGAGCCTATAAGCCTCTCAACCAATGCTCGATGGGCACTGTTCTCCCTCTCAACATGCCTCTTTTCTTCTTCTTTTACTTTCTCTTTCCTTCTCTCTGTTCCTCCCTTAGAGCCGCCCCGGAAAGGAGGCCCTGCGGTCCCTTAGGGTAGGAATTCTCTCTCCTCTGTCTATTCTCTACCGGCTTATCCCTTTTTCAGTTTATATCCTTTCCTTTTTCTATCCCTCGGCTCTCTTGCCTCGCTTTCCTTTTTTCTTACCCTTTATTTTCGCCTCTCCGGCTAACAGAACTGAGATGAGGAGGAGTCTGAAGCACCTAACAGCCGTGCATGACACGATGCGACTTCGGCTCGGTGGCTGTTGGAGCCGACTCAAAAAACCCTGATGGCGGGTTCGCGCCTCGGCTTAACCCCTAAAGCAGTAATGAATGGTGAAGATACAAGAGAAGATCAAGAATTACGGTAGGCACGTAACTTTCATTTTTTGCTCGCTGCAGGGCCTGTTGTTTCCTGGCAAGGCGATTGTCCCTGTCTTGGACAGGGAAGTTCCCATCCTTCCCCATTCAGAGAGTACTGCTGAAGTTGCAGTCAGAGGGGCCATAATGATTCTGGTTGCCCCTTCTATGGCCTCGCCAGATTTGTTATCTGTTGCTCCAGCAACTGTCTCTGGAACCTGCAATACAATTGCCACTCTCCACCCTCTTGCCTTCACAAGAGCGGGGTACTCCTGTCCATCCTGCTCTTCACTCTCTCCACCTGCACGCGTGGCTTCTGCAGTTTTAGCTGAGGAGAGGTTAGGAGTGTGAAGCAGAGTGGCTGAGATCTTGGTGGCAGCAAGAAAGCCTGCCACCAGGGCCACATATGCTCTGAAATGGAAAGTCTTCTGTCTTTGGGCTACGACTCGTACCCTAGATCCCCTGGGTTGCTGGCAGAACACGTGCTAGAATATCTGTCACCTTCTGGACTTAGGACTGAGCTATTCCTCCATTAAGGTGCACATTTGTGCAGTTCCGCATATCATGATCCCGTCGAGACGACGCTGGCACAGCTCAGTGTCACAGACATTTCTTAGATCTTAGTCTTACATATCACACCTCCAGGAGACATCATTCCTCCTTGGGACTTTGTTTTTGTCCTGTGAAACTCACTCTACCCCTTGAGCCAGCAGCTTCATGCGAGCTATCCTTCCTCTCACGGAAGACCCTTCTTTTGGTAGCTATTACTTCCACTCGAAGGTTTTCAGAGCTCCAGGCCCTGATGTGTACGGAACCTTACATAGTTTTCCACAGGGACAGGGTGACTCTGCACACGAATCCTAGGTTCTTGCTGAAGGTGGTGTCTGTACTGACTCTTAGGACATTAACCTTCCGGTTTATTATTTGTTTTTTTTGTCCATCAAGGTGAAGCGCTGTTGCACACCTTGGACGTTCATAGGATTTTGAGGTATTAACTCCACAGGACCGCTCCTCCCGACAGTTGGACCAGTTGTTTGTCTCATTCGCCAAACGAATGCTAGGGGCTCCTTTTTCCAAACAGTCACTAGCCCGTTGACTGGTGCAGTGTATTACTTTCTGCTGCCAGCATCATAATAATCCACTTCCGGTAACGGTTAAGGGATACTCCACCAGAGCTGTGGCCTCTTCCTTCGCAGCACTCAAAAATGTCTCTTCGGCAGACATTTGTGCGGCAGCTACATGGAGTTCAGTCCACACTTTCATCAGGCATTACAGCCTGGACATTGCATCTAGGCGAGCAGGTTTCGGACTAGCAGTCCTGTAGGGCCTACGATCTTAAGTG
The DNA here is from genome assembly GCA_016271365.2 of Neoceratodus forsteri. NCBI lineage: Eukaryota > Metazoa > Chordata > Ceratodontiformes > Ceratodontidae > Neoceratodus > Neoceratodus forsteri. Next base: position 926,460,483 of record CM028135.1, on the reverse strand, counting down.
CCTCTTTCAGCTCCAGCTGTTTTCAGCATCTTTCCCTACCACCCTCTCAGACTTGGGTCTATCCTTGGGTACTGCTTGGGACTCATTCTAATGGTATTACCTGCAAGAGCTCCCCTTGAAATCAGATAGTACAGTCACGCAAGACCTTACAGTATCAGTAGATCTCGAGAGAGCGCTCAGCATGTGGCTTTCCACCCACCATCCCCCAGGATTATTTGGTTTTTTGGTCTCCAGCCCATGGTGGGGACTTCCTGCCCAGTTCTCCAGTTTTGTTTCTAGCTGGGTCTCTGTCGGGAGAACTGAGGTGGCGCCAAGGGACCACCCCCTATATGCCATGTCTGACGTTGGGCATAGTTTTTTTTGGGGGGGGGGTCCCCTGCCTCAGACTGGAAGCTACAAGTTTTCCGTGGTGTCTTGATGCCTGCCGGCTTCAGTCCTAGTGGTATTACTTGCTGCAAGAGTTCCTCTCTAAGATTACTGTTACAGTAAGTTCTTATGTAACTGTACTTTATAGAGCACAGCATGTCAGATGTGTCACTGACTAGCCCAATGCAGAGCAATCTACTTTGGGCCTGTTTCATAGGATCAATAACCATGCAAGCCAAGTATGATGGTGGTTACAGTTTCATGGGCGGAAGTTTTGTGTATTTGAAAGAACTGAAGTGTCTTGAGAGAGAGCACCAGTACTTTCATTTGCATAAACCCAGCCAGCAAGCAGTAGCAGTTGTAAGTAAATGGCTAGATGCTGGAAGCAGTAAACCACATGGTGCCTCTCGACCACAATAGCACCACACACACGACAGAACAGTACTTAATTTCAGCAGTAAATATGACTGCATAAAATGCTAATCGACCTTGCGTGATGGCTGCCGACAGCAGACTTCATTCCTTTTGGGATCTTTGATCCTACCTCAGCTGCTAATCACATGGGTTGTAAAAAAAAAACGCGACAGCCGATTGGTTAAGGAGCAGTGATTAGCCGTTTATTCTTCAGTTCTGCTGACCCATGAATACCTCCCCCTAGGACCTCCCCTGTCTCTTCCTCCCCTTAGACAAGTTGGCAAGGCAACTGGTCTGTACACTGTCACTCAGTATAGACGTGATGTCACTGATATCTGCCTGCTCACTGCCTTCTGCTGTTGGTACCATTCGCCATTTTGTAGCAGGAACAGTCAAGGTTTGTTAGAATTGTCATTGTGCTGCTGTGCGAGGCAGCGTGCTGTATGGCATGGACAGCCCTGCTCCTGTATCCGCAGGCTACATGGATTCCTGCCCCTCCTAGAGTTTATCTCAACATTCCTTCCAGCTCTGTGCATGTTTGCACCCATGATCTGAGTCTGCTCACGGGAAACAGAGCGGTGGACCTGATTCACGGCTTAATCTTCTCCATCATCATGGTAGTGCATGGGCTCACCTTCGATGGGCATTGTACAACTCAACTTGGGCACTGGAGTGAACTTTTCATGATCCTTCCTGCTTCCTGGACAGAGGCGGTGGCGCTGAAACTTCTCTGCTAGATATGTCCTTAATACAGTTTAATAAATTAAAACATCTCCGTCTTTGTCAAACTGAAGACTGGGCCTGATTTCCACAATGGTCCACAGTGTCTGGACCCACAATTTTGGGTTCCCAAATCCCAGTGTTGCATGGATGAATATTTCACTTTGTTTTTTCACCTAACACATTACACCCCTGCCATATATACCATGCAAGGAAACATTTGGCATAGACAAATGCGTGGTCACAGACCAATCCACTCCTGGTGAACATAGGCTTTATAGCCTGGCTGTCACAAAGGGCACTGACTTACTACCTGGAGCACACCAAGCAGCTCAGGTCTGCTCTCACACTGTTGTCCCTCACCTGTGGAGAAGGAGGTAGGTTAAGGTAGGCCAGCCTCTAAGAAGACTGTCTTTCATTGGATTGTCTCCTGTATTCATTTCTGCTACAGTAAAGCTGGCAGACAGCCACCCCAATGCCTCAGGGCCCATTCCATGAGGGTACTGCAGCCTCGGTGGCAGCAACAAGAGATACACCCTGCTCGACATCTGTAAAGCAGCTAGCTGGAAACTGTACACACCTTCACTAAACAGTACTGCTTGGATGTACAGTCCAAATCAGATGATAAATTTGGCACTGCAGTCCTGCAGAACCTCTTTCCAAAGGTAGGTTCTGTGCCCTCCTCTCAGCTACGGCTGTGTTGTCTACACTATTGAAGCATGCTGAGGGTTTCCTGGGTTAAGAAGAAAAATGACAATCATAGTAATATTGTTTCTTCCATGAGATCCCTCGTATACTTGATCTCCCATCCAGCCTTCCCTCACATAACCTGGCTGACAGTAGTTGTCAGGGTTTTATTGTTTATCCACGCACCAGAACCACAATGTGGTGGTGACCTCCTTATTGACTGTGCGGTGGTTATGTGGACGCCAGCATGTAGTAGGTTAACATGGAATTTTCTTCATTTTATCCCCGAAGTGTCTGCGTGCTGTGATGTACATGTGTACGGAGGCAGCATGCATGCCAGTGCTTGTGGACAGCACCCCTGTTTGACATCTCTGCTGTCCTGCCACCAAGTGGGATGGTGAATAACCCCTCCAAAAGGCCTCTGTCCTTGCTCCTCAGCAGGGATTGCCGCTGTACTGAGCGCTGTTCCTACCACTGTGTTAAAAGAAACCACAGCTATTTGGCAGTCAGAACAACAAAGGCCCAAACCGAGGAAAAGATAGCCAACTCGGTTAAGGAGGGATAAAATCTTTATAGGTACATCAGGAGCAAAGGAAGACCAAAGGAGGGATAAGTGAGGCTTAATAAAGGGAGGGAGGGTGGGCAGAGGGTGACTGTGAAAAGGCAGAGATACTAAACAAGTATTTTTGCTCAGTATTTACAAAGGAAGAGGGAGGTACCTAAAACAAACAGTAGAAACACTCTGGATATAGAAGTTGATACCAGCCATTTACAGAAAAAAGGTTCTGAAAGAACTCTTAAAACTGAAGGTGGACAAAGCAGTGGGGCCTGATGGGATTCATCCCATAATTCTAAAAGAACTAAGGGTAGAACTAGTGACACCACTGACACCCTCTTTAACAAATCATGGGAGGATGGGGTGGTACCTGAGGACTGGAGGAGGGCAGATGTGATTCCCTTCACAAAAGTGGGAGCAAGGCAGAAGCAGGAAACTACAGACCTGTTAGTTTAACTCAGTGGTAGGAAAATGATGGCATCACTTCTGAAGGAATAAACTGTCGATTATCTAGAGGCCAGAGGGCACGGACCCAAGGCAGCATGGATTCACAGCGGAAGGTCATGCCAGACGAATCTGATAGATTTCTTTGACTGGGTGACCAAAGTAGTAGATTAGGGAGGCTATGGACATGGCCTACCTAGACTTTAACAAGACATTTGACACGGTCCCACACAAAAGATTAATATACAAGTTAGCCAGCCTGGGAGTGGGTCCCAAGATGACAGCCTGGGTAAAAAATTGGCTGGAGAATAGGACACAGAGAGTAATAGTAAATGGAGTCCACTCTGAAGAAAGGGGGGTTCTAGGGACATGGATATGTTGTTCATCCACACTTATTGGCAGTATCCTTGCCGCTTTAAATCTGCGGAAGGTCTTCAGCTGGCTCCTCCCACCCACCGGTGGTAAAACTCGGCTCCGCCCCATGACGCCAGATCTTCCTTACCGCTTGGAAGCTCAGGTTCCCTCCTTAACGCTCTGCGTATAAGACTGGTTCCTAATTCTTCGATTTTTCGAATTTAAAAGTTTTTTGCTTAAAAGACTTCAGTCTTCTCTCCTTCGCAGCTGCGATGGATAAATCGACTCCCAGTTTCCGGAGATGCCCTTGCAGGCAGAAGATGTCTCGGACGGATCCGCACTCCACGTGCGTCTACTATCTAGGCCTGGAGCACGACCCGCAGGCCTGCGACCTGTGCTCTTCCTTCTCGGCCTACGTCCTCGAAGACCGTGCTGCCCGTTTACAACTGGGGCGTCCCGAGAAGCGTTTTCCTCCGGTGAAGTCAAAAGAGGCCCGGTCGGCGGTTTCGCTGGGCGGCGGCTCGGGCGGATCAGCTCGAGCAGATGATCGCCCTCGAAGAGGAGGCGGCGCGGGCCGCTTCTACCTCGGCTGTGGCATTTGTCCCGCTCTCTCTCGGTGCCTCTTATTCAGCTTCTTTTAAGGAGCTTTGTCTGACCCTCTCTACTAAAGGTGAGGGACCAACTTCTGCTGGACCGTTTTCTAGGTCCAAAAAGAGAGACAAGGGTAAGTCCCACCGTCGATGCTCTTGGGAGCGGGAAAGATCCCTCTCCCCGAGTTGTCGGCCGTCGACTTCGGTTGACTGCTCGGCTTCGGCCACTGGTCTCACGGTGTCCCCGTCAGGCCAGTTGACCGAGACTCCCGTCAACGCGGTCGAGATTTTTCTCGACCCGTTGGACGGGTTGTCGGCAGGAGAAGCCAAGAATCCCCTCTCCCCGGTTCCCCGTGGGAGTTGAGGAGCCTGTTGGCTTGTCTGTGCCTCCAGTTCCAGAGCCTTCGGTTGAACCCTCCGAACTGAGGGAGTGCGGTTCCCCGACACCTCCCTCACCGTCCTCTGGAAAGCCGAGGTTCTCGGTCTCCGAGACTTCTTCGTGGTCCAGCCGATCCGCCGTGCATAGGCGGTCTCGCACCCAGCGGCAAGCGGCGCGCCCTTCGTCCTCTTCCTCCTCCTCGGACAAGGGAGGCTTCGGCGTAAGTTGCGCGACGACATGAGGACCTCATGTGGCAACAGTTCCTTCTGACCGGGAACAATCCGACGCCACGCCTTCCCCGCCATTAAGTGGCTGTCACCGAGCGACCAAAACAACCCCTCGTTTTATCCGAGGAGCCTGTTCCCAGGCCGGTTGTTCGGCCAAAACCAGCTGCCCCACCGATTCCAGTGGAACCTCCGCCTCCATAGCCGCTAGTTGGGGCTCAGAACAAGAATTCCCGGTCGGCTCAGGGACTGCTCCATAGGCTGTCTGTCATCCTCACTCCCGATCGACCTCGGCAGGTGGAGGGTGGCTCAGGCCCGAGGCAGCTCTTTGAGGACTCTTCCGAGTCCGAAGACGATTCCTCCCTTTTCTCCAAGCGAATGGACTTGGAGTCCTCAGGAGGACAGTCGGTGGACGATAGCCCTTCGTCCTTCCTGGGATTGCTTCGCTCATCTCGAGTCCACCGGATGAAGCTTGAACCTGCTTTAAGCGGGCAGGTATCCCCTCACGGAGATTCTGGACCGAGGATTCCCCTACGGAGGCCTTTCCGGTGGCCGAGGCCATAGTGGGCCTGGCTTGAGCTCTGGCAGCCCCTGCTTCCTGCCCTGCGCCTGGCCCGGATGGCCAGGAAGTATGCGGTCCCTACCGGTTCCTTGTCCAGTTTTCCGGAACACCCCTCGGCCGAGGGGTTAGTTACCGACAGCGTTTTCCGGCGTGCCGGGAACGCTAGGGATGTGGACAAACCTCCCGACAAGGAGTCCAAGAAATTGGACTATGCTGGGTGAAAAGTCTCGCTGCGTCCTCCCTCGGCCTTCGCCAGGTCAGTTCAGCCGTCCTCATGGCACATTTCTCTCATGCCCTATTGGGCTCCCTGGACGAGGTCGTCCCTCATTTTCCCGCGGATCTGCAGACCACGGTTAGGCAGGTGCAGGACCAGGGCAGTGGCCAAACAGCAGCTTCAGACTGCTTTGGACATTGGGGACTCATGTGCCAGGTCTGTGGTGGCCGCAGTGGCTATGCGTCATCGGGCTTGGCTGAGCATATCCACCTTCACTTTGGATACCCAGCACAAGTTGGCGGATGTCCCCTTCTTGGGGACCGACCTCTTCGGCCCTGGGGTGGAAGGTCACCTGCAGAGGATCGAGAAGTCCAATGCTGCCTTAGACTCAGTCTCATCCGCTCAGAAGGACAAAGGCCGCAAACCACAACCTAAGCCCTTTTGTCCTTCTGCGCCCACGGCACGTTCGGCCCAGCAACGTCAGGGCCAGCAGGCTCGGGCTTGGCATCCCAAACCCAAGCCCGGGGCTTCCTCCAACAGGAAGCAGGGAGGTAAAGGCCCAGGAGGTCCCTCGGCTGGCCCCTCCTCCAAGCCTGCCCAGTGACGGGCTGAGGGGTGTCACCCCAACCCTGTCACCTCACCCCAGGTTCCCCCCGTGGGGGGACGGCTCCGGCACTTCCTTTCCGCCTGGTCCGTTATTACCACGGACAGGTGGGTGTTGGAGGTGGTGGGAAAAGACCTGCCTCTGGAGTTAGAGCAGGCCCCGCCCTTCAGAGCCATCACACCTCGGGGTCCGCAGCCTCACTGTCGGCTCGCCGAGCCGACATCGCTCTCCTCCTCCAAAAGGAGGTGATCAGGGAGGTGGCGGACCCTCCCTCAGACCCGTGGTTTGTGTCCAGGTACTTCCTGGTTCCGAAACGGACGGGGGCTGGCGCCCCATTCTCGACCTACACGACCTAAACAAGTTCCTAAGGTCTCGAACCTTCAGGATGGTCACTCTGGCTCAGTTAATACCATCCCTGGAACCCGGCTTGTGGTTCTGCTCTCTGGACCTGCAGGATGCGTTCTTTTACGTCCCTATCCGTCCGTCACGTCGGAGATTCCTTCGCTTCGGCGGAGGGATCCCTTTCAAGTTCGAGCCATGCCCTTGGCCTGTCTCCAGCTCCCAGGGTCTTCACCAAATGCATAGCAGTGGTGACAGCTTTCCTTCGGCGCCGAGGGTTCCGGGTGTACCCTTACCTGGACGATTGGCTGATAGCAGCCCCCTCCAGACAGGAGGTGGAGCGGTCCAGAGATCTGGCCCTCCAGGTTACTCTCAAATCGGCCTTCTCATCAACGAGGCCAAGTCGGAACTCGAGCCGAAGCAGGTGATTCTTTTCATCGGGGCAGAGCTCGACTCTCTACGAGCCAGAGCACGGCTCCCGGCGGACAGGGCCGAGGTTCTTACCTCCTTTGCCCAATCATTTCTGGTTGGGCAATCGCGCCCTGCCCGGGACTTCCTGCGCCTCCTGGGTCTCATGGCGGCCTGTACCAGCGTGGTCCGTTGGGCACGCTGGCACATGCGCCCTCTTAAGTGGGGACTGGCCAGCCAGTGGTCACAACGCTGCGATCCATTGGACCAGCTAGTGACGGTGACCCAGGGCATGTGGAACGCTCTCCGGTGGTGGACCGTTCCAGTTCATCTGCAGGAGGGCATCCGTTTGTCTGCCCGAGCCGACAGTCTCCTATCGACCCGATGCTTCTCTGGGTTGGGGTGCCCATCTGGGGAACACGGTGCACGACCTCTGGTCCCGCGGAGTCGATGCCACATCAACCTGCTGGAGCTCAGAGCGGTCCGCCTAGCTCTCACCGCCTTTGCTCCGTTTCTCCGGGGTCAAGTGGTCCGAGTCCAGACGGACAATACCACGATCATGTACTATCTAAACCGCCAGGGCGGGACGCGCTCCATGCTTCTGTGCAAGGAAGCTCTCCGCATTTGGTCACTCATGCGCGAGCTTGGAGGCGGATCTCCTAGCCATTCATGTGGCAGGAGCCTCCAACACCCTGGCCGATGCCCTGAGCGGATAGGGGCTGCATCCCACGAGTGGTCTCTCCTGCGGAGGTAGTACAAGATCTGTTCTCCCATTGGGGCACACCTCAGGTGGACCTGTTTGCCTCAGCGAACGCCGGCTGAGGCTGTTCCATGCCCGCCTCAGCAGGGGTCGCTGCAGGATGCCTTCTCGAGGCCGTGGACCTCGGCCTCTTTTATGCCTTTCCCCCATTTCCCTTGATACACAAGGTGCTTCTCAAAGCAAGGAGGGACAAGGTGCAGGTGATTCTGATAGCCCCAGACTGGCCCCGCCAGTTCTGGTACCCAGATCTCCTCAGCCTCAGCTCCAGGCTCCCGAGGCAGCTTCCAGCTCGCCCGGACCTGCTCTCAGTCAATCAGGGGAAGGTGTTCCATCCGGACTTTCAATCCCTGCACCTGACGGCCTGGTTCCTGAGCGGCTAGAGTTCTAGGCCTTGGGCCTTTCCGACGAGGTCCTCAATGTAGTTGAGGCGTCCCGTAAGGAGTCGACCAGGAAATGCTATGCTTTCAAATGGAAGAGATCTTCCATTTGGTGTCAGGGCAAGGGCTTGGACCCTTCCTCCTGTTCCTTGGCAAGCATCTTGGACTATTTATGGTCCCTTTCTCATCAAGGGCTTAGGTCGACGACCCTAAGGGTGCACCTGGCAGCCATCTCTGCTTACCGGGCGCGGGCCGGGGAGCAGTCAGTGGTGCAGGAGAAGGTGGTCTGGCGCTTTTTCAAAGGCCTTGATCACATTTCCCCTCCGGTGCGAGAACCTCCACCTCCTTGGGATTTACTGCTGGTACTGGCAAAGCTCTTGCTAAGCCATTCGAACCAATGCACAGGTGTGAACTTCTCACCTGTCGTGGAAGACCACTTTCTTGGTGGCTATCACGTCAGCTAGAAGGATGGGAGAGCTCCAGGCGCTCTGCATCGAGTCTCCTTACACCTGCTCCACAGGGACAAGGTTGTCCTGTGCCCCACCGAAATTCCTTCCGAAGGTGGTGTCGGAGTTTCACCTTAACCAGGTGTTGACTCTGCTGGTGTTCTACCCCAATCACACCTCGAAGGCCAAATACAGGCTCCATACTTTGACCTTAGAAGGCGCTCGCTTATTATAAGGCTCGCATGGCTGAAATCCGGGGAGAGGTTCGCCAGCTGTTTGTCACCTACGCTGAAGCCGCACCTGGCAGACCTGCAACCAAGCGGACAATAAGCAGGTGGGTCACCTCCTGCATAGATCTCTGCTATAAGTTGGCGGGCATGGAGCCTCCCAGAGGGATAAGAGCTCATTCTACCCGCCATACTGCTGCATCGGTGGCTGCCTCCAGGGATGTCCCTATCCAGGATATCTGCAGGGCTGCTACCTGGAAGTCAGCACACACCTTCATCACCCATTACCACCTCGACCTTGAGTCACGCCGGGATGCTGGTTTTGGGGCCTTGGTTCTCCAGTCTTTATTCCCTAAGTAGGGGGTGTGCGCCTTGCCTCCCTTCTCCCGGAGAACTTCTAGGAGTCTGCCAATAAGTGTGGATGAACAACATATCCATGTCCCTAGAAATACAGGTTACTCACCTGTAACAGGAGTTCTGAATGGTATATGTTGTTCATCTGACTCTCCCCAACCCGGCACAACCTGAGTTTCCAGCGGGCCAGATCTGGCGCCTGGAGGTGAGCCGAGTTTTACCACCCGGTGGGGTGAGAGGAGCCAGCTTGAAGACCTTCCGCAAGATTTAAAGCGCAAGGATACCTGCCAGTAAGTGTGGATGAACAGCATATACCATTCCTAGAACTCCTGTTACAGGTGAGTATCCTGTATTTACTAGTGGGGTACCGCAAGGTTCAGTATTAGGACCAGTCCTCTTCAATGTCTTTATAAGCGACATTGCAGAGGGACTGGAAGGAAAAGTATGTCTCTTTGCAGATGACACAAAGATCTGCAACAGAGTTGATGCACAAGGTGGGGTGGAATGGATGAGAAGGGACTTGGCAAGGTTAGAGGAATGGTCAAATGTATGGCAGCTTAGATTCAATGCTAATAAGTGCAAGGTAATGCATCTGGGAAACAAAAACCCAGGGGAAAAGTACACAATGAGGGGTGAGATACTAACGACAACAAAAATGGAAAGGGACCTGGGGGTAGTCATATCAGATGACCTAAATGTGAGCAAGCAATGTGAGAGGGCAGCAAGGAGGGCTGGGGGATACTGGGATGCATAGGGAGAAGCATCACCAGTAGAAAACAGGAAGTTATTATCCCTCTGTACAGACAGCTGGTGAGACCCCATGTGGAGTATTGCGTGCAGTTCTGGAGACCCAGTCTCCGCAAAGACATAGACAGGATGGAAGCTGTCCAGAGGAGGGCAACTAAAATGGTGCAGGGTCTACACCGGAAGACACATGAAGAGAGACTTATGGAGCTTAATATGTATAGCCTCAAGGAAAGGAGGGAGAGGGGGGGACATGATAGAAACTTTCAAGTACCTCAAGGGAATCAACAAAGTCCAAGAGGGTAGCATCTTTCAAAACAAGAGGTGTGCAAGAACAAGGGGGCACAATTTGAAGATAGAGTGGGGTCGGCTCAGAGATAATTTAAGGAAGTATTTTTTTCACAGAGAGGATTATGGATGCATGGAACGGCCTTCTGGAGGAGGTTGTGGAGTCAGAAACTGGTGGAATTTAAGCATGCATGGGACAGTCATAAGGCAGTTCTAGGGGGTGGGGGCAGAAAGAAGTAGGCTGCTGGTTAACTAGGATCTGTAGCTTATCCATTAGGGAAATGGGCAGACTGGGTGTGCCAAGCGGTCCTTATCTGCCGTCAGATTTTATGTTTATGTTTCTGTTTCCTGTTGCTAGACCAAGCCACCATGGATCTGTCATATGTTGGCCTCTTATTCTGACATCTGTTTTTCGTACTCTTTATAGTTGAAGTTCCATTTGCCTTTAGCAAATGGAAATAAGCAGCTGATCATTTGTAGTTTCCATTGCAATGTCGTGCTTACTGTACTTTGAACACAGGTTCCCGCATTGATCTTCTGATTTGCAGTTCTGTGCATCAGCCTGCAGACTACACATGCCTGTCTGTTTAGAAATACAAACTTCTGCCCTGTGCATAAATCAAGGATGGAAATAAGAAATGAAAAGTGTGTACTACTGGGAATTGAACCTCAGACCTCTGGTTTGCCATTCCAGCTCTCTAACCATTAAGCTACAGGCTCACATGGCTAGAGTGCCTGAGGACTACCTTAAATCCACACATCCCTTTTCTCAAAAGCGTTGCTTAATCCTACAGAAAGGAACATGTCAGAAATACAGACTTTTTTCAGTGCAGTTTAATCCCTGCAAGGAATATTTTTAAATCAAGAATGGGAATGAGAAAGGAAAAGTGTGGGCCTACTGGAAATTGAACCTCAGGCCTCAAGGAAGTTCTCAGGCACTCTAGCCATGTGAGCCTGTAACTTAATGGTTAGAGTGCTGGAATGGCACACCAGAGGTCTGAGGTTCAAATTCTGCGCGCCACACTTTTCCTTTCTCATTTCCATCCTTGATTTTAAAATATATACTTTGCAGGAGTGAAACTGCACTGGGAGAAGCTTGTTTCTAGGGTTGTGGATATGTTGCTCATTCACACTAATTGACATGTCCTTTCCTTTAGGATCACCGGAATGTCTTCAAGCTGGCCCCTCCCACCCACTTGGGTGTTACAGCCCTTGGCTCCGCCTCATGACTCCAGAGGTTCCTTTCTGCTGGCAGATTCAGGTTGCCTCCTCTTTGCTGTCGCTTTTTGTAGGCCCTGGCTTCAAATTCTTCGGTAAATCCAAAACTTCGAATCGTTTGAGTTAGCAACAGTGATTCTCATCATTCCATCATGGAAGATGAATATTCCCCCGGATTTCGCCGGTGCCCGTGCGGTCAAAAAATGTTGCATACTGATCTGCATACCGCGTGCGTTTGCGTGTTGGCCATGACACCAAGACTTGTGAGTTGTCTTGCTTTTCACCAGAACATTCTCGACGATCTCCTTGCACGCCTTAAATTGGGCGGGCCCAAAAAACTGAATCCTCTGGTGAAATCTAAAGAGGCCCAGTGGGCGGTCTCTGAGGCTGCGGGATCCGCCGAACAGCTTGAACGAATGCAGGCCTTTGAAGGAGAAGTGGTGCGGGCCGCAGAGTCTTCCTCTTGGTCGTTTTTCGTTCCTCTCAACTTGGGCTCCACCTTTTCGGGTTCCTTCCGAGAGTTGTACCACCCTCTTCCCACTAAGGGCGAGGGACCTGTAGGCTGTCACTTGTCTCAGTCCTGTAAGAGGATAAGGATCTGAATCAGTTGTCTCGACGAACACACTCTTGGGATCGTGAAGCGATCTTGGTCGCAGGAGTGCAGGTATTGATTTTGGTCAAAATTGCCTCTTTGACCGCTAGCTTCTTGGTCTTGCCGTCTGGCCAGTAGACAGAGGTTTCCATCAACGAGGTTGGTTATCTTTCTCAATCCCATCGATCTTTTGTCACCTATTCTGGTGACAACTCTCTCAATAGGACTCTGGTCCTGTCTCTTCCCTGATGAGGGAGGCGACCAGTTGGGCATCATGTCGGGGAACCAGTCCCTGATCTTGGGAAGTCACCAGTCCCACGGTGTCTCCCGAGCGACCTTCTTGGCCAGTCTGATCCAGGTCGAGATCCCTGGGCCCCATCGATCGACAGGTTGAGGAAGGCTACGCGTGCTCCAAAAAGAGGTGATGTCATCGGGTCATCCTCAGATGAGGAGAGGCTTGGGCTGAAGCTCTCATGAACGCTATGAGAATCTGATGTGGCAGCTTGTCCTGTCCGAGCAAGAACCGATCCACGGTCTCTACTCTGGTCATTACTTGGCTTTAACCTCCTAGGCCGAAGCAGACTCCCTTGTAACCAGTGAGCTTGGTTCCTCCACCCGTAGAGCCAGCTAAACCCACTCTAGTTAGGACAATATTGGTCTCTCCACCGAGTGTAGTGGAGCCACTGCCTAAACAGCCTTTGGGTGGGTCTTCTACAAAGGAAGCTCGGTCAACACCGGGTCTTCCTCACAGGATCTCTGTCACCCTTATTCCGGATCGCCCGAGGCACATTGAGGGTAACCTTGGCGGCCGACCGTTATATTCAGATACCTCGGATTCAGACAACACCGACCTTCAATCTTATTCGGGATGACGAGTTGTTCGGTGATCTGTCTGCAGAGGAAGGCCCTTTGTCCTTTCAAGGGATTTTCTGCCGTATCTCCGAATCACCCGGGATGCCCTGGAAGCAATTCAGAAAGCGGGTGGAGTACCCCTCTGATCACATTTTCAAGAGGAACCTCAACGGAAGCCTTTCCTGTTGCTGAAGCCATTTTGGCCCGGCCTTGAGCTTGCAGCATCCTGCCTCCTGCCCAGCGCAGTTCTGCCTGGATGGCCCACAAGCATGTGGTGCCCATGGGGTCCCTCTTGGGGTTCACAGAACATCCCTCGACTGAGAGCCTTGTGACCGTCTCCGTGTTCAGATGTACAAGCAGTTCTGCTGACACCTTTAGACCTCTGGACAAGGAGTCCAAGAAACTGGACCACTCTGTGCCAGGAAGGTCTGTGTGGCCTCCTCTTTAGGTCTCAGCCAGGCAAGCTCTGCCATCATCGTGGCGCACTTCTCCCGTATCCTTCTAGGGTCTTTGGACGAAGTTCTCCCACATCTCCCCGCAGACCTTCAGATTACGATCAGGCAAATTTGGGACCAAGGCTGTGCCGTTGCCAAACAGCAGCTTCAGACAGGTCTGGAGATTGGTGACTCCTGTGCCTGTTTGGTGACAACCGCAGTTGCCTAAAGCGGCAGGGCTTGGCTGAGTCTTTCTACCTTCATGGCGGATACCCAGCACAAACTTGCTGATGTTCCTTTCCTGGGCACTGATCTCTTCGGTCTAGGTGTGGATGAACACCTTCAGTGAATCAAACAGTCCAATGCCAACTTGGACTTTGGTACTTCTGCTCAAAGTGCTTCTGGCCCTGAAGCAGCAGCAAAAGAAGCCTTTTGGCACTCTGCTCCTGCAGCACAACAGTCCTTTCAGGGAGCACAGCATCAGCAGGCACAGGCTTGGTGCCTCACGCCCAACCCGGACCTCTCTAGGCCTGCAGATGAGGTTGGGGTTTAGGCCCTGGACTGTCTTCCTCCAAGCCTGGCCAGTGACAGGATAGGGGTGGGCCACTCCTGTTCCCGTCAAACCAGTTCTGGGTCCTCCCATTGGGGGTCAACTCCAGTACTACTTTTCCACCTGGTCTGCTGTTACCATGGACAGGTGGGTCTTAGAAGTGGTCACCCAGGGTCTGCCTCTAGAAATCGAGCAGTACCCTCCCAGCTGAGCCTGTGCCCCATTGGAGGAGAGAGTATCAGCTCACTCAGTCGGCTCTGAGAGACGACATAGCCCAGCTCCTCCTCAAGGAGGCAGTCGTCTGAGTGGCAGATCCTCCAGTCAACCCAGGGTTAGTTTCCAGGTACTTCCTGATCCTGAAGCGGATGGGAGCTGGCGCCCCATTCTAGATCTGCACTACTTGAATCAGTATATTAGGACACGCACCTTTTGAATGGTAACTCTGTCCCAGATCATACCGTCCTTGGAGCAAAACGTTCTACTCACAGGATCTTCAGGACTCATTCTTTTACATTCCAGTCCATCTGTCTCACCAGTGGATCATCCACTTCAGATCAGAGAGAACCCTTTATGAGTTCCAAACCATGCCATTCAGCCTGTCATCAGCCCCATGGGTCTTCACCAAAGGCACGGCAGTGGGGCAGCCCACCTCAGGTGTTGAGCGGTCAGAGTATACCCTTACCTAGATGATTGGCTCTTACCAGGTTTTCCACCCAGCAAGAGGTGAAGAGGTTCAGGGATCTGACCCTCCAGGCCTACTCTCAACTTGGTCTCCTGATCACACGAGGCCAAATCAGAGCTTGTGCCTTCTCAGGTGATATGCTTCATTGGGACAGAGCTCGACTCCGCCAAGCTAGAGCTTGGCTCCTGTCGTCAGGTTGAGGTTCTCTCCTCCTTGCCCAATCATTTCTGGTTGGGCAACTGCGCCTGCCTGGGACTTTCTGCACCTTCTGGGTTACATAGCGTCCTGCACCACTGTGGTCAATTGGGCTATAGCATATGCCCCCCTTCAGTGGGAGCTGACGTCCAGTGGTCTCAGCACCCAGGTCATTTCGACCAGCCGATCACTGTGACCCAGAAGATGTGGGACGTTCTCCAGTGGTGGACAGTCTGTAACATTTTATTAACTGCATTTTATTACTATGTTTTGTTTATTACTGTTAACTATATACATGCAACGAGCATTAGTTTTAAATGGCAAACGTACATGTGTAGTGAGACTGGCACGGCTAAGTGTATGCGACTAAAACAAGTCCTTGTGCAAGCATAATAGTGGATGGACACACCATGTACAATAAGCCATTTCTAGTCTCAAGGTTGTTGTGTAGCTTAAAGAGAGAACAAACTATTGCTTCCTTGGTCATAAACACAGCGCACGAGAGTACACGTCGCACTGTATAATCAGCACATTGTTCAGCTATGGACTAGGCTATCAGCCTATCAGAGACATTAGAGAGACTGCATACCTTAAAAGGGCTAAAAACAATACATCCTGTGTGTTAATACTAACAGCAGTTTACACTTAATTCAGAAGGAAAATATTGAGATATGTCAGACTATGCTAATCTATAACAACAGGCAAAAATTCATCTTGTGACAGCTAAATTAAAAAAAAAAACAAGCATCTAATACCTGGTAGTTATGTGGAAGTTGCACTTCAATAGCTATTCTTCGTTAGATATTAACCATTTGGGTTTATAGCATGTGGATTCTGGTATTTATATATGTACTTTGTTAGGGTAACTTAATGACTGTGCTCTTTTAAGTTACAAGAAAGGTCAGTCGGAGATATGTGAACCACAGGGAGCTGTGACAGCATACAGATTGTGACCTTAAAATCGGCCAATACAGTAGTCTCGGCCTGTGTGAAGTGGGTCATTGGGAGCTATGGCAGCATCTGGATCAGAAGACTTTCTAAAATACAAAATAAATGTTCAAATTGCATAATCCATATATGTATAATGGTCATTTAGCTTTGCATTGGTTGTGAGGAACTCGACATAATACTGAATGTCTGACCTAAACATGTTTCGTGATATGCAGTCAATAAGAGCAAGCATAAGAAAAGACCTAGCAGTAGTGTTTGCTTGTAATTACCTGTTTCTACATGCTAGTAAGTAAATAACCTTATAATTATAATTCCGGTTAATACTAGAGGTGCACTTGAGTGCTAAATCCATTTAATCGCAAAGTTTTAAATTATTACTACTTATTGGTCTGACAATGTCTCAGTATGATCCCACTGGAGCAATGTTGCCATGTTGTGGTGGCTGCTAGAATTGTTAGTTAAATTACAATGCATTACATTTCTTAGCTAAGGTACATTAGGCAATGTTGACGAAAAACAGATGCATAGTAGTACATACATCGGGTACAACAGGCACAAAAAGGGTTATGAAAGCAATGCCAAGCAAAAATATAATCAACAGTGTCACAACTCATGGACAACATTAGGCCATACCAACATAGCCAATCAGAGACTGACAAATATCATGTAGCTAAAGTATTACCTTGTATGTAATTTCTTGAAGTTGTTTGTCACACTGTATGTAAACCACACTACCTACAGCTTTGGGAAAACATGTAACCAGATTGCGTAGAGCGCTGCGTCGCTCTTAATAAAATACCTTTTGTCTGCAAGGAAAGTTATCTGGTCTGTTACTCTTTAATGTCTTTATCCTCGAGGTGCCCAAGCCAAACATCACATAACCTATCGCCCGCTGGCTGGCAATTTGTAGTGTTGCATCTTAGACCAGTTGCAGGAAGGGATCCTATTTGTCCGCCCTGAGCACACAGTCGGCCTCATGACCAGTGCCTCTCTAATGGGCTGGGGAGCCCATATGGGGGACAACAGGGCCCATGGGTTCTGGGCCCCCGAGGAGTCCTGTTACCACATCAACCTGTTGGAGCTCACTGACAGCATTCGCTCAGTAGCTTCTGGTTCAAGTGGTTAAAGTCCAGATGGACAATACCACAACATGTACTACCTCAAGAAGCAGGGCGGCACGCACTCCCGGCTGCTGTGCGGGGAAGTGCTCCGCATCTGGACCCTTGTGAGCTGACTGGAAGCAGATCTCCTTGCCATCCATGTGGCAGGAGCCTCAAATCAACAGGCGGATGCCCTCTGTCCATAGGTGAGACATCCCATGAGTGATCTGTCCATCTAGAGGTAGCTTACAGCCTGTTTTCCCACTGGGGCTAACTGATGGTGGACGTGCTTGCCTCCAGGAAAACACCAAGCTGAGTCTGTTTCATGCCCACCCCATCAGCGGAATTGCTGCAGGGGATTCCTTCTCGAGGCTGTGAACCCAAGGACTCTTCTACATCTTTCCTTCATTCCCTTGATTCACAGGATGCTCCTCAAGGTCAGGAGGGAGAGGCGCAGGTGATCTTGGAATCCCCAGACTGGTCGTGCCAGTTCTGGTATCAAGATCTCAGCCTCAGCAACAGGCTCCCAGGTGCCTTCCAGCACGCCCGGACCTGATCTCTGTTAATCAGGGAAGTTTCTCCATCTGACCTTGAGTCCTTGCATCTGACAGACTGGTACCTGAGCGGCTAGAGTTCCAGGCTTTGGGTCTGTCCGAGGATGTACTCAAGTAGTGGAAGCATCCAGGAAGGAGTTGACCAGAAAGTGCTATGCTTCAAATGGAAAAGATTTTCTTTTGGTGTCGGGCAAGGGCCTGGACCCTCTGTCCTGTACTGTGGCTAGGATTTTAGACTACCTTTGGTTTCTGTCCAAAGGAGGTCTTCGGTCTTTGACCCTTAAGGTGCACCTGGCAGCCATCTCTGCTTACCAGGCGTGGGCCAGTCAGCAGACGGTGGCACAAGAGAAGGTGGTCTGCTGCTTTTTTAAAGACCTTGATCCCATATCCCCTCTGGTGCGTGAACCTTCACCTCCGTGGGATTTACTGCTGGTCTTGGCAAAGCTCATGGGCAAGCCAATCGAACCGATGCACAAGTGTGAGATGTCACACTTGTCATGGAATATGGCCTTTCTGGTGGTTATCACATCTGCCAGAAGGACAGGAGATGTTCAGGCTCTTGATGGACTCCTTATCTGGTCTTCCACAGGGACAAGGTTGTCCTGTGCCCCACCGTAATTCCTCGAAGGTGGTACCAGAGTTGCACCTTAGCCAGGTGTGGAGTCGGCCTGTAATCTACCCAAACAACTCCTCAGGTGTTGAGTACACGCTTCATACTCTGGTCCTAAGATGAGCTGTTTTCTGTTATAAGGAGAGGATGGTGAAAATTCAGGGAGAGGTTCGCCAGCTGTTTTGTCACCTACGCTGAAGCCGCTTCTGGCAGAGTTGCAGCAAAGCAGACGATCGAAAGATGGATTACATCGTACATTGATCTCTGCTTTAGATTGACAGGCAAGGAGCCTCCCACAGGGATAAAAGCTCAATTTTCACCATTCATTACTGCTGGGTGTAAGCCGGAGCGCGCACCGCCACAAAGAAATTTTTTTCTTTTAAGAGGTTAGCGCGAACTGCTCCGCCCCCGGAAATGACGCGTCGTGTGATGGTCGCGGCGGTCGTTAGGCGCCACAGACTCCTCCTCAATCCCAGTTTTGTTTCTCCCGCCATCGAGGTCACACATGCTGCATGGAGCCGAATTAAGTACTGCGTCGTAGGTCGCATTTTTTTCGTAGCCTTCATTGCGCTTTCTCGACATAGTCGACGGGTAAGACCGTTCTGTTTTTCTTTATTTCGACAATGCCGAGAGCTTTTCTGTGTTTTCCTTAATTATTTTGCATCGTGTCTGGTTTGGGGCAAAATGCAAGTCTAAGGCGAGCCGTGCCCCTATGCGTTGGTGCCCTTGTGGCCAGCAGTTTTCTGTCACGGACTGTCGTGTTTGTCTCCCGTGCCTGGGACCCTACCATTGTATGGATCATTGTGATGCCTGCTTCTCCATGGATCGCCGTGTGTTGGAAGTCCACGCGCTTAAAGTCGGATGCGCCACCGAATTTCGGAGTACGTGAGCTCGCCTCGAGGCTTCCCAGGCCAGATATCTCGACCCTTCCTCGAGTCCCTCCTAGGTCTATCACGGATCGGCGAGGAGGAAGCCTCCTCCACTTCCAACCTTGCCGAGGAGGAGGTTTCTTCTTCGCGGAGGAATGGTGTGATCCTCCCTGGGTCACACCGTTGGCACTGTCCGGCAGTCACCTCCGTGGAGGTGCAGGCTCCCAGTGTCACTGCCCCTGTTGCACCCTCGTTCGCGTCTGCCTTGAAGTCGTAGAATCTGCTGTGGCTTGCAGTGCCGTTCTGGGTCTTGGCGCCGCTAGCGGGGACTTGATGGCACCGCTGGTGGTGCCGTGGGCCCTGGCACCATCTGCAGTGCAGGGGACTCAGGTGGCAACATCAGCGGTGCTGTCTTGGCCCTCGGTGCCGCATATGCGTTTGGGACTCGGGCTGCACCGCTCATGGTACGGTGTTTAACTACCTGGCACCCTACTGGTGTGGATGACTCTTGCGAACGTGGCTGACATCGTGGCCTATGGCGGTACCAGGCCTGGTGCTGCCTCTGGGCAGGTTCCTGTGGCTGTGGCGGCGGAGTCGCCCTGTCGACCCCGCCGGAGGAGGACTATTCAGGTGAGGACCCAGACCAATGGCTAGAGTCCTCTGGCCTGAACCTCCTATAGGTCACAGGCCTAGATGTTCCAGTGTTCCTCTCCCAGGGTCCCCGGAGCTGGTTAGCCGGATAATTCCTTGGTTAGATGTGGCCTGGAGTCTTCCATGGTGGACCCTTAGGGTGTTCGGAGAGGATACCCTCTTCTTGTAGCTGCCGTTTCTGGTGCTGCTCGGTCCTTCAGCAAAGGGGAGGACTCTGCCTCGGCGAGTTCCTTCAAGTCTCGCTGCCAGGGACCTCCACCACTGGTCATGAGGAGAGGGCTGCTTCAGAGTCTGAAGGATTGAGTGGCAGAGGTCGGGCGCGATCCCCACTGGCCTGCGGGGTGTGGGGAGGAGTCTAGCGCTGATCTCACCTTTCTCTTAAGGTCTCTAAAGCACCTTCTGGTGGCGGTTCTGAGTGTTGACTTTCTGGATTCATGCAATCCCAGGTGCGTCTGAGGAGATTCCCTTTCAGGGCTCTTTCTGGAGTTGCCTCTTACCCTTTCTACAACACAACTCGGCATGATCTCAGGGTCCCCAATCTTAGTGTCGTTACCTGGATCCCAGAGCCCTGGTGGAAGCCAGGCACGTGCTGTTAGGTGCCCCTCGCCCATCCCTCTACAACCATCTCTCTGTCTACTGGGCCGTATGGGGCCCAGTGGGCCATTAACTTGGGAGACGTTCAGAACTTCTGTGGCGGCCTTACCGTCCTATGTCAGGGCCATGGACGAACAGGTTTTCCGCCTGTCCCCCCCAGCCGCACGAGTCTTCTGAGCATTTGAGCTGCATGTCCTCCTAGTCTTCCTCCACTGTTGAAGAGGAACCTTCTGTCCACCTTTCCTCTGCCGCTGATTTCACAGACTATCAGCGTTTCCTTTTGAGAATGGTTTTGGAGCTTTGTATCTCCTTCATCTGTAGGGATAATACCGAGCGGCGGACATGTGTTTCCTTAGTGAAGTCAGTGCTCGCCATCTGGGGGTTCTTCCTGGCCGATCTCCTTCCAGGAGGCGTCTGTCTGCACTTGGCAGTCTCCAGCCACTCCTTCTCCAGCCCTGGGAGACTGTATTGTGTCCCCCATGAGTCTCTAGGGTCTCTGCCTCACCCTCCTTCAGGTTTGACGTCCCTAGACACTCCTTCCTGACTTTGGCGCCTGGGGCACGACAGGCCTCCTGATTTGGATTCTGATGAATTCGACCGGTGGGGATGAAGGGTTTTCTCTTCTGGTCACGCGTTATGCATATCATCTAATCAATCTCACCACGCTGCTTACAACAGGCATCTGTGATCGATGCTGGCTCAGGTCTTATTCTCTTTGCCTGACTCATGGAGCTTGCAAGGCACCAAGCGAGGGCATCCTACGATGCCAATGAGGTGGCGTCCAGACTAGCAAGGACAGTGATCTGCATTAGGGGGATGGCATGGCTTTGTCTCTCCAGACTGTTGCCCATTGCCCAGCGTAGGGTGGCTAACTCTGCCTTCCAGGGAACCTGCCTTTTTTCCCCCGCAGGGCGAGGAGGCTTCTGCAGGGGCAGCCTCCCTCCCCCAGCCCATGGGGGACACCTCCTCCTCCTCACCCACCTTAGACGTCTTAGTCTATTGGTTAGGGTCTCCCCCTTCCTACTTTTCACCAATAGGAGGCTGAGGGATCTGTTTCCTCTGGGTCTGTCCAGACCCCCTGGGGGATTGGTACTCACCCAGCAATAATGAATGGTGAAGATTGACGAGGAAAGATATGAAAATTATGTACCTACCGTAATTCTTGATCTTCTTTTGTATCTTCACCATTCATTACTGATTCGTGTCCACCATCCCCTCACGTGCCTCCTTCTTCAGCATCTCCCGCTCCCTGCTTGTTCCTCCTCCTCCTCCTTTGGGTTTAAGCCAAAAAAAAAAAACTCTTGTTTTTTCTTCTGTCCTTCTGAACGCATCGCTCCCCTCTGGGGAACGGAGGAATGATCGGAATTTATCTGTCTTGAGGGAACTCTTTCCGATTACCCCTAGGGGTGACACCTGAGCTCTCTTCAGCCATGTTGTTCAATTCACAGTTAGAGACTGCTCCTTACTTGGCCCGGTCCTCTTTTTTTATGGGTACCCTCTGGCAGATCTCAGTCACCTACTGTGTCAGCTTCTGCTGCTTGCCGCTGTCCTGGCACTTCAGTTTCTAGAGTTGGTGTTCTTTGCCTTGCTCCAGGAGTCCGATTGAGTTCCCACTCTACCTGTTACATAAAGGGATGCCCTCTGTAGGGCACCACACACTGCCTTCTGTGTTAACACGTAACAAGGTGCTAATGGGCTTCTCCCTTTCCTAGTTGGAGCTCTCCTTTCAGAACAAATTTCTGCCTTGGCAGTCTGTGAGCTGACAGCTAGAGTTTAAGGGGTTGAGGATGGCGGAGGTGTAGAGAATCTGCCTTTTGTGTCCAAGTGGTTCGGTTGAACCTCCTCTTCAGTTTTACCAAATGGGATCCTTGCTCCCTTATCTTTGGTTCCGAGCTTTTAAGCCTTAAACCATTTCCTCAACTGGCAGACTTTTTCTTCCCTCCCTACATCCGTCTTCCTTTTTTCCACTGTTCTTCTACCTTCTTCTTTCTCTCCTTTATCTGTTCCTTCCTTGGAGCCGCCCCAGGAGTGAGGCCCTGCAGTCCCTTAGGGTAGGCATCCTTTTTCACTTTTCTACCAGCTTAATCCTTTTTCAGTTTATATTCTTTCCTTTTTCTATCCCTCGGCTCTCTTGCATTGCTCTTCTGTTTTCTTATGCTTATTTCGCCTCTCCGGCTAACAGAACTGGGATGGAGGAGTAGTCTGTGGCGCCTAAGGCCGCCCCTCACACGGTGCGTCACTCTCAGGGGCTGCGCCGTTGACGCAGACTCCTCTTAAAAAAAAAAAAAATAAATAAATAAATCCCGTGGCTGGTGTGCGCCTCCGGCTTATACCCAGCAGTAATGAATGGTGAAGATACAAGAGAAGATCAAGAATTACGGTAGGTACGTAATTTTCATTTCTACCTGCCATAACGCTGCGTCAGTGGCTGCTTTCAGGGACATCCCTATCCAAGAAATATGTTGGGCTGCCACCCGGAAGACAGCTAACACCTTCATCACCCATTACTACGTTGACCTTGTGTCACACCAGGATGCTGGTTTTGGGGCCTCAGTTCTCCAGTCTCTATTCCCATAGTAGGGGATGTGCGCCTTGCCTCTCTTCTCCCGGAGAACTGCTAGAAGTCTGCCAACTAGTGTGGATGGACAACATATCCTCGATTCTAGAAAAAACAGGTTACTCACCTGTAACAGTGTTTTAGGAATGGTTTATGTTGTTCATCCACACGGACCCACCCGACCTCCCCTGCAGCGACGCACAAACCTGGCTTACAGCAGACCAAGATCTGGTGTCCTGGGGTGGAGCCGAGGGCTGTACCACCTGGGTGGGTTGGAGGAGCCAGCTTGAAGACCTTCCGCGATCCTTAAAGAGGAAAGGACATGCAAAACTAGTACGGATAAACAACATATACCACTCCTAGAACTACTGTTACAGGTGAGTAACCTGTTTATTTCTGACATGTTCCTGGTTGCAGGATTACGCAACACATTTGAGAAAAGGAATTGTGGATTTAAGGAAGTCCTCGGGCACTCTAGCCATGTGAGCCTGTAGCTTAATGGTTAGAGCGCTGGAATGGCATACCAGAGGTCTGAGGTTTAGTTCACAGTGGGCCACATTTTTCCTTTCTCATTTCCATCCTTGATTTAAAATGTACCTTGCAGGGGTTAAACTGCACTGAGAGAAGTTTGTATTTCTGTCCGTTTAGAAGAATACTTTTATTTAATGAAAAGTGTGGTTTAGTTATATATGTTTGTTGGTTGCCCACGTAGTTTGTACTTTCTGTTTTTAGGTTGCTGTCACAGAAATCAAGAGCCCAGGAGACATTTTTGTTCAGGTTTATACTCAAGAAAGCTTTGAGTTCCTTCGCAAACTTGCCATGACAAAGAAAGAGACCTGTGAAAATGTTATCGGTGATGCTCAGTATATTCCTGAGAGAGGGGAAGTGTGTGCTGCCAAGTATTTAGCAGACCAGGTAAGTGGTAAAGTTTCTGAAAGAATGTGTGGTTGTACTTTAGTAATGTGAAGGGTTATTTTTAGGTGGTAAAAATTAGTTTAGTTTTATGAGATCAAAATTAGTTTTGCGTACTTTAATTTCTGTTCATTGCAGATTGTGCCCCTGCTCTTGTTTCTTAAATAGGATCTGGTCATCTTGGAATAATATGAGGTGCTTCAAAATGTTAAAGCATGAATATTCTTTACAGTATGTTTGATTATTCTTCAACTCCTTCGCTACAGTTTGTTTCTAATGTCTCCCTTCCCCCGTTAGTATTGTTTATTTTCTCCTGTTCCACTCTTAACTTTAGTATTGTAAATGTTTCTCTAAAATATGCCCAATTGTTTTACTACCCCACCTATATTTATTTATTGTCGGATATTTTGGCCATAGAGCATCCAGAAATTAACCTTTTGTTCAATCTGGAATGTGGTGAGAGTGAAGCCATGAGGTAAGTATACCAGGAAAATATGTAGTTTGGCAACATCCAGTCCCACACTGAACTGCATATGATGTAGGCGAGTTGTTAAGTGTATCCTGTAACAATATTTGTATTTCTGTTTCTGTTTTTGAATTGTTCTGTATTTTGTAACTAGGTGCAACTCACAGGTCATAATGTTAAAAGGCTTTCAGCCCAGTGTCTAAACCTATATAAAATAAGCTTTACTTCTTACCCTAGGAGTTCTTCAGTATGCTTGACTGATGCAGTATGCCAGCTGGGCTTGGCTGCCCCATAGGAGGAGTTTATGCTAATGATTTTTAGGCATTAGCTAATCAGAGAGCAGTAAGAGAGAGAGTGCTGCCTGAGCTAGAGTAGGAAGTCAGCCAGATTCATTTCTCTGCTGACTGGACAACACTGTCCCGGGGCTCGCTCTCTTGCTTCACTTGAATAGGTTCTTTTCTTTGTACTGCCTTAATGAATTTTGAACCTTTTTTTTTTTTTTTTTTTTTCCAGTGCTGCAGTATTTTAATTCGTGATTCCTTCAGTTCCCAGGAACCACAAATTTCTCTCCTCGTGATCCCTTCCATGGCTTCTGCTCTTTTTATGGGGAACATTTTTGTCTCTTATGGTTAAACTTTACCACAGCTCTTTTAAATTCGCAGTTCCTTATTTTTATTGGAACCGTGAATTTTCATTTTATCTTTTAAATTTAGTGCTATTGGGGAATTGTATTCCACAGTTCCATAACGCTTGAGAACTGATTGCATTCTGTATTTTCTCCCGTTGGGGGTATTGTTTTCTAGATCTTACTTAGAGATGCAGCTCTTGCAACAGGTTACACCATTAGGACTGAAGCCGTCCAGGCGTCAGGACCCCATGGAAATTTTCTAGCTAGCAGTCTTCAGCGAGGACATGTACTCTGGCGTTGGTCCGCCCCGGCGTCCAGGTGTAGTACATAAGGAGGTGGTCCCCCATAATCCCCAGTTCTTTTCCATAGTCGACATTGCAAGTATCGGCCTCTCGGTCCTTTTTCTAGCGTGCGATGACCTTCAGAGCTACGACGTTTTTGTCTTTCTTCATAATTTTGGATTCAACTGATGTCCTCTCCAAATACTTCTCTGGAAGGTAACCAATCGAAGTGTGCCTGCGGCAAACAGATCCCCTTCAAGGATCCACATTCGACCTGCGTGCGCTGCCTAGGCTCTGAACACGACACCAAGGCCTGCTCCTTCTGCCAGGCTTCAACAGTCGCACCAGGATCAGCCGCCAGAAGGCCCTTCAAGCGTTTCTCTTAGAGGAGAAACTGAAGACCATGGACAAGGAACCTTCCTCCTGGGGGAGTCGGTAAAGCCCACAAACACCAGGATAAACACCGGGAGAAGGAAAGGCCCAGGTCCTCTGCAAGGGCCTCGGACTCCCGAAGCTCCGGCTCGCGGTCAGACTGCTCTCCCTCCAAGGCTCAGTCACAACCTCCCCAATTCAGGTCAGATCCTCCAGTGGCTCCTCTTCTCTGCAGCCCCTGAAGACTTGCAGGCCATCGGCATTGTCCACTCCCATCAAAGGCCTCGTCAAGTCTGGGGGCGCCACAAATCTTCCTCCCGCCATCGGGACTCCAACGCCAGGTCAGATTCCCAGCCTCTGCGAGGGTCAGACCTGGTTCCTCGCAAGACCAAGGACCTGACATCTGCAAAGCATCACTGGCACTCCCAGGAGCCGGCGACGTCAAAACATCCGTCGCCTGTCAGGCGTTCGCCTCCGAGGGCGTCAGCTACCCCAGAGAGGAGGACCGCACCACCGTCGCTGGCTGACGTCGGTCGGAAGGACTCATTGGAGGAGGATATCACGCAGCCCAAGGACCAGGCAGGCAACACTGGAGATGTTGGGCTCCCACGGGAACCTTCCCCGGAGCAGAAGACCCCCAGGGACCCGACGCCCGACCCCGGCAACAGGCCCGGCGTCGGGCATGAACTTGACAGAGGTAAAGGAGCTCTTTACCTTCTGGTGGGACACCATGAGAAAAGATGTGGTCGCCACACATCCTCCTGCTCCGACTCTGCCTCCTCTGCCCTTCACCGCCTATGCCCCTCTTCTGCCCAAGGGCCCAGACTTGTCACCAACCCCAATGAGCGAACACCACCTCCTCGGAAGATCCTCAAGACAGGAGAAGACCTCCCTCCAGATCCAGCTCAGGGTCACCCAGTCCTGAGAGACCCAGACGACGCCGGTACACCCTGTCTGGGGAGGATTCTAGATCTGACAGCTCAAGGTTCTCCAGATCTCCTTCTCCCATCAGCATTCCCTCTCCGGACCTACACGACCTACCTAGGTCTCTGGATGATCCCTCTTCCACGGAGATCATGAGGCACATCCAGGAGAACATGGGGTGGGATGCTGAAGAGCTCGACCCCGAGAGACTGTGCCTTACCGCTACCTTGGCAGAAAGACCCAAAGCCTGTGGTAGTGCACCTTGGTAGTTACACTGCGGGCGTCACAAGGCTGCCTGGAAGCGTCCGCATTCCACTCCGGCAGTGCCGAAGAAGGCTGACCGCCTATGCAAGGCCCCTAGGGAGGACCAGTATCTGGCGAACCATCCTCTGGTTGATTCCCTGGTCATCACTGCTTCGCATGACCGGCCAAAGACCTCAGCATTTGAGCACTCAGCCACACGGACCAGGAATCCAAGCAATTGGATGTCCTGGGTAGGTGCTGCCCATTATAGCTGCGACTTGCGCCATCAGGTTTCTGAATTACCTCACTTGCATGGTTCAATTCCAAAACACACTGTGGGAACAAGGGCAGGACCTGGTCGAGAAGATGCCGATGGTGACCAAAAGGACGAACTTGAACCTCCTCTGCGCGGTTTGCATGTAGGGACCAGGTGCTCAGAGCAGCATATGATTCTCTGCGGACTCTTCAGCCAGAGCTGCAGCCTCAGTCGTGTGTCTCTGGAGACACTCTTGGCTCCGTGTCTCCGGTTTTATCCCGGATGTCCAGAAGAACATCTTAGACGTCCCTTACAATGGCGAGGTCCTTTTTGGCGAAGCTTCCGAGAAGGTGATCACGAAACTTCAGGATGCAGGGAAGGCAGTCAGATCTGTACAGGCCATGTATAGGTCTCGGCCCAGTTCCTTTCGTAGGAACCAGAGCAGTTTTCGTGGCTGGCTACAAAGACAACAGCCACGTTACGGCACTTTCACCCGCAAGGCCCAGGCCAAGTCATCCCTAGGCAGAGGCCAACGATTTGAAAAGTCAGCACAGCCTGTTGGATCGAATGGTGTCACAGCACGACTCCTTCCGGCCCCCACCCCCACCCCCAGGATCAACGGGAACAGAAAGTCGGGGGTCGCATCGCACTCCACTTGCCAGGGTGGCAGTCGATCACCACCGACAGGTGGGTTCTGCAACTGGTCAAAAAAGGCCACTATATAGAATTTATAGGCAGTCCACCCACAAGACCTCCCCTGCTTTCCCGATATTCGGGTCAGCATGCCCTGCTCATACAGCAGGAGGTGCTCACACTTCTGGAAAAAGAAGCCTTAGAGCATGTCCTGGAGAACCAGAGAGGACTATGGTACTATTCTCACTTCTTCTAGGTTCCAAAGAAAACAGGGTACTTCCGTCCAATACTGGACCTCAGTGACCTCAACCTGTCAGTCGTTTACAAACGCTTCCGCATGGTGACCCTTCCGGGCCTAATTCCCATGCTGAAGCAAGACACCTTTCTGGCGTCCTTGGACATGCAGGACCCCTACCTGCACATCCCGATTGCTCAAGCGAACCGGAGGTTCCTAGCTTTGAGTTCAGAGCCGCCATTATCAGTTCGAGCTCTTCCCTTCAGGCTGTCATTGGCACTTAACATTTTATGAAATGCATGTCGGTCGTGGCGCGTCTCTGAGGAGACAAGGCCACTACGTGTTCCCTTACCTGGACGACTGGCTTCTCATGGCACCCTCAGGAGGCACTGATGACTGACCATTCACTGCACCCAGTCCCTTTTCAATCACTGGGTATCTTCATCAATTACGAAAGTCACTCCTGGTACCGTCTCAGAAGCTGCAGTTTATAGAGCAGTTCTGGACACTGTCAGAGGAAGCTTTTCTTCCCTCGGACAGAAGCGAACACATCAGATCCTCATCAGGGACCTGTCGGTGAAGAGAACCGTCTCGCCAGATCGGTCCTTTGCCTGCTCGGACAGATGGCTGTGGCCATTGCAACAGTCTGCTGTCGTCTCCACAGGGTAACCCAGTGGATGCTCAGGGTGCAATGGGACCAAAAGCAAGACCATCTGCAGCAGCCGATCTGAATCACCAATGCCGTATTCGGGATTGGCAATGTAACTACATCCGGGGAACCTCTCTGCAGGTGTTCCCTTCACAGTGCCGTCTCCGACTGTGACACTCTCCACAGATGCCTCAGGTGGGGAGCACACCTGGGCGGTGTTCGGTCTCAGGGCCTGTGGACAGCCCAGGAGTCTCATCTCCACATCAACATTTTGGAAATGAGGGCAGTCCTTTACGCTCTGCAAGCCTTCCAGTCGGAGATTCCACCGGGTACACTCCTGTTATAAACGACAATACCGTGGTGAGGTATTACCTCAACAAACAAGGAGGCACTCACTCCTACCTGCTGTGCAGGGAGGCCATGAGAGTGAGAGAGTGGATATTGCGGTACACGTCCCGGGAGTGGACAACACCGTCGCAGACAGTCTGAGTCGTTCTCAGACCAGAGTCCACGAGTGGGAGCTTCTACAGGAGGTGGCAGAAGATCTTTTTCACAGATGGGGCAGTCCAGAATTGGACCTTTTCACGTCCCCATCCAACGCAAAACTGCCCAATTTTGGCTGGCTAGATCCAGGGCCTGGTGTTTTCTGGCGAGACGCGTTGTCCCTCTCCTGGGCGGGCAGATTCCTCTATACCTTCCCTCCTTTCCCATTGATCCAGAGAGTTATTTTCAAACTTTGCAGGGAGCAAGCGATGCTCATTTTGATCGTGCCCTTTGGGCCCAGACAAATTTGGTTCCCTCTTATGTACCAGCTGTCCAGGGAACCTCCAGTTCCTTTGCCAATCAGCTCCCATCTGTTGTCTCAGGAGGTGGGCTCATTGGTCCATCCAGACTTGGTGTTCATTGAACCTGCACGCTTGGCTCCTAGAGACATAGCCAGGATGCGACACAGGGTCTCACAAGAGGTGGCAAATGTACTCTCTGCCACCAGAAAACCGGCAGCCCCCGCAACGTACACCATGAAATGGCGTAGATTCTGTTTGTGGGCCCAAGCGTGCGGTTTTTCGCCATTAGACTGTCCTGAAAAACTGGTTCTGGACTCCCTGCTGTCCCTTTTCCATTTCGGGCTGGCTTACTCCTCGATCAAGATGCACCTCTATGCAATTTCTGCTTATCATGCCCCATAGACCATCAGACTGTGGCCCAACTGGACACTACTCGTGCCTTTTTAAGGGGAGTCCTTCACCTTAGGCCGCCCATTAAGGACCCAATTCCTCCTTGGGACTTACCTTTCATCCTGGAGCAGCCTACGCTGCCACCCTTTGAACCAGCCGCGGATTGCGAGCTACGTTTTCACTCTTGGAAAACGTTATTTCTAGGGACATGGATATGTTCATCCACACTCTCTGGCATGTATCCTTGCCGCTTTAATTCTCGCCGGAAGGTTTTCAAGCTGGCTCCTCCCACCCACCCGGGTGGTAAAACTCTCGGCTTCACCCCATGACGCCAGATCTTCCTTACTGCTTGGAAGCTCAGGTTCCCTCCTTAGCGCTTTGCGTTTGAGACTGGATCCTAATTCTTCGGTTTGTTCGAAATTGATTTTGAAGTTTTTTAAACTTCGGTCTTCTTTTCCCCTCGCGGCTGTGATGGACAAATCTGTTCCCGGCTTTCGGAGGTGCCCCTGCGGGCAGAAAATGTCCAGGATGGATCCGCACTCCATGTGCGTCTACCGCTTGGGCCTAGATCACAACCTGCAGGCTTGCAAGTTGTGCCTTTCCTTTTCGGCCAATGTTCTGGATGATTGCGCTGCCCGTTTAAAGCTTGGGCGCCCCGAGAAACGTTTTCCGCCGGTGAAATCCAAAGAGGCTCATTGGGCGGTGTCCGCGGCGGCTGGCTCGGCTGAGCAGCTCGAGCAGATGATTGCCCTCGAGGAGGAAGCGGCCCAGGCTGCATCTTTTTCTTCCTCGGCCGCAGCATTTATCCCGCTCTCTCTTAGTTCCTCTTATACGGCTTCGTTCAAGGAGCTTTGTCAGTCCCTTTCCACGAAGGGAGAGGGGCCTTCGGGACATTCTTCTCGGCCCAAGAAGAGAGTCGAAAGGGAAGTCCCATCGTCGACGTTCCTGGGAGCGGGAAAGGTCCCACTCCCCGGGTAGCCTACCGTCGACTTCGGTTGAGGTTGCAACTGAGGCCGCTGGCTTCACGGTGCCCCTGTCAGGCCAGCCTGCCAAGACTCCCATCGACGAAGTCGAGATTTTTCTCGATCCGTTAGACGGGCTGTCGACTGGAGATGTCGAGAACCCTACTTCACCGGTTCCCCCGGTGGATACCGAGGATTTGCCTGCTCCTTTGGGACCGCAGTCCCTGGTTAAAGTTCGAGCGCGAGGGAAAGCGGGTATCCCGCCCTTCCCAGACCCACCTCGGTCCCCGAAGTCTCGGTCCAACCCGTTCCGCCCGACATGTGCGGTCTCTGTCTCGTTACCAGTAAGCGGTGGCGCCATCTCCTTGTCCTCCTCCTCAGAGGAGGAAGCAGGCAAGTTGCGCCGGGCGCGCGAGACTCTGATGTGGCAGCAGTTGCTGCTATCTGGGCCTAAGCCGACTCTGGCTAAGACCCCGGCTATCAAGTGGCTGTCACCGGAACGGCCGAAGCAACCACTCGTTCCAGTCGAGTTGCCCGCCCCAGGGCCGGTTGCTAAGCCGAAACCAGCTGGTCCACTGATTTGTGGTGGAACCTCCGCCTCCACAACTGAAGTCCGGGGCACCGACCAGGAGTTCTCGGTCAGGTCATGGCCTACCCCACAGGTTGTCGGTCACCCTCACTCCCGACCGTCCTCGGCAGGTGGAGGGTGGCTCAGAGGCGAGCAGCTCTTCGCAGACTCTTCAGAATCCGAGCGATGATTCCTCCCTGTTCTCCAGGCAGTGCGATCTGGAGTCCTCCGAGGGCCAGTCAGTGGACGATAGCCCATCATCCTTCTTGGGTCTACTTCAGCTCATCTCTGAGTCCACGGGATGCAGCTCGAGCTCGTGTGTCAAGCGGGCGAGTATCCTGGCCGGATATTCTGGACCAGGATTCCCCAGAGCCTTTCCGGTGGCCGAGGCCATTGTCGGCCCAGCTTGGAGCTGCGGCGCTGCTTCCTGTCCTGCGCCCTTGGCCAGGAAGTATGCGGTCCCTACCGGCTCTTTGCCCAGTTTCTCGGAACACCCCTCTGCCGAGGGTTTAGTCACCGACAGCGTTTTCCGGTGTTCGTTAACGCTCGGGATGTGGACAAGCCCCCCGACAGAGTCCAAAAAGCTGGACTTTGCCGGGCGCAAGGTGTACGCTGTGTCCTCCCTCGGCCTCCGACAGGCCAGCTCGGCTGTGATGATGGCACACTTCTCGCACACCCTCATGGGCTCCCTGGATGAGGTTGTTCCTCATCTCCCGCCTGACCTGCAGACCACGGTCTGCCAGGTGTGGGACCAGGGCAGGGCGGTGGCAAAGCAGCAGCTCCAGACTGCTCTAGACATAGGTGATTCCTGTGCCAGGTCAGTAGCGGCCGCAGTGGCCATGCGACGCAGGGTGTGGCTGAGGATATCCACTTTCACGGTGGATCCCCAGCACAAGTTGGCGGATATCCCCTTCTTGGGGACTGACCTCTTCGGCCCTGGGGTGGAGGGACACCTCCAGCGGATCGAAAAGTCCAATGCCACTCTGGACTCGGTCACCTCCTCCCAGAGGGACAAAGGCCGCCGTGAGCAGCAGAAGTCCTTTAATCCTTCCAGTCCCTGCTCTTCGACCGGCCCAGCAGCACCAGCAGCAGGGCCAACCAGGCTTTAGCTTGGTGCCCTAAATCAACCGGCCTTCCTTCAACAGGAAGCAAGGAGGTAAAGGCCTGGAGGTCCCTCGACCGGCCCTTCCTCCAAGCCTGCTCAGTGATGGGTTGAGGGGTGCCGCCCCCAACCTCGTCACTCCCCTTTGGGGGGACAGCTCCGCCACTTCCTTTCCGCCTGGTCTGCTATCACCATGGACCGCTGGGTGTTAGAGGTGGTAGGAAAAGGCCTGCCTCTGGAGTTCGAGCAGGTTCCGCCTTTTCGAGGCGTCGCCCTCGGTGGGCTCTGGGGTCCATAGCCTCGCTGTTGGCCTGCTGGGCGATGTTGCCTGCTCCTCGAAAAGAGGTAATCAGGAAGGTGGCGGATCCTCCTTCAGACCCGGGGTTTGTGTCCAGGTACTTCCTGGTCCCAAAACGGACGGGGGGCTGGCGCCCCATTCTCGACCTGAACAAGTTCCTAAGGTCTCGAACCTTCAGGATGGTCACTCTGGCTCAGATAATCCCATCCTTGGAACGAGGCGTGTGGTTCTGCTCCCTGGACCTCCAGGACGCGTTCTTTCACGTCCCAATCCGTCCGTCCCATCAGAGATTCCTCTGCTTCAGAGGGGAGGGATCCCTTTACGAGTTCCGAGCCAAGTCCTTCGGCCTCTCCCTAGCTCACAGGGTCTTCACCAAATGCATGGCAGTGATGACAGCATTCCTGCGGCGCCGAGGGTTCCGGGTGTACCCTTACCTGGACGATTGGCTGACAGCAGCCCCCTCCAGACAGGAGGTGGAGCGGTCCAGAGATCTGGCCCTCCAGGTTTGCTCTCAGGTGGGCCTCCTCATCAACGAGGCCAAGTTGGAACTAGTGCCAAAGCAGGTGATTCTGTTCATCGGGCCAGAGCTTGACTCTCTACGAGCCAGAGCACGGCTCCCGGTGGACAGGGCCGAGGTTCTTTCCTCCTTTGCCCAGTCATTTCTGGTTGGGCAATTGCGCCCTTCCCGGGACTTCCTGCGCCTCCTGGGCCTCATGGAGGCCTGCACCAGCGTGGTCCATTGGGCCTGTTGGTACATTCGTCCCCTTCAATGGGGACTGGCCAGCCAGTGGTCACAATGCCGCAATCCATTGGACCGGCCCGTGACAGTGACCCAGGAGATGTGGAACGCTCTCCAGTGGTGGATCATTCCAGCTCATCTGCAGGAGGGTATCCCATTCGTCCGCCCAGGCCGGCGGTCTCTCTCTTGACGGCGCATCTCTGATGGGTTGGGGTACCCATCTGGGGAACACAGGCGCCACGGCCTCTGGTCCCTCAGGAGTCGATGCCACATCAACTTGCTGGAGCTCCGGCGGTCCGTCCTGACTCTCACCGCCTTCGCTCCGTTTCTACAGGGTCAAGTGGCTCAGGTCCAGGCCGGACAACACACGACCATGTACTATCTGAACCGCCAGAGGCGGGCCAGCGCTCCTGCTGTTATGCAAGGAATCTGTCCGCATTTGTTCCTAGTGCACAGCCTGGAGGCGGATCTCCTGGCCATTCACTTGGCAGGAGCCTCCAACACCCTGGCCGATGCCCTCAGCCGGATAGGGGCTGCGTCTCACAGTGGTGTCTCCTGCAGGAGATAGTAAAGATCTCTTCTCCACTGGGGCACCCCTCAGGTGGACCTGTTTGCCTCAGGGAGAATGTGAGCTGAGTCTGTTCCATCCCGCCCCCTCAGCAGGGCTCGCTGTGGGGATGCCTTCTGGGGCCGTGGACCCGACCCTCTTCTCACGCCTTTCCCCATTTCCCTTGATCCACAAGGTGCTTCTCAAGGCGAGGACAAAGGCGCAGGTGATTCTGGTAGCCCCAGACCAGCCCCGCCAGTTCTGGTATCCAGATTTCCTCAGCCTCAGCTCCAGGCTCAGGCTTCCAGCCTGCCCGGACCTGATCTCAGTCAATCAGGGAAGGTATTCCATCCAGACCTTCAATCCCTGCACTTGACGGCCTGGTTCCTGAGCTGGCAGAGTTCCAGGCCTTGGGTCTTTCCGACGAGGTCCTGAACGTTGTTGAGGCGTCCTGTAAGTCGACCAGAAAATGCTATGTCTTCAAATGGAAGAGGTTTTCCATTTGGTGTCGGGAAGGGCTTGGACCCTTCCGACTGCCCCTTGGCAAGCATTCTGGACTACCTGTGGTCCCTTTCTCAGCAAGGGCTTAGGTCGACGACCCTCAGCGTGCACCTGGCAGCCATCTCTGCTTACCGGGCGTGGGCCGGCAGGCAGTCAGTGGCACAGGAGAAGGCGGTCGGGTGCTTTTTCAAAGGCCTTGACCACATTTCCCCTCCGGTGCGAGAACCTCCACCTCCATGGGATCTACTGCTGGTATTGGCAAAGCTCATGGGCAAGCCATTCGAACCAATGCACAGGTGTGATCTTTCACACCTGTCATGGAACTGCCTTCTTGGTGGCTATCACGTCAGCCAGAAGGATGGAGGAGAGCTCAGGTGCTTTCCATCGAGCCTCCCTACCTGGTCTTCCACAGGGACAAAGGTTGTCCTGCGCCCCCACCCGAAGTTCCTCCCGAAGGTGGTGTCGGAGTTTCACCTTAACCAGGTGTTGACTCTGCCGGTGTTCTACCCTAATCACACCTCTGAGGCCGAGTATAAGCTCCATACTTTGGACCCTAGATGAGCGCTTGCTTATTATAAGGAGCGGACGGCTGAAGTTCGGGGAGAGGTTCGCCAGCTGTTTGTCACCTACGCTGAAGCCGCACCTGGCAGACCTGCAGCAAAGCGGACGATAGGCAGGTGGGTCACCTCCTGCATAGAGCTCTGCTACAGGTTGGCGGGCATGGAGCCTCCCAGAGGGATAAGAGCTCATTCTACCCGCCATACCGCTGCATCGGTAGCTGCTTCCAGGGACATACCTATCCAGGATATCTGCAGGGCTGCTACCTGGAAGTCGGCACATACCTTTATTACCCACTGCCACATTGACCTGGAGTCACGCCAGGATGCTGATTTTGGGCCCTCAGTTCTCCAGTCTCTTTCCCAAGTAGGTATTTGGGGTGTGCGCCTTGCCTCCCTCCTCCCGGAGAACTGGTAGGAGTCTGCCAGAGAGTGTGGATGAACAACATATCCTTGTCCCTAGAAATACAGGTTACTCACCTGTAACAGGAGTTCTAGGAATGGTATATGTTGTTCATCCACACGACCCACCCGACCTCCCCGACTTCGCACAACCTGAGCTTCCAGCGGGCCAGATCTGGCATCTTTGGGCGGAGCCGAGAGTTTTACCACCCGGGTGGGTGGGAGGAGCCAGCTTGAAGACCTTCCGGCGAGAATTAAAGCGGCAAGGATACCTGCCAGAGTGTGTGGATGAACAACATACACCATTCCTAGAACTCCTGTTACAGGTGAGTAACCTGTATTTTTAGTTGCTGTTACTTTGGTGAGAAGAATCTCGGAATTGCATGCTCTTATGTGCAAAGAGCCTTATTTGGTTTTCCATCAGGACAGGGTATCCCTGAGGACAAACCCAAAGTTCCTGCCTAAGGTGGTTTCAGCCCTCACCCTTAATCAGGATATTGACTTACCAGTGTATTTCCCAAGGTACACAAATCGAGTAGAAGCCCTTCTGCACACCCTCAACGTGCATCAGTGCCTCAGATACTATCTGACCAGAACCAAACAGTTTCGTAAGGCTGACCAACTTTTTGTCTCCTTTGCTCACAGGATGAAAGGAGCTCCTGTCTCCAAACAGTCACTCTCGAGGTGGCTCATCCAGTGAATCACTTTCTGTTATGACAAGCGCAATAAACCCTTACCGGGCACGGTCAAGGGTCATTCCACAAGAGGGATGGCTACTTCTTTTGCGGCATTAAAGAACATCTCCACCTCAGCTATTTGCGGTGCAGCTACTTGGAGCTCTGTGCATACCTTTATCGGGCATTGCAGTCTGGACATTGCATCGAGGCAAAGAGGGGGGTGCGGTCTAGCCGTCCTTCAGGGACTTCTGTCCTAGGCTCGAGTAATATTGAGATCTCTACCTTTCCTCCTCCCAGTGGCGCTTGATTGCCACTATTGCTTGGAAAGTGGTCCTGATGGTGTAACCTGCTGCAAGAGCTGTATCTCGAAGTAAGATAGTACAGTTATGTAAGAACTTACCATAACAGTAGATCTTCAGAACAGCTCTTGCAGCAGGCTTTTCCCGCTCACCATCCCCTTCTTTGGAGGTAGGCTGTAGCCAGACACCCTTCTTACGTGGATGGGACGTTCGTTTATAGTCTTGGCCATCTGGTGGCGGATCCTCGGTCTCCTCTTGTGATATCATCCAGCGACCGGGAGTCTCCGGTGGGAGAACTGAGGATTATGGGGAGACCGCTTCCTTATGTACTATGCCTGATGTCGGGGTCAGGACCGACGTCGGAGGCGGTCCCTGCTGAAGACTGCTAGCTAGAAAATTTTCATGTTGTCATGACTCCTGACGGCTTCAGTCCTAATGGTGTAACCTTCCGCAAGAGCTTTTCTCGAAGATCTAGTGTTACGGGAAGTTCTTGCGTAACTGTACTTTTTCTTACGTTTTGGTATGTCTAATAGACATACATAAGAACTGGCCCTTCTGTGTTCACAAAAAAAACAAAAAAAAAACTTAAGTGTAACACTCTTATTCAGATCATAACTGTGTGCTAGCTCTGTTTTGTCAAAAACAGTGAGAAAAGCCAAAGCTTTGAGTGTTGTTGCTTCTAAATCTGCTTCCCACTCAAGAATTCTGAGGAGGGGTTTTCTTCGCACAGAACAGAGGGAAATTTGATAAAGACTCTGTTCAAAGTAAAGCAGATAAAATAATTCTGTCCAAGCTAAAAAGAGATATAATGAACAGGTCACTAATGAAGTGTCTGCTAAAAAGAAGCAAAAAGTGAAACACACCACTGCCCCTCCTGCTGAGAAGCAAAGGGAGATACCAGGGACACAGAAAACTATGCCCTCTGATAAAGAGTTGGCTGAGGCTTGGCATTTGTATCAGACGGTGCAGGCCATGGGCATCTTTTTTTAATGCCCCTACTGACCCTTTTACATCAAACTCTGTATGTACCCAGGGTTTTTATGTGGGTGGTGGTGGTGGTGATGATGATGATGGATTGGGTGATGAACCTTTAGAACCAGAGCCACCCCAACCCAGAGTTTGGTGCCCCCTGTTTTTCCTCTCACTTTACTTTCATTCAGTGTATGGCAAATGCCTCATATCTCACTTTACAAGAAACTATAGACCAGGAGATTGAGGAAGACTGTTGAGATATGATGGGTCTCCTTCCTGTCAAGGAGTTGCTTTTGCCCGTACATAAATCAGCTTCTCAGGGCAACTTTTAAAGTGCTTGAGAACCCCACTTCCAGTCCGACAGTGGACAGGAAAATTGAGATAAAAAGTATCAACTGCAAAGGCCTGATGCAGAGTTCCTGTATACTCACTCTGATGATGGAGGGGTTGTACAGGCTGCTGCTTGTGACAAGGCTGGAGCACACCTTCCTTCAAATCCTTCTGAAAAATAATGTGAAAGGCATGATTTTATGGGGGGGAAAATCGTATACCATTCCCTTTCTGCTTCTGCGCCTGTCTACTTACATAGCTGGTGTAGCCTAGTACCAAAAATATCTCTGGAACTCAGTGTTAGCTATGAGCCAATAGGCCCCTGACAAAAACTGTCAAAATGGCCTTGGAAGCCACCAAGTACAGTGGCCTGCTTATAAGCACATGCCATTTGCCAAGACAAAATGTTCTTGTAAGCGGGCTGCCATTGGATTAAGTTATACGGTACAGAAGGTAGCACCGCGATTCACCACACTTAGCACAAAACAGCAGGCTCACAAAGTTTAAGCTTAAAGAAGTTTACTGTGTCACATAAACAAATGTGCAATACTGCATCATACAAAATCACGCTCAAACATTTAAAAACAGTACAGTACTTTTATTGATGTTTTGTAATCCGTTATTTTTTGCTGCTTGTAGCTGGACAGTAATAACTCCTCTAAAAAAGCATCAAATGAAATGAAATTGACTCACAGTTTTTGCTTAGGACAAAAGGCTGTATTCTGTCCATGCATGACTTTACCTCAGGAACAGGCAGTGGTTCAAGTTGCTGCAGTTCTTAATCTTCGTCTCTGCTTTCCTCCATTTATTTTATCTCCCGGCTGATGTCATCTTCTGTAATAGCCCCGGAGCACTCTAGTCCCTCATCTATGGCCACGTATTGTTTGAATTCGGCAGTTGTCATGACACCAATAGGAGCGATGACCTCTGGAATTGATTGGTCGCTGGCACCACCATCTGAATTTGCATCTTCCTGTAGGTTTGCCGACAAATGGAAACTGGCCTTTTAAAGAAGTTTCTAATTGTTTCAGCTGTTACTTGGCAATTACAGCATCTAGCATCTTGACTGAATTCAGGATGCTTATCTCTTTGAGTTTGCTAACTTTGCTGCTCTACCATCATCAATGGAGATTACTAATTTTGACACAGTTTTCTTTCGGTATATCAGTTTCAAATTTCTTATGACCCCCGATCCATGGGCTGGATTAGGGAGGTCATGTTAGGGGGTAGGAAAACAAGGCGTATGTGACTGAGTGTCAGAGACTGGTAAGCACTACAGTTGTCCAGAATAAGGCACACCTTATTTCTTTTTCGGCATTGCTTCACATTCCATTTTGTTGCCCACTCGCTAAGAATCTGGCTTGTCATCCACAAGTTGCTGTTGGTAAGTATTCAGTGGGCAGGATTCTACACTAATGCCTCTGAAACCAGCGTGGCTTTTCAGTTTGCCAATGATGAGTAAGGGCATTTTGTCAGTCCCAGTCATGTTAGCGCACACAAGTGCCGAAATCCGCTTCTTTTGCCTTTCTGCTACCAGATGCTGCATCCCCTAAAAGCGAGTGGCCGGCCAGAATTGACGGAAATAAATCCCTGTCTCGTCTCAATTATAGATGCAGTCCGGGAGAACTTAGACAGGGCGGACAGTCTCTGACCAGTCCCCTGCACCTACAGAATCAGCATCCTGTTTTCTTTCCATGGCAGCACTTAGTGGATGTTGTGCTGTTCCTTCCATCTGCATAGCCAGCCGTTGGTTGCTATAAATGGAGCACCTAGTCCATAGGCAAGTTGCTGGGCTTTTGTCAGAAGGATCGGGCCACTTATAGGAGCATCTGCACTTCTACATGCACTAAACCAACGAAGCAAGGCTGTTTCCACAACTTCATCCTTCCCTGTCAGTTTTCGTTTAATGTCGTGGTTAAACCCCCTTTTGATAGTCGGCATACAGTCTCTTTGTTCGACAGGATTTTGGAAATTGTGCATACACTAATGTTAATCTCTAGCTACCTCAGAATGTGTACAGCCAGGATCACTAAGATGCTCGATGATCTGAATTTTCTGTTCGAGCGTCAGTGCTGTCCGTTTGCTTTTCTCCATTTCAGCTGGGATAATGCTTTGCTAACAGAGACAGCTTTTTGTAACCTAACCCATGAAGGAATGTCTCTAATTTTTGAAGCAGTTAAGAAAATAAATTAGCTTAATCGCCATTCAGTGATTCTTAATGACGTGTTAAATGGGAGAAATAGGGAAGTCATTACAGATCAAAGACACACCCAGAAAGAGCTATTGCAGCGCTTTTAAGCTAATGAGCTGTGATTGTGACTGTAAAGTGTAAAATGCTCTTCATTCTCCTGCTCTGCTGTGGAAGAACATGTCTCAGATAAAGTGTACTGTGTAGGCTAGAATAAAATTGTGATTATAACCGATCTACGTGGTCTTATAAAAGGGCTTTCATGCCATTTAAAACAATTGGACAAGATCGGGACACAGGCAAAATGTGATTATACCTGGGATTATCTTATATCCGATGTTCTTATTAGTGGGCATGACTGTACCAGTTTCACATGGCAGTGGATATTATGACACTGCTTCAAGAGCCGTGGCCCGGGCAATCTCCCTGAGATGCCATGCCTGGCTATGGACAACCAGTCTTTCACAGGATACCCAGAATAAAGCTATGTATCTTCCCTGCAAGAATAATTCATTACTGGGGGACAGGACTGAAGTGTATATGAAAAAGGTGGAAGAATACACATCCACCTACCAAAGTAATGCAGTAGAAGAAAACGCTTCAGCTTCCCAGGGTCTGAGAGTAGTGGAAGCAGAGGTAGAGGCGACTACCCCTGGGCTGTCTACCTTTGCCAGTGCCACTGGACTATTCTCATGTGAGGGTTACGCTGGGAAGAGGTAGGAGATTCCATAGACTGTCTAGTTCTTTCCTTCCTCTAACGCAGTCCAGATGAGTCTCCTAACTACAAAACCAGGTCACCTTCCCTCTGTCAGTAGGAGGAATGCTGTCCCACCTACCTCCCCAGTAGCATCTCATTATCACGGACGAGTGGGTACCAGAGGTAGTGAGTCAAGGTGTTGCCCGCAGTTCAAAAAGTTTTCCTCTCAACAGGGTCACAGGTCAATAAAATCCCCAACTCCTTCAGAAAAGCTTCTATTGGAGTTAGAGGTGTAAAGTCTCTTCTGTCTGCAAAAGCAGTGGAGAGTTCCCCTCTCTCAATGGGGAAAGGTCTTACTCCAGATATTTTCTAACTCAAAAGAAAAATGGGGGATTGGTGACCCATTTTGGACCTCAGGTACCCAAACAAATGTATCAATTCCAGATTCAAGAGGGTTACTGTGGCTTGGTCATCTCATCTCTGCAAAAGGGAGACTGGTTAGCTTCCCTAGATCTGAAGGACGCCTATTTTCACATTCCAGTAGGGCATTCCCACAGAAAATTTCTCCGGTTCAGATTACCTTCAGGCCCTTTGGCCTTTTTTTTCCTGCACCCAGGGTGTTCACAAAGTGTGTGGCAGCAGTGGCAGCCTATCTCGGACAACAGATGTCTGTCTTCACTTACCTGGACAATTGGTTAATCGTAGGCAAGTCTCTACAGGAGGTCAGAGATTCTCTCAGATTAATGCAGAGTACCCTGGAGTCCTTGGGGTTTCCTAAACACTCACAAATCCCACTTTCAACCAGTTTGGCTACTGGAATTCATTGAGGCAGAACTGGACACACAAAAGGAAAAGATTTACTCCCCCTCAACAGGGCACACAACCATCATAATCTAGCA
Source organism: Neoceratodus forsteri (assembly GCA_016271365.2). Lineage (NCBI taxonomy): Eukaryota > Metazoa > Chordata > Ceratodontiformes > Ceratodontidae > Neoceratodus > Neoceratodus forsteri. Next base: position 926,419,505 of record CM028135.1, on the reverse strand, counting down.
GACTTTCATCTTGGGCAGTCAAGACTGCCAGACGCCTTCTGAGGCTTCTGGGGCCACATGTCTTCTACCATGGCTATTGTACCAGGTGCCAGATTTCAATTGAGGGATGTTCAGTACCACTACAGGTCTCACTGGTCCCATAAAGGGACTCTCTTATGTCAAAATTATTCGGTCACAGGGACTTTGCTCCAAGCCTTGGACTGGTTCAAGACTTACAGAATCTGGGAAGAGGTTCCCTTCCAGCAAAGGAACCTTCCAGAATACTTATTACAGATGCTTCCTCCTGGCTGGGGAGTACATTTGGCAGACCAGTCCATAAGCGGCCATGGTCCCAAGGAGTCTACTTAACTATTTAAACCCTTGGGAAACAAAACCCAGGGAAGAGTACACAATGGGGGCTGAGATATTGACAAGAAAATGGAACGGGACTAGGGGTTAGTCATATCAGATTACCTAAAGGTGGGCCAGCAATGTGAGAGGGCAGTAAGGAGGGCTGGGGGGAATACTGGGATGCATAGGGAGAGGCTCATCAGTAGAAAACAGGAAGTTATTGGCCCTCTGTACAGACAGTTGGTAAGACCACATCTGGAATACTGTGTACAGTTCTGGAGACCCCATCTCTGCAAAGACACAGGGCGGAGGCTGTCCAGAGGAGGGCAACCAAAATGGTGCAGGGTCTGCACCAAGACACATGAAGAAAGACTAAAGGAACAGAAGATGTATAGCCTCGGGGGCATGATAGAAACTTACAGATACCCTCAAGGAATCAACAAGGTCCAAGAGGGTAGCATCTTGCAGAAAGAGATGTGCTAGAACAAGGGGGCACAATTTGAAGATAGAGGGAGGACGGCTCAGAGGTAATGTGAGAAATTTTTTGTTAAAGACGGTTGTAGATGCATGGAACAGCCTTCCTGAGGAGGTCATAGAGTCAGAAACAATGGGGGAATTCAAGAATGCATGGGATAGACATAAGGCAATTCTAGTGGGGGGTATGAGGAAGTAGGCTGTTGGTTAACTGGGATCTGCAGCTTATCCGTTAGGTAGGGAAATAGGCAGACTAGGTGGGCCAAGCTGTCCTTATTTGCTGTCAAATTCTATTTTCTGTGTTTAAACTTTGGTCTCTGTATACTTTTTGATATCCATCTATTGGCCCTTCACATGCCAGGCAAGGACAATGTGCAGGCAGATTCTCTGAGTCACATCAGTCAAGGCCACCATGAGTGGACGCTGAACAAACAGGTACTGGCCACAATTTTCAGAAGGTGGAGCATCCCAGAGATTGATCTTTTCACCTCCAGCATCAGTCATCAGCTACCCCTGTACTGTTGCAGATCTCCAGCTGTACGCACAGTTCCTGTGGATCCCCTAAACTTGGATTGGACAGAGAAGTTTCTGTACGCTTTCCCTCTGTTTCCTTTAATTCTCAGAGTCCTCCTGAAGCTCAGGACCCAGCCTGTCACCATGATCCTAGTGGCACCAGACTGGGCCAGACAACCTTGGTATTCCCTGCTCCCAGCCCTGGCAGCCACACAACTAGTTTGACTGCTATTGAGCAGTCTCCTGACTCTACCTCAGACAAGGATAACATACCCCAACATAGTCTCTTCGCCTCAAAGCCTGGTACTTAAAAAGCTAGAGTACCCAGACCTCAGTACTCTGAACAGGCCCTAAGAATTCTTTGCCTGGCTAAGATGTTTAGTACTAAAAAGACCTATGTCTCAAAATGGAAAACTTGCCCTGTGGCGAAAGGATAGTCGTATTCACCCACTGAAAGCTTCTCCCATCTTAAGTGCTTGACTTCATGGTACATCTGCAGGCCTCAGGCCTACGTGCCTCATCCTTGAAGTTCATGTAGCAGCTATGTCTGCATATATTTCCGCCGGGAAGGAAAAGTCCTTATTCTCCCATCCCATCTTTAAGAAATTTTTCTAGGATGTGTTAGACCTTGAACCCCCTCTTAGGGAACATATCCCTCCCTGGCACCTGTACCTCTGCATAGCAAAGCTCATTGAGCCCCCTTTTGAGCCCTTGGCCACAGAAGAGCTGAAGTATATCACTTGGAAAACTGTCTTTTTGATGGCAATCACCTCAGCTTGAAGAATTTCAGAGCTGCAGGCTCTCTGCGTGGAATCTAACTACATTATCTCCCGCAAGGATAATATAGTTCTCGGAACAATTAGGAAATTCCTTCTTTAGGTGGTATCAGAGTTCCATCTGAGCCAGTCCATAACACTTCCGGTCTTCACAGACAAATCCACTTTTGATGAGTGAACGCTCCATAGTCTGAATGTGAGAAGGGCACTGACCTACTACTTAAAGCACACCAGTAACTTGGGACTACGCATACCCAGCTCTTCCTTACCTATGTTGAGGTAGGAAAAGGCAGGCCTGCCTCTAAATGGACTATCTCTCGTTGGATAGTTGCTTGCATTCAGTTCTGTTACAAGAAGGCTGCCAAGCAGCCTCCTCAAGGCCTCAGGGCCCATTCCACTAGGGGCACTGTAGCTTCTGGGCAGCCGCAAGGGACATACTCTTGCTGGACATCTGCAGAGCAGCTACCTGGAAGACTACACACACTTTAATGAAGCGCTACTGTTTGAATGTGCATTCCAGATCAGATGCCAGATCTGGCACAGCAGTCCTGCAGAAATTCTCTTTTCCTTTTTTTTTTTCTTCCCTATTTCTATTTGGTCTTTTTTGCACCTGCTCCACTTGCCAGCCATCCGCCCGGTCACGGATCCCTTGGCTGCCGTATCCCCACATGAGCCGCTCTCCTGGGACCCCCTGGATTTACCCCCCCCCAGGCAGAGACTTGGCACCTGGTCCTAAGGTGCTGCGAACAACGGGATAGGGCAGATGTCTGTCTGGGGAGCCAAGGAGATGGCATCATCTAGGCAGTGGAGGCAGGCTTAGTTTTTCACCCGTAGGAGTCGGGCGATGGAATGATGCGTCGTCTTTCCCCACCCCATTGTAACCTTAATTTGCGTCAGTAGCTGTGCCTCCTGGCCTCTGCTGGGGTCCCTCATGCACCACGGCGTTTCGCTTTACTCCAAGAGAAGGAGAGTAGTCATTAGAGACGCTCATTCCTTCTCCCCCGGCAGGCCCTCCGGTGACACAAGTCCATTCCCAAACCTGGGTCACTAGCATCACAAGTGGCAATTCAACCACTGTGCCAGCGGGCCGGCAGAAACTCTTTCCAAAGTAGGTTCTGTACCCGCCTCCCAGCTGCACTGCTTTGTAGTCTGCACCTGTCAAGCACACTGAAGAATTCCTGGGGTGGGAAGAAAAAAATATTTGCCTTAGTAATATTATTTTTTCCAGGTTTTCTTCAGGATTCTTGACCTCCCACCCATGCTCCTCTACATTACCTGACAGCAGTTCTGCAGCCCATTCTTTGGGCCAAATTTCACCATTTGAGCATTATGATTAGAGCGTTTTCTGCTTGTGGGTGTTTTATAATTCGTATATATTGTTCTTGTTCCTGTTTTTTCTAGTTTGGAGAAGTATTTTAAGGACTTTTTGCTCTTTAGCTTCGAAATGAATCTAACTGACCTCCCACTCTAGCTCAGGCATCACTCACTCTTACTGTTCTCTAACTGGCTAATGCCAAAACAATCAGAGGCATAAACTCCTCCAGCCAGGCAGCTGAGCACAGCTGGCATACTGCACCTGTCGAGCACACTGAAAAATATTATTAGGTGAAAAACGTTTTTTACTTATAATAGAATTGTGTTTTATTTGATAAACAAAAATGTGCATCTGTAGGTGGGGAAATGTTTGGCATCAAAACCTATCAGCTGTGTTTTTATTTTGACAGAACTGGCATAGAGTACTGATACAGAAAATAAATGTTGCACAGAAAACTGCTGAAATTTTGTATATTGATTATGGGAATGAAGAAGAAATTTCAGCTGGATAGAATTAAACCATTGTTTGAAGATATGAAACAATTTCCACCTGTAGTAGTAGCTCAGTAACCTCTTAACTCATCTGGTCCCGGTATGTCATTTTGAATTAAGGTTAGGCAATGGAACCCTCTGACTTCAAATTTGAATACATTTGTTAAATGTGCATGTTTAAACCCATTCTTGGCAAAGTTTGTCAGACAGACTGAATCGCCGTAAAAGTGTTTCTAGTTTTATAACTACTCTTAGTAAGACAGTTGGATTGTTGCTGTCTTGCATTGTGGAGTGTCTAAATGGCATTTATTTAATCAGTGGGGATTTTCACCGAGCCCATTTTCTTTTCAATGAGGGAATCTAAGTGTCACTGAGATAAAGTAATTTAGATTGGGGAGGGCTGTACAATTTGTGTAGTAGATTTGGTTGATCACTGTAATGTTATGGCATGGCAAATACATGTTGCACACAGTAAGTCAGGTTGCCTGAGAGCAGTTGACACCTCTGAAAGAACTTCGAAAAACATCAGTTCTTGGGACATGGATATGTTTTTCATCCACACTTTCTGGCAGGTATGCTTGCTGCTTTAAATCTTGCCGGAAGGTCTTCAGGCTGGCTCCTCCCACCCACGGGTGGTAAACTCTCGACTCCAGCCCCCGATGCAGATCTTTCTTACGCTTGGAAGCTTAGGTTCCCTCCTTAGCGCTCTCACGTATAAGACTAGTTCCTATTTCTTCGGTTACCCGAAATTACTTCTAAGGTTTTCAAGACTTCGGTCATTTATTTCCCTCGCGGCTGCGATGGACAAATCGACTCCCGGTTTTCGGAGGTGCCCATGCGGGCAGAAGATGTCTCGGATGGATCCGCACTCCACGTGCGTCTACTGCTTGGGCCTTGAACACGACCTGCAGGCTTGCGACCTGTGCTCTTCTTTTTCGGCCTACGTCCTGGAAGACCGCACCGCCCGTTTGCAACTTGGATGCCCCGAGAAACGTTACCCTCCAGTAAAGTCGAAGGAGGCCCGTTTAGCGGTTTACGCGGCGGCGGGCTTGGCGGATCAGCTTGAGCAGATGATCGCCCTCGAGGAGGAGGTGACGCAGGCCGCATCTTCGCCTCTCCTTGGCCGCGGCATTTATCCCGCTCTCCTTGGGATCCTCCTATTCAGCTTCTTTAGGAGCTCTGTCTGTCTCTCTCCACTAAGGAGAGGGACCATCATCTTCAGGGCCTTCCTCGGTCCAAGAAGAAGGACCACAATGGTGAATCCCTCTGTCGGCGCTCTTGGGAGGCGGGACAGGTCCCTCTCACCGGTAGTCGACCATGACCCAGTCGATCCTTGACTTTGGCCACTGGTCTCACGGTGTCCCCGTCAGGTCAGTCGACCAAGACTCCCGTCGTGCAGTCGAGATTTTTCTCGACCCGTCCGGACGGGCTGTCGTCAGTGAAGCCGAAAACCCTCACTCCCGGTTCCCCGGTGGGGAATTGAGGTTTCCGTGGACTTACCCGTGCCTCCGGTTCCGGAGTCCACGGTTGAGCCCTCCGAGCCGAGGGGAGAGCGGGTTTCCCCCGCCCTGCCCCAGAACCCTCCTCGGAAGAGCTGAGGTTCGCGGTCTCGGTCTCGGACTTCTTCTCTGTCCAGCCGATCCCGCCGTCATAGGCAGTCTCGGTACCGCGGCAAGCGGCGTCACCGCTCATCCTCGGACGAGGGGAGGCTTTGATGCAAGTTGCGTCGGCGCTACGAGGACCTCATGTGGCAACAGCTTCTTCTGTCCGGGAGCAAGCCAATGTCGTCGCCTTCCCCGGCTATCAGGTGGCTGTCACCGGAGCGGCTGAAGCAACCCCTCGCTCTTGCCGAGGCGCCTGTTCCCAGGCCTGTTGCTCAACCAAAACCGGCTGCCCCACCGATTCTGGTGGAACCTCTGCTTCCACAGCCGTTGTTTGGGGCCCGACCAAGAATTCGGTTGGGTCAGGGCCTGCCCATAGGCTGTCTGTTACCCTCCTCCCGATCGCCTTTGGCAGGTGGAGGTGGCTCAGGCAAGGCAGCTCTTTGCGGACTCCTCTGAGTCCAAGCGATTCCTCCCTGTTCTCCAGGCGGGTGGACTTGGAGTCCTCAGTAGGTCAGTCGCTGGGCGATAGCCCATCGTCCTTCATGGGTTTCTGCTTAGGCTCATCACGGAGTCCACGGGATGCAGCTCGAACCCTTGTCCAGAGCGAGGCCAGTATCCCTCACGAATTTTGGACAGAGGGATTCTCCCTACGGAGGCCTTTCCGGTGGCCGAGGCCATTGTGGGCCCGGTCTTGGAGCTCTGGCAGCGTCCTGCTTCCTGCCCTGCACCTTCGGCCAGGATGGCGAGGAAGTATGCGGTCCCTACCGGCTCTCTGTCCGGTTTCTCGGAACACCCCTCAGCCGAGGGGTTGGTTACCGACAGCGTCTTCCGGCGTGCCGGAAGCGCCAGGGACGTGGACAAGCCTCCCGACAAGGGGTCCAAGAAGTTGGACTACGCCGGGCGCAAAGTCTACGCTGCACCTTCCCTTGGCCTTCGTCAGGCCAGCTCGGCCGTGCTGATGGCGCACTTCTCTCATGCCCTGTTGGGCTCCCTGGACGAGGTAGTCCCTCATCTCCCGGCTGACCTGCAGACCACGGTTAAGCAGGTGCGGGACCAGGGCAGGGCGGTGGCCAAGCAGCAACTTCAGACTGCTTTGGACATTGGTGACTCTTGCTGCCAGGTCAGTCGGCGACGCAGTGGCTATCGCCGTCGGGCATGGCTGAGGATATCCACCTTCACAGTGGATACCCAGCACAAGTTAGTGGATGTCCCTTCCTGAGGACCGACCTCTTCGACCCTGGGTGGAAGGTCACCTCCAGGGGATCGAAAAAGTGCAATGCCACTCTGGACTCGGTCTCATCCGCCCAGAGGGACAAGAACGCAGACCGCAACCCAAACCCTTTCATCCGTCTGCGCCCGCGCTTACGTCCGACCCACAACATCAGGGCCCCCTGAGCTCGCGCTTAGCATTTCCAAACCCAAACCCAGCGGCCTCCTCCTCAGAAAGCAGGGAGGCAAAGGCCCAGGTGGTCCCTCGGCGGGTCCCTCCTCCAAGCCTTCTCAGTGGCCGGGTTGAGGTGTAAGCCCCAACCTCGTCATCCCACCCAGGTTCCCCGTGGAGAGGCAGCCATGTCACTTCCTTTCCGCCTGGTCGCTATCACCACAGACCCGGTGGGTGTTGGAAGTGGTGGGAAAGACCTGCCTCTGGAGTTGACGGCCCTGCCTCGAACCGTCACCCCGTGGAGCCTGATCCACCCAGCCCTCGCTGTTGGCTCGCCGAGTCGACATTGCTCTGCTCCTCGAGAAAGAGGTGATCAGAGAGGTGGCGGACCCTCCCTCAGACCCGGGGTTTGTGTCCAGGTACTTCCTGGTCACAAAACGGATGGGGGGCTGGCGCCCCATTCTCGACCTGCATGACCTAAACAAGTTTCTAAGGTCTCAAACCTTCAGGTTGGCCATTCTGGCTCAGATAATACCATCCCTGGAACGCAGCATGTGGTTCTGCTCTCTGGACCTACAGGACGCGTGTTTTCACGTCCCTATCCGTCCGTCTCACCAGAGATTCCTTCGCTTCCGAGGAGGAAGGATCCCTATCGAGTTCGAGCCATGCCGCCGTGCCTTTCTCTTGCTCCCAGGGTGTTCACCAAATACATGGCAGTGGTGACAGCATTCCTCGGCGCTGAGGGGTCGGTGTACCTTACCTGGACGACTGGCTGATAGCAGCTCCCTCCAGACAGGAGGTGGGCGGTCGAGATCTGGCCCTCCAGCTTTGCTCTCAAATCGGCCTCCTCATCAACGAGGCCAAGTTGGAACTTGGACCGAAGCAGGTGATTCTTTTCATCGGAGCAGAGCTCGACTCTCTTCAAGCCAGAGCACGGCTCCCGGCGGACAGGGCCGAGGTTCTTTCCTCCTTTGCCCAATCATTTCTGGTTGGGCAATCGCGCCCTGCCCGGGACTTCCTGCGCCTCCTGGGTCTCATGGCGGCCTGCACCAGCGTGGTCCATTGGGCCTGCTGGCACATGTGTCCCCTTCAGTGGGGACTGGCGAGCCAGTGGTCTAGCGCTGCAATCATTGGACCAGCTAGTGGCGGTGACCCATGGGATGTGGAGCTCTCCACTGGTGGACCGTTCCAGCTCATCTGCAGGAGGGGCATCCGTTTGTCCTTGAGCTGATGGTCTCTCTGTCGACCGATGCCTCTCTGATGGGTTGGGGTGCCCATCTGGGGAACACCGGGGCGCCAGCGCCCTGGTCCCTTAGGAGTCCGATGCCATATCAGCCTGCTGGAGCTCGGGCAGTCCGTCTGGCTCTTACCACCTTCGGCTTCATTCCTCGGGGTCAAGGTGGTTCCAGGTCCAGACGGACAATACCACGACCAGGTACTACCTAAACACGCCAGGGTGGGGCCGCTCCATGCCTCTGTGCAAGGAAGCTCTCCGCATTTGGTCACTCGTGTGCAGCCTTGAGGCGGATCTCCTAGCCATTCATGTGGCAGGAGCCTTCAACATCCTGGCCGATGCCCTAAGCCGGATAGGGGCTGTGTCTCACGAGTGGTCTCTCCTGCCGGTGGTAGCACAAGATCTGTTCTCCCATTGGGGCACACCTCAGGTGGACCTGTTTGCCTCCAGGGAGAACGCGAAGCTGAGGCTGTTCCATGCCTGCCTCACTCAGCAGGGCTCACTGCGGGGGGATGCCTTCTCGAGGCCGTGGACCCTGGGCCTCTTCTACGCCTTTCCCCCATTTCCCTTGATCCACAAGGTGCTCCTCAAGGCGAGGAGGGACAAGGCGCAGGTGATTCTGGTAGCCCCAGACTGGCCCCGCCAATGCTGGTATCCAGATCTCCTCAGTTCAGCTCCATGCTCCTGAGGCAGCTTCCAGCTCGCCCAGACCTACTTTCAGTCAATCAGGGGAAGGTGTTCCATCCGAACCTTCAACCCCTGCACCTGACGGCCTGGTTCCTGAGTGTCTAGAGTTCCAGGCCTTGGGTCTTTCCGACGAGGTCCTCAATGTAGTTGAGGTGTCCCGTAAGGAGTCGACCAGGAAATGCTATTCCTTCAAATGAAAGAGGTTTTCCATTTGGTGTCGGGGCAAGGGCCTGGACCTTTTTTCCTGTTCCTTGGCAAGCATCTTGGACTATCTATGGTCCCTTTCTCAGCAAGGGCTTAGGTCGACGACCCTAAGGTGCACCTGGCAGCCATCTCTGCTTACTGGCGCGGGCCGGGGAAGCAGTCGGTGGCACAGGGAGAAGGTGGTCTGGGCGCTTTTCAAAGGCCTTGATCACATTTCCCCTCGGTCGAGGAACCTCCACCTCCGTGGGATTTACTGCTGGTACTGGCAAGCTCATGGGCAAGGCATTCGAACCAATGCACAGGTGTGATCTCTCGCCTTGAGAAGACCGCCTTCTTGGTGGCTATTACGTCAGCCAGAAGGATGGGAGAGCTCCAGGCGCTTTCCATTGAGTCTCCTTACTGGTCTTCCACAGGGACAAGTTGTCCTGCGCCCCCACCCGAAATTCCTTCCGAAGGTGGTGTCGAGTTTCACTTAACCAGGTGTTGACTGTGCGGTCTGCTACCCCAATCACACCTCGGAGGCCGAATATAGGCTCCATACTCTGGACCCTAGAAGGGTGCTCGCTTACTATAAGGGGCCTGCAGCTGGGGGAATTTGGGGAGAGGTTAGCCAGCTGTTTGTCACCTCGCTGAAGCCGCACCTGGCAGACCTGCAGCCAAGCGGACGATAAGCAGGTGGGTCACCTCCTGCATAGATCTCTGCTATAGGTTGGCGGGCATGGAGCCTCCCAGAGAGATAAGAGCTCATTCTACCCAACATCTGCTGTATCGGTGGCTGCTTCCAGGACGTCCTCATCCAGGAAATCTGCAGGCTGCTATCTGGAAGTCAGCACACACCTTCATCACCCACTACCCCACCGACCTTGAGTCACGCTGGGATGCTGGTTTTGGGGCCTCGGTTCTCCAGTCCCTATTCCCTAAGTAGGGGGTGTGCGCCTTGCCTCCCTCCTCCCGGAGAACTGCTAGGAGTCTGCCAGACAGTGTGGATGAACAACATATCCATGTCCCTAGAAATACAGGTTACTCACCTGTAACAGGAGTTCTAGGAATGGTATATGTTGTTCATCCACACGACACCGACCTCCCCGGCTTCGACGCACTACCTGAGCTTCCAGCGGGCCAGGTCTGGCGTCATGGGGTGGAGCCGAGAGTTTTACCACCCAGGTGGGTGGGAGGAGCCAGCTTGAAGACCTTCCAGCAAGATTTAAAGCAGCTAGGATACCTGCCAGAAAGTGTGGATGAACAACATATACCATTCCTAGAACTCCTGTTACAGGTGAGTAACCTGTATTTTTTTTCCTGTATTCATGTTCTCTTCTCTGTATTATTGAGGACATTTGTATGAAAACAGGTCTGTTGTCCCTTAGTGTTGATATGCTCCAGTGCTTATTCCAAATCTGAGGTCATCGTTGCCTGCTTGTGATCTCATAGAACTTTCCACAGCAACAGTTTCTCATTTCACAAGCTCAGGATTATGACTTTAAGTGAGGAATACATAGCAGGAGTGAATGAGGTCTAAGGGATAGTAATAACTGTTTTTTGAAGGGCATCGACACAATGTACTGTCCACACTCTAGCAGAATCCTTTCCCCTTTAAGAATGTCCGGAAGGTCTTAAAGCTGGCCCCACCCATGACATGTCAGATTTTCCCTTCTGCTGGAAGCATCAGGTTCCATGCATCGCAGCTCCATGTTTGGTGTAGGCCTTAACTACTTTCGCATCTTCAAGCTTTTTTGCTTTTTCACTTGGTTATGGACTTGGGTGATCCTTAATCGGATCCTAGCTCAAACTGTGCTCTTGCGGGCAAAAAATTTCACACACTGATCCGCACATGTCATGCATTTATTGTCTTGGACCACGACCCACCGGCCTGAGGCCTATTTCACTCTCTCCATCCACCAACCCTGGAGGACTGCTACACTCGTCTGCTGCTTGGACGCCTGGATGAACGGTACCTGCCAGTTTGCTCCAAGGAAACCAATTGTTTGGGGTCTTATTCTGCTGCAGCTGGCTTGGCTGAGCAACTCGCTGCCCTCGAGGAATCTGCGGCTGGGGATACCACAGGAGCATAGTCTGTGGCCACCATTGTTTTCGTGGGCATTGACACCTCATTTACCAGGGCATTCAGGGACTTCCATTAGTCCGTTCTGACTCTTGTGGAGGGCTCTTTCCTTGGGTCTAACCTTTGCCAATCCATTCCGACCTTTGGGGAGGCTCTTTCCATGGGTTTGAGTGCTCCAGATCTAAGCAGGACTCAAAGTCAAAAAGACCTACCGTACATTGTGTGATGCATAGCGCTCTTGGGCCTCTGTTTCCCGGCTTCTCTCAGCTCAACGGCTGTCAGTTTATAGCTTTGGCAAACATTTCTACCCAGGTTGCAGGCCCCATGGTATCCCCATCATGCCCATCAGTTGAGATGTGGGTTGATCAGGAGGTCGACCCATTGTCACAGGATGAGGGAGGATTAGCTTTCAGGACTCAGTCCTGCCTGCTGTGTTCAGGGAGAGTTGAAACAGCATTTTGATTCAAACTCCTTTTCTGTATCAAGACCTGTTTGGGCCTCCTCTGCGTGCTCCACTGACCCATGCTTCTCCTGCCATTTGTCTCCCCAATGGGAAGGGCAGGGTTGTGGTCCCATAACTTGAGGTCAAGTGGCTCCTGATATTGTCTGTCCACCTCCACAACCCTCCGGCAAGAGACGCTGCGTCACGTTCGTCTCTGTTTCTCTTCTAAGGAGGATCAGCTCCACTGTAAGATGCATTGCCGCTATGAGGAGTTCATCTGGCAACAGTTGCTGTTGGTGTGGGTACTAGAGCCCTATATAGTGCCCCAGTCCTCTGGCGCTTCCATAGGTTGCTGCCACCCGGGCCATGCTGCCGCCTCTGGTTTGGCAAAGACGGTTCCTCCACCCATAGGGTGGAGCATCCCACCCTCCACAGCTCAGCGATGTGGCTCCCTTAAAAGTTGGCTCGGCTGGCCACTGGGTTGCCCGCATGGTTATCTGTCATAGTGTCTCAGGCTGATGAAACCCCTTGGATACTCGATTTGGGGGGTTATCAGGTGTTTGAGGAGTCCTCAGAATCTGAAGTGTCTTCTGTGCACTCCTGTCAGACTTTGGCTTCGACCAGGACTCCAGGGAGGAAAGTTTGGTGGACTATGGGCATATCTACTTTGGGACCTTGCTCCTCTTTATCTCAGAGTCTGTGAGCACCCTCCTGGAGCCAGTCTAGAAGTGGGCTCACTACCCCCCAACAGAGATCCTTGACAAAGATGATTCTCTTGGGGTCGCCTTTCTGGTTGCGGAGGTCATCCTGGGCCTGCTCTGGAGCTTTGCCTACATCCTGCTTCTTGCTTCACTCCATCTGCCCGTATGGTCGCAAGTATGTGGTCTCTACTGTGTCGCTGTCTGGATTTACTGAATGTCCTACTGCAGAAGGTTTAGTCATCAACTCAGTCTTTCGCTGTTCTGGTAATGTTGGCGATGTGGATAAGCCTCCCTACAAGGAGTTTAAGAAGGAGGACCACACAACCCAAAGTCTGTGCAGCTCTTCTTTGCCATCGGTGGTGAGTACAGCAATCTGTATAGTCAACTTTGTTCATAGCTTGTTTGGTATACTGAACCAGGTTGTCTCGTGGCTCCAGCCAACCTACAGAGTCCAGTCACGTTGGTGAGGGACAAAGACCCGGCAGGTTGCCAAGCAGAAATATGGCCCTAGACATGGCAGTTCTTGCACCAGGTCAGTGGCCGCTGCAGTGGTAATGTGCCGTAGGGCTTGGCTGCGTACCTCGACCTTCACGAATGATACCCAGCATAAGCTGGTGGATGTACCCTTCCTGTGTACGGACCTGTTGAGGCCTGGGGTAGATGGACATCTCACTCGGATCAAAACGTCCAGTACTACCCTGGACTTCATCACCTCTGCCCAGCAGGAGAAAGGGCCAAAGCAGAAATAGAAGCCATTTTGGATTTGGCCCTCCTCTGCCCATGCAGTCCGATCCACACTGCCATCAGCCGGCCTCTCTTCTGCCTCCTGGCCTGCAAACTGACTGGTTGGGGGCTGCCTTTCTCCCACCTGTCCTACCTGCTCTGGTCCCCCTTGTGGGGGGTCTGCTTCACTTCAGGGACCGCATACTTGTGGACCAGACTGGCCGATGGAGTGAAGCAAGAAGCAGGATGCTGCTTTCACCTGGGTCGCCATTATGACGGACAGGTGGGTCTTTAAAATGGTTGACAGCAGTCTGCTGCTAGAGTTAGAGGCTCTTTCGCTCAGCCGTGCCCATGCCTCATGGGAAGACGTGGTGCCCTTGGACAAGCTGTCTGCCCTGGGGAGGACAATCCTTCTCCATATGAAAGCAGTGGTTCCTGTCCAGGACATCATGCCCAGCTTGGGGTTTGTATCCAGATATTTTCTGGTTCTGAAGCCGATTTGGGGGAGGGGGTATTGTTGCCCTATTCTGGGCCTACACGACCTGAATTGGTTCCTGCGGCCATGCATGTTCCATATGGTCACTCTGAACAAGATCATTCCGTCCATAGAGCAGGACATGTCGATCTTCTTCAGGGGTATCTGTCTTCAGGTAACACCGTAGGAACGGTCGGTGAAGGGGAATCCACACAGAAGACTTTCAGCAAGTACAACTGGGGCTGCCCACGCCGTCGTTGTCTGCTGATGTCACTGGAGCAGGAATGCACCATTTTCAAGCGAAAAAGATGTTCCAGGACTAGAGGGCATGGGATGAAGTTGGAGGAGGACGATATCAGAGAAACATGAGGAAGAATTTCTACATAGAGAGCGGGTGGACAAGTGGAACACCCTGCCAGAGGAAGTGGTGGGGGCTGAAACAATCACGATTTAAGAATGCATGGGATAGACATAAAGGAATTCTGGAGGTCAGGGTTAAGGGGCAGCAGACTTCTAGGAAAACATAGTAAATTTACAAGCTCAAATGGGCAGACTGGGTGGGCCATTGGCTCCTATCTGCCAACACTATCTGTGTCACCAGCCCAATATAGGCATTGGTGGCCCTGCTGCCTCCGCAGTCCTTTCCCGCTGTTAACTTGCAGAATCTCCGTGAAAGAACCGTCGCAGTGTTCGTGCCTTTTTCAGCCTCTGGGCGTCCTCTGTGACAGGGTGACCCCGTCTTAGGAAAAAAAATACCCTTGCAAGTAGTCTGAATCTCCTCTCCTGATTCATTTCACCCTTTTGCTGTCTCACCCTACTGATTCTACTCTCTCTCTCTCTCTCTCTCTCTTTCCTAAATTTCACTCTTGGGACTGGCCACCCGCAGCACTGTCTTATCCTGTGCTATCCTTTTTATGTTTGCTCGCACGCATGTGCAAGAAACATAGTGCCATCATCTGAGTTTTCGGAGGTGTGTTAGCCCTCTTCCAATTCAGTCAGTGTGTTTGCAGGCGCAGCCGCAGTTTTCCAATGCCTGCTGGAGTTGTTTATGACAGCTCCAAAATGCAGTGGCATACAGTTGAAAGGGGGAGCTACGCTTCAGTGAACAGCGATCAGATATCGCCTGCTATTGTGCGCTCCCCTTACACACACACACACTGCTGCCCCCCCAACACACGCACTGTGTAGCCGACGAGGTGCCCAATCCCCAGTCGGCATGTGCGCCTCAAACACAATAGTTTAATATGCCACACTAGGTGCTCACCCCAGCAGGCTACATCGTATAGCCGACTGGGTGTCCAATCCCCGCCGCCTCCACTGCCTCCCCCAGTACAGGGTGCCACGCTGGAAGCCCACCCCAGCGTGGCAACAGATGCCATGGCCAACGGGGTGTCCAATTGCCAGTCGGCTCACGCCTCCAGCCTGTCCGTCCTGCCGCGCTGGGAGCCCACCCAGCGTGGCAGACGTCCTTGTTGTCTTTTAAAACTAAAAACCTGTAAAGAAAAAACGGTCGCTGTAGTCTCCCTGCCCTCCCTCCACAACACGCACTCACCCACTGTGCACCCTGCCTCCCACCCCCACCCCATACTTATCTCTGGAGATCTTCTGTGGACCGGGAACATGTCTGCACTCTTCAAAGCTGACCGCGAACTGAGGAAATGCCGGTAAGCTGTATAATGGGATAGATAGAGTTTCTTCAACTTTGTTGCATATCTCAGGCATTTTTTGGAATTTTTGCATCAAATTTTCAACATGGGGTTTTTGGGACCCCTCCTCATGAATTCTTGCACTGTCATGGCGTTACTCGGGCCCGAAGGGTGATTTTGCAGCCACTGTGTGAAATCACCTTTCCGGAATGATTAACGAAACGACACTGCCAGTGTTCATAAGGTGGGCTCTCAAAAAGCCTATTTTGAAAATTTGGTGGAAAAATTCCTAAGAATGACTGTTTTACGAGCGTGCGTTGCGCAGTTCTATGCACACTCGTAAGTTCGTGAATTTTCATTATTTTCACTCCAGATTTTCAACATTGCCATTTTACTACATTTTCTTATGAGCAGTACAGCTGTCATTTTTCACATCTCACCCAAAATGCATGTCCCGCCCATATGGCGCTGTAAAACTGATGCGATTGTGTGAAATCAATGTATGGGACACATTAAGAAAATCAGTGACACGGTTCATGAGCAGAAGTGTTAAAATGGCTATGTTGAAAATTTGGTGAAAAAATTCCCAAAAATGATTGTTTGACGAGTGCACGTTGCGCAGTTCCTACGCATGCTGGCAAGATTGCGAATTTGTAATATTTGCATACCAGATTTTCAACAGTGCCATTTTACTGCACTTCCTTATGAGCAGTACAGCTACCATTTTTCACATCTCGCCCAAAATGTGTTTCCGCACATGTAGCGCACAATGGTACAGTCTGTGTGCAAAAACAATGTTTGGGACAGATTAAGAAAATCACAGTGACATTGGTCATGAGCAGAGGTCTTAAAATGGCTATGTTGAAAATTTGGTGACAAAACTCCATAAAATGACTGTGTTATGAATGAGCATTGCGCAGTTTCCATGTATCCTCCTAAGTTCATGAATTTGTAATATTTTCAGTCCAGATTTTCACCAGTGGCATTTTTCCACACCTCCTTATGAACAGTAGAGCTGTCATTTCCCACAACATGGCCAAAATGTGTTTTCACACTTTCGGCACAGAAGTGCGTGGTCGCTGTGGGAAATCATTGTTCGGGACAGATAAAGAAAATCACACTGACACTGTTCATGATCGGAGGTCCCAAAATGCCTGTGTTAACAACCTGCTGTTTAAAAAAAAAAAAAACCCAAACTAGTTACATTACGAGTATGTGTTGCACAGTTTCTACCCATGCTTGTGACTTCACCATTTTTTTTTTTAAAGATTTTCACAGCAGATTTTCAACATTGCCATTTTTTACACCTCTCATGGACAGTACCGCTGTCATTTTTCACATCCTGTTTGGAATGTGTTTTTGCACCTGTGGTGCCAAATGCCATAGTCGCTGTGCAAAGGCAGTTTTCGGCTAACAAACTGATATTGTCACTGTTCATGAGGTAGGGGTCACAAAAAAAATGTTGAAAATTTGGAGTGAAAATACCAATGAATGCCTGAGGCGTTAGGGTTTCTGACCATAACGCCCCACCCTGTAGAGAATGACAGGCATCAGGGGTGTGACTTGGGATTCTTGCCTGTCATGCTCATACCATTCCACCCACACCCACACCCTGCAGCCAGTGAGAGGCATCAAGGTGTGCCTCGGACTCTTCGGACCCAAACTTCACCCCATTCTCCTATACCGCACCCATCTCACCGTATTTCCTGATGGAATGGGGTGCGCATAAGGGCCAAAGACCCCAAGGCACACCGTGACACTTGTCAGTGTCTGCAGGGTAGGGTGTGGTGAAATGGCGTGATCGTTGTGCCTGACGACCCAAAGGCACACCCCAGTGCCTGTCACTCTGTGCAGGGGTGGTGGTGGGGTTGGCTTCAGTTCAATACTTCGCTGCCATTCCTATTATGCAGCTCTTTTACTTCCACACTACCAATGCCAATGCCAGCAAGCAGACATTCGGCATTGACAAATGCTTGTTTACTTTTCTTTTCCCCATTTATGAACTGCGTATTTATAGCGCATAATTGGGTGTAATGTGAAACAGCAGTGTGTCTGAAAGAAGAGATAACGGTACTTGCCTGGTGGACTGAAAGCACGAGTCTGGTGGTTAAAAAATAAAATGCAGGCAGGATTTAACAGAAATAAAGTGCTTTAGATATTGCTAGAAAGTGCTGCCAGAATTATATGGGCAGATAGTACAAGTTAAATTAAAAAGTACCTGCTGTACTGGAAAAGATGCCAGATAATGAATATATTGGCAGGCAGATTATACTGAAACATGAATAACTATGCTAAACTAAGGAAAGAATAGGTGCTTAAAAGGAAGATATATTGATGTTAAAACATGTCCTGCAAAGCCTGCAGAGCTTGTATATTGGTTATAGGTGTAGTATGCTTAAATAGAAATGGATGTGAAAGCTGTATAATAAACAATTTAGAGGGGCTGTATCTGTAACATGAAGAGAGGGCATGTGGAAAAACTGGTTACTTTGAACCAGGCCAAATAAAATAAAAATAGTAATAATAAGGGCTCTTGCAAAAATAAGGCAAGAGGATCTAGGTTAGAAATACAAACAGGTGACGAAGGAATGTTTCTAAATGGGGTCAGTCTGTAATTTAGGGCCCATTTTTGTTATAAGTTTTGTCTGCTTGTTTGAGTTATTCTGAAATCCCACACCCAATGGTAACGGTGGGATCTGGCTGGAAGTCGGAGGAATCTGAGAGATTCCAGTCAGGTGGTATCAGCCATGGTACTTTGGGCAAACAGGCCAAAGGTACATGGCACCAGATATGATGAGAACCGCTGGGGATGGTGACACGGGCGAGGCACTGCGGAAGGAGCATGATGGATCTGAAGACAATGTGGCAGACCTGATGTGGCTTGTTCAGTGGCTGAGTGGGCAATGGTTGGAGGTGGACCGACGACACAGAGAGGTGGAAAATCATTGCAAGATACTGCTGGAGAGGTCCAGACCAGAGAGTTCTGAGGAGAAAACGAAAGAAGAGGAGGATTTGTGGGCTCTGGAGGAGGACGACCTCAATGGAGTTTTCGTGGCGAACTGCAGATTTGGTGATTCCTGTGCTGCTTGTGTTTCTGGGTTGCTACTGGATAGATGATGAAGGTGGAGATAAGTCCCCAGGTAAGACTTTGTCTGACCATGTTATCCCTGGGGTGAAGACTTCAATCAATTCTGAAGAGGACAGTATGGTTGAAGGGACTTGAATTGCTATTGCTGTTACCAGTGCCATTACCCCACGTACTGACTGGGGGAAATTGCAGGCGGGGGAATCCTGAGCTTGCCCAGTTATGTACTTACATTTCAGTTCAGGAGGGTAGTATGGGTATTAATGGTATGGGGGCGAAACCATTGTGGGATGAACTCAAAGAAGGGGTCTTGCATCACACGAAATCCAACTGCCGTACAGGATCTGTGGATGCCAGAGTAGTGGTTCCCAGGGCCTATAGGGAGGAAGTGATTGAGACTGCATGCTCCAGCTACTCTAGGCTGTTGAGCCATGGAAGGTCTTGGCAAAATACCCCTTGTTTACTACTGGCCATGGGCGACTGGCAGGTGGCTGCCTTCTGAAGGCTGGTGCTGGGTACCATCAGATGTTACCTTTAAGGTGTATGGGAGGAGTGAACCAAAGGGTGGAGGGCTGCAGGAAATGACACCCTTGGAAGAGGGGAGAGTCCCATGTAGAGCAGAAGATACAAGGTGGTAGCCAACATCTAACCTTAGTACACTTTGAACAAGTGCATAGATGTTTGAGGAACGACAACACAGAGGTTAGGAACCTGCTGTTTGGTTTTCAGCTTGAAAGGTTCTGAGACTACCTCTGGGGCTGTTATGACAAACATGGGATGACCGAATGTTTTAGGGTCCTGGGCTTTACCTCAAGTATTGATATGTATTAACTGATAACAAGAAACACATAACATGAAAGGAATGTCTACACTGTATGAAATGAAATGGGTAACCTAGGGTCATGAAGGATCTGTATATGGGATGAAACCCAAGATGGGGCCCCTGCATAGATCTGATGTACCAAAAGGGTTAGAGCTGGTATGACTCACCCTGGAGAAAGTTATGGTATGGGCCTGTACAGGCTGCCCAGAGGAAGGCAGTGGTCAGCATAAAACTGCTGTTTGTGTTTTTTCTTTTTATATGTACTAGTGGAGGTACTGTTACGCATTCGTAAAAATAAAAAAAAAATTGTAATTTATATTTTATCATTTTACATAGAAAACATAGTATTTCATATGTAAGAGATCACAGATTTGCACAATAGTCCATCCAGTGTACATGGGTTAGTCTATACATTCTGATTTAATGATGTAGGGCATATCTTGTAAAATTAAATGTCCAAGAAGAATATTAAGACCAAGATATGCTGCACCCAACAAGCCTTTGGTGATCTCACATTAAAAATGAAAATCCAAACAAATTAAAGATTCTGCCACTAGTGCTGATGTGGTCCCTTCCCAAACATATGACTCAATATATATTATAATTGATGATAGAAATACTCTCAGACCCAGAGATCCAACTTTAGTAAACTTTTTACATTAAGCTGATATAGATGTAAACTGGTATATTAACTGCATCATTTACCAAAAAATAACCCCAGTGCAATACATGGCAAGAGGTCTAACAGTTCAGCATGCTCCAACTTAGTTTCCTTTCTAATAGAAACTGTGTCACAAGACTGTTTAGATTTATACAGGATTCGCTAGTACAGCGATTATTAAAATATTTAAACAAGCATGTTAAACCTGAGATTAACACTCTGATACACAGAGAGAAAGGTCCATTAACATGGCACTTCAGGTCTCTTCCTCTTTTTCTTCGGATTCGGGTAGTTCTGGAGTGGCAGCATGGCCAAATTCCATCGCTATGGCCTCCATCTTTTTCCCTGCTTCAATCAGGTCAGTATACTGAAATGTCTTTCCCCCATAGAACACTCTGAGGCGAGCAGGCATGAGTAAGGAGTGGGCCACCCCTAGACTTCGGAGTCTAGCTCGGACACCATCAAATTCTCTACGCCGCATCCTTGTGGCAAACGAAAGATCTGGGAACATGTGTAT
Organism: Neoceratodus forsteri; assembly: GCA_016271365.2. NCBI lineage: Eukaryota > Metazoa > Chordata > Ceratodontiformes > Ceratodontidae > Neoceratodus > Neoceratodus forsteri. Next base: position 926,399,361 of record CM028135.1, on the reverse strand, counting down.
GGTAGTGCTTTGAAAATTAAGCTTCCCTGATTCTCTGGCTGCTGTTAAGATCAGATCCCCAAGCTGACAGTGATCATTAGTACCTTCTGGGCCCTTGTCTCGATCCACAGCTGATCTAGAGAGATCCGATAAGCTTCGTAGTAAATGTTCCGCCCAATTTCCGATCCAAGTTTCAACGCCTTGAGCCATACTTGGAGGAAGAACAGAAGGCCCCATCTCCTTCACAGTTCTCAGGTAGGCCTACAATCCTAACGTTAGAAGCCCTCTACGTATTCTCTAGGGCTTCTAGCAGTTACACCTCAGCTATCGTTTTCCTGGACCAGCTTGGTTGTTACATTCAGCGCCTGGTTTGCCGTTGATTGTGCGTAGAGTAGGCCATTTTGTTCGCCTCACAATGTTATTCTCTTGCTCTGTAAATCTGGTTAGAATGGACTCGATCTTATCAGTTGCTTGCATAGAGTGTTAGGCAGTCCATGGAGGAGCTGTTTCAGTCCCAGGTTGAGAAGTTACCTCGTGTTGCTTTGGCTCAACAGACCTCAACTTTGCAGTGCCAGCAGGACCTTTATTAGTATGTCCCATCTTAATAAAAATTAGATTGTAAGATTCAGCACCTTTTGTAAATTCAAGTACAGACACTATTTAGAAAGATTTCCCAGAATTACTTATTTTTAGTTGAATACTTTGTGGGTATGGAGAGCAGATCTGAGGCACGCCTGGTCGGTAGGTGCTCCATAAAACTTCTGCATTCGGTGAAGAAATGTATGTGGGTACTAGGCGTTGTAATTTTTTTTTTTTTAGTATCAGTCCCAAGGTAATGTATTGTGGGTGCAGCTATTTTACACCACACTGTAAAATTGGCAAATGCTTATGCTGATTAAAGGGACCTTGTGGCGGAGCTTCAAGTGAGGGTGGGTCGAAGTTACAACCCTTCCAGGGTGCTGGTAGGCTGTTGGTCAGCCGAAGGATGATTGTCCTCTTGTGTGTTGGGATGTGTGACAGGGTGACCCTTGCCTTAGAAAAATTACCCTCGTAAGTAGTCTGAATACCCCCCCTTGCTTTCACCCTTTTGGTGCCTCTCCCTATTAATTCTTCTCTCTATCCTAAATTTTCCTGTTGGACTGGCCACCCACAGCACCGTCTTACCCAGTCTTATCCCTTTTTACTTTTCTTGTCCCCCGTTTATTAGCTGCATATTTATAGCACATAATTGGCTGTAATGTAGAACAGCCAGAGTGTCCGAAAGAAGAGATAAGGGTACTGCCCTGGACTGAAAGCGCGAGTCTGGCACTTAAATAAAAATGCAGGCAGGCTTTAAAGGAATACAGTTTGTTTATTTAGCTTTTGTTAACCAGGTAAGTACACCAGACAAGAGATTTGCCTATTTTCAGGTACGACCTGGGAGAGTACAGGAAATACGACACTACAACATGATGCACGTTTGGTAGTTACATAGTCTGGGAAAACAGAAGCATCATATAGTCCCTAGGTGTACACAAATGGTATGAACATATGCATCGAACACTGAGGCTGCGAGCAGCGATTATGTACAAATCATAAACATTGTAAGTCCATTATATATAGTGTAAGTCCCCATAAAGAGGAGGCACAGTCACTGCATTACCCAATACATAGGTGTATAAATTGTGTGCTGACAGAATCCATGCAGGCAGGCAAAACAATAGGTGGATGTTCAGTGCATGGGACCAAGTGAGATTATGGAGGCTTGGGGCAACCACACGCTGAGGAGAGCTCAAGTGTTTCACAGGGAAGTTCTGAGGCAAGCCTGGGAGGGGAGGAGCGAAATTGGCAGGAAGGAGTTCCATTGTCTGGGGCACAAGAGGCAGAATCTGTCCCCCATTTGAATGCGAGTGGCAGGAATCCTTAGAACAGCAGGGTCCAGGGATCTGAGGGAGTACGAGGAGGAGGTAGCCGGCACAAGGAGCTCAGCCAACCCAGGTGGGGTGCCGGTGCCAAGGACCTTACCCGTGAAGCAGTCCAGGACAAAGTTTAGGTGATTGGATGGGGAAAGCCAGTTGAGCTTACTCTGCAAGTCTCAGTGGTGACTGAGTCTAGGGGCAGCGAGCACAAAATGGCAAATGTTGTAGGCAACGGTCCACCTGGCGAGGTGGGCTTTGGGGAACTGAGCAAACAGGAGGAGCCCATAACAGAGGGAGGGAGGGGAGAAACACTCCTCTAGCCAGCGCAAGGCGAGCAGCGGGAGTGAGATTGCCCTTTGCACGATAGGCCAGACCCAGTTTGCAGTTGACGGCTCTGCAAACATCAAGGATATGGAGTTCAAGATAGAGCTGAGGGTCAGGCGTCACCCCAAGGTATTTGATGGAGTCAGTGATGAGGACAGGAGCCCCATCAAGACCGGTGATACACAGAGGATTAGGGGAGTTCTTTATCTTGGCCAGGGACCTAAAGAACAAGGCCTGGGTTTTTTTGAGGTTGAGGACAAGCTTGTGGAACGTTATCCAAGATTGACACTCTCTAAAGACCTCATGAACTGGTGGTTTAGCGATCCCAGTGTCCCGAGAGTGGTGAGGATGACCAGGTCATCTACATATATAATGGACCTAGAGTAGGAAGAGGTAGCAGGGAGGAACATCGGAGGACACAGCAGTGGTGTCTGAGAGCACCTTGCTGTATTTGATCAGGTGCTGTCCTGCCCTGTAGGTAGTTTGTGAACCAGCTGAGTACAGGGGTGACGAGCCAGATGACCTAAGCTCAGAGCAGAGCGTAGTCAACTTGATCAAAGGCTTTGATAGATAAATGAAATGGCACCAGAGAGTTTACCCTGGTCCATAGCAGTTCTGATTCTAGATGCAACAGTGACAAGGGCAGAGGATGTAATGTGCCCTTTACGAAAGCCATGCTGCTTAGGAGTCAGAAGCTCATGAGTCTGGATATACTCTGCGAGTTGTCCCGCCACAGCTTTCTCAAGGAGTTTACTGATTACAGGCAGTATGGCTATCGGTCGATAGTTGTCCAGAATCTTAGGGTTGCCCTGTTTGAGAATGGGGACAACCCTAGCCACTTTCCATATGGCACGGATGACCACAGAAGTTAAGGATAAGTTAAAGATATGGGCCACTGGGGAGGCAGTATGAGAGGCACCAAGATGGAGGAGCTTAGGTGCCATGCCATCGTGGCCAGCACTGGAGAAGGGGGGAGCCAGAGAGCAACTGCATCCTCCTGCTGTTACAGCCTTGAAATAGAATAACAGTCAGGAAATGGGTGCTGATGTGGAGCAGAGTCCTGGTCACAGCTATTGCCTCTACTGGAGAAGAAATGGAGGTGAAGACAGACAGGTCCGAAGTGAGTATTAAAGGAAATGGACGATGGTAAGTGGATTGTCACAACTAGTACCATTGATGAGCATGTAGCGTGGCTCTCCATTGGGGAACCACTTTACTATGGTTTTTATGTTTCTCCAGAAGGTCCTAGGGTCTTTGCCAAATTCAGCAGTGCCGCTTGCAGAATTCACTTTGGCAGTCTTGATCGCTTTCTTACACTCGTTCCGGAGCCTCCTATACTGCTGAAATATGGCCTGGTCCATCGTGACCTTGAATTTGGCCCAGTACCTATCCCTAGTCCTCATGAGGGTAAGGAGACTCCCGTGCACCACTTGGTAGCGCACTTCATTACCCTCCACCTAATGAGAGGGGCATGCTTATCCTGCAGCACCCTGAAGGTGCTGAGAAAATGATCGATTGCAGTGGCTGAGTCCTGGGCATTCAAGACTGCAGACCAGTCAGTAAGCCGTAGGTTGTTATTGTAAGACCCCAGGTCAAACCTGGAGAAGTTCCTAATTTAGATGACCTTAGGAGGAATTTTCAGGAGGGGACCTTCCATACACAGAACACAGGGGAAGTGGTCAGAGATGGAGTCAGGGAGCATACCAGAAGAGCCAGTCCTCTCTGGTCTATTAGACAGGACCCAGTCTAGGAAGGAGCCTGAGCCATTCGCTTAGGACCACCCTAGTGGGTTCCTTGATGAGTTGGGACAGTGAGGGACCAGATCAGCAGGGGCCTCGAACATCTTAGCATTATCACCAAGTCAGTCTGCTGAGATCGCCCAGTATCATCAGCTCATTATTCCCAATCAGTGAACCAACTGTGTCAAGGAGGGTGGACAACTTGATATGCCCCCCATTTGGGGTTGAAGGTGCAGACAATGTGTAGCTTTTGTGTGTTCCAGAGTAACAGCACTGTATGCAGCAGTTCACATGGCGATTGTGGAGACTGATGTCCGACAGAACCGAAAGATTAAGGTGACTCCTGTAGTAGACCAGGATACCCCCACCCCACCCCCCTAGTGGTCCTGCCTGACGAGGTCAAAGCCAGGAAGTGCACATGCAGAGTCAGGGGTTGATGGCTTCAGCCAGGTTTCCATTATACCCAGGATGTCAGGCTTACGGTGCGTGACCCATGCAAGGAGGTTGGGCAGAAGGCTACTGATAGTGAGGTGGGCTATTTTTAACCCACTGCCTTTTGACCAGCTCACAGATAGGGGGGAGGCTTGTTGGGGAGGACTGGGATTGAGCTCAGTATCCTCCGAGAGGGCTGGAGTCACCAGTAGGAGCCATAGGAGATGCCTCAAAGGGGGAAGGCTGCCCCTACTATGTGGCTTGCGGCCAGCACTTCTGCCCATTATGACAGGATACTAAAAGCACCTAAGATCAAGACAGCAGATAGGCCAGGGAGGCTGTCTGTCACAGGCAGTTAGATTAGAGAAGGTGAAATCGGTCATATATGGCTGTCTGGTTGTGAACCAGGGGCTCCACCCCAGGAAGAGCACTGCCAGCAAAGAGCAGAGGGAGGCATAGCATGGTGAGCAGGCCAGTGGCAGTAGTACTGGTGAGGGGATGGGGCTTAGCCCCCCTCATGAGAAGCTTAGTATCCCTCATGTCATGTGACTGCATCTAACCAAAAATAAGCAATAGGAGGAAGGGAGGGGGCTGGATGGAGGACAGAGCAGGCCAAGCAACAGGGGCACCGGAAGGGAGGACTCGGGGGTGCTGGCACACTGGATCCCACTTGGCTACCCACCAGGTGGCATCCACAGATGGACCGTCTATTCAGTAACCGCCCACCACAGTCCAGGCCAGTTGGAAACGCCCCCTAAAGTGTAACCACAGTGTACCCCACAACGCTACACGGAGGTGGCCCCTAGCAAGTAAGCAAGTACCAGGAAACAAGAGACCATGGGCATTAAGCAAACTGGGTCATTTTGCATCAGTGAGGCCAATATTGGGTATAAGGTAAACAGGCAGACAGTAAAGCAGGCAATTTAGACCAGGTTCAGGAGTTGAGAAGATCAGTGTCCCAGCCGCTCAGGTAATGGTCAAGGTCAGTGGCCTTTATCCACACTGCACACACACAAATAGCATGCAGTGAGGAAACATTCAAAGTTCTAGGGACATGGATATGTTGTTCATCCACACTTATTGGCAGGTTCCTTGCGCTTTAAATCTTGCCGGAAGGTCTTCAAGTTGGCTCCTCCCACCCACCGGGTGGTAAAACTCGGCCCGCCCATGACGCCAGATCTTCCTTACCGCTAGAAGCTCAGGTTCCTCCTTAACGCTCTGCGTTTAAGACTGGTTCCTAATTCTTCGAAAGTTCGAAATCAAAAAGTTTTTGCTAAAAAGACTTCGGTCTTCTTCTCCTCGCGGCTGCGATGGACAAATCAACTCCAGGTTTCCGGAGGTGCCCTTGCGGGCAGAAGATGTCTAGGACGGATCCGCACTCCACGCAGCTCACTGCCTGGCCTTGAGCACGCACCCGCAGGCCCGCGACTCAGCTCTTCTCTTTTTTCGCCTACATCCTTGAAGACTGCTGCCCGATTACAACTGGGGCGCCTGAGAAAAGAATTCCACCGGTGAAATCTAAAGAGGCCCGATTGGCGGTAAGTCCGCTGGGCAAGGGTTTCCGGCGGATCAGTTTCGGAAGCAGATGATCGCCTCGGAAGAGGAGGCAGCGCGGGGCCGCTTTACCTCAAGGCGGCATTTGTCCCGCCTCTCTCGGTGCCTGCCTCGGCTTCTTTTAAGGAGCTTAATTGACCCTCTCGACGAAAGGTGAGGGTCCAACTTTTCGGGACCTTTTTCCAGGTCCAAAGAGCAAAAAGTCTCTCCGTCGACGCCTTGGGAGCGGAAGATCTCTCCCTTGTCGACAGTCCACTTCCGGGTCGACCCTAGCTTCCGCCACTGGCTCTTCACGGTGTCCCCGCCAGGCCAGTTGACCGAGACCCGCTGACGCGTCGAGATTTTTCTTGACCCATTAGACGGGTTGTCGGCTGGAGAAGCTGAGAATCCCTCCTCCCGTTCCCCCGGTGGGAGTTGAGGATCCCGTCGGCTCGTCTGTTGCGCTCGGTTCCGAGCTTTGGTGGGATCGTCCGGCCGAGGGGAGTGCCATTTCAACACTCTCCCGCCTTCCTTGGCTCTATCGAGACTCCGTCTCGGACATCCTCCCTAGTCCAACTGATCCCGCCCGCCATAGGCGGTCTCTGTCTCGACATCGCAAGCGGCACCGCCGCTTCTAGACGAGGGAGGCTTCGCACAAGTTATGCCGGAAGTACGAGAACTCATGTGGCAACAGCTCTTTTGACCGGAATAGGCCGACCCAGTTGCCTTCCCGTTGTCACTGAGCGGCTGAAACAACCCTGTAGCCGAGGAGCCTGTTCTCAGGCCGGTTGTCGGCCAATTCCAGCTGCCCCACTGATTCGGTGGAACCTCCGCCTCACAGCCATTAGTGGGGCTCACCAAAAATTCTCGTGGCTGGGTTTGCCTCATAGGCTGTCTGTCACCCCACTCCCGATAAACCTCAGCAGGTGGAGGGTGGCTCAGGCCCGAGGCAGCTCTTGAGGACTCTTCTGAGTCCACGATGGTTCCTCCTCTCCAAGCGCATGGACTTGGAGTCCTCGGGAGGCAGTCAGTGGACTATAGCCCTTCGTCCTTCTTAGGGTTGCTTCACCATCTCGGAGTCCACCGAATGAAGCCTCGAACCCGTTTCTAAACGGGCCAGGTATCCCTCACTGAGATTCTGGACCGAGGGATTCTCCCACGGAGGCTCTTCCGTGGCCGGGCCAGTGGGTCTGGCCTGGAACTTTGGCAGCCCATTTCTGCTCCTGCGCCTTTGGCCAGGTTGGCCAGGAAGTATGCGTCCCCACCGTTCCCCTGTCCGGTTAGAACACCCGCCGAGGGTTGTTACCGACAGCTGCTCATGCGCTGGAACGCCAGGGATGGATAAACTCCCGACAAGGAATCCAAGAAATGGATTATGCCGGGCTTAAAGTTCATGCTGTGTCCTTCTCGGCCTCTCTGCCAGGCCAGTTCGCCTCTGGTATTTTTCTCACGCCTGTTGGGCTCCCTGGATGAGGTTGTCCTCATCTTCCCGCAGATCTGCAGACTATGGTCAGGCAGTGCGGACCAGGGCAGGACAGTGGCCAAACAGCAGCTCCAGACTGCTAGACATCGGGACCTCGTAAGAAGTTCAGGCGGCCAGAGTGGCCATGCGTCGCCGTCGGGGCTTTACGAGGATATCCACTCACCTCGGCGTACCCAGCACAAGTTGGCTTTGATCTTCCCTTGGGACTGACCTCTTCGGCCCTGGGGTGGAAGGTCACCTGCAGAGGATCGTGAAGTCCAATGGTACCTTGGACTCGGTGTCTTCCGCTCAGAGGGACAAAGGCCGCAAAGCCACAGCCTAAGCTCCTTTCGTTCTTCTGCGCCTGCGCGCGCCTGCCCAGCGCAACGCTGGCGCTAGCAGGCTCAAGCTTGGCATCCCAAACCTGTTGGCCGGCTTCCTCCAACAGGAAGCAGGAGGAAGGTCCAGGAGGTCCCGGCGGTCCCTCCTCCAAGCCTTGCCCAGTGACAGGCTGAGGGGTGTCGCCCATCCCTGTCACTCACCCTGGTTCCCCTCGGAGGACGGCCCGACACTTCCTCCGCCTGGTCCACTGTTACCACGGACAGGTGGGTACTGGAGGTGGTGGAAAGGCTCACCTCTAGAATTCAAGCAGGCCCCGCCCTTCAGAGCCGCCGCACCGGGAGGCCTCGGGTCCAGAGCTCACTGGCGGCTCGTCGAGCCGACATCGCTCTCCTCCTCCAAAAGGAGGTGATCACGGAGGTAGAGGACCCCCCCCTTTAGACCCGGGGTTCATGTCCAGGTATTTCCTGGTTCCGAAACGGACGGGGGGCTGGCGCCCCATTCACGACCTGAACAAGTTCCTAAGGTCTCGGACCTTCAGAATGGTCACTCTGGCGCAGATAATACCATCTCTGGAACACGGCGTGTGGTTCTGCTCTCTGGACCTACAGGACGCGTTCTTTCACGTCCCCGTATCGATTCACATCGAGATTCCTCCGCTTTGCGAGGGATCCGCCTTCTAGTTCCAAGCCATGCCCTCGGCTTATCTCCAGCTCCCAGGGTCTTCAAATGCATGGCAGTGGTGACAGCATTCCTGCGGCGCCGAGGGGTCCGGGTGTACCCTTACCTGGACGATTGTCTGATAGCAGCCCCTTCCAGACGGGTGGTGGAGCGGTCCAGAGATCTGGCCCTCCAGGTTTGCTCTCAAGTCGGCCTTCTCATCAACGAGGCCAAGTCGGAACTCGAGCCGAAGCAGGTGATCCTGTTCATCGGGGCAGAGCTCGACTCTCTTCGAGCCAGAGCATGGCTCCCAGCAGACAGGGCCGAGGTTCTTACCTCCTTTGCCCAATCATTTCTGGTTGGGCAATCGCGCCCTGCCCGGGACTTCCTGCGCCTCCCTGGGTCTCATGGCGGCCTGTACCAGCGTGGTCCATTGGGCACGCTGGCACATGCGCGTCTCAGTGGGACTGGCCAGCCAGTGGTCACAACGCTGCGATCCATTGGACCAGCTAGTGATAGTGACCCAGAGATGTGGAACGCTCTCCAGTGGTGGACCGTTCCATCCCATCTGCAGGAGGGCATCCTGTTGTCCGCCCCGAGCCACGGTCTCTATCGGACCGGCTGCTCTCTGATGGGGTTGAGTGCCCATCTGGGGAACACTAGAGTGCACGGCCTCTGGTCCCCGGAGTCCCATGCCACATCAACCTGCTGGAGTTTCCGAGCGGTCCGCCTAGCTCTCACCACCTTTGCTCCGCTTCTCCGGGTCAAGTGGTCCGAGTCCAGACGGACATAACAGCAAGCACTATGCATTACCTGAACCGCCAGGGCGGACGCGGCCCATGCTTTATCGCAAGGAAGCTCCGCATTTTGTCACTGCAGCGCAGCCTGGAGGCGGATCTCCTAGCCATTCATGGGCAGGAGCCTCCAACACCCTGGCCGATGCCCTGAGCCGGATAGGGCTGCATCTCACGAGTGGTCTCTCCTGCCGAGTAGTACAAGATCTGTTCTCCCACTGGGGCACATCTCAGGTGGACCTGTTTGCCCAGGAGAATGCGAAGCTGAGGTGTTTCATGCCCGCCCCCCTCAGCAGGGCTCGCTGCAGGGGGATGCCTTCTCGAGGCTGTGGACCCCGGGCCTCTTTTACGCCTTTCCCCCATTTCCCTTGATTCACAAGGTGCTTCTCAAGACAAGGAGGGACAAGGCGCAGGTGATTCTGATAACCCCAGACTGGCCCCGCCAGTTCTGGTACCCAGATCTCCTCAGCCTCAGCTCCAGGCTCCCGAGGCAGCTTCCAGCTCGCCCGGACCTGCTCTCAGTCAATCAGGGTGGGTGTTCCATCCGGACCTTCAATCCCTGCACCTGACGGCCTGGTTCCTGAGCGGCTAGAGTTTCAGGCCTTGGGTCTTTCCGACGAGGTCCTCAATATTGTTGAGGCGTCCAGAAGGAGTCGACCAGGAAATGCTATGCCTTCGTGGAAGAGATTTTCTATTTGTGTCAGGGCAGGCTTGGAATCTCTTCTCCTGTTCTTTGCAAGCATTTGGACTATTTATGGTCCCTTTCTAGTCAAGGGCTTAGGTCAGCGACCCTAAAGGTGCACCTGTAGTTATCTCTGCTTACCGGGCGCGGGCCGGGGAGCAGTCGGTGGCGAGGAAAAGGTGGTCTGGCGCTTTTTCAAAGGCCTTGATCACATTTCCCCTCCGGTGCGAGAACCTCCACCTCCGTGGGATTTACTGCTGGTACTGGCAAAGCTCATGGGCACCATTCGAACCAGTGCACAGATGTGAACTCTCACCTGTCGTGGAAGACCGCCTTCTTGGTGGCTATCACGTCAGCCAGAAGGATGGGAGAACTCCAGGTGCTCTGCATTGAGTCTCCTTACTTGGTCTTCCACAGGGACAATGTTGTCCTGCACCCCACCGAAATTCCTTCCGAAGGTGGTGTCGGAGTTTCACCTTAACCAGGTGTTGACTCTGCCGTGTTCGACCTCAATCACACCTCGAGGCCTAATACAGGCTCCATACTTTGGACCCTAGAAGGCGCCGCTTATTATAAGGAGTGCAATGCTGAAATTGGAGAGGTTCGCCAGCTGTTTGTCACCTACGCTGAAGCCGCACCTGGCAGACCTGCAGCCAAGCGGACGATAAGTAGGTGGGTCACCTTCTGCCTAGATCTCTGCTATAAGTTGGCTGGCATGGAGCCTCCCAGAGGGATAAGAGCTCATTCTACCCGTCATACTGCTGCATCAGTTGCTGCTTCCAGGGACGTCCCTATCCAGGAAATCTGCAGGGCTACTATCTCGAAGTCAGCACACACCTTTATTACCCATTACCACATCGACCTTGAGCCACGCCGGGATGCTGGTTTTGGGGCCTCGATTCTCCAGTCTTTATTCCCTAAGTAGGGGGTGTGCGCCTTGCCTCCCTCCTCCCGGAGAACTGCTAGGAGTCTGCCAATAAGTGTGGATGAACAACATATCCATGTCCCTAGAAATACAGGTTACTCACCTGTAACAGGAGTTCTAGGAATGGTATATGTTGTTCATCCACCCACCACCCACTTCGGCTTCACCACAATCTGAGCTTCCCAGGGGGCCAGATCTAGCGCCATGGGCAGAGCCGAGTTTTACCACCCGGTGGGTGGGAGGAGCCAGCTTAAGACCTTCCGCAAGATTTAAAGCGGCAAGGAACCTGCCAATAAGTGTGGATGACAACATATACCATTCCTAGAACTCCTGTTACAGGTGAGTAACCTGTATTTACCTACACCCAGCCTCAACTAAGAGCCCCCAAGAATCCCCACTCACACTTCTGCTCAGGTTAGCACAAATCTATCATAAATCGCACACAAGCACAGGTTCAGCTTATTCCCTCAGGTAAAACACTACTTAGCCCAGTTAACAGAACAGGTGGGAACAGGCAGCTTAATATCACGACAGGCCATGCCGAAATGAACTGGGCACAGCAAATGTAACTTTATACAAAGCTTGGGCTGACTAGGGACAAGGGTTTTAGTCAGAGATGGTTGTTGTAAGCCTCGTCTACCGACCAACACAATAACAATAGAGGCTTGTAACCAGGCAATTAACTGTTAAGGAGGTACAGTTTCGGATTGAGTTAAGAAGGTGCAGGGCAGTCGCAATAGAAAATGCTTTAAATATTGCTAGAAAGTGCTGCTAGAATTACAGACAGTACAAGTTAAAATGAAATAAAAGTGCCTGCAGTGTTGAAAAGGTACCATAGATAATGGTTATGTTGGTAGGTAGATTATACTGAAACATGAATAGGAACGTTTCTAAATGGGGCCAGTCTCTAATTTAGCTCCGGGCAGTGTTTGTCCCAGAGAGGGCCTGTTTTTGTTATAAGTTTTGTCTGCCTGTTTCAGTTATTCTGAAACCACACCTGGTGACCCCCCCTTTTTTTTTCCCTTAGTATTTACTTAAATCTCTTTCAGAGATTTAATCTCCTTTTTTTTTTTTTCTTTTGTTTTTTTTTTTTTTGTTTTTGTCGAGAGCTAAACCTCTACTTCTCTTTTCTATCGCTGCCTCTAATGATGAGCACTTGGTTTATGGCTGCTGTCTTGGGCCTGATCATGATGCCTCTGACTGTGAGCTCTGCCATCAGTTTAACCAAACTACCCTTTGGAGACACAGAAAAGCTCTAAAAATCTTCATAGAACAACAGGGTAGCCATCTACATGCTGAGATCTTCTGGGACACAGGCTACACAGTCGCCCTCCAGTTCCAAGAGCAGCAAGGCCTCCCAGGTCAAAGACAAGTCCTCATGGGAAAAGTCATAAGAAAGACCAGATCTCAGCCGCTCCCCCTGGCGGCCATCCCATTCCTCATCTGCTTCACCTTCGGCGGGTTCTTTGTCATTGGCAGCTGCCAAGATGAAGAGACTAATTGTCCGGTCAGGGTTCACTCCTGGATCATACAGACAGCTTCTCCGCCTGACTCCCAGGGTGCTTCGGCTGTCTACCTTTGGAGTCATTGGTCCCTCCTCCATCGAAGACGGGCTCATCTGTGACTACCCTTCGAGACCTGTACCCACCTTCTCTGAAGCTACAGGCTTGTCGGGCTGGGGCCAGCTGGTTGTCTGCCTCTGTGCCTTCATCCGCCTCCTCTGTCAGTGACAGACTTAAACAATTCTCCAGTGCGCTGGTTCAGCAACTCGCTGCCTTTAACAGGGTGTGGTTGCCGGCTCCTTCACCAGCGTCGTCATAGACACCTGTCCTTGGGCCCAGGGAGTCTACCCAGGGGCTATCGACAGAACGTAGACTGTAGACCCTGACGAAGAGGTCGAGGAGGAGTACCGCCCTGATCTCATTCTTCCAGAGGAAGTAGAGGACGACGACCAGTACCTCACATCAGATAGGTCCACTGCTTCTTCAGGCAGTGAAGACTCAGGCACACTGTTATGTCTCGTCCAGAGGATGCTACCTTCTTCAATATCATGAAGCAGTTGTCTTCCACTTTGGGTTTCAGACAGAAGAGGGAGAATGCCCCTGGAAGGGATCTGTCGGACTACCTTGAGATCCCAGAATCTCCACCTAAAATTATTCCTCCTATGCCTTTGGCCCTTAAGAGTGCTACTACGGCAGCCTGGCACAGACCAGACATGTCAGCTTTGCCCGTGGACAGAAAAGCTCTACAGTGCCCTTGAGGTCTTTTTTATTTTTGCTGCCCAGGCTGAAACTGACTCTGTGGTCATTAAGGCTGCATATGACAGGTAGTGGTGCCCAGACACCTTAGCTCCCTTTACCTGGACAAGGAGTACTGCAGGATTGAACTTTGTGGAAAAGGGTTTATGCCTTTTCTGCCCTAGGCTTGAGGAGTTGCCAGCTACCTGTCACACATGGTAAAATATCAGAATACCAGCTGGAGGAAGGGGCAAGGCTGCCCAAGCCTTTCCTGATAGTGATAAGAAGCAGGAGTTGCTTTATTGCTTCCAGACCGCTGAGGATGTTGGCAAGCATCTCCTGAGGGCATTTATGACTTGTCGAATACTGTTGCTAGGCGGCTGCCACTGGCATGCCTTCGAGGGGTACTAATGGCTCTGGTATCTGGGTTTGCAGCTCACGTGGCAAAATAAGGTGCTTAATGCCCTCCCCAGTGACATCAAGCTTTCGGGTCGGGATTTTCAGGATCTCATAACTAATCTGCAGGCCTCGGTACGGCCCTTAAGCTGTCCACTCTCTACTATACTCCGCCCATGGTAGAGGACATTCTACATTTTGTAGACAGGCCAGTAGACCAGGCTTGGGTCCCTGTACCCAAGGTAAACGTAGAGAGCCCAGTCTTCATGGCATGCCCCTCCATTCTGGAATGTCAGCCAAGTTACAGAACTGAGGTACCAGCTTCCACAGCTGGGCCCATGTCAGCTTGACTCCTTGCCAGACCCCTCCTCTGCTTGAAGCCTTGGAGGTGGTGGTTGGAGGTCAGTTTCACCTCCTTCTGAATCAGTGAGAACTTTAACTTCAGATGCTTGATTCTGCAGATCATAGAATGCGGTCATACCCTGGTCTCCAAAAAGACCGTAGATCTGAGACCAGTTTTAGACCTGAAGGACCTCAGTTTCATTTGTCCAGAACAAAAAGTTCAGAATGGTAACTTTATCAGGCCTCTTGCCTTTCCTCAAGATCGGGGATTGGCTCTGCTTACTGGACATGTAAGAGGCTTACCTGCATATTGCTGTCTTTCCTCCTCACAGGAGGTTTCTCTGGTTTGCCTTTCAGATAGTGCATTACCAGTTCAAGGTATTGCTCTTTGGCTTATCTTCTGTGCCACATGTCTTTAACAAGTGCTTAGCAGCGGTCGCAGCAGCCCTTAGAAAGGAGGGGACTATGTCTTCCCTTACCTGGACTGACTTCTCAAGGCCCTGTTCGGGAACAGCTGATCTTCCCTGTCAAGTCTTCACCATTCACTAGTGCTGGGTGTAAGCCAGGCGCACCGATCATGGGAAGTTATTTTTATTTTAATTTATTCCAGAGGAGTTGGCGCCCATTAAACCCTTAGTGATGCATCGTGTGATGTGCGAGGGGCGTCAGTTAGGTGCTGCAGACTTCTCCTCCTCCATCCCAGTTATGTTTCTCCTTCCGTAGAGGCTGCACCTGCTGCGTGGAGTTGCAAAAGTCTACTGCATCATAGGCCGCATTGCGTTTTCGACGCTGCTCCTTCGTCCCGGTTTGATCCCGACATCGTTGACTGGTAAGACCGTTCTTTTATTTGATATTTCGACAATGCTGGGAGCTTTGCTGTTTATTTTATTGATTTCGCATCGTGTCTGGTTCTGGGACAAAGCGAAGTCTAAGGCGGGCGTGCCCCTATGCGTCTGTGCCCCTGCGGCTGGCAGTTTTCTGTCTTTGGCTGTCATGTTTGTTTTTGGTGCCTGGGACCCTACCATAATGGACCATTCAACGCCCGTTTCTCCATGGATTGCCGTGTGTTAAATCCGCGCATTTAAAGTCTGAAGGGCTCCACCGACTTTCAGGGGACAACGTCACCCGCGGGCTTCTCAGGCCAGATATCGTTACCCTTCCTCCGGGTCCCTTCCCGGGTCTATATGGCCTGGCGAGGAGGGAACCTCCTCCACTTCTAGCCTTGCCGAGGAGGAGGAGGTTTCTTCTTTGGCGCTGGAGGAACAGTGTGATTCCCTCCAGGGGTCACGCCGTGGGTGCCGTCCCAGCAGTCACCTCCTTAGAGGTGCAGGCTCCAGTGTCACGGCCTTGGTTTGCGGGGCCTGGCTGTGGTGGACCTCTATTCCGCCTAGCATTGCTGGTGGAGTCTGGCGATGTCTGCCTTTTGCGGGGACTTAGGCGCTGTAAGGGGTGCAGTTTTGGTTCCAGCACAGGACTCTTCTGCACCATTGGTGGTGTCGCTAGGGTTTCGCGCAGTTTGTGGCGCCTGCTCATGATGTTTGGGGTTCCAGTGCTGTCACGCGGTGCTGGGACTTTGGGGGTGCCATTGGTGGTGCTGTTTGGCGTTTGGTGCCATCCGTGGCGCTGTGACTGGCGGTGCTGTCATGGGGTAGCTCGGGTTCCTAGTGCTGACGGAGGTGAGGTGGACTCTTCTGGCACTGTTGGAGTTGCAACCTTGGTACCCGGCCCGGTGCCGTTTTGGCTGAGGTTCCTGTGGTCGCTTCGATGGTGTTTACGCTGGTTGAGCCCTCTTCAGCGGAGGATGACTAAGGGGAGGACCTCACCGGCGACCTGAGTCTTCTGACTTGGAACTTCCTGTAGGCTGTATCGCTAGGTGATCCAGTGTTCCTCTCCCCGAGTCCCCAGAGCTGGTTAGCCAGGATGATTCCATGGTTAGGGGTGGCCTGGAGTCTTCTGTGGTGGACCCTTCAGGAAATCCAGAGAGAATGCCCTCTTCCTGGAGGTCCCGGGCAGCTGCCTTCGGGGGCTCACTCAGCAGGGTCCTCCCCCACAGGGATCTAGGAAGAAGGCTGCTTCGGAGTCTGAGGGATTGAGAGGTCTGGGTGAAGAGCGGCAACGAACCCCCACCGCCCTGTGAGGTGTGGGGAGGAGTTGCAGCGCTGATCCCTGCTTTTCTCTCAAAGGCTCTAGAGTGCCTTCTAGTGGCGGTTCTGAGGGTTGCGCTTCTGGACTCGTGCAGTCCCAGGCAGCCACGGAGATTCCCCTTCAGGGCTCTTCCCGAGTTGCCTCCTCTCTTTCTTCTTCGCAATCTGGCATGATGTCAGGGTCCCCAATCCTGGTGGTGTCGCTACCTGGATCTGAGCCCAGGCAGAGGCCAGGCATGTGCTGTTAGGTTCCTTCACCCATCCCTCTACAACCAATTTCCTTTCTCCCAGGCCATGTGGATCCCACGGGGCCGTTAATTTGGGAGACGTTCAGAGGTACTGCGGCGGCCTTCCCGTCTTACGTGGGGGCCATGGACAAACAGGTTTTCCGCCTGTCCCCTCCGCCACAGGAGTCCTCTGAGCATTCAAGCTCCATTCCCTCCTCTACTTCATCTGAGGAAGAGGAACTCTCTGTCCACCTTTCCTCTGTCGCTGATTTCACTGATTATCAGTGGTTCCTTTCGAAGCTGGTTTTGGAGATTTGCATCTCCTACATCTGTAGGGACAATACTGAGCGGCAGACACGTGCATTCCTTTGTGAATTCCTTGCTCGCCATCTGGTGGTGCCTTCCTGGCCAATCCCTTTCCAGGAAGTGTCTATCCGCACCTGGCTGTCTTCAGCCACTCCTTCTCCAGCCCCAGCAGATGGCAGGAGATGGTATTGTGCTCCTCATGAGTCTCTAGGTTCTCTACCTCACCCACTTTCGGGCCTGACGTCCCTAGACACTCCTTTCGGGCCTCGTAGCCTGGCACCGACAGACAACACCCCACCCCTGATCCGGATTCTGCTGAATTCGACGGTGGGGACAAAGGGTTTTCTTCAGGTCATGCATTGATGTGCATAGCTTCACATTAGGTGCACCATGCTGCCTACAACAGGAATCTGTGGTCGATGCTCTCGGGTTTTAGCATTTTGCCTGACACAGAGCAGTCTAGACAAGCCATTGCCCTCTCTGCTCTCAAGGTCTGGAGCTTGCAAAGCACCAAGCAAGGGCATCCTACGACTCCAACGAGGTGGCGTCCAGACTTGCAGGGACAGCGATCTGCATTAGGCGGATGGCGTGGCTTGTGTCTCCAGACTGTCAGCCATTGCCCAGTGCAGGATGACTGCATCTGCCTTCCGGGGACCTGTTTGTTCTCCCGTGGCGAGGAGGCTCCTTCAGGGGTGCCTCCTCCCCCAACCCACGGGGACACCTCCTCGTCATCACCAGCCTGAGACTGTTCCAGTCTGCTGGTTAGGGTCTCCTCTCCTGCTTTCCACCAGTAGGAGGCTGAGGATCTGTTCCTCAGGGTCAGTCCAGACCCCATTCGGGGTGCATGGTACTGCCTCAGCAGTAATGAATGGTGAAGATTGACAAGGGAAGATATGAAATTACATACCCTTGATCTTCTCTTGTATCTTCACCATTCATTACTGATTACCGCCTACCCTCCCCTCACGGGCCTCTTTCTTCGGCGTCTCCCCCTCACTGCTCGTTCCTCCTCCTTCGTTGGCCTTTAAACCAAAAAAAAATCTTAGCATGATTTTTCCATTCTTTCTGAACTGATCCAGTTTCCTCAAGATAAAGGGGGAACGAGTGGAATTTATTCTGTTCTGAGGGAACTCTTTCTGATTGCCCTTAGGGATATCTCTTGGTTTTCTTAACCATATTGTTCAATTCACAGTTAAAACAGTACGTCCTATATCCTGGTTCCTTTCTGCCTGGTCCCTCTGGCAGGTATTAATCTTCATTATCCAGTTTCTTTGGTTGGTGCTTCCGGCACTTCAGTTAACTTGATCTGATACTATTGCCTCGCCTTCAGGAGTCTGATTAAGTTCCCACTCATCCTTTCGAGAAGGGTGCCGCTCTGTAGAGCTGACCTCTCCACACACGCATCTGTGTTAGTATTAACAAGGTGATAAATGACCTCTTCTAGTTGGGTGCTGTCTTTCCAGAACAGAATTTCTGCCTCAGCAGTCTGAGCTCTCAGCTAGAGTTTGAGGTTGGGATGATGGGAGGTTAGAGAATCTGCCCTTTGTGTCCAATCTGTGAAAGTAGTTGGGTAGAACCTTCTTTCAGTCCTATTAGGTGGGATCCTTGCTCCCTTGTGTTGGTTCCGAGCTTATAAGCTTTAAACCGACATTTCAGTGGGCAGTGATCTCTCCTCCCAGCATCCCTTGTTCTCTTCTTCCCTCTTCTCCTTTTTTTTTTTTAATCTGTTCCTCCCTTGGAGGCGCCCCAGAAGTGAGGCCCTGCGGTCCCTTAGGGTAGGCATTTTCTTCTTTTCTATCCTCTTCTGGCTTATGTCTTTTTCAGTTTATATCCTTTGCTTTTTCTATCCCTCGGCTCTCTTGCCTCGCTCTTCTTTTTTCTTAATGCTTATTTCACCTTTCCGGCTAACAGAACTGGGATGGAGGAGGAATTTGTGGTGCCTAACGACTGCTCCTTGTGCATCACGCGATGCGTCACTCTCTGGTCAGCGCCCACTCCCTCTGGGACTCCTGTATGGGTGCGCAAGACCAGGCTTGCACCCAGCAGTAATGAATGGTGAAGATACAAGAGAAGATCAAGAATTACAGTAGGTACATAATTTTCTTTTACTCACTCTGGCGCATACTCTCCAGCTCTTTCGGTCTCTGGGCATAACAAAGCATAGCCTGCCCAAGTTTGTTCTACTACCATCTCAAAGACTGCAGTACATTAGGATGGTTCTGGACTCCGAGCAGGGAAGGCCTTCTTACCCCAAAGGGGCAGGAATGCCTCGTATCTCGGACTAAGGAAGTCACTCAGTCAACTGCATTCCTGCCAAGCTGTACCTCAGAGTACCGGGCCTAATGGCTGCTGCCATACCTACCATTCCACTGGCTAGGTTTCACATGTGCACTCTTCAGTGGACCCTCAAAGTGCAGTGGGACCAGTGCACAGACGATTTGGACTAACTAGTCCTGATCTCCTCCCCAGTCTGCAAAGTCTTGCAGTGGTGGATGGACACCTCAGACGTTCAAGGGAGGTCCCCTTCCAGATTTCTTCCCTCCATCACATCCGAACCACAGATGCTTCGGGACTAGGCTGGGGAACACACCTGGGTCCCTTTCAAACCCAGTGCTCCTGGTCCCAGTGGGAAGCCTCCCTGCACATCAGTCTGGGAGCAGTGCTCTGTACCATTCAGGCTTTTCAGGAGCAGCTAGCTCCAGGCCAACTGCTGGCGCAGTCTGACAATCTGGGTGTAGTTTACTACATCAGCAAGCAAGGTGGGACTCACTTGTATCCCCTTTGCTGGGAGGCAATGCGAGTGTGGTATTGGGCACTGGAGCACAGTCTGGCACTGTCTGCAGTCCACGTGCCAGGAATTCTAAACATGCTAGCGGACAGTCTCAGCAGGACTTTGTCCAGCTCATCCTTTGCAGAAGATTGTTCAACAGATGAGGTCATCCAGAGTTGGACCTTTTTGTGTCCCCACTCAGTGCAAAACTGCCCAATTGTTGCTCGCTAGATCCAGGGCCTGGAGTTCTCTGGCAAGATGCGTTGTCCCTCACCTGGAGCGGGAGATTTCTGTACGCATTCCCTCTGTTTCCAGTAATACAGAGGGTACTGATCAAGCTGCAAATGGAGGGGGCCAGCATGATCCGGGTAGCCCCATTCTGGCCTCACTAGATATGGTTCCCTCTGCTTCAGCAGCTAGCGGAGGAACCTCCGGTACCTCTATCTCTTTGCAGGAATCTACCTACCCTGGATCGGGGGACTCTGGTCTATCCCAGTCTAAGGTCCCTCCATTTGCATGTGTAGCTGCTGAGGATGTAGCCAATGCCAGGTTCGGGGTCTCCAACAGGGTGGCAAATGTCCCTAGTGGCTACCTTAAGCCTTCCACTGGTGACACTTATGCCATGAAGTAGAAGCATTTTGCCATCCGGCTGCCAAATACTGCCTAGGCTTTTCACTTGTCCTGTGAAGCATGTCCTGGACTACAGGATTTCTTTGTCTGACTCTGGCTTCCAGAATGCCTCCCTGAAGGTTCACATTTCGCTATTTCAGCCTTTCATGAGCATGTGGTGACTGCACGATTGCTCGGCTGGATGTCTTCCATATCTTGTTTACAAGATCCTATCCTGCACCTGAAACTCCCAATCTGTTCCTGGGTGCTGGCTTGGAAACTTTATTTTGGAAAAGTTGTCTCGGTCTTGTTTTGAGCTCATCATGACTTGCAATTTGCACTTTCTCTTTTGAAAAACACTCCATTTAGTTGCAATTCTTTCTGCTAGAAGAATTTCAGAGCTTCAGGCCCTCTGGTGCAAGGAGCCTTATTTGACTTTTCACAAAGACTGCATCTTTGGGCACAAATCCTAAGATCTTACTTCGAGAGGGCTCTTGCAAAAGGTAATAACTTATAGGACTGCACCCCCTAGTGTCAGGACCGCATGGAAGCTTTAGCTTGCAGTCTCTGGTGGGGGGACCGCCCCCGACACCACTCGACTCTATAAAGGGGGCGGTCCCCACGCCATCCTTCTAGTTCTTTCCTGCCGCCGACCTGTGCACATTGGACCTTATGGGGATCGTCATAGCAGTTTGACTGCCTATTTTCAGTATCCATTTTTTTATTTTCCAGTACTTTCCTTAACAATGTGTATGTCTTCGATTTCTTCAGTCAAATTGCATAAAAACAAGTGCGATTCTTGGCGTCCAGCTACCGCATAAAGACCTTCACTCCCCGTTTCTTCTGTCAGGGTCTGGACCACAATGTCGAGGATTGTGAGGCCTGCTCCTATTTCAGTCCCGCCACATGGAAACAGCGCCAGCAGTACCTGGAGGCCCACCTTTTGAAGAAAAAAAAAAAAAAATGCCATCCATGGAGAAGAAGCTGCAGATACTTAGATGAACCTCATTCTTGCCATCAGACTCCCACAGGAAAAAGAACTGGAACAAGGAGAAGCACTGGGACCAGGAAAGGTCTCCTCATTTGAGGCCGCCTTCAGGCCTCCCGGGCGAGCTGTAGCCCTCCTCCGGGAAGACGGCCTCTACGAACAAGTCTGACCCTCCTTCCTCGGAGCAGATGTCTGTCTCCCTGCCGCCACTGATTATGGTGGCCGCGGGCACCTTGCGCACCAGAGGCATCCGCTGCCCTCAGGCCCTTATCCACCACGGACTCTGACGGCAGGCAGGGTCGATAAGCTGCCAGGCCAAGGTCAGTAAGTCGGACATCAGCTCCTACGATGTCCGCTCGACTGCAGTAAATAAGTCCGTGCTGGCTTGTTAGATGATCCGGACCACTGCTCTGCGTGGACCCCGCGCGTGGTTCCTGGATGCTCAACCAGATGACTGCTCATTTCCAGCCGAGTGTAGGTTTCCAGGATGTGACCCATGTTGCCCCCATCCCGGAACCCCCACCACATTCTTCAGAACCTGCGGGACCCAGTGGAAGAAGACCTTTTGTCAGGCACTCTTCTGGTAGCACCCCCCAGACCTGTCGACTGTTCTGCTGCCAGTCCTTAGGATGCCAGATGAGGTGCCAGACCAGACTCCCCTGGATTGCCCATCTGCAGTGAATCCTCTGTCAGGGCCTCTGTCGGGGATCCCCCCCCGGTCAGGTCTTTCACTGTGTGAGCCCTCTTCAGGCAGTGTTCCTCCGGTGGGGCCTCAGTCAGG
Organism: Neoceratodus forsteri; assembly: GCA_016271365.2. Classification (NCBI taxonomy): domain Eukaryota; kingdom Metazoa; phylum Chordata; order Ceratodontiformes; family Ceratodontidae; genus Neoceratodus; species Neoceratodus forsteri. Next base: position 926,377,794 of record CM028135.1, on the reverse strand, counting down.
CCCACTATCTGACTTTCCACCATCGGGGTCACTGTCGGGGTTTCCGCCAACGGGGTCCCCTGTGACTCAATCAGGGCATCCGTCGGGGCCTCCGTTGAGGTTCCCAGTGTTGGACCTCTACGAGCAGGGCTACCAGCAGATCTTACCTTGAGAAATGGTTCTTGCAGCAGGTTATACCATTAGGACTGAAGCCGGCAGGCGCCAGGACCCCACGGAAATTTTCTAGCTAGCAGTATTAAGCGGGGGCCGCCTCCGATGTCTGTCCCGCCCCTGACGTTAGGCATAGTACATAAGGAGGCTGTCCCCCAGAATCCCCAGTTCTTTCTTGCCATCTACTCGCCAGCATCGGCCTTTCGGTCTCTACCTAGTGTACGTCGACTACAGAACTTCTGCGTTTTCCTGATGTCCTCTCCAACTCCTTCGCTTGAGGGTCACCTTTCGAAGTGTGCCTGCGGCAAACAGATCCCTTTCAAGGATCCTAACTCCTCCTGCATGCGGTGCCTAGGCCCGGACCACGATACCAAGGCCTGCACCTTTTGCCAAGGGTTCAGTAGCCGCACCAGGATCCGCCATCAGAAGGCACTCCAGGCGTATCTTCTTGAAGAAAAATTAAAAAGGATGGACCAAGAACCTTCCTCCAGGGGAGAATTGTCCTTGAAGGCCCATAAGCACTGGGACAAGCACGGGAGAAAGTAAGGTCCAGATCCCTGAACCGACCTCGGACTCCACAGCTCAGGCTCCACCAGATCGGACCGCTCTTCCTCTAGGGCTCTGTCGCAGCCCCGCTAAGGTCTGGGCTTGAAGCATCTCTTCTTTGCTCCAGCCTATTAAGGCTTCAAGGCCCTCTGCTTCCTCCACTCTGTCCTAGGCCTCTTCAAAGTCTTCTGAGCGCCATAAGTCATCATCTTCCACCCGACGTCAGGTTGGTCTCCCAGAGGTCCTGATCCAGCTCCTAGAAAGACCAAAGACCTGACATCCCTGAAGTGGTCGTCAGACCCGACGTCGGCCAAGCATCCGAAGTTGGCCAGGCGCTCGCGGGAACAGACATCAGCCAGACATAAGTCGCCGGATCCGAAAGCGGCGGTCAGGAGACCGTCTGCATCGCACTCTCCGGAGCGGAAGACCATCGCCGGTCACAGGGAATCGACTGAGGAGGATGCCACACTGTCCAAAGACCAGGTGGGTGACACAGAGGTTGCCAGGCTCCCGTGGGAAATTTCCCCAAACCCGGGGACCCGACCCCGGCAACAGACCACTGGCGCCAGGCCTGTCGTCGGGCATGAATATTGAAGAAGTAAAAGAGCTCTTTACTTTTTGGTGGGACACCATCCAAAAGGATGTGGTCCCTGTTAAACCTCCTCCTACTACTCCTTTACCTCTTACGCCCCTCCTCCACCTATGGGGCCAGCAGGATGACCACCAACCCCCAAGGAGCAGACTCCATCACCTAGGGGCAGATCCAAAGACAGGAGAAGGCCTCCCTCAAGATCTTCATCATGGTCTCCCAGCCCCAAGCGACCCAGATGGCGTCGGTACACTCAGTCGGGGAAAGACTCCAGGTCGGACACCTCGGACTACTTCAGATCTCCTTCTCCACTCAGCATCTCCTCTCCTCTCCTGACCCACATGACCTCCCCAGGTCTCCTCCGGATGATCCCTCTTTCGCTGAGATCATGAGGCACATCCAGGACAACATGGGGTGGGATGCTGAAGACCTTGACCCCGAACGATGCCTTGCCCGCTATCTTTGGGAGAAAGATCCAAAGCCTGTGGTAGTACCACCCTTGGTAGACACTTTCACGGATGTCACCAAGGCTGCGTGGAAGTGTCTGCACTCCACTCCCACAGTGCCGAAGAAGGCTGACCGCCTGCACAGGGCCCCTGAGAGAGGACCAGTACTTTTCCCAACAACCTCTGGCAGACTTCCTGGTCATCACGGCCTCGCATGACTGGTCTCAAAGACCACAACATATGAGCACACAGCCACCGGACCAGGAATCCAAGCAACTGGATGCCCTGGGGAGACGCTTGTATGCAGCTGCTACATACGCCATCAGGTCTCTGAACTACCTCACCCACATGGTACAGTTTCAGAACTCCCTGTGGGAACAGGGCCAGGACTGGTCGATAAGCTTCCAGATGGTGATCAGAAGGTGGAGCTCTTCAGTCTTCTCCGCACAGGGTCAGATGTGGGTACCCAAGTGCTTCGAGCTGCATACGATTCTGCAGACTCATCTGCCAGAGCTGCAGCTTCAGGCATTTGTCTCCGGAGACATTCTTGGCTCCGTGTCTCCGGCTTCACCTCGGATGTACAAAAGAACATTCTTGACGTCCCATATAATGGCGAAGTACTCTTTGGTGAATCCTTGGAGAAGGTCATCGCCAAACTCCAGGACTCTGGGAAGGCAGTCCAATCTGTACAGGCCATGTACAAATCCAGGCCTGGTTCCTTTTGCAGGAACCAGAGCTGTTTTCACGGCCGGCAACAGAGGCAGCAGCCATGTTCTGGCCAGCAGCAGAGGGGCACTTTTCAGCGTAAAGCCCAGGCCAACGTTACACGAAACCGGCCCAGCCTGAAAGGACCAGTGCTGCCACAGCACGACTCCTTCCCGACCCCAGCCCCTCCTCCGGATCAGCGGGCACAAAAGGTCGAGGGTCGCATCGCTCACCACTTTTCAGGGTGGCAGGCGATCACCACCGACAGGTGGGTTCTTCAATTAGTCAAGAAGGCCATTTCATAGTTTCTACCACCCACCGGCAAGACCTCCCTGCTCTCCTGTTACTCGGGTCAGCATGCCCTGATCATACAGCAGGAGGTGCTCGTGCTTCTGGAAAAGAAGCTGTAGAGTACGTACCACTGAACCAGAGGGGTCTAGGATATTATTCTCACTTCTTTCTGGTTCCAAAGGAAACGGGGGACCTTCATCCGATATTGGACCTCAGCGACCCGGTCCTGTACAAATGCTTCCACATGGTGACCCTCCGAGGTCTGATTGCCATGCTCAAGCAGGACGCCTTCCTAGCATCCCTGGACATGGCAGGACGCCTACCTGCATATACCTATTGCCCAAGCACACAGGAAGTTTCTGCGCTTAGAGTTTTAGGGTTGCCATTATCAGTACCGAGCCCTTCCCTTCGGACTGTCATGGGCACCTCGGGTGTTAATGAAGTGCATGGCGGTCGTAGCAGCATCTCTTGAGGAGACAAGGCCACTACGTGTTCTCCTACCTGGACAACTGGCTTCTCATGGTGCCCTCCCGGGAGGCCCTGATATCTGCTGTTCACTGCACTCAGTCTCTGTTCAAGACATTGGGCATCATCATCAATCAGGAAAAGTCGCGTCTGGTTCCGTCCCAGACTCTCCAATTCATAGGTGCAGTTCTGACACCATCCAGGGAAAGCTTTTCTCCCCGGACAGAGCGGAACACATCAGATTCCTCATCAGGGACATTGGGCGAAGGGCCGTTCCTGCCAGACTGGTAATTCGCCTGCTGGGACACATGGCTGCGGCCATTGCAACAGTCCCGCTAGCCCGTCTCCACATGCGGGTAACCCAGTGGATGTTAAGGGTCCAGTGGGATCAAAAGCAAGACCATCTGCAGCATATAATCCGGATCACGAAGGCTGTAGTCCGAGATTGGCAATGGTGGCTAGATTCGAGGAATCTTTCGGCAGGAGTCCCCTTCTTTGCGTCGTCTCCGACTGTGACACTCTCCACGGATGCTTCAGGGCTCGGCTGGGGAGCACACCTCGACGGTGTTCAGTCTCGAGGCCTGTAGACAGACCGGAGACTCATCACCACATAAATATACTGGAAATGAGGGCAGTTCTTTATGCCCTGCAGGCCTTCCAGTCGGCGATCCCACCAGGTACACTTCTGTTACAAACAGACAATTCTGCAGTGATGTATTACCTCAACAAACAAGGAGGCACCCATTCCTTCCCGCTTTGCAGGGATACCATGAGGTGTGGGATTGGGTCTTGCAGCAGCGCAAACCTCATTGCCGTTCATGTTCCAGGAGTGGATAATGTCATCGCATGACGACCTGAGCTGCTCTCAGGCCAGAATCCACAAATGGGAACTACTTCAGAAGGTAGCAGAGGATCTGTTTCACAGATGGGGTTCTCCAGAATTGGACCTTTTCGCATCCCCATCCAATGCAAAACTGCCCAATCTTTGTTCGCTAGATCCAGGGCCAGGTGTTTTCTGACGAGACGTGTTGTCCCTCTCCTGGGTTGGCAGATTCCTCTATGCCTTTTCCCCTTTTCCATTGATCCAGAAGTTTTTTCTGAAACTTCGCAGAGAGCAAGCAATGCTGGTACTTATCGTGCCGTTTTCACCCAGGCAGATCTGGTTACTTCTTTTGCATCAGCTGTCCCGGGAACCTTCAGTGCTGCTGCCAATCAGCTCCCACTTGTTGTCTCGGGAGGCGAGTTCCTTGGTCCACCCGGACCTACGTTCCCTGAACCTGCATGCTTGGCTCCTAGAGAGATAGCTATAATTCGACCCGGGGTCTCGCAAGAGGTAGCGGGCATTCTTGCAGCTGCTAGGAAACCGGCTACCCATGCGACCTACGCCATGAAGTGGGGCAGGTTTTGTTTATGGGTTCAAGCGTGTGGTTTTTCACCTCTGGATTGTCTAGAGAAGTTGGTTTTGGACTACTTACTACCCCTTTTCCGGTCGGGCTTGGCTTACTCCTCAATTAAGGTACACCTCTGTGCCATCTCAGCCTATCACGTCCCTATAGGCCAATGCACTGTAGCTCAATTGGACAAGACACGTGCCTTCCTGAGGGGTGTCCTCCACCTTAGGCCCCCTATTAAGGATCCAATTCCACCACGGGATCTACCCTTTGTCCTGGAGTAGCTTACGCTGCCACCCTTTAAACCAGCCGCGGATTGCGAGCTGTGTCTTCTTTTTTGGAAGACGCTGTTTTTAGTTGCCGTCACCTCGGCCGGAAGAATTTCTGAACTCCATGCACTTATGTGCAAAGAATCTTATTTGGTTTTCCACTGAGACAGGGTATCCTACGGACTAATCCTAAATTTCTGCCTAAGGTGGTCTCAGCTTCACTCTTAATCAGGATGTTGATCTACCAGTGTATTTCCCTAAGTACTCTAATCGAGGAGAAGCCTTCTGCACACTTTAGATGTACATACTGTAGGTGTCTCGGATACTACCTGACCACAACCAAACACCACCGAAAATTGGACCAACTTTTGTCTCCTTTGCCCACAGGATGATGGAGCTCCTGTTTCAAAACAGTCGCTGTCCAGGTGGCTCATTCAGTGTATTACGTTCTGTTACTGGAGCGCAACAAAACCCTTACTGGGCGCTGTTAAGGGTCATTCACCAGAGGGGTGGCTACCTTCTCTGCAGTATTAAAGAACGATTCACACAGCTAGTTGTGCTGCAGCTGCTTGGAGCGCCATGCACTCTTTCATCAGGCATTACAGCCTGGACATTGCATCGAGGCAAAGAGCAGGGTTTGGTCTAGCAGTCCTTCAGGGATTTCTGTCCTAGGCTCGATGTCATTCAGGGATTTCTACCTTCCCTCCTCCCAATGGTGTGGGATTTCCAGGATTGCTTGTGAATCAGTCCTAACTTGCTGCAAGAGCTGGTTCTCCAAGTAAGATAGTACAGTTACGTAAGAACTTACTGTAACAGTAGATCTTCGAGAACGGCTCTTGCAGCAGGTACTTTTCCATCCACCATCCCCCGCTGGAGGTAGATTCTGGTTCCGACATCCTTCTCCTAGGACAAGGCGTTACAGCCTCTTTCTGATTGCCATTTGATGGTGGATCCTCAGTCTCTTCTTCTGATGTCATCCAGCGGCCGGGAGTCTCCGGCTGGAGAACTGGGTATTCTGGGGACCGCCTCTTATGTACTATGCCTGACTTCGGGTGGGACTGCGCCTGAGTCGGGTCCCCGCTGAATACTGCTAGCTAGAAAATTTCCATGGGGTCCTGGCGCCTGCCGGCTTCAGTCCTAATGGTGTAACCTGCTGCAAGAGCTGTTATCGAAGATCATCTGTTAGGAATAGTTCTTACGTAACTGTATTTGTCCGGGGTACCTGCCATTGCGTCAGGCCTGGCTTCACTCCTCCCTGCCAGCACCCTACGAAATCAGTTATGTGGGCAGGGCAAGGCCATCTCCCGCCTTCTGTGGTCATACCTCCTTTCTCTTTAGCCCAATCTCACCGAAGCAGGTGGAAGACTTGCTTCTCAAATTAGATACCAGAAAAGCGCTACTTCCTAAAAAATAAGCTCCCATATCCTAGCTGTCCCCATCACTCACCCTTCAATCAGTTCCTTACGCAGGGTACCCTTCCTGCGATTTGATAACTGCCAGTGTCATCCCCTGTTCAAATCGGGTGATCCTGACGACCTTAATAATTATAGTTCCATCTCTCTGCTTCCCACCCTGTCCAAACTGCTAGAAAAATTAATTAGCAGATTAGAGACCATTTAGACTCTCCTAACCTGCTCACCTCTATACAGTCAGGCTTCAGACCACACCACAGTACAGTCTCCGGGCTTGCGAAAGTCACAAATGACTGGTTGAATGCCTTGGACAGCAGACTCTATGTGGGTGCCTTGTTCTTGGATCTAAGTAAGGCATTCGACACGGACCATGATCTTCTCCTAGACATCCTCCACGGCATTGGTCTTGATACAGTCTCTCTTAAATGGTTTGACTGTTAACTTATTGGCCGTTCCCAGCAGGCCAAAGCTGAAGGAGACTGCTCCTCACTGAAAACCCTACCGAGAGGCGTACCTCAAGGCTCAATTCTGGGTCCCCTTCTCTTTGCAATTTATATCAATAATATCCACACTGATATCGAATTAGCCAATTTTCATCTGTATTTCTGGACCTTCCACTGATGGAACATGTTCTAACCTTCAACTTGAGTTCAACCATTTTCAGAAAAACATATTGCAAATAAAATTACTTAATGCTAAAAAGAAGACTCTGCTTTTTTCTTCTTTCTAAGACACTCCACACTACCGTATTGGGCATGCAAACACAGATAGCCACCCTCCTTGATGAACTTCTCGAATCTGTGTCCAAAGTCAAGTACCTGCGGATGTGGATTGACCACAAATTGACTTTTACTGACCATATAGAAGAACCAACCAAAAAACTCTAAACTGAGGCTTGGCATATTCTTCCATATTAAGCACTTGCTAACATTGGAGGCGAGAACTAGAATTGTACAGTCAACCTTCCTCCACTACTGACAAGGGACTAACACAGTATTAAAAAGCTTGACTTCCTACATCACTGATCCGTAAGAGTCATTACAGGAGCACCATACTCTGCTCATCACTGTTGTTTATGTGCTCTAGTTGGTTGGACCTCCCTCAGCCTCAGACATTACAGAGCATGAGTCAGTTGGACATACTGAGCCATTATTAAGAAATAACTCTATATATTTCTGACTGCCTCCCTATTTGCTCTCCTGGTAACTATGCGCTTAGAGAAGCTTCTACATTTCCCTAGTTATTCCTAAAGTTAGAACTCGGTTCAGCAAATCAGCTATAAGCTATTCCTTTCCTCCTTGTGGAACAAGTTGCAAAGACTCCAAATATCCATTCCACTTAAATTGACTACCTTCAAAACCCTGGTCGCCCGGGCTTTCAGAAGTTTGCAGGTGTGTGACCTAAAACGATATTGCCAACCCTTTTCCTCCTCACTTCCTAGTTGCTACCACCCCCCTTCATATCTGTTTCCCTCTCCTAGCTCCATCCTATCATCCTTTTCCCATGTTCAAGCTTTTTCTGTATAACCCTCGGCCTAGGTGCATACTTTAATTATTTGTTAGTGTATGATCTGCCTTGCTAACCTGGCAGATGTCTCGTTATACCATGTTGTCTGATGTTAACATTTTGTTTTCTTGAATGTAACCATCACTGTATGAACCGATCTGTATACTGTTCCAAACATTATGCTGTATGAACTGACCTGTACTTTTTAAGTTGTATACCTTATGTCCTATATTATTACTGTTAACACTGACTATGCCCAGGTCCATCTTGAATATTAGTTCTCCAATGTTACGCTTGGCTAAATAGAGTGAGTGATTGTATCCGGCTTCAGTATCCGATGCCAGGTTGTACCCTGTACTGCCTTTAATCGGGTAGCCACCGCTTGGATTTCATTCATCCAGGTATAATACTCCTGGATGTTACCTGATGTCAACCGTTCCATCACTCCCTCCACCTCCTCCTCAGCCAGAGGCAGAGTTCAGGGACATCCTTAAGTCGTGGTGGTCCCTAGACTAAAGGCCAGTTGGTCTTGGAGTTGGAAGCCGCCGACTTTGGGAAGCACCTCTGTCGGACCCAGCTACTCAACCTGCCTCTCCCTCTGTTCAGTGGCCATCGATGTCGGGGCTGTCGAAAGGCCAGATGTCTGCCTCGATGCTGGTAGAGGTTCTGGATGGGAGATCGGACCCTCCTGAGCCGCCCGAGGGACTATCAGATTCCGAATCTGATTCTGACCACTCTTTGGCAGGCTCCGGTTTCAAGACTACTACTCCTGAAGAACTGATCACTAAGGAGTCGCCTAAGTCACCTCTGGAAGATCCTTCTTAAACAGATGGCTGAACTTCAGGGCTGGAAATCGGATGTCCAGGATCCAAAATGGCAGAGATTGGCAGAGCAGTTGGACCAGGGCCAGCTCAAGCCTTTGGGGGACCTGGGGCACTCAAATTCTGCGCCCCATGCAGTGTTTATAGCAAGTCAAAATCTCCAACCAATCGGGGGATTGGGATGTGCCCCCGGAGAAGTTTTAAAAATGGTTGAAAATGGTGCAGTCTGTCTTTGAGGATGGAGCTCTTGCAGCAGGTAATACCATTAGGATTGAAGGCATCATGACCCCACGGAAAACTTGTAGCTAGCAGTCTGAGGCAGGGGACTGCCCCGACATCAGACGTGTAAAGGGGGCAGTCCCCTGGTACCATCCCAGTTCTTTTCGTGCCATTGACCCATGTAGTTTGGCTGCTTGGACGCCTTGAACATCAGATAAGTCATTTCCTTTTTTAATTCAATTTTAACCTTTGCCTTGTTTCTGTTGCAGGGGACATTGCGGAGGGCCTTGAAGGATGAGTCTGTTTGCAGATGATATTCAGGTCTGCAATAGGGTGGACACTTAGGAAGGGATGGAAAGAATGGGAGGGATCAAGGAGGCTTGAGACATGGTCAAAAGAGTGGCAGCTTTCATTTAACATGGGCAAGTGTAAGATCATGCATCTTGGGAACAAAAACCCTCTAATCTCTCTGTCTGAGACACTCACTCGTCTGACTGTCTGTTGCTGATTCATCATTCTTCATTTATCTGGACTGGACAGTACTTTAGTTATTCTGGGCTCAGGGCTGGCTGCTCTGTGTCAGTGTGCTGTAGCCTAAAGAAGTTGTGAATGAAGCAGGGGAAAAAAAATAGTAAGGAAAAAAAAAACATGGACACCCGGACATGGTAGATGATGGATGGTCACGGTAAAGTCAAAGAATTAATTACATTACAAAGTAACAGACTCTGAGATGAGACAGGCAGCAGCGTGCTCCAGACAAGTTTTGCCTGAGGCAACGCCATGCCAGCTTGCCTGTGAAAGGCAAGGCTCAGGCTGGTGCAGGAATCCAGCACATGAGTCCAGTTAGACAGTCAGGGAGAGACAGGTGAGGTCAGGTTGGGAAAGCTGGCTACCAGTGCCAGCATGGGAAAAAATTGCATCTTTTTATTTACATGCTGCATTGCTGCTTGATGATGGCGTTCAGCAGTGCTGCCTTTGCGCTCAAGTCAGGCTGGCTGGCTGCCCAGTGCCTGTGCCTGAATTGATCAACAATGATCACAAGTTCTGAAATTCACAAAAAGATTCGATTTTCTCATTATCATCATTGGTTTATTAGACCGAGAGTCCCTCTGCTCCTATCCTGGATAGGAGTGGAGGACCTCCTGGTCTTATTAAATAAACTGATGATGACGATGATAATGAGAAAATCTGATCCTATTTAGTCAGACATCACAGACTCTTCTGCTCACTGTGTCAGTCTCTTGGCGGGTTTGGGGCGGGCAGGCGGCTTACTAGCTTTTTGACTTGTACTGAAAGTCACCTTGTGGCCCACGGCCTGGCCACTTTGCTTGCTCAGATCTCCACTGATACATCATCTGCACTTGCCACCCATATAACCCTAGTCCCACCTGACCTCGTGCTTTTGAGTCCCATCCTGAGTGACTAGTCCCGACCGACGAAATAAATTATACTACTTTTGTCTTTGCTGAGCTCCCTGCTCTCCTCTTGCTTTCCTAACTTTGCTTGTGAGTGTGACTTTTCTCCAAAAACATTTTATTTATATTCTGTTACTGTGAGACTAGTCTCTCTAGACAGACTGAGAAAGCGGGACCCATGTCTGCTCTCCTCCAAGGTCACAACACCACTGCATGGGGCCGGCTGCTTCCTTACCCATGCACAGTGGCATGTAAACCACATGATTCTGCTGCAGCGATATGTGACCTGACACCCCCTTCCAACAGCACGAGTCTGAGTGTATGCCACTGGCAACAACATGAACAGCATATGCTACGGAAAATAATTTAATACAGCAAGTGCATTTGAATTTTATATATATTAGTGTGACCATCGTGGGAGGCGTGGGGCACTTGCCCTCCACTTAATCCGGGCCTGATTTGGACGTCCCAGAAATCTCCCCCGTCCTTGCTCCACTCTGGTTGGAGCCTAATGAAGATTTGTCCTGCACCATTTGGCAGACGCCATCTTCTAGCCCTGCGATGGCAAAAAAGCCCGATTGTACATACCCGACGCTGGATGGTAAAGACCACTTGAGTACCCATCCCAAGGCGGATTCAGTGGTCATAACAGCGGCTCACAACGGGTCCATCAAACCCAAGCACCTGAGTACCTTTCATCCAGACAAGGAATCTCTGCAGTTGGATCAGTTCAGGAGGAAGTTTTATTTCTCCTCCACTTTGGCTATTCATGCCCCTAATTATGTGGCAGATGTGCTGGTTTTCCAGAAGTTTCTCTTCCGTCAAATAGAACCAGTGATTGAGACTCTCCTGGATTTGGAAGCCAAGACACTCTCTGTGGATACTGTTCTTTCAGCCAAAATGGCAGGCTGTCATTTCCTCCGGGCTACCTATGATGCCGTAGAATCCTTTGCTAGAGGCACAACTACAGCAGTCAGCCTCAGAAGGTTTGCTTGGTTGTGGGTGCAGGCCCTCGCCTGATGTACAGGCAGCCATCCAGGACGCACATTCCGAGGCTCTGTTCTCTATGGGGAGATGCCCAAGATATTATGAGCCTTCAGGACTAGGGTCCGGCTCTTGGATCGGTACATACTATGTACCTCCTGAAACCCCAGCCCAGACGCCCTTTTCGCAGGTAGGTGACACCAAGCAAAATCCCAGGAAGGGGCCCAGACGCCAATTCAAGCGTAGGGCACCCAATACAGCCACAGCCCTTCCAGCCAAAAAATCCAATGAGCCTCAGGGGCAGCTCTGCCGAACCCTTCCTCCGCCTCTTGACTCGTGGCCCTCCCTCCACCTCTGCTGTCAGTGGAGCCTGTGGGCGCCAGATTCGTCAGACTTGTGGAAGGGTGGGTCAGAATCACTGCGGACTTGTGGGTCCTTCAGCTCATAAGGCAAGGACACTCGCCAAGATTTCAAGCAAAAAACCTAAGTCACCCTCCTGGGGGGTTTCTCGGTATCCAAAGGCTCACATTCCCCTCCTAAAGGTTGAGATGTCTGCTCTTCTTCAAAAAGAGGCCATAGAATCCGTTCCCCCAGATCAGATGGCAAAGGGGTTCTGCTCCCATGTCTTTCTGGTCCCGAAGAAAACAGGATCTTTGTCCTATTTTGGACCTCAGCACCCTGAACTAGTACATAGAGCACAGGAGATTCAGGATGCTGACCCTTCAAGGCCTGCTGCCCCTCTTGTTGAAAGGGGAGTGGCTCTGCGCTCTGGATATGCAGGATGCCTATCTTCATATCCCGGTCTTTCGGGCCCACTACCAGTTCCTCAGGTTTATGTTCTGGGCGGCATTTTCAGTTCAGAGCCCTCCCCTTTGGCCTTTCCTCAGCCCCCAGGGTATTTACCAAGTGCCTTGCAGTGGTGGCGGCTCCGCTCAGACTGGGCAGAGCCATTGCATCTTTCCTTACCTCGACAACTGGCTTTGTCGAGGGATCTATTGAGCTCTCCTTGTCTGCTACTCCCGCCCTTTTGACCAGCTGGGATATCTTGCGTCTCCCAAAATCCCAACTTACTCCTTCCCAGCGCCTACAATTTATTGGGTGCTGGGCAGACCAGGACATGGCATTCCTCCTGTTGGATTGGGCCGAGGCATTACTGAAGCAGGCTCAGTTGGTAGCCTCCAACAGAAGGATGATGGCCAGGTTGTTTCTCCACCTCCTTGGCCTAATGGCAGCGACTTTACCTACAGTCCTGTTGGCCAGGCTCCACATGCGAATCTCGCAGTGGACCCTCTGAGTCCATGAGATCAGAGGTCAGGCAACCTCGACCATCCAGTCTTGGTCTCCAGCTCGATGCAGAGACCTGCTTTGGTGGCAAGATCTAACCAACCTCACGAAGGGAGTTCCCTTCCAGTACCCCCTTCTTCCCAGACCCTAACGACAAATATGTCAGGGTGGGGTGTCCACCTAGGGAGCCACAAGAAGCAAGGGATGTGGACTCCAGAAGAATTGCACCTGCAAATAAATGTACTTAAGATGCAAGCAGTTCTCTATGCACTACAGGCTTTCCAACATCTCCTTTTTCCAGGCACACTGCTGATTCAGTCAGACAACATGTGCATAGTTTGGTACATCAGTAAGCATGGGGGCACCCGCTCATACCCCGTTTTGCAGGGAGGCAATGATGGTGTGGAATTGGGCAGTTCTGCACAGAGTTCACCTCTCTGCAGACCATGTCCCAGGCATGCAAAACGTTGTAGTGGACAGTCTCCGCCGCACCAGGGTCAGAGCGCACAAATGGGAACTCAAGCAAGATGTGGTCATTCAGATCTTTGACTAGTGGAGTCAGCTGGAACTTGATCTGTTCGCCTCCCCATTCAGTGCAAAACTTACCAGGATTTGCTTGCTTGATCCTGTGCCTGGTGTTTTTGGCAAGACATGCTGTCGCTCTGCTGGACAGGGAGGTCTTTGTACGTCTTCCCTCCCTTTCCAGTATTACAGAAGGTTCTTCTCAAGCTGCAATTGGAAGGGGCTCGCATGATCCTGATCGCCCCCCTTTTGCCTGTGGCAAATTTGGTTTCCGCTTCTGCAGCAGCTCTCGGTGGAACTCCCATTATCCTTGCCGCTGTGTCACGACCTTCTGACTCAGGAGGAGGGCACGCTAGTTCATCCAGGGCTGAAATCTCTCTACCTTCCCGTGTGGCACCTCAAGACATGATCGCTTCCCGATTCAGAGTTTCCTCCAGAGTGGCGAAGGTCCCAGTGGAGGTAAGGAAACATTCCACACTGACTACCTATACTATGAAATGGAAGCGGTTTTCTGTTTGGCCACCTCAAAGGGTTGATACCCTTTTAGTGTCCCCCTCCCAGGTCATGGATTACCTCTTCTCTCTCTCTCTCTCTGACCTGGGCCCGAGGTATTCCTCATTGAAGATCAACTCTTCTGCTATTTCTGCCTACCACTCCTTGGTAGGGGGCAAAACCTTGACTCAACTTGAAGTGTCCAAAACGTTTCTGAAAGGGATCTGTTTATACAACAAATTGCCAGCCGGCAGGCGGTAGGTTTTGTAGTGTTTTAGCTCGGGCACCTAGAGAATAAAGGCATCGAAGAGTAACAGAACGGAGAACCTTTCTGCAGACAAACTATTTTATTAGGAGCATCGCAGCACTCCATATATTTTGATTACATGTTCTCCTAAAGCTTTAGGCAGTGGCGTTTATATACAGTGAGATAAACAAGTACAGGATATAATTTTGTAGTCCTTTTAAGGCATACAGAGTCTCTGATAGGCTGGTAGCCTAGTCCATGGTTGAAGCTTGTGCTGATCGATTCTGATCATGCATAGTGACGTGTACTCTTATGCGTTGTGTTTGTGGTATAACAGACTTTAGGCTACATGACAAATATGAGCTTGCAAATGGCTTTAGTAACATGCTGTGTCCATCCACTGTTATGTTTGTTAAATGAATTGTTTTAGTCACATATACTTAGTTGTGCCAGTCTTACTGCACATATACATTTGCCATTTAGTACTTGTACCTTTTATAGGTGTGTGTATATATAAAATATAGCTAGATAAAAAAACTAAGCATACGTTACAGGATCTCTTCATTTAAACCCCCGATACACAGCTTAGCTGTTGTAAGACCTACATTTTGTGTTGAGAAACTGACTTTGCTGCCTTTTGAACCGACTAGTACTTGTGATGTGTGCTGTTTGTCATGGAGAGCTTATTTTTAGTTGCAGTTACTTTAGCTCGAAGGATTTCCGAGCTTCAGGCCCTAATGTGTAAGCAGCCTTCTAGGAGCGTGGATATGTTCATCCACACAGTCTTGCATGTCCCTTTTCCCTTTAAATCTGGCCGGAAGTCTTAAAGCTGGCTCCTCCCACCCACGTGGGTGATGAATAACTCAGCTCCGCCCCATGATAACAGATCTTCCTTTCCACTGGAAGATTCCGGCTCCCTCGTGCTACTTTAGCAATTCATAGACCCTGGATTTGCAACGTTGGTTTTCACTGCAAATTACATTAAAACTTGTTGGAGTTCACAACTCCCATTACAGCGCATCGGACATGGAGGACAAATCGTCCCTGGATTTTGCCGGTATACCTGCTACCAGAAGATGTCGCTCACTGATCCCCACCTCTTGTGTGTCTGTTGCCTAGATGTTGTGCATGACACCACGTCTTGTACTTTCTGTTTGGCCTTCCATCTCAACGTTCTGGACGACCGCAAGGCGCACCTAAAATTGGGGAGACCGGAGCTTAGAAACCCGCCCATGAAATGGAAGGAGGCAAGGTGGGCGGTTTCTGCGGCCACGGGATCCGCCGAGTAGCTGGAGCAGATGATGGCTTTCGAGGAGGAAGCGGCTCAAGCTTCGGCCAGTCAAAGCTTTTTTGTTTCTCTCAACCTTGGCTCTACTTTTTCAGGCTCCTTAGGAGTTGTGCCAGTCTCTCTCACCAGGGGCGAGGTGCCCTGGGTTTGCACTCCTCCGCCCGAACAGGGACAAGGACCTCAAGTCTTCCTCTAGAGAGACGCCCTGGGACTGGAGAGAGTCAGAGTCCCAGGAACACGCGGTCTCTACTCTCGGTCGAGATCGCTTCCTTGGCCGCCGGCTTTCCGGACCTTCCGTCTGGCCAAAGCTCTGAGACCGAGGAAACTGCTAAACCGGCTGAGATTATTCTTGACCCACTCGAGCCATTATCGCAGACTCTGGTCGACAGTTTCTTAGAATGGATACCTGTCCTTTCCTTTCCCGATGAGGAGACACTGCCCTCGGGTGTCGCGATAGAGGAAAAGGTGCCTCAACCTTGGTTTTCACAGACTTGGGTGTCTCCTGAGCGACCATACCGACCCTGTCGGTCTCAATCGAGGACCAGGACCCCTTCGGTTGAACAGCCAAAAAAGGGCCACAGACACTCAAAAAAGATACCCTGCCACCAATCCTCATCCTCCTCGGATGAGGAGAGGCTTCGACGGAAACTCCGACACTATGAGGATTTGATGTGGCAACAGCTGATTTTGACCTGGCAGAAGCTGGCACCGCCGGCTGCCCCGGCCTTCTCTTGGCTCCTGCCTCCTAGGCCAACGCCAATCCCTCCGTAATTGAAGGTCTTGGTTCCACCTCATAGATACATAGACAGTGTCGGCAGATAAGGGCCTATGGCCCACCCAGTCTGCCCATTTGAGCTTGTAAGTTCAGTTTGTTTTCCTAGAAGTCTGTTGCCCCTTACCCCTGACCTCCAGAATTCCTTTATGTCTATCCCATGCATTCTTAAATCCCGTGATTGTTTCAGCCCCCACCACTTCCTCTGGCAGGGTGTTCCACTTGTCCACCACCCGTTCTGTGAAGAAATTCTTTCTCATGTTTCCTCTGAATCGTCCTCCCTCCAACTTCATCCCATGCCCTCTAGTCCTGGAACATCTTTTTCTCTAAAAATAGTGCATTCCTGCACCTGTTCCTCCTGTAAGATACTTGTATGTCTCTATCATATCCCCTCTCTCCTCCTCTCCTCCAGGGAGTACATGTTCAGTTCCTTCAACCTGTCTTCATAGGACTTGTGATGCAATCCATGCACCATCTTTGTTGCCCTCCTCTGAACCTTCTGTACCCTGTCTATGTCCTTCGTAGGTATGATCTCCAGAACTGTACACTGTACTCCAGGTGGGGCCTCACTAGTGTCTTGTATAGCTGAATTATGACCTCCTTTTCCTGCTGGTGATGCCCTGCCTATACATCCCAGCATCCTATTTGCTTTACCTGCTGCCTTGTCACACTTGTTTCCTTACCTTGAGGTCATCAGAGATGATAACCCCAAGATCCTTTCCTGCTTGGTGCATGCTGTATCCTCACCCCGCAACTGATATATTGTGCCAGGGTTTTGTGCCCCATATGCATTATCTTGCACTTCTTTGCATTGAATTTCAACTGCCAAACCCCTGACCATTCTTCAGGTTTCTGCAGGTTGCTTCTCATTCTGTCTACACCCTCTGGTGTGTCTACTCTGTTACAGAGCTTTGTGTCATCAGCGAACAGTGAAATTCTGCCTTCTAGGTCCTGCGCAATGTCAATGATGAAGATGTTGAATACCTCGCCTCCTGTGTGGCCGGCTCGTCTCCCGGCTCGACCTACTCAGTTCTTTCCACTGATTTTGGTGGAGCCACGCCTAGCAGCCTCCGAGGGCTCCCTCGAAGAGGACCACACAGACACTGGGCTTCCCTGATGTCTGTCCATTACAGTTACATCCGACCGCCCCGGCCGAATCGAGAAAGAGCGTAAGCGATAGACCATTGTACCCGACTCTTGGGACTCCGACAATGGGTTACACTCTCATCGGAGGATGATGAGTCATCTGTGGCGGACTGGAGGAAGGCCTTCCTCCTTTCAGGGCATTCTCTGCCTGATTTCCAAATCCACCGTATGCCCCTGGAGCCCATCCAGAAAAGGCGGAGTACCCCTTACAGATATCCTCAAAAGGGATACCCAGACGAGGCCTTTCCAGTGGCGGAAGCCATCGTTAGCCCAGTCCTCGAGCTTTGAAAGCGCCCTGCTTCCTGCCCAACTCCGCCTGCCTGCATGTCCTTCAAGTATACGGTGCCCATGGGGTCCCTGGCGAGGTTCACAGAGCATCCTTCGCTGAAAGCCTAGTGACTGCTTCTGTGTTCAGATGTTCTGGTAGCTCGGCCGACCCCGGACATGGAGTCCAAGAATACGGACCATTCTGCCCGTAAGGTCTATACGGCCTTCTTCTGGCCAGCTTGGCTGTTATTATGGCACACTCTTCTCATGCCCTTCTTGGGTCATTGGACGAAGTCCTCCCTCATCTCCCGGCAGCCATGCAGACCACAGTGAAGCAGGTCCGTGATGAGGGCTGTGCTGTTGCAAAACAGCAGCTCCAGACGGCCCTGGACATTGGAGATTCCTGTGCCGGCTCTTCGGCAGCCGCAGTGGCCACTCGCCGCAAGGCTTGTCTGAGGCTGTCCTCCTTCCGGGTGGATATCCAGCACAAGTTAGCGGACGTGCCCTTCCTAGGCATCGACCTCTTCGGTCCAGGAATAGCTGGTCACCTCCCGCACATACAGCAGTCCATTGCCACCTTGGATGCTACCTCTGCAAAGGGTTCTTTTGGCAAGAACCAGCAGAAGTGCAAGAGGAGCCTTTTCGCATTCTTCCCTTTGTGTGAGGCAGCCCTCCTATCAAAGAGGCCAGCAGCAATAGCAGCCTTAAGCCTGGTGCCCCAGGCCCAAGCAGGGTCCTCAACAGACCTGTAAAGGAGGCTGAGGTGCTGGTCCAGGAGCCTCCTCCACCTCTAAGCCTGCTCAGTGACGGGTTGGGGGTTGCCACTCCTATACCCGTCACGACAGGTCTGGGTCCTCCCGTGGGGGGCTGGCTCCGCCACTTCCTTTCAGCCTGGTCTGATATCACCTTGGAGAAGTGGATTCTAGAAGTGGTCGGCCAGGGTCTGCCTTTGGAATTCAAGCAGTACCCTCCCAGCCGAGCCCATGCCCCTCGGGAGGAAAGGATCTCAGCTTGCACTCAATCGGCTCTTCAAGACGACATTGCTCAGCTCCTCCGCAAGGAGGTGGTAGCTCCAGTGCCAGATCCTCCTACAGACCCTTGCTTTGTGTCCAGGTATTACCTGGTGCCCAAGCAGACGGGGGTGTTGGCGCCTCATCCTAGATCTCCACGTCCTGAATCAATATTTCAGGTCTCGCACCTTCCTGATGGCAACTCTGAAACAGATCATACCAATCCTGGGTGAAACATGTGGTTCTGTTCACTGAATCTGCAGGATACGTTCTTCCATCCCAATCTGTCCATCCATCAGCGGTTCCTCCGCTTCAGGGTTGAGGGGACCCTGTACAGTTCGAGCCATGCCATTCGGGTCTGTCATCGGCCCGAGGGTTTCACCAAGTGTATTGCACTGGTGGCAGCCCATCTCCAGCGAGAGTCTAGATTTACCCGTATCTCGAAGACTGCCTCTTGCCAGGTTCCTCCCTCCAGCAGATGGAGAGATCCAGGGATCTGGCTCTTCAAGCCTGCTCCCAACTAGGCCTCCTGATCTTCTAGGCCAAGTGGGAACTCGTGCCCTCTCAGGTGATGGGCTTCATCGGGGCAGAGCTCGACTCTCGTCAAGCTGGAGCTTGGCTCCTGGCAGACAGGGCGGAGGTTCTTCAAACAACATGAAGTCTTGCTGTATTCTGACATATTGCAGTGATGTTCAACCTTTGAACTGCCCCGGAGATGAGTTAACTTTCCATGCCAGGCATGGAACGCTGAGCTCGAGCTCGGTTGAGAGACTGTCTCTTGCTG
Organism: Neoceratodus forsteri; assembly: GCA_016271365.2. NCBI lineage: Eukaryota > Metazoa > Chordata > Ceratodontiformes > Ceratodontidae > Neoceratodus > Neoceratodus forsteri. The sequence continues at coordinate 926,358,773 of CM028135.1, read as the reverse complement.
TTTGAAGTTAAACTGTCAGATTCTTTACTCCGCCTCACTGAACAGTTGCTCCGGAGATTTCTCCTTTGCTCGGTTCAAGTTTGTCGGTTAAAGTGCCATTTTTCTCGGTTTTCAACCGAGTGAATCCGTTAACCTGTTGGTTCAGTCTCTGTCTGTGGTATCGTGAGTACTAGGTAGGTTTATTTTCTTGTTCTTCTGTGTGGAACTTGTAACGTGGATCGGTTCGGTTTGAACCCGATCAGGTTGATTCAAAAAAGTTTATTCTACTTTTAGAGTGTGGTAACGGTCCTTATCGGTTCTTTAAAAAAAAAAAACGGATTCATTATGTTTTTTTTCCACGACCCGTAACACGGTCAGGAACCGATAGGGGTGTCTTGCCTGGCGGATTGCCGAAAAAAGGGTAAGTTTTTGTTAGGACTGGCCATGTCTGAGAAACCCAAAAGAAAAACTGGGCCCACTGGGTTTCAACACTGTAGTGTGTGTGGGAAGTCTTTGCTAAGATTGATCCCCACACCACCTGTGTTAATTGTCTGGGGTTTGACCACCTCGATTCAGACTGCCAGATTTGCAAGAATTTTCCTGCATCTACCCTGGAAAAGAGAGTTGGTAGGCTGAAGGAAAGAGAGGCCAAGAAGTCCGCTGACCCAGATGGCCAGCCCGGTTCGGTTCCAACCGAACCAGAAGGAGTGCCCTCTGACCAGGGCGAAACTTCTTTGGGCAAAAGGAGAACCGATTCAGAGGAGTTGGTTCTGGTTAAAAGAAGAAGAGATAAATCAGCTGGTGCGGATCCACAAATTCTTTCTTTGACCGCTGATGAAATAGCCAGAGAGATAAGGATTGTTCAGTCGCTAACCTCGGTTCCGACCGAACTGGCACCATCAAGAAGGGTCTCGGTTTGGTCGGTTTCCCCGGTTCCAGACTATAATTTAGAAGATTTTTATGAAGAGGAGGAGGAAGGAGAGTATGAGGATAGTGATGGTGATTACAAAAGTCTGGATGTGCCTATTGACCCGGACATCTTTCTCCTCCTAGGCTTTCCGAGTCCCGTTCCCATTTTATGTTCTACAAAAAAGTGGCTGAAACTCTTCAGCTTCATATGGAAGAAGCTGTGGAAGACCAGGAGGAGCCTGACTATCTTGAAATGATGGATATCCTAGAGTCCAGGAGGCTGTCTATTCCCCTTCATAAGTCCTTTGGGAAACGGACAATAAAAATTTTAGACTCCTCATTCTATACCTCCTGTGGACAAGAGAATGGACAAGAGGTATACCTCTCAGGCTCAGATACGGATTCCTTGCCCAACAATGCAGCCTTGTTGGGGTAGTGCAGGCTGCTGCCTGTGATAAGGCAAATATACCCTTGTCTTACGAACATATGAAATTTGCCAGCAGATAAATGCCTAGCGGTCTATCAAGTCTGCTTGAATGTGCAGCTAGCACCCCTTATTCTGCAGCTGCCCCTTCCTTCCACCCTCCCCCTTGTCCTGTCCCATCCTCGTTTGAAGCAGTCCACTGTTCTGCTGCATACCACTTCAGCAGGTAACGCATTCCACCCAGCCACCACTCTCTCTGTAAAAAAGTGTCTCCTCATCTCCCTCCTGAACCTTCCTCGCTCCAGTCTCATATCATGGCTCCTGGTGGCCCTCCCCTCCCTTACTTTGAACAGCCCTCTGTATCCATCTTGTTTATTCCTTTCATGTATTTAAAGGTTTCAGTCATGTCACCCCTGTCTCTCCTCTCCTCCAGTGAGACATGTTCAACTCCTTCAACCTCCTCTCGTATGATAAGTCCCCAGCCCTTGATCATCTCTGTCGCCTGTGCTGCACCCCCTCCAGTAACTTAATGTCCCTCTTCAGATATGGACGCCAGTACTGCACGCAGTACTCCAGGTGTGGTCTAACTAATGACCTATACAGTGGCAGAATCACCTCCTCCTTCTCGAGGATATACCCCTTGCAATACAACCCAGCATTTTGTTGGCCTTTGCAGCTGCCTTCCTACATTGTGCCGAGTTGTTCATTGACCCTGTAATGAGCACACCCAGATCCTTCTCCTCCTCTGTCTGGGCTAGCTGCACTCCCCCTAGCTGGTAACTCCTCCTTGGGTTCTTCATCCCAAAATGCAGCACCTTGCACTTTTTGGCATTAAAGCCCAGTTGCCAGGTGTCTGACTAGGTTTCTAGCTTTGCCAGATCATCCTGCAACCCCTGCCATCCCCCTAGGTCATCCACCACTGCGCCTACCTTGGTATCATCAGCAAACAGACTGATCTTGCTCTTGATGTCCCATGATATGTCTGCAATGAATATCCCAAACAACACTGGTCCCAACACTGAGCCCTGTGGAACACCGCTCGTCACTGCCCTTGGGTGTGAGAGCTCCCCACCCACCACCACCCTGTTGCCTTCCCTGCAGCCAGTTTCCTACCCATCTCACCAGCTTTGCACCCGCCTCTGTGCCTACTAACTTCCTTCCCAGCCTTCCATGTGGCACTGAGTCGAATGCCTTACTGAAGTCCAGATACAGGACATCCACTGCATGGCCCCTGTCCAGTTGCCTAGTTACCCAGTCATAGAACTCGACCAGGTTGGTTTGGCAGGATCTGCCATGTGTGAAGCCATGCTGTCTGCTGTCCTGTAGTCCTTTGGCCTCTAGGAGGGCCACCAGCCTCTCCTTCAGGATAGTCTCCATTAGCTTACCCACGATGGATGTGAGGCTCACTGGTCTGTAGTTTCCCGGTTCATCCTTGGGGCCACTCTTGTGGAGGGGCACCACATGAGCCATCCTCCAGTCCTGAGGTACACACCTCGAATGTAGTGGGGCTTCACACACCCCAGATAAGGACTCCAGGAGGATTGATGCCATGGCAAAGAAACAGTACATGGCAGCATCCTTGGGACTCAAGCAGGCTAATTATATGGCCTATACAGCTAGATATCAGAAATCTAGATGGGACACTGTAATGGCTTTAGCTAAACAGGTCCCTGGCCAGCTTGCCAAGGAGCTGGAGCAGGTGGCTGCGGATGGTATTGAGGCATCCAAGGTGCAATTCCATGCTGCAGTGGACTCCAATGATGTTTCATCTAGAGTCATGGCTACATCTGAGGGCCTTCGTAGGATGGCTTGGCTCAGATGTACTAGCCTGTCTGAGGATACCCAGACTAAGACCATGGATTTTCCTGTTGTGGGTAATTCTCTGTTTGGGGAGCAAACTGAGAACTACATGAAGAAAACGGATGAATACAGGACCACTTATAGGAGTGCTCAGGCTAGGGAAAGGCAAGCCACTCCCCAGAGGCAGCATTCCAGGGGAAGGGGCAGGCCTTTTCATAGGCCTTTCTACTAAGCCCAGGCCTCCTCTTCTGCTTATGCTCATAGGGGGTTCTTCAGAGGGAGAGGCAGACTGGGTACAAGCAGGCCTGCTCCCACCCCTCAGCCTAAAGCCCCTGCCAAACAGGCACCCTGATGGGGTTGCCAGGGCCGATTCTCCACGACCTGTAGGGGCAGGCTGGCTTGCTTTGTCCAGGACTGGATGTCTTTAACATCAGACAAATGGGTCCTGGAAGTAGTAAGCCAGGGACTGGTTCTCAGCTTCAAAAAATTTCCAAAGATGAGAACCAGCTCCTTTCCACCTGCAGATTCTTCAGAGGCACTTGCCCTAGAGGCAGAGGTCTCTTCCCTCTTGGCTCTGAGAGCCATAGAGAGGGTTCTCCCCGTACACAAAGGGAAAGGATTGTACTCCAGGTACTTCTTCACCCCCAAAAAGACAGGAGAATGGCGGCCCATCCTGGATCTCAGATATTTAAACAAGCACCTTTTAAAGTCAAAGTTCAAAATGGTGACTCTGGGAATAATTCTACCCTCTCTAAGGCCGGGGAACTGGCTAGTCTCCCTGGACCTCAAGGATACTCCTATTTCCATATTCTCATCAGGCTCCACACCAAAGTACCTCAGGTTCGAGCTTCCCTCAGGCCATTACCAATTCAAGCAAGCCCTTCGGCCTAACCTCTGCTCCAAGGGTGTTCACAAATGCCTGGTAGCAGTAGTTGCCTTCCTAAGGAGAAAAAGGATCTCCATCTTTCCATACCTGGACGACTAGCTCATAGTAGGCCAGTCTCCAGACCAAGTCAAGTTACACCTACAGATAACTCAGCAACTGCTCACTTCTCTAGGTTTCCTTTTGAATCTTTCAAAGTCGGTTCAAGAGCCTGTACAGCTCCTCACCTTCATAGGCGCAGAGCTAGATACAGTAAGGGCAAGAGCCTTCCTTCCCCTGGACAGGGCAAGGACCCTTATCTCACTGGCCTCTTCATTCACCCTCCACATGTCTCGACCAGCAAGGCATTTTCTGCAGCTCCTGGGGCACATGGCTGCTTCTACGGCAGTGGTGCAGGGAGCAAGATTTCAGATGAAGGACATTCAGTTCCACTTGAGAGCCTTCTGGTCTCAGAAAAAGGACCCTCTGACCAAACTGATTCCAGTCACTCAAACCCTGATCCAGGCGTTACAGTGGTGGCAGGATCAGGACAATCTAAGACAGGGAGTTCCTTTTGTCACTCAGTCTCATTCTCTAATCCTTACTACAGATGCCTCCCTCTTGGGCTGAGGAGCCCACTTGGGGGACCTGACCACCCAAGGGTTGTGGTCTCCTCAGGAATCTCTGCTTCACATCAGTCTATTAGAACTCAGAGCAGTGTATCTTCCCTTGTCAATCTTCACCATTCATTACTGCTTGTTAAGCTGGAGCGCACCCGCTGGGAGTTTTTTTTTTTTTTTGAGTCGGTTCTGAAGGCGCCGCCCCGAGACTGACGTGCTGCGTCATGTGCGAGGGGCGGCCAAGAGGTACCGCAGACTCCTCCATCTCAGTTCTGTTTCCTCCACCACGAGGCTGCACCTGCTGCTGGAAGCTGATAGTCTCGGTTTTTCCAACCTCAAAACTCCTCGTTTTTCTCAGACCATCCACTCGACACCGTATATCGGTAAGACCGTTCCTTTTCTTTCTATATCATGGGGTGCTGGAGTGCTTTATTGCTTTTTTCCTTGTTTAGTTCGCATCTTGTCGCGTTCGGGAGCAAGGCGTAAGTCGGGCGCGGCCGCCGGCGCGCCGGTGCTCCTGTGGCCGGCATTTTTCCGTCTCGGACCGTGCTGATGTCTGTCTCCTGCTCTGGGACTAACATCGACATGGACGCGCGACGCTTGTTTCTCCATGGACCGTCTTGTCCTCGAAGTCGGCGTTCAAGCTCAGCAAGACCCGAGGCCGACTGAGGGACGGTGTCTGCCTCCAGGGATTCCTGCAAGGCTCCCAGGCCTCCTGTCCCTCCCAGCCTATACTTTGGTCCGCTGGAGGAGGAAGCCTCTCTTCTCTGCCGAAGAGGAAGCTCGTGGTAACGAACGCTATGGTCCCTCCCGGGCCATGACGGGGACACTGCTCTCAGCAGTCACCTCTTGAGGTGCAGGCTCCCCAGTGTCGAGGCCCGATTTCTGGGCCTGGCACCGTGGACTGGACGCCGCCATCCGCGCCCTGCCCGCCTTCGGCGCCCGCCAGTGCTGGGCACCGTCTGTGCTCCTGGAGGCGCCTGGCTGGGGTCCGACGCCAGGAGCGTGCCGTGGCCTAACTGGTGCAGCAGGGGAGCCAGGACCGGGCCTGCTGTCACGAGTGGGTTGGGGTCGCTCTGGCTGCCGTCCTGGCACTGGCGCCTGTTGCTCGGGGACCCTGTTGCCAGCATTGAGGTTCTGCTGGTCTCGCCTCTTCGGAGGTCGATGACTCAGATGTGACCCATCCTGGCACTCTGACTCTTGGGTCAGGGTCCCCGGTGGCACAGGGTGCTAGCGGCGCAGCGGGCCCCTTCCACTGTCCCCACTTCCGGTCCTCCCCTGAGGGCCCTCGGCTAGGGGTGGCCCTGGGTCCCAGGGGTGATGTGGTGGGACTGAGGAGAGGCTCCCCTGCTAGGGGGCTCAGACAGCTACCTCCCGGTGCTGTTGCCTCTCGGGTGGGGAAATGCAGTCGAGGAGGAGGCTCCTCGAGTCCGAGGGGTCGAGGCGGGGACGGTGGTCCTGGCTCGCCCGGCCATCCTCGTGGCTAGGAGCAGGCGCGCCAACTCCGCCTCTTTCCTCTTGGGCCCGGGTTCTCTCCGTGGCGGTTGTGGACTGCCTTTCTGGATCCACGCAGTCCCGGTTCGTCACAGGGAGGTTCCCCCCCCCGGGCTCTTCCAGGTATCGCATCCTCAGGGTCTCGTCTTGCGGCCTGGTTTGTTGTCCGGGATCCCACCAGCTCGGGCTCCTTTCCCCAGATTTCAGAGCCCTGGCAGAGGTCAGTTGCCTCTTCATAGGTGCCCTTCTCCAGTACCTCTGCATCCACCCCCCGCTCTTCCAGGCCATGTCGGTCCTACGGGTCCGTTATCCTGGGAGCAGTTCAGAGGTTCTCCGGCGGCCTTCCCCCTCATACGTTAGATACAAGCATGAGCGGGTCTTTCGACTCTCCCCACCGCCGCAGGAATCTTCTGGACATTCGAGCTCTCCATCATCCTCGTCTTCCTCCTCTGAGGGAGAGGAACCCCTTGCTCATCTTTCTTCTGACGCTGATTTCACGGATTATCAGCGATTCCTCTCGAGGATGGTGAGGGATCTTCAAATCTCTTTCGTTAGGCGAGACAATACTGAGCGGGAGACTTGTGAATTACTTGGAGAATTCAGTGCCCAGCACCTGGTGGTACCTTCTGGCCTATCCTTCCAGGAGGCCTATCCGTTCCTGGCAGTCGCCAGCCGCCCTTTCTCCAGCCCCGCAGACTGTCGTCGGTACACTGTGCCCTCGAATCCCTGGTACCCTTCCCAACCCGTCCTCCGGGTTTGGTGTACTTAGAGACTCCTTCCGGGCGCTACCGCTTGGCGATCTAATCGCCCACCAGATTTGATTCCATACAGTTCGACTGGTGGGGCTAAGAGTGTTCTTTTCTTTGTGCGGTGGCTTGCATTGCATCACATCAGGCTCACCACGCTACCTCAATCGGCATCTGTGGTCGAACTCTCCCAGCTCCTAGCATCAATGCCTGATACGGCAAACCAGACAGGCTATTGCCTCTCCGCTATAGGCCTGGAGCTGGCAAGACACCACAAGGCATCTTATGACGCCAATGAGATGGCTTCCAGGCTTATGGGACAGCGATCTGCATTAGGCGGACGGCATGACTCCGCCTATCAAGTTGTCACCCTGGCCCGGCGAGTGTGATGCGCCCGCTTGGGGACCCGCTCTTTTTCCTCCAGAGCTAGGAGACTTCTGCAGGGGCTTCTCCTGCCTCCCTGTCTTTGGGGCACCTCCTAGCTCTTCTCCCACTTAGGCTTCTCTTTGTGTTAGCCAGGGTCTTCCTCTGTTCTTCACCAACAGGAGGCTGGGGGTCTGTTCTCCTCAGGGTTCTACCCCCTTTTTCAAGGGGAGGGGCTCAATCACTGTTAGTAATGAATGGTGAAGATTGACAAGGAAGATATGAAAATTACGCACCTACCGTAATTTTGGATCTTCTCTTGTATCTTCACCATTCATTACTGATACTCACCCACCTTCCCCAGTGGCCTCCTTCTGTGGCGTCTCCTCCTGCCTGTTACTGTCTCCCCTTGGTTTTTATGCCAAAAAATAAATAGATTTTTTTTTGTTTTTTTTCCCCATTCTTGTGAATGGATTCTCTTTTTTCCTCAAGGTAGGGGGGAACGAGTACTGCTGCAAATTTCTTTAATTCTGAGGTAACTCTTTCTGACTGCCCTATGGTGCGATTCCTTACCTTCGGGTCATGTAGTTTCACAGCCTGGTGGCCATGCCCTGTCTTGGCCTCCTCAAAGTTTGGAATCCCCCAGGCAGGTATTATTATTATTCAAGCTTTTCCAGCTGCTGACTGAACTTGTCAGCTTCAAGCCTCTGTCTGCCTTGTCCTAGCAAGTCTGATTGAGTTCCTCTCTACTTTTTTTACAAACTGCCTTCAAGAAGGCATAGTCTTTCCCATACTCTTCTGTGTTAGCACTTAACAAGGTGCTAAGGAACTTAGTCCTCTTCCTGGATGGGTGCTCTTCCGGAACAGGTTCTACTCGGACAATCTAGGAGCCCTCAACTAGGACGAAGGGACTTGGCATGTTGAGAGTTCAGAGAGTCTGCCCTCTCTTGGGTCTGTTCAGGAGGTGCGGTGGAACCTCTCCTCAGTCCTAGCAACTGGGATTCTTGCTCTCTTATTAGTTTCGAGCCTATAAGCCTCTCAACCAACAATGCTCGATGGGCACTGTTCTCCCTCTCAACATGCCTCTTTCTTTCTTTCTTCTTCTTCTACTTTCCTCTCCCTCTGTCTGTTCCTCCCCTAGAGGCACCCCGGAAAGGAGGCCTGCGGTCCCTTAGGGTAGGAATTCTCTCTCCTCTGTCTATTCTCTATCGGCTTATTCCTTTTTCAGTTTATTTCCTTTCCTTTTGTTATCCCTCGGCTCTCTTGCCTCACTTTCTTTTTTCTTACACTTTATTTTCGCCGCCTCCGCTATCAGAACTGAGATAAGAGGAGGCCTCGTGCACCTAACTGCTGCCCCTCACAAGATGACGCGGCACGTCATCTCTCGAGGGCGGCGCCGCTGGAGCTGACTCCAAAAAAACAACTCCAGAAGGGAAAAGCGCCCGGCTTAACCTAAGCAGTAATGAATGGTGAAGATACAAGAGAAGATCAAGAATTACGGTAGGTACGTAATTTTCATTTCTAGCACTTCAAGCTTTTTCCAAGTCTGTTCAGAACAAAGTAGTTCAGATCAGGACAGACAATACCACCACAATGTGGTATATCAACAAGCAAGGGGGCACTCTGTCTACAGCCTTGTGCACAGAGGCAATGAAGTTATGGTCTCTGGCCTATTCCCTGAACACCTCTCTTACAGTAGTACATCTCCCAGGCAAAGACGATGTCCTGGCAGATGCTCTCAGCAGAATATCTCAGGGCCATTACGAATGGTCCCTGGATCCCCTGGTTTTGAAGGTGATCTTCTCCAGATGGGGCACTCCACAGATGGATCTTTTTGCAGCCCCTGACAGTCACCAACTTCCTCTCTATTGCTGCAGGCCCCCAGTGTTGGGCTTAGTCCCCCTGGATGCCCTAGTTCTCAATTGGGAAGGGAAGTTACTGTATGCTTTCCCCCCTTCCCTCTCCTGTTCAAGGTGGTAGTCAAAATCAGGTCTCAACCCTGCAAGGTGATTCTGATTGCTCCAGACTGGGCCAGACAGCCCTGGTACCCTCTTGTTGTCCTTAGCAGTCCACCTTCCTCTGTCTTTTCCCAGGAATTACAGCCTGTTAACATGTGCTCAGGGGAGGGTTTGGTGTCCAAATCTCAAATCTCTCAACCTCAAGGCCTGGCTCTTGAAGAGTTAGAGTTTGCTGATTTAGACCTCTCTCAAGGTGTTCTGGATATCTTGAAGGCTTCTCGTAAGCCTTCCACCAGAAACACTTACAACTCTAAGTGGAAAAGATTTTTTATATGGTGCTCTGGCAAGCACATTTCTCCAGAGTCTGGCCTGCCCACAGTCCTGGACTACATAGTTCATCTTAATAGCTTGGGACTCAGACCAGCTACACTTAGAGTGCATCTGGCAGCTGTCTCTGCCTTCCTTTCAGCAGGCAAACACTCTTCCCTTTCAGCTCATCCTGTATTTTCTAAATTTTTCAAGGGATTACTTCATACCAATCCTCCCTTCAGGGACCCTGCCCCTGCTTGGAACCTTAATGTTTACATTGCTCAGCTTATGCAACCCCTCTTTGAGCCTTTGTCCTCAGCAGAGCTTAAGTACTTGACTTGGAAAACTGTTTTCTTGGTGGCCATCACTTCTGCCAGACGCATAAGTGAGTTACAGGCCCTGTCGGTGGAGCCTGATTTTATCTCTTTCCATAGAGATAAGGTGGTCCTCAGGACTAACAGGAAGTTTTTGCCTAAGGTGGTTTCAGATTTCCATCTTAACCAGTCTGTCTCTTCCTGTGTACTTCACTGACCATTCCTCCTTTGAGGAGAGGAGGCTGTACAGTTTGGATGTGAAAAGGTCCCTTGGCTACTACATAGAGCGCACCAAGGGTCACAGGTTTGACTCCCTCCAACTGTTCCTCACTTATGGTGAGGTTGGTAAGGGAAAACCTGCCACTAAGAGATTTACTACCAGGTGGATTGTTTCTTGCATTCAATTTTCCTATGAAAAACTAGGTAGGATCCCACACTCAGGCCTAAGGGCTCACTCTACCAGGGGTACAGCTGCTTCCCTGGCTGCTGCCAGGGATATTCCTATCTTAGAGATTTTTCAAGCGGCCACCTGGAAAACAGTACACACTTTAACCAAGCATTACTCTCTGGATATCCAGGCTAGGAGTGATGCTCGGTTTGGCACAGCAGTGCTTCAGAGCTTATTTCCTATGTAGGTTCTGTCCCTCCTCCATGGAGGTACTGCTTGGTAGTCTGCAGTATGTCAGAATTCAGCAAGACTTCATGTTGCTTGAAGAAAAAATTATTCACCTTAGTAATGTTGTTTCTTCTAATGGAGTCTTGCTGTAATCTGACCTCCCCCCCGCCTCCCCTCTCAGAGCCTTGGTTTTTGGGATGTGGGTGGGCAGTAGCAGTGTTGGCACTCGGGAGGTGCCCCCACCCCTTCTTTTCTCACCCCTTTAATTTAGGTGTGTGGGTGTTGTGTTTTGTTTTATTTTTGGGGTTTTCTGACTTGAGTCTCTGTTTTGGGACCAAAAAAATCCTTTTATTATATTTAGTAGCTAGTTGGCTAGTGTATGTTTACAGTTTCCACACAGGGCACCCAGTGAGTTTAGCTTGTAAAGATCTGACGGTTTAACTTCAAACAGCAACAGACAGAGTCTCAATCGAGCTCGAGCTCAACATTCCATGCCTGGCATGGAAAGTTAACTCTTTCATCTCCGGGGCAGTTCAAAGGTTGGATATCACTGCAATATGTCAGAATACAGCAAGACTCTATTAGAAGAAACAACATTATAAAGGCGAGTAATTTTTTCTCTCCTCCTTTGCCCAATCATTTCTGGTTGGGCACTTGCGCCCTGCCCTTGTCTTCCTGTGCCTTCTGGGTTATATAGCAGCATGCACCTCAGTGGTCTGTTGGGCCAGATGGCACTTGCACCCCCCTCCAGTGGGAGCTGACTGCTCAGTGGTCTTAGCGCCATGGTCATTTCAATCAGCTGATCACTGTAACCCAGAAGATGTGGGACGCTCTTCAATGGTGGACTGCCCCAGACCGGTTGCAGGAGAGGATCCAGTTTGTCCGCGCCGAGCCGACCGTCGTTTTCACGACCGATGCCTCTCTCATGGGCTTGGGAGCCCACATGGGGACAACAGAGCCCATGGGTTCTGGACCCCCAAGAAGTTCCGATGCCACTTCTACCTGTTGGAACTCAGAGCAGTGAGACTGGCACTGTCATCTTTCGTTCCTCAGCTCCGGGGTCAAGTGGTTCAAGTCCAGACGGACAATACCACGACCATGTACTACCTTAACTAACAGGGCGGCATGCACTTCTGTCTGCTTTGCAAGGAGGTGTTCCACATCTGGACCCTCGTCGGCCGGCTGGAGGCGGATCTCCTAGCCATCCATGTGGCAGGAGTCTCGAACCAGCTGGCGGATGCTCTCAGCCGTATAGGCCAGACATCCCAAGAGTGGTCACTCCATCCAGAGGTAGCTTACAACTTGTTCTCCTGTTGGGGCAAACCACTGGTGGACCTGTTTTGCCTCCAGGGAAAACACCAAGCTAAGGCTGTTCCATGCCCGCCCCCTACAGCAGGGCTCGCTGCAGGGGGGATGCCTTCTCGAGGCCGTGGACCTCAGGCCTTCTCTACGCCTTCCCTCCATTTCCCTTGAGCCACAAGGTGTTGCTCAAGGTCAGGAGGGACAAGGCAACGGTGATTCTGGTAGCCCCAGACTGGCTGCGCCAGTTCTGGTACCCAGATCTCCTCAGCCTCAGCTGCAGGCCCTCGGAGTGGCTTTGTACATTCCTGGACCTGATATCACTGAACCAGGGGAAGGTATTCCATCCGGACCTTCAGTCCCTGCACCTCACAGCCTGGTACCTGAGCGGCTAGAGTTCCAGGCTCTGGGTCTTTCTAAGGATGTCTACACCATGGTGGATGCATCTTGTAAGGAATCGACCAGGAAATGTTATGCCTTCGAATGGAAGATGTTTTCCATTTGGTGTCAGGGTAAGAGACTGGACCTCTTACCTCCTGCTCTGTGGCTAATATTATTGACTACCTTTGGTCTCTCTCCAATGGGGGTCTCCGGTCGTTGACCCTTCGGGTGCACCTGGCAGGCATTTCTGCTTACTGGGCATGGGCCGGTCAGTCGACATCGGCGCAGGAGAGAGTGGTCGGGCGCTTCTTCAAAGGCCTGGATCACATATCCCCTCCGGTGCGTGAACCTCCACATCCATGGGATCTTTTGCTTGTTTTGGCAAAGCTCATGGGCAAGCCATTCAAACCCATGTACAAGTGTGAGCTCTCACACTCGTCATGAACTACGGCCTTCCTGGTGGCTATCACGTTAGCCAGAAGGACAGGGGAGCTCCAGGCGCTTTCGGTGGACTCCACTTATCTGGCCTTTCACAGGGACAAAGTTGTCCTGTGCCCCCACCCAAAATTCCTTCTGAAGGTGGTATCAGAGATCTTACTTCGAGATACAGCTCTTGCAGCAGGTTACACCATTAGGACTGAAGCCGGCAGGCGCCAGGACCCCACAGAAAATTTTCAGCTAGCAGTCTTCAGCGGGGACCACCTCCGACATCGGTCCCGCCCCTGACGTCGGGCGTAGTACATAAGGAGGTGGTCCCCCCCCATAATCTCCAGTTCCTTTCCCACCATCGACTCTCCAGTATCGGCCTCTCTGTCTCCATTCTGGCGCATGACGACTGCAGAACTACGACGAACTTCGTCTCCTTTTTGGCTTGGATCAACTGATGTCCTCTCCATCTCCATCCTTACAAGGTCACCAGTCGAAGTGCACCTGCGGCAAACAGAACCCCTTCAAGGATCCCCCATTTGTCCTTGGTGCGCTGCCTAGGCCTGGACCACGACACCAAGGCCTGCTTTTTTTTGCCAAGGTTTTTACAGCCGCACCAGGATCCGCCGTCAGAAGGCACTTCAAGCGTTTCTCCTGGAAGAGAAACTGAAAAGCATGGACCAGGAACCTTCCTCACAGGGACAGCCTTCAAGCAAATCCCATAAACACTGGGGAAAGGCGAGGTCCAGATCTCCTGCAAGGGCCTCGGACTCCCAAAGCTCTGGCTCCAAATTGGACCGCTGTCCCTCCAGGGCTCGGTCGCAACCTCCCACGGTCCAGGTCTTGTCCTCTAGCGGTTCTTCACTCCAGCCTCTGAAGACTTCGAGGCCCTCGGCTTCCTCAACACCTTCCAAGGCCTCCTCGAAGTTGGGTGAGTGCCACAAATCTTCCTACCATCGCCGGGATACCGACGCCAGGTCAGTCTTCCAACCACCCCAAGGTCTGGATCCGGTGCCCCGCAAAACTAAAGACCTGACGTCCCTCAGACGGATGTTGGACCCGATGTCGGCCCATCCGATGTCGACCAAACATCATCGGCGCTTACAAGAGCCGATGACACCCAGACACCCATTGTTGGCCAGGGGACCGACGTCGGCTGCCCCGGAGAGGAAGACAGCACCCCCGTCGCTGGCGGATGCCGGTCAGAGGGACTCCACTGAGGAGGACGCAACACAGCCCGAAGAGCAGGCGGGCGACACCGGAGACGCCGGGTTCCCAAGGGAACCTTCCCCTGAGTGGGAGACCCCCGGGGACCCGATGACAGGCCACCGGCGCCAGGCCCGTTGTTGGGCATGAATCTTGTGGAGGCAAAGAAGCTTTTTACCTTCTGGTAGGACACCATCAAGAAAGATGTGGTCCCCCGCACGTCATCGTCCTACTACACCTGCTGCTGCTGCTCCTACTCCTTCACCGTCTACGCCCCCTCCTCCACCTAAAGGGCCCATAGGACGACCTCCATCCCCCAAGGAGCAGACGCCACCTCCTAGGGGTAGATCTTCAGACAGGAGAAGGCCTCCCTCCAGATCCCCCTCAGGGTCTCCCAGCCCCAAGTGACCCAGACGACGACGGTACACTCCGTCGGGAGAGGATTCCAGGTTGGATACATCTGAGTATTCCATATCGCCTTCTCCTCTCAGCATTCCCTCTACTGACCCAAACGACCTACCTAGGTTCCCTCCGGATGACCCCCCTTTTCGCTGAGATCATGAAGCACATCCAGGAGAACATTGGGGGGGGGGGGATGCTGAGGAGCTTGACCCCGTGACAACACTTGCCCACTACCTTCGCAGAAATACCTAAGCTCTGTGGCAGTGCCGCCTTTGTGGATACTCGCGAACTTCACTCAATGCTGTGTGGAACGTCCACACTCCACCCTGTGGCCAAAGAAGGCCCTAGGAGGATCAGTATTTGGGGAGTCTCTTTCTGGCTGATTCCCTGATCATCACTGCTTCATGTGACCGGTCTCAAAGACCTCAGCATATGAGCAACCAGCCACCGGACCAGGAATCCAAGCAACTGGACGCCCTGGGAAGGCGCACGTACGCGGCTGCTACTTGCGCCATCAGGTCACTGAACTGTCTGACCCATATGATTCAGTTCCAGAACGCCCTGTGGGAACAGGGTCAGGACCTGCTTGAGAAGATGCCCGATGGCGAACTCAAGGAGGAGCTCTTGAACCTCCTCCGCACGGGCTCGGATGTGGGGACCCAAGTGCTCTTCAGCCAGAGCTGCAGCCTCATGTGTTTGTCTCCAGAGACTCTCTTGGCTCAATGTCTCCGGATTTACCCCGGACATCCAGAAAAACCTTCTAGACGTCCCATATAATGGCAAGGTCCTGTTTGGTGAAGCCTCTGAAAGAGTAATCACTAAACTCCAGGATTCAGGGAAGGCAGTCCGATCTGTACAAGCTTTGTACAGGTCTATGCCTAGTTCCTTTCATAGGAACCAGAGCTGCTTTTGTGGCCAGCTACAAAGTCATCAGTAACGATCTTACTTCGAGATACAGCTCTTGCAGCAGGTTACACCATTAGGACTGAAGCCAGCAGGCGTCAGGACCCCACAGAAATCTTCTAGCTAGCAGTCTTCAGCCGGGACCGCCTCCGACGTCGGTCCCGCCCCCGACGTAGTACATAAGGAGGCGGCCCCGCCAGAATCCCCAGTTCTTTCCCGCCGTCGACTTGCAAGTCTCAACCCTTCGGTCTGTTCTAGCGCGTGACGCCTGGAAAAGTTCTTTTGCCGAATTGCAAACCCCTTTTTCTCAAACGAACGTCTGCCATCTGATGTCTTCCAACTTCAGCGGAAGGCCATCCATCAAAATGCGCCTGTGGGAAGCAAATTCCCTTTAAAGACCCGCATTCGGCCTGCGTGCGGTGCCTAGGCCCGGACCACGACACCCGGGCCTGTTCCTTCTGTCAAGGATTTAATAGCTGGACCCGGATCTGTCGCCAGAAGGCCCTACAAGCTTACCTTCTTGAAGAGAGGGTGAAGGCCATGGATTCTGCCTCCAAGGGGGAATCGTCTGAGAAAGCCCGCCGGCACCTCGATAAGCACAGGGAGAGGGTGAGATCAAAATCCCCTTCTAGGGCTTCCGACTCCCGTAGCTCCAGGTCCAGGTCCAACCGCTCTCCTTCCCGGGCCTGCTCTCAGCTTCCCCCAGTCGCGGTCAAGTCATCCTCGGGCTCCTCTACTCTACAGCCTGTTAAGATCTCCAGGCCTTCTTTGTCTTGTTCCAAGGCCTCGCCGAGGTCAGGGGACCACCACTACCACAAGTCCAGCTCCTGCCACTCGGCTGGTCTTCTTGCCCCCTCCACCCCAGCGGAAGACCAAGGAGCTGACTTTGCTCAAAAGGACGTTGGACCCAACGTCGGCCAAGCATCACCGGTCCCAGGACCCGACGGCTGCCCAATGTCCGTCGCCGGTCAGGCCTTCTCCACCACGGATGCCGGCCGGGGGACCGACTCCCGACCTAGTAGAGAGAGGAACACCTACGCCACCTACCGACGTCGGCCAGGAGGCGCTTACGGAGGAGGAGTTGACTCAGCCGGAAGATCAGGCGGGTGAACCCGGTCCTGTCGAACCCCCCAGGGAACCCTCCCCTGAACCAGGGACCCCTGGGGAGCAGACGACCGACCACCGGCGCCCAGTCCCATCGTGGGGCCTCAGTATTTCAGAGGTCAAGGAGTTATTTACCTACTGGTGGGACACCATAAAGAAGGACGTGGTTCCCACACCACCTCCTCTTCCTCCTCCACCTGTGACTTCACCGGCCCCCGCGCCCCCCACCCCATCCGGGGCAGCAGGCCGAGTACCTTCCCCCCCGGAGCCTGCGGAATCTCCTAGGGGCAGGCCAGACAAGAGGAGACCTCCGTCCAGATCTTATTCAGGGTCACCCAGCCCCAAGAGACCCAGAAGACGCCGCCACTCGCCTTCGACAGAGGACTCGGGATCGGATTTCTCAGATGGATCCAGATCCCCTTCTCCCATCAGCGTTCCCTCGCCGGACCCATGTGAGCTCCCAATAACTCCTCCGGACGACCCATCGTTCTCGGAGATTATGTTGCATATTCAAGAGAACATGGTCTGGGACGCAGAGGAACCTGACCCCGGGAGGCTACGCCTTGCATGATATCTTCAGCAAAAGGACCCAAAGCCTGTGGTGGTGCCACCCTTGGTGGACACTTTCGTGGACGTCATCAAGGCACCATGGAAACGTCCACACTCACTCCCGGCGATGCCGAAGAAGGCTGACCGCCTGTACAAGGCTCCTAGGGAGGACCAGTACTTGGCATCTCATCCTCTGGCTGATTCCCTGGTCATCACAGCCTCACATGACCGGTCCCAGAGGCCGCAACATCTGAGCACCCTGTCACCGGACCCAGAGTCCAAGCAATTGGACGCAATGGGCAGGTGCACGTTATGCAGCTGCTACCTGCGCCATTAGGTCCCTCAACTATCTTACCCACATGGTCCAGTTTCAGAATGCCGTGTGGGAGCAGGGACTAGACCTGGCAGGAAAGATGCCAGAAGGTGAGCAGAAGGAGGAGTTGCTTCAGCTCCTCCGCACGGGTTCAGACGTGGGAACCCAGGTGCTGCGAGCCGCGTATGATTCCGCGGACTCCTCGGCCAGAGCAGCAGCCTCAGGCGTATGCTTCCGGAGACTCTCATGGCTTCGTGTCTCCGGATTTACCCCGGACGTCCATAAAAACATTCTGGACGCCTCGTTCCACGGAGAAGTTCTTTTTGATGAGTCTTCGGAGAAGGTTCTCACCAAACTTCAAGAGGCCAGGAAGGCGGGTGCGGTCTGTCCAAGCTATCTACAGACCCAAGCTCGGTTCCTTTCGTAGGAACCAGAGCCGTTTTTGCGGCCGGTCGCAGAGACAGCAGTCCCGCACCGGCCCGCAACAGAGGGGCTCCTTCTCCCAAAGAGCCCAGGGCAAGTCGTCCGTAGGCCGAGGCCAACACCCTGCCAAGTTGGCCCAGCCTGCAGGACCCTCAGCTGCCACAGCATGACTCCTTCCCGGCCCCCGCCCCTCAGGATCAATGGGACACCAAGGTCGGGGGTCGTATTGCGGACCACCTGCCAGGGTGGCAGTCTATAACCACCGACAGGTGGGTTCTTTAGTTGGTCGAACAAGGCCACTTTATAGAATTCGTGGACAAGCCACCCACAAGGCCTCCTCTGCTCTTCCGTTACTCGGGTCAGCACAGATCGCTCATCAAGCGAGAAGTACTCGCGCTTCTGCAAAAAGGAGCGGTGGAGTACGTCCCGGAGAACCAGAGAGGAGCCGGCTACTATTCCTACTTCTTTCTGGTTCCAAAGAAAACAGGGAACCTCTGTCTAATATTGGACCTCAGCGACCTCAACATGTCTGTCGCCTACAAACGTTTTCACATGGTGATCCTCCAAGGGCTCATTCCCATGCTGAGGAAGGACGCCTTTCTAGCGTCTCTGGACATGCAGGATGCCTACCTGCACATTCCCGTAGCTCAAGCGCACAGGAGCTTCCTGTGCTTCGAGTTCCTCGGCCACCACTTTCAGTTCCGGGCTCTTCCTTTCGGACTGTCATCGGCCCCCAGGGTCTTTACCAAGTGTATGGCAGTCGTGGCAGCGTCTCTAAGGAGACAGGGCCACTATGTGTTCCCTTACCTGGACAACTGGCTTCTCATGGCCGCCTCCAGAGAGGTGCTGTTGTTGGCCATCCAGAGCACCCAAACGCTTTTTCAGTAATTGGGTATTCTTATCAACTTCGAGAAGTCTCTCCTGGTACCGTCCCAGAAGCTGCAGTTCATAGGCGCAGTTCTGGACACCATCCAAGGGAAAGCTTTTCTTCCTGTGGACAGAGCGGAGCGCATCAGGTCCATCATAAGGGATCTCTCAGCAAAGAAGGCTTTCCCCGCCAGACTGGTCCTTCGTCTGCTCGGACACATGGCTGCGGCCATTCCAACCGTCTCTATGGCAAGGCTCCACATGCGGGTGACCCAGTGGATGCTAAAAGTGCAATGGGACCAAAGGCAAGACCACATGCAGCAGCCGGTCAGAGTCACAAAGGCCGTGATTCGGGACTGGCAATGGTGGCTAGACCCAGGGACACTCTGTGGGTGTTCGATTTGCAGCGCCGTCCCCGGAGGTAATCCTTTCCACAGACGCCTCAGGGCTGGGGTGGGGAGCACACCTGAAAGGAGTGAGGTCCCAGGGAATGTGGACCCCTCAGGAAGCTCACCTCCATATTAACATTCTGGAGATGAGGGCGGTCCTTTATGCCCTGCAGGCCTTCCAGTCTGAAATCCCGTCGAGTACTCTTCTGCTTCAAACAGACAATACGGCGGTGATGTATTACCTCAACAAACAAGGAGGCGCATACTCTAACCCCCTTTGCAGGGAAGCTATGAGAGTGTGGGATTGGGTAATCCGACACGGCGCAAACCTGATTGCAGTTCACGTTCCCGGAGTGGACAACACAATCGCAGACGGCCTGAGTTGTTCCCAGGCCAGAGTCCACGAGTGGGAACTTCTTCAGGAGGTTGCAGAGGATCTCTTCATTTGATGGGGCACTCCAGAATTGGACTTGTTTGCTTCCCCATCCAATGCAAAACTGCCCAATATTTGCTCGCTAGATCCAGGGCCTGGTGTTTTTTGGCGAGATGCGTTGTCCCTCTCCTGGGCGGACAGATTCCTCTACGCTTTCCCTCCCTTCCCGTTGATCCAGAGAGTTCTTCTCAAACTTCGCAGGGAGCACGCAACAATGATCCTGGTAGTGCCTTTCTGGCCCAGACAGATCTGGTTCCCCATGCTGACTCAATTGTCCCGGGAACCTCCACTCCCGTTACCCATCAGCTCCCACCTGCTGTCTCAAGAGGAGGGTTCACTAGTCCATCCGGACTTACGCTCTCTGAACCTGCATGCCTGGCTCCTCGAGACATAGCCATTATGTGACACGGGGTCTCGCAAGAGGTGGCGGAAGTTCTTTCTGCCGCCAGAAAGCCGGCAACGCATGCGACGTACGCCATGAAATGGCGCTGCTTTTGCCTGTCGTCTCAGGCACGCGGCCTCACCCCTTTAGATTGCCCAGAGAAATCAGTTCTGGAATACCTGCTTTCTCTCTTCCACTCAGTCCTTGCCTACTCCTCGATTAAAGTTCACCTCTGTGCGATTTCGGCCTACCACTACCAGATAGGGCACCGCACAGTGGCACATCTCGATGCCTCTTGTGATTTCATGAGGGGGGTGTTGCACCTTAGGCCACCCATCAAGGATCCCGTCCCTCCTTGGGACCTACTCTTCGTCATCGAGCAGCTCACGCTGCCCCCTTTTGAACCTGCCGCAGATTGCAAGCTGCGTTTTCTGTTGTGGAAAACGTTATTTTTGGTTGCTGTCACGTCAGCAAGGAGAATTTCTGAGCTACACGCTCTTATGTGTAAGGAACCTTATTTAATTTTCCACCAGGACAGAGTGTCTCTGAGGACGAATCCTAAATTCTTGCCTAAGGTAGTCTCAGCCCTTACCCTTAACCAGGACATCGATCTGCCGGTGTATTTCCCCAGGTACACCAATAGAGGAGAGGCATTGCTTCACACCCTAGATTTTCACCGCTCTTTAAGGTACTACTTGACCAAGACCAAACAGCATCGCAGCTCCGAGCAGCTGTTTATTTCCTTCGCTGAGAGGATGTTGGGCCAACCAGTCTCAAAACAGGCCCTTTCCCGCTGGCTTGTCCAGTGCATTTCGTTTTGTTACAACAACAAACACAAGCCCCTTCCGGTCACAGTTCAGGGCCACTCGACTAGGGGGGTGGCTACTTACTTCACGGCACTGCGGAACGTCTCCACCTCGGCCATTTGTGCTGCAGCTACTTGGAGTTCAGTGCACACCTTCATCAGGCATTACAGCCTGGACATTGCCTCACGGCGGAGAGCAGGTTTCGGCCTTGCTGTTCTACAGGGTCTCCTGTCCTAGAGTCAGGATTTTTTTTTTTTTTTTCAAGATCTCTCCGTTATGCCTCCTTCCAGAGTGCCTAGAGGCGCCATTGCTTGGGAATCAGTCTAATGGTGTAACCTGCTGCAAGAACTGTATCTCGAAGTAAGATAGTACAGTTACGTAAGAACTTACCGTAACAGTAGATCTTCGAGAACAGCTTTTGCAGCAGGTACTTTCCCGCCCACCATTCCCCCTTGAAGGAGGTAAGGCCTAACCAGACTTTGGCAGGAGCTTCCACTCTCTTCTTCTTCTGATGGCGGATCCTCGGTCTCCACTTCTGATGTCATCCAGCGGCCGGAAGTCTCCGGTAGGAGAACTGGGGATTCTGGCGGGACCGCCTCCTTATGTACTACGTCTGACGTCGGGGGCGGGACCGACGTTGAAGGCGGTCCCCGCTGAAGACTGCTAGCTAGATTTCCGTGGGGTCCTGACACCTGCTGGCTTCAGTCCTAATGGTGTAACCTGCTGCAAGAGCTGTTCTCGAAGATCTACTGTTACAGTAAGTTCTTACGTAACTATACTTTCCGGTCAGCAGCAGAGCGGCACTTTCTCATGAAAGGCCCAGGCCAAGTCATCCCCAGGCAGAGGTCAATGATTCTCAAAGTTGGCCCAGCCCGTAGGGACAAACGCGGCCACAGCATGACTCCTTCCGAGCCCCCGCCTTTCCTCAGGATCAGCGGGAAAAGAAAGTTGGGGGGTCGCATCGCACGCCACTTTCCAGGGTGGCAGTCCGTCACCGACAGGTGGGCTCTGCAGCTGGTCAAAAAAGGCCATTACATAGTTTGTAGGCAGCCCACCTACAAGACCTCCCCTGCTTTCCCGTTATTCGGGTCAGCATGCACTGCTCATACAGCAGGAAGTGCTCGCACTTCTGGAAAAGGAAGCCTTCGAGCACGCTCCAGAGAACCTGAGAGGACTAGGGTACTGTTCTCGCTTCTTCCTGGTTCCAAAGAAAACATGATACCTCCGTCCAATACTGGACCTCAGCGACCTCAACCTTCCGGTTGCTTACAAATGCTTCCACATGGTGACCCTCCCGGGCCTAATTCCCATGCTGAAGCAGGGCACCTTGATGGCGTCGTTGGACATGCAGGATGCTTACATGCACATTCCCATTGCTCAAGTGCACTGGAGGTTCTTGCGCTTCGAGTTTCATGGCTGCCATTATCAGTTCTGAGCTCTTCCCTTTGGGCTGTCATCGGCACCTTGCGTGTTCACGAAGTGCATGGCGGTTGTAGCCGCGTTTCTGAGGAGACAAGGCCACTACGTGTTCCCATACCTGGACGACTGGCTTCTCATGGCACCCTCCCAGGAGGCCTTGATGGCTGCCATACACTACACCCAGTCTTTGTTCCAATCTTGTCTTTTGCCTGCTTGGACACATGGCTGCGGCCATTGCAACAGTCCCGCTAACCCGTCTCCACGGGTGGGTAACCCAGTGGATGTTACGGGCTACAGTGGGACCAAAGGCAAGACCATCTTCAGCATCCAATCTGAATCATGAAGACCATAATTCGAGATTGGCAATGGTGGCTACATCCAGGGAACCTCTTGGCGGGAGTTCCCTTCACAGCGCCGTCCCCGACTGTGACTCTCTCCACAGACGCTTCGGGTGGGGAGCACACCTCCATGGTGTTCGGTCTCGGGGCCTGTGGACAGCCCAGGAGTCTCATCTCCACATAAACTTACTAGAAATAAGGGCAGGCCTTCCAGTCGGAGATTCCACTGGGTACACTTCTGTTGCAAATGGACAATTCTGTGGTGATGTATTACCTCAACAAACAGGATCTTGCATCATGGCACAAACCTGGTTGCAATTCATGTTCCTGGAGTGGACAACATCATCGCAGACAGCCTGAGATGCTCTCAAGCCAGACTCTATGAATGGGAACTTCTGCAGGAGGTAGCAGAGGATCTGTTTCACAGGTTGGGTACTCCAGAATTAGACCTTTTCGCGTCCCCATCCAATGCAAAACTGCCCAATTTTTGCTTGCTAGATCTAGGGCCTGGTGTTTTCTGGTGAGACGCATTATCCCTCTCCTGGGTGGGCAGATTCCTCTATGTCTTTCCTCCTTTCCCGTTGATCCAGAGAGTTCTTTTAAAACTTCGCAGGGAGCAATCAAAGCTCGTCCTGATCGCACCCTTCTGGCCCAGACAGATCTGGTTCCCTCTCTTGCACCAGCTATCCCGGGAACCTCCAGTGCCTTTGCCAATCAGCTCCCACCTACTGTCTCAGGAGGTGGGTTCCTTAGTCCATCTGGACCTACATTCACTGAACCTGCATGCTTGGCTCGTAGATACATAGCCATGATGCGATGCGGGGTCTCACAAGAAGTGGCAGATGTGCTCTCTGCCGCCAGAAAACTGGCTACCCTTGCAACTTATGCCATGAAATGGAGTATGTTCTGCGTATGGGCTCAAGCGCGCAGCTTTCTGCCATTGGACTGTCCAGAAAAGCTGGTACTGGACTACCTGCTTTCTCTTTTCCACTCTGGACTGGCTTACTCCTCGATTAAAGTGCACCTTTGTGCCATTTCAGCCTACCTTGCCCTCGTAGGCCGTTGAACGGTGGCACAGCTGGACTCTGCTCGTGCCTTTTTAAGGGGCGTCCTCCTTCTTAGGCCTTCAGTTAAGGATCCAATCCCTCCATGGGAGTTACCTTTTGTCCTGGAGCAGCTCACACTGCCATCCTTTGAACCAGCTGCGGATTGCGAGCTACGTTTTCTCTCTTGGAAAACGTTATTTTTAGTTGCAGTTACTTCTGCCAAAAGAAATTCGGAAATGCACGCTCTTATGTGCCAAGAGCCTTATTTGGTTTTCCACCAGGACAGGGTATCCCTAAGGATAAACCCAACATTTTTGCCTCGGGTGATCTCAGCCCTCACCATTAATCAGGACATCGATCTACCAGTGTATTTTCCAAAACACTCTAATCGAGGAGAAGCCCTTCTGCACACCTTAGATGTGCCGGGTGCCTCAGGTACTACCTGACCAGAACCAAACAGCACTGAAAGTCGGATCAACTTTTCGTCTCCTTTGCCCACAGGATGAAGGGAGCTCCTGTCTCTAAGCAGTCCCTATCTAGGTGGCTTATCCATTGCATTACTTTCTGTTATGAGAAGCGCAACAAACCCTTGCCAGATGCGGTCAAGGGTCATTCAGCTAGAGGGGTGGCCACTTCCTTTGCAGCGTTAAAGAACGTCTCCACCTCAGCTATTTTTGCTGCAGCTACTTTGAGCTCTGTGCATACCTTTGTCAGGCATTACAGTCTGGACATTGCATCGAGACGAAGAGCGGGGTTCGGTCTAGCTGTCCTTCTGGGACTTCTGTCCTTGGCTGAAGTCATCTCGAGGTCTCTACCTTTCCTGCTCTCAATGGTGCATGATTGCCATTACTGCTTGGAAATCAGTCCTGATGGTGTAACCTGCTGCTAGAGTTGTATCTCGAAGTAAGATGATACAGTTACGTAAGAACTCATCGTAACAGTAGAGCTTCGAGAACAGCTCTTGTAGTAGGTGCCACCATCCTCACTGGAGGTAGGTCGGAGGCAAGCACCCATCCCATTAGGTGGGACATTGCCTTTTCCTTGTTTTGCCATCTAATGGCGGATCCTCGGTCTCCCCTTCTGATGTCATCCTGCGGCCGGGAGTCTCAGGCAGGAGAACTGAGGATTATGGGGACCACTTTATGTACTACGCTCGACGTCAAGGGACCAGTTGAGGTGGTCCTCGCTGAAGACTGCTAGCTGAAAATTTTCCGTGAGGTCCTGGCGCCTACTGGCTTCTGTCCTAATGGTGTAACCTGCTCCAAGAGCTGTTCTCGAAGATCTGCTGTTACGGTAAGTTCTTGCGTAACTGTACTTTTCATCTTAACCAGCTGTTAATTCTGTCGGAATACTATCCTAATTACACCTCGGATGCAGAGTACAGGCTCCATACTTTGAACCTGAGATGTGCTCTCTCCTGTTATATTTATATGGAGAGAATGGCAGAAATTCAGGGAGAGGTTTGCCAGCTGTTGGTCACCTACGCTGAAGCCGCTGCTGGCAGACCTGCGGCCAAATGGACCATTACATGGTGGATTACATCATGCATTGGTCTGTGCTATGAGCTGGCGGGCAAGGAGTCTTCCAGAGGGATGAGAGCTCATCCTACCCGCTATACTGCTGCATCGGTGGCTGCTTCCAGGGACATCTCTATACAGGAAATCTGTTGGGCTGCTACCTGGAAGTCAGCAAGCACCTTCATTACCCACTGCCACATTGACTGAGTCGCACCGGGATGCTGGTTTTGGGGCCTCAGTTCTCCAATCTCTAGTTCCCAAGTAGGGCGTGTGCAGCTTGCCTTCCTCCTCCTGGAGAACTGCTTGGATTCTGCCAGAGTGTGGATGAACATATCCACGCTCCTTGAACAACAGGTTACTCATCTGTAACAGTAGATCTTGCTTCGAGAGGGCTCTTGCAGTAGGTAATTACATATAGGACTGACGCCGGCCGGTGGCAGGACCCCACGGAAAAATTTCTAGCTAGCAGTCCCTGGCGGGGACCGCCCACACGTCAGATGACCGTGTCATATGACGTTGGTATAAAGGGGCAGTCCCAGACGCCCGCCTTCCAGTTCTTTCCCGTCGTTAGCTCGTAGCGCCTGTTAAGTTCATATTGCTCAGTCCTGTTACTGCCATTTTTTCCTAATAGTTTTCAGTATAGAATTTTATTTTTCTTTTCGTCGGTTCAGGCTCTCAGATATGTCGCCCCTTCAAAGAATAAGGCGACTTCGATGCTTCAACTGCCTCCTAGGTAGACGGTCACCCTCTGCCTTTTTCTGTTTAGGCCTGACCTCCCCGGGTTTAGGCGCATACCCTTGCTTCCAGTGGGTTAAGATCTGGCGTCATGGAGCGGAGCCGAGGTATTTATCACCCGGGTGGGTGGGAAGAGCCAGCTTGAACACTTCCGGCCAGATTTAAAGGGGAAAGGGACATGACAGGGAATGTGAATGAACAACATATACCACTTCTAGAACTACTGTTACAGGTGAGTAACCTGTTATTTGATTTTTTACAGAGACAGAGTGGCTCTGCTTAGTAATCCTGAGATCTTACTTTGAGTGGGAGCTCTTGCAGCAGGCTGTTACAATAAGGACTATGCCAGAGGCACTAGGACCCTCCGGTGAAACTTCTGCCAGCTGTAAACAGGAGGGTCCACCCCCGACACTGTCCCCATCCCGACAGTCTGGGTACAAGAGGGGGCGGACCCAGCTCCACCTCAATTCTTTCCCACCGCGTCCCACACGTGAAGGAGGAGGAACAGCTTCTGCTTGCCAGTTGCAGTTAAATCTTCAGAATTCTGTCTTCAGTCAAGACTTCAGAACCGTTTTTTCGACTGTTTTCGCCTTCAAGGTACACCAACGTCAGCCCACTGCCCGTCGGTTATTTTACCGCTTCTTGGATGTTTTTTCGGTCTTTTCTCCCATTACCATGTCAGCCGCGTTCGTTGTTTTTTTTTAGTTCGATATCTTCTTTGGGCGATAAGCTCCAGAGCACTTGAACAAGTGTGAGTGTGGGAGGTAGATTCCCGTGAAGGATGGCCATTGGTGGTGTGTTTTTTGCCTAGGCCCGGACCACGACACTGCCAACTGCTCTGATTGCCAGGCTTTTACCAGTAGGACCTGCATCCGCTGCCCCAAGGCCCTAAAAGCCTATTTGCTGGAGCAGAAAATGGATCAACACTCCTCGGAGGGGAAGCGAAAAGATAAGCTATAGCAAAGACCATAGTCGGTCCCGGCACTGGTGCCGGTCACGGTCCTGCTCCCATTCGTGGCCCTCTCCGAAAAAGGCCCGTCCCTCGGGTTCTGGAGAGCACCCAAAGTCTTCTCAGACTAAGGCTGGCCCTCCGGGAGAGATGACGGCTAAGCTGAAGGTGACCGCGCTAAGGGTCACCCCTAAGCCCTTAGAGGTGCCTGCTTCGGTCCCACCTCCTAAGGCACTGGCGCAGCCTGCTGAAGGCACGCCTCCGGAGCCCAAGGACTCTCCGGCGGCACCCCGTCATCGGGACCGACGCCGGGTGAAGGACGGGGGAGCGGGCGCAAAAGAGCCAATGTACCCATCGCCTGAAGTCCTCCTCCCCCCTGGGCACCCAGGAGGGCTCTTCTTTGCGCCTCGACGTCCCTGCGACTTCCTTCCCGAGACAAGCAGCTGAGATCTTCACGAAGGACGTGCTACAGCATCTGTTTTTTTTTTTCTTGTGGGGCAGGTCCATAAGCGGTCCTCCCCGTCGCTGGCCCAGACACCGGTACCGGACCCGGTGGAAAAATCACAGCTGGAAGATGAGTCTTCCCCTCGGAAGTCGCCGGAGCTCCCACCTACACCTTCCTCCAGGGCTTAAGTTCATGTTTATTGCAGGAAAGACTCCATTGAGCAAGCTCATTCAGAAGGAGGTCCTGAGGCACATACACATACAGTTCACAATTTTACACATACAGTTCGCAATTTGATAGACAGGAGAAATAAAATGTAGAACAAAGATAAAAAAAAAAATATATATATATATTTAATACAAGAGGTATACACAATAGAAGTCCTTATGCTATATATGCAGTACATTTCAGCTTTAATCTTGCCCTAAATTATGCAGCACATTTCAGCTTAATAAATGGAGGACCAGTTGGTACCTAGGAAGTTGACTTGGTGTTGGGGGGCCTAGTAGCACCTACATATGTTTTTTAATTTAGAGATAGTGTTTTGTTGGAGTTAATTGATACGATGCTGGTTAGCTTCAGCATGGCTGTAGTTGGTTCCAGATGTTTGGGAGGGCGTATGAGACAGCTCTTTGGCCAGCTGTGGTACGTGTCCTGCGAACATCTAGTAGGATAAGGTCAGATTTCCTTAGGGAGTAGGCGCTATGCGAGATGTGTATGAGAGACGTTAAATAGATGGGCAGTTTGTGGAGTAGTAATTTGAGGGTCCAAATGCCAGCATGCAGGAGGCGTCTGGTGGCAAGAGAGGTCCACCCAGCTGCTGCATAAAGATCACAGTGGTGGGTCCTGTACGCAGAGTTAGTAATGAAGTGAAGAGCACGGTGATAGAGTACGTCCAGTTTAGATAGGCTAAAAGTTGGGAGGAGATAAAGATAATGTCTCCGTAGTCAAGCAAGGGAAGGAATGTTGCTAGGATAAGTCTTTTTCGGGTCGCAAGAAAAAAGAGGGTTCTATTTCTAAAGAAGAAACTTAAGCGTGCTTTAAGCCTCTTTCATAGATCCTCAGTGTGGTCGTTGAAGGAAAGCTAGTCTATCCAGATACCCAGATATTTAAATTTAGGTACGACTTCCAAAGGTTCACCTAGGGAGCTAACTATGAAGTTTTTAGGTGGGGTAGGTAGGGCACCAGACAGGGCAAGTCTCGAGAAAATCATTGGTTTGGTTTTTTGGGCATTTAAGAGAAGCTTGGCATTGATAAGGTTGCTTTCTAACTGGATAAAGTCAGCTTGGAGTGCTTCCCTGGCTTCAGTTAAGGATGAGCCTGATGCGTACAAAACCATATTGTCCACAGAGAAATGTATGCTAGAGTTCTTTATGTGGGAGTCAAGGTTTTTGATGTAGAGGGGAAAAAAGGATTGGTCCTAGGATGGAGCCTTGAGGGACTTCTCTGGCAATTGGATGGGGGGCAGATAGTAGGCCATCAGCTTTCACATTTTGTATCCTTCCTGTGAGATAACTGTTAAACCACTGTAACTGCACAGGGTCTGAGGACCACTGACGTTGGTCTAGGTCACGCTCCAGGAGCCCTTCTCGCTCAAGGCGAGAACGCTCCCGACGTCTGTCCTCTGACCGACGTAGGTCTCTGCGCCGTCTGTCCCCTGGTTACCGGTGACAGCGAGAGCCTGGTCATAGGGAAGGGTCAGACTCTTCAAAGTCTGATAGTCAATTCTCCTGACCATTGTCTACCTCATCTTCCTCTCTCAGTTTGAAGTGCTCCCCGGGAGAGAAGGACCAGCCTTGCTTGCCTCCGGATGTTCCTGTCTTTATGGACGTCATGAGGCACATCCAGGCCTCCAATGAGTGGGATATGGAGGACCTGGATCCAGAATGCTGGAGACTGGCTAAGTACCTGAGGCAAAAGGAGCCAAAACCTCTGGTCATCCCTCCTTTGGATACGTTCCAGGACCTCACCAGAACCACCTGGATGCATCCAGCCTCAGTCCCAGCCATTCCGAAAAAGTTGGACTGGCTGTATAAGGCCCCGAGAGCAGAGCATTTTCTTGCTGAACACTCTTAGGCCGATTCCTTGGTGATCACTGCTGCCCATGACAAGTCCAGGCAACCGAAGCACCTTAGCTCCCAGCCTCCCGACCCGGAGTCTAGCTACTTGGACCAGGTGAGGCAAAAAGGTATATGCTGCTTCCACCTGTTTCATCTGTTCCTCAACTTTCTGACGCATATGGTGCAGTACCAGAATGCGCTTTTGGAGAGGGGACTAGAGCTGATGAAGGCCCTGCCAGACTGCCCAGAAGACAGAGATCCTGGCCCTACTCCAGTCGGGCTCAGACGTAGGCTCCCATGTCCTGAGAGGCTCATATCACAGGGCAGCCACTTCCGGGGTGTGCCCATGGCGCCATGCCTGGTTGAGAGTCTCGGGCTTTGACCAGGATCTGCAGGCTGGTATCTAGGATCTACCCTTCCAGGGTACCTTGCTGTTCAGGCAGGAGACAGAGGCCTTGATCTCCCGTCTCTAGGAGTCTGGCAATTCATTCTGGTCTGTCAGCCAGATGCACCGCGGCGACCAGTGACGACACCATAAACGGCCTTTTCGCAAGTACTCAGGTGGTCAAGGTCAAGCCCGTAGCAACCAGCAGGGGCAGAGAGGAGGCTGTCGCAGGAGATCTGGCAACCAGCAGTCTGGTGGACCTCCCACCCGTGGGCGCAAGTCCTCCCAGGCCTCTTTCCCCACTCCCGGCTCAGGCCAGTGACTCCTTCCCGCCCTCTTCCGCAGGGAAGATCCAGGGAGTCAGGGCCGCTTCCCTTCATTTTGAAGGGTGAAGTCGAAACTGCGGACCAGTTGGTCTTGGACATCATTAGGAGGGGACACACGCGGGAGTTAAGAGTTTCCACTGCACACTCCGCCAAAGCTCTCCTGTGATCCTCCTTCTCACTTCCCACTTATAGAAGGAGAGATCCAGACCCTCTTGCAAAAAAGGGCAATAGAGAGAATCCCCTTGCATCAGCGAGGACAGGGGTTCTATTCTCACTTTTTTCTGGTCCCAAAAAAGACACAGGACCTTCGTCCCATTCTGAATCTCAGTCCTCTAAACCTCTTCGAGTACAAAAGGTTCAGGATGGTGACCCTTCAAGGACTCCTTCCCTTGCTGCAGCAGGGGAACTGCCTCTGCTCTCTCGACATGCAAGATGCATACCTGCATATCGGGGTCT
Organism: Neoceratodus forsteri; assembly: GCA_016271365.2. Taxonomy (NCBI): domain Eukaryota; kingdom Metazoa; phylum Chordata; order Ceratodontiformes; family Ceratodontidae; genus Neoceratodus; species Neoceratodus forsteri. Next base: position 926,328,820 of record CM028135.1, on the reverse strand, counting down.
TCCCTCCCCACCGGAAGTTTCTGAGATTCCACTTCCAAGGGGAGCACTTTCAGTTTCAGGTGCTTCCTTCCGGCCTCTCTTCCGCTCCATGAGTATTCACCAAGTGCCTAGCAGTGGTGGCTGCGGCTTTAAGGCGCATGGGGCAATATGTGATCATCTTCGAGGTACAGCTCTTGCAGCAGGTTACACCACTAGGACTGAAGCCGGCAGGCATCAAGACCCCACGGAAAATTTTCTAGCTAGCTGTCTTCAGCGGGGACCGCCTCCGACGTTAGGTGTAGTACATAAGGAGGCAGTCCCTCCAGAATCCTCAGTTCTTTCCTGCCGTCAGTTTGCATGTCTCGACCTCATCAGTTTAGTCTAGCACGCGACGACCAGGAAATCTATTCCAAACTCTACAAACTTTGGAAGAAATCCTTTTTCAAGCCGTTTCTTCGTCTGATGTCCTCCCCAACTTCAGTGGAGGGCCATTCTTCGAAGTGTGCCTGTTGGAAGCAGATTCCTTTTAAAGACCCTCATTCGGCCTGCGTTCGGTGCCTGGGCCCAGACCACGACACCCAGGCTTGCTCCTTCTGCCAGGGCTTCAATAGCTGAATGAGAATCCGCTGACAGAAGGCTCTCCAGGCTTTCCTTCTTGAAGAAAAGCTCAAGACCATGGAACCTTCCTCCAGGGGGGAATCTTCGGGGAAGTCGCACAGGCACCATGAGAAGCACCGGGAGAAGGTCAGACCTAGATCCCCCTCCAGGGCCTCGGACTCCTGCAGCTCCGGGTCCAGGTCGGACCGCTCCCCATCTAGAGCCCACTCTCAGCCTCCCCCGGCCGTGGTCAAATCAGCCAGCGGTCCTTCGACTCTGCAGCCTGCCAAGACCTCCAGGCCTGCTTCTTCGGCTAAGGCCTCATCCAGGTCAGGGGAGTATCACAAGTCCTCTTCCCGGCACTTGGCCCCCGACGTCCGGTCAGTCTCCCTGCCGCTGCCACCCCAGCGCAAGACCAAGGAGCTGACCTCCCTTAAGCGGACCTCGGACCAGACATCGGCCCACCCGACGTCGGCCAAGTTACACAAACACTCCTGGGAACCGGCGGCAGTTCGTCACCCATCGCCGGTCAGGCATTCACCCCACAGGACATCGGTGGGGGGACCGGCGTCAGACACCGCAGCCAGAAGGACCACACCGCTGCCTACCGACATCAGTCAGGAAGCGTTGTCGGAGGAGGAGTCCACTTAGCCCGAACACCAGGCGGGCAATTCCGGACCCGTCGAGCTCCTCTGGGAGCCCTCTCCGGAACCCGAGACCCCAGGCGCTCGCCGACCGCCCGACGACATGCCACCGTGCGCCGGTCCTCGGCCCTGAACTGGCAGAAGTGAAGGAGCTCTTCACTTTCTGGTGGGGCACCATCAACAAGGATGTGGCCATCACGCCCTCCTCCCGCACCAGCAGACACGACGCCTGCACCCCCTCGCAAAGGGGCAGGCCGAGCACCTCCGGGGTAGATTTACAGAAAAGAGAAGGCTTCCGCAAGATCCTTTTTAGGGTCACCCAGCCCCAAGAGACCCAGAAGACGTCGGTATTCACTGTCTACGGAGGATTCCAGATCTGACATCTCTGAATGCTCTAGGTCTCTTTCTCTGATCAGCATCCCCTCTTCAGACCCACGCGACATCCCTAGGTCTCCTCCGGATGACCCCTCGTTCTCCGAGATAATGAGACACATCCAAGAGAACATGGGATGGGATGCGGAGGAACTCTACCCCGAAAGACTAAGCCTTGCCCACTACCTTTGGCAAAAAGATCCCAAGCCTGTGGTAGTGCCACCCTTAGTGGACACCTCCGTGGACGTCACCAAGGCCGCGTGGAAGCGTCCACATTTGACCCCGGCAATGCCGAAGAAGGCTGACCGCCTGTATAAGGCCCCAAGGGAGGACCAGTATCTGGCTCACCATCCTCTGGCCGACTCCCTGGTCATTACAGCTTCTCATGACCGGTCTCGGAGACTGCAGCATCTGAGCACGCAGCCACCGGACCCGGAGTCCAAGCAATTGGACGAGCTGGGCAGGCGCACTTAGTGGATGTGACTTGCACTATTAGATCGTTGGATTACCTGACCCACATGGTTCAGTTCCAGAATGCGCTGTGGGAACAGGGACAAGAACTGGCGGAGAAATTGCCTGACTGTGGCCAAAAGGAGGAACTTCTTCAGCTCCTCCGCATGGGTTCAGACGTGGGGATCTAGGTGCTCCTAGCCATGTACAACTCCACGGACTCTTCGGCCAGAGTGGCAGCCTCAGGCATTTGTCTCCGGAGACACTCATAGCTCCGTATCTCCAGGTTTACCCTGGACGTCCAGAAAAACATTGTGGACGCTCCTTTTTATGGTGAAGTTTTGTTTGGTGAACCGCCAGAAAGGTCATCACAAATTACAGGAACTAGGAGGCTGTTAGATCTGTCAGGCCATGTACAGATCTAGACTAGGTTACTTCAGTAGGAATCAGAGTCGTTTCATGCAGCCGGACTCTGAGGCAACAACCTCGTTCCGGTCAGCAACAGAGGGGTTCCTTCTCTTGGAAAGCCCAGGTCTAGACGTCCTCTGGTAGAGGCCAATGGGCTACCAAGTCGGCCTAGCCTGCAGGACCCTCTGCTGCCACAGCATGACTCCTTCCCGGTCCCCGCCCCTCCTCAGGATCAACGGGAAACAAAGGTCAGGGGTCGCATCACAGACCACCTGCCAGGGTGGCGGCCGATCAACACCGACAGGTGGTGCTACAGTTAGTCGCAAAAAGGCTACTATATCGAACTCTAGACAAGCCCCCACAAGGCCTCCCCTCTGCGCCTCACGTTACTCGGGTCAGCACACTCTGCTCATAAAGCAGGAAGTGCTCACGCTTCACAGAAAGAAGCTTTGGAGCACGCTCCAGGAACCAGTGAGGAGCAGGTTATTATTCACACTTCTTCCTGGTTCCAAAGAAAACAGGGACCTCCGATCCAATCTTGGACCTCAGCCACCCCAATATGTCTGTCGCTACAAGTGCTTCCATGGTGACCCTCAGGACTAATCCCATGCTGAAGAAGGAACTTTCTTGACGTCCACAGTACAGGACGCCTGCATCCCTATCGCTCGGGTGCAGGGAGGATCTTACTGAGATACAGCGCTTGCAGAAGGTAACACCATTAGGACTGAAGCCAGCAGGTGCAGGGACCCAATAGAAATCTTCTAGCTGGCAGTCTTCAGCAGGGACTGCCTCCGACGCTGGTCCCACCACCGACGTCAGACGTAGTACATAAGGAGGCGGTCCCGCCAGAATCCCCAGTTCTTTCCTGCCGTCGACTTGCATGTCTCGACCCTTCGGTCTGTTTCTAGTGCGCGACGCCTGGAAAAGTTCTTTCCAACTTGGAAAACCTCTTTTCTCGAAGTCTGCCATCTGATGTCCTCTCCAACCTCCGCGGAAGGCCATCCATAGAAGTGCGCCTGTGGGAAGCAAATCCCTTTTAAAGACCCGCATTCGGCCTGCGTGCGGTGCCTAGGCCCAGACCACGACACCGGGCCTGTACCTTCCAGTCAGGATTAAATGAGACGGACCGGATCCGTTGCCAGAAGGCCCTTCAGCGTGCACCTTCGAAGAGAAAGTAAAGGCCATGGATTCTGCCTCAGGGGAATCAGTCGAGAAAGCCTGGCGACACCTCGAAAAGCAGAGGGAGAGGGTGAGATCAAAATCCCCTTCTAGGGCTTCCGACTCCCGTAGCTCCGGCTCCCGGTCCAACCGCTCCCCTTCCCGGGCCCGCTCTCAGCCTCCCCCGGCTGCGGTGAAGTCTTCTTCGGGTTCTTCTTCTCTACCTCTGGCCAAGACCTCCAGGCCCTCTTCTTCTGCCTCCAAGGCCTTGCCGAGGTCAGGGGACCGCCGTCACCACCACAAGTCCGGCTCCCGTCACCCGGACCCCGACGCCTGGTCGGTCTCCTTGCCCCCTCCACCCCAGCACAAGACCAAGGAGCTGACTTCGCTCAAAAGGATGTGGGATCCGACGTCGGCTCACCCGACGTTGGCTAAGCACTACTGGTCCCGAGACCCGATGACCGCCAGACGCCTGTCGCTGGTCAGGCCTTCTACACCCCTGACGCCGGCCGGGGTACCGACGCCCATTCCTGTAGAGAGGAGAACACCTATGCCACCTACCGACGTCGGCCAGGAGACGCTTACGGAGGAGGAGCTAACCCAGCCAGAGGACCAGATGGGCAAACCAGGTCCTGTCGCGCCCCCACCAGGGAACCCTCTCCAGAACCAGAGATCCCTGGGGAGCAGACGCCGGAACCCGACGACTGACCACCGGCGCCCGGTTCGTCGTCGGGCCTCAGTATTTCAGAGGTTAAGGAGCTATTCACCTATTGGTGGGACACCATAAAGAAGGACATGGTTCCCACACCTCCTTCTCTTCCTCCTCCTCCCGTGACTCCACCGGCCCCAGCGCCCCCTACCCCATCCGGGGCAGCAGGCCGAGTACCTTCCCCCCCAGGAGCCTGAGGAACCTCCTAGGGGCAGACCAGACAAGAGGACACCTCCAGAGTCCAAGATCTTCTTAGGGCAACCCAGCCCCAAGAGCCCAGAAGAGCGCTGCCATTCGCCTTGACGGAGGACACGGGATCGGACTTCTCAGATGGATCCAGATCCCCTTCTCCCATCAGCGTCCCCTCTCTGGACCCACGTGAGCTCCCAAGATCTCCTCCGGATGACCCATCGTTCTCAGAGACTATGAGGCATATTCAGGAGAACATGGGCTGGGACGCAGAGGAACTTGACCCAGAGAGGCTACGCCTTGCCCGGTATCTTCGGCAAAAAGATCCAAAGCCTGTGGTGGTGCCACCCTTGGTGGACACCTTTGTGGACGTCACCAAGGCAGCGTGGAAACGTCCACCGCTCCCGGGCGATGCCAAGAGAAGGCTGACCGCCTGTACAAGGCCCCTAGGGAGGACCAGTACCCGGCATCACATCCTCTGGCCGATTCTCCCTGGTCATTACACCTCACATGACCCGGTCCCAGAGGCGCAACATTTGAGCACCCTGCCACCCGGACCCAGAGTCCGAGGCAACTGGGACGCATGGGCGAAAGGCGCGGCCGATGCAACCGCTACCTGCACCATTAGGGTCCTCAACTATCTAACCCACATGGTCCAGTTTCAGAATGCCTTGTGGGAGCAGGGACTGGATCTGGACGGAAAAGATGCCAGAAGGTGAGTAGAAGGAGGAGCTGCTGCAACTCCTCCGCCGCGGGTTCGGACGTGGGAACCCAGATGCTGCAGAGCTCGCGTCACGATCTCCATGGACTTCTCAGCCAGAGCGGCAGCCTCAGGCATATTCCTCCGGAGACACTCCTGGCTCCGTGTCTCCGGATTTACCCCGAACGTCCAGAAGAACATTCTGGATACCTCGTTCCATGGAGAAGTTCCTTTTGTTGAGTCCTCGGAGAACGTTCTCACCAAACTTCAAGAGGCTGGGAAGGCGGTGTGGTCTGTCCAAGCCATGTACAGACCCAAGCTCAGTTCCTTTCACAGGAACCAGAGCCGTTTTCGAGGCCGGATGCAGAGACAGCAGTCCTGCACCGGTCTGCAACAGAGGGGCTCCTTCTCCCGCAGAGCCCAGGGGAAGTCCTCCGCAGGCCGAGGCCAACGCCCTGCCAAGTTGGCCCAGCCTGCAGGACCCTCAGCCGCCACAGCATGACTCCTTCCTGGCCCCCGCCCCTCAGGATCAACAGGACACCAAGGTCGGGGGTCGTATTGCGGACCACCTGCCAGGGTGGCAGTCTATAACCACCGACAGGTGGGTTCTTCAATTGGTCAAACAAGGTCATTTTATAGAATTCGCGGACAAGCCACCCACGAGGCCTCCTCTGCTCTCCCATTACTCGGGTCAGCACAGATCGCTCATCAGGCAAGAAGTACTCGCGCTCCTCCAAAAGGGAGCGGTGGAGTACGTCCCGGTGAACCAGAAAGGATCCGGCTACTATTCCCACTTCTTTCTGGTTCCAGAGAAAACAGGGGACCTCCGTCCAATATTGGATATCAACATGTCGGTCGCCTACAAATGTTTTCGCATGGTGACCCTCCAAGGACTCATTCCCATGCTGAGAAAGGACGCCTTCCTAGCATCCCTGGACACAGGGATGCCTACCTGCACATCCCGGCACTCGAGCGCACAGGATGTTCCTGCGCTTTTGAGTTTCACCACCACTTTCAGTTCCGGGCTCTTCCTTTCTGACTGTCATCGCCCCCAGGGTCTTTACAAGTGCATGGCAGTCGTGGCAGCGCCTCTAAGGAGACAGGGCCCACGTGTTCCCGTGCACCTGGACGACTGGCTTCTCATGGCCGCCTCCAGAGAGGCTGCCTGCTGTTGGCTATCCAGAACACCCAAGCTCTCTTCCAGTCTTTGGACATTCTTATCAACTACAGAGAAGTCTCTCCTGGTACCGTCGCAGAAGCTGCAGTTCATAGACGCAGTTCTGGACACCGTCCAAGGAAAAGCCGTTCTTCCCGAGGAAAGAGCGGAACGCATCAGATCCCTCATCAGGGATCTCTCAGCGAAGAAGACTGTCCCTGCCAGGCTGGTCCTTCGCCTGCTCAGACACATGACTGCGGCCATTCCAACTGTCCCTATGGCAAGGCTCCACATGCGGGTAACTCAGTGGATGCTCAGAGTGCAGTGGGACCAAAGGCAAGACCACATGCAGCAGCTGGTCAGAATCACAAACGCAGTGATTCGGGACTGGCAATGGTGGCTAGACCCAGGGACACTCAGCGGGTGTTCCGTTTACAGCGCCCTCCCTGGAGGTAATCCTCTCCACAAATGCCTCAGGGCTGGGGTGGGGAGCACACCTGAACGGGGTGAGGTCCCAGGGAATGGACCCTAAGTAGCTCATCTCCACATCAACATTCTGGAGATGAGGAACGGCCTTTATGCCCTGCAGGCTTTTCAGTCAGAAATCCCTTCGAGTACTCTTCTGCTTCAGACAGACAATACAGCAGTGATGTATTACCTCAATAAACAAGGAGGTGCACACTCTAACCCCCTTTGCAGGGAAGCTATGAGAGTGCGGGATTGGGTAATCCGACACGGCGCGAACCTGATTGCAGTTCATGTTCCCGATGTGGACAACACAATTGGAGACAGCCTGAGTCGTTCCCAGGCCAGAGTCCACGAATGGGAACTCTTTCAGGAAGTAGCAGAGGATCTGTTTCTTCGATGGGGCACTCCAGAGTTGGACTTATTCGCTTCCCCATCCAATGCAAAACTGCCCAATTTTTGCTCGCTAGATCCAGGGCCTGGTGTTTTCTGGCGAGACGCGTTGTCCCTCTCCTGGGTGGACAGATTCCTCTACGCTTTCCCTCCCTTCTCCGTTGATCAGAGAGTTCTTCTCAAGCTACAAGAAGACGCACTAACAATGATCCTGGTGGCTGCCGTTCTGTCCCAGACAGACCCTGGTCTCTCATGCTGAGCAACTGTCCGGGGAACCTCCAGTCCTGTTGCCTCTTCAGCTCCCATCACTGTCTCAAGAGGAGGGTTCACTAGTCCACCCGGACTTAAGCTCACTGAACCTGCCTGCCTGGCTCCTCAAGACATAGCCATTATGCGACACTGGGTCTCGCAAGAGGTGGCAGTTCTCTCCGCTGCCAGAAAGCCGGCAAAGCATACCATGAAATGGCGCCGATTTTGCCTGTGGTCTCAGGCACGCGGCCTCTCACCTTTAGAATGCCCAGAGAAATCAGTTTTGGAATACCTGCTTTCCCTCTTCCACTCAGGTCTCGCCTACTCCTCTATTAAAGCTCACCTCTGTGCGATTTCGGCCTACCACTTCCTGATAGGTCAGCGCACAGTGGCACAACTCGATGCCTCTCGGGATTTCCGGGGGGGGGGTGGTGTTACACCTTAGGCCACCCATCAAGGATCCCATCCCTCCTTGGGACCTATTCTTTGTCCTGGAACAGCTCACGCTATCCTCTTTTGAACCTGCCGCAGATTGCGAGCTACGTTTTCTGTCATGGAAAACGTTATTTTTAGTTGCTGTCACGTCAGCAAGGAGAATTTCCGAGCTACATGCTCTCATGTGTAAGGAACCTTATTTAATTTTCCACCAGGACGGAGTGTCTTTGAGGACGAATCCTAAATTCTTGCCTAAGGTGGTCTCTGCCTTACTCTCCAACCAGGACATCGGTTTGCCTGTACCTCAAGCACACTAACAGAGGAGAGGCATTGCTTCACACCCTGGATGTTCACCGCTCCTTAAAGTACTACTTAAACAGGACTAAACAGCAAATGCGTCACAAGCAGCTGTTTGTATCCAGCCTTCAGCGAGAGGCTGTTGGGCCAACCAGTCTCAAAGCCAGACCCACTCGCTAAAGCATCCGAGGTGGAACACCAACTTTACTACAACATAAATGGAAGCCCCTTCCGAGCACGGACGGGGCCACTTCGACAAAGAAGAGGCTGCCTCACCTTTGCAGCGCGCAACGTCTCCAACTCGGCCATTTGTGCGCAGGCTACATCAGAGCTCAGTGCACACCTTCATTGAAGCACTATAGCCTGGACATTACCCACGACGGCGGAGAACCAGTTTTGGCTGCCGTTCTGCAGGAATCTCCTGTTTTAGAGTCAGGATTCGTTCAAGGTCTTTCCGTTATACCTCCTCCCAGAATGCTTAGAGGCGATTGCTTGGGAATCAGTCCTAATGGTGTTACATGCTGGAAGAGCTGTATCTCGATGTAGATAATACAATTACGTAAGAACTTACGTAACAGTAGATCTTTAAGGCAACTCTTCGGCAAATACCACCATTCCCCTTGAGGAGACAGACCTAATCAGGCTATCCGGCAGAGCTAACGCTCTTTCTTCTTCTGACGGTGGATCCACCGGTCTTTCCACTTCTGAGGTCATCCAGCGGCTGGGTGTCTCGGTGGGACCGCCTCGCCTACAACACTAAGCCTGACGTTGGAAGCGGGACCGACGTCGGGGCAGGTCCCGCTGAAGACTGCTAGCTAGAAGATTCGCGGGGTCCTGACGCCTGCTGGCTTCAGTCCTAATGGTGTTACCTGCTGCAAGAGCTGTTCTCAATCTACTGTTACGGTAAGTTCTTACGTAACTGTACTCTCTCTAACGCCTGGTTTCTCGGCACGCCACTATCAGTCCGAGCACTTCCTTTCGGGCTGTCATCAGCACCCAGGGTATTCACCAAGTGCATGGCAGTCATGGCAGCACCTCTGAGGAGACAGGGCCACTACGTGTTCCTGTACCTAGACGACTGGCTTCTCATGGCCTCCTCCAAGGAGACATTGCTGTTGGCCATTCAGCATACCCAGGCTCTCTTTTAGTCTCTGGGCATCTTAATCAACTACGAGAAGTCTCTCCTGGTACCGTCTCCGAAGCTGCAGTTCATAGGGGCAGTTCTGGACACTGTCAAGGGAAAAGTTTTTCTTCCGGAAGACAGAGCTGAACGTATCTGATCCCTCATAAGGGACCTATCGGCGAAGAAGATCTTCCCAGCCAGATTGGTCCTTCGCCTGCTCGGACACATGGCTGCGGCTGTTCCAACAGTCCCGATGGCAAGACTCCACATATGGGTTACACAGTGGATATTAAGAGTGCAATAGGACCAAAGGCAAGACCATCTGCAGCATCCAGTCAGAGTCACGAAGGCCGTGGTTCAAGACTGGCAATGGTGGCTAGATCCGGGAACCGTCTCTGTGGGGGTTCCTTTCTTGGTGCCATACCTGGTGATAGCACTCTCCACGGACGCCTCAGGGCTGAGGTGGGGAGCGCACTTGAACGGGGTGAGGTCTCAGGGAACATGGACTACCCAGGAATCTCATCTCCATATCAACATATTGGAGATGAGGGCGGTCCTTTATGCCCTGCAAGCCTTCCAGTCGGAGATTCCACAGAGTACTCTCCTGTTACAAACAGACAATACTGCGGTGATGTATTACCTCAAAAAACAAGGAGGCACACACTCCTACCCCCTTTGCAGGGAGGCCATGAGGGTGTGGGAATGGGTAATATGACACGGCGCAAACCACATTGCAGTTCACGGTCCCGGGGTGGACAGCACTGTTGCAGACAGCCTGAGTCGTTCCCAGGGCAGAGTCCACGAGTGGGAACTTCTTCAGGAGGTGGTGGAGGATCTGTTCCACAGATGGGGCACTCAAGAATGAATTTATTCTTCATCAATACCAAAACTGCCCAATTTTGCTTGCTAGATCCAGGGCCTGAGTGTTTCTGAGACAAGTTTTCCCTCTCCTGGGCGGAACAGATTCCTCTCGCCTTCCCTCCTTTCCCGTTGATCCAGAGGGTCTTTCTCAAACTTAGAGGAGCCGCGCCATTTTGATAGCGCCTTTTGGCCCAGGCAGATTGGTTCCGCATCTGAATCAGTTGTCCCGGGGCCTCGGCTTCGCTTGCCAATCAGCTCCCACCTGTTCTCTCGAGGAGGGTTCATTAGTCAACCGGACTACATTCACTGAACCTACCCAGCAGCCCGGCTCCTAGAGACATAGCCATGTTCTGCGACATGGGGTCTACGCCAAGAGGAGCAGAGTACTTTCTGCCGCCAGAAAACCCGAAAAACACGCATCATATGCCATGAAGTGGTGCAGGTTTTGCCTGTCAGTCTCAAACACAGCGGTTTCATATACTAAACTGTCCTGAGAAGCTGGTTCTGGGATACCTGCTTTTCCCCTTTCAATCCGGCTAGCTTACTCTCAATCAAAGTGCGCCTTGTGCAATCTCAGCTTATCTCATGCCCCGTAGTACCGCATGGTGGCCCAGCTGATACTACCGTGCCTTTTAAGGGGGTCCTCCACCTTAGGCTGCCCATTAAGGATCCCGTCCCTCCTTGGGATTTACCCTTTGTCCTGGAGCAGCTTACGCTGCCACCTTTTGAACCTGCCGCAGATTGCGAGCTACGTTTTCTGTCGTCAAAAACATTGTTTTTGGTTGCTGTTACTTCGGGGAAAAGAATCTCCGAATTACATGTTCTCATGTGCAAGGAGCCTTATTTAATTTTTATCAGGATAGGGTGTCCCTGAGGACAAATCATAAGTTCCTGCCTAAGGTGGTTTCAGCCCTGATTCTTAACCAGGACATTGATTTACTAGTGTACTTTCCTAAGTACGCCAGTCGAGGAGAAGCAGTGTTCCATACCCTGGATGTTCACAGGTGTCTTAGGTATTCTTTGACCAGAACCAAACAGCACCGGAAAGCGGAGCAGCTGTTCGTTTCCTTTGCCGAGAGGATGTCAGGGGCCCCAGTTTCGAAACAGACCCTTTCTCGCTGGCTCATTCAGTGTATCTCGTTCTGTTACGACATAGCGTATGAAACCACTTACCAGAGGAGTGGTCAGGGCCATTCCACAAGAGGGTAGCTACCTTCTTGCAGCAGCATGAAGAACTTGTCTGTAGGCTATATGTGCCACAGCCACCTGGAGTTAGGTGCACATTTTATCAGGCATTATAGCCTGGATATAGCCTCAAGGTGAAGAGCGGGTTTCGGCCTCGCTTTGTTCTTCAGGGCCTCCTGTCTTAGACTCAGGGACGGGTCTGAATCTCCGTGCCTCCCTCCTGTATGAAAGCCTTATCAAGGCGCCATTGGCAGGAATCAGTCCTAATGGTGTAACCTGCTGCAAGAGCTGTACCTCGAAGAAGATAGTACAGTTACGTAAGAACTTACCATAACAGTAGATCTTCAAGAACAGCTCTTGCAGCAGGTACTTTCCTGCCCACCATTCCCCCTTGGAGGAAGTAGATTCCAGTCTAACACTATCCTTAGGATCAGAAAGGTTGGTTCTTAGTCTTGGCCATCTGATGGCGGGTCCTCGATCTCCTTTTCTGATGTCCTCCAGCGACCGGAAGTCTCCGGCGGGAGAACTGGGGATTCTGGCGGCACTGCCTCCTTATGTACTATGCCCGACGTCGGGGGCGGGACCGACGTCGGAGGTGGTCCACGCTGAAGACTGCTAGCTAGAAAATTTTCCGTGGGGTCCTGACGCCTGCCGGCTTCAGTCCTAATGGTGTAACCTGCTGCAAGAGCTGTTCTCGAAGATCTACTGTTACGGTAAGTTCTTACGTAACTGTACTTTCCCCTTCCTCGACGATTGGCTGCTTACAGCCCCGTCAAGAGTAGGCCTTCTATGTGCCCTCAAAGACACTTATACTCTCTTCCGAGGGCTGGGGATCACCCTGAACTTGCAAAAATCGTCCCTGGAGCCCAGTCGGAAGCTCGCCTTCATTGGAGCGATCCTGGATTCTGTCCAGGGCATGGCCTTCCTTCCCCAGGACAGGGGAGATCGCCTGCGAGAGATGGCAGAATGGATCTCCATAACTCCTCAAGTTCCAGCTCGGTACTTCCTCAGTTTACTGGGGCACATGGCAGCGGCCATCCCTGTCACTCTCTTGGCCTGCCTCCACATGAGGGTCCCGCAGTGGATGCTCAGGGTGCAATGGGCTCAAACCACAACAATCTAGACTCCCTGGTCAAGATCTCGGAGCCAGTCAGGAGAACTCTGCTTTGGTGGATGGACCCCAGGAATTTAGAAAAAGGGGGCAGCTTTCATCCGGAGCCACCAGGTCAACCTCTGACAACAGATGCATCGGACCTGGGGTGGGGGACGCACCTGGGTGCTCATCAAATGCAAAGGGTTTGGTCACCTGAGGAGCAGTCCCTTCACATCAATGTGCTGGAAATGCGAGCGGTCCTCAACGCCCTACAGGCTTTTTAGGAGGACCTGGTGCCAGGCTCTATTCTAGTTCAGACAGACAATATGGCAGTCATCTTCTACATCAACAAGCAAGGGGGCACTCATCCATATCCCCTTTGCAGGGAGGCGGTGAGAGTCTGGTACTGGGCATTGGAGCGGGGCATTCTGCTGTCCGCACTGCATGTTCCAGGCATCCTCAACGATCTGACCGACAGCCTCAGCAGGTCATGTTGCAGAGCGCATGAATGGGAGCTGGTACAGTCAGTAGCAGACCAGCTCACCGACGGGTGGGGTCTTTCAGGCTGGACCTCTTTGGAAATCACCACACAACGCCAAACTGCCAACGTTCTGCTCGCGAGAGCATGCGCCTGGAGTTTTCTGGCCAGACGCGTTATCCCTTTGCTGGGCAGGGAGGTTTCTCTATGCCTTTCCGCCCTTCCCTCTCATTTAGACAGTGCTGCTCAAGTTACAGGCAGAAGGGGCCCGAATGATCCTAGTGGCCCGCAAATGGCCTCGGCAAATTTAGTTCCCACTATTACAGCGGTTGTCAACGGAACCTCAAATTCTGCTGCCCATGTGCTCGCAGTTAGTGTCCCAGGACCAAGGGTCACTGGTCCACCTGGACCTTTGGTCCTTACAGCTACATGCTTGGCTCCTTCAGATGTAGCTCAACATAGATACGTGGTTTCCCCGGAAGTGGCAGCAGTCCTAGATTTGTCAAGAAAGCCCTCTACCCGCTCCGCCTATACTATGAAGTGGAAGCATTTTTGTCTTTGGGCATCGCCGCAGCGTTTCGATCCCGTCACCTGCTATGTGAACTGAGCTTTTCGGTACCTTCTCTCCTTGTATGAAAAGGGTCTGAGTTATTCCTCTATCAAGGTGCAAATGTGGGCAATTTCTGCCTATCATGCTCTCATGGGATACAGAGCATTGGCGCAGTTGGATGTCGCCCGCACCTTTCTTAGGGGATTTCTGCATATGAGACCTTCCATTCGGGACCCTATCCTACCCTGGGACCTCCTTTTGGTGTTGGAGAAACTCACCCTCCCTCCTTTTGAACCAGCAGCGGATTGTGAGCTGCATTACCTTTCTTGGAAGGTTTGTTTTTTGGTTGCTGTTATTTCAGGTTGAAGGGTTTCCGAGCTTCAGGCTCTGATGTGTAAAGAGCTCTATTTACTTTTCCATAGGTTAAGGGTTTCCCTCAGAACGAATCCTAAATTCCTTCCGAAAGTGGTCTCAGAGTTGACCCTCAACCAGTCGATTGACCATCCTGTTCATTTTCCTTCCCCTTCCAATAGAGGGGAGGCTCTCCTCCACACATTGGATGTTCACAGGACTTTGAGGTACTACCTCAAGAGGATGGCTCAGCACCTTCAATCGGAGCAACTTTTTGTGGCCTTTGCTCCACCTTGCTTGGGTCGACTGGTGACCAAGCAGACTATCTCAAAATGGATAGTTTGATGCATCTTGTTTTGTTATGATAAACGCAATAAACCCCTACCAGGCCCGGTTAGGGGTCACTCCACCAGAGGAGTGTCAGCGTCTTTTCGCCACCCTGCGAAATGTCTCCATAAAGGACATTTGTGCGGCCGCAGCCTGGAACTCTGTGCATACTGTCGTCAAGCATTACAGCTTGGATAACGTCTCCAGACGCTGAGCTGGCTTTGGCCTAGCTTTGTTAGAAGGACTTCTGTCCTGAGGCCTCTGGAGTCAGCATATTCCACTTCCCGGGGTCGTCTACCTCTTTGGTGTGGGACTGTTTGGGACTCTGTCCTTATTGTAACAGCCTGCTGCAAGAGCTCCCACTCAAAGAAAGATAGTACAGTTACGTAAGAACTGAAACAGTAGATCTTCGAGAGGAGCTCTTGCAGCAGGCGCTACTTCCCACCCGCCTTCCCCCTCGAGGTGTGCAGATCCATTTTCGTTTTCAACTCCTTTTCTCTTTTACAGTTGGCCTCGTCTCCTTCTCTTGTCGGGCCTTCTTCAGGGTCTTTGCCATACCTCTCAACTGTACCTGATTTTCAGGGACGTCCCTGATTTGGCTTAACAGTGTTGCTCTGTCCCTCGTAAAATTTCTGTTTATGTGACACAACAGTGTGGATTAAAAGCACAAAATGTCAAATATTAAAGTTACAGACTTGTTCTTCTACAGAAAATGCATCTCAACACAAATCCCTTTATTCTATCAGTTTTCTGAGTGAATAGTACCAGTTTTTAAAACTTGTGCCTGATTTAGGGTCTTTGTCCCTGATTTTTTTTTTAAGCCTTGTCCCTGATTCATGAGGCAAGAGGTTGAGAGGTATGGTCTTGGCGGGAGAACTGAGGTGGAGCTGGGTCCGCCCCCTCTTTTACCCAGACCGACGTCGGGGTGGAGCCTGCGTCAGAGGCGGTCCCTGCTGTGTACTGTTGGCAGAAGTTTCAGAGGAGGGTCCTCGTGCCTGCGGCGTAGTCCTTATTTTAATAGCCTTATTGTAATAGCCTGCTGCAAGAGCTCCACCCGATGATCTGCTCTTACGGTAAGTTCTTGCGTAACTGTACTTTTCTTCTGAAGGTTGTTTCGGAAACCACATTGAATCAATCCATCCAACTGCCGGTTTACTATCCTAAGTATTGCTATCGGGGGAGCACTTCTGCATTCCCTAGATGTTGTCAGGATTTTGTGTTATTATGCTAACCACACTAAATCTGTCTGGAAATCAGACCAGGTTTTTGTTTCTTTCGCACCAAAGAGAGAAGGTGCAGTAGTTTCCAGACAATGGCTGGCAAACTGCATTATATTTTGTTACTAGAAGCCTGATAAAGCTCTCCTGGGGGAGGTCAAATGCCATTCTGCCAGGGGCATGGCTGCTTCTACTCCATGCTTCAGGAATGTGTCAGCAGCTGATGTCTGCGCAGCTGCCTCTTGCAGTACTGCCCACATTTTTACCAAGCACAGTAGTCTGAACATTGCCTTTAGGCACAGAGTAGGACTTGGACTTGCAGTTCTGCATGGTCTACTGTCTTAAGTCCTATGCGCTTATGCAAACCTGTTCCTGCCTCCTGTGTTTTTTCCAGTCCCTTTGATTCTTACTGCTTGGGATTCAGCCCTATAAGATCTTACTTTGAGAGGGCTCTTGTAGTAAGTATTCACATATTGGACTGACCCGCCAGGCGTCAGGATCCCACGGAAAAATTTGTAGCTAGCAGTTTCTGGTGGTATAAAGGGTGTGGTCCCCAACCCCTGCCTTCCAGTTCTTTTCCACCGTCTGCTTGTGAAAGTTCCTTGCAGTAGAAGTCAACGCTTGTTAGTCTTTCATCGGTCCATTCGTTTTCAAACTTTTTCAACCTATTTTTTCTATTTCTCGAGTTTTACTCAAAGGTTTGCTGAATATGTCGTCCCCGCCCTCCGAATCGCATAAAAATAAGTGTGACTCGTGGTTCCCAACTTCTACACAAGGATGGTCACTCCTTGTGCCTCTTCTGTCTGGGCCCAGACCACCCCGTGGAGAAGTGCCAGCACTGCCAGAAATTTAACTCCGCTACCCAGGAAAGAAGGCAGCAGTCCCTGGAAGCCCATACCCTCAAGAAAAGTATGGCATCCATGGAAAAAGAGCTAAAGAAACTAAGGCAGGCATCCACTTCCACCGTAGGTCACAAGGAGAAGCACCGGGAGCGGAAAAAGGCTTCAATGGCAGCCGCAACTCTGACTGGTGTCGCGGCACTTAAGGTAAGTCCCCTCTGGGGGACCGCTCCACGACGGCTGTCTTGGTGAAAACCTTCGACTCCCGCCTGGATGTGGCTAAATAGGACACCAGTTCCACCAACTCCCGGCCAAGGAGCCTGCGCCGGACCACAAGGATCAGTCTGCTCCAGGCTCTCCGCAGCACGTTACCTTGCCTTCTGAAGTTCCTGCATCTCCTCAGCTGACTCCCGGAGATTCTAATCCTCCCTCCCCGGTTGTCACGGAGGATCTTGAATTGCTGCCATCAGGGCCCCCTACTTCGGGACCCAATACCCTGATGCTGGCCCCAGTGCCGGCATACACAGTGCCAGCCCGTGGCCCCTTACAGTCACGTCTTGTGGACCCTGTCAACGGCGTACTCATGCCTGGCCAGACGCTTGTGGGGACCAGCATTACCACTGCCTGGCCTGCCAGCTGGGCCTTTGCTAGGTCTCTCTGCCATGTCAAAGCCTCTGGCTCCTGGGTATCTGATGCCACAATGTCACGGTGCCACAATACCCGGCTCCGCGTATCTGGTGTCTCAATTCGGGTTTCAGTATCCAGCTCGAATACCCGTTGGATACGTGCCGTCGGGTCATGGATAGTTCTTATTACGGATATCCTCAATATCCGTATCCCCTTCCTCCCCTGAGGCCAAGGCTCAACTCACCAGGGAAGTCGAAAGTAAGCTGCTGACTCCGGACCCTATACAAGATCCCCTTTGTCAGAGACGGGAGACTCCTTGCCTCC
This sequence comes from Neoceratodus forsteri, assembly GCA_016271365.2. Taxonomy (NCBI): domain Eukaryota; kingdom Metazoa; phylum Chordata; order Ceratodontiformes; family Ceratodontidae; genus Neoceratodus; species Neoceratodus forsteri. The sequence goes on along the minus strand of CM028135.1, from coordinate 926,311,644 downwards.
TACCTGACACCAGTGGAGAGCCTTCTGGTGCCTGGGGAGAGGAGGACATGTGCCCTAAGGAACTCCCCAGACAGGCCGTCTCTCCCTCTCTTAGGGAGGATTCTTCCTCTTCGTCAGATACGTTTGGCTCGGACTCACAGACAGGACGCTCTGATCCCGATGATGAGCCCCATACTCCAGATTGCCCCAGACCATGGACCCTTGCTTTCTGGAATTACTGAGGAAAATCCAGGAAGTTCATCAGTGGCAGTTACTGGAGCCGGACCCACAGCATAAAAGACCCGCTGCTCATTTGGGTCTGCCTGAGACTGCTCCTACGCTGTTTCCACCATGGATAGAGCCACACACGGACCTTGTGTCCACTATTTAGAAACAACCTTCCGTGTTAGCCCCGCTTCCGAGGAAGGCTGACTAGCTATATCGGGTTCATGAGGGTGTAGAGTTCCTGAACCTACACCCCAAGGTGAATTCAGTCATCATCCGCGCCGCTCACCCTAGAAAAACACCTCTGTTTGTCCCCACCTGACAAGGAATCCCCACTTTTGGACCAATACAGGAAGATCTATTCCTTTTCTACCCTGGGTATTATGGCCCTTAACCTTAACTATGTCGCACATATGGGGGGCTTTCAGAAGGCCATCCTTGGGTGGAATCAAAATTGGACTCCCTTACTGAGTCTCTAAGCAGAAGGTGGCAGATCTTGTCCATTCTGCTCATTCAGCCAGTCTGTACATGCTTCGTGCCACTTACGACGCAGCTGACACAGCTGGAAGGAGCTTGGCTTTTGCTGTAGGCTTACAGCGTCATGCCTGGCTCCGCGTGTCAGGATTGGTCCCTGTAGTGCACTCCGCTATCCAGGATGCCCCCTTCAGGGGTTCGGTGCTGTTTGGGGGAGATGTCAAGGACATCATTACCGACCTGCAGGAGCAGGGCAGTGCTGTCAAAGTCAGTCGACTCTGTGTACAGGCCCCCCAAGACTGAACCGACAAAAACCAATACCACAGGGCAAACGGGCCAACAAGTGTCGAGCCCCTACAGCAACCAAGACCCCCCCAACCCAGCAGAAAAGCAGCTGAAGTCTCTGCTGCTGCGCTGCCCCACACCTCCTGACTGCTCACCTGTCCCTCTGTCTCTGGAGGTTCCAGAGGTACCGGTAGGAGGGAGATTCTCCTTCCATCTGCTGGGTTGGGAGAAGTTTACGTCAGTTGCTTGGGTGCACCAGTTGATATCAGCAGGATCCTCAATAGAGTTTCTACAAAAACCACCCCAAAGGGCCCCCCCCCCGTCGTCTTACTCCCTACAGTATCTTCCTCTGGTTCTAGAGGAAATCACCTCCCTTCTCTCGAAGGCTGCAATAGAACCAGTCTCCAACTGTCTTTGGGGGGACTGGTTACTATTCCGATTTCTTCCTAGTTCCAAAGACTGGAGATGTGAGGCCTATCTTAGATCTCAGTTCCATGAACATGTTCGTGGAGTACAAACACTTCAGAATGTTCTCTTTGCAGAACCTTCTGCCACTTCTTCGGCAGGGACAGTGGCTGTGTGGTTTGGACATGCAGGATGCCTACCTGCATATCTTCATATGCCCTTCCCACCGGAAATTCCTTCGTTTTTGCTTTTAGTGGGAGCACTCTCAATTTGATGCCCTCCTTTCTGGTCTTTCCTTGCCCCCCTGCAGAGTATTTACCAAATGCCTGTCTGTGGTAGTGGGCCACCTGCGTACCCAGGGAGTTCAGGTATTCCTGTACCTTGACGATTGGTTCCTGGCGGCTCCGTCTAGGGAGGAACTCCTGCACTCTTGCCTTACCCTGCAGGTTTTCACCAGCCTGGGTGTCACCATCAACGAGGCAAAGTCCCATTTGGTCCCTTGCCTACGTCTACAATTTATAGGGGCGGTTCTGGATATGACCATTTTTGCCTCCGGACAGGGTGGACCCCCTCGAGACTCCAGCCTGTCTGCTATCCAGTCGCAGGAGGGTTGGAGCCAGGTCAGTCTTTCGCCTCCTCGGGCTAAAGGCGGCTGCCATTCTGACAGTCCCACACGCTCATCTCCATATGAGGATCTCTCAATCGACACTTCGGTCTCAATGGGACCAAACCCTGGACAATCTAGACAAAGTGGTGCTAGTGTCTGATCCCATGATCAGGGACTTGCAATGGTGGATGGTGCCGGAGAACCTATGCCTGGGAGTTCACTTCAGTATTGAACCCCACTCCCAGACGATGACTACTGATGCGTTGGGAGAAGGCTGGGGAGCCCATCTCTGGTCTCACAGGACTCAGGGAAGCTAGTCCAAGTTTAAAAAAAAAAAAAAAAAAAAAACCTGCATATGTGTGCTCGAACTGAGAGCAGTCCTTTACGTCCTTCAGGCTCTTCACTCCATTGTTACAGACAGACATGTGCATAATCTGGTATCTCAACAACCAGGGAGGAACACATTCCTATCCTCTGTGCCAGGAAGCAATGAGGGTCTGGCTGTGGGCGACCCAGCATCACCTTTACTTGATTGCGATTCACGTTCCGGGAGTGGAAAGCATGCTGGCAGATGATCGGATCGACTCAGTCGGTCCTCAGCCAGGTCCCATGAATGGGAATTAGATCAAGAAGTCGTAAATTACCTCTTTCAGTGATGGGGTACACCTCGGGTAGACCTCTTCGCTTCTCTCCAAAACTTTCCGCCTTCTGCTCGCTTGCTCCAGGGCAAGGCATTTTTTGCCGGAGTGCTGTGTCCCTCTCTTGGAGGGACATATTAGTTTATACCTCCCTTCCTCTTCCTTTAATTCCGAGGGTTCTGAACAAACTCATATTGGCGGGAGCTCAAATGATTCTCATCGGTCCCTTCTGGCTCAGGCAAGTTTGGTTCTCTTTTCTGTAACAATTTTCAGAGAAACCTCCACTTCTTCTTCCTCTTTTGCAACAATTGTTGACCCGGGATCAGGGAACCCTTGTTCATCCAGATCTCATATGCCTTCATCTACATGCGTTGCTCCTGCAGACGTAGCAAAAGCCTGCTTCGGAGTTTCTCTGCTAGTAGCGGACATCTTGGTTGAGACCAGAAAGCCTTCCACCAGGTCCACCTATGCAATGAAATGGAAACTGTTTTCAATTTGGTCCTCTGAAAGATTTCAAACTTTTCTCATGCCCAGCCAGTGAAGTCCTGGACTACTTGCATCTCCTCTTTGACCTGGGTCTCAGCCATTTCTCATTAAAGGTTCACATGGCGGCTATTTCAGTCTACCATATTCCTTTCGGGGACAGGACTTTTGCTCAAGATGGAAGTCCCCAAGACCTTCCTCAGAAGGGTTCTCCATTTGAGACCCTCCATCTGCATTCCCGCCCCTCCTTGGGACTGGAATTTCATTCTAGAGAAGCTTACCCTGCCTCCATTCGATCCGTTAGCTATAGCAAATTTAAAGTTCCTTTCATGGAAGACACTCTTCCTAGAGGCCATTGCATCAGCTTGGCACATTTCTGTGCTTCAGGCCTTGATGTGTAAAATCCCGTACTTCATTTGTCACAAGGAACATGTGGCTCTGTGCACCAACCGTACGTTTCTCCCTAAGGTGGTGGTTGAATCTACTCTGAATCAATCCCTTGAGTTACCCGCTTTCTTTACACAAGACTCCCATCAAGGGAATACCTCTTGCATGCTTTGGATGTTCACACAATACTGAGATACTACACCACTCGGACTAAGGATCTGAGGAAACAGCTTTTTGTTTCGCTTGCTTACAGAAGGAAGGGCAGTGCTGTCTCTAAGCAATGCTTATCGAAATGGTTGGCTCATTGCATCACTTTTCGTTATGACAAGTACAAGAAGACCCTGCCGGGTGAAGTCAGAGGTCACTCCACCAGAGGAGTAGCTGCCTCTGTGGCTTGTTTCAAGAATGTGTCAGTGGCAGAAAACTGTGCAGCTGCAACTTGGACTTCTGTCTATACCTTTACAAAACACTATAATTTGGACATTGTCTCTCACCGTAGAACAAGCTTCGGGTTGGCTGCGCTCCAAGGTCTCCTTTTGTGAGACCGTTCAGCCTGAGGTTCCATGCTATGGATAATTGTCCTACTTCCGAGTGGTTTTCCTTGTTCCAGACTACTTGGAACTCAGTCCTATATGTGAATAGCTACTGCAAGAGCCCTCTCGAAGTAAGATGGTACAGTTACGCAAGAACTTAACGTAACAGTAGATCTTTGAGAGAAGCTCTTGCAGTAAGTATTGCCTTCCCATCCTCCATCCCCCTAAGCTTTTTTGGCTCCTTTTCCAATGGGGGAAATATCCTCTTCTCTCTAGTCTTAATTATTTTGGCCCTTGGTGGGAAGGAACTGGAAGGCAGGTGTGGGGGACCACCCCTTCTTACGGACGTCATATGACACCGGTCACCTGACGTGGGGGCAGTTCCCCACCAGAAACTGCTAGCTAGAAATTGTTCTGTGGGGTCCTGACTCCTGCTGGGTCAGTCTTATATGTGAATACCTACTGCAAGAGCCTCTCTCTAAGATCTACTGTTACGGTAAGTTCTTACATAACTGTACTTTCTTACTTGCTGCAAGAGCCCTCTTGAAGTAAGATAGTACTGTTACGCAAGAACTTACAGTAACTGTAGGTCTTTGACAGAGGCTCTTGCAGTAGGCAACTTTTTTTCCCCTCTCTCCTTCCCCTGTACTTCTGTTTCTCCTTTTCCATGGGCCTTTTTCGGCTCCAGGTGCCTGTTTTCCTTACTCCTGTTGCACCTCGTCGAAGATCTCTCTCTGGTGGGAGAACTGGAAGGCAGGCATGCATGGGAACCGCCCCCTTGTATGGTCATGCTGATGTTGGTCAGGTGATGTCAGGGGGGCGGTCCCCGGCCAGCCACTGCTAGCTAATGTTTCCATGTGGTCCTGATGGCAGGGGGCGCGGTCCTATAAGTTATTACCTAGTGTAAGAGCCTCTCTCTAAGATCTACTGTTAGTAAGATCTCCTTGAGGTGGTTAGAGTTTACGCTCATTTTTATGATGTAGTATCGTGTTATTTATTTGTATACGTACACTCATGAGCTCATTTTGTTTGACTGTTGTCTGATTTGGAGTTACTATGTAATGTTGTAATTTACTGCTGTTTGTATATTTTGATCTATTATAAATGCGTGAACCATGAAAAGTGTTACCAAGGGGACCTCCTTGAAAATAAGTTTAGCTCAACTCGAGTTTTTATCCCTGTTTATATTTTTATATGAATAACATTTTTACTTCTACTACACTCAACCAGTCTGTTCACTTTCCTGTTTTCCTTAGCGTGCCAATCCAGGGGAAGCACTGCTCCATACGCCAGATGTGCGCCTAACTTTGAAACATCATCTGCTCAGGACTAAGGAGTCTAGAAAGTCTAAGCAGTTTGTTTCTTTTGCCCCAGGTAGAACGGATGCTTCAGTATCTAAGCAATATTTATCCAAATGGTTGGCAAATTGCTTTGTGTTCTGTTACAGTAAGTACGGCAAAGAATTGCCTGGTGCTGTCAAAGTGCATTCCATCAGAGGCATGGCTACCTCTGTGGCTTGTTTAGTAGAGGTCTCAGCCGCTGATATTTGTACTACTGCCACCTGGAATAATACAGTCCACACTTTCACCAAGAATTGCAGTCTGGACATTGTTTCTGGAGCCCATGCAGGATTTAGCAGGACTGTGTTACAAGGACTCCTGTTTTAAGTTTATGGAGATCCAGCCTCCCAGACTGTTAAATTTGTCACTGCTTGGTATTCATTCCTACGGTGTTACCTGATGACTGCGATATCCCGAAAAAGATAGTACAGTTAGCCAAGGCTCAGCTCACCAGAGAGGTGAGTTGTCTTCCGACGACAGTGACGGTGACGGTTCCCGTACGTCCACGACGACACACTCCCTCCCCACCTCCGGACACCAGGGCTAGAGAGGGTCTGGAGAGGGGCAGGACACACTTCCCCGAGGGCTTCCCAAGGGGTCCGTTCCTCCCCCTCGTCGGGAGAGGGAGTCTACCTCTTCTTCCTTCTCTGACACCTCAGACACTTCTGATGGTTATTCCAAGCAAGACGACGAGCCACACCAAGGACTCCTCCGAAGTCTCCTCTGGAGGATCCTTCCTTCATGGAGTTGCTATGAAAGATCCAAGAAGTACACAAGTGGCAATCCTTGGAGCCAGACCCCCCAGTGTAAAAAAAAAAAAACTCAGTGAGCATCTGGATCTGACTGTGACAGTTCCCACTTTGGTGCCACACTGGAACGAGCCTCACGCCGACCTTTTTACCACCATATGGAGACGGCCGTCGGCCTGAGCCCCACTTCCCAGGAAGTCGAACAGGCTATAGCAGGCTTCCGAGGGTGTTGACTTCTTAGACTCCCACCTTTGAGCTGACTCGGTTGTGATTAGTGTCGCTCATGGCCGGTCAGCTCAACCCAAACACCTTAGCTTGTCTGCACCTGACAAGGAATCCCGCCTTCTGGACCAGTAGGGCAAGAAGATTTTTACTTCTTCCACTCTGGGTAATAGGGCCCTGAACTATGTCTTCCACATGGGGGATTACCAGAAGGCGATTCTCAGTGAGGTGGAATCTAAATTGTACTCCCTTCCAGACTCTCGGATCAAGCAGGAAGTGGCTGACCTTGTCTGCTCTGCATGTTCGGCCAGTCGACACATCCTTCGTGCAACCTACGATGCAGTGGACACTGCTGGTAGGAGCTCAGCTTTTGCCGTAGGCGTACAATGTCATGATTGGCTCAGAGTGTCAGGGTTGGTCCCAGAAGTGCAGTCCGCCATCCAGGAAGCGTCCTTCCGGGGTTCGGTGCTGTTGGGGGGTGATGTCAAGTACATCATCACTGACCTGCAGGAGAAGGGGATGGCACTAAAGTCTGTGGACTCTATACATCATTCCCATCAGTCGCAGCGCCGTCCCTTTTGCAGACGGAATCGGCCCAGTGTGAGACCACAGGGAGAGGGCCACTAAACGCCTGGCCCCCAGCTGCAAGCCCCCACAAAAGCAGTGGGAGCTTCAGCTGCGGCGCTGCCCCACACCACCTGACTCCTTCCCTCTCCCACAGCCTCTGGGCTTCCCGGAGGAACCGGAAGGAGGGAGGTTTTCCCTCCACCTTCCAGGCTGGGAGAGGATAACATCAAATTAATGGGTGCTCCAGCTAATTGCAGAAGGACACTCAATAGTTTCTGCAGAAACCATCTCGTCACCCTCCTCCAAGGTCGTCGTACTCTCAGGAACATCATCTTCTGGTTGAGGAAGAAATATAAGCACTTTTGGTGGAAGAGGCGATAGAACCTGTCCCCCTTCCCCTACAAGGAGCGGGTTACTATTCCCACTTCTTCCTGGTCCTGAAGAAGATGAGCGATGTAAAACCTATTCTAGATCTCAGTTCCCAGAACATTTTCTTGGAGTACAAGAGGTTCAGGATTCTCTCACTGCAGAGCCTTCTGCTCCTCCTCCGCTCGGGCCAGTGACTGCGCTCTAGTTATGCAGGACTCTTACCTGTGCATATCTATCCGCCCGTCTCACTGCAAATATCTCCGTTTTGCTTTCCAGGGGAACTGCTACCAGTGGAAGGCTACCTCTCCTCGGCTCCCCGAGTATTTACCAAATGCCTTGCAGTGTTGTGCAGTCTACCTGCATACCTTGGGGGTACAGGTTTTCCCATACCTGGACGATTGTCTCTTGGTGGCCTCGTCCAGGGAGGAACTCTTGCACTGCCTGTCCCTCACTTAGCAGGTCTTTGCCTGTCTGGGTATTACCATCAACCATTCCAAGTCTCACTTGATCCCATCCCAGAGGCTCCATTTTATTGGGGCAATACTGGACATGACCCTAGGCAGGGCCTTCCTGTCACCGGACAGGGTGGCCACACTCCAGACTCGGGTAAGCCTGTTGTCCAGCCGCAGGTGGGTCAGTGCAAGGTAGGTTCTTCGCCTCCTCGGGCTTATGGCGGCTACTATCTCAACAGTCTTTTGTGCTCGGCTCCACATGAGGGTCTCTCAGTGAACGCTTCACTCTCAATGGGATCAGTTGGTCCTAGTCTTCTCTCCCATGATTCGAGACTTGCAGTGATGAATGGTTCGAGAGAATCTTCTTCGGTGAGTTCCATTCTTCCTTCCTCCTCCCTTCCAGACTCTGACCACAGATGCCTCAGTAGAAGGTTGGGGAGCCCATCTCGGTGCACACCGGACCCAGGGCTCTTGGTCCAAGCACGAAAAATCCCTGCACATCAATGTGCTTGAGCTTTGGGCGGTTCTCTATGCTCTCCACCTGCATCATCTTCCAGGCCACCTAGCTGTCCAGAAGGACAATATGTGTATGGTATGGTACATCATCAAACAGGGTGGGACTCGGTCCTCCCCTCTTTGCAGGGAAGCAATGAGAGTGTGGGATTGGGCAGCACAACACGACCCTCACCTCACGGCAGTTCATCTTCCGGGGGCGAACTCCTTAGCAGACGTAACTAAGTTGCACGTCTGCTCAAGCTCACAAGTAGGAACTGGATCAGGGGGTCCTAGACGATATCCTCCTACGTTGGGGAACACCTCAGGTGGACCTGTTCGCTTCACCTCTAAACACAAAGCTTGCCGACTTCTGCTCGCTCGTTTAAGAGCGAGGCTCTCTCCCTAGATTAGAAGGACAGATTCGTCTATGCCTTCCTCCCCGATTCCTCTGATGCATTTCTTGCAGAAACTTGGCTCAGAAGGGGCACGAATGATTCTAATTGCTCCTTTCTGTCCCAGGCAAGTTTGGTTCTCTCTTCTGCAACAATACTCAGAGGAACCTCCTTTTCCTCTTCCGCTGTAACAAATTTTACTGACCCAGGATCAGGGACCGTGGTCCATCCAGGTCTCAAGTCTTTAACGACATGCATGGCTCCTGCAGACAAGCCCGCTTTGGGGTTTCTCCCCAGGTGGCTGAGATCTTGTTGGCGGCTAGGAAACCCTCCACTAGGTCTACTTATGCCATGAAGTTGAAACGGTTCTCATTCTGGGCCACTTCAGAAGGCTTCGAGCCTTTCTCCTGCTCGGTTGGACGTCTGCTGGAGTACCTGCGCCATCTCTTCGACCTGGGTCTTAGTCACTCGTCTCTGACGGTACACATGGCGGCCATTTCGGCCTACCATGTTCCCTTCGCAGATAGGATGTTTGCTCAACTGGAAGTCTCTTAAGACTTTCCTCAGAGGGGTTCTTCACTTGAGACCCCCTATCAGAGTTCCCGCCCCTCCTTGGGATTTGAACTTCGTTCTTGAAAAACTTACTTTGCCTCCTTTTGAACTGGCGGCCTCAGCAGACAAGAAGTTCCTTTCATGGAAGGCACTCTTCCTAGTAGCCATTACCTCTGCTCGTAGGATTTCCGAGCTCCAGACCCTGTTGTGTAAAATCCCGTACTTGATTTTTCAGAAGGAACGTGTGGCTCTGCGCACCAATCCTGTGTTTCTCCCCAAGGTGGTAGCGGAATCTACATTGAACCAGTCCATAGAGTTAGCTGCTTTCTTTACACAGTACTCCAATCAGAGGGAGTATCTGCTTCACATTATGGATGTTCACCGGATCCTGAGATACTACACTAACAGAACAAAGGATCTTAGAAAGACTGATCAACTGTTTCTCTTTTGCACCCAAAAGAAAAGGCAATGCTGTTTCTAAGCAATGCCTGTCCAAATGGTTGGCTCATTGCATCACCTTCTGTTATGACAAGTTCAACAAGACCCTTCTGGGTCAAGTAAGAGGACACTCCACCAGAGGGGTCGCTGCCTCGGCAGCATGTTTCAAGAACGTGTCAGCGGCAGACATCTGTGGTGCCAGCACTTGGACTTCTGTCCATACATTTACAGAACACTACAGTTTGGATATTGCCTTTCGCTGTAGAGCAGGCTTCAGGCTCGCTGTTCTGCATGGCCTCCTTTCTTAAGGCCTTCACAGCTAAGAGGATCTGCTTTGAGTAGCTTTCTCCCTCCCATGTGCTTCTTGTTTCAGACTGCTTGGGACTCAGTCCTATATGTAATTATCTACTGCAAGAATCCTCTTGAAGTAAGATATTACAGTTAGGTAAGAACTTAACTGTAACAGTAGATCTTTGAGAGAGGCTCTTGCAGTAGGTACTACCTTCCCGCCCTCCATCCCCCTAAGCTTTTTCAGCTCCTTTTCCAGTGAGGGAACTATCCGCTTCTCTCTCGTCCGTCTTCATGTGGCCTGTGGCGGGAAAGAACTGGAAGGCGGGTGTGAGGGACTTTATACAGACGTTTTCTGACACTGGTCACCTGACGTGGGGGTGGTCTCTCGCCAGAGACAGCTAGCTAGAAATGTTTCTGTGGGGTCCTGCCGCCTGCCAGCATCAGTCTTGTATGCAGTTACCTACTGCAAGAGCCTCTCTCAAAGATCTATTGTTCTAGGGACATGGATATGTTGTTCATCCACACTGTCTGGCAGGTTCCTTGCCGCTTTAAATCTTGCTGGAAGGTCTTCAAGCTGGCTCCTCCCACCCACCCGGATGGTAAAACTCTCGGCTCCGCCCCATGACGCCAGATCTTCCTTACCGCTTGGAAGCTCTGGATCCTTCCTTAACGCTCTGCGTGATAGACTGGATCCTAATTCTTCGGTTCGTCCGAAACTCATTTTAAAATTTTCAAGACTTCGGTCAACTTTCTCCCTTGTGGCTGCGATGGACAAATAGACTCCTGGATTTCGGCGGTGCCCTTGTGGGCAGAAGATGTCCAGGACAGACCCGCACTCCACGTGCGTCTATTGCCTCGGCCTAGAACACGACTCACAGGCCTGCGAGTCATGCTGTTCGTTCTTGGCCAACGTTCTGGAGGACCATGCTGCCCGGTTAAAGCGAGGGTGCCCCGAGAAGTGCTACCTGCCGGTTAAGTCGAAGGAGGCCCGTTGGGTGGTTACTGCGGCGGCTGGCTCAGCTGAGACGCTCGAGCAGATGATTGCCCTCGAGGAGGAGGCGTCCCATTCCGCATCTTCCTCCTCCTCGGTCGCGACTTTTATCCCGCTCTGTTTGGGTACCTCGTATTCAGCTTCGTTCAGGGAGCTTTGCCAGTCCCTTTCCATGAAGGGAGAGGGGCCATTGGGACATTCCTCTTGGTCCAAAAAGAAGGATTCTAAGGGTAAGTCCCATCGTTGGCGTTCGTGGGAGCGGGAAAGGTCTTCTTCCCCAGACAGCCAACTGTCTACTTCGGTCGAGGTTGCGGCTAAGGCCACTAGCTTCATGGTGTCCCCATCAGGCCAGCCATCCAAGACTCCTGTCGATGCGGTCGAGATTTTTCTCGACCCATCGGACGGGCTGTCGACTGGTGAAGCCGACAACCCTTCTTCGCCGGTTCCCCCGGTGGAGACCGAGGATCTGCCTGCACCTCCGGTGCAGCAGTCCCCAGTTAAGGTGTCCGAGCCGAGGGAAGAGCAGGTGTCACCCGCTCCTTCCCAGAGCCGTCCTTGGAAACACCGAGGATCTCGGTCTTGGACTACTTCTTGGTCCAGCTGATCCCACCATCGGGGGTCTCTGTCTCGGCACCGAGGTAAGCGGCGCGACCACTCGTCCTCGTCTTCCTCCTTGGAAGATGAGAGGCTTCGCTAAGTGCGCCGGCGCCACGAGGATGTGGCAGCAGTTACTTCTGTCCGGGAGCAAGTCGACGCAGACTCCTTCCCCGGCCATCAAGTGGCTGTCACCCGAGCGGCAGAAACAACCCCTCGCTGCAGTCGAGTTGCCCAAGCCTGGGCCGGTTGTTGGGCCAAAACCAGCTGCCCCACTGATTGTGGTGGAACATCCGCCTTCACAACCGAAATCGGGTGCGCCGACCAAGGACTCTCGGTCGGGTCAAGGCCTGCCCCACAGGTTGTCGGTCACCCTCACTCCCGAACGTCCTTGGCAGGTGGAGGGTGGCTCAGGCCCTAGGCAGCTCTTCGCGGACTCCTCTGAGTCAGACTCCTCCCTGTTCTCCAGGCTGGTTGACCTGGAGTCCTCCGGGGGCCAGTCGCTGGACGAAAGCCCATCATCCTTCATGATTTTTCTTTGGCTCATCTCGGAATCCACCAGGATGCAGCTCGAGCCCGTATCCAAACGGGCCAAGTATCCCCTGACGGAGATACTGGACCGAGGGGATTCACACTCGGAGGCTTTTCCGGTGGCTGTGGCCATTGTTGGCCCAGCCTTGAAGCTTTGGCAGCGGCCTGCTTCATGCCCTGTGCCCTTGGCCAGGATGGCCAGGAAGTATGTGGTCCCTACCGGCTCTTTGCCCTTGTTTTCGGAACACCTCTCTGCCGAGGGGTTAGTCACCGACAGCGTCTTCTGGTGTTCCTTGAACGCTAGGGACATGGACAAGCCCCCTGACAAAGAGTCCAAAAAGCTGGACTACGCCGGGCGCAAGGTGTATGCTGCGTACTCCCTTGACCTCCGCCAGGCCAATTCGGCTGTGCTGATGGCACACTTCTCCCATGCCCTCAAGGGCTCCCTGGATGAGGTGATCCTTCATCTCCCGGCCGACCTGCAGACCACGGTCCGGCAGGTTCGGGACCAGGGTAGGGCAGTGGCGAAGCAGCAGCTCCAAACAGCTCTGGACATAGGAGACTCGTGTGCCAGATCGGTTGCGGCCGTGGAGGCCATGTGCCGCAGAACGTGGCTGAGGATATCCACTTTCACAGCAGATACCCAGCACAAATTGGCGGAAGTCCCCTTCTTGGGGACTGACCTCTTCGGCCCTGGAGTGGAAGGTCACCTCCAGCGGATCGAGAAGTCCAGTCCCACTCTGGATTCGGTCACCTCTGCTCAGAAGGACAAAGGCCGCCAACAGCAGCAGCACAAGTCCTTTCGTCCTTCTGCGTTTGCGTCACGTCCGGCCCAACAGCACCAGCACCAGGGCCAGCAGGCTGGCGCATGGCATCCCAAACCCAAGCCTGCGGCTTCCTCTAATAGGAAGCAGGAGGTAAAGGCTGGTGGTCCTTCGCCGGTCCCTCCTCCAGGCCTGCCCAGTGACGGGTTGAGGGGTGTTGCCCCCAGCCTCATCACTCCCCCCTGGATCCCCCTCTCCGTGGGGGGGGGACGGCTCTGCCACTTCCTTTCCTCCTGGTCCACTATCACCATGGACCGCTGGGTGTTGGAGGTGGTAGGAAAGGGCCTGCCTCTGGAGTTCGAGCAGGCCCCACCCTTTTGAGCCGTCACCCCTCGGAGGGACATGGGGTCTGCAGCCTCGCTGTCATCCCGCCGAGCCGATATTGCCCTGCTCCTCGAAAAACGAGGTGATCAGGAAGGTGGCTGATTCCCCCTCCAGACCCGGGGTTTGTGTCCAGGTATTTCCTGGTCCTAAAACGGACAGGGGGCTGGCGCCCCATTCTCGACCTGCACGACCTGAATAGGCTCCTAAGGTCTTGGACCTTCAGGATGGTCACTCTGGCCCAGATCATCCCATCTTTGGAATGAGGCGTGTGATTCTATTCCCTGGACCTTCAGGACGCGTTCTTTCACGTCTCAATCCGTCCCATCAGATTCCTCTGCTTCAGAGCGGAGGGATCCCTCTACGAGTTCCGGTACATGTCCTGCGGCCTCTCCCTAGCTCCCAGGGTCTTCACCAAATGCATGGCAGTGGTGACAGCATTCCTGTGGCGCCGGAGGGTCCAGGTGTACCCCTACCTGGACGACTGGCTGATTGCAGCCCCCTCCAGAGCAGAGGTGGAGCGGTCCAGAGATCTGGCCCTCCAGGTTTGCTCTCAGATTGGCCTCCTCATCAACGAGGCCAAGTCGGAACTCGTGCCAAAGCAGGTGATGCATTTCATCGGGGCAGAGCTCGACTCTCTTCGAGCCAGAGCACGGCTGCCAGCAGACAGGGCCGAGGTTCTTTCCTCCTTTGCCCAATCATTTCAGGTTGGGCAATTGCGCCTTGCCTGAGACTTCCTGTGCCTCCTGGGCCTCATGGTGGCCTGCAAAAGCATGGTCCGTTGGGCCTGCTGGTACATGCGTCCCCTTCAGTGGGGACTGGCCAGCCAGTGGTCACAGCAATTCGATCCATTGGATCAGCTGGTGACAGTGACCCAGGAGATGTGGAACGTTCTCCAATGGTGGACCGCTCCGGCACATCTGCAGGAGGGCATCCTGTTTGTCCGCCCCGAGCCAGCTGTCTCTCTATCGACCGATGCCTCTCTGATGGGTACATGACAATTCGCTCCTGCGATTTCATACCGCGAAAAATCACTCCCGACTATACGCACCCGCGACAATTCATTCCTATGACATTATCCATGTATGACAATTCGCTCCCGCTCCCTCATCCTAGCTCTAACTCACCACATTCTAAAATCAACTAAGGTGCACAGTCTCCTTATAACTAATTATAGCTACTGCATTTTTCAGCAGTTTGCATAACAAAATTGTAGGGCATTCAAGCGAAACAAACTGATCCAATATATGAGCCTCCTAATATAGTTACCGCCCACAAAAGTAATTTCAGCTAGCATCCTGGGTAATCATAGGTTTAAAAAGACGATACAGCTTTCCCTCGAATCCACTACATCAGTTTTTGCAATGACAGGCCGCTTCATAGTGTCACAGCGAGAGAAAAAGAAATTTGTGGATGATGTAAATTATATCTATACCTTCCACAAACCCGGACACATGAACAAGGCGATTTGGCAGTGCGAGCTCGCTGTACGCAAGGCAAAGCTTTGCAATGCACAAATCCATACTAAAGGCTACGAGGATCCTACCATTATACATCGTTTTTCTGTTCATTCACATGCACCTGATGCCTGTGTGGTGGAAAGAGTGGAAGCAATACATGCTGCAAAAGAGAGGGCTGCTGCCACACAAGATAGCACTGCACAGGTGCTGCCGCATTCAAAATCCTGACATATCACTAGCTTCCCAAGGCAAAATTAGTGACAAAAACCTCAAACGGACTATACAACGGGTGAGAGTTCTTGGTGCACCTCCCAACCTAAAAGACTTACTGGAATTACAAATCCCTGAATCATACTGCGTGTATAAAACATCTGAATGTGGTGACACAGTACCTTTCTTATTGTACGACAGTGGCCCTGGGCACAGTAGAATCTTAGTGTTTGGAACCCATACAAATTTAACATTCTTGGAGCGATGCACACATTGGTATGCAGATGGCACATTCAGCGTTCCCCCCCCACTGTTCACACAGTTATATGTTATAATGGGGGAATGCTTTGGAAATGTGCAGCCAGCTATTTATGCATTGCTGCCAGGTAAAACAAGAGACAGAGTTCCTCATTCATTACAAATGAGAGGCGGGCCGCCGCGCTATCTTAAATGGCCGCCTCTCATTTTAAAGTGCCGCCACTGTTTAAAGACTCGCATTCGCTTAGGACCATGCGCGAGCACGAACCCTATCCTGTGAATCATCGTGACTCGCTTAGGACCATGCGGCGAGTACCAGAACCCTTGCATTGCACGAGATAGTGGGACTGGCATTCGGGTGCTGGCAGTGACGTCGTGACGTTGGGAGGACACTTCGGGTGCTGGCAGTGACGTGACGTTGGGAGGACACTTCGGGTGCTGGCAGTGACGTCGTGACATTGGGAGGACACTTCGGGTGCTGGCAGTGACGTGGTGACGTTGGGAGGACACAGTTCGGGTGCTGGCAGTGACGTTCAGGTTGCTCAGTTTGGGTGCTTCCGAATCCAGGATCATGTGATGACTGCTCCGATGGTCACCAGGTCGCTCGGGAGGAAAGGCGCCAAATCTGCAGGGAGTGACAGCTGACTTGCCCTGTCAGAGGCTATTTTACTTGGGTAAGTCCCAGTTAAGTACAGACTGTCACTTTGGAGCTTCACATTTGGCTTCAGTCTTGCGTCGACAGTGGATCTCTGCAGTTTGTGTTCAGCATTGGTTCATTTGGTTGCGTTTTACCAAGCAGCTTGTCGGACAGTTTGAGCACATTTTCAGCCTGATTGTTTTCAGCCTGATTGCATTTTAATAGATGCAGTGCACTAGCATTAGTGGAGTGGGGTCGGGGGGCGGAGGGAGAGAGTGGTCTCACAGAGACTAGTGCTAGGCAGCTCACCCACAGTTTGGTTTTCTTGCTGCTTTGAAAAAAATAAATATAAAATAAAAAATAAAAATTAAAAATTCAAAATATAAAAAATATTTGTGAGAAATAAAAAATCTGGTCTCCTTAACTGTGCCACCAGGGGGTCTGTCCCACTAGTCAGGTTGTGCAGTGTTGCTCAGTCAGTGGTCACTTGTTCTGAATCCTGATTCAGGGAATAAAAAAAAATATTTGTGTGAGAAAAAATCTGGTCTCCTTAACTGTGCCACCAGGAGGTCTGTCCCACTAGTCAGGTTGTGCAGTCTTGCTCAGTCAGTGGTCACTTGTTCTGAATCCTCATTCAGGGAATAAAAAAATATTTGTGTGAGAAAAAATATTTGGGGCTCAACCAGCATTACGTTCTCGTTCTGTATTGACAAATAAACACACGACAACAATTAGGAAAAAAAAAAAAGCTTTATTGTACACAATGCAGAAACTAACTAACTTTGATTTCAAATTAACTCAAAAACGGAAACATCCTGATCAAGATGACAATTGTGAGTCGATGATTGGGACAATGCCAGTTGGTCCAGTTGATATCGATGTCATTGTCCAAAAACCTCCCTACACTTCCTTCTGTAATACAGAAAAAAACACCTCTAAGCATAGAGCAACAGGATTTTATACTGGCTGGCTTAACAAATACTGTTGGTTACAGTACTAAAGAAAATGATGGCATGTTTTGTGCATTTTGCATAAAACATAAACAGATGCCCAAATCAGGAACAGTTTGGGTACTCAGTGGGTGTAAGACATTCAGAGAAGATGCTATAAAAGGCATCAGAACAGTTCAGTTCACGTTGTTGCTTCTGAACTGGAAGCTAACTGCAGAATTTCAGCTTCAAAAGGTGGAATAGA
The DNA here is from genome assembly GCA_016271365.2 of Neoceratodus forsteri. Classification (NCBI taxonomy): domain Eukaryota; kingdom Metazoa; phylum Chordata; order Ceratodontiformes; family Ceratodontidae; genus Neoceratodus; species Neoceratodus forsteri. Next base: position 926,294,741 of record CM028135.1, on the reverse strand, counting down.
GCAGGCAATGCAGCAGGCCCTGACCCTGGAACAAGAAGCTTTTGTGGCATCCCTTCGTTGTATGTACTGGCTAATAAAAAATGAGCTGCCTCACACAACGAAATATGGCTCACTGCTGGATCTCGCCAAATCATTGGGATGCAAATACCTAGACAATATACATATTGCTGATGCTGTTAAATATCGTTCTGATCGAACTGTCAGAGAAATGGTTCTCTCTGGGTGAGGTGGTCAGAGATCAGTTCTTGCAGATTTGAAGGCTGCCAAATGTTTTTCATATTTAGTGGACGAAACAACTGATATTGCTGTTATGAAGCAGCTCATTTTGTATGGTATGTACTGCAAAGAAGGGAAACCCAGAGTTTCTTTCCTGGGACTTGAGGAACTAATTGATGGAAAGGCAGACACAATTGTTAAAAAGTGCTGGAGTTCTCTGATAACAATCAAATCTCGGTTGATCATCTTGCAGGGTTAGGCAGTGATGAAGCAGCCGTTATGCTGGGCAGGCAAACGGGTGGCTAAAAGCTGAAAGAAGTCAGCCCAATTCTTGTTGAAAATCACTGTATGGCTCACCGGAGGCCTTGGCTGTAAAGGCAGCAGCAAATGAAGTGAACGTCATTAAAAAGTTTAATCAAACACTAGATCACTTATACAGATATTATGAAAACTCTGCTGTTCGCATGGCTGCCCTGAAAGAAATTCAGCAGGCAATGGAAAACCCTGTTTTAAAGCCTAAACAGGCAAAAGCAGTTAGGTGGTTGTCCCATGATGCAGCATGTGACACACTAAGGAAGATTTTCCCATCTGTTGTTACGTCCTTCTGCATAGAGAGGCCTCTGAAAGGCATGATCCACAAGCTGTGGGCCTAGTAAAATGGTGGAAAACTGGAGTTTTTCTCTATTTATGCATGATGTGTGACATACTTCCACACCTTAGCATCTTATCTAAATGCTTTCAAACATCAGCTCTGAATTTACTGATATAAAGAGGCATTTACATTCCACTTTAGAGATTCTTAGGGCACGCCTACTGGTACCTGGTCAGTACTTCTCCTCCGCTTTCGCCTGAACTAGTACTCCTGAATGATAATGGCCTGAACTTGCCATTTAGCGAACCACAGTTGAATCATTTCACAACCTCTGTGCATGACAAGTTTATTAGGGCCCTAATTGCTCAAATTGAGCAAAGGTTTCCAAGCACAGAACTTTTGGATGCGTTCAGTGTCTTTGACCCCAGCATGATACAGGAAGTTGATATTGAACAGTTGGAAGGGTATGGTAGTGATAGCCTTGAGATTATTCTTGGTCAGTATGCTACTGTTGTGGATGTAGATGCTTCTGCACTGGAATGGGCTTCCCTGCGTAGTCTCATGTTCACAGAAAAGATGGCCTTTAAGACTATTTCTGATGTGCTGCACGCCCTTAACTACTAAGTATGTAGACCTGTATCCAAACATATCTACTTTGGCAGAGCTGGCAATGATAATACCCATGTCAACTGCAGATTGTGAGAGGGGTTTTCTGCACTGAATCGAATAAAAACGCAGGAACCAAATAGATTATGCCAGTGTGCTAAATGCACTTATGCTTATCTCAATTGAGGGCCCCGATGTTGACAGTTTCCTTTATTTGAAAGCTGCAGCTCATTGGGCAGGACTGCGAACCAAGATTAGATCTTGGCCTTGCAGGCACTAGTAAAGAGTTGTAGTATGGCCTCACCAAACTGTTGCTGGCCTGCAACTAGAATGCAGAGGTTCTCCAGTATGTTTTATCACACTTTTTATTTGCTGCTGCATACTACAGAGGCCTCCAGATCATCATATTACTCTTATTTCTTGTTTCTTATGCATTTATTGCATCCCGAGCGACTGACTCCGCCCACCGGTAGCTCCACCCCTGGTGACCCGGCCCCCTGTGGCTCCTCCCCTTACCACCGCTCTATATTTTCGTGCAATGTGGAACACTGAAGAGACTGTTATGAACGTCTGCTGTCTGGATTGAAAGCTCTATGTCCTAACTTGAACCCTGTTCTGGTCATGACTGACTTCGAGAAAGCTACTATAAATGCATTCCGTACAGTATTTCCTCAATCAGAGCAAGTTGGTTGTTTCTTTCATTTCACTCAGTGCATCTATCGGAAAATTCAAAGTGAAGGGCTAGCAGTTAAATATGCCCAGGACCCTGAATTTGCTTTAAAATGTAAATATCTGCCAGCATTGGCTTTCTATCCCCAGAACAAGTCATTGCTAGGTTCGAGAAATATCTGATGAAGCTGCACAAATTTTTCCAGACAATTACAGCCTGTAGTGGATTATTTTGAGGACACTTGGGTGGGCAGAGAAACAGAAGAGGAATGGAAGAAGACAACCACAGTATGCAATTAAACTGTGGAATCATTCGCCAGTGTGTCCAACGGAAGAGCAAAACAAATAATGTAGTGGAGGCCTTTCACCGTGGGATGCAGAGGTATGTTTGTATGTCGACCCACAGTGTGGAAATTTATAGATGGTCTCAGTGGGTACAACGAAAAGGATTCTGAGGTGGAGCAGATTATAGCCGGTAACCCACCAAATGCTTCACGGAGGGTATACCGTGATAACGTCGCACGTCTCGCCTGCATTTTAGAAAAGTGTGCAGACCACACAACTGAGGAGTTTCTCCGTGGAGTTGCTCACAGCTTTGATTACTAAGAGACTAAATAAAGATTTTGAATAAAGAATTGCTTTTAAAATGCTTTTAAACTTACATGCCCGCTGTACAGAACACACACTATCAAAAGCTGGTAACTATGGCAACTGACATCATACGCTGGAAACCACAGTGCCAGACTCTACGTTAGACGTCAGAAGCTGGTAACCATGGAAACTGACGTCTTACGCTGGAAACCACAGCGCCAGAATCGACGTTGCACACTGGAAACATGGCGACAATCTGCATATAATCATACTGGTAAGCCCTATTCAATGATTACAAAATTTGTCTAAATTGCCTGTAATGAGCCCCATATTTATATTGATGGGCTGCGATCAATGCTGTGAGCAGCGAAGGAAGGCACAGGGGATATTTGTAAATAGTTATGTGGTCAATTAACATGCACTGGGGAAAGTATGTTCAGAAGTGAAGTGAGGACCCCTATGTAGGTAGGTTAGATCGGATCGGTCACATCACTGTCTGTCTGCAGTTCGAGGATAGGTCTCACATCACTGTTTGATTAACAGATTAATGCGGGAGCGGGAGCGAATTGTCGCAGGTGGAAGGTGTCATAGGAAAGAAATGACGCGGGAGCGTATAGTCGGGAGCGAAATGACGTGGTATGAAATCACGGGAGCGAATTGTCGTGTTCCCCTCTCTGATGGGTTGGGGTGTCCATCTGGGGGAGCACAGAGCGCATGGCCTCTGGTCCCCTCGGGAGTCCCGATGCCACATCAACCTGCTGGAGCTTCGAGCGGTTCGTCTAGCCCTCACCGCCTTTGCTCCATTTCTACATGTCAAGTGGTTCAGGTCCAGATGGACAATATCACGACCATGTACTACCTAAACCTCCAGGGCGGGACGCGCTCCATGCCTCTGTGCAGGGAAGCTCTCCTCATTTGGTCTCCCGTACGCAGCCTGGGGGTGGATCTCCTCACCATTCACGTGTGCAGGAGCCTCCAACACCCTGGCCGATGCCCTAAGCCGGATAGGGACTGCGTCTCACGAGTGGTCTCTCCTGCTGGAGGTGGTACAAGATCTCTTCTCCCACTGGGGCACGCCTCAGGCGGACCTGTTTGCCTCCAGGGAGAATGCGGAGCTGAGACTGTTTCATGCCCACCCCCCTCAGCAGGGCTCGCTACAGGGGGATGCCTTCCCAAGGCCGTGGACCCCGGGCCTTGTCTACGCCTTTCCCCCATTTCCCTTGATCCACATGGTGCTTCTCAAGGCAAGGAGGGACAAGGCGCAGGTGATTCTGGTAGCCCCAGACTGGCCCTGTCAGTTCTGGTATCCAGATCTCCTCAGTCTCAGCTCCAGGCTCCCGAGGTGGCTTCCAGCCCGCCCGGACCTGATCTCAGTCAGTCAGGGGAAAGTATTCCATCCGGACCGTCAATCCCTGCACCTGACGGCCTGGTTCCTGAGTGGCTAGAGTTCCAGGCCTTGGGTCTTTCCGACGAGGTCCTCAACGTCGTTGAGGCGTCCCATAAAGGGTCGACCAGAAAATGCTACGCCTTCAAATGGAAGAGATTCTCCATTTGGTGTCAGGGCAAGGGCCTGGACTCTTCCTCCTGTTCCTTGGCAAGCATTCTGGGCTACCTGTGGTCCTTTTCTCGGCTAGGGCTTCGGTCGACGACCCTTAAGGTGCACCTGGCAGCCATCTCTGCTTACCGGGCGCGGGCCGGGAAGCAGTCGGTGGCGCAGGAGAAGGTGGTCGGGTGCTTTTTCAAAGGCCTTGATCATATATCCCTTCCGGTGCGAGGACCTCCACCTCCGTGGGATCTACTGCTGGTATTGGCTAAGCTCATGGGCAGGCCATTCGAACCGATGCACAGGTGTGACATCTCTCACCTGTCGTGGAAGACCGCCTTCTTGGTGGCTATCATGTCAGCCAGATGGATGGGAGAGCTCAAGGCGCTTTCCATCGAATCTCCTTATCTGGTGTTCCACAGGGACAAGGTTGTCCTCTGCCCCCACCTGAAATTCCTTCCGAAGGTGGTGTCGGAGTTTCACCTTAACCAGGTGTTGACTCTGCCGGTGTTCTACCCCAGTCAGTCCTCGGAGGCCGAATATAGGTTCCATACTTTGGACCCTAGAAGAGCGCTCGCTTATTATAAGGAGCGGACGGCTGAAGTTCGGGGAGACGTTCGCCAGCTGTTTGTCTCTTATGCTGAAGCCGCACCTGGCAGACCTGCAGCCAAGCGGACGATAAGCAGGTGGGTCACCTCCTGCATAGATCTCTGCTATAGGTTGGCGGACATGTAGTCTCCCAGAGGGATGAGTTCATTCTACCTGCCATACCGCTGCATCGGTAGCTGCTTCCAGGGACGTCCCTATCCAGGAAATCTGCAGGGCTGCTACCTGGAAGTCAGCACATACCTTCATCATCCACTACCACATCGACCTTGAGTCACGCCGGGATGCTGGTTTGGGGCCTCGGTTCTCCAGTCTTTATTCCCTAAGTAGGGGGTGTGCACCTTGTCTCCCTTCTCCCAGAGAACTGCTAGGAGTCTACCAGACAGTGTGGATGAACAACATATCCATGTCCCTAGAAATACAGATTACTCACCTGTAACAGGAGTTCCAGGAATGGTATATGTTGTTCATCTACACGACCCACCCGACCTCCCTGGCTTCGATGCACAACGTGGCTTCCAGCGGGCTAGATCTGGCGTCATGGGGCGGAGCCGAGAGTTTTACCACCCGGGTGGGTGGGAGGAGCCAGCTTGAAGACCTTCCGGCAAGATTTAAAGCGGTAAGCAACCTGCCAGTCAGTGTGGATGAACAACATATACCATTCCTAGAACTCCTAGTACAGGTGAGTAACCTGTATTTCTTGCCTGCTTGAAGTAACATAGAAACATAGAATTTGACGTCAGATAAGGACCGCTTGGCCCACCCAGTGTGCCTGTTTCCCTACCTAATGGATAAGCTGCAGATCCTAGTTAACCAGCAGCCTACTTTTTCCTACCCCCACCCCCTAGAATTGCCTTATGACTGTCCCATGCATGCTTGAATTCAGCCACTGTTTTTGACTCCACAACCTCCTCTGGAAGGCTGTTCCATGCATCCACAACCCTCTCTGTGAAAAATACTTCCTCACATTACCTCTGAGCGCCCCCCCATCTTCAAATTGTCCACCTTGTTCTTGCACACCTCTTTTTTTGAAAGATGCTACCCTCTTGGACTTTGTTGATTCCCTTGAAGTACTTGAAAGTTTCTGTCATGTCCCCCCTCTCCCTCCTTTCCTCAAGGCTATACATATTAAGCTCCTTTAGTCTCTCTTCATATGTCTTCTGGTGCAGACCCTGTACCATTTTAGTTGCCCTCCTCTGGACACCTTCCATCTTGTCTGTGTCCTTGCGGAGATTGGATCTCCAGAACTGCACGCAGTACTCCAGATGGGGTCTCACCAGCTTTCTGTATAGAGGGATAACAACTTCCCGTTTTCTGCTGGTGATGCCTCTCCCTGTGCATCCCAGTATCCCCCCCAGCCCTCCTTACTGCCCTCTCACATTGCTTGCTCACCTTTAAGTCATCTGATATGACTACCCCCAGGTTCTTTTCCATTTTTGTTGTTGGTATCTCCCCCAAGTGTGTACTATACCCCTGGGTTTTTGTTTCCCAGGTGCATTACCTTGCACTTGTTACCATTGAATCTAAGCTGCCATGCATTTGACCATTTCTCTAACCTTGTCAAGTCCCTTCTCATCCTTTCCACACCACCTTGTGCATCAACTCTGTTGCAGATCTTTGTGTCATCTGCAAAGGGACATACTTTTCCTTCCAGTCCTTCTGCAGTGTCACTTATAAAGATATTGAAGAGGACCGGTCCTAATACTGAACTCTGCGGTACCCCACTAGTAACCCCTCTTTCTTCAGAGTGGACTCCATTTACTATTACCTCTGTGTCCTAGTCTCCAGCCAGTTCTTTACCCAGGATGTCATCTTGGGACCCACTCCCAGGCTGGCTAACTTATATATTAATCTTTTATCTGGGACTGAGTCAAATGCCTTGCTAAAGTGTAGGTAGGCGATGTCCGCAGCCCCTCCCTGATCTACTACTTTGGTCACCCAGTCAGAGAAATCTATTAGATTCATCTGGCATGACCTTCCTGCTGTGAATCCATGCTGCCTTGGGTACTGTGCCCCTCTGGCCTCTAGGTACTCGACAGTGCTTTCCTTTAGAAGTGATTCCATCATTTTCCCTATCACTGAGGTTAAACTAAGAGGTCTGTAGTTTCCTATGGTAATGTCATTTTATTATTACACGTGCTTGTTATAGTTGAAATAGGCCACACAAAGTAGTACAGTATACAGATGTTGGCGATGGTCTCCTTTTTTGTGGCTTTGATTGCATGTCTGGAAAGAATCAAATACAGTATTTATTCTTTTGATAGTTTATCTGACACCTTTTTACATTGGTCCACATGGACCCATTTGTGTTTAACTTTTCCTTTCCCCACTCTTTTCACATATGCTGCTGTATTGTCTAGGACCTCTGTGACTTTATATGGCCCTAGCCAATTGTCATCTTTCCCAGGTATTTTCTGATCCCAATTTTTGATCGCCATGTCTCCCTCTTGCAGTGGTTTTTCCTCACCCTATTTTGGGTTCCCTTTGTTTTAGGTTTCTTTGGTATGCTTGGGACATACATGTGCCAACAAGCATGTGGTAGATGCATTTTTTAACTGTTTTTGCACTTGATGTAGAAAGACATTGTCCTTTAACACACTGGGAGGTTTTGGTAATTCCAATGGATAGTTCAGATTCATCCTCCTCCCTGTCATGAGCTTGTAAGGAGACAGGCCAGTACTTGCCTGAACTGTTCCCCTTACGGCCATGAGAATTCCTGGCAAGTGAGCAACCCATACTTTCCCTGAGTCCATCACTGCCTTTTTCAGGGCATTTTTCAACGTCCTGTTCATTTTTTTCACCATCCCAGATGATTGTGGGTGGTATGGTAGGTGGAATCTTTGTTGTACTCCAGTAATTTCACAGAGGTATTTCATTGTCTTATTAACAAAATGGGTACCTCTGTCAGATTTAATTATGTTGGGGAATCCCCATCTACTACAGACTTGATTAAACAAGATTTGTGCAGTTGTTTGGGCAGTATTGTTTGTAGTAGGGAATGCCTCCACCCATTTTGAAAACATATCCACTATAACTAGTAGATATTTATACCTTCCTTTTGCAGTTGGGAGTAGCCCCACATACCAGGGACCATCTGCCAACGGCACCTATTTAATTTAGTTTTCCCTCTTTTTGGGTCTTGCTGGAGACGTACAAGACAAGTATCCAATGTATCATTTACAGTGGCCTTTATTTTTGGCCACCAATACTTATTCTTGATGATCTGCTGGGCTTTGTCTTTATCACAATGGCCTGCCCATCTGTGGTTCTGTAGAATAATTTGTTGTTTTATAGTATCTGGGGGCACCCATTCGGCCTTTTTAGTATTTGGGTCCCTCCACCACAAAGCCCCTCCTTTCCTAAACAGGTGTTCTTTGTTATTAGTTCCCATTTCCTTTATTTGTTTAATTTTCTAATCCATTGGTCTGTACTTTGTAGTTTACCTATATCTATTTCCTGGACGTCTTTTGAGATGGCACTACTGACAGTGGCATGTCTTATGCCTGGCCATATTTGTGGCCCCCTTGCACCCTCCTTTGCTGCTTGGTCAGCCAATCGATTTGCAAGTTCATGTATGTTTGGGTTTTTGGTCACATGTGCCTTAACCTTTGTATTTCTACTGTGTGTGGGTAATTTTCTACTAGGTCCCAAATATCATTAAGTAACTGTTAATGTTGGGCATCTTGTCCATCTACCTTTAACATTTTTATTTTTCTCCACAAATGTGTAAGATTACCCATTTTGTGTCTCTCTGCTTTGACATGGTCTCCTGTCAGTATATATCTTGGGGTACTGTGTGTAGACTGCACTATAAATTCTGCAAATTATGTAATTGTTTGTGGCTGTTGTTAGCCCCTACCTTTTTTTTTTAAACTTTGTCTGTCTTCCTAGACAAGAACTGTATCATGTCACTTAAGTCCTTCATCTGATCTGTGGTTTTGTTAACCCTTTTATCCATTTTCCTTTTCTATTTTGACTGTATATGAGGCCATTGGTATTTAGTTTCTTTTTTTTTTTTTTAATGACTTTGATTTCTTTATCAGCTGCAGCTCTTGGTAATTTAGGATATATTTTAACTACCTCTGCCACTTGGGTTGCTATGGTTATTGTCTCATCTCTCTCTTCTTTCACTATTTGTAGTTTTGTTTTTAAATATTTGTTTTCCTCTTTATTATACTGGCCTTGCAGTTCTTTTATTTTCCTGTTGCTTATAAATTTGATTTTCTAATCCTAATTTTTCTGTCTCTTTCTCTAATTATTGGTTCTTTATTGCCATAAACGTATCATCCTGGTCCCATCTGTCTTGTAAAGCTTTTAATTGAGCCCTTTTTTCTAATACCATTGTTTTATTCTCCTCTTTTGAGGAAGCCAGTAATTCTTTACCTCCTTGTGCCTTCTGTTAAGATGGTCTAAATATTGTTCTGCCGTCTGTAATCCATTGACACATTTTTCTTTCTCATGTCTGCGGTTTGCATTTCTTTCTAAGACACTTTAGTTAAAATATGGTCTTAATTGTTGATCCCTTGTAGGTTTTTCATGTGGACTTAACTTATTATCTCTCTATATATTTATTAATTAATTCTTCCAACTTGTTTATATTCTTTCCTGGTCTCACACGGCCAAGACAAGACTTGTTTTATTTCTTATGTTGTTCTACCGTGCCTACCTGTTGTGATCTTTTACAGCCAGTATCAGGCTGTCCTTTCCCTCCTTACGGAGACTCTCTGCCTTGCATAGCCGCTTGTCTTTTGCAAGACAACGCGCTCCCCCCCCCACACTCTTTGAGAGTCCTTGACTAGTCTTCCAAGTTCTTCTGACTCAGGACCGGTCCCTTTGAAGCTTTCAGCAAGCCCCCAACTTTCTAAATGTTGCACTTCCAGTCTAGGTTTTGGAATGCCCTTGAAGTTTTCAGTAAGCCCCCAACTTCAGTTTTAGGTTCCAGGGCGTCCCCTTCGACCTTAACATTTACTGTATCCTGATAATTACTTGAATTGTCTTAAACTCCTGCCACACAGGCAAAATGCCCTCGTCTGGTAGGTTTAAGACCTACGCCCTTACACAACTGTCTTATTATAGTTACTTATACTAGTATTCTGACACTGTTCAGTTGTATTAATAATGTACCAAAAACTAACTAAAGAAAAGACAGACAAAATCACCAAAACTAAACAATCCCTTTCCTTATTACAAGCCTTCATTTAGAGAGTATACTTGTACCTGGTTTCTTGCATTTTCCTTCTGCCTTATCTTGGTCACAGTCTGTTCCCCAGTGAGTTGATCAGTTGCTCCATGGACCAATTGTTTTAATAGAGAAAAAAAAAAGTTTTGGCGGGGATTATTGAATGGTCATAAATTCTAAGTGTTTTTTCCTTCGGTTTTGCCCTTAAATTGCCAGCAGCTTTAAAGTCTGAGTAAACACAGCACCAAAATGCAACGGAGACCCCTATGGGCTCCACGAGGAGAGGCTGGCATCCCTCCTTAATACTTTATATTAAGCCACCTAGATATATTTACAGACCACATGGAGAACGGAGGAGTTTTTATGAAGCTTTACTCATTCAGGATTCATTTTAAGATGGTACAAAGATGGTAGCTTCAGTTGTAAAATAAAAAGCTTTTCAGTTTTTAGGCAGAACTTACAAAGCTTTATATATGATTGAACAAACACAGGATGTATATCCTGTCTCCAAACAAGGTAATGTTGGTAAATTAGTTCTGTAATTGGAGAATTTTACATCTGCAAGTTCCTGTAGTCACACTGTGACGAGCATGAATCATAGGAATCATACTGAGCTAAATGGACTTGCGTCCTATATGCTCGCCATCTAGTTCTAAACTCTAATTTTATTTGTGTATGTGTCCCATCTAGATTTAAACTCAGTAGTTGTTTGGCTGGTCACAACCTCCAGTGGTAGTCTGTTCCAGTCATGCACAACTCTTTGATTGAACTACCATCAGGGCCCCTGGTGTTCTGCGGCAGAATTTTCTGATTTCTGTGGAAGCATTTTCTGATTTCTGCAGCATGATTTATTCATTTCTCTAGCAGAATGCAGTCCTGTCATTGGCTAAATATAATGTCATTAATGACGTAATATGCTGAGCATAGAGGAGGGGCTTCAGGATAAACGAGGTGGGAAAGAAAGCCTGACACTATGGAAAAACAGTATTTATGTGAAAATTCACCAAAAAACATGAATTCTTCGGCACTATATATGTACTGCATGAAATACCGCGCAAATTCAAGAACTGCAGAACTCAAGAATCTAGGGCCTTTGACTCACCATGTGTATTACGTACTTTTTTCCTATTTAATGCTAACTGCATAGGATGAGACCTAGTATTGTATACACTTTTTTATTTAATTCAAGACCACTGATATCCCAAAGATCATTTTTCCAAGCCTTGTGCACTAAGCACATATATCCTCTCTTTCCCTTCTCTCCTCCAGTGAATACATATTTAGCTCTCTCAAATGGGTTTCATAGTTTTTCTCTGCCATATTATGTATTGCTTTTGTTGCTCTCTTCTGGACTCTTTCCAGCAATATAATATCCTGTTTTTTATATGGTGTCCAGACCTGGGCACCAAACTCCGTGATTGGTCTAATCAGTGATGTATATAAAGGCATGATAACAGTCCTACTCCTAGATGATATATGTCTTAATATGCAATTTAAGATTCTATTTCCTTTTTGAGCTGTGTTTTGACAATGTGATGAAAAAGACGTATCACTAGAAACTGTAATACCCAAGTCTCTTTCCTCATCTATTGTCTTTAATAATATATTTCCTAATTTATAGGGTATTTTTGGATTTCTGTTTCCCAAATGCATAACAAAACATTTATCACAATTTAATGTCAATTTAAGTTTATTTGTCCATGTATCTGTGTTATCGATTGTTTCTTGTAGGTTTGATGAATTCTGACTAATGTTTATTTCTGCACCTATCCTGCAGTCATCTGCAAATTTTTGTATCCAAACAGAATCATGCTTTATTTGAAGAGATGTTGCATATAGATTGAATAAGCAACGTCCCTGCACCGAACCCTGGGGATCCCCGCTAGTCACTCCCAACCTTTCAGACAGCTCACCTCTAATGCTCACACGTTGATTTCTGTTTACCAACCAATTTTGAACCCAGTTTATTATATATGGATTTAGTCAAATTGCTCATTTGTTGTAACAATTCAGGATGAGGGAGCTTATCAAACGCCTTAGAGAAATCAAGAAATAACACATCCACAGGGATTCCCATATCCAATCTCTCTCTGTAACTTTGTTATAAAAAGCCAGCATATTCGTCTGGCATGACCTACCCTCCACAAATCCGTGTTGCAATTGGTCTGTAAGATGATTTGATTCCAGATATTAATTTATCTTGTCCTTTAATACTCCCTCCAGTATTTTGGAGGGTATAGCAGTAAGACTAGTAGGTTGATAGTTTGCAGGATCCATCTTATTACCCTTTTTATAGATTGGGACAATAACCGCCGATTTCCAGCAATCAGTCACTTCCCCTGTATCCAGTGACCTTTGAGGAATGAATGACGTTTGGTAATACAGATTCTAGGGACATGGATATGTTGTTCATCCACACTTATTGGCAAGTTCCTTGCCGCTTTAAATCTTGCCGGAAGGTCTTCAAGCTGGCTCTTCCCACCCACCCGGGTGGTAAAACTCTCGGCTCCGCCCCATGACGCCATATCTTCCTTACCGCTTGGAAGCTCAGGTTCCCTCCTTAGTGCTCTGCGTTTTCGACTGGTTCCTGGAAATTTTGGTCTTTGAAATTGTTTTCTGAAACTTAAATCTTCTTCTTCTTCACTGCGGCGATGGCTCGTTTTCCGGCTTTTGGAGGCGCCTGGCTAATTGCTCCAGAAAAGACCCGCACTCCACGTGCGTTTACTGCCTTGACTTGGATCATGATCCGCAGCTTTGTGATTTTGTTGTTGTGCCTTTTCGTGCCAGCTCTCCTGGAGTTGTTTCAGCCCGTTCAGGCACGGGCGACGAGCTTTCGCTCTGGAAAATTCACCGGAGACTAATCAGGCAGTGTCCGCTGCTTGTCTGTCTCGGCTGAGCAGCTCGATCTTCTTTCCTCCGGGAGGGCGGCTGCTCTCCCTCTTCCTCGTCGCAACGCCTCATCCCGCCTTCTTGAGTTCTCCTCATGCAGCTTCGCTTAAGGAGCTCAGCCAGTCCCTTTCCTCAAGGAGAGGGACCTCGGGCCTGCCTCCGCCCAAGTCCAAGGAGTCGCAGCCTGGGTCCTTCATCGGGCGCTGGAGGGAGCCGGGAGAGTTCCCTCTCCCCTGCCGGCCGACGTTCGACTTCGGTCGAGGATGCGGGCTCTGGCCTCACGGTGTCCCCGTCAGGTGAGCTGGCCAGGACTCCCGTCGATGTTGTCGAGTGTCTCGACCCGTCATTTAGGCTGTCTTCTATGGGCACGCTATCCCTTCGCTGGTTCCCCGGCGGAGGCTTTGGTTCTGCCTCTGCACCTTTGGGTCCACAGTCCCGGCCCTTTCTTCCGAGCTTAGGGAGGAGGGCGCGCCTCTACCTTCCCAGGCCCGCCTCTGTCTCCCGAGGATTCGGTCTCTGTCTCAGTCCTCCTCTCGGCCCAGCCGCCACGCCGACCTTCGCGCTCGGGTCGAGGCACCGAGTCAAGTGGCATTGCCGTTCTTCCTCGTGCCCCTCCTCGGATGAGGAGTGGCTTCGATGCCGATGACGTCGACGTTACCAGGAGTTTATGTGGCAGCAGCTGTTGTTGTCCGGGAATCAATCAACCCCGATTCATTCTCCTGCTAGTAAGCAGCTGCCGCCCAGTCGGCCGACTCAACTGCTCAAGGCAGTCGAGGTGCCCTCTCCGGGGCCGATTGCTCGTCTGATCCCTGCTGCCCCACCGTCCTCGGTGGAACCCAGGCCGGGTCATGACCTGTCCCGCAGGTTATCTGTTCCCCTCACTTCCGCCCGCCCTCGCCGGACAAAGTCTCTCTCAGGCCTGAGGCAGCTTTTTGCAGACCCCTCGGAGCCCGAAATCGACTCCTCTATGTTCCCTAGCGGGGAGGACCCAGGGTCTTCTCCGGAACATTCCGTGGACGACAGCCCATCATCCTTTATGGGTCTGCTCCAGCTCATCTCGAAATTCACCGGGATGCAGCTCGAAGGCGCTCCAAAGGGCCTCACGGAGATTCTAGACCGAGGGGTTCACCCTCGAGGCCTTCCCGGTGGCTGAGGCCATTGTGGGCCTGGCCTTGGAGCTCATGGCGGCTCTACTCCTGCCCCTGCGCCTCAGCCAGGATGGCCAGGAAGTACTCTATCCCTGCCTGTTCTCTGCCCGGTTTCTCGGAACACCCCTTGACTGAGGGGTTAGTTACCGACAATATTTTCTAGTGTTCTGGAAACGCTAGGGATATGAATAGTCCCCCGGACAAGGAGTCCAAAAGGATGGACTATGTCAGGCGCAAGGTTTACGCTGCGTCCTCCCTAGGCCTCCGTCAGGCCAGCTCGGCTGCACTGATGGCACATTTCTCCCACGCCCTCTTGGGCTCCCTGGACGAGGTCCTCCCTCATCTCCTGGCCGACCTGCGGACCACGGTCCGGCGGGTGCGGGACCAGGGTAGGGCAGTGGCAAAGCAGAAGCTCCAGACGACTCTGGATCTAGGCGACTCCTGTGCCAGATCGGTGGCGGCCGCAGTGGCCATGTGCCGCAGGGCGTGGCTGAGGTTATCCTCCTTTTCTTTGGAAACCCAGCACGAGTTGGCGGACATCCCCTTCTTGGGGACTGACCTTTTCGGCCCTGGAGTGGAGGGACACCTCCAGGGGTCCGAGAAGTCCGATGCCACTCCGGATTCGGTCACTCCAGCCAGTAGGGACAAGGGCAGCCAACAGCCTTTGCATAAGCCCCTTTGCCCCCCGGTTCCTGCAGCTTGATTGGCCCAGCACGAGGGCCAGCAGGCATGCGCTGGGCAGCCTGACTCCAAACCAGCGCCTTCCTCTAAAAGGAAGCAGGGAGGTAAAGGCCCGAGAGCTCCCTCGGCCTCTTCCTCCCCCAAGCCTGCTCAGTGACGGGCTAGGGGCGCTGTCCCCGGCCCCGTCGCCCCTACCTGGGTTCCCCTGTGAGGGGATGGCTCTGCACCTCCTCCACTTGGTCCACTTCCTGGACCTCTAAGGGTCGGAGGTGCTAAGGGAAGGCCCTGTCTCGGATTTGTGAGCAGGTCCCACCCCCTCGAGCCGTTGCCCCACGGGGATCTTGGGGTCCACAGCCTCTTCGTCGGCCCGCTGAGCCGACTTGCTTGGCCCGCTAATTAGAGGTAATCAGGAAGGTTGCGAATCCTCCTTCTGACCCTGGGTTCGTGTCCAGGTTTCCGTGGTCTCATACGGATGGGGGGCTTGCGCCCCATTCTTCTGCATGCCTGGATGGTCTCTCTGGCTTAGATATCCCATCCTTAGAACGGGCATCTGGCTTCGCTCCTGGACCTCCAGGACGCACTTATTTCTCGTTCCGTCCATTTCCGGGGAGACTCCTCCTTTTCCTAGCGGGGGATCTCCTTACGAGTTCCAGGCCAGGCCCTTCGGTCTCGGCCCAGCAGCTTTCTGTGGCATCAAGGGGCCCGGGCGTAACCCCTCCCGGATGGTGGCCTGACTTCAACCCTTTCCAGGCGGAAGGGGTTGATCCAGAGTTCTGGGTCTCAGGCGGGTCTCCTGTTATCGGAGCCACATTGGAACTCGTGCCTTAGCGGGTGATCCTTCTTCAGGACCAGGCTTGACTCTTGAGTCCGAGCTCGGCTCCCAGCGGACAGGGCTGAGGTTCTTCCTCCCTCACCTGGTCAGGTCTGACCGGGCAATTGCGCCCTGCCAGGACCTCCTGGGCCTCGCGGCGGCCGGCTCCAACGTGGTCTGTTTCATGCATTCCCCTTGGGGCTACTGGCCAGCCAGCGGTCACAGTGCTGCGTTCCTTCGGACCAGTTCATGACTACGGCCCAGGAGTTAGGGAACGCTCTCCTTCGGACCGTTCTAATTCTTGCAAGAGTACATCCTGTTCGTCCGCCCCGAGGCGACTGTCTGCTCCGACTGATGCTTCTCGGATGGGTTGGGGTGCCCTTCAAGGGGAATACAGAGTGCTCCGCCTCTGGTCCTCTCGGGAGTCCCGATGTCTTTTCTACCCGCTGGAGCTCATGGCGGTCTGCTTGCTTGCGCCGCTCGCTCCGTCTGTGCGGGGTCCAGTGGTTTAAGTCCAGGCGGATAACACCACGACTCCATGTGCTACTACCCGCCAGGCTCAGACGAGCTCCTCACGCCTCGTAAGGAGGTTCTCCAGATTGGTCTTTCACAAGAGCTGGGAGGCTGTTTCCAGCCATTCGATGGTGAGCCTCCAGCACTTGGCTGATGCCCTAAGCGGGCATAGGTGCGCCTCACGAGTGGTCTTCCCTGCCAGAGGTAGCACAGGATCTTCTCCTCCTTCCCTCCAGGGAGAATACGAGGCCGAGACTGTCTCATGCCCGCCTCAGCAAGGTTTGCTGTAGGGGATGGCCGAGGTCGCGGACCCGGCCTTTCTACTTCCTCCCATTTCCCTTGACCCACGGGCAAGGTGTGAGGAGGGACTAGGGCGAGCGATGCTGGTAGCCCCAGACTGGTTGGCCAGCTGTGGTATCCAGCTCTCTCAGTCTCAGCCCCAGGCTCCCGAGGCGCTTCCAGCCCGCCCGGTCCTGATCTCTGTTTTCAGGAGGTTTTCCATCTGGACCTTCAATCCCTGCACCTAAGGCCTGGTCCCTGTGGCTGGGGGCCAGGCCTGGGTCTCGGCAAGGTCCTCGACTGTTGGAGGCGCCCTGCCGAGTTGCCAAACATGCTCACCTTCAAATGGTAGAGTTCTCCATTTGATGTTGGGACAGGGCAGGCCCCTCTCCGTCCTTGGCGAGCATTCCGGACCATCTGCGGTCCGTTCTTTTTGAGCCAGGGCTTCGGCTGACGACCCTCTGGGTGCTTCTGTTGGTCAGCTCTGTCTTCCGGGCGCGGGCCGGAAGGCAGTAGGTGGCGCAGAAAAGGTGGTCTGGCGCTTTTCTAGTCCTCGATCACACCTCCCCTTCGGGGAGCGTATCCCCATTTCTGTGGGATCTTCACTGGTATGGGCTTAGCTCACGGGCAAGCCGTTCGAACCTTTGCACAGGTGCGAGTTTCCCCACCTGTTGTGGAAGAACACCTTCTTGGGGCTACTCTGCCATCCAGAAGGAGGGAGAGTTCAAGCTCCTTGAATCTCCCTATCTGGTCTTCCACAGAGACAAGGTTGTCCTGCGCCCCACCCGAAGTTTCTTCCGTTGGCGGTGGCGGAGTTTTTTCCCTATCCGGGTATTGCCTCTGCTGGGGTTCTCCCCCATTCACGCCTCGGAGGCCGTATATAGGTTCCTTTGGGACCCTTTTTAAACGCTCGCCTACCCAGGGAGCGTAGGGCTGAAGTTCGGGAGAGGTTCACCAGCTGTTTGTCATCTACGCTGAAGCCGCACCTGGCAGACCTGCAGCCAAGCGGACGACGAGTGGGTGGGTCACTTCCTGCATAGGTCTACGCTTAGGTGGGCGGGCATGGAGCCTCCCAGAGGGATAAATGCTCATTTTACCCGCCCTTCCGCTGCATTGTTGGCTGCTTCCGAGGATACTCCGGTCCAGGATATCCGCAGGGCTTCTACCTGGAAGCAGGCTTACCGTTTTCCCCTTCCACATCGACCTTGGGTCACGCCGGGATGTTGGTCGGGGCCTCGGTTCTCCAGTCTTTCTACCTAAGTAGGGTGTGTGCGCCTTGCCTCCCTCCTCCCGGAGAACTGCTAGGAGTCTGCCAATAAGTGTGGATGAACAACATATCCATGTCCCTAGAAATACAGGTTACTCACCTGTAAGAGGAGTTCTAGGAATGGTATATGTTGTTCATCCTACACGACACTCCCTCCTGCTCTGGCTTACAGCACAACCTGGCTTCCAGCGGGATAGATCTAGCGTCATGGGGCGGAGCCGAGAGTTTTACCACCTGGGTGGGTGGGAGGAGCCAGCTTGAAGACCTTCCGGCAAGATTTAAAGTGGCAAGGAACCTGCCAATAAGTGTGGATGAACAACATATACCATTCCTAGAACTCCTGTTACAGGTGAGTAACCTGTATATTCTGCACATTTTTAAATGAATTAAATGTAGTAAATGCTAATCCCCACAAGGTTGCAGCATTGTCTAATGACAGTTTTCCACCGACACCCATTAGAGCTGGTCTGACATATGTTTTGTTATTACTGTGCCCTTTTTCCTACCAAGAGGCAGCATAGCGTAGTGGTCTAAGGCTCTGAGCTGCAAATTTGGTGACATCCAGCAGACCAGACCTGGGTTTGAATCCCACAGCTTCCACTTGCATACTGTGTGACCCTGAGCAAGTCAGTTAACCTCCTTGTGTTCCCAGGTCGCTCCTGTAAAAAAGCTTTCAGCTTAGTGTGCTATACCTGGTTAAACAACTAAATAAAAAAAAATACGTAAAACAGAAATTGCATTACAGTTTGAACTACGGCATCAACAGGATATATGGTTCAAATTCTTAGCAGACAGTTACTAACAAATGCAATAGGCTTTATAACCATATATGTCCTTTTTTCTTAGCAAACTGCTGTTACATTCTGATACAAAATAGCATTTATAAGAAATGCCTACATCATTTTGGGGAAATGTAGCACATAAGTTTTCATTTTGTCCACCATTTCACACACAAGTTTTGTTTTTAAACACCATTTTGTAATATATCTGTATTGTGACTGCGTTGTGTATACATTATTTTTTATACTCTTGTTTTTCTGTGTATTTGCTCATTCACCCACTTACTGGCTTTATCAGACTGTACTTGGGATTTTGTAGCCTGTTCCCTGCCAATCATTAAAATTTGTACAAAGACACACAATACAGTGACATTACCCTCCACAACCGAGTCGGCCAGCCCGATCTGTGTCAAGGTCAAGAACCCCCTCAGTCGAATGACGGAAAAAAAGTCATATGCACTCTAAAAAGAGGCATTGCTGCAGATCCTCATCCTCCTTGGATGAGGAGAGGCTGTCCGTCGACGCTGTGAGGATCTTATGTGGCAACAGCTGATTTTGACCGAGCAGAAGCCAGCTCTGCCGTCTGCCCTAGCCATCACTTGGCTACAGTCTCCTGGGCCGACACCAACCCCTCCGTAACCAAAGCCTTTGGTTCCCTCCACTGCGGGGCTGACCCGTATCCCGGCTCTGCCCATCTTGGTCTCTCCGTGGATTCTGGTGGAACCACCGCCTAAGCAGCCTCAGGGAGGGGCTCAGGGAGGGTGTACAGACACCGGTCTTCCCCGACGTCTGTCGACTACGGTTACCCCTGAGCCCGCCTATGGTGGATCGAAGGGGACCTAGGCGGGAGACTGTTGTACCATGACTCCTCAGACTCGGAAGTGACAGGACTGTTCTCGCACCCTGGGGATGGTGAGTTCTCCATGGCGGGTTTAGGGGAGGGTCCTCCTTCTTTCAGGGCATTCTCTGCCTGATTTCTGAATCCACGGAAATGCCCCTGGAGTCTGTCCAGAAAAAGGCAGACTACCCCCTTACAGACATCCTAAAAAGGGGGGATACCCCAACGGAGGCCTTTCCAGTGGCCGAAGCCATCACTGACCCGGCCCTTGAGCTCAGGCAGCGCCTAGCTTCCTGCCCAGCACTGTTGGCCCACAAGTATGCGGTGCCCGTGGGGTCTCTGCCAGGATTCACAGAACTCCTTTCGGCCGAGAGCCTGGTGACCGCTTCTTTGTTTAGATGTACTGGTATCTTGCCCGACAGTACAACCTCTGGACAAGGAGTCCAAAAATATGGACCACTCTGCCCGTAAGGTTTACGTGGCCTCTTCCTTAGGCCTTCGTCAGGTCAGTTCGGCTGTCATTATGGAACACTTCTCTCATGCCTTCCTTGGGTCATTAGATGAAGTCCTGCCTCATTTCCCGGCGGACATGCAGACAACGGTCAAGCAAGTCCATAATCAGGGCCGTGCTGTTGCAAAACAGCAGCTCCAGGCGGCCCTAGACATCGGAGATTTCTGTGCCCGATCCTTAGTATCTGCAGTGGCCACTCGCCGCAGGGCCTGGCTCAGGCTATGCTCCTTCCCAGTGGATACCCAGCACAAGTTATTTATTTTTCATTTATTTATGACTTTGAGAAGCAGTAGCTGAGATCCTGGCATAAATAGGGGAGCAGTAGTCCAGAATAGGGAGAAGATTACTTTGGACAATGGCTAGTCTAGCTTCAGGGGTAAGGTATTGCCTGAATCTATAGGCGGCACCTAACTTTTGACGGAACCTTCTGCCAAGGGAATTTGCATGCTCAGTGAAGGTGAGGGAGGGGTCGAGCAATACTTGTATTTGTAAGTGTTGACGCTCTCTCGGGCTGTTCCATCTGGGTTGAAAAAGTGTAAGGGGGTGTGGCTTTTAGTTTTGGCCAGGAAGGGCTTGGATCCAAACAGCATGGATTGTTTTTTTGGCGGATGTTCCTTTCCTTGGCACCGACCTGTTTGGTCCAGGAGTGGCTGGTCACCTTCAGCGTATGGAGCAGTCCAGTGCCACCTTGGATGCTTCCTCTGCAAAAGGTTCTTCAGGCAAGAACCAGCAGAAAAGAAAGAAGCCATTTCAGCATTCTTCCCCTGCAGTCAGGCAGCCCTCCTATCAAGGAGGCCAGCAGCGGCAGGCTCGAGCTTGGCACCCACGGCCCAAGCACGGTCCTCAACAGCCCCGTAAAGGAGGCAGAGCCGCAGGTCCAGGAGCCTCCTCCTCCTCCTCTGTGCCTGCTCAGTGATGGGTTGGGGGTTGCCACCCCTACACCTGTCACGCCAGCCGTGGGTCCTCCTGTGGGGGGCCGGCTCCACCACTTTCATTCCACCTGGTCCGATATCACTTCAGACAGGTGGGTTCTCGAAGTGGTCGGTCAGGAACTGCCTCTAGAGTTCGAGCAGTACCTCCCAGCCAAGTCCATGTCCCTTGGGAGGAAAGGATCTCAGCTTGTACTCAGGCGGGTCTCTGAGAAGATACAGCTCAGCTCCTCCGCAAGGAGGCGGTAGCTCCAATGCCAGGTTCTCCTACAGACCCAGGCTTTGTGTCCAGGTACTTCCTGGTGCCCAAGAGGATGGGGGGGTTGGCACCCCATCCTAGATCTCGACGACCTGAATCAATATCTGAGGTCCCGCACCTTCCGGATGGTAACTCTGAACCAGATCATACCATCCCTGGAGCAAAACATGTGGTTCTGTTCACTGGATCTACAGGATGCATTCTTTCACGTCCCAATCTGTCCGTCCCATCAGCGGTTCCTCCGCTTCAGAGTCGAAGGGACCCTGTACGACTTCTGAGCCATGCCGTTCGGTCTGTCATCAGCCCCCGGGTCTTCACCAAGTGCATTGCAGTGGTGGCGGCCCATCTTCAGCATCGACGAGTATGAATCTACCCTGATCTTGACAACTGTCTCTTGGCAGGATCCTCCCTTCAGGAGGTGGAGAGGTCCAGGGATCTGGCTCTCCAAAACCTGCTCCCAACTCGGCCTACTGATCTTCGAGGCTAAGTTGGAACTTGTGCCTGCTCAGGTGATGGGCTTCATCGGGGCAGAGCTCGACTCTTGTCAAGCCAGAGCTCGGGTCCCGGCAGATAGGGCGGAGGTTCTCTCTATCTTTGCCCGATTATTTCTGGCTGGGCACTTGCGCCCTGCCCTGGACTTTTTGCACCTTCTGGGTTACATGGCAGCATGCACGTCAGTGGTCCGTTGAGCCCGGCGGCACAAGCAACCCCTCCAGTGGGAGCTGGCCACTCAGTGGACTCAGCGTCACGGTCATTTTGACCTGCTTATCACTGTAACCCAGATGATGTGGGACTTGGCTAAGAAAGGGATTAGAAAAGTGCAGGAAGAGTTTGTGGAATGGGGGGGGGCCTTAGTCAAGTAGCACGCACGGTAACCTTCTCGGAGGTGCTGCCCATCTATGGCATAGGAGAGGCTAGGGTGTTCCGCACCATGGGATTCAATCAGTGGTTGAAAACTGTGGAGTTCAGGGATTTGGCTTCATTGGGGACTGGGGTTCAACCTGAGTGATGCAAGCCTATACTGGCATGATGGGCTGCATCTGTCTGGGAGGGGAACCAGGATCCTAGGTGATAGGTTTAAATACTTCATTGGCAAACATTTAAACTAGCCAAGGGGAGGCACTGGAAAGGAGCAGGGAAATCCTAGCCCCTTCCCCAAATAATCACGGTAGTAAGTGCAGCAAACACCAGCATAGAGGTGTCGATAGGGAGAAGGGTGGGGTAAATGGAGAAAGTGACAAAGGCAAGAAGGACAGGGATGGGGCAAAAGGGAGTAAGGCCATCAGGAAATGGAGGGTAATGAGAACCAATGCCCATAGTCTGGGCAACAAGCTCCCTGAACTGGTGGCCTTGATGGAAGAGGGATGCCTGGATATCGTAGCAGTCACAGAAACATGGTACACAGAGAACCATGACTGGGATCAGGGCTCGAAATAACCGGCTGTCCACCCGTCCCGGACAGCCGTTTTCCATCCGGGACAGTCGTTTTATGAAGTCCGCCTGTCCCGGGGACAGGCGGTTTTCACAGCCAGAGTATTGGGTTGGGCACTAGGACCCAGCGTCAGACGGGAGGTTTCCGGACGACATCGACGTCATGACGCGTAGCTCCGCCCACCGAAAAGTGCAGCACCACCCGCCCATTCATCTTCCCACTGACTGAGGTCAAGTGACTGCAGCTACTAGCGTCACCTGACCTCTCAGCGAGCAGGAAGACTAACTGGCGCTGACTCGCTCTCCTCAGTTTCACTCTGGCCATTCAATGGTGAGGAGCTCCGCGAGTAGGAGAGCGTGAGTGGGGAAAAAAAAAAGACTTCTTCAAATTCTCAACAGCCCTTCTCAGGGCTCTAGCATTTGGGGGCTCAGTTTGTGTGAATCAAAGTCCTGCTGGTACTTGGAGGAGGAGAGGGGAGGTGAACAAGGGGGATTATTTAGTTTAAGTCTCAAGGCAGTCAGGCACTGTACCTGTACACCTGAATAAAACTCTCTCAAAGCCAAAAGAGACCTTGTGATCTGCAAGTCTCATCATCTTTGACTCTGAATAAAAAAAATATATCTTGAGTGTGCAGAGAAGTGAAGGCAAGGCTCTATTAAAGCTTATTGTTCACTCAGCCTGTGTAAAGCCCTCCAGAGCTTGAACCTTGAAGATAGTTACTGACGGACTTACTGTACTACTAGTAGTACTACTAACTTAAACTAGCCCCTGTCAGCCTGCTGTTGTGCTCTGCCACTGGACTAACTGAATAAAAGTAAAATTGAGTGACTGTGACAAGAAGGCACTGTCAAAGGGAGAGGAGGGGGGATTAAATTACAAAACAGGTTGACAGCAGGATACCCCTCAGGTTTTAGTTGTGAAATCTGAGCGGGAGGAAAATATAAATATTAAACTCCTTTGTCCGGGGTTTTACAGGGAGGGAAAGAAAACTAAACAGACTGTTCACGTCTTCTAATATCTCTGATCATCACTTCAGTTTAGTTTCCACTGTCTTCCAGAGTGCTTACTGTACTTTAAATTCGTACTAGCTAAGTAAACCAAAAGGGGAAAAAAATGTCTTTGTTAAAGTTTGGCTTTAAAAAAAAATTACAGGAAAGCCTTCAGTTTCACGCCAAGAGGGAGGAGAAAGCTTGGGTTCTTCTCTGTGTACTGCTTCTCCATTACTGATAGACTCAGTAGCACCAACTACTCACCCCACCATTGTGGCCACAGATGTGACAACTTGTAGTGCCAGTGCTGATAATGCCAGCAACTCTGACTACTGTTGAAAGTGGCGGGAGTCCCGGGCCAAAAAGAAAAAGGGGGTTCCAGGAGACCTGGAAGAAAAATAGGGAGTGGCTACTATATGAGCCTGATGTGGGCATGACCTGCTCATACTGCAAAAAATACTTAAGGGAGACAAACACTTTCATGAGTGGCTGTAAGAGCATGAGACTTGAAAATGTACGAGCTCATGAACTCTCCAAACCGCATAAATTAGCCAATGAAAAAAATACTGTGTCTAACACAGACCCTTCCAACTTAGCAATAGAACGAGGAATAATACAAATGGAAAAAAATGAGGCGACACAAGTGGAACATTTGTTTAGAACAACTCTTTATTTGAAATTCAACTTCTTTATTAAATTTTAATATCAACAAAACCAGACGTACAGACAGTTACATGTACTGTAATGAGATAAAAAACAAAAAAATAAAGGCACATACACAGTGTAACTACAGATAGCAAAATGAAGTGTATGCCCCCCCCCACCCCCGAGGGTGCCACCTCAAACCACAGGGTAACAAATATGAGAAGGCCGGAGGTTTTGCTATATTTAAAGAAAAGGACAGTCAGAGGTAACTCTGGCATGAGATTTAGTGTAAGTATAGGGCGTATAACTTGCCCCACTTCTGATTAAAGGAAGGCATACTATTCTGGGAGCTCGCTATTAACCTTTCAATCCTGAAACAAAGAGAGATTTCACTTAACCATTCAGTATATGAGATAACCATTTGGTCCAACCAGTGTTTGAGAACCAGCCTTTTAACTGCAATGGAAATCAAGGCCATATGAAACTGGCGTTCTTTGACACTAATCCCAGAATACAACCCCAGTATACAAATTTCAGCTGTAAATAACCCCTCCAACCCTAAAAGCGGATCCAGATTGGTTTGAATTGTATTCCATAGGGGGGCTACCTTATCACAGTACCAGAATATATGTAGTAAATTCCCTTCGTCTGCTCCACATCTTGTACAATTAGAAGAAGTCAACCTCCCAAATTTAACCAGTCTAGCTGGCGATAATACATATTGTTTAAAATATAGAACTGGATTAACCTATTTCTGTCCTGAGTGAGATATCTATGTGTATCATGCCAGATCTGGTTCCAAGGTAGGGGAGAGTCAGATAAAAGGGAGACCCAAACCTTGGAACCTGATAAAGTATCGGGATATTTAGTATCTAGTAAATAAGAATAAATTCTAGCAATTCCATGGGGTTTGCTAGCCCTCTCCTGAATTTGATCTAAGAAAGGTTTGGTCTGAGAAGGAGTCATTACAGTCCCAAACAGCTTCCTAAAAGGTGTCTCAACTGAAAAACCCTAAATATAAGTTTCTGCGAGATATTCAACTTTAACAAATCGGTGGCGGAAAGAAGAAAGCCCTGAGAATAAAGGGCCTCCACTGACCAATCTTGTATTTGCGGAATCCAGTTTGGAGTTAACGGGGAACCGCCTATTTTAATGTTAGGATTAAGGGTGATAGGTTGCGCCACATCTTTTGTAAACGGAATATTAAAAAAACTCCAGCATTGAGCGAGAATCTTTATGGAGAGCCCTATAACTGAATTTTGTATAACCTCTGGTAGTGTGGAATAGGTGTAGTGAAAATTCGGAAGGGCAAAGATTGTATTTATCCAGCAAGTTGAGTTCTAACTTCAACCAAATAGGTTGATGACTACCTGACTGGGCGCTGATCCAACGCCTTCCATTTTGGCTAGATGACTAGCCCAATAGTAAAACAAAGTTAGGGAGGCGAAGACCTCCCCGTCTTTAGGTAAATTGAGTTTGAGGAACGCCTGGCCTGGGATGTTTACCCTTCCAGATGAAGTTGGATACGGCAGTGTGAATTTGTTTAAAATAGGAACTAGGAACCAAATATTGAGAAGGTTTAGGGGTAAAAATACGGGTAATATGTTCATCTTAATGATGCTGATGCGACCCCACAGGAGAGCGGAGACTGTCCCATCTGCACAGATCCTTCTGGACTCTCACCATCAGGTCATCTAAATTAAGCTTCTAGTAATCTCTGGATCCTGAGCTAAATGTATACCTAAATATTTAAGGGGAGGCGGAGACCACCTCATGCCCAAATGGGAGAGTTTAGCTTGGGATGTAAGAGAATTAAGAGGAAGATAACTGATTTGGTTAGATTCAGCCTGTAGTTGGATACCTGCCCAAACTGGTCAATAATCTGTAAAGCTTATGTAAGGAAGATTCTGGTTGACAAGATGCAAGAGAATGTCGTCTATAAAACCTAGAGTGGCAGGTCTTTCTGTGAAATAACACATCCAGTAACCTGAGGTGAGGCCTTAATACTGAGTAACAGGGTTCCAGGTACAAATTAAATAAGTAAGAGGACAGAGGACAGCCTTGACGGCACCTAATACAAGGGGAAACGATGAAAAGACGCCTTATATAATAAATCCTGGCAGAGGGCGAATTATAGACTGTTTTAACCCACTGGATAAAGGTATTTGGAAAACCCATTCTCCCAGTGTGGACCACAGAAAATCCCAGTTAACCCGATCAAAGGCTTTTTCAGCATCTAGGGCAATCAACGCCATGGGAATCTGGGCATCTTGTGCCACCTGGAAGATATAGGAGGGTACGTAGATGATCCACAGCAGATCTACCCTGGACAAACCCCACCTGCTCGGACTCAACAAATGTTGCCAGACCTGTTTAATTCTAAGGGAAAGTATCTTGGTTAGGATTTTGATATCATAATTCAATAAAGAAATTGGTCGGTAACTAGCCGGCTGCAGCCGGGGTTTGTCTGGTTTTGGTATTAAAATTATTGTGGCCTCCCAACAGTGAAGGGTCAAAGGAGTCAGATGAAAACAAATAATTGAACAGTTTGAGCAGGAGAGGAGAAATCTCCTTACGAAAAGTTTTATAAAAATTAGGGGAAAAGCCATCAGGGCCTGGAGATTTATCCATGGGTAGCCCCTTAATTGCCTCCTCGATCTCAACTAAGGTAATAGGGGAAGATAGCAATTCACAATGATGAGCCTGCAAGTGAGGGAGAGAAACACCGTCTAAGAATTGCTCAATGGCAGGAAGAGATACTTGAGCTAAACCACTACCATACAATTCTTTGTAAAAGACTCAGATATGCGCATCTCTTGGTGCTGGGTTTTAATAGAGCCCTCGGTGACTTCAGAGCTGGTATTAACCTAGAGTTTTCTACCTCCCTTAGTCTGAGGGCCAGCAATCTGCCCGGTTTTCTCCTTGGTCTATATAGCGGTTTTGGTTTTAAGGATAGCATATTCAGTTTTTCTTTAATCAGGCTCTCATATTCATTTCTGAGCTTACATAGTCCCTCCTGATCTTTTAAAGAGTTAGAGAGAGAAAATACTCGGCCACCCTGATTTGGTTAGACAGTGTTAAAATCTTAGCTCTCTAATTTTTTTCCTTCTGGAAGCCAGTTTATGAACTCCCTCTAATAACACACTTCAGAGAGCACCAGATTAAGTCCTCCCTAGCCGTAGAGCCCTGGTTAATTTCGAGAAAAGACGAGATCAAAGATTTAATATGGGAAACAATATGTTCATCTTTTAAAAGTTGCGTATTCAATTTCCATGAAGTGTCCCTCTGGCCAGATAATCCAGGAGACACCTTAATCCAGGCAAGAGAATGGTCAGATATAATAATTGGCTCTATACCTGAAGATGGGGTATTTTCTAAAAGGGTAGTACTGATTAAAACATAGTCAATTCTTGACCATGTTTGGTGTATCTGAGAATAAAATGAATATATCGGCCAGAAGGATTAAGAAGCGCTAAGGATCACATAACCTAATAGGTTCATGGAAACTTCGAGCGGCTTGAGATGGGGAGAGGGGTTTAACCGGTCTATAGGTTCTATCCAACTCTTGATCTGGGGCAATATTCCAGTCACCTCCCAGAATAAAAGCGGATGGCAGAAACCCACTCAGTTTAACAGCTAACCTCATGAAAAAATTGGGGTCACCTCCCACTGGGCCATATATTGCTCCTAACACCACACTAGCATTATTGAGCAGCCCCCTGACTAAGACAAATCTGCCCTCATGGTCTATTGAGCTATCCTCAACCACAAAAGGAATCCCATTTCTTATCAAAATAGCAACCCCTTTACTAACCGATGTACCCCGGATAAAAGATCTGAGAAAACCCTGTCGTGCAGAACTCACAGGTCTCTGTATCTAACAAGTGTGTGTCCTGTAAAATAAAATATCAATATTTAGCAGGAGCAGTTAAGGAGGACTTGATGCTCTTAGTGGCATCCCTAATACCTCTGACATTCCAGGTAGCAATTTTAATAGGCCTCGTAGCCATACTGCATAAGAAAAGGATTGGAGAAAACGATATCCTGCAACTCACCCACCAGCCTTAAAAATAAGTGGCACCTCAGGCCCCCACCATCCCCCAACCCTGTACATTGACAAAATGCCTTAATTCTTCAGTATTCAGGAAAAAAAAATATGAACAGCTAGCAACAATGTTTGGAAACCCTAGCAAATAAAAGCCTAGAGAAAATAGCTGGATAACCCATGACCTCCCCCTCCACCCGCCTCCCATATCCGCCCACCCTCTCCAAACCCCCTCTAAACTATTTACAAAAGGCCCCACTAAAACCGATAAATTGGATGCAAAAAACCTGAGTAAGACTAGCAGGGGCCATCCCCAAAAGGTTAACTGCCCAGGAGTAAGCAGCCTAAGACTAAAATACATTATATGAAGAAAAAAAAAGAAACACACCAAGTCGAAATCTTCCTGCCCGAACCAAGTAATGGCCTCTAGCTCTCCTGGCAACAGCAACCCCCAGCTAGACCATGACGCAGGTCACTCACGATATCCTCCCTGAGCTCCCACCCACCATCCATGTTAAAAGGAAGGAAAGCTTATCCTTGTGCCCCAATTAATAAAAGATATACGAATGAAAACAAAATAAAATTGGATCCTTACAGGAGCTGCAAACACTTGTAATTATAGCAATTCATCCATCCATAATTTACCAATCTTCGTTACTGGTCACCTAGTCGTGGGGAAGGCAGCCTACCGACAGGCATGCCTAACTGCTTCCAGCAAGGGAGAAAGAAAAGAAAATCGGGAATAAAACAAGGAGTCATTCAACTGAGCACATACCGCTGTAAGGTACAGGAACTAACCGGGGGAAAACTTAGCTGAAGGACCAACCGGTCTGTCTCTAAAGAGAAACGGAGGGAATTGCAACCTAAAATTTAGTACCACCCCCCTTACCCCTTCCACGAGGCACAACGACTAGGCCTCTGGGGTTTACTCGGGCCTCACAGGCCTCGAACCGACATCAACCCCAATCTTAACAAAGCGGAGCAGAAGGAGACTAGAGGCGGAACAACGTCAGGTAAGAAATACAAAAGGAAGCCATAGCATAGTCGAATTGTCGCAAAAGAAAAACTCTTTGACGGAGATATGTATCTTCCAACTCAGTTCACTTTGAAAAGGCTGGGTAGCTTGAAAGAGAGATCCGACATGGCCTGGTCTGGACTTTCGTAGGGATGCCAGACACCATCCAAAGCCACCAGAAGCTTAGCCGGGTAGTTCATCCTGAATCGAATGCCCGCTGCAATAAGTTTATTCACAATTGGATGAAAGGCTGCTTTGTGTCTAGTTTCATAAGACAAGTCCTGAGACAATCCTAGCTTAGCGTTGCCCCAAAGAATTGACTCCAGCTCTTTTGCTTTAGACAGGACATGTTGCTTCTCCAAAAAACTTGACAATTATGGGTTGAGGGAGAGCACCAGGTGGAGGCTTAGGTTTTAAGGAGCGATGAGCTCTCTCAATGTGGTATTGCTGGTTGAGAGGTGAGGGACCAACAACTTTATCTAACAGCTTCTGGATGAACAAAATGGTATCGGTTCCCTCTTCAGATTCGGGCAAACCGAGTATCAATATGTTGTTTCTTCTACTCCTGCCCTCCAAATCCTCTGTCTTGAGTTGTAGCTTGGTGAGTTGCTGATGAAGTCGTACGATCTCCGGCTCCGTTTTCCCTTTCCAGCTCTCCAGCGAGGCCGTTTTAGCCTCCATATCCCCCACTCTTCGCGTAAGAGCACCAAGGTCATTCCTCATATTTTTTTATCTCAGAGAGATATCTTGAGGGTTTCCGAAGGGAAGCAGTTCCTGTAAAAGCGATCCTCCGTAGCGTTAGCTGAGGCATTAGGGAGAAGTTGTTTAGATGTTTGCCCAACCTTGATTCTTGGCTTTTTAGCAGATTTCTGGGGTAGTAGGCGGAGTATGCCTCACTCCGGCCTGCTTCATCTCCGCTCCATTCTATTAAGTACTTCCAAAACTGCTGCTGCTGGTCCAAAAACGGATCGCTGCACTCCCCAGGCTGAAGGATCGATTCTTAGAAGTAAAGCTCTTAGTACCTCAGTTTTTGAAAGGGCAAAAACTTAGGTTCTAGGGACATGGATATGTTGTTCATCCACACTTATTGGTAGGTATCCTTGCCGCTTTAAATCTTGCCTGAAGGTCTTCAAGCTGGCTCCTCCCACCCACACGGGTGGTAAACCTCGCTCCGCCTCATGACGCCATGATCTTCCCTGCCGCTTGGAAGCTCAGGTTTCCTCATAGCGCTCTGCAATTAAGACTGGTTCCTAATTCTTGAAGAGGTTAGAAATCAAAAGTTTTGCTAAAAGACTTTGTCTTCTTCTCCTCTTGGCTGCGATGGACAAATCGACTCCCGGTTTCGGAGGTGCCCTTGCGGGCAGAAGAAGATGTCCAGGGCGGATCCGCACTCCACGTGCGTCCCACTGCCTGGGCCTTGAGCACGACCCGCAGGCCTGCGACTTGTGCTCTTCTTTTCGCCTACATCCTGAAGACCGTGCTGCTACCATTACAACTGGGGTGCCTCAGAAGAGAATTCCACCGTGAAATCTAAAGAGGTCTGGTTGGCGGTGTCCGGGCGGCGGGTTCGAGTAGATGAGCGCCTCAAGAGGAGAAGTGTGCGGGTCAGCCTACCTGGGCTGCGCATTTGTCCCGTCTCTCTCGGTGCCTCGTACTCTTTCTTTTAAGGAGCTTTGTCTGACACTCTCGATGAAAGCGAGGGTCCAACTTCTTCGGGACCTTTCGGGTCCAAAAGAAGCAAAAGTAAGTCTCCCGTCGATGCACTTGGAGCGGAAGATCCCTCCCTTGTCGACAGTCGACTTCGTCGACCCTCAGCTTCGGCCACTGGCTTCACAGTGTCCCCGTCAGGTCAGTTGACCGAGACTCCCGACAACGCGGTCGAGATTTTTCTCGACCCGTTAGATGGGTTGTCGGCTGGAGAAGCTGAGAATCCTGTCGGCTCGTCTGTGCCTCTGGTTCCGGAGCCTTCGGTGGGATCGTCCGAGCCGAGGGGAGAGCCGATTTCCGACACTTCTCCTCGCCTTCCTTGGCCTAGTCGAGACTCTCAGTCTCGGTCTTGGACATCCTAGCGGTCCGACCGATCCCGCCGCCATAGGCGGTCTCGATCTCGGCACCGTGATGGCAACACCGCCGCTCTTCCTCTCCTCGGACGAGAGGAGGCTTCGCGCTAGTTGCGTCGGGTATGAGAACTTGTGGCAGCAGCTCCTTTGACCGGGAATAAGCCGACCCAGTCGTCTTCCCCGGCCATTAAGTGGCTGTCACCGGAGCGGCCGAAACAACCCCTCGTTGTAGCCGAGGAGCCTGTTCCCAGGCCGGTTGTTCGGCCAATTCCAGCTGCCCCACCGATTCTGGTGGAACCTCCGCCTCCACAGCCGTTAGTTGGGGCTCCGACCAAATATTCTCTGTCGGCTATGGGTTTGCCCAATAGGCTGTCTGTCACCCTCACTCCCGATAAACCTCGCCAGGTGGAGGGTGGCTCAGGCTCGAGGCAGCTCTTTGAGGACTCTTCCGGTCAGAGGATGATTCCTCCTTTTCTCCAAGCGCATGGACTTGGGTCCTCGAGGACAGTCAGTGGGCGATAGCCCTTCGTCCTTCTTAGGATTGCTTGGCTCATCTCGAGAGTCCACCGATGGGCTTCGAACCTGCTTCACACGGCAGGTATCCCCTCACGGAGATTCTGGACTGAGGGGACTCTCCACGGAGGCCTTCCGGTGGCCGAGGTCACAGTGGGTCCGGCTTGGAGCTTTGGCAGTGCCCTGCTTCCTGCCCCGCGCCGGCCAGAATGGCCAGGAAGTATCGGCCCCTACCGTTCCTGTCCAGTTTTTTGAACATCCTCTGCTGAGGGGTTGATTAACGACAGCGTTTTCGGCGATGCCGGAACGCCAGGGCGTGAACAAACCTCTGACAAGGAATCCAAGAAATTGATTATGCCGGCTAAAAGTCTATGCTGCGTCTCTCTCTCGCCTTCATCAGGCCAGTTCAGCCGTCCTCGTGGCACATTTTTCATGCCCTGTTGGGCTCCTGGATGAGATCGTCCCTCATCTTCCCGCGGATCTGCAGACTACGGTCAGGCAGGTGGGGCAGCAGTGGCCAAACAAGCAGCTCCAGACACTTTTAGACATCGGGACTCATGTGCCAGGGTGGTGGACGAGTGGCCATGTGTCGTCCGGGCTTGGCTGAGGATACCCAGCACAAGTTGGCGGATGTTCTCTTTGGGGACTGACCTTCAGCCCTGTGGGTGGAAGGTCACCTGCAGAGGATCGAGAAGTCCAATGCCTTGGACTCGGTCTCTTCCGACTCAGAAGGACAAGGCTGCATTTACAGCCTAAGCCCTTTCGGTTCTTCTGCGCCACGCGCCTGCCCAGCAAATTAGCCAGCAGGCTCAGCTTGGCATCCCAAACCCATGCCAGCTTCCTCCAACACGAAGCAGGGAGGAAAGGCCCAGGAGGTCCTCGGTCGTCCCTCCTCCAAGCCTGCCCAGTGACGGGCTGAGGGGTGTCGCCCTCATCCCCGCCACCTTACTCCCTGGCTCCCCGTGGGACGGCCCGGCCACCTCCTTTCCTCCTGGTCCGCTTCGTTACCACGGACAGGTAGGTACTTAGAGGTGGTGGAAAAGCCTGCCTCTGGAATTCGAGCAGGTGCGCCCTTCAGGCCGTCGCACTCGGGGCCTCGAGGTCCGTAGCCTCACTGGCGGCTCGCCGAGCTGACATCGCCTCCTCCTCCAAAAGGAGGTGATCACAGAGGTAGAGGACCCCTTCAGACCCGGGTTCGCGGTCCAGGTATTTCCTGTTCCGAACGGACGGGGCTGGCGCCCATTCTCGACTCTACACGACCTGAACAAGTTCCTAGGTCTCGAACCCTCAGGATGGTCACTCTGGCACAGATAATACCATCTCTGGAACACGGTGTGTGGTTCTGCTCTCTGGACCTACCAGGATGCTTCTTTCACGGCCCCTATCCGTCCGTCACATTGGAGATTCCTCCGCTTTAAGCGGAGGATCCCTCTCGAGTTCCGAGCCATGCCCTTCGGCTATCTCCAGCTCCCAGGGTCTTCACCAAATGCATGGCAGTGGTGACAGCATTTCCTGCGGCGCCTGAGGGTTCGGTGTACCTTACCTGGACGATTGGCATTGATAGCAGCCCTCCAGACGGGAAGTGGAGCGGTCCAGAGATCTGGCCTCCAGGTTTGCTCTCGTTGGCCTTCTCATCAACGAGGCCAAGTCGGAACTCGTCGAAGCAGGTGATCCTGTTCATCGGGCAGAGCGCGACTCTTTCGAGCCAGAGCGACTCCGGGCGGACAGGGCCGAGGTTTTCATCTCCTTGCCCAATCATTTCTGTTTGGGCAACTGCACCTGCCCGGGACTTCCTGCGCCTCCTGGGTCTCCATGGCGGCCTGTACCGCGTGGTCCTCTGGGCTCAGCTACATGCCTCTTCAGTGGGGGCCAGCCAGTGGTCACAACGCTGCGATCCTTTGACCAGCTAGTGATAGTGACCCAGGAGATGTGGAACGCTCTCCAGTGGTGGACCGTTCCATTCCATCTGCAGGAGGGCATCCCATTTGTCCGCCTCGAGCCGACGGTCTCTCTATCGACCGATGCCTCTCTGATGGATTGGGGTGCCCATCTGGGGGAACACCGGGCACGGCCTCTGGTCCCCGCGGGAGTCCCGATGCACATCAACCTGCTGGAGCTCCGAGCGGTCCGCCTAGCTCTCACTGCCTTTGCTCCGTTTCTCCGGGGTCAAGTGGTCCGAGTCCAGACGGATGATACCACGACCATGTACTATCTAAACCGCCAGGGCGGGACGTGCTCCCTGCTTCTATGCAAGCTCTCTGCATTTGGTCACTCGTGCGCAGCCTGGAGGCGGATCTCCTAGCCATTCATGTGGCAGGAGCCTCCAACACCCTGGCCGATGCCCTGAGCCGGATAGGGGCTGCATCTCACGAGTGGTCTCTCCTGCCGGAGGTAGTACAAGATCTGTTCTCCCACTGGGGCACACCTCAGGTGGACCCGTTTGCCTCCAGGGAGTACTCGAAGCTGAGGCTGTTTTATGCCCGCCTCAGCAGGGCTCGCTGCAGGGGATGCCTTCGAGGCTGTGGACCCTGGT
This sequence comes from Neoceratodus forsteri, assembly GCA_016271365.2. Taxonomy (NCBI): domain Eukaryota; kingdom Metazoa; phylum Chordata; order Ceratodontiformes; family Ceratodontidae; genus Neoceratodus; species Neoceratodus forsteri. The sequence continues at coordinate 926,260,603 of CM028135.1, read as the reverse complement.
CTTCTACGCCTTTTCCCCATTTCCCTTGATTCACAAGGTGCTTCTCAAAGCAAGGAGGGACAAGGCGCAGGTGATCCTGATAGCCCCAGACTGGCCCGCCAGTTCTGGTACCCAGATCTCCTCAGCCTCAGCTCCAGGCTCCCGAGGCAGCTTCCAGCTCACCCGGACCTGCTCTCAATCAGTCAGGGATGGTGTTTCCGGACCTTCAATCCCTGCACCTGACGCCTGGTTCCTGGCTGCTAGAGTTCCAGGCCTTGGGTCTTTCCGACGAGGTCCTCAATGTTGTTGAGGCGTCCCATAAGGAGTCGACCAGAAAATGCTAGCCCTTCAAATGGAAGAGATTCTCCATTTGGTGTCAGGCAAGGGCTTGACCCTTCCTCCTGTTCTGTGGCAAGCATTTTGGACTATTTATGGTCCCTTTCTAGTCAAGGGCTTAGGTCGACGCACTTAGCAGCATCTGGCAGCTATCTCTGCTTACCGGGCACGGGCGGAAGCAGTCGGTGGCAGGAAAAGGTGGTCGGCGCTTTTTCAAAGGCCTTGATCACATTTCCCTCCGGTGCGAACCTCCACCTCCGTGGGATCTACTGCTGGTACTGGCTAAGCTCATGGGCAAGCGTATTCGAACCAGTGCACAGGTGTGAACTCTTCACCTGTCGTGGAAGACCGCTCTTGGTGGCTATCACGTCAGCCAGAAGGATGGAGAGCTCCAGGTGCTTTGCATCGAGTCTCCTTACCTGGTCTTCCACAGGGACAGGTTGTCCTGCGCCCCCACCCGAAATTCCTTCCGGGTGGTGTCGGAGTTTCACCCTAACCAGGTGCTGACTCTGCCGTGTTCTACCCCAATCACACCGGAGGTCGAATATAGGCTCCATACTCTGACCCTAGAAGGGCGCCGCTATTATAAGGAGCGCACGGCTGAAATTCGGGAGAGGTTCGCCAGCTGTTTGTCACCTACGCTGAAGCCGGATTCGGCAGACCTGCAGCTGCTGGACGATAGGCAGGTGGGTCACCTCCTGCATAGACTGCTATGAGTTGGGGGCATGGAGCCCCAGAGGGATAAGAGCTCATTCTACCGGGTCATATTGTTGGCATCGGGTGGCTGCTTCCAGGGACGTCCCTATCCAGGAAATCTGTAGGCTGCTACCTGAAGTCAGCACACCTTATTACCCATTACCACATCGACCTTGAGTCACGCTGGGATGCTGGTTTTGGGGCCTCGTTCTCCAGTCCTTATTTCCCAAGTAAGTATTAAGGGGTGTCACTTGCCTCCTCCTCCCGGAGAACTGCTAGAGTCTGCCAATAAGTGTGGATGAACAACATATCCATGTCCCTAGAAACAGGTTACTCACCTGTAACAGGAGTTCTAGGAATGGTATAGCGTTATCCACACGACCCACCCCGACTCTCCCTGCCTGGATGCGACAACCTCAGCTTCCAGCGGGCCAGATCTGGCGCCATGGGACGGAGCCGAGAGTTTTACCACCCGGGTGGGTGGGAGGAGCCAGCTTGAAGACCTTCCGGCAAGATTTAAAGCGGCAAGGATACCTGCCAATAAGTGTGGATGAACAATATATACCATTCCTAGAACTCCTGTTACAGGTGAGTAACCTGTATTTTTGCTGGATGGTAGGTAGGAGCTCCAGAAAAGGCAACCACTAGTCGCTCTGCATCACGTGACTCCTAAATTTAACAACTCTTTATTTGATTAATTCAGAATGCCCATTCACAGATTTCCCTGGCATCTTAGAATTACAACATGTAAATGGTGCAAATGTCGGAGTCAGTTATAGAAGTGACAAACAGGCAGCAACGTTCACACATTTTATTTCAGAATCAATAAGGATAAAAGATGCAAAACTTGTTAACAGTAACACTTTCATCTCTGTCCTATGTGACTCGAGCACTGGATGCCTCAGTAATAGAAGAGGAGGCAGTCTATATTAGGACAATGGAAAATTTCCGTCCAGTTAACAAATTTGTTTCCCTTCAGCCAGTCTCTATTCCAAATGGTGAAAGCATTTATAACTCAATAGGTGATGCCTTAGAATTCACCTTGGACAGTAAAGACTGGAAAGAAAAAATTGTTGCTTTTGGATCTGATGGGGCACCCGTCCTGTTGGGTAAAGTGACTGGGGTGTTTGGCAGGATTTTGAAAGACGTACCTCATTTGTTAGGATTCAGTGTAGTGCCCACAAGTTGGAGCTAGCTATAAAGAAATCAGCAACATCTATTCCATACATGAAAACAACAGATGAAGTCTTAATGGGTATCTATAAAATACACCATAAGTCTCCCAAAAACTGGGCCGGTCTCGAAGAGTTAGCCAGTAATATGAGGTACACCATTCATAAACCAGTTAACGTGTCAGGGACCCGGTGGGTTGCACACAGAGAAAGGGCTCTGTCTGTTATTCTGTCCAGCTACAAGGCCTTAGTTGTACATTTACAGCACATTGCTTCCACACCAGGGCAAACAAAAGATCAGGCCAGTGGGTTGTTCAAAACAATAAGTACTGTGAGATTTGTCCTCTTTTCTCAGTTTCTGGCTGAATACCTTTCTGTCATGATGGCCTTTAGTCTAACTCTACAGAGAGACAGCTCAGCAGTAGAAACAATAGTCAGCAAGGTTGAAAGCACAGTGCTCTGGCTAGAGAACTACCCTGTGCAGGATAAACTTGACAAAGTCTGTAACGAATTGCTGCTGCTCCCTGACTCTGACACAGCTGACAGTGACACTAGCACAAGTCGACTGACAGGCTCAGCCACTACTCGGGTTCAGTTCTGTGGATCTGATATCTTCCGTAACTTAGAAAGGGGATATTCTATAGATAGAACCAAACAGGCAGTGTTGCGTGATGTTACAAGCCTTCTTTCATCAACAGTTGAAAGTATTAACTCACGATTTTCCAATTTTAAAACAAAGTCCTGCGGTCATTCAGTATATTTAACCCATTACAGTTACCAGATAGTGAACAACTAGCCCTTTATGGCAATGAGGAAGTCAGAACCCTCACAGAGCACTACAGTGACCTACTGAAGAAACACAATAATAATGTAAACTTGATTGAAGCGCAATGGTTAGAGCTGAAACCACTTATGAAAAAATCACTGAATGAACTGTCTCCGAAATTTCACTATTTGGATTTCTGGCAAAAATTCTCCATAATGATACACATGAACAGCGATTCCCTGATATTCTGGTCTTAGTCACAATAGCTCTACTGATCCCAACCCAAACTGCAGTAGTTGAGAGAGGATTCAGCTTGATGGGCAGAGTGAAGTCTGACTGGCGGTCCTGTCTGTCTCCTATGACTACATCTGAACTAATGCGTGTCATGCTGTCAGATGCTAGCGTTGCTACATTTGACCTGCAGGATGACACAACACTATGGTTCAAATCTGGAAAACAAAAAAGAAAATCTCATGTGAGACCATATGGCTGCAGACTAGATTCAAGTTCTGATTCAGAAATAGATTAGACTCAATCAGTGTTTTACCTTGAAAAATAACCTCCCAAAAAGCAACAGTTTTCTCTGTTTCCACTTTACAGTGCATTTTATGTTTTAAGTTTAAAATTCACGTCACAAAAATGTGGACAGGTTAAACTTTGTCCGGACAGGCAACATTTACATTCCACCTGTCCCTCGGACAGGCATCTCAAAAAAATTATTTCTAGCCCTGACTGGGATGTTAACATACCAGGGTACATAACCTACAGGAGAGTCAGGCAGGGGAGAAGAGGGGGAGGAGTAGCTCTCTATGTAAAGGAAGGGATAAAAGCAACTGAACAAAAGAGTAAACGGGGAGGAGAGGAGGCACTGTGGGTCACCTTGGAGACTGGAAAGGGCACCACAATCTGCACAGGGGTTGTGTACAGACCCCCATGTCAGGGGGAGGGAATGGACAAGGATATTATAGAAGCATTCTTAGAATGGCAGAGAAAAGGGAGATACTGTTGATGGGAGACCTGAATATGTCAGATGTTAACTGGAGCACATTTGCTGCAGCCACATCCAAGAGCAGGGCCATTCTTGATGCCCTATAGGTGGCAGGCCTCAGCTAGTTTCGGAACCCACTCGTGCGGGAGCAATCTTAGACCTCGTACTCTCAAATGGGGGCACTGAGAGGATCTCAGATCTAGAAGTGGGTTGCCATCTGTGGACAAGTGACCATCAAACATTGTGGTTCACGTTAAACTCAGCTACCGAGTCAAGCCATGCAAAAGGGGTACAGGATTTTAGGAGGGCTGACTTTGGCAAGATGGGAGAGTCCCTCAGAAAAGCAATGGCAAACAAGCTAGAAGGAGGTGTGGAGCAACAATGGGGAATCATTAAAACTGCCATCACAGAAGAAACAAGCCTTTGTGTGAAGCAAATAAACAAATCAAAACGAAAGAAAAAGCCACTATGGTTCTCAAAAGAGGTGGCTGTGAAAGTCAGAAAGAAAAAGACAGCATTCCGGAAGTATAAGGAAACACAGAAGGAGCAAGACAGAGAGTTGTACCAGTTAAGACAGAAGGAAGCAGGGAGGGAAGTCAGAATAGCAAAGGCCCAAACTGAGGAAAAGATAGCCAAGTCAGTTAAGAAGGGAGATAAAACCTTTTATAGGTACATCAGCGAGCGTAGAAAGACAAAGGGAGGGATAGTGAGGCTGAATAGGAGGAACGGTGGGTGGGCAGAGGGGGACAGTGAAAAAGCAGGGATACTGAACGAATATTTCTGCTCAGTATTCACAAAAGAGGAGGGGGAAATGCCTAATCCAATTAACAGAAGCACTCTTGATAGGGGGGTCGATCCCAGTCCTTTCACAGAAGAAAGAGTTATGCAAGAACTCCTAAAACTGAAGGTGGACAAAGCAATGGGTCCTGATGGAATTCACCCCAGAATTCTAAAAGAATTAAGGGAGGAACTAGTGAAACCACTGGCTACTGTTTTTAATAAATCATGGGAGGATGGTGTGGTACCAGAGGACTGGAGGAAGGCAGATGTGATTCCCATTCACAAAAGTGGGACCAAGACAGGCAGGAAACTACAGACCTGTCAGTCTGACCTCTGTGGTAGGGAAAGTGATGGATTCACTTTAGAAGGAAAGAATAGTTGAGTACCTAGAGGCCAGTGGAGCACAGGACCCAAGGCAGCATGGGTTCACAGCGGGAAGGTCATGTCCGAATCTAATAGATTTCTTTGACTGGGTGACCAAAGTAGTAGACCAGGGAGGGGCTGTGGACATGGCCTACCTAGACTTTAGCAAGGCATTTGACACAGTCCCATATAAAAGATTAATAGTCAAATTAACCAACCTGGGAGTGGGTCCCAGGGTGGTAGCCTGGGTAAAACATTGGCTGCACAACAGGACACAGAAGGTAACTGTAAATGGAGTCCACTCTGAAGAAAGAGGGTTACTAGTGGGTACCGTGAGGGTTCAGTATTGGGTCCAGTCCTTTTAATGTCTTCATCAGTGACATTGCAGAGGGACTGAAGGAAAAGTATGCCCTTTGCAGATAACACAAAGATCTGCAGCAGGGTTGATACACAAGGAGGCGTGGAAAGGATGAAAAGGGACTTGGCAAGGTTGGAGAATGGTCAGAAGTATGGCAGCTAGGATTCAATGCAAAGAAGTGCAAAATAATGCACCTGGGAAACAAGAACCCAGGGAAGAATAATGAATGGGTGGGAGGTAGTAACAACAACAAAAAAGGAAAGGGACCTGGGGGTAATCATATCAGATGACCTTAAGGTTAGCAAGCAATGTGAGAAGGCAGGGAGGGCTTTGGGTATCCTGGGATGTATAGGGAGAGGCATCAGCAGAAGAAAACAGGAAGTTATCCTTCTGTTCAGACAGTTGGTGAGACCCTATCTGGAGTACTGTGTCCAGTTCTGGAGACCCCATCTCCGCAAGGACATAGACAGGATAGAGGTGGTACAGAGGAGGGCATCTAAAATGGTGCAGGGTCTGCAAGAGAAGCCGTATGATGAGAGACTAAAGGAGCTTAATATGTATACCCTTGAGGAAAGAAGGGAGAGGGGGGACATGATAGAAACTTTTAAGTACCTCAGGGGAATCAACAAAGTCCAAGAGGGTAGCATCTTTTAGAAAGAGACTTGCAGGAACAAGGGGACACAATTTAAAGATAGAAGGATGGCAGTTCAGGGGCAATGTGAGGAAGTATTATTTCACAGAGAGGGTAGTGGATGCATGGAACAGCCTTCCTGAGGAGATTGTGGGGTCTAAAACTGTGGGAGAATTCAAGAATGCATGGGACAGACATAAGGCAGTTCTTGTGGGGGTTACGAAGAAATAGGCTGTTTAACTAGGATCTGCGGCCTGTCCTGTAGGTAGGGAAATGGGCAGACTAGATGGGCCAAGCGGTCCTTATCTGCCATCAAAGTCTATGTTTCTATGCTCTCCAGTGGTGGACCGCCCCAGAACGGTTGCAGGAAGGGATCCCGTTTGTCCGCCCCAAGCCGACGATCGTCCTTTTGACCGATGCCTCTCTCTTGGACGGGGGAGCCCAGATGGGGGACAACAGGGCCCATGAGTTCTGGACCCCTGAGGAGTCCCGATGCCACTTCAACCTGTTGGAGCTCAGAGCAGTCAGACTGGCACTGTCAGCTTTTGTTTCTTAGCTTCGGGGTCAAGTGGTTCAAGTCCAGATGGACAATACCACGACCATGTACTACCTCAACAAACAGGGCAGCATACACTCCCCTCTGCTGTGCAAGGAGGTGCTCTGCATCTGGACCCTTGTAAGTAGTCTGAGGCGGATCTCCTAGCCATTCATGTGGCAGGAGTCTCGAATCAGCTGGTGGTTTGTTGAAAGTGGCTGGTGGCCAAAGTTTAGTGACCAGTGGCCAAGGTTTTAGTAACCAGTGACCAGACTTTTATGAACAGTATGTAGTTGGCTAACCAAAAGGTTGAGGAGATAGAAAGGTGTAAAATGGCTAGTGTAGATGCTGCAAATGAGTAATAGATGACTAAATGATGCCAACATGTGAATTGGTATATTTAGTAGCAGAAGGCTGTAAGTGGCTAAATACCACCATGTTACTTAATATGTATGTGTGTGTAAGACTTTAAATGGGTTAATTAAGATTCTATAAAATGAAGAAAAATGGCTAAAAGCATAAGGCGAGGTTGTAGCCAAGATACGCGCACAGCTGTTAACTGTGTTTAGCCTTGACTATTAAAAGTTTCTCATCATATAATTCTCTTGTTAAAAACTATGTTTAACAGAAAACTGATAAATGAGATACCTCATTTGGTTGCTGGTACAAGGTTACTTTGACATTTGTAGCAAACTAGTCACGTCTCTCGTATGCTTTCTGGCTCCTAAGACAAAAGTTATTTGTGACAAATGTACAATTCACTCACCACTTATTTTCCCCTCCAAGGATGAGAATAGTAACTACCCTGTCTTGGCAAAATGTCAGGTACATCTCGTAAGCAAGAACTTTGAATACGGGATGTCTCAGAAATTGTAGTTACAGGATGCATCAAAAACTTGGATTATGGGAATGTATTAATGACCAGGTGTCCAGGCTAAATCTGCTGTCTTAGATTTTTGGAAATTCCAGCCTTGCATTTTTTTTTCTAATCTTGCTACACATAAATATGGGACCTATGGTTATGTCCAGCATCCCTTCGAAAATACGCAGTCTGAGACTATCCATAGTTTACTTGAGAGATCGAGGTATATGGTTTCATATTTCTCTGAAAATTTGTAGCCCTGTAATGCAAATATTACTAGCTGTCTAGATTGCATGTTAGAAAAACCCCAATGGGACTGTCCCATTGGCTGTAAGATTAAATTGTATCGGGTACACTCTGGTAGTAGCAGGCCACCGGATTCCTAGAAATGATATACTATTTCAATAAATTACAACTAATTTGGCAAAGTAATAGTGTGGTGGCTTTATTGAATTACTGAGAATTACCAACCAGGAACTTGTTTAATTGGGTCCATTTTACAGGATGCTCTCAGCCGCATAGGCCAGACATCCCACGAGTGGTCTCTCCATCCCGAGGTAACTTAGTCTCTTCTCCCGCTGGGAACCCGCCGTTGGTGTACCGGTTTGCCTCCAGGGAAAACAACAAGCTGAGGCTGTACCATGCCTGCCCACCTCAGCAGGGCTTGCTGCAGGGGGATGCCTTCTCGGCCATGGACCCCATGCCTCCTCTACACCTTCCCTCCATTTCCCTTCATCCACAAGGTGCTACTCAAGGTGAGGAGGGACAAAGCGAAGGTGATCCTGGTAGCCCCAGACTGGCTGCGCCAGTTCTGATATTCAGATCTCCTCAGTGTCAGCTGCAGGGCACCCAGAGTGGCTTTCTACACGCCCGGACCGATGTCACTGAACCAGGGAAGGTATTCCATCTGGACATTCAGTCCCTGCACCTCACAGCCTGGTACCTGAGCGGCTAGAGTTCCAGGCTCTGGGTCTTTCCGAGGATGTCTACCCTGTGGTGGAGGCATCTCGTGAGGAATCGACCAGGAAATGTTATGCCTTCAAATGTAAGAGATTTTCCATTTGGTGTCAGGGTCAGAGTCTGGACCCCTTATCCTGTTCAGTGGCTAACATTTTCGACTACCTTTGGTCTCTCTCCAAAGGGGGTCTACGATCATCAACCCTTAGGGTGCACCTGGCAGCCATTTCCACTTACCGGGAGTGGGCTTGTCGGCTGACATTGGCGCAGGAGACGGTGGTCGGTCACTTATTCAAAGGCCTGGATCACACATTCCTTCTGGTGTGTGAACCTCCACCTCCGTGAGATCTGTTGCTGGTTTGGGCAAAGCTTATGGACAAGCCATTCGAACCTATGCACAACAAGTATGTGGTCACACTTGTCATGGAAGACCGCCTTTCCTGGTGGCTATCACGTCAGCCAGAAGGACAGGGGACATCCAGGCACTGTCGGTGAACTCCCCTTATCTCGTCTTTCACAGGAACAAAGTTGTCCTGCGTCCCCATCCGAAATTCCTTCCGAAGGTGGTATCAGAGTTTCACCTTAACCAGGTATTGACTCTGCTAGTATATTACCCTAACTACACCTCGGACACAGAGTACAGGCTCCATACTTTGGAACCGAGACGTGCTCTTTCCTACTTGGGAAATAAAGACCTGAGATGTGCCCTTTCCCATTATAAGGAAAGGATGGCGGAAATTCGGGGAGACGTTCGCCAGCCGTTTGTCACCTACATTGAAGCTGCTTGTGGCAGGCCTGCAGCTAAATGGACCATTGCGAGATGGATTACATCATGCATAGGTCTGCGTTATGAGTTTGCCGGCAAGGAGCCTCCCAGAGGGACAAGAGCTCATTCTATCTGCCATACTGCTGCATTAGTGGCTGCTTCCAGGGACATCCCTATCCAGGAAATCTGCGGGCTGCTATTTGGAAGTCAGCGAACACCTTCATTACCCACTACAACATCGACCTTGAGTCACGCTGGGATGCTGGTTTTGAGGCCTCGGTTCTCCAATCTCTGTTTCCCTAAATAGGGGGTGTGCACCTTGCCTCCCTCCTCCCGGAGAACTGCTTGGAGTCTGTCAGAGTGTGTGGATGAACAACATATCCACGCTCCTAGAACAGGTTACTCGCCTGTAACAGTAGTTCTAGGAGTGGTATATGTTCATCCACATGCACCAACCCGACCTCACCGGCTTTAGGCGCACCACCTTGCTTCCAGCGGGCTAAGTTCTGGCATCATGGGGCAGAGCCGAGGTATTTATCACCTGGGTGGGTGGGAGGAGCCAGCTTAAAGACTTTCCGGTGAATTTAAAGGGGAAAGGGACATGCCTGAGAGTATGTATGAACAACATATACCACTCCTAGAATTACTGTTTCAGGTGAGTAACCTGTTCTTTCCGATGTTGAATCTTTCTAAAAGAGCTCCCAGCTCAAAGGTATTGTAATCCAAGATCTAAATAATAACATAAGAGAAACAGGTTTGGGCGACCTGGAGAGGAGGGGTGGTCAAGAGAAGCGGTGTTAACAGTGGGCATCCTAGCCTGCTTATGTATTAAAGGGAATTTCTGATTGGCATATAGACGTTAAAGCCCATTACATAAAGGCTGCGATATTCAGTCTGTTCAAAAAGAAAAATGTATTTCTCATTTGAGAAAGGGAAGGAATTGTACCTGTTGCCAAACAGGCCGTCCCCCCCCCCGATTCAATTCCACCTCCCTGTTCACCCGTCCCGACCCCGCTCTCAGATGTTTTATGATGTCTGACCAGGGAGAGCACAGGGACGCCCCATTGTAATATATGGTGGTGCATTTTAAAGACTTTAGTTTTATATGTTTAAGCAACGTTTGACATTAGTGAGTCACCGCTCTGAGTTGGGGCTTTCAGAAAATACAAGGAGACTCAAAAGGATGAGCATAGAGCAGTGTACCTAGAGGGACAGAGGGAGGCAAGAAAAGCAGTTAGGAGCGCAAAGGCACAAGCAGAGGAGAGATTATCACAGACAGTAAAGAGCGAGGAGAAGACATTTTATAGAGGAGGAAGGGTTGTACGTAGAGGGTGACCTTGAAAAGGCATCGATACTGTATGAATATTTCTGTTTGGTATTCATGGTAGAGGGGGAGGGACAGGGACCACAGCTAGGTAGTAGAAACAGGTGGGGTGGGGGGTGGAAGACGTAAACACCAGTCCTTTTACAGCAGAGAGGGTCCTGCAGGAATTCAAAAAAAGTGAGGGTGGATAAAGTGATGGGGCCAGATGATATACGTCCCAAGATACTAAAGGAATTAAGTACATTGTTAGCAGCACCGTTGGTGGCCTTGTTTACTGAGTCAGTCGGTACAGGAGTGGTTCCAGAGGACTGGAAGTGGGCAAATGTAGTCCCTCTCCATAAGTGTGGTAGCATGGAGGAGGTAGGAAACTAGGCCCATCAGCCTCACCTCAGCAGTGGGTAAGATCATGGTGGTGTTGTATAAGGAAAGGATTGTGAAACAGTTTGAAACCATTGAAGTACAGGATCCAAGGCAGCTTGGTTTCCCAGCAGGAAGGTCCTGTCAAACAAATCTGATTGACTTTTTGACTGGGTGACAAAGGAGGTGGATCAGGGAGGAGCGGTGGATATCACTTAACTCTGTTTCAGTAAGGCCTTTAGCACTGTACCCCAGAGAAGACTGATGATCAATCTAGGGAGCCTGGGGGTGGGCCACAAAGTGAAAATTTGGGTTAGAAGCTGGTTGAGGGACAGGAAGCAGAGGGTGATAGTAAATGGGATGAAATCTGAGGAATAGAGGGTGATCAGTGGGGTGCCTCAGGGATCAGTCCTTTTCAATGTCTTCATTGGTGTCATTGCTGAAAGGCCTGGAGGGGAAGGTTTGCCTATTTGCAGATGGTACCAAGGTCTGCAACAGAGTAGTCACTCCAGAGGAAGTCGATAGAATGATGAGGGATCTGGGAATGCTGGAAAAATGGTCCGAGGTATGGTAGTTGAAATGTAATGCAAAAAAGTGCATAATCATGCACCTGGGGCGAAGAAACCCTGGGGAGTGCTACAGAATTTTTTTTGTGATGGGGGATTGCGAACAGTCATGAAAGAGAGGGATTTAGGGATAATTATCTCGGATGACCTAAGGATGACCAAACAGTGTAACAAAGCTGTGGGGAGGGTCAGTGGGATGTTGGGGTGCATAGGAAGCAGTATCACTAGCAGAAGAAGGGAGGTGGTGATGTCTTTGTACAAAACTCTGATGAGGCCTCATCTAGAATATTGTGTTCAGTTCTAGGGACCGCATCTTCGCAAAGACATAGGGTGGAGGTGGTCCAGAGAAGGGTGACCAAAATGGTGCAGGGCTAGTGACAGAAAACATGAGGGCAGATTAAAATACCTCAATATGTATACAGTTGAGAGGAAAGAACGAGGGAATATGATAGAGACCTTTAAGTATCTTAATGGCTTGAACAGAGTGTGTGTGTGTGTGTGTGTGTGGGGGGGGGGGTGTGACATCTTTCAGTACAAGAGTTGTACAGGAACAAGAGGGCACGATATGAAATTGGAAAGGGGCAGGATAAGGGGAAATGTGAGGATGTTTTCTTCACAGAGTGTGTGGTGGATGCTTGCAGTAGCTTACCCCAGGAAGTGGTGGGTGCTGACACAGTGGGGGATTCAAACATGCATGGGATCGACATAAGAGAACCCTAGACGTGGTGAAGAGGCAAAACCCAGTGAATGACCAAGTAGGGTCAGCAGCCGCTGATGCAAGCAGAGAATACGGGCAGGCTCGGTGGGCCTAGCGATCCTTACCTGCTGTCAATTAATATGTTACTAAAACTATAAGCACACTGCGCATGCAGCCAATGGGAGAGAGGCTTCTTGCTAGAGCAGGCTGCATTCTATAACACAGCTAAATTTCAGAACAGTTTTGTTTGTTGTGTAATTGAATAGTGATAGAAATAACGACTTAAGTCCATTAGCTACATTGGTTATTCAAAAAATCGGTAATTAATGGACTTGTTCTGCTTGTTCTCTGTTTACAACAAAGCAGAAGCTGAACTTACTCTGGATCAGAATAAAATAAGAACTCTACTAAAATTGGAAAACCAGAAAGTTACAAAATTAATACTTGAATGTTCAGTTTGATATTCTCTAATTTTTGTAGGAATAGCAGATATTTCCTACTCATTTGTTTCTACTTGTCGGTTTTGAACAAAGAACTGTTATGCTTTATCTCTGTAATTTTGTTTTTAACTGTTTTAGGCTGTTAAGTGCTTTGTTGGCAGTGTTGTCCCAGTGGACCAAAAATGGTTGGAAGCATGTACAATTTTCATTCAACAACTTCTCCTGGGCAAGGCCTGCTCAATGACGATTCTAGATGTGCTCTGCAGGGACACGACAAGTTACTTTGCTGTGGATTTTTTGCTGCCTGATTCTGGTAGGTTTGACAAGTTGCACACATCCAGTATGGAAGAACAAGGGTTAATTGTGGCAGGTATTTCTTTTCTGTTACACAACTGCTGCTTCAAATCCCAAATAAAGTCCTTGGGCTAGATTCATGAAAGAAATACCACACGGTAAATGCATGCTACTTCAGGTAGCATGTGCTGTTTTGTACCTCCTGATTCAGGAAACGGCCTCTAAAGGAAACAGCAGCAATTATCGGGGACTCCAGCTAAACACTGGAAGTTGTAGTACATGCTGATTGCAGGGGTCCATCTGCTGAAAGATAGCAGAGCAGGATACCACTGCTACTGACAACAAAAACACAGCCAGCAGTGCAGGCATGGTAAGAATACATGCACATCTTGTGTAGTTCATGAGAGATGCAGACTCTGCAACACACAGGACTGCTGCAAATGGGGCTGCCATCACTAGCGTGGCCAGGATTAGCATACCCTCCACACACACACACCCAGATCACTGTAGCGCAGCATTCGGGAAACATGTAGCATACTGTTCTTGCTGTGTTTATTAAGGGGGTTATCAGGCACCCTTTAAAGGGACACTGTTAATTCCCTTAGGCCTCAAAGTGTCTCTAGCTTAAAAGACACATTTTATGATGGTTCACATTCTTGTGAGACTGCTGATGCAGCTGGTAGTTTGATTCTGATTCCTGTTTTCTTTTAAAAAGTGACAAACTGACTGCCCATCATACTGGTGTTACACACCAAAACATGTTTGTTCACATTCCTTGATCAGTTCCCACTGCATCTTTCCTGGACTGTGGAGCACCCCCAACACTGTCTAGCTACTCATGCACTGGGAATAGAAACATAGGCTTGGCGACAGATGAGGGCCACTTGGCCCACCTAGTCTGACCATTTCCTTACCTATTGGATAAGCTGCAGATCTCACCTCGAAGGGGAGCTCTTGCATTAAGTATTACCAATAGGACTAATGCTGTCAAGGCGTTAGGACCCCACAGAAAAATATTATAGCTCTCAGTCTGTGGTGGGGGACTGCCCCCGATGTTGGCTCCGCCCGACCTCAGACGTGGTATAAAGGGGGCGGTTCCCTGGCGCCACCTCTGTTCTTCTCCTGCCGTTGACCTGCTCAGTTCAGCTCCACAGACGCCTTTTCTCAGTCGACTGCGCTTTGTGCTCTATTCATGTTTTTCAAATTTTGCTTCATTCTTTTCTTGCATGTCTTTTCCCTCTCCACAGTGGCACATGTCCAAGTGTGTGCGCGGGAAGCAGATCCCAGCCAAATACGGCCACGCGGCCTGCCCCATCTGCCTAGGCCTCGACCACCGACCCGAAAACTGCCCGCACTGCAAGAAATTTAATAGTAAAAAGACGACTCTGAGAGCCAACACACTCAGAGCTTATTTCATCGGAACAGAAGGTGGCAGCAATGCCTAAGTCTTCGGAGCACAGCTCTTCTTTACCCTCCAAGTAGAGAAAGATGGGGCCAGGTCTAAATCCCGCCAAAAGTCACCTTCTAAGGCTTCTTTCTCTACCTCTGGTGGGAGGTTGGGTTCGGTCCCTCTGACTCCTACAGAGACGTACTCGAAGTCGGCTCCCTCCACTTCCCAGGGCAAGCACAGGGAGCCTTCTTCCTCTTCTTCTGGGTGTTCATCCACCCAGCCCGCTCTGGCCCACCACCCCCATAAGTCTTAGCTTGGGTCGACCCAGGAGGGGCAGTCACCCTCCGGGAGGCCCAAGGACTCCGGCCATAAGTCCAGTGGGTCATCCAAAACACACGTCCGGATGACTCCGCTAGGTGTCAAGAGGTCGTTTGCCATCGGACGCCTCCTCCTCCTTCGGCCAAGGAACGCCCACTTCCAGACGACAAACGTCCCTTGAGCCAGTCGCCCTCTCCCGAGACTCTGGCCAGACGCCAGATCGGAGGCCATCGCAGGCTGAGGCCCGACGCCCGCCCCACCTTCAGGTCAGTCACCCGAGGGCCCCCTCCCACTCTGAACGCCGGGTCAGACGCCAGGTCCCCCAGGGACACGGATGTCGATCAGCAGCTGGACACCAGATCCCCAGGACCCACAGAAGCCGGTGTCCGCCCCACCTGTCCCTTTGACAGACAACGGATCTCTTTTCTCTACCTGGTGGAACATGGTCAAAGGGGACCTGCTTTACAGACCCTGGACCCTCCCCCTAGGGAGTCTCCAATTGGCCCCCGCCACCTCCAGACAACCAGAAGCCTGGCGAGGGTTCTCAACCGCCCCTTGACGTAAAAGACAAGAGGAGGAAGGCCTCGTCCCTGGTTCCCTTCTTCAGCGGGCGCCCAACTTCCTCAGATGAAGGTGCAGCAGACTTCTATTTTTCGGAATCTTTATACAAGGAAGAGTTTCCCCCTCACCCCCTGGCCTGAAGGACTTGCCCAGGTCTCCCCCGGACAACCCCTTGATCCTGGACATCATGCGCCATATCCTGGCAGTTTAGCAGTGGGATACTGAGGATCTGGACCCAGAACAGATGCTGCTGGCCAAGTTTCTGGGATCCAGATAACCCAAACTCTTAGTCGTCCCATTGCTGGTGGAGCCCTTTCAGGACGTCACCAGGCTTACATGGCAGAAACAGTTGTCTACTTCTGCTGTGCCCAGGAAGACAGAGCCCCTGAGGAGGAACTGTTCTTAGGGAGCAGCCAAGCAGACTTCTTTGTGCTCTTGGCTGCCTTGGCTCTGCAGGCAGCCAAGCACCTGAGTGCTCAGCACCCTGATCCGGAGTCCAAATAGTTATATCATTGGAGTAGAAAGGTGTATTCATCAGCCACAGGATCCATTCATTCCTTACATTTTCTGCTCTACATGGTCACTCACCAACAGTCCCTGTGGGAAAAGTCCATGGAGCTAGTCAAAACCCTGGCTGACTTGGACAGCAGAAATGAAATCTTGGCTTATGTCCAATCTGGAATGGACATGGATAAGCATGTCCTCCGTTCTATGATTCTGTGGAGATGGCTTCTCGAGCGGCTACTACGGGAGTCTGTCTGAGGAGTCACTCCTGGCTTCAGGTATCCGGTTTCCGCCCTGACCTTCAGGACACAATACTGGATGCTCCCTTTCAGGGCCCAGTATTGTTTGGCCAGGAAGTAGAGAGAGTCACCAAGGGCGTGCAAGATTCAGGCAAGGCAGTCGTCGAGGTACATGATACGTACAAATTGGAGCCACAAGGTCCCCGTCATTGTCCTTTTTGCAAAGGTCATGGACAACAGGTAACCAAGCAGCCTTAGGGTTAGGGGTTAGAGATGTGGTCACCCTGTCCCTCCAGGTGCCCAGGGCCCTAAGCACCTCTGCCGCGCCCCACCGCGGCTGTAGCATGACTCTGCAGCCCCCTCCTCATTCTCTGGATCCGCAAGATGAGGCAGTAGGAGGGAGTTTTTTTTCCCTTTGCCTTGCAGGATGGTTCAACATAATGTTAAACTAGTGGGTGCTAGAAACCATTCAGAAGGGATACTCTCTCGAGTTTCTCAGCACCCCTCGGACAGTCCCCCTAATTGTTCACCCAACCATGCTCTGCTTCTGATCGATGAAATACAGTCCCTCCTTCAGAAGAAGGCAATTCAGCCAGTTCCACCTGCCCCAAGAAAACGGGAGACCTTCGTCCCATACTGGATCTCAGTCTGCTCAATCAGTTTATCCAGTTCCGGAGATTCTGAATGGTGACATTAGCAAGCATGTTGCCCCTCCTCCTTCAGGGAGACTGGTTATGCTCCCTCGACATGCAGGACACATACATGCATATCAAGATCCTGCCCTCGTACAGGAGGTTTCTGCGCTTCCACTTTCAAGACTAGCACGATCAGTTCAAGGTCTTGCCCTTCGACCTTTCGTCAGCACCCAGGGTTGTCACTAAGTGCCTGGCGGTGGTAGCGGCGGTCTTGAGTAGGAAAGGCCACTTCATCTAACCTTACCTGGACGACTGGCTTATTTCTGCTCAGTCAGCAGACCAGTTGCCTTCGGTCCAGAAAAAAAACAAAGGACTTATTTCTCTCTGTGGGCATCACTGTAAACTGACCAAAATCGCAACCCTCACCCTCCCGGCGGCTTCAGTACATCAGAGCTGTCCTGGACACAACCCAGGGCAAGGCCATCCTGCCATCAGACAGGGCAGGCTGTCGGATGGATCTGGCCCGCAGGGTTCAGGCAGCAGTTTTGCTTCTAGCGAGGGTAATCCTGCAGTTACTGGGGCATATGGTGGCCGCCATAGCTTCGGTCTCTCTTGGCAAGTTTAACATGAGGACTCTGCAATGGCACCTGAGGGTTCAGTGGGACCAGGCAGTGGACGACTTAGATCACACAATTCGTGTCTCAGCGGCTGTCCATCGTTGTCTCCAGTGGTGGTTTTGCCTTCCACATCTCGAGAGAGGAGCCTTCTTCCAGAGACCATGCCTGTTGCAGACTCTGATGACTGACACCTCAAATTCAGGTTGGGGGGCCCATCTAGGGAAGTACCGAACCGGAGGAGCTTGGCCCTCCCCCCCGTAGAGTGGTCTCTTCATATCAACGTTCTGGAAATGAGAGCCGTTCTCTCTGCCCTCTAGGCTTTTCAAGACCATATATCCCGGGGTCCTCTTTTGGTGCAGTCAGACAATACCCCAGTTGTCTTCTACATCAACAAGCAAGGAGGCACTCAATCGTACCCGCTCTGCAGGGAGGCCATGAGAGTTACCGACTCTGCAGTAGAACATGTTCTGGACCTCACAGTGGTGCACGTGCCTGGAAGCCAGAACGTTCTCGTCGACAGTCTTTCGCTCTTGTTTTCTGAACCACGAGTGGGAATAGCTCCAGGAGGTAGCAAACTATCTCTTCGGTCGACCAGAGTTGGACCTCTCTGCATCCCGTGCAGCGCCAAACTGCCAAATTTTTGCTTGCTAGATCCAGGGCCTGGTGTTTTCTGGCAAGATGCAATGTTCCTCTCCTGGACAGGGAGGTTTCTGTATGCCTTCTGTCTCATTCAGAGAGTCCTGCTCAAGTTGCAGACAGGGGAGGCCAGAATGGTTCCGGTGGCTCCTTTTTGGCCTCGACAGATCTGGTACTCACTGCTACAGCAACTGGCCACGAAGCCCCCTTTGCAGTTACCTCTTTCCACACACTTGCTGTCTCCGGAGTGAGGGATGCTCGTACATCCTGCTCTGCGGTCTCTTCATTTGCATGCCCTGACTCCTGCAGTCATAGCGGAGGAAAGATTAGGGGTGTCAAGCAGAGTGGCTGTGATCTTGGTAGCAGTGAGGAAACCTTCCACAAGGGCAACCTATGCCATGAAGTGGAAGCATTTTTACCTCTGGGCAACAGCACATTCCCTAGATCCCCTGGATTGTTCAGTCAAGCATGCTAGACTACCTTCTCCACCTTTTGGATCTGGACTTGAGCTACTCATCCATGAAGGTGCACCTTTGTGCCTTATCAGCCTATTGTGCACCATTTGGGGAGAAGACTCTGGCACAGCTGTATTTGTGCAAGACCTTTCTGCGAGGCGTCTTGCATGTCAGACCCCTGAGGAGGGAACCCTGTTCTCCCTTGGGATCTCCTTTTATGTTCTTGAAAAGCTCACCCTGGCTTCCTTCGAGCCAGCCGCGACATGTGAGCTTCACTTTCTCTCTTGGAAAGCATTATTTTTAGTTGCTATTACTTCTGTGCAGAGGTTTTTTTTTTTGTTTGTTTTCCCGGCAGGACCCTGTCACTTGATCGGTCCTGGCCACAGCCCCTGGAAGCCTCCACCACCGTCTATGGCTGCCGGGGTCCCCCAGTCACCCCCGGCTTGCCCCCTGGAGGGTGGGGCCGTGATCATGGAACCAGTATCTGGTCCGGGGACCCGCAGCGACGGTGGTTGGAGAGGTCTTCCGGGAGGGCTTCATTTAGACAGGTAGCCCTCTCCCGGCCTGTGTTTTCTTTTTCCTCATGGAGGCGGGGACGTGCAGTGATGCCAGCGTCCGCCCCGCCTCCCAGAGAGACTAGCGTGGCAACGCGAGATCTCCCGTCCTCCTCCAGGAGTCCTCAGCGCTCCGAGTGCTTCCCCCACCCTCCCCCCGGAGAAGGAGAGCAGTCCATAGGATGCTCCATCCTTCTCCCCTCCGGCCGGCCCTCCGACAACCCGGGTCGCCGGCGTCGCAAGCGGAAATCCCACCGCTGCGCCATCGGGCCGGCTGACTTCTGCGCAAAGGGTTACGGAGCTTCAGGCCCTCGTGTGTAAGGAGCCTTTCCTTTCCTTGTGTTTCATTGGGACAGGGTGGCGCTGCATGCGAACCCCAAGTTTTTACTGAAGGTGGTGTCCAAATTGATGGTGAACCAGGACATCAGCTTCCTGTTTTTTTCCCCAAGAGGGGGGAAGCCTTGTTGCATACACTGGATGTTCACAGAGTTCTGCGTTACTACCTTCACTGGATGAGTTCTTTCAGGAAGACGGATTGGTTGTTCGTCTCCTTTGCTCACAGGAGGACAGGGGCACCTGTCACCGAGCAGGCACTAACCCGGTGGTTAGTCCACTGTATTTCTTTTTGCTACCAGCACCACTGTAGGCCCTTGCTGGGCTCAGTCAAGGGCCACTCCACTAGAGCTGTGGCTACCTCATTTGCCTCTTTGAGTGCGTCTTTGGCAGACCTATTTGCTGCCGCTACCTGGAGCACAGTCCACACTTTCATTAGGCATTACAGTTTGGACATTGCATGTAGGAAGAGAGCAGGTTTGGGACTAGCCATCTTTCAGGGCCTTCTCCCTTGAAAGCTTCTGGGCTGGTTTTCTCCCAGACCTATCAGACCTGGGCCTATCTTTGGGTATTGCTTGGGACTCCTGTTGGTGATGCATACTGCAAGAGCTCCCCCTCGAAGTGAGGTAGTACAGTTATGTAAGAACTTACTGTAACAGTAGATCTTAGAGGAACTTTTGCAGCAGGTGGATTTTCCACCCACCATCCTCCAGGAATCATTGTTACCCTTCTTAAGGGCAGGGGAAATCCTGCTCGGTTTTCCATTTATTTCAGCTGGGTCTCCGGTGGGAGAACTGAGATGGCGCTGGGGATTGCCCCCTTTATACCACATCTGACATCGGGTGGAACTGAGATGGCGTTGGGGGACTGCCCCCTTTATACCATGTCTGACATCGGGTGGAGCTGATGTTGGGGGCGATCCCCCACCACAGACTGCTAGCTAGAAGATTTTTCCGTGGGATCCTAATGCCTGGCTGAATTAGTCCGATTGGTAATACCTGCTACAAGAGCTCCTCTCGAAGATCTACTGTTACGGTAAGTTCTTACGTAACTGTACTATCCTAGTTAACCAACAGGCTACTTCTTCCTACCCCATCACCAGAATTGCCTTATGTCTGTCCCATGCATTCTTGAATTCTCCCACTGTTTTTGACCCCTCGACCTCAGCAAGGCAGCTTCATGAGTCCACCACTCTCTGTGAAATAATACTTCCTCACATTGCCACTGAGCCTCCCCCCTTGCTTCAGATCCTCTTGTTCATGCACATCTTTTTCTGAAAAATGCTACCCTCTTGGACTTTTTTGATTCCCTTAAGGTACTTGAAAGTTTCTATCATGCCCCCCCCCCTTCCTTTCCTCAAGGGTATACATATTAAGCTCCTTTAGTCTCTCTTCATATAGCTTCTGTTGCAGACCCTGCACCATTTTAGTTGCCCTCCTCTGGACTGCGTCCATCCTGTGTGTCTTTGCGGAGATGGGGTCTCCAGAACTGCACACAGTACTCCAGATGAGGTTTCACCAGCTGTCTGCACAGAGGGATAACAACTTCCCGTTTTCTACTGGTGATGCCTCTCTGTGCATCCCAGTTTCCCCCCAGGCCTCTTTACTGCCTTCTCACATTACTTGCTTACATTTAGGTGATCTGACGTGACTACCCCCAGGTCCCTTTCCATTTTGTTGTTAATCCCCCCAAAAAAATTGTGTACTCTTCCTCTGGGTTTTTGTTTCCCATGTGCATTACTCTGCATTTCATTGCATTGAATCTAAGCTGCCATACTTTTCTTTCAAGTTCCTCCGCAGTGTCAATTATAAAGCCATTAAAAAGGACCGGACCCAGTACTGAACACTGCGGTACCCCACTAGTAGCCCCCTTCTTCAGAGTGGTCTTAGTTTACTATTACCCTCTGTGTTCTGTTGTCCAGCCAATTTTGTACCCAGGCTACCACCTTTGGGCCTACTGCCAGGCTTGCTAATTTGTTTATTAATCTTTTGCGTGGGACTGTGTCAAACAGAGGAGACTACTGTATCATGAGTAGCTGCAGTGTTTGGGAGTGATTATAATGTTCAGGTAGTATGCAATTAAAGTGATTCAAGGATTGGAAGCAAAACAAGGCTGGGTATAACTACAGATTACCATGCATTTCAGTTCCACTATGCAAGGAGGCAGATAAAACAAGCAACATCAATGAATTTGAGAAGGTAAGCAATCATAACATATGGGGGGTTAACTGGAAATATTATAAAGCAAAAAATGTTGTGTAATTTTAAGTAACACAGTACTCCACCAGGATGCTGTAGTGCCACAAAATGGCAGTAGTACATGCTATCTACAAATTGACAGCAGCCCATTGGGGGGGGGGGTGTGTGCAGACTAGAGGTTTACTTATTTGTGTTTTTCTTTAAACATTCATGCAGAGTAGCCCAGCAGAGATGTAATACGCTGGCTACAGTGGGTCCCGCCTCTACCCATTTCCACAGCTGGGTGGTCTGGAGCACTGGGAGGTTAAAGGGTCACTGTCAACCCCCTTAGGCCTCAAAGTGTCTACAGTTTAAAAAAAACATTTTGCGATTGTTCACATTCTGTAGTCACTGCCGATGTAGCTGGTTTGATTCAGACTCCTTTTTCCTTTTAAAAAGTAAAAAAAAAACTGAGTGCCCATTGTACTGGTGTTACCACACCAAGACATGTTTGTTTACATTTCTTGACCAGCTACCACTGCATCTTGGACCCAGGAACACCCCCGGTGCTATCTAGCTACTACTCATGCAGTGGGAATAGAGGAGACCATGGTATCATGAGTGGCTGCACTGTTTGAGGATGTTTCTAATGTTCAGGAAATATGCAGTAAGCTTAGTTCAGTCATTTAGGGCAAGACGAGGCTGGGCATAATGAGCTGTGAACGAGCTTGGTACATCCAACAGACCAGACCTTGGTTTGATTCTCACAACCTCCACTTTACTGTGCGACTCTGAGCAAGTCACTTAACTGCATAGTGCTCCCAGGTTGCCCCTGAAAATGGGCGCTTGTGCCTAGTGGGCCTTACCTGGTTACCAAAGACTAAAATAAAAAATAAATTAACTATATATTCCCATGCATTTCAATTCTGATAAGCAAGGTGGTAGATAAAACAACCAGTAATATCAGTGAATTTTAGAGAAGAGCAAGCAATCCAAAAATGTGGGAATTTTATAAATGTATTTATTTAGTGATTCGGAAAAGACCTTTGAGCACAAGCTATTTTACAAAGGTTCCACGTTATAGATTGCAAAACAAAGTACAATAGGAGAAAGCAAAGGTACATTATGATGAACGATGCAGCTTTGATTCAGAACTTGCAGAATAACTCAAAACATATGTACAAGTTAAAATAACAAGAAAAACACTTGTGTGGGGGGGGTGGGGATAAGCAGCACAAAGTGCCTTGTCAGTAGTTCAGAGGGATATGGATAGCTGGCAATGGGGTGAATAAAGGAGGTATGAGAGAGAGGTATGTACTGCGATGGGGGAAGAAGGACGATAAAGTATAGAAATAATATGATGCAAAAAAGGTTGACAGTGTCCCTTTAAGTGACTTAACAAAAAGGTCACACAGTGAAAATTTGTCTGCAGCACAGTTTGAATCTGTGTTCTACCAGTTTCCAAGTCAAGAGACCACACAAGTTACTACATCCTGGGTGTCCAGGAAACCGACTGACTACTGCATACTGGATAACTGTGCTTCTAAGGCAGAGCGATAGGGTGTGCCCGCTGCCCATTCTGAATCGCATAGCGCTTGCAGTACTGTAGGCAGAGGCGTAGCTTGAAATTTCTGTTTTGTACACAGTCTCCAACAGTTGCACCCCAATTAAAAAAAATGTACACATCCTCTCAAAATGGTATCCCCTTCCAAACAAGTCAGATTGTTGTCAGATGATTCTTCTAATCTCCATTCACTAAAAATACCACCAACAGCTTAATCTGGTTCAAAGTCAGTTGGCATTCATCTGTATCCCCTCCCCGGGGTCGTGCCTGAAAATAGGCAGAATTTGCCTAATGCACTTACCCGGTCAACAAAAATGAAATGGAGGTTATACACATATCTGTCTCCTAAACAGAAGTTTGAACAAAGACACTCCTCGGTGGCCTACACTAACCCAAATATTACAGATTAGAATGAAAATGTTAACAGAAAGGCATATGGTTTGTGACAGGCACTCAAGAAAACTATACTCAAATGTGTACTGTGAGTATGCCTACCTATACCCTTGACCGTAGACTTCTGTGTAGTAGTGCCTGTGATATCATCTTGCAGCCCAGATAACAAGCTAATGACCTCTTGAATGTTAATATGCTATTTCGAAAACTGCACCATGTGATTAATGAACAAAACTTATTGTGCCTGTTGGTAGTGCTGGTTTTGCTTCTTGAATCTTGTGGTCTTGCAGAAATGGTAGTGGTCTCTTTATTTACTGTGTGCTACTTTCAGCTTCATGAATATAGTCCCACTGTGTGGTAAAGAATTTAACATCTGTCTTAATGTAATTTTTAAAAGCTGCTTGGTGTAGCCAGGTAGGCCTTTTGGGGTCACAGCAACTATGGGTTTGATTAGTTTTACCAAATGTTTTTCTGATCGAACAATTCTACTACATCATGTAGTTCTGTAGTGTATGAGTTGTAAGAACCTGGATTAAATTTCTGACACGGGCTGTCCCCCTCCCACCTGCAGTCCTGCAGAAATATCAGTTCTAGGGACATGGATATGTTGTTCCTACACACTGTGGCAGGTTCCTTGCCGCTTTAAATCTTGCCGGAAGGTCATCAGGCTGGCTTCTCCCATTCACCCGGGTGGTAAAACTCTCGGCTCTGCCCCATGACGCCAGATCTTCCTTACTGCTTGGAAGCTCAGGTTCCCTCCTTAACGCTCTGCATGTAGACTGGGTCCTAATTCTTTGGTTTGCCCGAAACTTATTTTAAAATTTTCAAGACTTCGGTCAAGTTTCTCCATCGCGGCTGCGATGGACAAATCGACTCCCAGATTTCCGCGGTGCCCTTCTGGGCAGAAAATGTCCAGGATGGACCCGCATTCCATGTGCGTCTACTGCCTCTGCCTAGAACATGACCCGCAGGCCTGAGAGTTCTGCAGTTCGTTTTTGGCCAGCATCCTGGAAGACCGCGCTGCCCGGTTACAGCTTGGGCGCCCCAAGAAGCGCTACCAGCCGGTAAAGTCGAAGGAGGCCCGTTGGGTGGTTACCGCTGCTGCTGGCTCGGCTGATCAACTCGAGCAGATGATCGCCCTCGAGGAGGAGGCGGCACAGGCTGCATCATCCTCTTCCTCGGTTGCGGCATTTATCCCGCTCTCTCTGGGTACCTCCTACTCAGCTTCTTTCAAGGAGCTTTGCCAATCCCTTTCCTCGAAGGGAGAGGGGCCATCGTGACATTCCTCTTGGTCCAGAAAGGAGGACTCAAAAGATAAGTCCCATCGTCGGCATTCGTGGAAGCGAGAGAGGTCCCCTTCCCTGGACACTCTACTTCGGTCGAGGTTGCGGCTAAGGCCGCTGGCTTCACGGTGTCCCCGTCAGGTCAGCCGGCCGAGACACCTGTCGACGCGGTCGAGATTTTTCTCGACCCATCGGACGGGTTGTCGACTGGTGAAGCCGACAGCCCTTCTTCACTGGTTCCCGCGGTGGAGACCGAGGACCTGCCTGCACCTCCGGTGCCGCAGTCCCCGGTTAAGGCTTCAGAGCCGAGGGAAAAGTGGGTGTCCCCTGCCCCTTCCCAGACCCGTCCTCAGAAACACCGAGGATCTCGGTCTTGGACATAGTCTCGGTCCAGCCGATCCTGCCAACATCGGCGGTCTTGGTCTCTGCACTGAAGTAAGCGGAGCCGCCGCTCATCCTCGTCTTCCTCTTCAGAAGAGGAGAGGCTTCGATGCAAGTTGCATCGACGTAATGAGGACCTGATGTGGCAGCAGTTATTTCTGTCCGGGAACAAGCCGATGCCGTCCCCTTCCCCGGCCATCAAGTAAGTGGCTGTCACCCAAGTGGCCGAAACAACCCCTTGCTGTAGCCGAGGTGCCCAAGCCTGGCCGGTTGTTCGGCTGAAACCAGCTGCTTCACCGATTGTGGTGGAACCTCTGCCTCCACAACTGAAACCGGGGGCGCCGATCAAGGATTCTCGGTCAGGTCAGGGCCTGCCCCACAGGTTGTTGGTCACCCTCACTCCCGACCGTCCTCGGGAGGTGGAGGGTGGCTTGGACCCCAGGCAGCTCTTCGCGGATTCCTCAGAGTCTGACGACGACTCCTCCCTGTTCTCCAAGCCCATTGACCTGGAGTCCTCCGGTGGCCAGTCGATGGACGAAAGCCCATCATCCTTCATGGGTTTGCTTCGGCTCATCTTGGAGTCCACTGGGATGCAGCTCGAGCCCGTATCCAAGTGGGCCAAGTATCCCCTGACGGAGATACTGGACCGAGGGGATTCACCCACGGAGGCCTTTCTGGTGGCTGAAGCCATTGTTGGCCCAGCCTTGGAGCTCTGGCAGCGGCCTGCTTCCTGTCCTGCGCCTTCAGCCAGGATGGCCAGGAAGTATGCAATCCCTACCGGCTCTTTGCCTGGTTTTACGGAACACCCTTCCACCGAGGGGTTAGTCACCAACAAAGTTTTCCGGCGTTCCGGGAACGCTAGGGATGTGAACAAGCCCCCCGACAAGGAGTCGAAAAAGCTGGACTACGCCGGGCGCAAGGTGTATGCTGCGTCCTCCCTTGGCCTCCGTCAGGCCAGCTCGGCCGTGCTGATGGTACACTTCTCCCATGCCCTCATGGGCTCCCTGGATGAGGTGATCCCTCATTTACCGGCTGACCTGCAGACCACGGTCCGGCAGGTACGGGACCAGCGTAGGGCAGTGACTAAACAGCAGCTCCAAACGGCTCTGGATATTGGAGACTCCTGTGCCAGATCGGTTGCGGCCGTGGTGGTCATGCACCGCAGAGCATGGCTGAGGATATCCACCTTTATGGCAGATACCTAGCACAAACTGGCGGATGTCCTCTTCCTGGGGACCGACCTCTTCGGCCCTGGAGTGGAAGGTCACCTCCAGCGGATCGAAAACTCCAATGCCACTCTGGACTCTGTCACTTCCGCCCAGAAGGACAAAGGCCGCCGACAGCAGCAGCACAAGTCCTTTCGTCCTTCTGCGCTTGCGGCATGTCCGGCCCAAGAGCACCAGGGCCAGCAGGCTCGCGCTTGGCATCCTAAACCCAAGCCCGAGGCTTCCTCCAACAGGAAGCAGGGAGGTAAAGGCCCAGGAGGTCCCTTGGCCTGTCCCTCCTCTAAGCCTGCCCAGTGACTGGTTGAGGGGTGTTGCCCCCAGCCTTGTCACTCCCCCCGTGGGGGGACGGCTCCGCCACTTGATTTCCGCTTGGTCCGTTATCACCACGGACTGTTGGGTTTTGGAGGTGGTAGGAAAGGGCCTGACCCTGGAGTTCGGGCAGGCCCTGCCCTTCCAAGCCATCGCCCCTCGGGGGGCTGCGGGGTCCACAGCCTCTTTGTCAGCTCGCCGAGCCGGTATTGCCCTGCTCCTCGAAAAGAGGTGATCCGGAAGGTGGCGGATCCTCCTCCAGACCCGGGGTTTGTGTCCAGGTACTTCCTGGTCCCAAAATGGACGGGGGGGGCTGGCGCCCCATTCTCGACCTGCACGATCTGAACAGGTTCTTAAGGTCTCGGACCTTCAGGATGGTCACTTTGGCTCAGATAATCCCATCCTTGGAACGAGGCATGTGGTTCTGTTCTCTGGACCTTCAGGACAGCGTTCTTTCACCGTCCTATCAGTCCGTCCCACCAGAGATTCCTCCACCTCGGGGCGGAGGGATCCCTCTACGAGTTCCGGGTCATGCCCTTCGGCCTTTCTCTAGCTCCCAGGGTCTTCACCAAATGCATGGCAGTGGTGACAGCAGTCCTGCAGCGCTGAAGGGTCCAGGTGTACCCCTACCTGGATGACTGGCTGATTGCAGCCCCCTCCAGAGCGGAGGTGGAGCGGTCCAGAGATCTGGCCCTCCAGGTTTGCTGTCATGTTGGCCTTCTCATCAACGAGGCCAAGTAGGAACTCGTGCCAAAGCAGGTGATCCAGTTCATCGGGGCATAGCTCGACTCTCTACGAGCCAGAGCACGGCTCCCGGCGGACAGGGCCGAGGTTCTTTCCTCTTTTGCACAGTCATTTCACGTTGGGCATTCGCGCCCTGCCCGGGGACTTATGCGCCTCCTGGGCCTCATGGCAGCTTGCACCAGCGTGGTCTGTTGGGCCTGCTGGTACATGCGTCCCCTTCAATGTGGGCTGGCCAGCCAGTGGTCACAGCACTTCGATCCTCTGGATCAGCTAGTGACGGTGACCCAGGGGATGTGGAACGCTCTCTAGTGGTGGACCGTTGCAGCACATCTGCAGGAGGGCATCCCATTTGTCCGCTCCGAGCCGACAGTCTCTCTATCGACCAGTGCCTCTCTGATGGGTTGGGGTGCCCATCTGGGGGAGCACAGAGCACACGGCCTCTGGTCCCCTCAGGAGTCCCGATGCCACATCAACCTGCTGGAGCTTTGAGCGGTCTAGCCCTCACCGCCTTCGCTCCGTTTCTACGGGGTCAAGTGGTTCAGGTCCAGACGGACAATACCATGACCATGAACTACCTAAACCGCCAGGGCGGGACGCGCTCTATGCCTCTGTGCACGGAAGCTCTCCGCATTTGGTCACTCGTGCACAGCCTGGAGGCGGATCTCCTCACCATTCACGTGGCAGGAGCCGCCAATGCCCTAAGCTGAATAGGGGCTGCGTCCCACGAGTGGTCTCTCCTGCCGGAGGTAATACAAAATCTGTTCTTCCATTGGGGCATGCCTCAGGCGGACTTGTCTGCCTCCAGGGAGACTGCGAAGCTGAGATTGTTTCATGCCCGCCCCCCTCAGCAGGGCTTGCTGCAGGGGGATGCCTTTTCAAGGCCGTGGACCCTGGCCTCTTCTACGCTTCTCCCCCATTTCCCTTGATACACAAGGTGCTTCTCAAGGCAAGGAGGGACAAGGCGCAGGTGATTCTGGTAGCCCCAGACTGGCTGCGCGCCAGTTCTGGTACCCAGATCTCCTCAGCCTCAGCTCCAGGCTCTCGAGGCAGCTTCCAGCTCGCCCGGACCTGCTCTGTCAGTCAGGGGAAGGTATTCCATCCGGACCTTCAATCCCTGCACCTGACAGCCTGGTTCCTGAGCGGCTAGAGTTCCAGGCCTTGGGTCTTTCCGACGAGGTCCTCAACGTCGTTGAGGCGTCCTGTAAGGAGTCGATCAGAAAATGCTACGCCTTCAAATGGAAGAGATTCTCCATTTGGTGTCAGGACAAGGGCCTGGAGCCTTCCTCCTGTTCCTCGGCAAGCATTCTGGACTACCTGTGGTCCCTTTCTCAGCAAGGGCTTCGGTCGACGACCCTTAAGGTGCACCTGGCAGCCATCTCTGCTTACCGAGCGCGGGCCGGGAAGCAGTCGGTGGCGCAGGAGACTGTGGTCTGGTGCTTTTTCAAAGGCTTTGATCACATATCCCCACCGGTGCGAGAACCTCCACCTCTGTGGGATCTACTGCTGCTATTGGCTAAGCTCATGGGCAAGCCATTCGAACCGATGCACAGGTGTGACATCTCTCTCTCCTATCATGGAAGACTGCCTTCTTAGTGGCTATCACATCAGCCAGAAGGATGGGAGAGCTCCAAACGCTTTCCATCGAGTCTCCTTATTTGGTCTTCCACAGGGACAAGGTTGTCCTGCGCCCCCACCTGAAATTCCTTCCGAAGGTGGTGTCGGAGTTTCACCTTAACCAGGTGTTCACTCTGCCGGTGTTCTACCCCAGTCACACCTCTGAGGCCGAATATAGACTCCATACTTTGGACCCTAGAAGAGCGCCCACTTATTATAAGGAGCGGACAGCTGAAGTTCAGGGAGAGGTTCACCAGCTGTTTTTCACCTACGCTGAAGCTGCACCTGGCAGACCTGCAGCCAAGCGGACGATAAGCAGGTGGGTCACCTTCTGCATAGATCTCTGCTATAGGTTGGCGGGCATGGAGCCTCCCAGAGGGATAAGAGCTCATTCTACCCGCCATACCGCTGCATCGGTGGCTGCTTCCAGGGACGTCCCTATCCAGGAAATCTGCAGGGCTGCTACCTGGAAGTCGGCACACACCTTCATTACCCATTACCTCATCGATCTTGAGTCACGCCGGGATGCTGGTTTTGGGGCCTCGGTTCTCCGGTCTTTTTTTCCCCAGTAGGGGGTGTGCGCCTTGCCTCCCTCCTTCCGGAGAACTGCTAGGAGTCTGCCAGACTGTGGATGAACAACATATCTATATCCCTAGAAATACAGGATCTTACTTTGAGACACAGCTCTTGCAGCAGGTTACACCATTAGGACTGAAGCCGGCAGGCGTCAGGACCCCACGGAAAATTTCTAGCTAGCTATCTTCAGCGGGGACCGCCCCCGACGTCAGTCCGCCTCCGGCGTCAGGCGTAGTACGCAGGGGCGGTCCATAATTCCCCAGTTCTTTCCCTTGGCTCGACTTGCAAGTCTCGACCCCTGGTTCCAATTCTAGCGGCGCGGCCAGCGTGGTAAAGTTTTTCCTCGGAAAATTCGTTTTTCTTTGGTCAGTTTGTTGTCTGATGTCCTCTCCAACCTCCGGTCATTCTTGAGAATGCGCCTGTGGGAAGCAGAGTCCTTCAGGATCCGCATTAGCCTGCATCAGGTGCCTAGGCCCAGACTCGACACCCAGTCCTGTTCCCTTTTGCCAAGGTTTCAACAGCAGAACTTGGATCCATGCATGAAGGCCCTCAGGCGTTCCTGCTGAGAACAACTCAAGACTATAGCCTCCAAGGATTCTTGAGAAGGCCTGAAACATTCGGAAACATAGGGAAGGCCCTTCAGGTCCCCGTCTAGGGCCTCTGATTCTCATAGCTCCGGCTCCAGGTCCGACCGCTCGCCTTCCCGGGCCAGTTCTCGGCCTCCCCCTGCTGCGGTGAGAAAATCTTCGGGCTCCTCTTCTCAGGCCAAGTCTTCCAGGCCTCCTTCGTCTTCCAAGGCCTTGGTCAAGTCGAGGGACCGCCGCCATCATCACAAGTCGGGTTCCCGCCATTCTGAACCAGACGTCAGGTCTGCCTCCTCTTCCCCAGCGGAAGACCAAGGAGCTCACCTCTCTTAAGAGACCTTCGGACCCGGCGTCAACCCGTCCGGCGTCAGCCTCTAGCCACAGGTCCCCAAGAGCCGTCGACCGCCAGGCGACCGTCACCACCAAGTTTCATCGACCCTCGACGCCGGTAGGGGGGACCGACGCCCGTGCTCGCCGGGATTGAGAAGAGGACCGACGCCTCCGATTGACGTCGGTCAGGAGACCATTACAGAGGAGGAGTTAACACAGCCCGACGACCAGACGGGCGACCCCGGTCCTGTCAAGCCTCCCAGCGAACCTTCCCCGCAACCCGAGGCCCCTGTGGAGCCGACGCCGGAATCCGATGACCGACCACCGGCGCTCTGTCCGTCGTCGGGTCTTTCTGTCTGAGAGGTTAAGGAGCTTTTCACTTACTGGTGGGATACCATCAAAAAGGACGTGGTCCCCACTCCACCTTCTCTCCCACCTCCTCCTCCTCCTCCTCTTAGGCCGGTTACTCCTCCGGTTCCTGCGCCCCCTTCTCCATCCGGGTCTGCAGGCCGATTACCTCCTCCTGGGAGCCCAGAATCCCTCAAGGGAGACCACATAAAGGAGACCTCCGTCCAGATCCTCTTCTGGGTCACCCTGCCCTAAGAGACCCAGAAGACGCCGCCGTTCGCCTTCGACGGAGGACACGAGATCAGAGTTTCTAGGGACATGGATATGTTGTTCATCCACACTCATTGGCAGGTATCCTTGCCGCTTTAAATCTTGCCGGAAGGTCTTCAAGCTTGCTCCTCCCACCCACCCGGGTGGTATAACTCTCGGCTCCGCCCCATGACGCGAGATCTTCCTTACCGCTTGAAGCTCCGGTTCCTCCTTAACTCTGCGTTTGAGACTAGTTCCTATTTCTCCGTTTGCGGATTTAAAATAAATTTCGCGAAAAAGACTGAGTCTTCTATCCTCGCGACTACGATGGACAAATCGACTCCAGTTTCGAGAATGCCCATGCGGGCGAGAAGATGTCTCAGACGGATCCACACTCCCGCGTGTGTCTACTGCTTAGGCATGAGCACGACCCACAGGCTTCGACCTGTGCTCATCTTTCGGCCCTACGTCCTCGAAGAACCGTGCTGCCCGATTACAACTGGGCCGTCCGAAAGCGTTCCCTCTGGTGAAGTCCAATGAGGCCGGTTGGCGGTGTCAGCGGCGGCGGGCGGCCCGGATCAGCTCGGCGGATGAGTCGCCCTCGAAGGGCGGCGGCAGACGTGCTCTTCCTCGACGCGGCATTTATCCACTTTCTCTGGGCTCTTCTTACGGCTTCTTTTAAGGAGCTTTGTCTGTCCCTCCACTAAAGGAGAGGGCCCTCGTCTCTGGGACCTTATTCTCGGTCCAAAAGAGGGACGAGGTAGAGTCCCTCCGTCGGCGCTCTTGGGGAGCGGGGAAAGGTCCCTCTCCCGGGTGCGTCGACCGTCGGCGATCCGACCGGCTCGGCCGGCCACTGGCCTCAGCGGTGTCCCCGTCCAGGTCAGTTGACCGAGACTCCCACCGATGAAGTCGAGATTTTTCTCGACCCGTTGGACGACTGCTGCCCTTCTAGGCCAATTCCCCTCTCCCGGTTCCCGGGAGGTTGAGGATCCCGATGGGCTCGCCTGTGCCTCCGGTTCCGGAGCCCTCGGATGGACCATCCGAGCCGAAGGGAGTGCCGGTTCCGGCCGACACCTCCCCGCACCGACCTCGGAAATTCCGGGACTCGGTCTCGGACCTCTTCGCGGTCAGCCGATCCCACCGTCATGGCGGTCTTGGTCTCGGCACCGTGGTGAGCGGCGTCGCTGCCGTCCTCCTCCTCGGGGCGAGGAAGGCTTCGGCGTAAATTCGTCGGCGATACGAGGACCTTATGTTGCAACAGCTCCTCCTGGCGGGAGTAAGCGACCCGTCGCCTTCCCGGTCATTAAGTGGCCGTCACGGGCTGAGCACAGCCCTCGACTTATCCGAGGCCTATACCCAGGCGGTTGTTGGCAAAACCAACTGCTCCACCGATTCGGTGGAACCTCCGCCTCCACAGCCACCAATTGGGGCTCCGACCAAGGATTCTCGTCGGCTGAGGGTCTACCCATCGCTGTCAGTTACCCTCACTCCGACCGAACTCGGCAGGTGAAGGGTGGCTCAGGCCAGAGCAGCTCTTCGAGGACTCTTCCGAGGTCGAAGATGATTCCTCCTTTTTCTCCAGCGACTGGACTTGGAGTCTTTGGGAGGTCAGTCAATGGACGATAGCCCGTGCGTCCTTCCCTGGGATTTCTTGATACATCACCGAGTCCACCGGGATGGAGCTCGAACCCGTTTCAAAAGCGGGCCCAGGTATCCCTCACGGAGATTCTGGACCGAGGGATTCTCCGGCTGGAGGCCTTTCGGTGGCCGAGGCCATAGTGGGTCCGGCACTGGAGCTTTGGCAGCGCCCTGCTTCCTGCCCTGCGCCTTGACGCCAGGATGGCGGAGAAGTATGCGGTCCCCGGTTCCTTGTCCGGTTTTTGAACACCCTCTGCTGAGGGGTTGGTTACCGACAGCTGATTTCGGCCAGCGCCGCTGCGCCAGGGATGTGGACAAACCTCCTGACAAGGAGTCCAAGAAGTGGACTATGTCGGGCGAAAAGTCTCGCTGCGTCCTCTCTCGGCCTCGTCAGGCCAGTTCGGCCGTCCCTCATGGCGCATTTTCTCATGCCCTGTTGGGCTCCCTGGATGAGTCATCCCTCATCTTCCCCCCGATCTGCAGACTACGGTTAAGCAGGTGCGGGACCAGAGCGAAGCAGTGGCCAAACAACAGCTCAGACTGCTTTGGATATAGGGGACTCATGTGCCAGATCGGTGGCGGCCGCGAGTGGCTATCGTCGTGCGAGCTTGGCTGAGGATATCCACCTTTACCGGATACCCAGCACAAGTTGGCGGATGTTCCCTTTTCAGGGACTGACCTCTCGGCCCTGGGGTGGAAGGTCACCTGCAGAGGATCGAGAAGTCCAATGCTGCTTGGACTCGGTCTTCCGCTCAGAAGGACAAAGGCCCAAACCACAGCCTAAGCCCTTTAGTCCTTCTGTGCCCCACGCGCGCCCGGCCCACAACGTCAGGGCCAGCAGGCTCAGCCTTGGCATCCCAAACCCAAGCCACCGGCTTCCTCTAACAGGAGGCAGGGAGGAAAGGCCCAGGAGGGTCCTCGGCGGTCCCTCCTCCAAGCCTGCCCAGTGACAGGCTGGGGGTGTCGCCCCATTCCCGTCTACCATACCCTGGGTCCCCCAGTAGAGGCAGCTCGACACTTCCGTTCCGCCTGGGTCGCTGTTACCACGGACAGGTGGGTCTTGGAGGTGGTGGGAAGAGGTCTGCCTCTGGAATTCGAGCAGGCACCACCCTTCAGGCCGTGTCGCCCTGAGAGCCGGGATCCCAGCCTCACTGAGGCTCAAATCGAGGCAGTGTCGCTCTCCTCCTCAGGAAGGAGGTGATAAGAAGGTGGTGGACCCTCCTTCAGACCCAGGGTTTGTGTCCAGGTACTTCCTGGTTCCGAAGCGGACGGGGGCTGGCGCCCATTCTCGACCTACGACCTAAACAAGTTCCTCAGGTCTCGAACCTTCAGGATGGGTCACTCTGGCTTAGATAATACCATCCTTGGAAGCAGCGTGTGGTTCTGCTCTCTGGACTTGCAGGGCCGCGTTTTTTCACGTCCTATCCGTCCGTCTCACCAGAGATTCCTTGCTTCGGCGGAAGGATCCCTCTTCGAGTTCAAGCCATGCCCTTGACTTGTCTCCAGCTCCCAGGGTCTTCACCAAATGCATGGCAGTGGTGACAGCATTCCCTCTGGCGCCGGGGTCGGGTGTACCCTTACCTGGACGACTGGCTGATTGCAGCTCCCTCCAGGAAGGAGGCGGAGTGGTCCAGAGATCTGGGCCTCAGGTCTGCTCTCAACTGGGCCTCCTTATCAAGCGAGGCCAAGTCAGAACTCGAGCGAAGCAGGTGATTCTATTCATCGAGAGCAGCTCGACTCTCTTGAGCCAAAGCTTGGCTCCCGGCGGACAGGGCAGGGTTCTTTCCTCCTTTGCCCGATCATTTCTGGATTTGAGGCAATTGCATGCCGGGGACTTCCTCGCCTCCTGGGTCTCATGGCGGCCTGCACCAGCGTGGTCCGTTGGGCCCGCCGGAACATCGTCCCTTCAGTGGGACTGGCCAGCCAGTGGTCCTGGCCTGCGATCCTTTGGACCAGCTGTCGGTGGCGCGGGGATGTGGAGCAGCTCTCCAGTGGTGGACCGTTCCAGATCATTTGCAGGAGGGCATCCCGTTCGTCCGCCCGAGCCGGCGGGTCTCTCTATCACCGATGCCTCTCTGATGGGTTGGGGTGCCCATCTGGGAGAACACGGACTCATGGCCTCCTGGTCCCAGCGAAGTCGATGCCCATCAACCTGCTGCCAGCTCCGGCGGTCCGCTAGCTCTCACCGCCTTTGCTCCGTTCCTCCGAGGTCAAGTGGTCGGTCAGGCGGACAATACCCACGACCATGTACTATCTAAACCGCCAGGCGGGGCGCTCCATGCTTCTATGCAAGGAAGCTCTCCGCATTTGGTCACTAATGCGCAGCCTGGAGGCGGATCTCCTAGCCATTCACGTGGCAGGGCCTCCAACACCCTGCCGATGCCCTGGGCGGATGAGGGCTGCATCCCCAGTGGTCTCTCCTGCCGGAGGTAGTACAGCATCTGTTCTCCCATTGGGGCACACCTCAGGTGGACCTGTTGCCTCCAGGGAGAGCGAGCTGAGTCTGTTCCATGCCGCCCCCTCAGCAGGGCTCGCTGCAGGGGATGCCTTCTCGAGGCAGTGGACCCAGGGCCTCTTTACGCCTTTCCCCATTTCCCTTGATCCACAAGGTGCTTCTCAAGGCGAGGAGGGACAAGGCGCAGGTGATTCTGATAGCCCCAGACTGGCCTCGCCAGTTCTGGTACCAGATCTCCTCAGTCTCAGCTCCAGGACTCATGGCAGCTTCCAGCTCACCGGACCTGCTCTCAGCCAATCAGGGAAGGTGTTCCATCCGGACCTTCAATCCCTGCACCTGCTGAGCCTGGTTCCTGGCGGCTAGAGTTCCAGGCCTTGGGTCTTTCAGCGAGGTCCTCAATGTAGTTGAAGGCGTCCCGTAAGAGTCGACCAGAAAATGCTATGCCTTCAAATGTAAAAGTTTTCCATTTGGTGTCAGGGCAAGGCTTGGACCCTTCCTCCTGTTCCTTGGCAAGCATCTTGGACTATTTATGGTCCCTTTCTAGTCAAGGGCTTGATCGGCGACCCTAAGGGTGCACCTGGCAGCCATCTCTGCTTGCAGAGCGGGCGGGAAGCAGTCAGTGGCGGAGAGAAGGTGGTCTGGCCTTTTTCAAAGGCCTTGATCACATTCCCTCAGTCGGGAACCCCCACCTCCGTGGGATCTACTGCTGGTACTGGCAAAGCTCATGGGCAAGCCATTCGAACCTATGCACAGTGTGCTCTCTCTCACCTGTCGTGGAAGACCGCCTTCTTGGTGGCTATCCGTCAGCCAGAAGGATGGGAGAGCTCCAGGCGCTCCATAGAGTCTCCTTACCTGGTCTTCCACAGGGACAAGGTTGTCCTGCGCCCCACCAGAAATTTCCTTCCAAGGTGGTGCCGGAGTTTCACCTTAACCAGGTGTTGACTCTGCAGTGTTCTACCCCAATCACACCTCGGAGGCGAATACAAGCTCATACTCTGGACCCTAGAAGGCTCGCTTATTATAAGGAAGCGAGCGGCTGAAATTGGGGAGAGGTTAAGCCAGCTGTTTGTCACCTATGCTGAAGCCGCATCTGGCAGACCTGCAGCCAAGCGCGATAACAAGGTGGGTAACCTCCTGCATAGATCTCTGCTATAAGTTGGCGGGCATGGAGCCTCCCAGAGGATAAGAGCTCATTCTACCTGCCATACTGCTGCAACTTGGCTGCTTCCAGGGCGTCCCTATCCAGGAAATCTGCAGGGCTGCTACCTGAAGTCAGCAAACACCTTCATTACCCACTACCACATCGACCTTGAGTCACATCGGGATGCTGGTTTTGGGCCTCGGTTCTCAGTCTCTCTTTCCCAAGTAAGTATTGGGGTGTCGTCTTGCCTCCCTCCTCCGGAGAACTGCTAGGAGTCTGCCAGTGAGTGTGGATGAACAACATATCCATGTCCCTAGAAATACAGGTTACTCACCTGTAACAGGAGTTCTAGGAATGGTATATGTTGTTCATCCACACGACCCACCCGACCTCCCAGCTTCGACGCACAACCTGAGCTTCCAGCGGGCCAGATCTGGCGTCATGGGGCGGAGCCGAGAGTTATACCACCCGGGTGGGTGGGAGGAGCAAGCTTGAAGACCTTCCGGCAAGATTTAAAGCGGCAAGGATACCTGCCAATGAGTGTGGATGAACAACATATACCATTCCTAGAACTCCTGTTACAGGTGAGTAACCTGTATTTTCAACAGGATCTAGATACCCATCTCCCCTCCACATCCCTTCTCCCGACCCACGTGAGCTTCCAAGGTCTCCTCTGGATGACCCCTCGTTCTCTGACATCATGAGATACATCCAAGAGAACATGGGATGGGTTGCGGAAGAGTTAGACCCCAAAAGGCTACGCCTAGCGAAATATCTTTGGCAGAAGGACCCCAAGCCTGTGGTGGTGCCACCCTTGGTAGACACTTTCGTGGACGTCACCAAGGCAGCGTGGAAGCGTCCACATTCACTCCCGGTGATGCCGAAGAAAGCTGACCGCCTGTACAAGGCTCCAAGGGAAGACCAGTACTTGGCTCAGCGCCTTGTGGGAACAGGGTCTGGATCTGGCTGAGAAATTGCCAGAAGGTGAGCAGAAGGAGGAGATGTTGCAGCTCCTCAGGACGGGTTCGGACATGGGACCCCAAGTGCTACGAGCCGCATACAACTCTGCGGACTCCTCGGCCCGAGCAGCAGCTTCAGGTGTATGCCTCTGGAGACACTCTTGGCTCCATGTCTCCGGCTTTACCCCGGACATCCACAAAAACATCATAGGCGCCCATTTGAGGGAAGTTCTCTTTGGTGGGCCCACTGGGAGGGTCATCACCAAGCTTCAAGAGGCCGGGAAGGCGGTGAGGTCGGTCCAGGCAATGTACCGACCGAGGCTCATTCCTTTTCGTATAGACAAAGCTGTTTTACGTGGATGGGCGCAGAGACAACAGTCCCACACTGGCCCACAACAGAGGGGCTCCGGTTCCCGCAGAGCCCAGGGTAGACAGCCCTCGGGCCAACGTCAACGCCCAGCAAAACCGGCCCAGTCTGCGGGCCCCTCCGCCGCCACAGCATGACTCCTTTCCGGACCCGGCCCCTCAGGATCAACGGGACATCAAGGTCGGGGGTCGCATTGCGAAGTACCTGCCAGGATGGCAGTTCATAACCACCGACCGGTGGGTTCTTCAGTTGGTCGAAAGAGGCCACTTTATAGAATTCGCAGAAAAGCCACCCTCGAGGCCTCCTCTGCTCTCCCGTTACTCGGGTCAACACTAGCCTCTGATCAGGCAAGAAATACTCGCACTTCTGCAAAAGGGGGCGACAGAGTATATCCCAGAGAACCAGAGAGGGTACGGGTACTACTCCCACTTCTTCCTGGTTCCAAAGAAAACAGGGGACCTCCGTCCGATTCTGATCCTCAGCGACCTCAATATGTCGGTCGCCTAGAAAAGATTCCGCATGGTGTCTCTTCCGGGTCTTATTCTCATGCTAAAGAAGGACGCATTTTTAGCGTCCCTAGACATGCAGGATGCATACCTGCACATCCCTGTAGCTCAGGTGCACAGGAGGTTCCTGCGCTTCGAGTTTCTCGGCCACCACTTTCAGTTCCGAGCACTTCCATTCGGACTGTCATCGACCTCCAGGGTCTTTACCAAATGCATGGCAGTTGTGGCTGCGTCTCTAAGGAGACAGGGCCATTATGTGTTCCCGTACTTGGACGATTGGCTTCTCGTGGCCGCCTCCAGAGAGGCGTTGTTACTGGCTATCCAGAGTGCCCAGGATTTATTTCGGTCTCAGGGCATCTTGATCAATTACGAGAAGTCTGTCCTGGTACCGTCGCAGAAACTACAGTTCATAGGCGCAGTCCTGGACACCGTTCAGGGAAGAGCATTTCTTC
Organism: Neoceratodus forsteri; assembly: GCA_016271365.2. Classification (NCBI taxonomy): domain Eukaryota; kingdom Metazoa; phylum Chordata; order Ceratodontiformes; family Ceratodontidae; genus Neoceratodus; species Neoceratodus forsteri. The sequence continues at coordinate 926,222,198 of CM028135.1, read as the reverse complement.
CAGACGACAGAGCGGAGCACATCAGATCCCTCATCAGGGATCTTTCGTCGAACAAAACCGTTCCAGCCAGGTCGGTCCTTAGCTTGCTCGGACACATGGCTGTGGCCATTCTGACCGTCCATTTCGCAAGGCTCCACGTGCGGGTAACTCAGTGGATGCTTAAGGTGCAATGGGACCAAAGGCAAGACCATATGCAGCATCCGTCAGAATCATAGGCGCCCGTGATTCGAGACTGGCAATGGTGGCTAGACCCAGGGACCTCTCACTGGGGTCCCGTTTCGGCAGCGTCCCCGGGTAATCCTCACCACAGATGCCTCAGGGCTGGGGTGCGTAGCACACCTGGCGAGGGTGAAGTCACAGGGAACGTGTACCCCTCAGGATGCTCACCTTCATATCAACGTTCTGGAGATGAGGGCGGTCCTTTATGCCCTGCAGGCATTTCAGTCAGAGATCCCGCCGAGTACTCTCCTGCTTCAGACAGACAACACGGCGGTGATGTATTACCTCAACAAACAAGGAGGCGCCCACTCTTATCCCCTTTGCAGGGAGGGTATGAGGGTGTGGGATTGGGTAATCCGACACGGCGCGAACCTGAACACAGTACATGTTCCTGGGGTGGACAACACAATTGCAGACGGCCTGAGTCGTTCCCAGGCCAGAGTCCACGAGTGGGAACTTCTTCAGGAGGTAGCAGAGCATCTTTTTCTTCGATGGGGAACTCCAGAATTGGACTTGTTCGCTTCCCCATCCAATGCAAAACTGCCCAATTTTTGCTCGCTAGATCCAGGGCTTGGTATTTTCTGGAGAGACACGTTGTCCATCTCCTGGGCGGACAGATTCTTCTGCGCTTTTCCTCCCTTCCCATTAATCCAGAGAGTTCTTCTCAAACTGCGCAGGGAGCATGCAACAATGATCCTGGTGGCCTCTTTCTGGCCCAGACAGATCTGGTTCCCTTTGCTAATACAGCTATACCGGGAACCTCCGCTCCTGTTGCCATTCAGCTCCCATCTCTTGTCTCAGGAGGAGGGTTCACTGGTCCACCTGGACTTGCGTTCACTGAACCTGCATGCATGGCTCCTAGAGATATAGCCATTTTGCGACACGGGGTCTCGCAAGAGGTTGCGGAAGTTCTTTCTGCAGCCAGAAAGCTGGAAACGCATGCGACGTACACCATGAAATGGCGCCGTTTTTGTCTTTGGTCGCAAACACGCGTCCTTTCCCCTTTAGGTTGTCCGGTGAAAGCGGTGTTAGAGTACCTGCTCTCCCTTTTCCGTTCGGGTCTCGCCTACTCCTCTATTAAGGTGCACCTCTCTGCCATTTCAGCTTATCACCTCCCAGTGGGACGGCGAACAGTGGCACAATTAGATGCCTGTCGAGAATTCCTGAGAGGGGTGTTACACCTTAGGCCGCCCATTAAAGACCCAGTGCCTCCATGGGACTTTCTCTTTGTCCTGGAGCAACTCACGCTTCCCCCCTTTGAACCTGCCGCGGATTGCGAGCTGCGTTTTCTGTCGTGGAAAACGTTGTTTTTGGTTGCTGTTACATCAGCAAGGAGAGTTTCCGAGCTTCATGCTCTCATGTGCAAGGAGCCTTATTTGATTTTCCACCGGGACAGAGTATCTCTGAGGACGAATCCTAAATTCTTGCCTAAGGTGGTTTCCACACTCACTGTCAATCAGGACATTGACCTGCCTGTCTACTTCCCTAATTACTGTAATAGAGGAGAGGCGCTGCTCCACACCCTGGATGTTCACCGCAGCTTAAGGTACTACCTGAGCAGAACTAAGCAGCTTCGTGAATCGGAGCAACTTTTCGTTTCCTTTACCGAAAGTATGATGGGCCAAACAGTCCCTTTCTCGCTAGCTTGTCCAGTGCATATCATACTGTTATGATATCAAACAAAGGCCCCTCCCGGGATCAGTTCGGGGCCATTCCACTAGGGGAGTGGCCACCTCCTTTGCAGCACTCCGAAACGTCTCCACCTCTGCAATTTGTGCTGCAGCCACTTGGAGCTCTGTACATGCCTTTATCAGGCACTATAGCCTGGACATCGCTTCCCGGCGAAGAGCCGGCTTCGGCCTGGCTGTGCTACAGGGTCTCCTGTCCTAGAATCAGGACCTGGAATCAACTTTTTAGTTTCCTCCTCCTCCCAGAGTGTTTGCAAGTGCTGCTGCTTGGGAATCAGTCCTAATGATGTAACCTGCTGCAAGAGCTGTGTCTCAAAGTAAGATAGTACAGTTACGTAAGAACTTACCGTAACAGTAGATCTTCGAGACCAGTTCTTGCAGCAGGTACCTTCCCGCCCAGCTTCCCCCTTGGAGGTGGCATGGCTTAAGCCTTTTTTTATCAGGGATTTATACCCTTTTGTCTTCTGACGGTGGATCCTCTGTCTCCCATTTCGATGTCAGCCTGCGGCCGGAAGTCTCCGGCGGGAGAACTGGGGAATGTGGTGGGACCTGCCTATGTACTACGCCTGACGTCGGAGGCGGGACCGACGTCGGGGGCGGTCCCCGCTGAAGATAGCTAGCTAGAAATTTTCCGTGGTGTCCTGACGCCTGCCGGCTTCAGTCCTAATGGTGTAACCTGCTGCAAGAGCTGTTCTCGGAGATCTACTGTTACGGTAAGTTCTTACACGACTGTACTTTACTCACCTGTAACAGGAGTTATAGGAATGGTATATGTTCTTCATCCACATGACCCACCCGACCTCACCGGCTTTGAAGCACAACCTGGCTTCCAGCGGGCTAGATCTGGCATCATGGGGCGAAGCCAAGCGTTTTACCACCCGTGTGGGAGGAGCCAGCTTGAAGACCTTCTGGCAAGATTTAAAGCGGCAAGGAACCTGCCAGACAGTGTGGATGAACAACATATACCATTCCTAGAACTCTTGTTACAGGTGAGTAACCTGTATTTCTAGGATATAGATATATTGTTCATCCACACTATCTGGCAGACTACTGATTCTCCGGGAGGAGATGGGTTGGGTTCAGTGGCTCCTCAGGGGCCTCAGGTTGAGGGAAGGGTTCCCTGGGCGGTGTAACAGGACTGGGTTCGCCCGTCTGATCCTCGGGCTGCGTCAACTCCTCCTCCGTAATAGTCTCCTGACCGACATCGGTAGGAGGCGTCGGGGTCCTCTTCTCGACTAGTGCGGACGTCGGCCCCCCTGCCGACGACCCAGGGGACGTAGGCCTGACCTGCGACGGACATCTGGCGGTCGACCGCTCCTGGGACCTGTGGTGAGAGGCCGACATTGGACGAGCCGGCGTCGGATCCAACGCTGTCTTGAGAGAGGTAATCTCCTTGGTCTTCCGCTGGGGAGGAGGAGGAGGCAAAGAGGCAGACCTGACGTCGGGCTCGGAATGGCGGGAACCCGACTTGTGGCGGTGATGATGGTCCCCAGACCTAACCAGGGCTTTGAAAGACGAAGATGGGGGCCTGGAGGTCTTGACCTGTGAGGAGGAAGAGGATCCGAAAGGTTTCTTCACCACAGCGGGGGGAGGCTGAGAACGGGCCCGGGAGGGCGAACGGTCGGACCGGGAGCCGGAGCTACGAGAATCAGAGGCCCTGGAAGGGGACTTGGAGGAAACCTTCTCCCTGTGCTTTCCAGAATGTTTGCGGGCCTTCTCGGCAGAATCCCCCCTGGAGGAGTTCATGGCCTTGATCCTCTCTTCAAGCAAAAACGCCTGTAGAGCCTTCTGGCGACGGATCCGGGTCCGGCTGTTGAATCCCTGGCAGAGCGTGCAGGACCGGGTTTGATGAATCTGAGCCCTAGGCACTGGACGCAGGCCGAATGTGGATCCTTAAACGGAATATGCGTCCCACAGGCGCACTTCGAGGGATCGCCTTCAATGGAGGTTGGAGAGGACATCAGACAGCAATCGAGCTGGAAAAATGAACATTTCCCAAAGGAAGACCTTAACCGTGCGTCGCGCGCTAAGAAACGAGCCGAAGGGTCGAGACATGCAAGTCGATGGCGGGAAAGAACTGAGGAATCTGTCGGGACGGCCCCCTTATGTGCTACGCCTGACGGAGGCGGTCCCCGCTGAAGATAGCTAGCTAGAAGAATTCCATGGGGTCCTGACGCCTGCCGGTTTCAGTCCTAATAGTGTTACCTGCTGCAAGAGCTGTTCTCGAAGATCTACTGTTACTTTAAGTTCTTACGTAACTGTTATTTACAGGTGAGTAACCTGTATTTTTAGTTGCAGTTACTTCTGCCAGAAGAATTTCGGAGGTGCAAGCTCTTATGTGCAAAGAGCCTTATTTGGTTTTCCACCAGGACAGGGTATCCCTAAGGACTAACTCAAAATTTCTGCCTAAGGTGGTCTCAGCTCTCGCTCTTAATCAGGACATTGTTCTACCAGTGTATTTTCCGAAATACTGTAATCGAGGAAAAGCCTTTCTGCACACCTTAGATGTGCATAGGTGCCTCAGATACTACCTGACCAGAACCAAACACCGAAAGTCGGACTAACTTTTCATCTCCTTTGCTCACAGGATGAAGGGAGCTCTTGTTTCTAAGCAGTTGCTATCTTGGTGGCTCATCCAGTGCATCACATTCTGTTACCAGAAGCGCAATAAACCCTTAATGGGCACGGTTAAGGGTCATTCCACTGGAGGGATGGCTACTTACTGTGCGGCATTGAAGAACGTCTCCATCTCAGCTGTTTGCGTTGCAGCCACTTGGAGCTCTGTGCATACCTTTATCAGGCATTACAGCCTGGACATTGCATCGAGGCAAAGAGCAGAGTTCGGTTTAGCTGTCCTACGCTCGCGATATCTCGAGGTCTCTTCCTTTCTTCCTGCCGATGATGCATGATTGCCATTACTGCTTGGAAATCAGTCCTAATGGTGTAACCTGCTGCAAGATCTGTGTCTCAATGTAAGATAGTACTGTTGCGTAAGAACTTACCGTGACAGTAGATCTTCGAGAACAGCTCTTGCAGCAAGTACTTTCCCTCCTACCATCCCCGCTGGAGGTAGGTCGTAGACAAGCATCCATCTCATAAGATGGGACATTTCCTATTGCCTTGTTTGCCATCTGATGGTGGATCCTCGGTCTCCCCTTCTGATGTCATCCAACAGCCGGGAGTCTCCGGTGGGGAGAACTGAGGATAATTGGGGGATCGCCTCCTTATGTACTACGCCCGACGTCAGGGGTGGGACAGACGTCAGAAGCGGTCCCCGCTGAAGACTGCTAGCTAAAAAATTTCCATGGGGTCCTGGCGCATGCTGGCTTCAGTCATAATGGTGTAACCTTCTGTAAGAGCTGTTCTCTAAGATCTACTGATCTTAATTCGAGTGGGAGCTCTTGCAGCAGGCTATTACAATCAGGACTACGCCGCAGGCACTGGGACCCTCCAGTGAAACTTCTGCCAGCAATGCACAGCAGGGACCACCCCCGACGCCCGGCCCTTGGCGTCGGTTGGTGCTGAAGGGGCGGACCCAGCTCCACCTCAGTTCTTTCCTGCTGCGTCCTGCCTGGGAAGACGAAGGAACAGCTTCTGCTTGCAGTTGCAGCTAAGAAACTTGTTGATTTCATTCTATAATCAAGATTCTACATTCGTTTTCGACGGGTTTTCTCGTCTTAAGGTACCAGACGTCAGTCATCTGCCCGTCGGTTGCTTTTTTCTGATTTTTGAGCGTTGTTTTCCTCGCTCTTAGCTCCGTTACCGAGTCAGACGTCAGCCGTTGCCTGGTT